>OW388249.2:14800000-16269344 GCA_936450705.2 Protodeltote pygarga
GTTATTATATAGATAATAACATATTAAATAGCTATGATTAGATCGAATAGATTAAAGTTAAATACCGTGCTTCTATTGGGCATTTTTTTTATTTGTAGTGTTTTATTCGTTTTCATATAGGCCTAGTAAAAATTGAAGGGATAGATGAGGTCTGAAAAAAGTTTGAAGAACTGATAAAAAGTTAGGATCAAGTCTTTGATTATATATAGGTCTCAGATAAAATGAAAGAATAAAGAATGAAAACACATTTTTCTTTTATTCTTTCAATTGAATGATCGCCAGACGTAATCCGTCAAACGTGTCAAGCCATTGATTCTGAATTTTCTTGACAAAAAAACGCGAAATAGTCTAGGCGCCTTTTTCAGAAAAAAAAGAAAAGGTCGTCTATTTGAACTGGATAGAAATTGATATTCTTTTGTTATTGTAGTACTTGTACAGTTGACTGCACATCAATGGTAACAATTTGACATTGACAGCACTCTTATTGCGTAGATGTAAAGGTGCTTTTGCTATGGCTGACTTTGACTTTAAGCGGTTAATTTATGTAGGTATTCACTTTGAGACCTACATATATTTCATATTTCATTTTTTCTCAATCTTTAATAATATTGAGAGTGTACAAGTTTACAGTGCAATATTCCTCATAGACTGCTTCGTTGGTCTAGTGGTAGCAAGCCCGACTGCTGAACACGAAGTCTTGGGTTCGATAATTCGATTCCCGGGTCGGGTAGTGCTATTGTGGTTTTCCATTAGGAAATTCTCGGAGTCTGGAATCGTGACCGGTTAATGGCAACAGGCTCGCCGCCTATTACATGGGACTTGAACATAACCGACGAAAAGTGGGTATACAGGTGTCCTCATAATAATAAAAAAAAGGATATACAACATTATTACAAGTACTTCGGTAACATTTTTTTTATAATTCTACCTCAAACACTACGGTATTCGCTGAACGTCAGATGGCCACTCGGGCCCATTAGGGTAGGACCCAAAAAATTAAAACCTAAAATAAGTGAGAAAGGGCGAAACAATTTCACGCCTAAAGTTGTCGGCGCCTGGATTAGGCATTCTACACACGCGCCACAAATGACCGTAGCAACAGCGGTAGATGGCGGTAGCATGGCGGGAGCGGGCGGTGCGACCAATTAACTTGCCGCGATGTAAAAACGTGTGCAGACTGCCTCATTGCGAACATTCTATTCAATGATAGGTAATATTGGGCGTAGTGGTTTTGATGACGGTTCTAGAGAAGAGGGTAGACAGGAGGGTAGGATGGAAGGTCCGAGTTTGTATTACTTTAATTTAAATTGCCGGTTTTTGAGTGACGTCATGTTTTTATTCCTCAAATGTAATGTTGAAAAGTCGCGCTGTATCGATAGATAAGTACCAACCCTATCATCATCACCATCAGCCCTACTCATTTCTCTTTCGCATAGTGGCGAGAACGCGGGAACGCTTACTTCCGCGTTCAAATTCACCTCTCACGCTTTTCATTTGACTGTGTCTAAATAAACGTACATATTACTTCTCTCAAGATTCCCGTTTGAAAATATTTCTTCTCTATTATATCGCCATTTATTTCCCTCCAATATCATCTTTACGTAGACAGCATTTGATCGAAATCAATTTACTCAACTCCGCCTCGACAATTTAACTTCGATTAAGCGAGGGACACACGACTATACGGGTAAAAAAAAACTACCCGACTAGCTTCTTTATAAGCTTATTGTGGTAGTTCACACAAGTTGGATAGTTCCGAGTCTTATTGTAATCGATATTGTGTTGTTGGTTTTATTGTCTCTTTATTTTTGTTGCCAACTTTTTTTTAAGGTCAAGACGTAGGCGAAGCTTTCAGAGTTTTGTCTTTTGGTTTGGGATAAGGGTATGATAGCTAAAGTTAGAAGTTTTGGATATTCTTCAAGGTTCCAAACTTTACTTATTTTAGAACTGGCAATAAGTCGTAGTCCAAATAATTTGTCGGATTTTGCTGGATTTGCAATTACGAAGCCGCTTATTTTTTATACAGTGAAACCAGACCTGAGAGATTTTGCTTAGGTGTGTATACAGTCATGTCAGGCCTACAGTTGATTAAAACTCTGACAAACAACCTAGTGTTTGTCAACCATACGATAAAGAAAAGCAAAGACAGAATCCCGAGTTGCTTCACCCAGACGATTTTTATCTCAATATCCAGGAAAAATGTGTCAATGTACCTATCTAAAGCAACTCGTAGTGTCGTACCGAAGGTTTCTCTCTATCTCTCCAAATTAAATCTAGATCATAGCTCCTGATTACAAAAGGACCAAATTACAAACAAGATTTTCCCGCACTTACATGTTGCGGTTTATTTAGGACCTTTCCTCTCAACAATGTACGGAACAAACCACAAAATAAGATATACAAAAGGTTCATTTCATAAAACTTGAGTACCTAAATATTGACAAAGATATATATTAATTATCACTCTCCGTGCCTCGGATAGCTGTTAAGCTGTTAGCCCCAGCTGTCAATTGTAGATCTTTGACAGTCGTTACGGGTAGTCAGAAGCCCGAAAGTCTGACAACCAGTTTACCAGGCTTGCGGGTCTTGCGGGTAAATTGACTTAAAACTAAGCGCCAACTACCAAGCGCGAAAAGTGTTGTGGCCACTTAAAAAAAAAACCACTCCTAATTAAATTTTAAAGGGTTAAATTGATCTCAATAAAGTTAACGATTTTTCTTCATCCCGATTTTTATCTCCTTGTCCTTTTTTTATTATTTAAGTCTCGATTTCTGACAACACTAACAATAGGTACCGGTTACCACCAGTTGGGTCCGTGGAATAATCCTCCTAACAGGGAATCTGCTGAAGTGTTATACTTCAGCGGACCCGATCATCGGATTAAAGAATCACGCTTGGCAGCCTTGTTTGTGGTCTCAAAGTACTGTAAGTTTTATACTGTTTGTATTGAAGTTCCGTATTTATTGCGACATTCGCAACGGTTTGATAACACCACAATCCATCTGAGATCCTACTCGCCAGTGTAGAAATTTAATAAATTTTTAAGCCCTCTTAACCGAATTGGCAATCTCAACGGAGATTAGCCAATTGTGCAGAAGATATTTTTAGTGCTCAAGTGTGTGTGCAAATACTGGTGTACTTCCTATTTACTCAATTTCATAGTCCGATGGGACGAGAATCCGCCACGACTGGAATGGCATCAGGCACTACCGACGGTTTCGAACTCTTCAAGGCACGAAGCAGGTGATAATTAATTTATAATACGCACTTATCTTGCCGTGTAGTTTCCGACCTATGAATAGAACCACCCCTACTCGTCCCGCGGGTGTCGTAAGAAGCGAAAAAGGGAAAGATCCGGAGGATGGCCAGCAGCGCCCAGCGTGGCGTTTATGGGCTTCTTCTAATGAGCGCATATGGCGTTCATTGGGAGAGGCCTATGTTCAGAAGTGGACTATTAAAGGCTGATAATGATGACGTACAGCACTACAAAAATTAGAGATTCGTGCCAAATGTTAACTGATTTAAAACATTATCTATCTAAAGAAAGCTACAAGATCAGCGATTAACAATACATGTTATAAAAAGCGTGCGAAGTGGGGGTCGAGATCTAGTACCCAATAAAGTAGTATTTCTGTAACTACTTCTTTGCGGCGCTGAACGTAAGGTAGAGTATTTTCCGGACGTCTTGATTAAGCCCGTATTCACACGTAATCCTGAGAAAATACCAGTTTTTCCCGCAGATAATTGAGTATTTAATTCTATTACATTAAGCTGTTGTGTGTCCGAAGAAAATACAATTACGTGCCTTGAGGATATAGTTAGCTATTGTTTTTTCTTCATAGGTCCTTCAGACTCTAATGGACACCAAAGCTTCCAAAATTATTTGTCTGAACATTGTTCTCTAGTCTTTTTCTTTTATAACATAAAATAAAGCTGCTATCTTTCCGCTCATCATCCTCTTAGCCTTATTATTCTCAAAGTTTGTTGGGGTCGACCACTATTCTGACCAGAGCAATTGAATTTTAGATTTCTACGGAGCAACTGCCGGGCGATCTAAAGGATATGATATTCTAAAATTCTAAAGTTAGATCAGTTAACAGGATTTTATGAGGGTACCTACTGTTGCCCTATATCGACTGTCAGGATCTTCCGGACAGACAGGGCCAACGGTTTAACGTGCTTTCCAAGGCAGATGATAATTTGTAATTAACTAACTTCATATTAAATATTCTTAAGGCTTTACTCACGGGTAGATTTCGGGAAAGACTAACTAGTTTCGAAATTAAACGGAGTTCATTTTCAAGAGCGAGTGTTGCTTCAAACAAAAAAATCTTGCTTGCTTGCTGCTTCATATTCTACTCCACTCGCAGCTATACAAACAAGGTTTTTAAAAGATTTACAATTCTCGATTCTCGTTAAATCCTTAAAACACTACATCTCATAAACCAACTCCATTTTATTATCAAATCTCAGATTACAGGTGCTGCCAACGTAAAAAGCATTTAGATAAAATCCTCTCACGCTCGGATCTTGGCAGAGATAAAAAAAAATTACGCGCCACCCAATGGTATCGCCGAATTAGGGATTCTACTCTCCCCCACTTATTTTACGAAGCTCTCCCACTTATTTTAAGTGTCTTATCAGGATTATCGCAGATTTTTAGACCTTAAGAATAATGGTTGGAGTTAAGAATACGTTATGTGCGAAGTTACAATAGGAATTGATAACAAAAGTATTTGGTGCTGTTGGCAAATAAAAAAAATAATAAACATGTTCAGGGTTGTCACAAAACAAAATGCGGTACACTAAAAAAAAACTTTAATATTTTTCAAGAATCTAATTTTTCAAAAATCTTGAGATTGGCTGTTGTAAAATAAATGTGTAATTTAAAATAACATATTTTACCAATTAACATAATCTTAAAATAAAATATAAATAAAACATTGATTTTTTTTAACATCTCCCATGTTTAAAAAAAAAACAAAAAAAATAAGGTGACTGCCTTTTTTTTAGTTTTTTAAAACATCCCCTTGTGTGCTCCTCGCATTGTATCGGAAACCAAAGTCGCCTATTTCGTTCCAACTATCTCACGAATAACCTCAATATCTTACATAAGCTTTAGAAATCGAAGTACATTTTCCACTAAAGTGTACCAGATATGCTTGTTATCTATCCGGTAGGCGTTGAATAATAATGGCGCAACACCCCAGCCCTTTGATCACATCTAATGTGAATACAACTCAATGATTTCCCAAGCGAAAATCAAGCTTACTATAGGTACAGTAACAAGCAAAAATATGTGCACATTTTCCAAAAGCCAATTTAAAAAAAAAACTCCTATTTAAAATGTATTTATTGCGTTTATGGTAACAGTAGATCATGAAACAACATTTGAGTAGTATATTTATTTATAAAGTCAATTTGTTAACCTTCTGACCGCCAAAATCATTTATATTAGCCAAAAAAAAATGTGCTCCACACGCCACAATTTCATACTCCTTATGATTTTGTTGGGGTCGGCTTTTAATCTAACCGGATGCAGCTGAATATCAGTTTTCTACGGAGCGACTGTCTATCTGACACCCGCAACTCAAAGGGCACGATAGTGTAAAGTTGGACCAGTTGTCCGAATTTTATGAGGATACTGACAGCCTGTATTGACTGTTAAAGATTTTTATGACAGCCGGGGCTAACGGCTTAACGTGCTTACTAAGGCATGGACCAGGTGATTCTACAGAACATTTTGGCGCTCAAAAGGTGAAAAGAATTGATTGAATTCTCTACATGTACCTACATATGATTTTGCTCGTGACTGTAGGTACATAAGTGTGAAATTAATACAGAAACATGTTGATGTTATAAATGGAATTGTGTTTGCTGGATATCTAAATAACATCACTAAACTGACGACTTAATTGGCTAATTCTGAATTCTGAGCTGAGCTTGGTTTTACGCGTTTGATTCCAGCTTCTAACAGTTTTTTGTTTTATAGCAAGGTCAACCCTTCTAAGGTCGAAGTATTAGTCAGTATGCCGCCTAGCATCTCTAGGCCGCAGAGCCCGACAAAATCGTCATATACTTCGAGAGAAATGGTATACATAAGACGCATTTCCTCTCTCAATATTTTTTTCTTAAATTATCAACGTGGCTAGAATAAAAACGAGAGCATAATTATACAATTATACAGAAACTATTCCAGCAGTATTCTCTAAGCTTTTGACTAGGCTTAACCAAATTTAAACACGCAATTAGTCTAGTTCACTCAGCCCTGCAAATTAATAATTAATTGACATCCCTAGGTCTCGCTATTTTAACGCCCAAAAGCAATTAAATTCTATCGTTCTTTCGCTACATTAAGTACATCTGAGTTCGGTGCAGGGTCAACGAAAATCTTCATAGAGCACAAACTATTTTGACCCTTAAATCTTGGTTTTAATACCTAAAATTGCCTACACGTTTTCGCCAAGGATTTTAGGGCTGTGTTCAAGAAATTGTATAATTAATTAGGTTATACAACCGTCTTATTGTTAACGGTATGGTTACCCTTTAAATATGTTGTGTGTGTGTGTGTGATATCTTGTATACTATGGCTAAAATGGGGATGCAAAATTAAATAATTAAATAATAAGTGTTATCAGGTTAGTAGTGTGTAAAAAATGGGTCGTGGTATCTGTCAATTGACACCGCATTGCGCCGGGGAACTCCCGCCGATTTAGGCAGGGGTTCCCCGGTAACATATCTTTTTTTATTAGTGGTCTAGCACTCATAATCTGACATGACGATACTAGGGTTCTAGGTTCGAACGAAATTTTAAAATAAGAATTTCAATGAAAGACTTCGTATAAGACGATAATGTCGCTCGCGGACATTTTTGAACTCACATACAGTATCCGACATGAACGGAAAACTAAAAATGCATGGGTTCAGTCCTACTGAACAAATCTTTTGTAAAAAGTTCCATATAAAAATGCACCCGTGTCAACAAGAAACTTTAGCTGTTCAGTCCCCTTTAGGATTGTTATTCAGAAGTCACTTTGAATTTAAAATATGTTGTAGACGAGAAAACTATGTTAGCAGTCTTGCTTTTCGAAGATTTACAATATCATTCTTGTTAAAGTTCAGTGGAAAATATTCTTTTAGAGGAACGTACCTCAAAGGTGAAACGAAACTCTTTGGTACCTTAAAGATCATTTTACACATGTCTCTATCTCTTTTAGCAATAAGCAAATTTCAAATTTTGCATATTACTAAACTTTGTACGTTGTGTGTACTTTGTTTTGCCGTGTGGTTTTACGGCCTAAGAATAGAACCACCCCTACTCGTCCCGCGGGTGTCGTAAGAAGCAACAAAGGGAAAGATCCGCAGGATGGGCAGCAGCCTTCTGTGTAACAGCAATCATCTGATACTGCGATCGACAACCCGCTTGCCAAGCGTGGCGAATCTGAGCAAATACCTCCAATGAGCGCATAAAAGTGGCGTGCATTGGGGGAAGCCATGGGGAAGCCTATGTTCAGCAGTGGACTAATAAAGGCTGCTGATGATGATGAAACTTTGTAACGCATATCGACTGTAAGAAAATACGAAAAATTAACGTAACTTGTGACTTTGTGATGTACCGTTTACCCTGTTTTTCTTTTAAAACAAAACTGCTTTTTAAATAAAAGTGTGTAATAAAAATGAATAAAATGGAATTTCGTGTCATTGCAAATTAAGTATTAGTACCTTAAATAGGTTATTTCAAGCATTTTATAAAATAGGTCAAGCTTTACTCAGACGATTATATAAATTATATTATAGATAATAATAATTTACTAATCAAATATGTTTATTAATAAAATGAGAGGTATAAAATCTTGAAAACTCGAGCCTTTTTCGTTCTTGACTTTAAGTTTTTCTCCTTAAATATATTTTCACGCAGCGTTAATTATACTAAATTCCTAGAGTAACTATCAAGATTATATTTAATAAAAAATTCTGTTAAGAATCTGAAAGCATTTGGTATGAATGCTTAATTCTTAAAATAAAATTGAAAAGAGTAATTTTCAAGGCGTTATTTTATAAAGTTTGCCGTTTAGAATTTATAAGCGTTTCGTTATTAAAGCTTAAAAAAACTTCGCACCTGAAATATTTTTTAAATGCCAGATATTTTACGGCCATCTTGAATGAATAAATTTAAAATTCCCTTGGAAACAAGATCTTCGACTAAATTAGACGTCGCGTTCTAGAATAAAGTATTTTGTACTGAGAATTATGCTTAATATCTTTTAAAATTATAAATGGTGTGGTCTGCGTACAATCAGCCAAGTAAAATTTATAGTCTTTTTTGATAGTATCTGTCTAATAAATATCTACCTACCAGAAAAATTTAAAAGAATGGAATAGAATTCATATGAAATAATCAACCAGATAAATGAACGGAACTTATCAGGTGGTAAAACAGTTCCTAGAATACAGCTATTAAACGAAAAGGCCATTTTAGAAAATGAAAATAAAATTTGTCGTATTATATTAATAAAACGACTAGCTGACCATGTTTATAGGCGATCAAACGAATCACGTAAAATAAAAAGTAATAAGTTGTATATGACTTGAATTGGTAAGTCAAACATCTCAGGTTGGAATCTCACCTAATATATTAATCTGTGAATCTCACTAAATGAATTAGCATTCGCTACAGGCCTTGTGGTTTCCGGCCTAATAATAGAACCACCCCTACCCATCCCACGGGTGTCGTAAGAAGCGACAAAGGGAAAAATCCGGATGATGGGCAACAGTATCCTACTGTGTAATAGCAACCATCTGCTACTGCGATCGCCAACCCGCTTGCCCAGCGTGGCGATTAAGGGCAAACACCTTCTAATGAGCGCACAAAATATGTGACGCGTACGAGAAGAGGCCTTTGTCTAACAGTGGACTGATACAGGCAGTGTATGCCATGCCTCGGAAAGCACAAAAAGCCGTTGGCCCTGCACCTGATCTCTCTTCGGTCGTTTTGGATTATCGGACGCCGGTGAGCACTTAAAGCCCTTGCTCCTGCGCCTTCTCATCAGACTATGCGAGCGAGGAAATAGAGAGTGAATCTGTGTTTGCGTACCTCTGTCTTGTGCACTATATTTCTTACGTAGTTTGACTGTTCTCCATTGAGATTAGCGGCTGTGGCGGCAATTCTGTCAGGAGGATGGTTTTATTCTATTATAATATACTTTCACTCCTGCATTTGCGCTTTCAAAACAATAATACAAAGCGCACTTCACACCTAACTTTAGTAATCTCAGCAGAATAGTCACATTGAAGTCAAGCGTTAACTTTTACAAACTGACATTTTACGAGAGAGTGGTTTTAACATGAAAAGTAACGAGCTTGTGAACGTCAGTGAACGTTCAATAGTTTCTGACCTTTTACGACTAAACGACTAAAATTCGTAATCGTTAAAATATCTCGTGCTATGAAGTTTATTGGTAGCTTTTTGGATAGACGTTTATAGTCTGTATTTTTCACGATCAGAAAGGTTACAAGCGATTTACGGCGCAGAGTTCGTGCCTGAGTGACCGTTTGTAGGGTCAATTCAACTTTTTTTTAAGACTAACCTGAACGAAATTCTTAATTTAATTTAAGATAACAAATCACAATATTTGTCGATAATTTATTCATCCAGCATTTTGTATTCTTTGATCAAATTGTTTTCGTACTTCGCCCTTGAAGCTCTTCTAATTTTAAATTTCGAGTTTATCACGTTTTTTTTTACTTTCCAAATTTATTACAGTCGTACTGGCCTGTAATAAATTTTTCTTTTTTCAAAGAGTACTAAAAAGTTTATATTTATGACAAGGTGACTGAATCTTAGTCTTAGGCTTAGTTGATACTATATTAAAACTAGCAGTAGGTACCTACTACATACCTTATCTTTTTTTTACTGTGAAGCAGGCATATTGTGTTTTACCACGCACCCACCTGGTGTAAGGAGCACACCAACCTTTAAAGCGGACAGAATTTAGACATAATTATCTGTCCCCCATATCTTATGCATTAATTCACAATAAAAAGGATCAGTCCAATAAACCTAGCCGCCTGTTATCTTCGTACATAAGTTGGGAAGCAGTAAGAGCAACCAATTTACTGAACCTCACGTTCTGTTCCTAATTGCTCTGTATGGTTTATGCGTTATATGAACGTGATCAGGATATGCAAAATCTATTTTAGGACGATAAAAATCCTAGTTTTTTGTTGCTTCTGAATTACTGTCAGCGCTCATTTGAATTGGGATTTCAAAACGTGAATTCGTTTTTCGATATTTCAGCTATTAGGCTATGTTCACACCAATCGTTACGCCACTCACAGTCGGGCGCTGTGCAATTTCTGCGGCTCAGTTTATTTCCTCGGCTGACAGTGAGCCGCGTAGCGTTTATTGTGAATATTTGCTTAGATCTAACATTTTCAAGATTATTTATTAAAATTCTAAAGCAAATGATTCATTATTTAATTATTTTTTTCGTTGTTTCAGGTATGTTCTTTCACAAAGAAATTTTAATATTTCAAAAATAGTATCCCAGCACAGGTTGGTTTAAAACGAGTATGTTATTAAATTTTTATTTTTTTCTTAATCCTGAAGCATCTCACTTTAGATAAATAATCTTCAACACTGATGTAATACGCATGCGTGTCCTTGTTACTAGTCTTTATTTAAAGTTATATACTTAATCCAATTGGTGTTCTGAATGTAGCAAGAGATTTAGCAATAGCTACGTTTATTACACTGATTCTGTAGATACCTTACTACTATCGACCTTAAAGGGACAAGATTCGATTGCCAAGACGTACCCGAATACAATACCTTTCTAACCCTTCGATACCCTTATTACAATGGGTATATTTGCTGTAATCAAGAGGAGGGTAGACATGTAATTGTGTTTTATTATTAGGGTTAGTTTATCTTTAAGATGTTGATAACACTAATGTAGTTTTATTGGTTTAGTGGCTGTAACGAAGCTCTCAAATAATGCTAGCCTAACATACAGTTTGTAAAAATGAGTCTGGAAAAATTGGGGGCGCCACTAGCCCACTTTTCATACTACAATTCGAAATTACGACTTATTTGGTACTCAGATATGACGATTTTTTTTATCATCAATTATAATCAAATGAATCAGTTTTAAGTTTTTTACTTTTTTATACTCACAACTTGGTTTTTCAGATATATATTTTTAGTTCCAGCTGTCACCGCCTCAGACTCTTTTTTGCCAAGCTGTAATAATTGTTACAGTGGCGTGGCTACCGGAGGGCTAGGCTAAAAGTCAAATCTGACATAACACGCCTTCTAACCTAAATCTTCTCTGTATGTCTGTTTATAAGTAAGTTTTTCCAAAATGTTAAACACCCAACATTAAATGCCTCTTATTTTACGCGTCCCATGTGACACATTGACTATGTTGCTATATATCTAAAAGACCAAACTCATTGTTGTTATGTCAGTAGACAAAATTTCCCAATAATAGTTTTGCCGTCTAAGGAATCGTTGCTAAACAGTCGTCTGAGACCACTACATCAATAAGATCAAAATCCTTGGTAAAAAAGACATTTCGTAATCCAATATCAACTGAATTCCGATGAACCATTTTGACACGACTTGTCAGATCTTTCACGGACTATATGTCCGCTCAATCCTGATATCAAAAACCTAGATCTCCTTTTGTACAACCTTTTTCCAATACGAACGAAATAATTTTACTTGGTTAGGTACTTACTAAAGGATTTCTTAAAGAACATTAAAAAGGTAGACAGTCATGGCTTAATCAAAGAAAGCCGATAGACGCCAGGGGTGCGCCATTATTGAAATTGGTTGAAATGAAACGTTACAACCGAGACGGATGGGGAGATAAACTCGCGACCCTGGATTATTTTTTACGGGAGGCGCGAATTATTGGGTTTTCGCTGTAATGTATTAGGAGCTGAAGAATAGTAATTATGAGATATTGTGAAAATTTTATTAGTACTCAAAGCAACGTTTGATGATGCGTCATCGAATGAGCGTAGCTCTTAAATGTAGATGTTGAAATTTTTTATTATATTTTTATTTGAATCTTCATCTTTTCTTTTAAAATCTTTAAATATCATAAAAAAAATACCAAGTTAAAAGGACTAGAACATTTTTTACTAGACAGAGACGGCACTAAGAACAGATGACGTCACCTGAACTAATATTGAACTTAAAGAGCTGTCACTTCATACATATATTTAGTGGTAAGAGGATAGCAATACCCTCCTCTAAAGTCTTTGAAAGTTTTAACTTAGGCAATAAGTGACTTAATTTTTTTTTTCATTTCTTTTTATTTTTAAACTTTCTTTAAGGTGATATCAAATATGTTTATTTTTTTAATAATAGGTACCTAATATATACCTAATATAAATTAGTAAACTTTTGTTACTGATTGTACTGAAAGATATACGTATATAGCACGAAGATTAAATTTACCTACGTATAGTATCATGTCGCCCTGGTAATTGCAGCCCGTGTATAAGGATCTGATAATTTGAACAACAGAACATTAAAACTTGTTCTTAATTAAAAGTTTTTTGTAACCATGAAATCGAACGCGGATTTCAAGTATCTTGTTCAAAATAGAAAGAAAGTTTAACAAAACATAGAAAGAGTACGACAGGAGTTTTCGGTTTCTTATGGCATTCCAATAACGATGTATTAGGACATTCAATTCTTCTATCTCTAATATTTTCTGTGCTGGCTAATGGGTGCTTCGGCGTTTCGCACCATGCTCGGTTCGCGGTTTTTGAATGGGGTGTTTCGCATCGCGGTGCAAAATAACCCGTCTTTATTGTAAACAGTTTATTAGAAAATTGCTCTTATTACTCTCGTCTTAAAGTTTAAATGTAAGATGTGCCATTGACGGTCCAAGTATACTGTAATCTGTCTGAAAACTTCTATACATTGCTTTTAGTGACCGTCCGGCGTCCCTTATTACGCCCTTTTTGCTTTACCCTTAAGTATTTCAAGGATTGGACCCTTTTTTTTTGTTAAGGCAAGGCTTAGTAAGGGCTCGGCTATGCGGTAAATGATATGGGACACTTAAGCCCCTGTCATTCATTTTAGGGCTTGTAAAAATATCGCTTACAACGCCACCCATTTAATGTATGTATGTTAGCGCGTGTCGTCTTTTTAATAGACGGGTAGTCATGTACAATAGAAACGATATAACTATGCATTACATAATTTACTGGTTGTAGGCCGACTCGACCCGATCCATGTAATTACGCAAGCATAAACATGTAAAGACATATTTTTATACAAAATTACCGAAAATATTCATAGGGCTTTAGTTAATCATCGAACATAGACCATAGCGATATAATAACGAAGATAGTTGGACAATCCAGTCTACACGTAGTACTTACTTACTTACGTACTTACCTACATATATTAGTTCTATACAAATCAGATAACACTTTATCGAAGATTAAGTAAACTAAAGTGTATACATATTTGTTTGTCTACTGTGGTGAGGTGTGCTTGTGTTGCGGCCATCTACAGGTTATAGTAACCATTTTTAGGTCATATCTGATCGTATGCTTATTTGCCAGCTTATTAAATAAATAATCAGTCTATCCCTTGAGTAAGAGAGACAGCGACACGCTTGTTGCTCACCTTTAGGCATGCATTGTTATATAGCCTCTGTACGGACAATACGGTGAGTAGCATTAGGTATATACTTTGTTAAACTACAAACCAGACTAATCCAAACCCTAATGATGACAACCATATCATTATTTTTCAAATAAAACCGACACAGGTGGGTTTATTAGGATGAAAAGAGATCATGCATGGGTAATCTAGTAAAGCCCGCCGCCGATGGCCGGGATAGTAAGCACATGAGTAAATAAAAGGTACAGAGGCAAAGCTTCGAACAACCGCGCGAATCGATCGCACCACTACAAGCACGCGGGGCCTGTGTGGGTGACCACTCGCCGCTTGTCACGTACGCGGCGAAACGGGACCTAACTGGTTTACGCCGGCACAGCCAGTTGACCGACACAGGGCAATGCAACGCACGTTTTTTGTTTTGTTAGTTGCAAGTTTGTGCATTTATATTGTAAAAACGTTATTATTGTAAGTAGTAATAGTAATAATGGTTGTGTATTGTACTAATATACAGGGTGGGCGGAGAATAGAGGTTCAAAAATTTTTTTTAGATGCCCCTCTCCAATAGCTATTCGAATAACCCCCATGTATGTTCAGCGATTATTTATAGTTTAAGAGCTAGATTTTTTTAACCAATTTTTGGGAAAATATTACCTGACTTTAGATTTTATTTTTTTTCTTCTTCTGCATTGTAATTCTTGAAATTATTTTTTGTTATATTAAGTCCTTATAGTATGTTCTATGATCTATAAAAAATCTGTCTGTCTAATCATCTCATAAGGTGCCTAAAACTTTGCTCAAAATGAAAAAAAGTGCAAAATAAAATTTGTTCCAGATTTTCATTTAATCAATAAAAAATCAAAAAATGGTGGCAATGACCCCAAAGTAGTTTTAAAAACTCCCTCGGACTTTCAGCATTTCAAAATAATAAAAATATTTCCTACTTTTCGGGACATTATTTTGTGCAATCATAGTTCAAAGATGGTAAAGAGAAAAAATCTCAATTAATTTTTTCATTTACTTGATAGTTCAAAAGATTGTTTTAATACATTTTTATCATGAAAAGTTCATTGAGTTGTGACAGCTTAGTGGTAGTAATCGTTGACTGGCAAGTCAAAGGTCTCAGGTTCAAACCCAAGGCGCGCACCTCTGACTTTTCATAAGTTATGTGCCATAAATTAATTATAACTTACTCCGTGCCTCGGAAAGCACGTAAAGCCGTTGGCCCTGAGCCTGATCTCTCTCTGGTCTCGTGTTGGATTGCCGTCCCATTGGTGTATGAGAGTAAGGGAATAGAAAGTACCCTTGTGTTTGCGCACACACTTGTGCACTTTAATATCTCCTGGCTAATCTCCGTTGAGATTGGCCGCTGTGACCAAAATCGGTCCGGAGGATATTATTTTCACGAAAATAATGTATTGAAACAACCTTTTATCACTTTCAAAAGGAAAATTGGCTTTGTTTTTTTTTTTTCGCCAAATAAATCGGAATCCATAAATTTTGGCATTTTAACTAGCTTCATTATTGCAATCAAAAAGATACAACCCGGTGGTAGACATACGGAGAGGCAGTTGAAGGCAGAAAAAAAATCTACAACAAATTAAACCATTTTAATAAAATTCTATTTAAAAGTTCAGAATTTTTTTTTAAGCACAGACTTTGCTAAAATTTTGTATTGTTATTGTATTATATCTAATGTAAACTGTATTCCATTAGAATTAAGTGCTATCAAATAATAAAAATTTGGGAAGAAAATAATTAAATTAATTGAGATTTTTTCTCTTTACCATCTTTGAACTATGATTGCACAAAATAATGTCCCGAAAAGTAGGAAATATTTTTATTATTTTGAAATGCTGAAAGTCCGAGGGAGTTTTTAAAACTACTTTGGGGTCATTGCCACCATTTTTTGATTTTTTATTGATTAAATGAAAATCTGGAACAAATTTTATTTTGCACTTTTTTTCATTTTGAGCAAAGTTTTAGGCACCTTATGAGATGATTAGACAGACAGATTTTTTATGGATCATAGAACATACTATAAGGACTTAATATAACAAAAAATATTTTCAAGAATTACAATGCAGAAGAAGAAAAATAATAAAATCTAAAGTCAGGTGATACTTTCCCAAAAATTGGTTAAAAAAATCTAGCTCTTAAACTATAAATAATCGCTGAACATACATGGGGGTTATTCGAATAGCTATTGGAGAGGGGCATCTAAAAAAAATTTTTGAACCTCTAATCTCCGCCCACCCTGTATATAATATAATAATGTAATGTGTAATATATCGTATTTTAACTATCCCAAAGAGTACAATAGGTAAGTAAATATTAATTTGATTATTACTTTTTCAAGTAGGTAAGTTTAAGATCCTTTGTTTAATAAGAAGAGGGGTTATTATATTGTTATAAGCTTTTACTAAACATTTATATGTTTACGTACCTTGTAAGTAGGTAGGTATGTGTGTTAAGTTCAAATATTACAAGTAAGATTTAAACCACTTCCCGATATCTGATTGAGCTGAAATTTTGTATACCTGCGTAACTTCGGTGACAATGCAATAATATCATAGATATAACCTAACGCTGCTGCCAGGATTGTCTCCTCACTAGGGAACTCTTCAACGGTTAGTAGCACGGTCATGAAATTTTGTACCTACCTATGTTAGTTTAATTTTGATAGTTCAACATGATTTTTATCATGAACTAGGTACTGCTGCAGCCAGCTCCAGGGAACTCTTTAACGGTTAGTAGCATGGACTCGAAACTTTGTATTTATATTTAATTTTGTTTGCGAAACATAATCTTCACCATAAACTGCTGCTGCAGACAGCATTGTCTCCTCAAGAGGAAACTCCTCAACGGCTGTAGTGGCATTATAAAAGTATGAATAGGTATGCGTTTAAAAAGCATTTTTAATGAAAATTTATCATTAATACCTCAAGCACTGATAGTCTAGTGGTATGACCGTCAACTGATCGATTCGATCCCAAGGCGCGCGCACCTCTGACTTTTCGTATGTTATGTACCTATAAATTAATTATCAGTTGCTAAAATGGTAAAGGAAAACACACCTAAAAGATTATTCAACGGTTGCATTTTGCCTAAAACTATTGTGACAACCCTACAAGAATAGGTAACAATTTTGCTAGCTCTTTAGAAGCTTTGCCTCTGTACCTTTTATTTACTCATGTGATAGTAAGGTTGTCCACTCTAATTAGACCATTTAATACTATTAAGGTTGTTCATCAGATATTTAGTGCTGTCTGGTTGTTTGTGGATTGTGAAATTTTTTGAAACAGTGTCCACCATCGACAAAATTTGTAGGGCTACGTTTTTTTACCAACTTTATAACGATTATGTTATTTTAACTTATTTAACGATTTTTAAAACTAAACTTTAACACTACTGCAAGTAGTTTCATTAAATCCGAGAAGTAGAAAAGTTTGTTAAAAATATTCTTTCACAATAAAAACTTAATAAGTAGCAATAGCTGTGAGGGTAAATATGAAAATGGTTCTCTTAGTGTCATTAAGCGGTTTTTTAATATTTCTTTTTTATTATTTTTCGCAACAAAACTGCTGCCTTTGAGCGCAAGTTGCGCTTAGTGTATTAATTTACACTGCGCATAAACCATATAAATTATTTTAATGTTATGCAAAGCAAACTTCTGTCCGCGGCTTTGCCATTAAGGCAGTTTTGAGGATAACAAAATCAGCAATCAAGGTTAACTAGTTCAAAAACGATATCTTTACATGTAAACCTAAGCGACCGCGACGCGAGAGAAAGCGACGGACCCAAGTCGTAGGCAAATAATTTTGGAGTTCTGGACTCATTCGAAGATATATACAGAAATATTCAGCATGATAGATCTTTAATGGATCTGGGGGCTTACCACAACCTTGAGCGTTTGTTTGTTGAAAAGAACTCACCGCACAGTGAATTGATATTGTCGTATGTTTCAATTGAACCTGCTGATTCGATCGACTGCCTATGCTGAAAAACCAGTGGTTCCATCAGTAGTGGTTAATTCTGTTCTCGCGGGCCTCTAGCGGTGGGGAAACCCTGTTTTAAACAATTCAGTGAGATTCATATCATGAAATCAGTTTAACAGTCAAGGTCTCAAGCAGTAAATAAAATAGAAATAAATAGACTCAAGTCGAATTTTGTGTAGGTAGTATCAGTATGGATTTATATTTAAAAATATATTATTCTCGCTCAAAAATCGTGGAACGCTCTGGGAGCATATTTCAATACTTGTACATTGAAATCTTTGCTACTAATAAATATCTTAATAACATTTAAGTACAAATTCTTTTTAAATCTAGACTCTAAACATAACTCGTTAAAGTAGAAAGTTCCTTAAATCGTTTTTCGCAATAAAAACTTCGCAAGCTGCGAGGGTAAATATGAAAATGATTCTCCTAGAGCGTCATTAAGCGAATTTATACTTTTCGCTACAAAAGTACTGGCTTTGAACGCAAGTTGTCGCCGAGTGCTATTAGACATTAAGTGTTGCATTGTTGGGATATTCTATTGAGAAAGTACAGGAAATTCGTACTTATTACAATCGTGCCAGAGTTCATAATAGTTTCTACTGATTTTCCGTTGACCGTACTGTAATACCGTAAGTTTGTCTTTTAATATGGTGTATGGAAATATGTTTTGCTTTGTGGAACTTATGGAGCTTAGTTGTGTCAGTTGTGTGTAGTAGTTTTAGACATTATAATTATAATGAAGTGTCCTTGTCCGTATTTATAACTGTTGAGAAATTGGGGACAATCCTAGCTGCAGTACCAAATCAAATCTGAAAATAAAATCATTATAAAATATCGTACTAGAATTTACAAATAGTATCGGAAATATTTAATATGTATCAAGATCGTGAGAAAAAAGGCGATATCTTTGCCTTTCGAAAAACTGAACTAGCTTCAAAATAACCAAGACTTGTGTGTCCCAAATTCCCAATACGTCACACAACCGACTCGTTACGAACTCCGCCGTGAGATCTTGTGATCTCGTCCTCTATGTTATGCAAATGGTTTTCTCAGGATATAATTGTGTCCCCAACTTCCACAGCCTTATTTAAAGGGCATTCAAAAACTTCAGAACTCAATTCTGAGTTGCGAACAAGTCAAGACGTAGTCTTGGTTTGTTGATGTTAAACACAGATTAAGATTTGAGGTAGTACCTACTACTACTACTTAGGTACCTACCTCAGTATACTTAACTAAGCTTATTTTTAGTATGACCTAGTAGTTAGTTTGTTCAGAATCAGTAACTGAATAGATTGCAATAATTTTTATATCATGTTATATTTTGTCCAAAAAAATCATTTCATCCCTCTGTCACCAGGCTGTATCTCATGTACAAAAATCTATCTATCGTCCCAGGTTTGGGATAGGATGGATAGATTTTTTTTTAGGGAAAACTTTTCACAAATCGAAATGAGAGTGAGATTCTGTTACTACGTATGGTACCTACTGAGTAAATTACATCCACATTTTTGTCTGCTGATCAATTTAATAAGCTAGTACCTACACTACTAGTACACTTCGTCACTGGAGGAGTTGGTCAAGGGTTCGATAACTAGGTCAGGCTCAGTATTATTCTCCATCTGTAATGTTCTCAGTAGCAGCATGGAGTCTAGAGCTGTGTCCGGACGTCCCCTGTATCGTCAAACTTGTACCTAATATCACCTGTACACGTTTGTTCTAAATTTCAAGCAACTCCAGAAGTTCGACACGCAATTATTTCCAAATGTTGATGTTTTCTAATGAAATACAAGCATACGTCCCCAGCGTTAATTACTTGGCTAAACTCATTTCCGACTTCTGTTTGAACGTCACGGTTAAATAGTACTTGTATGTTTAACCCAGTTGAGGGAATGATTAATTAGAATGTTATTAATCATTCTTAAGATTTTAATGAAGACTGGAATAAATTAGTAGATAGTAGGTAGGTATAAAATTTTCATTAAAAGTAATATGGACAAATAAGTTGGTGTTTAGGTGTTTCGCACCATGATAAGTTCGCACCACAGTGCGAATTGCTGTTTTTAAATGTAGTGTTTATCACCGTGGTGCGAATCTCCCAAGATCTTTTTTAAAATGGGTTATTTCGCACTGTACTGCGAAATGAACGTGGTGCGAAACGCCTAAAGACCCAAATAAGTCTTAAGCTCAATACTTTAGTTTTATTCCAGTTTTATACAAATATTAATATACCTATACTATTTTAAAGAGACTCTATACCCACAGTCAAACCGATTGCACGGTTTTGTGGGGCTATGTATAATTACTGTACAATTTTTTGTTTAATGAATAAATAAAATAAAAATAAATAATAAAATATTGTGTCACTCATTTATTTTATAAAACTCCAAATCTCTTTTTCTGTCCCACTACTGGGTAAAGGCCCTTTTTTACAAATCGAAAAAAAAGATTAAGGGTCAGCGCAAACGCAGAGCACCGGTAGTCACCGCTCCGCAAAAAGAACCTTATTGTATAGAATAGAAACTGTACTAGCTTCAAGTTAGCCTTCTTAAATGTTTCAAATGTGCTGTGAAGGTTTTAAAGCACTCTGAACTTTGTAAACTCTTTAGAGCATCTTGAAAGCGTCTAATGCTCTCCAACGACCAATTGGGACTTTAACCGAGTCTGGAGACACTAAGTTAGAGACTTAGAAAATATTTAATTAACGTATGTTTAAAAAAAATAATCTATTTGTTTATTTTGTTCTTCAGTAGAATTCAAATCATGCTTTTTAAATAAAATTATTTAAGTAATAAGAAACCTGCGATCCCTGGCTTGCCACGCCAGGGATCGCGCGTTCAAGTCCGCCCGAGTCGGTTCTTTTTGAGAGTTTCTTAATGAACAATTTTATTTTATAAGCAAACCATGTGCATAAACATGTTACTGTTACTGTCAGCCCATATCATCCCACTGCTGGGCAAAGGCCTCTCCCTCTGATAAACATAAACATGTAAAAAACATAAATAAAATGTATCAAATGTTACTTTTAATCCTTTTTTTTACTGCAAAAGTTAAACTTTTCTGAGTTCGGTTTACTTGCGTTAACTCGTTATATTTTAAATGTTATTTAATTAAACTTATAAGCATAAAAAGTCAATAATAATCAGATTTTCTTTTACCTAACAAATGATAAAAATAGAATCGATAGCTCCTGTTGAAAATATAACAAAAAGGAAACATAATATATGACGTTGTCCTTACATCGAACTTGAGTTTGTCTTTATAAGGATGTCACATCAATCCAAAATCGACCCAGCAGTCTTTTGAAGTCTTTTTGAAGTCGTACAAATTCAAAGATAGAGGAGAAAGACAAGTGAAGTCAAAAGCAAGGAAGAAACGTTTTACTTACAGTGTGTAATCAAAGGGCTTGGAGTTATGAGCTCTATAGCTATGTATATGTAAAGTACAGAGTAATTTGTTTTCAATGACCGAGTTTAGAGCCATTAAGCATGGTGGAAAGATCAAACCGTTTGGATTTCGTGGAGAAATGTATATTTCTCCGTCATTTCATCTGTCGTATGCCTATATATTACATTACCGGTGAAATGATTCCAATTTTTGTAGGGATCGTTACTTACTGATAATGTAGCTTTTTTGTGCGTTTTATAAAATTAATTATCACTTACTCCGTGCCTCGGAAAGAACGTAAAGCCGTTGGCCCTGCGCCTGATCTCTCTCCGGTCGTGTCGGATTGCCGTCCCATCGGACTATGAGAGTCAGGGAATAGAGAGAGCACCTGTGTTTGCGCACAGACTAGTGCACTATAATGTCTCAGGAGGAGATTAATGAAAAAAAGAAAGAATTTTTTAAATAGATTTAAATTATTTAAACTTTCGCGACTCGAACTCTTCGAAAACGGGTATTTAACATCAGTAAGTAGGTGTAATATGCGACGCGTTCGGTTGCTGAAGAAACGTACCGAACGGCGAACAGTGCTGTGCCAATCTAACGCACATATTCCGTGTCCTACAACATCTCAAGTGAGGGTAGTTGATAAAACTAACAGTTTAATAAATTGATGCTATCATTATATCTAAACAGTTTTTCTATGTAAACAGCAGAGAGACAGACAACCCACTGGAACATTTGGCAACATTTCTGGAAAAAAATGTATTACATTTTAATAGCACCATTTATTTTTGCATGATCTGTTAAAAAAATCTGCAGAGCCCAACAGACATTAGCAATGAAACGTCGGCAAACCAACAATCTAATTTGCCTTTGCTTTGTGAATGTAAATCACAATCACGATTCACTCAGCGCGTGTACAGCCGTTGATAAAATTTGATTTACAAATGAGAAATGCCATAACTTAATGCAAGCGAAAGCATAGGTACGTTCGTTTCACGTTTTTAATGTAAAAAAATATAAATGAAACAGTATGCAATGAGGTCAAGCGTTTGTTATGTTTGTGTGTTTCTTTTTAATTAGTCAGTCCATTGATACACCAAAAATCACAAAAAAAAAAATGGAAAAAAATGCATTCGTTTTTAAGATTCCGTTATCAAAATGTGTCAACGTGACCCTAAAATTAGCTATTGAGACTATTCTGTCCGTCTGTCTTTCACACGGATGTATCTTGTTTTTGCTGATTTTTTTTTTGGCTTCTAGGCAAATAATATTAAATCTAAACCTACGTAACTTGCTTTAAACAACTGCTCTTAGAACGCGAGTCCGACTTAACGATATTTTTTTTATATGAAATTATATTTAAAATAAACCAAGAACCAGTTGCACGTCATTCAAAATTATTTTAGTGCAGTAGAAAAAAATATTAATTATTAATATTTTTATTCGTCACTAAAATGCTTACTTGAAATAAAAAAATAAGGAATATTTTCATAAAAGCCGCTTGTTTACAGTGCAAGTGTAACGTGTGAATAAGCGATGCGATGTAAATGACAGGGATGGTGAGTCGCCATCTTGGAAAAATAAATAAAGTTGTTTAGTTTTTACACGGTCCGCACTCAAGTGCGATAATTAATTTATTCACAGTTCATAGGATAGCTCGATTTTATTGTACTATAAATATAAATTGTTTTCCTTAATAATTAATTGAATATTGTGAAAAGGTTTTAGTTTTATATATAGTACCTACATTATTCCTTTAAAAATAAAATCCATATTCTTTTACCCTTTGGGAAAAAAAGCCCGACTTTATATTAAAAATCATGGCACCCTTAATTATACTTTTAATCTAACCACTAAGACTCGTATCCCACTGTGTCTAGAACACAGTTTTATTGGTCAACGTCAACTTTTTAATTTTGTTTGCAACTTGAAAGTCCTGGTCGCAATGTGCGGCGCCGGCGTTACAACTGTTATGGGTTTTTGCTCGACTTTGTTCTTTTTTTTTAAAAAGTTCGTTGTTTGCCTCTGAAATTGATTTGGGATGTACTCTGCGGACATTTATTCAGAAAGTTGGTCAGTGTTAAATACAATGTGTTGGAGAATGTGTGACCAGAAATGGGTGAAATATATGGAATATATGGAGTTCTATTTTCGTAATGATAGAAGTGGTAGTGGAAGTAATAGTAGAGGGTAGTTGTCTTTGTAGGGCTTTCAAAAGCAAAACGCAAGAAACTCTGTGGTGCGAACACGGATCTTTTGATCCATCGTGTATGACATAAATTAATGAACTTTTTGACAAAGACGATTCAAATTGTTCCATACAAAGTCGATAAAAAGATCCGCGCCAGCTACCCTGTATTGATTACAGTTATCTTGAATCATCCCAATACTAGGCAATAGGTTTCCCCCAGGATTTCCATATTTTTATGTCTAAGGCTATTTTGGACCATTGATATATTATAAATCTTATATTCTTATCTAATTTACACACCATATACGTTCTAAATCAAAATAACTAAAATTAAAATTGATCAACAAAATGGCCACCAAGCGTTGAAATAATATTTTAGAACACACAAAAATCGAATGTATAGCTCTGACTATAGTTCTGTGCTAAAAACAAATACAGCTAGGAACTTTACGCTCATAATGAGAATTCTTAAACTCTCCAATAATCGTTGAAAGCGACGAATACCTGAGACGCGATCCGCATCCGAACTCCCCGGATTTCCGAGTTCCGCGACCGGAATTAACAAACTTTTTGGATGATTAACTGATGAGGTATTGTGATCTGGTACTTGGTAGGTAGGTGAAATCATAAGAAATTTCAATGCGGGCTTTATAAAATGACACTTAGAAATTGTATCACATCATCTGTATCACTATCTAAACTGCTTTTAAATCTGTTTTACCCTGCAGTACTTTAACCATATAAATATTCAAAGTAAAATTAAATTATTCAAATATTTCTTGAAAGAGCACTTTAATTTTCCGACCTCCATCAAACTCACGAAAAGCACATTTGCCCGTCAAAGCACGAGAAGCACTCAGTCTATTTATATCAATACAAAACGTCCACACTTGAGCACTCAAACGTTGGACTCTTTCGTTTGTTTAAAACGTCTTACCAAGTTGAGCGGTAAACATAAAGTTTGAGCGGTGTTTCGTTGCCAATACGTATTGAACATTCAATGCTTGACAACAAAGTTTTCCCATTAGAACTTTGGGAAACGTGAAAATTATTCGGTTTTGAACCACTTCGAATCTCGCTACATACGGTTTTTATAAGCACTCAATATGGTAGTGAGTATGACTGATTTTATTGCTAAATCTAATGGACAGGACGGAAGTTTCGTTCAATAACTAATTGTATTGTTATGGACCCAAATGGCCGTTTGGATGGTTAGGAGGGATATTTTGTTAAATAATGGATGTGTTGAAGGACGTGTAGGTAACAAACACAAAGTCTTTTATTCTGTTTGTGGGAGCTTGAAGGCGTCAAGGTTGGATGTTAGTAAAATCAAGTTACGCAGTGTGTGATCCGTTGTTTTGCGTTGATGTGGATCGGATTTTGGGTTCCCCTTTCAAAGCTGTGTAGAACTAATAAGATATATTGGTAAAGGGCGCTGACACAAATCTTTAAATGAACCAGCGCGCGCCACGAAAGAAGTTTTTAAATGGGCCAAAGCCGGCGTTTTGGAAACTACACATTAGAAACAGGCGTCGCTTAAGGTCAAAAAGGAGAGGGCAGGAACTTGATTCCTTCGGCAAAGACTGGGTTACGAAAGCAATTAGCCGCGAGGAGTGGAAGGAACCCTCATTACACTCACGGCTAATTGCTTTTGCTCTGAAATGCAACAGTAATCGCTGATCATAATAAAAGTATGATAAGTATTAAATACAGTATTTTTTCATAATTTAGTATTAAGAGTCAGTATTAGCCAGTTTAGTATTAACAGACTATATCTGTATTTTTTTTTTGTTAAAACAATTTTCATTTATTAGTTATACTTTAATAGCTAATAATAATTAGTAATTTTCCATCACCCAGTCTCACATTAAAAGACAAGTTGCAGTCAGTTTCCAATTACGTCTACATGCACATTGCAACAGAAACAACGTAATTTAATTGAAAGAGCAATCCTCAGTGCCTTTTGAGATTTGCTCATATCATAACTAGATTTTATGTTTTCCTTTGACAAAACGAGGCACAGAAATGTATTTCTGGTACAAGAATAGATTTTCATTTGCTATAATGATTAAGAGTTCTATGATCTTTGAAGGGAAAAATATCTATTTATTTATAGAGGGTTTTATATTATATGCCACTCTCAGCATGGCTCTCAAATGACATAATTACCGAGTACCGACCATTCCAAATACAAAAATAATAACAAAGTAACTAATCTACCTTACTACAGTTTTAGAGGTCGGTAGTTAGACCTTATCATATAACCGAATCATTGCGGAACACGATGTCTTTGACGGGAATCATGTGGGTAACAAGCAGCTTAAAAAATATACAAAGCTGCAGTCACGACACAGAGGAAAATCCTAAAAAAAAGAAACCAAATTATTTACATTTTTATTAGTTCTCGAATTGGATGGGAAAATAAATTTTCAACTTAAATAAAGGGTTGTTTGCTCAACTTATTGTTCAGAATTATGATCCAAGTCGTCTCTCATTTGTACACTAACAAAATTATCCTGTACACAGAAAACAAAAGCATTTATTGCACTTCGATTCTCCAACTACCCCCAAATGAGTAACAAAAAATGCCATTATAATATTCGAGCAATATTTGGCTTGGAAGAGCTTCAGGCAACAATTGGTGGCTAAACGAATAGTTGAACAAGTTGGCAGTAGCAACACTAACCGTCAGCATACGGTGACCCGCTCTGACCTTTATATTGGCTCAATTCCATGTTTTTATGCACATTATACGACATTACGATGCTTGGGGTAAATTGTACCGCGGTATTTCGGTCTTGGCGTATAAAATTTTGCGTTTCGTAGTTGTTGAAATTAAAGAATTTGTTATATAAGAAACTTGAAAAGTTTTGGCTTCGTATATTTGTTATATGTATAATAGAACCACCCCTACTCACGCGGGTGTCGTAAGAAGCGACAAAGGGAAAAATCTGGAGGATAGGCAGCAGCATCCTATGGTGAAATAGCAACCATCTACTACTGCGATCGGTCACCCACTTGCCTAGGTTGGCGATTAAGGGCAAATACTTTCTGATGAGCGCACAAAATAAGTGATGCGTATTATAAGAGGCCTATGTCCAGCAGTGGACTGATAGAGTGTATGTATGTATATCTGTTTGCGTTGTATTTTTTTTCTTAATCAGCCTACCCATTCATCTGCTAAAAAGAGCAGGGGAAAAGATATGTTTTTTTGCCTTAAAAACGTTATCCTAATTTTCCATACTGCCAAAAAAACATTGACTGTTATTTCATTCAAATTAGCCATTGTCCTTTAGCTGGGAGGGAAATGAGAAAAATGAAATGCCACTGTAAACAATCCATCACGGAATGCTTAGAGTTTATCATTATTCATGGAATATTTTGTTTTTTTTAATATAGACACCGTCTCATTAAATGATTTCCATGTTTTTTCTATAAAATATCGGATTATCCATAAGTATACTAGGTTCATAGTTTCATGCTGCAGTACTGAAAGATGTGGATTGTTATTTGAAGAATGTTGCGTTCTTCTGCATTATTTTCTCACTTGCATTATCATAATTTAACTATACCTATAGAAATTGCATAGTTTCGTTTCAAACACGTTTCTAAAAAATATAAACATCTATCGCAATCCAATCCAAAATCAACTCTAATTCGTTATTTAAACATACCTAGAGACAATCTTCTGTTTTGATATAACCTAGAAAATCCTAGAGTGGGGTTGCCACTCTAAAATCTTGTCCTATATCATAAGTACAGTTGCAGATATAAAATTTTACAATGCACAAACACAATTTGTTGGGAATCTAATCCCCGACACCAAGCACAGTGAGCAGTAAGATGCAACTGACAGTAGGTAATTACAAAAAATTGGGAATGTTATTTACAAATTTACGTTCGCTGTTACTCGACTTACAAAATAAACCAAATCCTGCTTTACCAGCTCCATAATTATGTTTGTCATTTCATACTCCCGTTGATTTTTCATCTAAACTTTGACGCTTAATTTACATTTTTGAGGTAAATTAAATTTGTTTTTCACACGAGTGCAATCAATGGGGGCTTTCAAATTTTGTTTGGTGGATAGCTTGATTTAAATATTTATCTAGTTATACACGTAAATATTTATATTGGATTTAAAAATACCACAGTGTAATCTCTGCATCACCCTACGGTTGACTGATAGAAAATGCGTTTAAGCATTATAAATAGGTTTTATAAAGAGGTAAAGTTTGTGAGGTTGTAAGGGGTAATCTCCGGATGTACAGAGCCGATTTTACATATATTTTTTTTGAAAATTCTTTTACCAATTGGAAGCCACTATTCTCAGTCAGTCACTCAGTTATTTGTGAGTGTCCTATGCTATAAATATAATACTCGAAAATGATTGCCGCCTAACAAAGTGGGCACGGGTTAGCTAGTAAATCATATTTTGTTTTCCACTTTACTTGCGATTAATTGTTTCTTATACTTACTTGTTGTCAATTATACATGGCTTTACTATAAACATGGTAGCAAAACGTAAAATTTGCATGGTCTACCATATCTATTCCGGTTTTAAATAACAAAATTCTATTCTTATACATGGTGTTCTCTGCTTTAAACCTCAATACTGGCAAAATAGCAGCACAGAGGCCTTGCAACAAGCAACAACAGCGGATACCCTGCAACCGCATCTCGAACACCTCAAACAAAGTTTCATAACAACACAGCCATGCGAAGTAAGCTGTGTCCCCCTTAAACAGAACTTATTAAATTAAACAGTGCTCCTTGAGTTTCCTAGGGGCTCTTATCTCGGTGCCGGCTCCAAGCCCATTAAAACTTGGACCACCCCACTAACTGTGACACAACACTAATTGGTTGGAGAAACCACTTTGTGATAAATTAAAAATTATTATCAAGTCCCCAGACCAAGGAAAAGTGTAGTTTTAGAGCTTAGTTTGCGATGGACGGTGTTTTGTTTAATTTCGTCTGTTGTTGGTGGCTTTTAAATGGTTTTTATTAATTAACTCAATAATGGATTCGAAATTTCGAACCTAGCCTGTACCAATGTGACTTTTGCGTCATGTACTTACTTAGTTAATCTAAGACACCACTGACTAACGGTGAAGGAAAACATCGTGAGGAAACCTGGACTTAATAGTCTGAAATTGCCAACACGCAGTGAGCTAGCGTGGTGTTAATCACCACCATGTTCGATCCTTCTCTGAATGACTGGCCTTTGCTCTTGACACTTACAGGCTGATTTATTATTTCATGGGATGCATTTCACATATTTATTCAAAGAACTTGGAAAATATTCCATCAAATTCTTTGATCCATTTTCTTTCATCACAAAACCAAGGTTTGAAAATTAACATATACAAAATGTAACTACTGCGGTAGTTTCTTAACAAATGATCCAACTAAATGTGCTTAAACATAATAGCGACCCGGTAATAACTTGTGAAATCCGCTTTAAACCGGTTTGCACCGGACTGGACGTATCGCCTCGGGCGCCTCGTGCATCGCCATGCTCGACTTAACAATGAACCGTTTAGAACACCTCTCTGCTAGTGTGGAGAATCTACGTGTTGTGCCTGAGTAATGCCTGTCTGAATTGATTCACTTATCTTCGCATTCAATAGCGCTTCGCCTTAGATTTTGTATCACTTATGAATAGATTTCCAGCCGTCGAGATTTATCCGAATATTTCTATCGTCTGGAATTGAAGGTCCGGAATTTTCCACGTAAAGGTTTTTTTTTTTAATTTTCTCGTAGATATGACGAAATTAACATTAAATTGATTAAAAAAAGGCTGATAATGGTTATATTTTGCGACATGTGTGTGCGTGCGATATTTACAAAAACGTCCGGATTTTTTTTTTAAAGTTTGTCCGTAAGATTCGAAATGGTATCTAACTCTGCTCATGAAATTACACTCTCAGTTTGTTATGCCATGCTAAATCAATTATTAAATTGGAATAAGGGCGAGCAAAAATAGGTGTTACCAGCGTGTAAATATATGTAGGTATTTAAATAAACTTCAAACCGAGGGTTGCTGATAACTTCTTAATAAGAAAGCCCCTTTAACCCTCAAAAATAAAGACGAACCTGAAATAACAATAAAAAGTATCTATTTATTTTAGCAAAAAATAAATATTCTGAAAGGTCGGCTCGTTAGAGCAATAATGAACATATTATTTGAAAAAATCTTGGGTTACCTAAATACAAAGAATCTTTACCCTAGGGATAATAAACGAAACATCAAAGCAATTATCTAGTTTGTTATAATTAAGTCGTGTCCCTTCCGAGGATAACCGAATAAAGCCGAAGGTGTTCGTGTTAATTCAGTATCATATTATGTATACAGAATAAACTTTGAAAAGTTTAGATCTGGATTAATAAATTAATATTTTTTACCTCTACTTATGCTAGGCATGCTTGTACCTGTTTGTTAACTGCCTTTTACCAGCGGCTTCGTCCGTGTGAATGTAAAAGTATCATAAGCGATAGTCCAAAACATACTCTACCTCCATGCTAAGTTTTATCCAAATTCTTTCAATGGTTTACGCGTCATTTAGAAACAACAAACAGTTACGTGGTTAACTTCGATATTTTTTAACTTAATTTAAACAAGTGACAATTCATTTATAATACACAAATGATTTCGAAAAGCCGCACCTTTAATCCCATCATCAACCTAAAGCAGTCTACTGCTGCACACCGTTGAGCACGATTTTCGAATATTCTCATCCAGTTCTTGCATCATTGCCTGTTAGCCGATTCAGCGGCGACCGAACAACCACCGGACCTGCCTACACCATTGGCGGGTCAAGACCTGGCGGGAGGGCGGTGAATATGCAAGTGAACCCGTACTATAGGTTCGTCGAGAAACACCGTGTGGCTTTTAGTCCGTGGGAGTCGGACAAAACCTCATCACCGGCTCTAGGTGTTAGAGAGACCCGTTTCTTCTCGTAAAAAAGGTTATTATTGCTTAGAATAAAATTTCAAGTAATCTGTTGTTTTTGCAATCACTCCTCTACTTTATTATTTCAACAATAAAATATCGCTGGCCAAGCGAGGTGTCAAAAGTTACACTTCTCAGCTTGGCTGATACGAAATCGTAACAATGAAACTCCCGCGTAATGAAAGTCGTTGGAAACGAAACTGACACTTGCCCCCCTCCCCCCTAATTCTTATTTCCCGACTGACAGTCAAAATGACAGATGTCAACTTTGCTGACGTCAATTTACGTTTTACGCATTTAGAAAATAATATAACGGTAACAAATACTTAGTCTGAAATTTTTGTTTGTATTATTGAGTTTTTTTCTTCTTTTTGAAAGATCTCTGCACTTTTTTTTTAAAATCAAAATCAAAATCAAAATATTTTTATTCATGTAGACCAGTTTTAGGCACTTATGAATAGTCATAATTCTAATAGTATTATAGGAGTGACTCTAGTTGCCAGTTCCAAGGGCAGCCTACCCCTCATGGAGAAGAATCTGGCAAGAAACTCCATGGTTGCTCTTTTAAATAATGGCTTACAATATTTTTGGATACATTGTTCTGAGATGTTATGTGAGAACAATGCGAGTCAACTAAACATAGGTACGCGCCTTAGATATACATATATACTTTTGATAAAATCACTATAACAGCTATGGGCTGACCAGTCCCAACAGACGGCACCCGTTCACGGGCATGACGCATGCATCAGCCATCGCTCTACTCAACCATATTGTAGGGAATTGGGCGACCCGACACATAACGCCACCGCTATCAGAACATTTCCGTGAGCATGACATACCCAAGCTGCACAGCAATCATCACGTTGATAGTAACTAAAATAGAGGGACTACATGGTGCTCACATAATTACAACCGTGCACATATTATTATTATACAATATAAATATATATGCAAAGATTCAATAAAGTGTCAGAGCATAATTAAAATTGATTTTGAAAAGTGAAATTCAATCAGCGCTAGTGGGTCGCAGTGTGCAGGAGGAAGCAGTACGCCACACATCTTTGTCTTCAATGTAATCCTTTACTTTATAGTAGGCTTTAGACATAAGAATACCTTTGACAACTGTTTTGAACCTAGTATCAGACAAATCCTTAATAATAGAGGGAATTTTGTTATAGAACCTAATGCAATTACCCATAAATGAATTGCTGGTTTTAGAAAGTCTGTAACCAGGTACTACAAGATTGTCCTTGTAACGAGTGTTAAGGTTATGGATATCACTCTTTTTTTGAAAGCAAGCTATGTTTTTGCGAATGTACAATATATTTTGGAATATGTACAGGGATGGTAATGTAAGTATATTTATTTCCTTGAAGAGTTCACGAAGGGAATCTCGCGGACCTATATTATAAATTGCACGTACCGCTCTTTTTTGTAATAAAAAGATGGTATCAAAATCCGCTGCCGATCCCCATAGTAGGATACCATAGGACATAATACTATGAAAGTATGCAAAATATACTAGCCTAGCCGTTGCCTCGTCTGTCACCTGCCGTATTTTTCGTACAGCAAACGCAGCAGAGCTTAGTTTACCTGCAAGTGCCTCTATATGAGGTCCCCATTGCAGTTTAGAGTCTATGGTGACACCAAGAAATTTAGTAAAGGGTACAAGGCTTAACATGTTTCCATCCAACTGTACATTTGTACCTATTTGACGTACATTAGGTGCCGAGAATCTTATACATTTGGTTTTTCCGGCATTAAGCAAAAGATTATTTGCAGAGAACCAATCTGATAACGCATTGAGAGTATTATTTGGTTCCACAATATCCCTATCTTTCCTATTAATTTTAAATATGAGTGATGTGTCATCAGCAAACAGGACTATATTCGTCATGGTGTCATTAATCATGTGGGGGAGATCATTAATATATACAAGGAATAGAAATGGGCCTAAAATTGATCCTTGAGGCACTCCCATTTGAACAACTGAGCCAGTAGAAGTAACGTTGTCGATCGACACCTTTTGCTCCCGATTCGACAGGTAAGAATTTACGAGATCAATAGACTTACCACGAATACCGTAATATTTTAATTTCAAAATAAGGGTGCGGTGATCCACGCAATCAAAGGCCTTTGAAAGATCACAAAACACTCCTAGAGCATCCTGCGCTTCTTCCCAGGCTTCTAAAACAGTTTTGATAAGGGTTGAACCGGCATCTTCAGTAGATCGACCTCTAGTAAATCCAAACTGTTTAGTGTGTAAGATTCTATTTTTATTAAAATAAGTTAACATTTGGCCTAGTATTAATTTTTCAAAGATTTTGCTTAGGGCAGGTAACACAGATATTGGCCTATAGTTCGAGGCATCATTTTGACACCCTGCTTTAAAAATTGGAACAAGTTTACTATGTTTCATAAGATCGGGAAAGATTCCGTCTATAATACATTTGTTAAAGATCAATGCCAGCATTGGCGCAATATTTTTTATTATAGGTGCAATGGCTTTAGTTGACAATCCCCATAAGTCTTCTGTACTTTTAGCAGCTATAGTTTGAAATGATTTTATGATGTCAGTGTATGTCACGGAAGTAAATTCAAAACTAGACAAGCTATTAAATTCAAAGTTTTTCTTTAAAAGTAATTCAGCTGCTATTGGAGACGATTGAAGACCTTTAGTAGTCTCAATGGGTATATTGGTAAAAAAGTGCTCAAAGTAGGCAGCAACCTCCGCTTTATCGGAAACTAATTTATCGTTAATTTTTAATGCCGCTATACTATTAGTAGCCCTACGATTACCAGTTTCGGTGTTTATTATTTTCCATGTGGTTTTTATCTTATTATCAGATTTTTTTATTTGACGACTTATGTAAATAGCTTTAGCTTGTACGCATACTTTTTTGAAAATTCTAGAATAGTTTCGTACGTAAATATGAAAATCATTGTTAGGTGTATAAGATTTTTTATCGTATAAGTCGTACATAATGTCTCTACTGCGCCTTATACCTGGAGTTGCCCAGGCACTAAAAGCTACCTTATTTCTAATATTAATTTTTTTGACTTTACAAGCTTTCTGGAACTCTATATTTATGGCATCAAATAAAGAACTGTACATCATATTAGGATTGTCATAGTGAGGATCTAATGTATATAGTTGTGACTCTAAATTGGTCTTAAAATTTTCTAAACATTTGGTTGTTAGTGACCTACATTGTATCGACTTGTGCCCATTGACAGCTTTATGATTTAATTTAATAATTAGGCACTTATGATCAGAGCGAATTCCCGATATAAGGTTTTTACCTTTTATTTTAAAGTTGGTTAAAATGTTGTCTATACATGTAGCAGAATCTAATGTCACTCTAGTGGGCTCAAAAAAATTACAATTTAAACTAAAAGATTCAAATAAAGATATAAAGTCTAGTTTATGACTGGTATCTACTAACATGTCAACATTAAAATCACCACATACTATAATATTTTTGTTCATTTTTATCCTTCGGAGGGCATCCTCCATAACGTCAAAAAATTGTAAGATATTAGAGTTAGGAGGCCTGTATACACACAAGATTACGTACTCCTCCGTCTCTGCACACGCGAGCTCGCAAACTCGTTCAACAGAGAGGTCGCGAATATCTCGTCGTTCCTTATGGACATATTGGTTATTTAACAAAATCATAGTGCCTCCACCTTCTGCTGACACTCTCTGGAACGAACTAGCGACATGATAGTCATTAATACTAAACAACATTGTGTCTGGCGTAAGCCATGTTTCGGTAAAACATAAAATGTCAACATTAAATTTCTCAATAAATAATTCTACATCTAAAATTTTGCCAGAGAAGTGATTAATATTTTGGTGTGACAGTAGTAAAAACTTAGCTTTCTTCTCTGTTGTCGAACAAGTCAGTTTAAATTACAATTAACCACATCATTATTAGTATCACTACTAACTACAGTGGAGGAAGAGAACTTCGTCATATTACCTATGACTGTGTAAATATTAAATGCTAGTAATCTAGCTATTTCGCGCTTATATCTAGTTGGCAGGTATTCATTACCTCTTGTCATTTTTAAGGTTCCAACAAAACTGTTGGTGTCAAAATATAAAAATTTATCACTGTGGTGATTTGCTAAAAACTGCATATGATTATTCATCATATGAATATGCTTATTTTGCGTATCAGCTGACTGATGGTCATAATAGGGAAAGGCACACAATATAATTCTATGACATTCCAATCTCAACAATTGAGATACTGTTTTTATGCGTATTATAAACTAATTATCACTTGCTCCGTACCTCGGAAAGTACGTTAAGCCCCCGGTTGTCATGAAGATCTTTGACAGTCGACATAGAGTCAGAGTCAGTACCCTCATAAAAATATGACACTAATCCATTTTAGAATATCGTATCCTTGAGGTTGCGGAGGTCACATAGGCAGTCGTTTCGTAGAAAACTGATATTCAGCTGCATCTGGCTATATCCGACGTTTCGAGCAGGTTCACTGCTCGTGGTTACGGGAAAACTGTCGCAGCGATGATCAGTGTAACCTGCTCAAAAAGTCGGGTAAATAAAATAATGCGTGTGCGCGTTAGTTCCCGTTTTATAGCAGTTCTAATAACCATGCAACGCGAAAGTTTAAAAGTAAATAATTATTTAAAACTTTTTTTCACTTAGTAACTTTCAAATTACCAAATAATTGTTTTTAATTTTTTGCGGCATCGCGCCGCTCTTGCCGGTCTTGTTTAATTTAGTTAATATTCGGCAATTAAGTTTTCATTACAAAGGTAGGCAGAAAATTATATTTCTCAAGTTTTTAATAAGTTACTAAATATTCTAATAAGCAAGAGAACATTTTAGAATAATAATTAACGTGAATCAAAATATCTTTTGTCGTAATTTTTTATACATTTTTGTGTTTTTTAACTCCCGACGCGACGCAGAAAGAAGACTGTTGAAAGTTTGACATGTCTATGTGTCGTTCTGTGGCATCGTAGCTCCTAAACCAATGTTCTTAGCTGAAAAAAAATTGAGGAACTTGTGTAAAGGGTTCTTAGAATCAATCAGAAGAAATCATTAATCTGAAACTTACATTACAGACACGAATATAACTTTTACTGCTAATCCTGAAGTTATTTTGGGTTTTTCCATTAGGAAATTCTCAGTAGCAGAACGGAGTCTGGAATTGTGCCCGGTTAATTGCAATAGGCTGACTATTACATGGGACGTATAACATAGCCGGCGAAACTTGGGCGTACTGCATACACCTTTCCCTACCCCAGGAATACAGGCGTGAGTATTTGTTAGTTTCAAAGGCTGAATCACCTCACGACAGATCTTGCGTTTAATTATGTTACTCTATGTATATTGTGTCTTAGTGCAATGTTCAAATACCTAAACCTTTTTTGTCTCTCTTTTTTACTTTAATCCAGAGAGAAACTTGAGCCATATCACAGCTAAAACCGCGAAGAGCGACTAGTATAAATAAGTTTCAATTAAGGCCGAGCCGTGATTAGAAGGAAACGTGCTAAAACTCTTAATGCGTAGATCCTCGGAAGTTTGTGGTAAAATCTTTGTTAGTTACTATGCCTCTTGTTTATGAAACCTGATTAGGCTAATTTTGTAAGTTTTGTAGAGTCGTTTAAGTTTGTGATTGAGGCTGACCTAAATTTTATTGTTATTCTGGTAACACGTAGTTTTAAATTTTATAATAATTTACATACATAACTTAAAATAGACTCACGCCTGTATTCCCCAAATAGGGAAGGCAAGATTATGCAGTACTCCCACGTTTCGCCGGCTATGATATAAGTCCCATGTAACCGGGCACAATTCCAGACTCCGTGCTGCTACTGAGAATTTCTTAATGGAAAAACCCGATAACACTTTGCCCGACCCAGGGATCGAACCCAGGACCTCATGCTCAGCAGTTGCGCTTGGTACTACTAGACCAACGAGGCAGTCATTATAATTTAGTTTTATGAAAACGGTGAAGGAAAGCGAACGCGTTGTTTACGCTATAATTATTCCCTCTCTCATTTGACTTTATTTTATAACCGCATCACACATTAATAAATATAACCGCATTATACATTAATAAGTATCTCAATTGATGAGCAAAGTTCTTCCTATTCCTTTCTCTTTCCTTCCCATATCCTTTTTCCTATACTAGAAAGAGACCACTGTGGCCATCTAGCGGCTATCCAGGGGAACAAGGAAGGACGCTCAATTCGCGGCGAACGCCAAGTGTTCCCGCCCGCGCGCTCGCGCCCCCGCATTCCGCATCAGGCTTCGTTGACTAATTGACGATATGTCGCGGACTCACCGCATGACCGCAAAACTTTTATAAGTTTTACCGCTTATACAAGACCCCTAGGGGTCACCGCCGGCCGGCCACGTAAATACGAGCTAGCTCTAACCGCGAGTGAAGTGAAGAACTAAACTAAAGTGCACACAGTGAGTGTTATCCTCGGTGCCACCGCGTAGCTGAGCAAGGAGCCAGGAAGACCCGCAGTAAGTCTCTTACTAACTTCTATACCTAACCCGCTCCTTCCTGAACTTTGCTCATTTACATCGCTCAAGGTAATTAGGGACACAGTCCGCTTACACATCCCAAATTGTGAATGTGTTGGTCCTTCGACAGCATCCGCATCCCCATATTATTTTGGTCCGCCTTCGACCGGATCTTTGAACCTATAAAAGCTTCTTAATTACCGTATTTCATTCAATATTTTAGGTTTAAATACCTAAAAGCGTTCATATAACGCTAACCGCCATTTTATCCCACGCGTAGGTACGCGTCGGCATAGGTACATACCTATGATTTCCGCCAATTTATAACGACTTCGTTATTTATTCTCACTTCATTCAACCATATCTATTATTTTAGCACTGCATATCAGTACTGAATAATATAAGTTAATTACATATAATATAAATTCTATTACTTTCGTATCATACATAGATCTACTTTTTCTCAATCGCATATACATAAGTACTTATTACATTCGCCATCTTTTGCAATGGAGGACTACGAAACAAAAATATTGTTGCTCCAAGCAAAAAATGAAGCTATATTTGAACGCTTATCGTCTTTATATGATGCTTCAAAGAAAATTAAAACGGGTACAGAACTCGAACTCCGTTCTTCGGAAACATTTATGGCGGATACAGAAATATTGTCGACACTTCGTAAAGAATTTAGTTCGAATTTAGATAATATCAATGTATTCAGTCTTCACGTAAATCCAAAACATAAGATTGACTATCAATCGTTAGTTTCATTCGATAGTGTTTACAGTCGTGTGGAAAGGGTTCGGTCTCTTGTCGCTACAAGGGCAAAGACGTTATTATCAACGCAATTGCAAGACATCTCATCTCACTCCCAATTTAAATTCAAAATAAAACTCCCACCTATACAAATTCCTTCTTTCGATGGAAAAATTGAAAATTGGCCCGTATTTTATGAATCTTTTAAGTCCAATATTCATTCAAATCTAGACCTTACTAACTCACAGCGGGTTCAATATCTTATAGGTAAATTGACAGGTAACGCATTAAAATTAACTGCAGGAATAATACCTTCGGGAGAAAACTATACGTCTATTTGGGATAGTTTAGTACAAAAATACCAGGATGTCAGGGCATTAGGGTCACATTACATGACCAACTTAATCAATATTAAACCCGCCACCAACAATTCCACTAGTTTAAATACATTTATCGAGCACTATCACGCCTCAGTTTCCGCCTTAGAACAATTAAACATTAATGATTTAAAAGATTTTATTTTATTAAATTTAGCATTGAGAAAAATAGACTCTAACACCGCAAACTTATTTGAAACCGCTATGAGAGATAAAGAAATTCCTTCCTATAAGGATTTCGTAGATTTTATTAAATCACAAGTAAAAATACTTGACCGCACCGCACCAATTTCTTCTCGATATTCTTTAACGAGCAACCCTAAAAATACTCCTAACTCTCGTAATAATCAACCGCAAAATACTGTACACCACTCTCTAGTAATACGCAATAACGCTTGTTCATTCTGTAATAAAAATGATCATTATCAACTTTATTCTTGTACTTCTTTCAAAGAAATTACTCCTAAATCACGTTTAGATTTCGTTAAAGACAAACGTGGCTGTGTAAACTGTCTTAGTCTTACACATACCGCATCGAAATGCAAATCAACTTATGTTTGCAAAATTTGTAAGAAAAATCATCATACACTTTTACATTTAGAATCTAATAATAACAAATGCTCCGAACAAAAATTGAATTTAACGCCATCTGTCGGATCTAGTGCCGTAACTAATTCAGCAAATACAAAAACTACTTTATCGACCGCAAGTGTCTCCGTTGCATCTAATAGTTCGGACGGCGAAGCGCAGATGTCGCTTTGCACACGCAATGTTGTAGAAACTTTATCTATGACACATAATACTATTTTATTGTCGACAGCTCAAGTTTATATTACAAATATTAATAATAAATTTAATACTGTTAGATGTTTGTTAGATAATGGTTCGCAGAGTAATATAATTACGTCCGCTTGTTGTAAGCAACTTGGCTTACAAATAATTCCTCTTTCTAATTCGTTTATTAAGGGAGTAGGTTCGATTCCCCGCCCGGTTTTGGGCTATGTTCAAATAAAAATTACTTCTAAAAATAAGTTAAACGCTTTTAATATTACAGCACTCGTTGTCGATTGCATTACAGATAAAATACCTACACATAAAGTTGATGTGTCTTTTACTAAACATTTGTTAAATTTACCTCTCGCTGACCCTCTGTGGTATGTACCTGGAGAGGTCGAATTACTCATAGGTGCACAATTGTTTCCATTTTTATTATTGGGTGGAAAATACATATCACCTCCCGCGCCGTCAGCTATTGAAACTGTTTTCGGTTATATTCTTATGGGTGATATTCCCGCGATTTCTTATCAGTCTAACCCTTCAACTACTACCGCGTTGCATTCTGCAACTTTTTGTTCAACGTTAGATGATTCTCTTCAAAAGTTTTGGAATCTAGAAGAAGTTCCCGCGCAAAAGTTTATGAGCCCCGCCGACACGGAGTGTGAACAGCTGTACTCAGCGAATGTGTCACGTGACTCGGACGGCAGATACTGCGTAGCTTTACCTTTTGCTAAAGATCCTGGTGTGTTGGGTAATTCCCGTTCAGTAGCACATCGTCGTTTAATTACGTTAGAAAACAAACTTCGAGATCCTGAACTCCGCGCTGCTTATAATGCAGTTATACAAGAATATATCGATAATAATTATTTATCGGAAGCATCGCCTATCGATGCCGGTGAGGGTTATTTTATACCTCATCATCCTGTCATTCGACAAGATAAAACTACTACGAAAGTTCGTGTAGTATTGGACGCAAGTACCAAGTGCCATAATGGCCTATCTCTTAATGATATTTTGCACACTGGGCCGAATTTACAGGCCGATTTATTTAATTTACTTTTAACGTTCCGCTTATTTCCTATCGCCATTACGGCTGATATAAAACATATGTATTTAAGAATCTTACTATGTGAAAAACATCGAAAGTATCAAAAAATATTATTCCGATTTAATACTAATGAGCCTATTCGAGAATTTCAATTCAATCGTGTTGCTTTTGGTTTGAAGTCTAGTCCATTTTTAGCTATGCGCACTGTGCGACAATTGTCCGCAGACGAAAAAGATAATTTTCCACATGCTGCTTCTGTGGCTTCATGTGAGATGTACATGGACGATCTGGCCACTTCTGTGCCTTCCGTGGCACAAGCCAAGGTCCTTTCACATGAACTCATCGCTCTCTTTAAGTCTGGTGGGTTTGAATTAACCAAGTGGGCTAGCAACTCGCCTGAATTGCTAGCTACTATGCCTCCATCTAATCGCGCTTCGATAAATTTCTCGGATAATAATAATAATATTAAAATTTTAGGCCTTAAATGGCTGCCCGCAGAAGATGTTTTCACTTTTACTACGTCAATTGTTGATGAAATTTGTACTAAGAGATCTATTCTCTCCGCTATTGCCCGCTTATGGGACATTCTTGGATTTGCCGCTCCTGTGGTATTATACGCCAAATTACTCATAAAAGAACTATGGAATCTTAATATAGGCTGGGATGAAACACCTCCTGATTCTATAGTATCTAATTTTCATAAATTTAAAGAGCAATTGCCTCTACTTTCTTTAATTAAAATACCGCGTCATTTAGCCGTTGATATGGGCTGTACTACCAATATAGTTGGTTTTTCTGACGCCAGCATGAAAGCTTACGGCTGCGTCATATATTTGCATGTTACCGATACACAAGGTAATATTCATGTTCGCTTGGTGTGTGCTAAATCTAAAGTTGCACCAATAAAAGTTGTTTCGTTAGCTCGACTAGAGTTATGCGCCGCTTTACTTATGTCTAAACTTATTAAATTAGTTTATGACACTTACCGCGTTCGTACACCGATTAATGATATATTCGCCTTTTCCGATTCTAAAATCACTCTTTCATGGATTAATTCTTCCCCGCATAAATGGAATATTTTCGTTAGTAACCGCGTCGCTAAATGTCAAGAAAATCTTGACTCTAAATGTTTTCATCACGTTAATGGTAAAGAAAATCCTAGTGATTGTCTTTCTAGAGGTCTTTTACCTGAACAGTTACTGGCACATCACTTATGGTGGCAAGGCCCACAATGGCTTCGCTGTCCTGTAACGGAGTGGCCGATTACTCCTTTTATTCCAGATAGTTCTGAAAACCTTCCAGAACATAATAATAAAATATTAACTTGTACCGCAACAATAGAATATAATTTAATTTATAACTTATCACAAAAGTTTTCATCTTGGAATAAAATTTTAAGAATAATTGTTTACATCCTTAAATTCACACGTATTTGTCCTCGTGATCAATTAAATAATAATATTATTTCTATCTCTCAGTTAAATACTGCGGAAATATATTTAATTCGTGCTGTTCAGCAATTTCATTTTAAAACGATTTTCGAAGAAATCCAGAAGGGTAAATTACGTTCACCGCTTAAACGTCTCGATCTTTTTATAGACGAGAATAAAATCATTAGAATCGGAGGCCGATTGTCTAATGCTAACCTTCCCTATGAAGCGCAGCATCCAGCTCTTTTACCAAAACATGACCACGTTACGCATCTTATTATTGATTATTATCACCGCGCATATTGCCATACCGGTGCCAATCTTCTTAGCTCGTTACTACGCCAGAAGTATTGGATACTATCGTCTAGAAGTGTTATAAGGCAAAGGGTTCACTCCTGTAATTTTTGTTTTAAAACCGCTCCTTCTTTTCCCAGCCCTAAAATGGCTGATTTGCCCCCTTGTCGCGTACAGGAGACCAAGGCCTTTGTACACACGGGTGTCGACTATGCAGGCCCTATTAAAATAACTCTGTGTAGACGTAGAGGTCAAAAGAGTGTTAAAGCTTATATTTGTTTATTTATCTGCTTTACTACAAAGGCAGTACACATTGAATTAGTGACTGATGTGTCCTCAGATACTTTTATTTCTGCTTTCAAGCGATTTATATCGCGTAGAGGTCCCGTGAGTTGTCTGTACTCAGACAACGGAACTAATTTTGTAGGAGCGAAAGCTCAGCTCCAAGAATTAGTGACCAATCGCTATAGTATTCAGTGGAAAATGATTCCACCCCGCGCTCCACACTTTGGAGGTTTATGAGAGTCAAATATAAAATCTATTAAATCACATTTATACCGAGTTATAGGTTCGCAACTTCTTACCTATGAAGAGATGCTCACAGTCCTCACTCAAATTGAGGCTGTTCTTAATTCTAGACCGCTTTGTATCTTAACAGAAGATCCATTTCCAGAACCGCTTACCCCCGCTCATTTTATCATGGCATCTCCTTTGACATCTTTGCCTATTGAAAATGTTTCCGAAACTACAAAATCTCTAACGCGTCGCAAACAATTACTAGATCAGATGGTTGGTAGTTATTGGAAGAGATGGCGTGTAGAATATTTACATAACCTTCAAGTTAGGCAGAAATGGTTGAATGAAAGTGCGAACATTAAAATCGGTACAGTAGTTCTCATACATCAAGATGATGTCCCTCCATTATATTGGCCAATGGGTATAATTACTCAGGTATTTCCCGGCAAGGATGGGACCATTCGTGTCGCAATGGTAAAGACTTGCAGTGGATCTTTTAAAAGACCCATTGTAAAACTATGTCCATTACCATCTCAATAATTTTATCATTAATTTATTCTTAAAATAACATAATTTTAGTTATTATACATATTCATATTACTTTAAATTCATTTTTTAATTTCAATTTCTTTAGAGAATACCAAGTATTCTCTAGGCGGCGGAGGATGTTTACGCTATAATTATTCCCTCTCTCATTTGACTTTATTTTATAACCGCATCACACATTAATAAATATAACCGCATTATACATTAATAAGTATCTCAATTGATGAGCAAAGTTCTTCCTATTCCTTTCTCTTTCCTTCCCATATCCTTTTTCCTATACTAGAAAGAGACCACTGTGGCCATCTAGCGGCTATCCAGGGGAACAAGGAAGGACGCTCAATTCGCGGCGAACGCCAAGTGTTCCCGCCCGCGCGCTCGCGCCCCCGCATTCCGCATCAGGCTTCGTTGACTAATTGACGATATGTCGCGGACTCACCGCATGACCGCAAAACTTTTATAAGTTTTACCGCTTATACAAGACCCCTAGGGGTCACCGCCGGCCGGCCACGTAAATACGAGCTAGCTCTAACCGCGAGTGAAGTGAAGAACTAAACTAAAGTGCACACAGTGAGTGTTATCCTCGGTGCCACCGCGTAGCTGAGCAAGGAGCCAGGAAGACCCGCAGTAAGTCTCTTACTAACTTCTATACCTAACCCGCTCCTTCCTGAACTTTGCTCATTTACATCGCTCAAGGTAATTAGGGACACAGTCCGCTTACACATCCCAAATTGTGAATGTGTTGGTCCTTCGACAGCATCCGCATCCCCACGCGTCTTTAACTGTGAAGTAAAAGCATCTTGTGATGAACGTAGGAGATAGCCGAGGCCTGGGGGCAGTCGTTTTTAATTATTTTTCAGGAAGACATACAACACAAATAATTGAAAAAGAAACATTATAGAAATAGTAGGACAATTACACATCGTACATCACATAACGTAATAACAACTTTGCTAGAACAGAAAAACTACACACAAGCAACTTATTTGTAAGAAAAATTAATGATTTTTTATATATCCAGTAGTTATTTTGGTCTTCTAGGTTAAAGAAGTTCCTATTATGTTGTACGAACAAAACCAAAACACTGTAATTGAAATAACAATCGAGTTACTGGTATACCTTGCCCTGCCTTTGGTTTTTGACCTTTCTCAATCATTGTCATCTAATAAAAACGTGGATCTTCATTTTTCACATTTTATTAGTATAATTTTAGGTGGCCGTACTGCTGCTTGGGTAGGTATATCCGGCTGCAAAAAATGTTTGCTAAAAACCTGTGAATCCCGTAACCAACTGCAGATAACAAACTTCATACTTACATCATTCAAATATTCACAATTTCGTTAACGATTAAGCCTCGAATATTGCACATCTCGAGCACTTATATGCGTCAACAGGCGTCAACAATGAGCCAAAACTTTCCTCATTATATGGTGCGTTCCCCCCGATTTACTACGCTTTTCCGCTTACACCTACATTCATGAATAACCACTCAGTATTTCGCCAACTGAACTCAGCGCTAATTCAGTGCAGACATTAGTAAACAAAATGCAGACTTGCAGGTGACAGACGATTCTAGATTTTAAGACGTTGAGATAGAGACTGTCGTCGCACATAAATTTTGGATCGCAAGAACTGGCTGCAGCAAGGATATAAACAATTTGGAGGGGCCTCGAAGTCAGCGGAGCTGTGATAGAAATTAAAAACTATTTTTTTTCAGTCTTGTTGTAGGTACACACTACATTGAACTTACTAAAATTCAGTGAAGTTTCACTTACGTACAGTTTTAGTTAAACAATACTTGACCTAACCTATACCACGGAATCTGCACGAGGCCGACTCGCACTTGACCGGTATTTTTGTTCATGTATAATTTATATTGAATGAATCACGGCCGGTTGTAAAATGCGTGAAAACGTGTAATATCAACCAAACCCAAACAATTGACCCACTAAATATAATTAATTATGGTTTGCATAATTAATTATGACAGATTTAATGAACTGCGTAATTGCAGTGGTTTACCTCTATTTTATTATAATTATTTCAAAATATTTACCACAATTTTCATTGTGGTAAGCAAATACCTTTCATGTTACCTTTGGTGGTATGCAAATATCAAACTACAGTGTACAATGGAGCACATTGTAAAATATTGCTAGCTGAAAGCTATGATAAAAGTTTTAACGACTAGTTATAACGTTTTCAATAATGAAGCAATATTGTTTCATGATTAATTAACTTAGGAAGTTTTCCATTTTAAATCAATGCAACAAATTTGTCTGAAGTCCAAGTCTCGTACTATTACTGGCTACTTCGTGCCGTGTTTTACGTTTTATGAATTTAAAATGGTTAGGTTAGGTTATTTTCATGTAGTTGTGGTGCAGTGTGACACGACGTCATCATCATCTGCCTAGCCTTTTCCCAACTATGTTGGGGTCGGCCTCCAGTCTTACCGGATGCAGCTGAAAACCAGTGTTTTACATGGAGCGACTGCCTGTCAGACCTCCACAACCCAGATACTGGGTTACACGATACCCCTTGGTAAGACTGGTTGTCAGACTTTCGGGCTTCTGACTACCCGTAACGACTGTCTAAGATCTACAATTGACAGCCGGGGCCAACCACTTAACGTGCTATCCGAGGCACGGAGAGTGATAATTAATTTATAATACGCACATAACCTACGAAAAGTCAGAGGTGCCTTGGGTTCGAACCCGAGACCTCAGTGTGACACGACGTATCACAATAATATTGACCTAACTTTAATTCTTTGGTACAGTTCTAACGTTCTAACATCTCGATAAATTTAGAGTCTCAACTCATTAAGGTTAGGATACAAATTACAATGTCCCAAATTCGACACCTGTTTCTATGGCCCGCACCCTAGCACGGTAAGTGACGACAGCAGTACCACGCCAAGAAGATTTACAGGTCTTGCTGTCTGTAAATGAATTCTCTGGTGCCACTCACTGTATGTTTTGCACGGCTGCATACTCTGGGATTCTTAATAACTGGACGCAATTTTGAAACTATACTGAAATTTTATATTCTATATTGAAATTTTGAAACTCGAAATTAGGTTTGAAAAAAGAGGGTTACGCTATGATTTAATTATTTATTTAAAGCACTTAAGTAAGTGCATATGTGTAAGTAGGATGACTGTTGACTGGCAAGACATGTGGTCTCAGGTTCAGATCTCTGACTTTTTGTAATTTATCTCTTGCTACTTGAATAGGAGAGCAAATAAAGCTGTCGGACCTATCCTATATCCTATCCTATGTCGGGCTCTTAGAGTGAGGAAATATACCTTTATCTAGCAGAGCTCCTGCAGTTAGCAAACACACTTGTGCACAAATTAGTTGAAATTAGTACACTTACTTTTGCACTATAAAATGGAGATATTTGCGATTAATATGGTCCGTGGTTGGCTGGTATACTTGTAAGAAGAGATTACAAGTAGTTGAGATTGGTCGAAATACGAAATATATTTTGCTCTTAACTTTATTTCGGTTTAGGGGCTTATTCATTATGAACCATTAAAATTACATTGGGTTCATAGTTTAGGAGACACCACTGTCTGTCTGCTTGTACCTAATATTCAATTTAGGTTAATATGTTTTGTGTACTCGAGTATGAGGACTTACCTATATATTTTCTTTTGTTTCAGGTACGTGGCGACATGAAAACAAAATGGCGGACCAAGTTTAATGAAAACCAAACAATGCACTGTTTTCTTAGCGTCTAGCTTAGTAAAACGGTGAAGCCGTTATTTTGTCGATTTTTGTTTTTGCCAGTTTTTTTTTTTTATATAAAACAAACATCTGCCTTCACAAGCAATGAATCAAAAGTGCCTTCACACATAAAAGAGCAAAATTGTATAAAGAAAAGTGACAACAAAACTGAATTTACGTTTCGGAATTAATTTTAAATATTCATTACATTAACTCTACTGTGCTGTTGCAGAAATATAATATTGTAAGTAAAATTATTTAAATTTTAATTTCACCTACATACCTAAAACGAACGAAAAAATCATTCAACAATTTTATTCTCTTTTTTTACGCGAAAGCATTTCTGTCGTGTCAGCCTGCACCGAGCGCGTTCAGTTCCATATCAATAAATACCCAATATTTTCATTTTTACAATTGGCTTTTACAAAAAGGGCTATCACTAACGAATCGCAAATCTCGTACAATAACAGCGGCGGCCATTTTGTTGTACAAAACACGCGCCATGAATATGCAATGAACGTAACGATGCAGCAGTCTTTCTGTCGTCAGTACACCGCTTCTAACTTTTCGGTGAAAAAAACTGTCAGTTTACGCTTGTATATAGTTGTGTATAGTTTGACCCGGGTGTTTATTTGGCTTCTTGTTTCGTAGTACAGTCGGCAATAAAAGTTTAGATTTCCGTATCTCTAATGGCAAAATACTAGAATGCAGTTTTTAAATTCCTTATGACTAGACATTTCGAGTCGATCATAGGGTTGTATTAAAATGTTTCGAAACAAGAACCACAGACATTCCACGGATTTAAAAGTTGATTTTTTTTCATCAATAATAAATAGTTTATGAAACTGACAAATAATTAAAATAACAAGAATGTGAGTTTAATTCAATAAGTTTGATCGGATGTAGAAAAAAAGATAGAAAAAAGTTAATTTGAGCATTATTTTATTAGGGAAACTTTATTTTTTCTTCATTTCATTGAAATATATAAAAAATAGTAGCCCTACAATATCGATAGCAAGGTCTAAGCTACCCAAGTTATCTGTGGTCAGGACTCCAGAAAGAAGAACCTCCTGACTATGCGTGCCGAGCCCAGAAGTACCGCTTCCTGCATCAAGCCCTTGATCTAGCTATTCAACGAGAGCCTTTTGAGGTTTTTCCATGGACTGAAACGCCTATCGGCATAATGATAGCTGAGTCCACATCCCACATGTCGACAACCTCGCGGGGCAAGTCTAGATATCTTATCTGTTCGTTTTGGTCTTTACGATGTTCCCGTCATGCGGGATGGTGACATCAACAATCATTGCGCGGCACTCTGCTCGATCTATCGCCACTATATCAGGCTTATTAGCAATAATAGTCCTGTCATGTTTCTAATATTATTATAAATAGTCACTCCGTTTGCGAACCATAGTCATTACGACAAAATTTATTACTCGATTCTGGTTTCTCTTATATTCTCATTATGGTGATCACAGAGACCATGTTGGAATACAAATATGTATAAAATATCTATATAATAGAATCTTCAAGATTTCAGAGTAATATATATTTTTTTTATCTGGCACTGTTCCATATAAAAAATTGTTCAAATTAATTTGAAAAGATTTCCCAAAAACCATATCGATTTCCATTTGTTTTTTTTTTTAACATAAGTAACTATAATATAACCATTTTACTACAGTATTTAGACGTCACTCTTTGCAGCTAACTTCACAGACTTAAAAAAATACAATTATAAAAAATCCTAAACTTCAAAATCAGCACGATTAAAATTTAAAATAGGATTCCCAAAGAGATCTGATAACGTGAGTGACAATTTAAATCCTATTTAAAACTTTCCCATTCCTCAAATTACGCTGTTTAAACAAAACAAAATGTTTTATTTGTTACCCAACAACTTAAATACAAAGTTAAAATCGGTTAAAAGCAAACAGTTAACGTGGAAACCGCTTTGAGGTCCGGATTAGCGGCTTATTAGAGATTTTAAATAGAAATGGAATCATTTTAGGTTTGTTATTTATTTAAGTCTTTTGGAGTTGGTAATTGGGCAATCACAAGTTTTAATTAGGTTTTTAACGTGCTTTTAATTGGATGTGATGAAGGTAAGTATTTTAAATGCTTCTATTAATGAGTATTAAAACGTTTGTTTAACATTTATTTAAGGTTTTACAAGCATAACACGTTTAATAAACCCCATCGTTAATGCAGTTGGATGAAATAAAATATTATATTACGACCTTATATTCTTCCGCGTAGAACTATTTTTAACGATAGTAGTTCTGCCAGTAATATCTATTTGTGTCGGTAAACTATTCCCTAAACAAAATTAAATACCACTTTATTTTCTGAACGGCATAAATAATTAATTGGTTTTTAAAAAGACATCAACGACTGAAATTACACTTTTTTTTTACTACACATTGTTTTCGTCACTAATAAGTCTCTGCCTAATAGATCTATCAACCATTGAAAACAATTTTCTAATCACTAAAGTGATTTCTGAAATTCGATTTAAACTTAAATAGCCACTTACGGAATATCTGTATTATGAGGTACTTGTAGCAGCCGAGGTCCTAACTTTTGAATGTATATTTTTTTTTGTATTAAATTCGATATTCTTTCTGTCACACATGATGTTTCACTTTTTATAAAATTATCTTTTTTTTTTCAAACTTGACCAGCATTAGCGTGCCTGCTATAATACCACGACTAGTTTCTGTTGTCAAGCCTGTGGTAGGATATGTCGCTCTCGCATTGGTTTATTTAGCCACCAAAAACGCTGTCTCGCAGACATTACGCCATAAATCGTCTGCAATAGACGCAAAGGCATAAGGCCTTTGCGTCTATTGCAGTCATATATAATACATATAATATTGTCATATACGAGTATAATACAATTTTAAGGGAAGCCGGGCTTCCCTAAAAACGGCTATTGTGGTATGGACATGAGATGCGAAGTGATGAATGACATGTTGTGATATAAGTTTTAAGTAGAATGTGGATGGTTATCAAGATAGAGGTACCTAGATCAAAGAATAGATTGAGTAAAAAACGACATGGATAGAAAGGGAATAAAGCAGTGACGTGAAAACTAATAGAAATGAATGAAAGAAAACATATTGCGCCGACCCTAAATAAAATTAGAACAAGCGCAGAAAGATGATGATGAGAGCGACATGGGGTATTTTTTATCCCGTAAAATTTAGTACCACAGCAAAGCCGCGGGGAAAAGGTAGTTAAAAATAAATTAAATTTAATACCACAGTAAAACGTTTGTAATGACACGCTGCGAGTACTTGAGAGGCTTAACTTGATGGAGATTTTCAGACATAATGCGGTATTTTGGACCAAGCGATCACCTGTATTATGAAAATTACGGTATTACATCGTTTGGCGGTTTTTATACCCAGCTTAAGGGATTAATTTGTTTATATATTCTTCACGCTTTTATGAAGATCGTCAAACGATCTAGTATAGATTTAATACAAGTTTAGCTACGCAGATTACCGTAGATTAGAGTAGTATTAAAATAAGGATTTTTTTAACGCTCATAGTCCGATGGGACGGCAATCCGACAAGACCGGAGAGAGATCAGGCGCAAAACCAACGGCTTTATGTGCTTTCCGAGCCACGGAGTAAATAATAATTAATTTATAACGTGCACATAACTTACGAAAAGAAAGGTGCGCGCATTGGATCCGAAAATTTAAAAAAAAATCGAAATACTAGAGCTATAACCCCAAGCTAGGCGATAACCCTAATCTCTTCAATGTGTGACATGACTTCATGTTAACATTACAAATACATATCGGTAGGTAGCTACCTATGTCACCGTTCGTGTTCAAAACGATTAATTACTGTCCCCTAATTTGTCTGGCATGGGGTGTGTTGCGACCCCTGTGTGTTCCAGAAGTATTTGACTGAAAGTAAAAGGTAGATAGATGAATATTCTCATCTCAATTTTTATGTTTTTTTTTGCCAGACTATATGTGACAGTAAACAAGAACAGTTTTTTTTTACCTACATACATAGACTCACGTCTGTTTCCCAGAGGGGTAGGCAGAGGCAACGGATTTCCACTTGCTTCGATCCTTGCATACCTCTTTGGTTTTTTATTTACTTATTTATATTTTTATGCTTTATTTTATTGTATCATATATATCATTTTTCTTGTTTATGTAGTATTGTGTACCTCTACCCAAAGATAATTAAACTTTTTTCTTTCTTTCTTTCTTTTTGGGCAAAAGAACTTTTTTTATAACATTTTTTTACTAAAACATTTTTGGCAAAACTTTTTTTTTACAACCAATGTTTCATCTATTCATTTCGAAAACTTTTTTCGGTAATAAATGGTTTTTATAAACACTAATTCAACAAAAACTAATTTCGCAAATGCCTTTAACCTTTTAAATGTTTCTAGTGTCTCTGTAGCCTTTAAAAAGTATGTTCAGACCATGTAAAGTCAACCTTAGAATGAAAACTATCAGAAACTTATTCCGAGACTGTCTGGGATCTTGAAATAAACTCAAGGTGAGAAGTAGTAAAAGCGTTAGATAGTGCGGGCTGAAATGTTGTGAAGAATTCATTGAAAGCGCTAGAAAAGATGTGAGGAAAATCTTAAAGGCAAACTTACTTTCTAATACCGCTTTGCCTCGTTTCTATGCTATGGTGAAAGTTGTGGTTTCTTGTCTGTCCATTTTATTAAGCTCTAGCTTTTACCTGCGGCTTCGCTCGAAGCAGTTTGAACCAGGGTAAAAAGTATCCTATGTGTTAATAGTGTGAAGATGGTCTATCAATGTGCCAGTGTTTATAACAATACTTTTAACACAACAATAATTTTGTCTCTCCTCAGCACAACTTCTAAAAATAATAACAGCAATAACTTTTAGAGTTATGAAAAAACATTGTTTTTCATTATTATAAAAGTAAATATCATGGATTTCCGCAAAGTTACGCCTGATTCCATTTTATATTTTTTATAACAATAACCATAGAACAGATCTGCTCCATAGCAATAACTTATTTTCCCCTTTCTGTCCTACCTGCACTTTCCGCCCAATTCGTCCCAAACAAAACATAACTAACGTACGTGTCCAGCACAACATTTTATCCGGGGCTTAAAAGGGGGATTAATTAAAATGAATATTTTCGAATACGTCGAGCAAGCGGGGGTTAGACGCGGGCCAATCGACGGGGGCTATTTGATTGAAAGTTTAATACCTTGTCGACCGCGGCTGGTTTTCAATTTTGAAGTATTGACTTTTTGTCCGGCGCATCGGATTTGATATTGCTGTGGGAATCGATGTGTTGTACTCGTAGATATACGCGTTTAAGCAAATTCTGATAGCAATACCCGTATCCTATTGACTGAAATAAATATCTTACAGCAGCATGCACAATAATAATACCGGTGGGCTACTATATTTTATATTTTTAAATGTATTTTTTTTTATATATATTTAAAAATGTATTTTATATGTTTAGAAATAATAATGGAGAAGGTTTCTTTCTCTGGACCCCTAACCACCGGTAGCTTGGACCCTGTACCCGATACCGGTGGGCTACTGTATTTTATATTTTTAAATGTATATTTTTATTTTTTATGTATATTTAAAAATGTATTTTATATGTTTAAAAATGAATAAAAGATAATAATGCAGCATGATAATATCTTACAGTCGCAGACTACTCCACACCGCACTGCACGATTGCTCTGTTTACAGTCTAGACAGCTTCGATCGAGGCCGATTGTAAGACCGACTGTGATTATAGCTTGAAAATTGATATCACAGGACAAATTACCATAATTGCCATAACGGTAGCGCCAATCGATTTGCTTTGCTTAGATATGCAATAATTACATGTCGGGTGATTATTCAACCACCGAGGTGTGACTTATCAGGTCATTAGGTTAATTGAGCAGTAATAATATAGAATATTGTATCTATAGGATACTTAAAGAGCTTAGTAAAACTTACATACACTATAAATCTTAAAATATCATTTTTATATTTAAAAAAAATCTGTTCGTGGATAAGAGCATCATTGAGAACGGCTAGATCAATGACTAAAGAATATTGACTATAATGATTTAGCTAATTTATTTTTTTAAATGTTTGCAACAGTCTGAATAAGATTTTAAGGGCAAGATTTTTTTTTATGTTGCTTAAAACTTGGAAAACTCAGGTAAAACTGAAAGTCCTTTTTTCTATGGGATTTATGATAAAAAAACGTATGTTAAGTCAAATAAAAAAAGAAAAATAGAAGCGAATCAAACAAAACATCTATCTAAAAGCTTAAAAATACATGATAATATAAAACTTCAAAAACCTGGACAAAAATAAATCTGAAAACGCGATCGGAATAGTTCGCGCAGCGCTCGGAAACTGAATTCTCTATGAAGCTGGATACTTCTGGAGTCAGTTCGTTAGGCACGCTGTGCCGACGACTTTTTTATTCCCCACACAGCTGTACAGCTGAATAGTTGAATTATACACGAATGCGATTGACTTCATCTACAAAGATCCTCGAGTGCATTTTACCAGTGAAACTCACCTAACAGATTTACCTATGATACTTTGAATTCGAATTACGTCAGAAATTAGACAAATATGAAATTAGAAACTCGCAAAAACTGCTAACTGGGGCTGACTTGAACCCGCGATCCCTGGCGTGCCGTGCCATCGCTTTACTAACTAAGCTACCGAGTCCTGCCCGCTTCAGTTGAAATTTCGAATGTCTTTCTTAACGCCTTAAAGGCGTGTGGTGACATCTACCGGAGTGTACCGGTGTGTAGTAGTAGTAGAAACGATATCACTAATTGTTTATTATATTTTGTGTATATTTTTACTCACGAATGTTTATGCAGATGTTTTCTATGCTTTCAATTCTCGACTCAGTGCGTAACCTGCCTTAAAGAGAACTTGTCTTTTTTTAACATAGACGTCCGCGTCGCAACGTTTTTTAATACCTTTGGCTAAAATATCTTCGACGCTCTTTATAGGGTAGAAGCCATTCCTTTGAATAATTCTGCAAATACCTACATATAAAATATTCTCCCTACGACATTCCTTAATTGAATTTCACAGCGAAAAGTTAGAACTCCGAACAGTACATTAATAAATCAATTTTAATCCAAATAGTTTAGAACTTTGAAAGTTTGAACGGAGGCATTTCGCAGCATTCCGGTACCTGCATATGATCCTATAATAACGGTTCATTGAAGGAGTTTTTCCGCCCATAAAACTTTATCCGATAAGTACAGGTACAGAGTGCCTTAACATAAGGCAGCGAACATGAAAGGTAGCGGAGCGGATGATTTAAAAAAACCGACTTCAAAACCCTAAAAAGTTAGAAATAACACAAAAAATTTCGTTTTGGAGTCGGTACCAAGGCTAAGAACGAGGTGGTTTAATCTGGAACCCGCTTGGCTTGGCACCGACTCTAAAACAAACGTTTATGTATTAAAACTAGCATTTTAGTTAATCATTATTTCATTGCTTGAAATATGGTTTAACCAGTTTTTTATTGCGTCATTGCCGAATACATTATCTAAGCACGTTTGGTATCTACTAATTGGTTGTGTCATAGGTACTATAGAGCATCCTTCAATGGGTACTGAACTACAGTAATAAAACAATGTTATGTAATCATTTTAGTGCACTTCAATGTAAAAAAAAGATAACGAAAAGGTTGTTGGGCTTGCACTATTGTTAGGTACTAAGCATGCTACTGGTGTTAGTGTCAATACGAGTTTAAAAAACCCGTATAAAACATTCAAATGAAATGACCTTACAGAATCGCTACCGCTCTTCACACAAACCTCCCGCTAAAGTGCTTAGCGGGCGCCGAGGCTTGCTTTAATTAAAAATACCTACGAAGGAGGTGGCGACCAACTTCATTTGCCGCCGCGATTAATTGAACTGGAATAAAGCCTTGCAGGTGCTTGATAGTTCGTTCCAAGCTTCGTTCAAAGAGAAGGAACATCGCATTGTTTTCGTACCACAGATAAATTAAGTTTTCCAGGCCTTTGACTGCTGTTGATGGGGAATGTGCGCGGTGTTTTTGATGAGAGGTTAAAGGTTTTTTTTGGAATGTATTGGTTACAAAGGTAGGTCGGTATTTGTTTTATTTTTATTTTAAAATAAAAAGCCACTCAGTAGGATTTCTACTATACTATATCGCAGGTGCAACATAATATGGAATATAATATTTATTTATTTAGTTTAGGGAAATTAGCAGCTAATTTTTTACATGTAATAACTAATTAACAACAAGCAGCCATTTAAAAATTTCCACTAATAGCAACAAAGTAACAGTAAGAGAGTCGTGATAGCCTAGTGGTGGTGACCGTTGACTGGCAAGTCAGTGGTCTCGGGTTCGAACCCAAGGCGCGCACCTCTGACTTTTCGTAAGTTATGTGCGTTTTATAAATTAATTATTATCACTCTCCGTGCCTCGGATAGCACGTTAAGCTGTTGGCCCCGGCTGTCAATTGTAGATCTTTGACAGTCGTTACGGGTAGTCAGAAGCCCCAGTCTGACAACCAGTCTTACCAAGGGGTACCGTGTAACCCAATATCTGGGTTGTGGAGGTCTGATGGCAGTCGCTCCATGTAAAACACTGGTATTCAGCTGCATCCGGTAAGACTGGAAGCCGACCCCAACATAGTTGGGAAAAGGCTAGGCAGATGAGCAACAAAGTAACAATTGGAAGCCCTCATTAACATTAAATTTATAACTACAACATCATTAAATTAAACACTTAATATATATGGAATAAAGTTACAATATAATATGGAATAAGGATACACAAACCTAAAGTGTAGTTACTAAACTTAAATTAAATCGTTAAAATCTAAACTAGCCACATGTTAGTTAACAAAAGCTTTAATTAAATCCGGTGAAGTCGCACAGTACATACAAGAACAATACCTAAGTCCACAATGACATTCTATTTGTAAGAACACCGAGCGAAATATTAAGCTTAGTTTAGCTCAGGTTTAGTTAAACATGGTTTAGAGTGCTTATTTAATAATTAATGTTAATTTATTCACGTGCATCTGCAGCTTAGCATGTGACTATGTGAATATATAATTAGATTTCTAAGTATCATAGAGAATTAAAATATGCTGAATAGGGATGCTAATGTTGACGATATATTAAATTGAATAAAGTATTGAAAATCTTCACCAAAAAGTAAATAAAGTAAGTTAAAAAAAATATTTAAAAGAAATACGTTAATTACATTGTAAGAGTTTGATATTTTTTTCGATAGAGATATTCTACCAGGGGGGTTAGCCAAGTCGACTATCTACAATCGCTAACGAATAGAAAACGAAAGAAATGTATAGGATGACAGTACCTTAAATCGATATGTCACGTGACATAACGATAAAGGTAATGTCATCCTATACATTTCTTTCGTTTTCTATTCGTTAGCGATTGTAGATAGTCAACTTGGCTAACCCCCCTGGTAGGAGCGCCGTATCCCCGTCAAGAGGTCCGAAAAGAAACTGTGTGGTTGTGATCCGTGCGAGTCTGACATAACCCCATCACCTGCCCTTGGTGGTGAAGTACACATAAAGGTATTTCCACACATAAAAACGCACTTCCATGATCTCGACACGACCGGAGATCAGACGCAGAACCGACGTCTTTACGTGCTCACAAAGGCAAGGAGCAAATGATAATTATTATATAATATTATATTATTATTATTATAAAACGTACATAACTTACAAAGCTATGTCTTAGCTTCGAACTAGAGACTGATTAGCCAGTCATCGGTCATAGAGAAGACTACATTGTTCACCATTCAAATCCATTACAATATAGCTCTACAATTTATATCAAAAAGTACTCAGTGAATAGCATTGATTTCTATAGCTGATTGAATAAATTAACATTGAAAATTCTAGTAAGTAGTACCTAACAAAAAGTTCATTAACCGTCTGGACTGTAGACGAACCTTTGTGTTTATATTAGTTTTTACTTTCTGATTGATTTGTTTAACGAGTCGCAAAGAGTAACAGAGTGGCCATTTCACTCATTTGAATATTTTAATTAAAATATTTTAGGTACTAAAGAATTATTTATGTTCTTAAAAATTAAGAACTTTATTTTAGTTATTCTTTAAGGCTGCTACTTTAATTAGAATATCTTAATTAATTAGTTAAGTTAATTAACTTTATTGAATGTCGTAATTTAAACGAAAAAGAGTATTAAGTAAATTAAATCTTATTTTATCTAACCTTTTTATACAAAAATAAATACCTAAAAAAGAAAAAAAATAGAAAACCTTCTTCAAAAAGACCAGTAGGCAGCGTACTTTTTAAACAGTACTTAGTAGTACTTAGTACGTAGTAGTAGTAGTTTTTTAAAAAGTACTCAGTAGTTGTCGCGAATGCGAAATAAAAATTAGTATAGATGAAAATGATTCTATATTATCTATGGTTTTAAGACAAGAGCTGGCTGACAACATAAAAAAGTATAAGAAAAAAATGACTGTGAAAAAAAGAATGACATTTGTAATAAGCGTGGGAAATACAATATTAAAATGGAAAAACAATGGAAAATTAGGAAAAGAGTTGTGAGGAATATAAAGGCCTGGCCACGAACTCGCCGCTTGCAGCGGCGGCTTAGCGCGGCGCGGCGGGCGGTAAGAACAATAATTAACAAATGTACAATATAACTAATGTCCTACAATGTTCAACGAGCAACGCCACAACTAGCCGCTAAAGACCGAAGTTGTAGCCACACGGTAAGAAATAAGTGAAAAGGAAAAGAACTTAAGTAAGTTAGTACATGAATATAATAATAATTACATGTTAATCAGACTTAATCAGTTTATGTTGTCGGGGTGTCCGACTTGTTCATGTATTGTTTTACACAGGAAATATCTTCGCAAGGAGTAAGAAAAGAATGTTCTGCGGAACTTATACCGTCTATCCAGCAGAGTGGATAGTAATCAGTTGAGTGCTCTGCGGAGCGTATTTAGTCTATCCAGCAGAGTGGATAGTAATCAGTTGAGTGCTCTGCGGAGCGTATTTAGTCTATCCAGCAGAGTGGATAGTAATCAGTTGAGTGCTCTGCGGAGCCTATTTAGTCTATCCAGCAGAGTGGATAGTAATCAGTTGAGTGCTCTGCGGAGCCTATTTAGTCTATCCAGCAGAGTGGATAGTATTCAGTTGAGTGCTCTGCGGAGCCTATTTGGTCTATCCAGCAGAGTGGATAGTATTCAGTTGACCGACCATGTTACATCACATGTTCTACGGAACAGATTTAGTCTATCCAGCATTGGATAGTATTCAGTTGAGCGATCATAATATCATAAGATGATGTAACATGATGAATTAGTTATCAGAGAGTAACCATTATTCAGTTGCGAGGTTTCGGGGTGGCTATAGGGGAGGTTGGAGGCCACTTACGGGGGTTGTCCCCCATTATCATTGCAATGGTTATTCTGTCTTTGATTGTATACTTTATGTATATAACAAAGTATTTAGTATATAATCAGTAAAAAGTACTAAGTATTATTAAGAGTGTGAACCCAAATCAGAGCATACAGGTGATGCTAATTCAGTGTGACTATAATACTGCGGTATTATAGATTTAGATATTCGTTTGGTACAAAGCTATTTGTACTTGGCGACATGGTGGAGATGCTGGGATACTACAATAAAATTTGACTAGAATTGTTTACTGAATGAAAATTAATAATAAAGCAGTAGTTAACCCATAAGTTCATTATTGATGAAGAGTGTTTTTATTATGTTGATTTAAAACCTATTTGCTCTCTGACTAAATAATCAGATTATCTTGTATGAATAGTTAAATAGTTATAAAGAAGAAAGAAGTAAGAAAGTAAAAGAAAGAAAGTAAGTAATCATCCTTCAATATTTTTTGTTAGATTTTAATTAATTGTGATTTATAGTGAAAATTGTGTGTGATTACATTATAATTCTTTATTTTTCAAGCAACATGGCTCAGAGTTGCACTTACATTGCGGTATATGTAAGTACATATTATTAGTTGATTGATTAAATTAAATTACTATAAATTTCAAGATATAATTTAAATAAATAAAGTTATTTAAAGTGTTAATATTTGGTCACAAAGGGTGTGTGATACTTGTACGGGCCGGTACGATCCGTAGGTACATGAAAAAGATGTTGTGAAGACCGTGAGGCCTACATTGTGGTGAGTGCAGAATAAAAGATGTTGCTCGGCCGAAGATGTTAAATGCACTAATTTATTGTATTTTAACTTATTTCTAATACAGTTAGTTTGTGACGCATACGACGCACTTAGTTAGCACAAAATCCTAGATTACACGTTCCTCATATTATTGCTAAATATGCTTACATGTACAAGTAAAATTAACTAGAGAAAATGTACGGGTTTGCCCGTACAATAGTGTTCTTTCAAATTATTTATTCTCTATGTACCTATAATGAAATATAAAAGGGTAGATTGTATTTAATTGTTGCCTACCAAGATGCAAAAATAAAAACTAAGTAAATGCCCTAAAATATTCTATGAAGAATAAACTTTCAAGTGCCTACAGTTAGTTACTGTCTGAAGAGAATTAAAATAATAAATACTATATCAGATGAAAAAAGGGGTGCACATGTATAATTCAGTATTTTAGTAAACCTATTCAGTGAATTTGGTACATAGAGTAATACCGCACTCATATAAATGTTTTCATAATGCCAATACATAGTATTGTTATTCAGCACAGTTATTCAGTTACATTCATACTCATAACTTATTGTTATCAAGTGCTAGGGAGCACAGTAGTGCCTCAAAGCAAGTCTAGCAGCAGTAACAATAGAGTTAACATCTCAGTTGATGAGCAATTTATTTTGGAAAATTATTATAATTAATTTGTAATTATTAAAAGTTTATATGTATAAACCAGTTGGTTGGTCGAAGCAAAGAAAACCTGCTCAGGTGGAGGTTTATTGATGACTCTGCCCTGAAGTGAAAATGTAGTGCTGTCCCACAAACGATGAGGCATTTAATATCGTGCCCTACACGCCCTGTCATTTGTTCATTACAGGAACTGATGGACGCTACTGAAAGCGCCAATATCGTAGGCCAGTTCTGGGCTGACACAATTTAGATTGTCATCGACACGCTAAGAAGAAGAACCAGTTGGTTTTTCAATTATTATTTTTTCTTTCCTTGTCGGGAGTGTCGCGAATGCGAAATAAAAATTAGTATAGATGAAAATGATTCTATATTATCTATGGTTTTAAGACAAGAGCTGGCTGACAACATAAAAAAGTATAAGAAAAAAATGACTGTGAAAAAAAGAATGACATTTGTAATAAGCGTGGGAAATACAATATTAAAATGGAAAAACAATGGAAAATTAGGAAAAGAGTTGTGAGGAATATAAAGGCCTGGCCACGAACTCGCCGCTTGCAGCGGCGGCTTAGCGCGGCGCGGCGGGCGGTAAGAACAATAATTAACAAATGTACAATATAACTAATGTCCTACAATGTTCAACGAGCAACGCCACAACTAGCCGCTAAAGACCGAAGTTGTAGCCACACGGTAAGAAATAAGTGAAAAGGAAAAGAACTTAAGTAAGTTAGTACATGAATATAATAATAATTACATGTTAATCAGACTTAATCAGTTTATGTTGTCGGGGTGTCTGACTTGTTCATGTATTGTTTTACACAGGAAATATCTTCGCAAGGAGTAAGAAAAGAATGTTCTGCGGAACTTATACCGTCTATCCAGCAGAGTGGATAGTAATCAGTTGAGTGCTCTGCGGAGCGTATTTAGTCTATCCAGCAGAGTGGATAGTAATCAGTTGAGTGCTCTGCGGAGCGTATTTAGTCTATCCAGCAGAGTGGATAGTAATCAGTTGAGTGCTCTGCGGAGCCTATTTAGTCTATCCAGCAGAGTGGATAGTAATCAGTTGAGTGCTCTGCGGAGCCTATTTAGTCTATCCAGCAGAGTGGATAGTATTCAGTTGAGTGCTCTGCGGAGCCTATTTGGTCTATCCAGCAGAGTGGATAGTATTCAGTTGACCGATCATGTTACATCACATGTTCTACGGAACAGATTTAGTCTATCCAGCATTGGATAGTATTCAGTTGAGCGATCATAATATCATAAGATGATGTAACATGATGAATTAGTTATCAGAGAGTAACCATTATTCAGTTGCGAGGTTTCGGGGTGGCTATAGGGGAGGTTGGAGGCCACTTACGGGGGTTGTCCCCCATTATCATTGCAATGGTTATTCTGTCTTTGATTGTATACTTTATGTATATAACAAAATATTTAGTATATAATCAGTAAAAAGTACTAAGTATTATTAAGAGTGTGAACCCAAATCAGAGCATACAGGTGATGCTAATTCAGTGTGACTATAATACTGCGGTATTATAGATTTAGATATTCGTTTGGTACAAAGCTATTTGTACTTGGCGACAGTAGTACTTTTTAAAATTAATTATGTAAAACTATCTTCGGCCTACAGCTTCGCCCGTATGATAACAAATTGAAGCCTGTGTTATTCTGATATAGTAAAAGCGATATTACTGTAAAGTTTCATCAAAATACGTTCAGTAGTTTTTGCGTGAAAGAGTAACAAAGATCCAACCATCCATGCATCCTCACAAACTCTCTTTATAATATCTACTATATAATATAATATCTTTATATACCTACGATTATAAAGGTATAATTTATCATAAGACTTTTACGACATAAATAATACGTGGATTATTATATTTTTAACAATATAACATAAGGAAAGTTCTACTATAATACTGATATACTATTTCAAGTCTTTATGTATAGTTTCCGTGGTGTAGCGGTTATCACATCTGCCTAACACGCAGAAGGCCCCCGGTTCGATCCCGGGCGGAAACATGACTTTTTACATTTTCAATTTATATTTTATTTTTATTTATTTAATTCTTCATGTACAAATAAATGTGTACAGAGACATTTTCTATCAGTGCACTGTGAGTTAATGCAAATAATTAGATACTCACAAAAATATTTTTTTATTGCATTGTTAAAATGTATTGCATATTATTTTACTTTTAAGTAACTAATGAATTTTACTAGGCTATTGTCATGTCATGCTATAACATGGGTCATGAAAAAATAACCGGCGGTTATAGATTTATTCTTTCTACAAAACACTTTCCTATGTGACTTCAGTTCATAAGCAACATTGTTTATTTATAACTGTTATAAATGAATAGTTTATATCACAATATAATCAGATACAGAATTGGAGACACAACTGAGTTATCAGTTAATATTATTATAATTATAGAACAGTTAATCCCTAACACGATTACCCCGCTAATTCTCCGCATTAGTTCATAATTACCCCATAATTATATTAGCAACATCAACACGTAAATCCCTTTGCTGCGGTGAATTGATATTGAATAAATTATTACAAGTTTACGCCTTGTGCTTTCAGTATATAAATAAATCTATTGTTTTCGTGGCCGATCGGTCGTCATGCGAGTCTGTACAAAAATAGGATTGCCACATTGATAAATTTTTAAGAGTATTGCCACGGTACATGCAACTGTCGGGTTCAAGTCTTGCTTGTATATACCTTTTTAAATTTCAATTCCCTGGGTTTCGAACCTAGATATGACCTTTGACTTGGCATTGCAACAACGGTTAAGTATATCAATGCTTCATGAGTAATGCTAATAATGAGTAGGTCACTGCGTTACGTTACCCATGGGAGAAGGTATCCTCGGAGTTTGAAAAAAATTTAAAACCAAGTGCAAAGCAAACCTGTTTTAATTTTCACTTTAATTAATTTAAAACTGCACATTACTTTGGTTTTCCAGACTAACTTGGCCCTAACATTCGAAATAATGTATTCTTCTCTGAAAACACGTATTCTGTAGTTAGAATGGTTGAACAAAACTGCATTCGACGTGGTTCCGACTGTTTTAAGAAAAATCAACACGACATTTGAAAATAGAACGGTCCAGTCACGTCCGTTTAAAAAGTGAAGCAAGTTCGTGTCAGTTGCACTGTGTGCCAGCCAGTACGTGGGGCAAGAGTGTATTAATTTTTTATAAACTTGAAAATACATAGGAGTTCGGAACACATTTAATTGAGTGGCAATTTTAGATTTAAAAATAGAACGTGTCACGTTTGTTCTAAAGAAAAGCAAGCGTGTCTGAGTCTAAAGCGCTCTGAACGCCCGCCGTGTTTGTTGAAAACCGGCCAAGTGCGAGTTGGACTTACTCCGAGAGTTCCTCATGATGAGAGCATCTCATGAAGGCGTGAGCCCGACTCACACTTTGCTAGTAGATAGACACATTCTAAAAATTCAACCTACCTATTACGGTCCAATATATTAATTCGTGAAACAAGAACTGTGAATCCCTTTTTAAAAATATTGCGTGCACGAAGAAGTGTGAAATTTGGCATAGAAAGATTATAATATATGGAGAAGAAGTGCAGAAAGCTAAAACCTACTTTTTAATTTTTTTTGTCGATTTTCGACCACTTGTATGTTACTACAACATATGTTTTGGTTCGTAATAGGTACCTAGCTGGCTGAAATGTACCTAGAAAAGTAGGAGCATGCATTTCTATTGCATAAGGTGGATAAAGAGTTAAAAATGTAATGGCCAAACCTTAATGTCTAAAAAGAGATAATTTTCAAACAAGAAAATCTATCAATATTATACAAATTTTTATTTTTGAAAAATAATAAATTCACAGAAAGCTAACAGTAAGTTCGTCAAAAAGCTATGTTTCCGCCCGGGATCGAACCGGGGACCTTCTGCGTGTTAGGCAGACGTGATAACCGCTACACCACGGAAACTACGAAAGATTTTTGAAAATTCTGCTATACATTGTTTTGGAATATTTTTATAGAACTGTTATAAAACTTGTATTATCGATAAATTTAAATTAAATTCGTGAAAATTTTTAATTATGTTAAATAATGAGTTAAAACTAGGTTCTTCTTCTTATCGTGTAGTTGATGAACAACCTGGTGTCAGAGTTTAAACCGCCCGTCGTCGGCCTCTGACATGCTTTACACACCATTGAAAAATCTCTCAGATGTTTTCCCTCAGCGTTTTAGCAATACTGATAAAATTAAATTTTAATACGCACATAACTTACGAAAAGTCAGAGATGCGCGCCTTGGGTTCGAACTCGAGACCTCTGACTTGTCAGTCGACGGTCATACCACTAGGTTATCAGTGCTGTGTGCTAACTAGGTTTATAGTAGGTATATACAATTATTGTTTATAAATTTATTTAAACCGGCCAATCTGGAAGTCATTGAGGGAGGCACCTATATTACTTGTTACTAAAACTGTCAGAATTCACATAGTTAACAAACGCGTACTAGGCCTCCTGAAACGTTCACCACCCTCGATAACCACTGGCAAAATAAAGGCCGCGTGCGTTGAGTCGATCAAAAAATCGGTGAAAAAGTCGGTAAAAACTCAGTAGTGGGCGGAGAGCTTTATGTTTAATATTTAGTCCTCGTACAAAATGTTGCTCTTCCGTAGGGTATTCAGAAATAAATTTGCTATAGATTGACGATTTGAAATGTTACTCGTTACCTACAATTGGTTCCACTTTGCGTTATTTCAGGCAATCCTGTCACGTACCTGCTAACTCACCTCGTTATCTATTTTCTTTTTTTTTTATTGTGAAAACAGAATGAATGGCTCTGTGAAAATTACCTAAATCTAAATTCGACCTAATTCTTTTTTTCACATACCTAGTTTATTTTATTTGTAGGTATATTACAATTATGTATATTATACTAGCTTCTGTCTGCGGCTTCGCCCGCGTGGTATGTCGATAAAATGTAGCCTGTGTTATTCTGATGTATAAGCTATATTACTGTAAAGTATCGTCAAAATCCGTTCAGTAGTTTTTGCGTGAAAGAGTAACAAATATCCATTCATCTATCAAACCTTCACATTTATAACATTAGTTGGCTTGTATTAATGGAATAAAATACCAATATTTACGACAACATAATTATTTTTATAAAACACACATACTTAATTAACTTTATTTAATCTATTTGATCCTCATTCATATATCTTAAAATTATGTTTAACATTTTAAATACTTAACACAAACAATACTTCAAAATCAAAATATTTTTATTCATGTTACCATTCAAAATGGCGGCGCCAACAAAATGGCGTCCATCGGTATGATCTGTGACGTCACTATAACCGTACAGGAACATTACGTGGCGCCCTCTGTACTGCGGTTGTGTAAATCACCCGCGGCAGCTTTGGCGGTTAAATGGCGTATTGATGGGGATATATTAGACAGATTTATTGTTTCAATTTACCTTTACAATATTGGAATTTAAATTTAAAAATCGTTAAATTTTACGTGGTTTTCTTGTGGCTGAAAGCGCGCCGACGCGACGCACATGTGAACCTCAAAATTTTGAATAAAGAATCTTTCTTTCAAATTTCTGTTCCAAAATCAAAATTGTTAGTTATCAATCTAGATTCATAAACATCGTATCAGAATTAAACTACCATTTCAAGGCATTCAGCCTTAAATTGCTAGTTTATATTCTCCAAAATCTCTGTTCAAATAACAAAATAAACCGCGTTATTGTCTAAATCACCTCAAAACCAGTCGTTAAACAACATTGATGGAGATAAATTGATATAACTGTCCCGGGTTTACAATAGATGGGCTGCTTGATTTATCCGTTACAAGATGGCAGTTGTTTGAAACTTTGTCTTTTAATAGTTATAGTGCTTTGGATGGTGTTTAAATGTTAGTTAGTAAGGTACTGTTATTTAAGTTTGTGAACTGTTGTGATAAATGACGGCACCCGATGATAGTAGCTTATCATTCTTAATAATATTGTCCTCCAAACCGCATTTCTGTCATAGCGGGACATCGACACAAGACATATTATAGTACACTAGTGTGTGCGCAAACACAGAGCTCTCTTATTACGATGGGACGACAATCCGACATGACCGGAGAGAGACCAGGACACTGTGTGTTCTCCGAGGCACAGTGCAAGTGATAATGCGATATGCTAATACAGAAACGGATATAGGGTACTTTTCATCCCAATAAAAGTACTGTTCCCGAGGAAAACAGCAACGTTCTTATGATTATAGATGGCGCTACGTGTTTATATTAAGGCAAGCGAAGCTGTGCGCAAAATCTAGTTATTTTATAATACGCACATGACTTATAAAGAGTCAGAGAGCCTTGGGTTCAAACCTCTGACCTCTGTCACACCACTAGGCTTTTACTACATGTTCATCTTGCAAAAATATAGAAGCTAGTTTAATATTACTAGATAAGTGTCGACCAGTAGTTTAGCTTTATTTACCTTCGAAATAGTAGTTGGCGAGGAATCTCAACGGAGATGGAATTTCAGTAGCTAAGCTAAAACACTGAAATTAAATTATGCGGCAACAAGACCGGTAGTTTCTGCACTTCCGAGTTCCGACGGATATCAGTTAGGTTATAATATCTAGTTTATTTTGTTATTTCAAAGGAATTTTTATTGCTCGCTGTAATAGTTTTGTGAGCTTTTGTTTATTGGTTTGAGCTGTTTATTAAAGTTTGTTTGTACTAGTGAATGGTACAGTTGGAGGGGGAAGACCTAGACGAACATTCTATGACCAAGTCGGGGATATCTTTGAAAAAGGTCAGGTCAGGAGTACCCTTAACCGACGAGCATGTATGAAGAACGTGATGAGAGTGAATGAGGCAAGAGGTATGCAAGGATCGTAGCAAGTGGAAATCCGTTGTCTCTGCCTACCTCTCTGGGAAACAGGCGTGAGTCTATGTATGTATTAGATAGAGTTCGGAATTATGTCGCTGTTAAATATCAGCCATATAATATAGTTATTCTTAGATTTTACCTGTAGTTTTAAGGCATTACCTCGTTAAATAAGGAATCCTTATTAAGGGATTGAGTATATGCACTTACAAAAATAATTTTCACACGCTTACTCGTAGTTTTTACAGAAGTAGAGTTTTAAATGTCAGGTATTGATTATAAATCAGATAGTCGTATCGTCGTAGTTGTTCGTCGTTAACATTGAGGAAATAAATGCCTAAATAGTCCATAAACATTTTTATAATTAAGTACTATGCGAACACTAAAGTTTGAAATTTTGTATGAATAACAAAATAAATCTGCTTGTAACTGTCCCAATGTAGGGCAAAAGCATACAGAGAAAAATTGAGCTTTAATCACCGCGCTAGCTCACTGCGTGTTGGCAATTTCAGACAATTATGTTCAGGTTTCCTTACGATGCAATGTTTTCGTTCAACGTTAGTCAGAACGTTAGTTATAAAAAACAAATTAATTCCAAATATAAAAGAAACCTAAATAATGCTGGCTATATTTAAAAGTTAGAGCAAAGTTTATATTTCCTAATTTAAAAAATAATATAAAACAATCAGACATCGAATTACAAATCATGCCGTATTACGTTCAGTGAGATAATACAGAAAAACAAAAAGTTACTCGCGCAATAATTAAACGAAGATATTGCAAAAAGAATACAATTTATTACTCTACTTATTGCGGGTCGGATTTCATAAGGAATGGAGAAATATTTGCATATTGTTTCTTTTACTAAATAAAATAAAGAAGATAATTTATTTTTGATTCTCTCCCCAAAGGATAGGTATCATATTGGTTCATGGGGTGATATCACTTCAAAGTCTTGTAAACATTAGATGGTGTACTTTACAATTACAATTTAAATTGTAGATACCCATTATATCTAAATGTATACATATATCTTAATCATTTAACGTAAGTATATCTTTATAACACTGATGCCTTGGACGTTAAGTCTTCAGTTTCAATAATCACGAAAATCTTTGACAAGTGATACAGTGGTTGGTACCATTCTTAAGCCTGGTAATTGTCGTCTGTCGTTTCAGGACAATGGCTACTTTTATGGAAAATACGGGAATAATTCAAATGATTGAAATAAAGTTTAACAAAGACGTAGTCAGGGACTTGGTGTAGGATATGGGATATCTGAAAAAATCTCGAAAGCTTGATAGCATGGGGTTATGGAACATTTAGCCATGGTGGAAAGTGAGGTGTTCCTGATGAGCGGAGCTCACGGATCTTTCGGAACAGTGCGTTAAAGAGTCTCTTCCTTTCCAGTAGGTATACTTTCACTACTAAATACTCAATTTAATTTCATTTGGAAATATACAAGCTTAAAGATTTTGGTTCGTACCTCCGAAATGCGAATTAAAGCTACAAACTGGCTATACCAAGCTAAGCTATGTGTCCTAAGTAAATATTTTACGACAAAAGAATAAATACCAGCGTATTTCAGAGGCAATGGCGGGGTTAACTTTTTTATGTAGCTACATACCTCCCTCATTTATCTAATGTAACCTATTTTTTTTTCTCATTCTTTTTTTTATTGTTTTCCGTTACTTGTTGGCCCGTGGAATTCACTCAGGAGCTAAGTTATTCAGCTAGGTAGGCATTCACGTTCATAAACGTACCTATAGGTGTGTCTGTCTCGTTTTAAACCCCTTAAAAGGTGACTTTATTGAGAGTGTTCTTCATCATCATCATCATTTCAGCCATAAGACGTCCACTGCTGAACATAGGCCTCATCAGATCGGCCGGTTGGAAGCAACCTGCATCCAAGAGAGTGTTCTTAGCTAAAAAAAATTGAGGTAGATAACAAACTTAATAATTTCCAAGATACTCGATAAAAAATGTTCAACTCGTGCGATGTGGGTTGGGTTGCAGTTTTTTAGTACCTTAAAAATAAAACCTCCAAATACCGAGAATGAGACACAAAAGGACTTACTTACTTGCGTCCTTGCGGGAGCAAAAGGGTTTCAAGGGGGAACGTTCTCAAAATCTAGCTGTTCGCTAGTCGCTCTTACCTCGCTGAATGGCCTTAAGGCTAGGTACAGATAGTTGTCTCGACCAGATAGGTCCTTGATAGGTCTTTAGGTCCCTTTGTTTTATTATATTAGTAAGGTAAAATAAATAATTTCATGTTATTTTCTGCAAAAATGTCCAAGTAGACACTTATGTTAGATAGTTTTACCAATTTTTTTATAAAAGATATGTAACGTTTGATCTTCACAGACTAGTATTTATAGACAAAGCTATTGAAACATATTAGGTACATAAAGTAAGAATTTGTTCCAAGACATTTCTATTCCAGTTGCTAACACGTATTTTTATAAGAACATTAATGTTGTTTTTTGTCTATAACTATGTTATTGCGACTATCTTTTATTTAAAACTAAGCTTTTACCCTGCTTCTTTAGAATTTCAATCTTGATTTGAAAGACACGCGCCATCATCTATTATCATCATCATTCAGTGATTTAGGCGTGAAATGGTAACAAATAAACTTACCTTTGCATTTATAATATTAGTTAGGACTAGCAGCGCTTTGCCTGCGACTTGGTATACGTGCATATACATTGAACCTTCCGGAAGAAATTCTCTAAATGATAGTAAAAATCGTTTGGTTAGAAAATGTACCTAAGCGGAGAAACAGACAGACTAAAAATTTAAAACCCCTCGACGGAAATACTTCAATTCTTTTGGGCTAAAAGACTCAATCAAGTCACCTTTCAAATAAAAAAACTGAATCAAAATCGGTCAATTTATTTTCATTTATCAATTCAATTCGTTTATTTATTTATCGGAGTTACGGAGCCACAGATAGACACAGAGACACGCCAAACTTATAACACCGCTCTTTTTGCGTCGGAGGTTAAAAAGGTTATCAGCCTTGCCCTGTTTGATGCTAGTAACGCCATTGAAGATAATAAACAAACTTAGTTCTCTTACCTTTGATTACATATTGAAAAGCCTACACCACTTACAAAGTCTCAACAAACAAGTAGTTTCAACAAGGTAGAAGTAACCAAACACTGGATTATCTTGGAACGAACAGCGAACCAAGTGGCATGCACTAACTTCAAACGGCAAACTTTAACACAACAGGGTTAAACTAATACTTACTTACTTATTAAGTGTGGGTTACGTTTAATGCTAGCCCCACATTCTTGGGGTTAGGCGAGGTATCACGAGGACGAGAATGTAGACTCCTTCGCATCGCCGCTCCTCGCCTCGCGCCGTAAGAAACTGAGAAAAGGCAAGAAAAGTTAGGTTTACAGGGACACTTCCTCGTCACCTTACATAACCTCGCCTCGTCTAACCTCGATGAAAGTAGGGTGAATATATCGAAATTTGAAAGTCCTGAAAAAAGGCAGACATATTTTGTTAAAAAGTCCGGTCATTTTAGTAGTTTATGTAAAGAAAAATCTCGACATGTCATTCGCCGCGCCGTCATTCACTTAACACGAAACATAAATAGTATAAACGCAAATTCCGGACTAAAGTCGGACATGTCCGGACTAATAGAAGACGAGAGTGAAGAGCTAGCATAAGAAAGCTTTGTGCTATGTTATGTTCACATTATGTCGGAATAGAATCAAAATTTAATACACGCCTGTGGTTTCTTCACGAGTTCAGCAGGTTGAGCACAGAATACTGACGTAAACGATTAAAATCGGACACAAAACTATGCATATACCTACGTTTAATTTCGATTCGAACATGATTTGGTCTTACTGATTATGCAGGCACACTTCAGAATCTTGGTTTAAAAAAAATGTAGGAAAAAAAATAGGTAGGTATTTCTCTAAATAATTAATTGAATAATAATAAATCAGCCTGTAACTGTCCCACTGTAAGGCAAAGCCCTCTTCTCATGCAGAGAAGGATAGAATATAAAGAATTACTCGTTGAAAAACTAGAACTTCTCTACATCCTACATGGAGTTGTAAGTGAATACGTTTTGGTGTAAACTGCTCCAACTAGAGGTGCGCCCTTGCGGAACAATGCAATTGAAAGAAACCACGGAATAAATTTTACTGGATGCGACTTGAGCGTAGATAATTTTTACACCACATTTTAGTATCAGAATTGTTTAGCTGGGAGACCAAAAGCTTCAATGCTCTATGCTGTAATTATATCTAAACAAATACCTAGATATCTTTTTATATTATCATACTAATACTTCATATCTTACATTATTATTTACAAACCAACAAGCATTTTAATATTATTGAAATTAATTATCATAATATTAAAATTCTTGTTCAATAAAATGAACTCATGATGAACAGACCACGACCTGCCTGCGACCAAGAGATCTGCAAAGATCTCGAAACGTCAGGCGTGTTTTATAAAAATAAATACGCGAGTTTTATCCGTTTAAAAAGTTGTTTCATTACGTTGAATGTTCGCGAAAGTTTGAGACTATATTATTAATTATCATTTACTTCGTGCCTCGAAAAACACGTTAAGCCCTTAAAGCCCTGCCCTCATCTCTCTCCGGTCGTAACGGATTGCCCGTCCCATCACTCTATTAGAGTGAGGGAATAGCTGTGTTTGCCCACACACTTGTGCTCTATAATATCTTCTGCGTAGTTGGATTATCTCCGTTTAGATTAGCCGCTGTGACTGAAATTCGGTCAGGAAGATATTATTATTATAGTGACGAATTTACTTTCATATATCATTATACCTCATGTCTCATCTAGTGACTTTTATGTAAAGATTTAGCACTGCACTAAGTAATTTGGTAACACGTTGTCGCAGTACAGCGTTCACGTTTTGTTTTGTTTCATTTTAGTTTTATCACAAAACGCTTTCTAACATTTCATTTTTCAATCTTCTTCGGAGAAAACGAAACTGTTGTTATCTTATTTTTTAATGGTTGGTGTACAACTTACTGTCAGAGTTTAGACCGCCTGAAAGGCGAACAGGAACTGTTGAACGGTAACAAACATACAAACCTTTTATATATAGGTACATTAACTTTCGCATTTATAATATTACAGGATTTGGATTGAATTTAATGAGTAACTGTAGTTAATTAAATAGTTAATAGTTAGTTAACTAAGTATTAGATATATTTTATATTAAGACTTCTCTAAATATTGAGATACATATTTTGATTGTAAGGTTTCTTTATCATATATTTTTTTGATCTCCTCATCTATGAGAAAAATGTACAGTGAAAAAGACAATCTATTAAATGTTATTTGCCTTATTTGAAGGCTTTAGCAATCAAATGAAAATCCAAACGTAATCAGTAACAATTTACATTAGAAAAGCGCTTTCTTGAACAAACGCAAAACCTTGCCTTTTTTTCGAGTGCGTTACATGACTTGGAAAAGTGTCACAACGAATAACACGTCCCCGTAAGTTTACTACTACGAAACATTTAACAACGAATGCACGCCACCACGAAAAACGTAACGCCGTAGCCATGCGATCTCGAATAACCAAATCTCGTAATTCACCAATTCGAATCACTTAACAACGAATGCACGCTTTGACGAAAAACTTGTCGCCGAAGCCACGCGACCACGTTGAACCAAACCTCTAACGAAATAAATAAATTTGAGGCATTTTTTACTCCCCCCGGCCACAAAAAAACGGGGATTCGTATAATTTGTTTTTTATATAAATAAATTCATTCATCGGCATCGTTTGAAAAAGCACAAATAAGCAAGACCATCTAAAAATGTGGTTAAATCCATTGTTTCTTTTTTTCAAAATGTTTCTTAATTTTCACCCGACTACAAAAAAAGGAGGGTAATAATTTTAGCAGTCTATGTATGTAAGTTTGTTCATCTGTTCCCTCGTAGTTCCTAAACTATTTATTGTAATTCAAAAAATAAGGTGTCTATCGATGCGTTTTAATGGTCCGTGGGTTTATAGGCTATATGAAATCTCGTAAAATCAAATATGGCGAATTTTAAAAATAAATTGGTCAGCTCGAAAAAAATAAAGTTAAGGTAAATTTATCGTTTTATATATCAAATTGAAGGTCTTGATGAGCACATTCAGAATATATAATTATATTATCTACATATTCTGGACCACTTCTTAGAATATCAGGCATCTAACTATCCGTTACGACTATCATTACATACACACACTACATTACATACACATACAGACTACAGAATTTTATTTCTAATCTAAGAAGCTTGTTTTTAGATTTTAAGTAGTCGGATTTTAGTTTTTAAAAACTATATTTTTTTCTTCCCTATTATTCTTTTTCTTTGCTCTTTCTGTTTCTTGAGACTGTAAATTTAATTTTTCTACCATAAATTCTGTATGTTTTTGTTCTTTGGTAAATTCTTCAAATTAAATTTTTGGTCGTAATAATTACGCCTCTTAAAAAAAATTGCGCTGGCCGCTGTTAATTGATGGATTAAATAATAATTTATTGATTTACTAGCTGCCCCGCGCGACTTCGTACGCGTGATTATTCTACTTCAAGGCCTATTCTACCCCTACCCTACTCTACCCACTACCCTATTCTACCCCTAACCTACTCTACCCCTACCCTACTTTACCCACTACCCTATCCCTAACCTACCCTAATCGACCCCTACCCTACCCTACACTACCCCTACCCTACCCTACACTACCCCTACCCTACACTACCCCTACCCTAACCTACACTACCCTACCCTACCCTACCCTACCCTACCCAACCCCTACCCTACCCTATCCTACCCCTACCCTACCCTACACTACCCCTACCCTACCCTACCCCTACCCTACCCTATCCTACCCCTACCCTACCCTACTCTACCCCTACCCTACTCTACCCCTTTTTCTCACCTTTAAACCTTCCCTGGATCTCCACAAATAATTCAAGACCAAAATCACCCAAATCGGTCAAGCCGTTTTCATGCTATGTCGTGACAACGGAAAACGGGTTTCATTTTTATATATAGACGATTTTATTATATGTATAGATTTCGTTAGAGGTTTGGTTCAACGTGGTCGCGTGGCTTCGGCGACAAGTTTTTCGTCAAAGCGTGCATTCGTTGTTAAGTGATTCGAATTGGTGAATTACGAGATTTGGTTATTCGAGATCGCATGGCTACGGCGTTACGTTTTTCGTGGTGGCGTGCATTCGTTGTTAAATGTTTCGTAGTAGTAAACTTACGGGGACGTGTTATTCGTTGTGACACTTTTCCAAGTCATGTAACGCACTCCTTTTTTTCTACGTCACCGTTTTCAAATGATGTCCGGCGTTTTCCAAATACTTGTGTGTTAGACTGTCAGTTAGCACCCAATTTGTTATTCGGCACTGTGCTACTTAATTTTTGTCACTGTGCACGAATAATTCGCTCGTAAAGCTTACTCGGTTTAGTTGTACCTACTGTTGTAAATGTATGTGTGTGTAAATCAATATAGAATGGTTCACTGTTGACTTATTTAGCCTTTTGACACCAATGAAGGTCAATATCAAAGGCGCAAGGAGTTCGGACATTTTATTATGAACTCTAGCACCTGGCTCACAATAATGTAATGTTAGTAACATTTCAGAATGATATATTTTAAATTACATATTGTCTAACATTATGATTTGATTATATACAGGGTTATTATTAAAAAAATCAGCTGTTCCATACATTTTGTTGAGTCATGTGAACATGAATGTATGGAACAGCAGATTTTTTTTTGCGATTTCAGGGTTGGTCCCATAGTAAAAGTTGTTCATAATGATGATTTTAATGACCCTTTTCAAGGATGCTGGTGTTTTACAAATAACCCTGTATATCTATTTTATCTGCAAATTGATCAATACATAGAGACAGAGGGCTGGCGTATTCTTTGGTCAAAGAATCAGTATTGCCATTCAACGTGGCAATGCTGCCAGTCTTCCGGGCACTTTGCCGGATGACAGTGAAGCGGAGAAGTACTTTGATGCATAATAATTACCCTTTTGCTTTTATTTTCTTTTTTATTGTTTTTTTTTAGGCAGGTGTGTATATAGTTATATTTAATTTATAAATAATAAATAAGAATAGAACCACCCCTACTCGTTCCGTGGGTGTCGTAAGAAGCGACAAAGGGAAAGATCCGGGGGGTGGGCAGCAGTATCTTTCTGTTTAACAGAAATCATACTGCTATCGCCAACCCGCTTGCCCAGCGTGGCGATTATGGGCAAATGCCTTCAAGGGGCGCGCAGTAGTGGCGCGCATTGGGGGAGGCCTATTCAGCAGTGGACTCTTTCTTAAGAAAGAAAAGTGGACTAATACAGGCTGATGATGATGACATAGAGATAAAAAAACTAAACGTTTGTTAGAAAATGCCGCATTGACACAAGCGCCACACCTCTTGTAACTCTTGCGCTAGTTGTTTTTGTCACTATACAGCGCGAATAGTTCACTCGTTAAGCTTACACTGCTCAGTTAATTTATTTCGTTTTTCGTTGGAAGCGTATATGAGCAACAGCATGTACATTTACAAAGGTATTTTTACTCAAGTTTGTGATTTACTAACAATGTGTTGCGTACCTACATAATTTTTGATTCGGTTATCCGATTTAGATTTTTTTTAAACGTGTCTTAATTAATAGTGTTCTTAGCTAAAAAATACTTTAACCAGAAGGTAAAAATAGGTACTTATGGTATGATATTTTTAACGAGAAACTCGCAAAAACAACTGACTCGGGCGGAACTTGAACCCGCGATCCATAGCGTGCCGTGCCGTGCCCTGGAGGCCCAAAGAAAAAACATGTGCATAAACATATAACATAGGTACCTACATAAAAACGCTGGTATGGTATACTATTCTAAAATAATTTTGTTTCTTCTGTAAGTTTTTCTTCTGATACATTTGAATGAGCAATTGTAACAATACGAATTCTACAATTTTTTTTTACCGAAAACGAAATGACGTTATTCCGACATTTAATTGTTTTGCCGACATTGATTTGTTTTTAATTTAAATCCGACATTCATGTGATCAATCATCGAACGTTATACGATCGAAATTCATTAAATTTCTGTAGTTCTATCAAGGAGTATGGGGGGTAAATATTTATCCACGTATTACTATTGCATTACGTAGTACAGGCAATAAACGAAAATATTAGGATTGTAATTACATCCCTACAAAGAACACGACTCGTATTCAGTGGTAATATTACTAAAAGTGTTATATATGCTGCGAGTTAGTCGACGCACAGCTGCGGCTAACTCGCACTGCGTCAATAGCGCGGTATATATGACGAGCTTTAGCGTTCACTATAAATAAATTAGCCTATACACTCCCACTGCTGGGAAAAAGCTTTTTATCAATCAGTGGTGTACCCCTGGTGTTGCAAACTTTAAGCCTATTTGTAGGAAATCATGGAGGGGAAGATTAATATGATCTAATTTGTATTCCTGTGTTTTTACTGACTTATACCTTCACGGCAGTAGCAGTATCAATACTGCAGCTATACAGCTATACTACATATAAGAGGCAACTTCTAGGCTGTACGCTATGAAAGGCTCCTCGTCGAGATGGTTTTGGTACATGATATCGACAGTCACTACATCGACTACATCGTCGGGTTACCTAATATAGCATAGACTCGTCGACGAACTCTAGTTTGTCTGCTTCGGCTGCGTCCACTGATTAAACTTATTGTTTTTTATTACACAAATATTTTTTCCTACGAGTACCTAATACACTTCGTTTCTTACATAAACAAAAACACAATACATTGCTTCTTATAGCTAATAAGTTTTCCTATTTCATCGGCACGAAGCGAGTGACGCGTCAAGTTCGGCAGCGTGAGATTAATTTAGATAACACAGTGCTCGGAAGAACTTTCATCATGCCGCCCCAGCTGTAGTGTAACTACTTACTAACTATAGTTTAATCTTTGTAACTAGATATATTTACTGAGATTTTGATGAAATTACTTGAAAAGAACTTGGGAAGACATGTTTACATAAGACTTTATGTAGGTAAGTATAAGTACTGTGTCTTCTGTTTCATGTCGTTTAAAACCAAGAAAGAAAACTCAGGCTGTATGTAATGATTTGTTAGATAAGTTATTCGAAAGATGGTGAAAACCAGCACTTAGTGGAATTGAGAAAAATAACTTAATTTACGCAGGCGCAAATACTACGTTTAATTTTTTTTTAATATTTGTAGTGTATGCGTACTGCGTTCCAATTTTGAAATGACTTTTGAATGAATGTGTGGCAGCGTTTGTATGTTCGTAAAATTACATTATTTAGCAAAGTACACACATAGGTGTATTTATAATTAATCCATAACAAACCACTTTTTTCTAAAGCGAGAATCAGAGTCTGCCTATTCAAAGGTCGCCAGTTCGCACCCAGGTACAGACACAGTTACTTTTTTAAATCAATTCAATCATCATCATCTTAGAGATGTTCTCAATATTGTCTATAACCAAGTCAGAGGCCTAAACGCTTTAAAACTCTGACACCAGTAGGCGTAGCATGACAACCGTAGACAAGGGTTTTGTCTACGCGATTTGTCGATTTTTGACATTTGTAGACATATCTCTTCGGCTCTTAGCATGGCGATGCCAAATTTGAAAAAAGAAAAGTTTTCTTTCTTCTGTAGAGATATGTCTATATAGTGCGAGCATGACCAACAATTTTTCTCTACTTTTGACACTTACGAATAGAGACATTTCTTGACAAATTGGACATACAGTGTTTTTTTGTCTACATCTCATGAGACCTAGAAACTTGTCTTCGTCATTTATTTATATATTTACTAGCTTCCATCCTCGACTTTGTTCACATTATTTTAGTGTAAAATGTAATGTGGCGGTTTTAAACTTATTTTATAGATAAATGTAACAATATAGAACATAATAATACATACATACTCGTATTATACTTTATTATAGTTTTAGAAGTGGAGTATTATTTTTTAATAGTGTCTTAATAAAAATACCTTTATACTGAACCTAAATATAATTTATGGTATAAAAACATACCTACCTATTTCATCCAACAATATAATAAATTAATATTATGTTTAATGATATTTCGTATGGATCTATTTAACAGTGTGTGGTATCTGCACTCGGTACTCTGGTACGAGTTTGCAAACCACGCGAATCTCTAAATATGTAGGTAGTGTAGCTGTTTTCGTTTGTCTGTTTCTCAGCGGTACGTCTAAACCTCGCTACGGATTTTGATACGAATTTTACTATCATTTAGAGAATTTCTTCCGAAAGGTTTAATAATATTAATACTTACCTACTTACTTCTCATAGCCATATATGTAGATCACTTCGATCCGTTGATCTGTTGCTCCGTGAGAGCAGGACAAACAGGAGGTTAAATTAAACGAGGGTTTAAAAAAATATTTATTAGAGAGTTATTTATTAAGTCTGATATTAAATTCACAAATAGTTAGGTACACGAAGTCTCTCGATGTATAAGTAGTTTTCGGTTGGTGCACGAACTGTGCGTTACGGCAACGGATCCATCAGCCTGCGTCTTTATTACGTCTTTCCACAAATACTATACTGTCTGAAACAAATAACACAAATGATGTTAATATTCATATAGGGACATAGCTCATTGTTTGATTTAAAATGTCATACCTATAATAATTACATAGGTACCTACCTAACACCCGCCACTGCTCCACAATCTAGTTGTGCAATGTTCTTGTGCTCGCTCAACAAGAATTATAAAGACGGACTCATTCTTTGTCATATCGTCGTAGGGCCTTAAAATTTGCCGTCGGCATTATTTCTGTGGGTACCTACCACGTACCTACTTGTAGTCCATCTATACTTCTATTTGTCTAGCGGTACTTCGTTTGCTGTAAATGAATGATTAAAAGTATATTAGCGTGGTAAATGAACATAAGCAAAATAATAACTAAAGAATTAAAACACACTGGCGATGACAAGATAAAATAAAAAGAGTGTTTAAATGATGAATAACTTTGCAATAGAAGGTCCACATTCGGACAGAGAGTCGTTTTAGGACGGTTTACGACCAATAAATGAGGGCATTGATAAAATTAAACACAATAATATTTAAGTATGAAATAAAAACTAACCTACTTACTTCATTTTTACAACATTTTTCTTCAACTTCCAAAAAACATAAAACATTTGAGAAATATACTTAATTAATCACAATGTTGTTATTTTTACATTCTTGAAAATCACACAATTATAGTAAATCAATAACATCTTTCCAATGTTTTTCTTTGTTTATGAGTCCGCGATTCCGCAAACGGCGCGAAGTTACTTTTTTTTCTGTGACGAAATTGCGTTTCGTTTTTCGTTCGGAATTTGAGATATGTTCAAAATTTTTGTTTAAATATTTAATTTGTTTTGTAAGAAAATAAGTTAAAGAAAGAGTTATTTATGATAGATATAGTAATTTTAATTATTATTAAATATAAATAAATATATTTTGTAACTTAAAATAAATGAATAAAAAATTTTTTTTTGTTTACAACGTTTCGTTCTATGGTAGAATTTTATAATGATTACATTTATCAGAATACTTCCCCGTTGCTATGGACAATAGTCTAGGCCTTTGTCCGCGTAGAAATTTTGTCTTCGGGTGCCCTCATGCTCGCAGAGAAGAGAAATCTTGACGTATAGAATGACTTTTGTCTTGTCTTGGAAGAATAGACATATGTTGGTCATGCTACGCCTACAGGTCGTAAATTTACCATACAACAAAAAGAGGACTATTCTACAAACACCTACAAACACACATACGAAATTCTACCTACACATACGAAACCAAGCAGTTTCGCACGTCGCCGCGTCGCCGCTCGAGATACTTCCTAATTTTCGCAATTTCCGTCATAACGCCTGGACTAACTCCGGATTAACTGCGAAACAAAGACCTGATTTACACATTGAAACTCACGTACAATGAATAAAACATGGAACTACACCGTTTGCGAATTTACCCCTCATATAATTTATTGCGATATTTTTATACGGTACTATAAAATATTGGGGAAAAAGGCTTCACGGACTCTTTTTATTTTCTTTTTTTTGTACCGCCATTATTGTGGTTTTTAATATTTGGCTTTGTTGTCAATTAAACTAGTACTATTATACTAATATACTTATTATATGCTTATACATTTTATAGACACTGAGTTTAATATCTAGCCAGATTTTTTAAATAGCTAGGGGTAAGTAGAATACAGATAAAATTAAAAAAACCTATCAACGCAAAAAAGGGGATAACTACGCTAAGCATCAGCTTACTATTTCAAAGGCTCGTTCGTTAAAGCATTTTTTTCCGATTTCAATAGTTAGGCAAATATCAATTGCTTCATAGATTCCATAAAACGATGAAGATATGATATAAAAAGCTAACCCACAAATCAAAAAATACAGATGTTTTTACAGAAATACAGGAGCTAAATATAAACACATTTTGTAACCGTATACGAAAGCCGTTCCCCTAAAATTAACATTTTGCACTTTGTCCCATAATACATAGAAATCGATATCTATCCTAACAATCGTAATATAATCTAGTAATTAAAAAGACGAATGACAACAGTATTCAGTACCTATTATTGTGCAAATTTGCACTAGGCGTACAACGAAACTCACTTATCTTCGAAAAAAAACGCAATCCAGTTTACTCCGTCGGGAAAAACGTAAACGAGAGATTCAATTCTTACTATTCTTGTAAAAAAACTTACCTGAAATAGTACTTCTTCTTATCGTACAGTTGATTGAGTTTAAACCGCCCGTAGGCCTCTGACATATCTTTACACACCATTGAAATATCTCTCAGGTGTGCTGGTTTCATCACGATGTTTTCCCTCACCGTTTTAGCAACTGATAATTAATTTATAATACGCACATAACTTACGAAAAGTCAGAGGTGCGCGCCTTGGGATCGGACTCGAGACCAGACCGTTCGAGACCGTTGTCAGTCGACGGTCATACCACTAGGCTATCAGTGCTGTATAATCGAATCATATTTAAAGGGTAAGTTCTTTGAAAAACTAAAACAATCGTTTTAAAGTCAAACTACAAACTAGGTGATTATTTTTTCATCGTCTAAGAGCTTTTGCTGGCAACTATAGCCAAAGAAAATGGGGCAACAGAGCACTTTGAAATAAAATCAAACAATGTCTTATTCCCAGTCTTACACCATTTTTCTTATGATATTACCAATTTCCACACATTATGGATATTGCGCCTGACTTTTGTACTGACTATTGTATTTTTTCTTCAATAAAAACCAAAATATTAAAACTTTTTTAGATAACAGTAAAATCAAATAGTTCTGAAATGTATCCTAGGGTTGTTAGATGTAAAAATATTTATAAAATAATCATTTCAAGTCGTATTTATAATCTCTAAAGACCTAAATAACGGTGCTTTAAATAATAATGAAAACTGATAATGGGCTTAACAGCCTAAGAATTAATTTTACTTACTTTTTAACTTCTAAGCGCTCAGCGTATTATTTAAATTAATTTGCTTTATAAAATGTTAGGAAACGTATAACAAAATTAAAAATATCATGACTACAAAAAGGTTGGAATAAAACAATCAACAGTCGGTATATTTTGTAGTAATATTAATAGTACTAATTACTATTAATATTAAAGCGGAGAAATATACAGACTAAATTAGTTGAGCCACTAGTTTTGATAATTAATTAGTTAAGGCAATTAGCTATGACCACTGCTTCGATTTCATGGTATCTATAAAAAGTATTAATATAGATCAATCGATTCAAAATTGTCCTTTTCAGAGTCGCGTTTAATCTTTGTACCATATTTCATTAAAATCGGTGCGAAGAACAATCAGACGCGAGAAAAATTCTAATATTAGAAGAATATAGCATTTTCTACTTTTGCTAACCCTATGGCCTACATGTGCGTTCAGTGAGATGCACCCAATTTCGGAATATTGTTTCCAATATCCGCGATGCAATGAAACGTAGTGCCGTTTCAATTTTGCTGGCCAAGTAGAACTACTTGCTTTAGCTAGTTTCTTAAGAAAAATACTTTTGTACAATGCAGGCAGAACCATTGAGCTTTTTATAGAATATCGTGTAAAAATGAGTTTTGCTTAACTGTCTGAAAGAAATCGTTTTTTACAATGTGACGTGGAATGAATAAGCTATCTACCTCTACGGACTTGGTATAAAATAGGTAGGTATCCATGCTACCGTAATCGAGTACGACATTCCTATACCTAATTAATATTTGTTAATCAGCAACGTCGTATAAGGTCAAATCGACCATGAAAGGGAATTTAGGTAATTTTATTTGCAAAAGATATTGACCAGTAAGCGTTTTAAATTAAAAGCATTTTAAATGTCGTTCATCACATCTCTAATCTCTGCAAAAACTAACGTCGTTCCGTTGCTCCGTTGCTTAGTGCGTGAAAGATGGACAAACCGAAGTACCAACAAAAGTACTTAGGTATTTATTTATAACTAGCGACCCGCCCCGGCTTCGCACGGGTACAATATACATATAAACCTTCCTCTTCAATCACTCTATCTATTTAAAAAAACCGCATCAAAATCCGTTGCGTAGTTTTAAAGATTTATGCATACATAGGGTTATAGGGACAGAGAAAGCGACTTTGTTTTATACTATGTAGTGATGTAGGATAATGTAGTAGGATTCAATCTTGTTAATCAAAGAGACCAGACGACTTAATTGTAATCGAATTTCAAGTTTTAATTGGATTGTCAAAATTGAGGAACGTTTTTAATCCAGCCACACTACCGACTTAAGTAAAACGAATATATTATTATTTTGTCGCTTTATATTTTTAAGCTCTCTATGTACCCATAAAATGGTTCCAACGTAGAAAAAAAAACAAAATTTTGACAATATTAATCTAGATGCTATCAAGCGGGTACGTTTAATGTTGCCAGATCATAAAATATTATCTGGTTTAGTAGTAATTCTTACCCCATCACGATTTCTTTCTAATAAATTGTTTTTTTTTCTGTTTCAGGTAAGATAATACAAATGGGAATCATCACAGGTTGCAGTGATTGGTTTGTAAAGGCCTCTTCCTCTTATTTCCACGTCTTCGATCTAGAGCTAGTGCGGACCACTGTTGTTCTAAAATATATTACAAAATATTTTTTTAGATTTCTTTTATTTACTTATGATATTTTAAGTGTACAATAAAATTATAAAACCTAATCTAAAACAAAATAACTGAAAACTTTATATAAAACTTCAATAAAAAACACAGACATTGACGTTATCTGCCAAGTTTGTTATTTTATCACAATTTATTACTATTTTTCAAAGGCAAAGTTATTTGAACCTCACAGAGAGATGAATAAAACATGTTTATATTGTAATAATAACAGCTCACTCTGATAGACGTGTTAATAAACTTGGCGCAGACACAAAGGGTTACACGTAAACACCCATGGTTTTAAACTATGTATATTTAAGTTAACAGAGGAGAGACGAGACTAATTCTATAAAGTGCTTATGTTAGCTCTGGTCTTTTAGACCGCACGTGCATTGTCAATCAACATGAAATTTCGCTCTGGTCTTTTAGACCGCATTCTCAATCAACATGAATTTTCCCTGATTTAAATTTGGATACTAGAGTCGAATCATGTTATGATACGTTTTGATTTTTAAACGGTTTTTTTAGCTTGCCCTGTTTATTATTTGGTTCTAATTTAGTAATCGATATTTCACCCCCTTCCTGTTGACAGATAGATCTGATATTTGGTACACAGCTTTGGTTTTGATGACAAAACCGTTTAATCTATACTATAATAAAATGTAAAATAAAAGCCAAGAGCAGATTTGATTTTTTGTCTGACGACGTCCAAAAAGGAGGTTTTGTGTAGCCATTAGTCGTGACTTGTGGGCTGATTTAAGTAATACATATTACATGTACCGGTACATCGCAAAGAAATGGCAAACTCTCAGGGGCGTCACAGTAAAAAATAAGTTTGGGAAGCCTTGGTCTATGAAGTGTTGTATTTCTCAATATTCGGATAGTTTTGGTAATGCATTAGGTAGGTAGCAATTGCATATCTCATCAAATATGCATGGCTTCTGGCCGACTTCTGAACGGAAGCCGTGACTGACCTCAGTGGGTCAAGTTGGAATAGATTAAGCTACATTGTGGTGTATATCTATAACATTGAGGGCAACACTGAGAAGTAATAGTCTAGTGGTATGACCGTTTCACAAAGTTGCATAAATGTGAGAATGTGAGGTTCGTACCCGAATTTATATGCGTATTAAAAAAGATTAATCACTCTTTCGACGTCTCCTCAAGACAATGTCGAAAGGGGAATTGAAATTTGATAGGTGCAAGGAGCGATATCGTATCGCTTCTCTGCTCAGCTGGTTAAAATGCTGCCTCGGTACGGTGAAGGAAAACATCGCGAGGAAACCTGCACACTTAAGATGATGTGTAAAGCCTTGTTACAGAGGTCTACGGGCGGTTTAAACCCTTACTCTAGGTTGTTCGTCAACCATACGATAGGAAGAAGAAGGGCAACCTCATTTTTATATAAGAATTATTATCTGTAATCTCTTGGTGATTGTCTGTGGAACCAGTAAAAAGTGCAAGATTGGTTTAAGATAGGAGCTAGCTTTGATTAATTACCTACTCTGATTCATCTGAGATATAACTCTTTGATGACATGATTGGCGTAGCTGTTAAAACGCTTCTGCGCCTAGTGTCACGATTTCGATTCCCGCACGGGACAAATAGTTTAGTGATCGACAGATAAGTGTTTTAATCTGTATGTTTCTGAATTTATGCTTTATGAAATTATAAATAACACCAATACAGGAGAAAATCCCAGTGTGGGGCGATTTTTTTTCAAGACTTTTTCAATTTATTAAAGTCTCGGTAGTTGCAGCTGATACTGAATTTTATTCATACGCATTAAAGTTCCTTTTCACGAAGCACAAGAATATTAAATTCTGATGAAAATACTTAACATACAAGAGCCTTACGTATGCTTACGAAATTTATCTAACTTCACAGCGGGTTGATTCTGCATTAGCACCATGAAATATATTCGGCATATTTTAAAAGTTCCGGGTTCCGTGCCAAAGTAATTCGGTAATTTGCTTTGAAGGAATTCCCGGGAACAAAGGGGGGTGCAATATTGTCCTAACGAATTCCCAACGATAAAGGCCCGTCTTATTTTATTAGGGTACCGCAATGACAAGGTGAAACTCTATTGGGACATTTGGGACCCGTATTTCATTTAAGAAGGAATTTAGGAAGTTGATTGGGTAGGGTATTTAAAAGAAAGCCGTTTCTCATTGTTATGTTACGATTTTCGCCGAGTCTTCGCTAAGAATAAGCAGCAGTTTCGGTAGAGTTGCAAATAGCAAAAAACATCCCTCCCTTTAATAAAAAGACCGCAACTCACTCACTCGAACTTTATAGGCCTCTTTTAATTAATTTTTCCGCTCGCCTATATTATTATGGCAATAAAAATAATAATTTGTCACCCTCCCTCCTTCGCCCCACAATTTACTTACTTTGCACGGGTTCACGCTGTTTGAGGACATTTTTCTCAAGATTCTTGCTAAGTTTTGTCTGTTAAATTAGTTGAATTTCGTAATTGGAACGATAAATAATTCTGAATATGAATTTGAATTTGTAAGTAGGCGGAACGCGGTTTTGTTTTTATTTATTTTTTACTTTTTTTTGTTAAGTTTCAAATATTTATAGAATGAAAAATTCGTTTACGAGTAATGTATTTCTTTTTTTTTAAATTTGACAGCAGGGTTCGGTTATCAAGCAAAGTGTTTTATTAACAAAATAGGGTATTTATAATTTAAATTAAGTATACGTTTTCGTCATTTTATCAATGTAATTCTCAAGAATACGTAGGTATATCTAATTTTGCAAAATTGAAGCCCACGTGAGTGTTAAAAAGAAACTCTTGTGAAGTTTGATATTTACTTCGAGTAGGTATCTAGGTAATTATTGGAAGAAAACTTATTACGCCAAAAATAATGATGAAACCTTGGCCAGAATCGATAATCAGAGCCTAGGCCTATAAAATCGTTTTACAAAAAGCTCCTTTAAATTAGTCGCATGAGATCTTATGAAAATAGGTCACCTAATATATCTAACCTTTATACTTCATAATATCGCAGTACAAAATAACCACACAAAACAAAATATCGTACCTTTCTACACATAAGCAGATTAGAGCACCGAGCTAGGTGTAAGCATTATTAAAATGCAGATTATAATATCCATGCCTGGACTAACGCAAACTGTCTGATACAACGTCTAGACTGAAATAACTATACAGACTTGTTTATGGATAAACGTACTCAGCGAAGCATTTTGTTAAGTATGATGTTAGTCCCGAATTACATAATATAATATGGTGTATTCATTTTATGAGTAATTTGTTACGGAATGTTTTAGGTAGGGTATAATGAAAGTACCCAAAATACCTAGTACCTAAGTACCTAATAATTACCAAAACACTAAAATTATGACTAGACTAAAAAAATATAATTCTGGTCCTTAGAGACAATTTTGGTCCTTAGATACGCTGGGCATTACAAATAGACTACGATGTGTATAGTAAGTGTTTTGTACAATTTGTTTTGGCAATAAAATGCTTCATTCAGAAGCTGTTCCAAAAATAAAAAAATAATAAACAGCTTTTATTCATTCCCCTCTGCTCGGACCAAACGGTTCACATGACTGACGACATGCACTTTTTTCATGCGTTAACAAAGTGGAATATTCTTCTGTTTATATTTCCTACAATAAAACGAAAAAAAATTGGCCCTATGAAACTGCCAATTTTGAATACTGGCTAAACTGAAATTCGATAAAAAAATAAAATTAAAAAAGATTTACTGTCTCAACAACATTTCCAATTCCAAATTCAAATTAATGTTTTAGTGCTTTGTTTGTTTTAAATAATCAGTTGTTCATTTGTTTTCCCGTTCGTTTTTACTATATAAAACGGCATCAACTTTATAGATAGATAAGGACTTAATACCAAAACCAGTTCTATTCCGGATGAAATTATATCCAAAGAGATAAAACAAAACAGAACTAACTTTTCCTCCATAAAAGCATTCTTGAACGTTGCTCGTAAAAAGTCGAGTATCTCCGACTTAGCTCGGCTCACGTTCCTACCTAAAGTAAAGAATTTTTAATATTTTTACTCTTGTCTGATTTACCGTCTCCGGCTGTTTCGTGCCATGCCTTACGGTTTGAATGCGCCGCGAATCGTTACTTTTTATATAACTCTTTTATCACGAAAATGTTCAAAATACTTTATTTCCAGTAAAGAACCATGTGTTTATGGTAAAAGGGGTGAGCTTGGCGGTGTGTAAAAAGATAAAATGGAGTTATGGGTGCGAAAAGGTCGTAGCGCCATCACTGACATTGAAATGAAATTACTCAAAGCATTAGGTTTTATTTTTTTTTATCAAAACATCGGTTATTAAGATGAAAGTACCTAGTTGACCAAGCTGTATAAATATTGTTGCTGAATAAATGTTATTTTACTCGATGCTGAGTTCCACTCAGGCCCTTTACATCTTTGAAGCACTAGTGTAGCTTTTCGAATTCAGTCTAATTTAGTGAATACCAAATCGTTTCGTCACTGCGGCAGCGCTGCACGCGAGGTTCTGAGTATCCCTATGGAATGAAAATATGAAAACATTGACAAAATGATTTTTCCCATAAATCGCAAAATATTGCTAATTTCATCGAAAACTCAAACAAATAACGATGGACTCGAGTGAAATGGGACTAACTAATACGATTTCCCAATAAATTCAACATTCTGAACGATGCAATAACCGATACAAATATACGTATCAAAGGACCAAACTAAAATATTTTTGAAGCAAGTATCTTAATGTAGCACAACTGTATCTGAATCCAAATTTAAGTTACAAAGGACGTAAAAGGTTCTATGCAGCCCTTTGACGGCAACACGCCCTCGACGCGGTCGATTTCATGTACAAAGAAAGCTCTCCAAAGCGTTTCTGCTCATTTGCTTTTATAATCAAATCGAGTTTGAACTTGTGAAGTGCACGAATTATGCTTTAGTGAATGTTTGTTCTCTGTATGGAATATATTTACTATGTAGTACTATAATTCTTTCTTTTTATCATATTGTTTATGATGGTGTTGTATACAGTTAGCAGCAGAAGCGTGCATGGATATTTTCGACATGCATTCCATCCTTCTTAGTTTCACTAATTCATCGTCTGCGTCGTATCTATACATATAGTTGTCAGGGTAGGCGATGCTTTTCTGCCTATATCAACGCCTAGTTAGCAGATGACACCACTTATTTTTGAAGTAGATAGAAATTAAAATAATTTAAAACGTGTATTATTCGCGTCATTATCTTGTAATTATACTTTCTTGACGTTTTAACAGGGAGCATTTTAACAGTATAGAGTCAGGTAATTGATTCATAGGTTTATGCTAACAACTTACGTTTTAAATACTAAGAAAACGAGGTGTGTTTAGTTTAATTTATTCAACGTTAAAAATTTAGGGTAATTATGAACAGAGAAGTTTTTTCTCTAAACTATGCAGCCTAAATCTACCTACTACAATATTACTCATTTAAAAAGAAAAGATTTTCTTTTACATTGCGCCTGCATTCACTTTCACTTACTCCCAACATTTCCTAAACACAGTTCTTCAGTAGTTTCGCCAACCTCACCTGACCTAATTACTCCAATTATAAAGCACATTTCCTGAGACTCGTAGTTAACACGACAAACACGATACAATTATTACTACAAACACGTGTCGCCTGCAATCAGGAGCTCAATTAATCGGGCGTCTGAAGAGACAGACGAACTCCACAATGTTTGCGGAGTGGTAACTTTGAAATGTATTTCGAAACGTCTCGGGCTTTGCTTAGTCCAACACCTAACCACAGTATAATAATCACACAGTATGGTAACTACGTACAAACGATCGAAAACGTCACACTCACACAAACATGCGCAACGACGCGTCGTTGATACTGCGAGTACCGCAATGTTCGCTTAGGAGTCTCGTCGTTACGCAATATTACGCCTGTTTGTGTGAGTGTGCCGTTTCGAGCGTTTGGACCGTTTGTGACCTAACGCTGGATTAGGTTTCATTTTGATACTCTTATAGCTTAATGTGGTAGGACTCATTTAGAAAAGACTCTGGTCCTTAAGAAAGGTTCTTTCCTTAGTTTCCTCCCTGGGGCCCGATTCACGTAACGATAAAACGTCTTAATAGAGTGGCAGTGTAATGACAATGGCATTATTTTACGTCAAATGGTATTCCGCAAGTACTTTTTGAGGCCAGTGACACAATGGCAATAGCAACGTGTCAGAATGGACATTTTTGGTAAAATAGCGGAATTACCCCCCAGGATAATGTCACTAGAGCATTTTTTTTTTACTATACAGGGTTATTTGTAAAACACCAGCATCCTTAAAAGGGGTCATTAAACTCATCATTATGAATAACTTTTACTATGGGACCAACCCTTAAATCCCAAAAAAAATCAGCTGTTCCATACATTTTCTTGAGTCATGTGAATATGACTGAACACTTGAAATCTATCACTGCCATGTTTTTATTTTTTTAAATTAAACAATTGTCAGTTATAGGTATGCAAAATTTGATGAGTATAAAATATATACAGTAAAGACATAGACAAAGCCTTTCACATTCGTATCAGATTTTAGTATTCTTAAAAAAAATACCTAAATCGGTCCAGTTTTCTTGAATAAACTCAAATAATACTTTGTTGATCTGGTAATCACAACCGAGGTCTTATTCTCGACTAAGGATATCTTCAAAACCTATTAGTCTGGTGCCGTCTTCAATTATTCAATTTCTAAAATCAAATTAACCAAACTCAAACTCTAAATACAAAAATCAAACAATCGAAAATCAACTCAATCCTAAGTGTGTTCCAACAGGCGACGTCGTGTGTCAACAACAAGCTGGAAGATGTTTACAATCTACCCGCATTTAATCGCTTCCTGCAAACTGTCCTCCGACCTGCCTGTGTACTTGTGTTGTGTACTCGTACTCAAGCCAGGTTAATCGGAGTATGTATTGTCACTAAATGGTTTGTAATGGATTAGTTTTTGGGTAAGTAAGGATAAGTTATCGTTGTGGCACATTGGTTACGGACCCGCTTTGCAAGCGTGGGTGTGGGTTCGAACCTTGCATGTACCAATGTGACTTTTTCAATGTTTTATGTATGTACCTACTTTCTTAGTTAATCTAACACACCACTGACTAACGGTGAAGGAAAACATCGTAAGGAAGCAGTGAGCTAGCGCGGTGATTAATGCTCAATCCTTCTCTGTATGAGAAGAGGCCTTTGCCCTGCAGTGGGACAGTTACCGGCTAATTTATTTATTAAATTTTTGGGATAGGTTAACGTACACGTCGTGGGACTAGTTCCACGACTTCTGGTCCTTTGATCCAATTAACTCAAAAGCCACGTCTTCAAGCTTCAGCCTTATGTGGTAAGCACGTAATAACTCATATTTATTATCCTACACCTTGATGGGTAATTTTCCATCTAACTACTTTAACTATTATTACTACTACATTAAGGTTTAGTGAGTATAATGTGTTTTAACGTTCATGTTTATGAACTTAGTTGGCTTTTTTAGAAAAAAAATGGATCTTGACAGACAGACAGACGGACAACAAAGTGATCCTATAAGGGTTCCGCTTTTTTTTCCTTTTGAGGTACGGAACCCTAATTACCATTATTAAAATATATATATATATATTCCCTCGCACTGTAAGCATAAAAACACCATTAAATATAAAAAAAATAATATCTGTAACACAGCCTCAAGGCTCATTCCCATCCAATCTTGCGATCGGGCTACACAATGGCTTGGAAGAAAACAATCTTTAGTCCCAAACAACGCATCCCACTCGCATTGTTCTGCTCAGCACTCGAAACGGAACGCTCCTTTATTGTTTTTTTTTATTTAGAACACAAAAAAGTATAAGTAATATAATATTTCAGCGTGTTCCAGTTTGTTAAATTAAAGGAAAGAGGGAAAAATATGGAGTTTTCTTGTTCTTACATTTGTGTCGATAACGGATTTCAGATAATATAACTATGGTAAAAACTGCACATAATATTACAACACTAGCTATCTCGCGCAGAATTTCATTTTTCCATACAAATATAGCATATAAACCTTCTTAACCGACTGGCTATTTACGGCAAAAAAAAAACCAATCAGACTGGTAATACTTTACATTATAAACGCGCTAATTTAGCTACACCTTATGTATAAACAATATTCGTTCGTAACTCGAAAGCGTTTTACTACACTGCTACGAAACGTACGTAGCGCACGTAGATCCGCTACGAGATTGCTACGACAATGTAACCTCACAAATATAGGCTCGAAAGTACCAATGCAAACATTTAGGCCCTCGATAGCCGAACGCAACGTGGTCCTAATATACGAGTTAAACTATGTTCGCACTCGTGTTGTAATTTCGTAACATAAATTCTTTGAGGGTTAACAGTGTAAATTATATTATTGTTTTGGAAACGGGTTTAATGATGATTTAATGTGTTAAACTGAAATGTGGAGTCTTCAGGTTTAAATTGGTATTTTTAGACCTATATCTTTTTTATTATGAAAAAGGCATGTGGCCACAAACCTGTGTTGTGGTTTACGGTGCAGTACACCTGCCTTTCAAACAGGAGAACGGAGGTTGGACGGAATCGTCCAGACCTGTCCCTCAGATAGGTTCCACCTAACATCATGTCGAAACAGAACAATATCGTTTGACAAGGCTTTGTCCGCTGGATAACAACTAGCCACAGCTAGTTTGTGACATTTGTCCCATCATTAGACGTGGCTTTCGAGTTAATTGGATCGAAGGACCAGAAAATGCTCGTCATGAAACTTGTATCTTGTTATTATATCTTAATTAGCCTTATATTCCAAATATCACTGAAGTGTATGAGCAATTCAAGATGTTTTTATCATTTTTATCATTCATTGATAATTATTAATTAACATGTAAACATTCACAAAAAAATTAAGAAAAATTGGTATTATTGCATCGGTGTCTTCTAAAACTAAAAGTTTGGAGCACTGGATTGAATACGTAATGTATTCCGATAGATATATCACACGCCCTAGGCGTAGGAAAAAATTTTTTAATAAAAAATAAAACCGACTTCAAAAGGAACTAAAAAGCTTGAAATAACTTTAAAACGTTTTGGAGTCGGTTCCAAGTCAAGTTCTTAATGATGATGATGAAGGTTAAAGAGGCTAGAACTTGACTTGGAACCGACTCCAAAACGTTTTAAAGTTATTTCAAGCTTTTTAGTTCCTTTTGAAGTCGGTTTTATTTTTTATTAAAAAATTTTTTTTTCACGATTTTTAGTGGTGCCTAAAATTAATCCCCCTCCCAGACTTTTGTGAGGCTAATATTTGAAATCCTTATGAAAAGCCCATTCAAACGATACCTCACACGATATTTTTTATCTTGGATGATTATAGGAAGGGGGGGGGGCTGACCACGTATCCCCCCTCTTCCTCTTTACTCGTCAGCCATCGACTGCACGTATAAACAAAGCAATATCACTTGTTACGACAATTCTGCTATAATCCTACGAGGAGTTCCGTTTCATATCTCGTAAGTTCATGATCAGATCACGATAATTTTTCTATGGGACCACCTCAGGAGTATACCCTTTTGATTACAAAAAGAATTTTGAAAATCGGCCCACAACTGAAGGAGTAATCGCGTAACAAACATACAAAAAAAAAATTAAAAAAAAAAAACATACAGTCGAATTGAGAACCTCCTCCTTTTTGGAAGTTGGTTAAAAAGAAGTTTGAAATTTCGGCTGAAGCTGGTGGTATTAGCGGTGGTGGTGGTGGCTTACCGGTTAGAGCGTCGGCACGGTATGCCGAAGATCGTGAGTTCGAATCCCATCCGTATCAGTTATTTTTTCTAATTTCAATGTACTTAACTACAACATGTAAAAAATTCATAAAAAATCAAGATTTTTTTATATTAATAAAAAAAATATAAGCTTCTGTTCAAGATTTCTTGGTTCGTCTCTAAGGAACCCCGGAAAATATTTATTCAACGCAAATTCTTCCAAGTTACGAGGCTTTTTCTCTACGGCTACTTTTCTTTGTTAACGAAATTGAATTCTCATTCATTGGTTTATGAAGGTTATTTCTTTTATTATTTAGTTATATTACTCTGGACCCTTTTTATTGGTCCTGTGTTTCGGTTTATATGTATTTTTATTGAGTGTAGCCGCAGTAAATAGTACAAGAGTTTGGTCTTTTGAACGCAATCAGATTTATATTTACAAAACAAGACTTTTTTATAACTTATATGATACGAGATATTCTGTGAAACGGTTTTAAACTTATATTTATAAAATCGTAATAAAATAATTTTAAATCTATATTATTGAAATATAAATAAAAATGCAAACAGACGCCTTCACTTCTTAATAAGTCTTGTCTTAATAATAAATTTATCATTTTGTTTCTGTATGTTTTAAAAAAGCTTATTAAAACATTTCCCATTTGCTTAATTATGGCCTCTTTGCTCAAATATAAAAAAAAAAACATTTTAAAAGAACAACTTTGCTACAGACCTTTATTGTTTACAGAAGAGTATTTGTTTCGGCCACCTGGTGTCCGCTGAACGAAGGAATAATAATGAGAAACAAATAGGGATTCCCAGCCCCCGGGGAGTGCGGGTTGAAACTTATGCACGTTTGAAAGGCAGCGGGGGAGGGGGAGGAATGTTTGCAATTTGTTTGAATCATGTCACGTCAAATGTTTATATAGACAAAAATCTTTATCGTTTAGATGCAGGAAGGGGATTTTCTTACAGCTCGAACTATAGCTTTTTTTAATAACATGAACTATAGTTTTTTTTTATGTAGCCTGTAACACAGTATAATAAACATATAGTACGGAAACTACGTACATATGCTCGAAAACGGCACACTCACACAAACATGCGTAATATTGCTACTAAAAAACTTACTTTGCTTACTGCGGGACCTAAACGAGGGTGTGATTTAAACAAATTAGTAATTTTCACGCTGTGCATCTTTATTTAAAAAGCAAATGACTCATTAACATTCTTAACAATACTACTTTTATAATTTACTATTATTTTGTTACGTGGTTACGTTGCTAATGGTCAGAAGCACCGCTAGAGTTTGAAGTTCTAACGGAATTAAAATACAAACTTATTATTTAGATTTAAACGTAAATAAATAAATTAGCCTGTAATATCCCACTGCAGGGTAAAGGCCATATCTCATACAGAGAAGGATCGAGCACGCTAGCTCACTGCGTGTTGGCAATTTCAGACTATTAATTCCAGGTTTCCTTACGATGTTTTCATTCACCGTTAGACAACAATGTTTTAGATTAATTATGAAAGTACGTATGACATTGAAAAAGTCACATTGGTATAAGCCAGGTTCGAAGCGACATCCACTTGAAAAAATAAACATAGAAAATGAATTCCTTCTAAGAATATTCTAGAAAATAAAAGCTCTAGCTTTAAAGTGACAATGTCTCCTGACTTATAAATGTAGACAGCTGTATTTTGTTGAATTTTAAATGAGAAATGTTAAGATTTCAGAGGCCAGTAGAAATGTGAAATTCGAAATGAGGCTTTTTCCAAGGACAAATTAAAGCTTTTGATAAGCCTTGAGTTTACTTTAATGTATACTATGCCTTGACTAATTAGGTAGAAGTTACACTGTGGAACGAAATACCATTTAAGCCTTCAATTTTAAGGTTTGTGAACCATATTTCTTAACAGAATTTTACGCAGTACTAACAAATTAAGAACATTTTTCGCTTTAATAATATATTCGGTGAAAAAAAAAATAGTCTTTTGATACAATAGTGCTAATTCTCTTGCACACGGTCCTAACTAATTCAGACTCACTATCTCTCTTTCTAACAGAGATCATTAGAAAAGGATAGAAGATTTTTAGAGATGCCAAACTAGCCCATTTGCGTGATAACAACGAGAATTTAGTCGGCATGTCATAGAGGTCTCGTCTAATTTCACGTCAAATGCAAGGACGTAGACTAATTTGACAGCTCTAATTTGATAGTTCAATTTGCTGTCCTTTTTCTATGGTGTTTATTAGAAAGAGATATAGTTAGACTAAAATTAGTTTAGCGTGTACAAGAGAATCAGCACCACAAAATAAAACTTTAACGACGACAAACATAGCCACAAACATACGGTCCTAATTAAGAACTACCTCCTTTTTGAAAGTCGGTAAAAATATGAAGCTTGTTTTAGGAACCAGTGGAGATATTTAATTCCACCACACTCCGTTGGCTCTGTATAGACAAATTACCCTCTGAACAGTTCATTTGGAAATTATGCGGGTAAGCCTTTATTATTCTAATGACTTGACTTCAATGACGAGGAATACTTATGTATATTGACTTTTCTTGATATTTTGTTGTTTGGTCCATAACATAACAGAAACTCACGCTTGTATTCCCCAGAGGGTAGGCAAAGGTGTATGCAGTACATCCACGTTTCCCCAGCGAATAATATAATAATAAGCTATTTTATAAGTCCCATATAATAGAGGGCGAGTCTATTGCTATTAACCGGGCACAATTCCAGATTACGTGCTGCTATTGAAAATTTTTTCATGGAAAAATTGATTGTAAATTGAAAATGGAAAAAAAACCCAATAACACAAATTGCTGGACCCGGCGATCGAACTCAGGATCTCGTGCTCAGCAGTCGAATTTGCTACAATTTATAAAACTCGCAATTTCAATTATATAAATAATAATTTTACCTTTAAACTAGCAGTCCGCCATTTCCATATCAAAAGCTCGTTTATATTCCTTCTAATATTTCATCTCCTAAAACAAACCAATATTATAAATGCAAAAGTAAGTTTGTTTGTTTGTTTATTACCTTTTCACGCCTTTAAACTTTTTTCTTTTTTTCTTTCTAAATCACTGAACAAACCATCATGAAATTTTGCATATACGGTGTCAGGTGTACGAAAATGGACATATGGTACCTTTCATCCCGAAAAAAAGTACTGTTTCCGAGAAAAATAACAATAACGTTCTTATGATAAGGCGTCACGTATCTTTCAAACCATGATTGGTTCAAGTTTTAAACTAACGCGAGCGAAGCCACGGGTGGAAGCTAGTAAACTATAAAACTCGCAATTTCAATTACATAAATAATAATAATGAAACAACTTTTTACCGGATATAATTCGCGTTTTTATTTTGATAATACAATCCTGACGTTTCGAGTACTTTGCAGCACTCGTGGTCGCAGGCAGACTGAGGTTGACAAGCGTCTAAACAGTTATTTAAAATTATTTTTGATCTACCATCAACTTTATTTAGTTTTTGCCCATAGACGGTATGTTGAGTGTTCGCGAAAGTTTGAGACTATATTATAAATAATAATTTTACTGTAAACTAGCAGTCCGCCATTTTGTTTCAAATACTCGTTTATATTCACTCTAATATTTCATCATTGTATAATAAAATAAATAAAGGTTCGCTATAACAGCTACAACGGTGCATAGCCATGGGGGATCTTTTTGAAATGTAAATCAAACCCCGAAAGGCCTTCCCGTTCCTTTGAAGTGCTAATTTTATGTTCACTGCCTCAATCTCTTATCAGTTTTACTTTAATTATCACGTAATTATAATCTCAGTTTTAAACAGCGATTTTATAGTTAGATTTTAGGTCTAAAGTCTCAGATAAAATTTATCCATGAGATAAATAAACGTTACTTTATTAATTATTTTCTTCTTTTATCGTATGGTTGATGAGCAACCTGGTGTCAGAGTTTGATCCACCCGTAGGTCTCTGCCATGGCTTGACACACCGTCATAAAATCTCTAAGGTGTACTGATTTCCTCACGATGTTTTCATACACCGTTGTAGCAAGTGATAATTAATTTCTAATACGCACATTAATCTTAAAAATCAGACGTGCGTGCCTGAGTTTCGAACTTATGACCTTTGACTTGGCAGTCCAACGGTCATACCACTTCCTCCTGCTGCTGCCCTTAGTAATGTACTTAGTAATATTTAATAAGTCATAGTAGTCAGAGGTGACTGTCATAGGTTCGAACTTGAGATCTCTCACTTGCCAGTCAACGACAATCGTAATCACAGTAATTTCCATCAACAGTATTTTCTTATCTCAAAACCGTTTACTACGCCCGCTACGAAAGATTCGTAGCGTACGTAGATCTGCTACGAGATAGCTACGACATTGAAACCTCATAAATAGAAGCTCGAAAGTATCAATGCAAGGTATAGTGGAGTGCCGTAAGCTTTATACCTCGGAATCCAGGGCCAGTCAATGAATCTTTATAAAAACTTTGGGAATGTGTTTTTAATAGTCTACAGATTTAAGTTAAAAAAAAAATTTCACCGATCTCAATTTTTTTTTTTTCGGAATTTTCCTTTGGAATTTCCATTTATTATTTAGTGGAGTGCCGTAAGACATAAAAATGGTAAAACCTCGGAATCCAGGGCCAGTCGATGAATCTTTATAAAAACTTTGGAAATGTGTTTTTAATAGTGTACAGACTAAAGTTAAAAAAAAAATTGACCACTCTCGGTTACAACAATTTTTATTAACCAATTTTAAAAAGGAAGGAAGTTCTATGTTCAGCTGTATGTATTTTGATTTATATGTTCACCGATATCTCAGTCAATTGTGGACCGATTTTGAAAATTCTTTTTTTCTTTGAAAGAGTATGTTTCCAAGTTGGTCCCATAGAAATATTGTCATGATCTGATCATGGGCTTAGGAGATATGGAAAGGAACTCCTCGTAGGATAATAGCAGAATGGTCGTAACAAGTAATATTGGTTAGTTAATAAGCGCAGTCGATGGCTGACAAGTAATGAGGAAGAGGGGGGAGACGTGGTAACCCCCCCCCCGTATTATATCACTATCGAAGATTAAAAATATCGCGTGAGGTATCGTTTGGAAAGGTAGAGATCCCTGTTTGCCACCACTGCGGATTTGCTGTAGACACGGCATAGCACACTCTCGAGCAGTGTCCGGCTTGGAAGGTCCAACGGCGTGCCCTCGGCGCGACAATCCACCAACAGAGCATCTCGCTGTCGGCCGTAATGCGAGCTGTAGCCGATAGCGAGGAGGTCGTCTCGTACCGTACGTGCGTTACGGTCGTACGTGTGTGGACTTCCGGTAAGTCATAATGCAATGTCAGTGCAAATATATAATAAAATTCCCAACGAAATAAAAGATGAAAAAAAAAATAGCATATTTAGAAACCGTTTAAAAAACTTTTTAATAAAAAAATGTTATTATAGCATAAAAGACTTTATGAATGATCGAACCAAATTGAATTGAGAGTAGGTCGGTCTGTCTGCTCCTATTACATTGCTACACCCTGATAGGGTCATATGTCTATCTCACTCTGTACAATTAAATTTAAGAACTTTTGTATATGTACATATGATTGCAATAAATAAATGAAATAAGGCATAGGAGGCTTTTCATAAGGATTTCAAATATTAGCCTCACAAACGACATCGAAAGGAACTAAAAAGCTTGAAATAACTTTAAAAAGTTTTGGAGTCAGTTCCAAGTCAAGTTCTAACTTCTTTTACCTTTTCATTAAGAACTTGCCTTGGAACCGACTCCACGTCGGTTTATTTTTTGAAAGTAGGTATTAAATATATAGGTATATAATTTTTTTTTTTTTAAGATATCACGATATTAAGTGGTGTTTACCCCTCGTAATTTACCCCCCCCCCCCCCCAAAGAGGCTCATATTTGAAATCCTTATGAGAAGACTTTTCAAACGATACCTCACGCGATATTTTTAACCCTTTAACCGCGCGTGTCGCATATATGCGACAAATATTTCCGTGTCCCTACCGCGCGTGTCGTATTTCTGCGACAGAGAACATGCATGATTTTTTCGTTCTATTTTCGTCCTATTAATTGCGTGGTACAACTAAAACTATTATTAAATAGAGCTATTATTTACAACAATTACTTAAAATTATGTGTCATAACTCTAAGCATTCAAAAAACTTAAACAAAAATAAGTAATTGGCAGCTTGAAATTTTCTTCGGCGTCTATCGCGCGCGTCGCATAAATATGACCATAGGGATGGGATACAATGCAATGCGCATTTTAAAAACGAAATAACAAACAGTTAAATAATCAGGTATAATGCATCATTCAGCATAAAATAAACGGTGTCATACCAAATAAAGTTAAATTTAACATATTGCCTTGTGTTATTAATTCTTTTCCTTATTATTCATAAGAAAAATATCCCTCACGATCTTTGTATAATGCCAACATTTGACGTTAGTTCCCATCCCTTGACTCCTATGCTTGCAACATATTTCTCTAGTTAGTCTAGCGCGGCTGTCACATTAATACGACCACTGCCTACGTCACAAGCGGATCAAACGAATGGAAAGTTCCATTAATGTTGTTCGTTGGTATTTGTGCATTGTCGATAAAATAGTCACATTTCAATTTTCAATAATGACGACTACTGAGGAATTATTAAGAATATTAGAAGGTGACGACGACGAGTGTGACGACGAATTGAAATTATCCGATTCGATAGAATTTAGAAGTGATGGAGAGGTAAGTACCTATTTCAATTTCTTCTTAGGTTATTTGCACATTATTCAGTAGGTATAGGTATAAATAAGACTTTCGTTGGGTTTAGGTAACTCCTTGATGAATCGAAATAGTATTTTAAATATTGTGATGTAATTCTGTTATTACCTATATTACCTACTTAACTACCTACATATCCTATTGATTGTTCAAATTTGGAACCGTGTTGTATGTTGTCCTTACCATTATTAAGGTACTGTGACAGTACCTACCAAGCCGGACAGGCACTCGCACTCGCGTTTGTCTCTTTTTCTCTCTCTCTTTCATAAATCATTATTCGAGTTTGGGTGTAGCTGTTTTGTGTCCGTGACTTGTGTGTTTGTGAAGTCCCAAGCTACACAGGAATTATTCCTAGTGCATGAGTTATCTTTAAAAAAAAGATAACTTTAATAAGCGTTCTGCACACGATGCCGTCACCGCGCCGTCGTCGCCGCGCCGACGCCCGCCGCACAGTTACACTGTAGAATACGAGTCGCGCGAAGCCCGCCACCGCGCCGCCACCGCGCGCGTTCCCGTCCCTGTCTGTTTGATTCATTCCATTAGGTACCGGCTGCGTGCGATCTCGCGGCGTGCACGTTCGTACGCGGTCGGTAATGGAATCAATGGAATGAATCAAACGAGACAGGGACGGGAACGCGCGCGGTGGCGGCGCGGTGGCGGGCTTCGCGCGACTCGTATTCTACAGTGTAACTGTGCGGCGGGCGTCGGCGCGGCGACGGCGCGGTGACGGCATCGTGTGCAGGAACGCTAACTAGGTTCCTTTTTGTTAAAGTTATATACCTACCTAATGAATATAAACAAAATAATGATAAGAAATAATAATGAATGTAAACAATTCGAATTTAGTAAGGTTAAACAATTAGTAACTGTTAAAAACATTTACTTATTAGCTTAAAGATGAACGATTGTGATACGAAGAAAGTGATTAGGGTGGTTAATTTAAAGGTCCTACAAACAGGCGCGACACGCGACACAAAAACATGAGCGGTTTCTTTGTGTCGCGCCTGTTTGTAGAAGCCATAAGGCTGATTTAAAATAAAAACATAAAAAATTCTTTGACTTTTTTTTATCGATACAACGATTGCCCCTCCTTATTTATTGTAGGTATTATTTTGTCGATTTGTAGCCTCGCGCTAGGGGCACGACAATTGATATTTAGCCAAGCGGTTAAAGGGTTAATCTTCGATAGTTATATAGGTAAGGCGGGGGGGGGGGGGTTACCACGTCTCCCCCCTCTTACTCACAGGGGCGGGACTACCATATAAGCCGAAAAGCCTGGCATGCCCTAGAAAATAACCAACAAAAGTATCACGTCATAATAAATTACGTATCATTATATGAATAATATGACATTTTAAATCTCGCGCCACTTTTCAATTATGCAGAGTGCGCGATCTCGTTTAAACTTTAAATCTATGGAAAGTGTTCCGTGCGTGGCACGGAACGTACCTATCGCACGTTTTGACAATCCCTTCAATCGGTTCACTCACTGTCATTTTGCCTACACGGTGCGAAGTTAAAGGTACGGTGCGCAGCCTGCTATATTGCTCTCGCTCGCACTTGCTGAATGTAAATGAGGGATGTGGTGGATTTTTTCTTGAATGTAAGTGCATTGGAATCATAGATGTCATTTGAGTACTAAAATCATGAAATGTACCGACAAAATAAGCCTGGATTAGCTGCTTTTTTTTTAAATGTTTGTTGCGTGCGGTGACGTTTATGTTTAAATGTATGAATGAAGTATGTAAATAAACAAGATTTTTAGTTTGCGCGGAATACTGAATGGAGTGCTTTTTTGATAATTTGACTTTGTTGTTTAGAGAAATTGTAATGGTTATAATAATAGTAGTGCAGTATGATGTGTATAGTGGAAATACAATCTTGAAAAGCGTTTAATAGTTGAGTTTGTTTAAGTTAATATTCATTACATATAAATAATGAATTTCAATTGGCGTAAATGGTTCGCCCCTAACACGACGCTTTATAAGTATGTGCAAGTTTTATTAGATCGCAGAAAGGTAAGAATTTTGCTAAAAAGAAATTTGTGGATTGTCGGTTGTTCTCATTTGAACAAATTATTTTGTTGGTGTTGCATTTTTATCGTGAATGACAAGAAAATACTTCAGACTAGTTGCCATAAAACGACACCACACAGGCATCTCAATATGTAAAAAAATTTAGCCGCTCTTATTACTTTTTCCAATTCTCGTTAGTTATGTATGTGATAGGATCTCAAAGAAGGTACCTATGTACCTATAATGTTTACGTTGACCATAACATTGCATTGTAGTAATAGTATGATAATTCAAACATACTTAAAATCAAGTCAAATGCAAAAACATCTATTTAAGGTAATTTTTATCAAAGAAATTGTAGTAAATAATTCCTATAGAATATCGATGAGAGATGGAGTGGAGTGGAGTGGAACCTTACTGGGTGGTATTAAAGTTCTGCATTATTTCAAGAGATGGCGCTTTTTACAAATTATTTACTTTTCAGTGCTTTTTTACTTTGGTTGTGTTTTTTAATACTTCATTCATAAGTACCTAAACCTTGAAAAAAATGATGGGCATGCCTTGCTATTTGGGCCTAGGCACGCCACTGCTTACTCATTACTTGTCAGCAGCCATCGACTGCACTTATTAACTAACCAATATTACTTGTTACGACCATTCTGCTATTATCCTACGAGGAGTTCCGTTCCATATCTCCTAAGTCCATGATCAGATCATGACAATATTTTTATGGAACCAATTTGGGAATATACTCTTTCAAAGAAAAAAAGAATTTTCAAAATCGGTTCACAATTGACTGAGATATCGGTGAACATAGAAATCAAAATACATACAGCTGAACATAGAACTTCCTCCTTTTTAAAATTGGTTAAAAATAATTGTTGTAATCGAGATCGGTGAAATTTTTTTTTTAACTTTAGTCTGTACACTATTAAAAACACATTTCCAAAGTTTTTATGAAGATTCATCGACTGGCCCTGGATTCCGAGGTTTTACCATTTTTATGTCTTACGGCACTCCACTAGTAATCATTTTGGTCCTAATGTCCGCGTATATATAAGAACTAACTTAATTAATACTAAATATTTGAGGAGAGAGTCCTGGGCCAGTCTACATATTACTCAAAAAAAAGTTTAAGGTCTTAGCCGTTTCTCGAAATTAAGACCAATTAAACAGCTTATCAGCTCCTTTTTTCAAAGCCAACTCTAAGAAAACTCAAATATTCGGAATAATTAAAAGATTGGATTTTTTTACTAAACGGCCTAGCCGTAAAACTTTTTTTGATCAATTTATGTAGACTGGGTTGGCTCCAGACTAGATTTCATGAACTTTTTAATGAAGATTGCTACATTTTTACATAAAATACTTTTGGTGGTATACTTTATTGCATATGACGTAGTTTTAATAAGTTTGTTGTTCATTTTCAATATAAAGTCCTATATTGCTTCAACTAAAATGTACTAACTTTATAGTTTGTTGTTGGATGCAATTACAAACTTAAAGTTGTTGTATCTTATACCGATACTTTAGATTCAATTTTGTTAATAGACACTGACTTGACTGTTCACCTGCCTTTAAAATAGGAGGACTAAACTAGGAGGAGTCCAGACCCATCCCCCAGATAGGTTTTACCGAACATTACCTATGCTGGTACAGTGATAGTCTAGTGTTACGACCAATGGACTGCCAAGCCAAAGGGCGTAGGTTCAAAACACAGGCAAGCACCTATGTCTTTTCAGATTTATGTGTGTATTAAAAATTAATTATAACTTGCTAAAACGGTGAAGGAAAACATCGTGAGAAAGCAAGGAAGGAAAGATTTTCAACGGTGTGTAAAGCCATGTCAGAGGCCTACGGGCGGTTTCAACTCTAACACTAGGTTTGTGCATATACACTCCATCCATCTTTTCTTTGGTCTCCCTCTCCCCTTCCATCAACACTTATATGCATCACCCTTTTAGACACATGCTTTTTATCTCTCCTCATCATATGCCTATACCACGACAAACGATTTCCTTTTAACTTATGTCACTGGCGCCACTTTTGAACTTCCCCAAATATACTCATTTCTTATTTTATCCCTTTTTGTCGCTCCACACATAACTCAATATTCTAAACACTAACAACTAAAGTTTTTTAGTTCATTTTTTTGTGTATTTATATTACTTCTTTTATTTATTAAGTAGCGCCTTGTGCAATATTGCATGTAAATAAATGATTTCCTTATTTCTTTCTTTCTTCAAAGACTCTACCTACCTTTCTAAAACAAATGTGACCTTATAAAACCAAAAACAAAGTTACTGTATTTATCACAAAATAAATCGCATCATAAATATTAGCCAAGCTGTGCAATAATCTACTGCGCAACATAAAACACTATTCTGTCTGTCCGTGTATAAAATAAGGCTTGGGGCCATAAATAAGGGTTGAAATCGGTGCACGAGAAAGATTACAACATTATCCTTAGAAACCACAGGCCTATCTCCGCGGTCCGTCGTTTACGAACGGTTTTCGTATCGAAGATGAAATCATATTGTATATATTATATCTAAAGGATGATTACTTTTGTCGTCAAAGTTTGAGGAATAGCTCTGGTTCTGATTCAAACCAATAGATATTTATAATTATTTAATAAGAAAAAAAACGCTAACATGTGTGTTATAACATGTCAAAAATTCACAAAAAAAAAACAATACATATTTGTTAATTATAGATCATAGTAATAGATATAATTTTAGCCTAATTTCTGTAGTACTGGTTTCCTAATTTAATGTTTTTTTTTTGTAATTTTAGGTGCATTCACTTGCAACGCATGCATAAATGTTTAAATATTTACAATTTGCATTTATGTTCTTTTGTGTAAAGATTTTTTTTTCAATATTTTACAAAATTTAAACGGTCGACCCGTTTAAATTTTGTAAAATATTGAAAAAAAAATCTATCTAATCTAAAAATCGGACGTTAAACGTATAAAATGAATAAGTGTATATTATGAAGGAGGGGTAATCGCTATCCTCCTCCCACGAAATGACATTCGCTTCGATTCCCATGGAGTTCATTTGGCGTTACCAAGAAATGACGTCATTTTTATTAAGTGTTATCTCTTTCTAGCCAATAATTTTCAAACTCTTTTATCTTCGTCATGAATTGATCAATTATTTACATTTATTTCTTCAGACTTTGTTATTATTTTTTTTATCTTTTCAAAGTGATATCAAATACGTTTTAATTTTAAAAAGTAACCATCTACTCCATTGTTACCAAAAAATAAGTCACCAAAAAAAGAAAATGGATTCCAATTACTTACAGATTTTGTGCCAAAAGACAAAGTTGTATACGTCATTCGAACATAAAAACGTATACAACCTCTATAAGCTTTCATTCACTCATAAAAGCATACTTAAAGTAATTACTTAAATACTACGATAACCTTCCCTACATCAGATAATTTGCCAAAACATTAACGGATAAATCCGCTACATAAATATAACAACTACACGAGATAACCGCATCCGGTCTTTGTGGGCCTCTGATATAGATAAGGCTTTAGCCACATCGGATAACATGGGGAAAGGACGCCGAAGTAATGGAGACTTATTTTCCCATCTTACTTTATCAACTACAGAGTTGGGAGGAAACGAACTGTTGATGTTTCACGAAATATAACTTACTAGCTTTATACTGTAGCCTCGCTCGCTTGGTTCTAATTTTTTCGATATAATAAGGCTCCTTTTATCTGGCCCGTAGATTATATCAGTTGATCCGAAAGGATAATAAACAAACAAACACGTGTTCGTGTTATTGAGAGAGAGAGGGAGTGCATATTTGTTTGCGCACACACTTGTGCACTGTAATATCATCTGTGTAGTTGGCTAATCACCGTTGATTAGCCAAGGTTAATGACGCTGTGACCGATATTCGATCAGAAGCAGCATTTTACGCATTGAAAATTGCAAAAATATTAATAATTTACCTTTCCAAAGTCAAAGTCAACAGTAAAATTTATTTTCTACACAGTAAAGAGTGCGCAAGAAATTCTATTGCACAATTGCACACTCGACCCAGCCACTTCAAAACATCTACACCAAAAAAAAAAATTACTTTAAAACCTAGTTGCATATGTTTCAATTAACAAACATGCTTATTAGCACTCGACCTCGTTACTTCTGTAAACGTACGTATGTGTGGGTAGAGTAAGAAATAAAGTTGCTATGTAAAATATCGCGGAAACTTTGTTGGCGCCCCACCGTGGGACCCGCTAGCAATTGCAAATGTACCCTCGCATCAGAGCTTTTATGGCTTTGAGAATTCACAAAACTGAAAAGTTAAGTTGCAAAACAATCTTCTTTTAATTCACGGGGTTTCAGCGCATTTTATGGGTGACAGATGTTGTTCGTGAATGCATTGCAGTATACTATTACTGCAGCTTTTCCCTTTTTTTAATGAAGGGAAAACTGCAGTAATAGTATTTTAAAAATATTATTAGTTATAATTATTTAATAAGAAATTTGAAAAAACAACTGATACGAATGGGATTCGAATTCGAACCCACGATCTTCGGCGTACCGTGCCTAGTAATGTATTATGATAGATGTCACCACACGCCCTAAGCGTAGAAAGAGATTTGAAATTTCGACTGATTCTGGTGGGATACGGTGGCTCAGCGGTTAGAACGTCGGCACAGTACGCCAAAGATCGTGGGTTCGAATCCCATCCGTATCAGTTGTTTTTTCAAATTTCTTATTAAATAATTATATTTAATAAGCTCACATGTAAAAAAAAATCTCAAAAATATTATTAGTTACTAGCACTCATAGCACTGTGGTACCACGTTGTTTATCACGATCACTAAAGCTAAGCAGCGCTTGACGCGGTCAGTCCGCGATTATTTTAAGCGATTAAAACAAATAACTTAATATCCACTTTTTGGGCTTTACTTTTAGCGAATTTATGTAGCGATCTTAGATTACATAATTAGCGAAATAACGAATTTACCATTAGAGAAATTAAAACGAACTCTTAATAAAAAGGTTTTTTGTGTACAATATAGCCACACGATATATGATTTATTTCGCTTTTCAAATCGCGGCATAATGTAGTTTTAGCCTTTAGACTTATGGATACTCGCTAATCTGCTATCTCGCTCGCACCTTGAAGATATAAAATCAATGAATATAGTTATGAAAAATCGAACTAAACCTATTGAAGAGGAACAACATTAGAAATTTTCAGCAGAAATTTCAGCTTCATCAAAACATGTTTTCAAACATAAAAATGGCATACAAAAAATCATATAAAGTGCGAACGAAATGCATATTAGCGCGAAGAGGCGACTTAACTTCCGAATTTATCATTTACTAACTAAATACCGCTTATGTTAAAATTCTTATTGAATCATATAATTAATATGATCTATAATAATTTGCCTTGTATGTTTGTAATTATTATTTGAACTGTCGGTTCATGTGTTCGCATAAATAACTTTGAATGCAAATATTAATCTAAGGTCTATAATTAAATTTGGCCTGTTATTTATTAAACAAATGAATTCATAATGTAAATAGGTTATGAATAATTGTTTGCTTGTATAATAAAGAAGTATTATAATTACAATATAGCAGTGGTTGTAGTAACTATACACAGAAGCGGTGATAGCCTAGTGGTATGACCGTTGACTGGCAATTAGAAGTTTTGTAATTACCATTCAACAAAAAAGTTCGAACCTAAGACAGACACCTCTGACTTTTCGGATTCATGTGCTTATTACAAATTAATAGTCATTTGCTAAATCGGTGAAGGAAATTATCGTGAGGAAACCAACACACTTGAGAGACTTTTCGTTCGACGGTCTGTAAAGTTATGTCAGAGGGTGGTTTCAGAATTACTCATTCCTGTAGTAATAACGTGGTACCATTTATGGTATGCGAAATCGTGATAGGCTGAAAATTCCATCAAAATCGGTTCATCCGTTTGGGACCTACGATGCCACAGGCAGATACAGAGAAACAAACATTAAACTCGTAACTCGTAACCCCCTTTCTTTTGACGACCTCTAGTAGTATTCAATCGATGTAGGTACACGGTGTCTGTCTAATCCAATATGGTTCTACAATTAGCTAAGATGGCTTCCGTCTGTCGACACCCTGGAGAGCTGACTCTTGATTAATCTGCAGAGGAAGCTGTTAGTTAATACATCTGTGTCTAGTATTACTAGGCTAAAGGCCGACTTTGATACGAAAATCAAACTCCACAATATCTTTGATCAGTAATATGAAAATGAATGAGAACTTAATAGAATTAGTTATTGATGTAAAGGCAAAGGACTACGAATAAAAGAAATGTTTTTATTTTTAATTTTTCCCGTGTCAACTTCTGTAAACTAGACACTAACGGGACTTGAACCCACGATACTTGACATACCGTAACAATACTCTTATCAACTGAGCTATCGTGTCGTGTCATTTGAGATGAACAAAAATTTTAAGTTATAAAGTTAAATATAAGATAAGGTTGTTGTGTTAATATAAGGAGGTTGTGTTGTGTGTTGTTATCATGCGCTCGCAATGTTCGAATCAAGCGACTCGGCTAGCTAATGTGTTTTAAAAAAAATCACGAAAATGTCGACTGTTAGGAGGATCTTGCATCGAAAGGTTCTGCTCGCTGCACTGACTACTGTAACGCGCGTTATAAAAACTCGATACATTACAAAAAAAAAAATTACTTCAATCTCCGCTATAAATTTTACGAAAATCAAATTTTTATATTGTGACCCAACCAAGTGAGACGTCACCATAATGAAACAACTTTTTAACGGATATAATTCGCGTTTTTATTTGTTTAAAAAAAGTTGTTTCATTATGTTGAGTGTTCGCAAAAGTTTGAGACTATATTATTTGAGACTATATTATGAGACGTCACCATTTTGACTAAAATAATGATCCTTCACCTTTTTAAAACACTCCATACCAAAACGGCATATCATAAAAAAATTCAACTCACCCAGATTGAGCAATTGCAATAACCATTTTCAAAGTTAACTGGAGCAGGTAATAGATACCAAACCTCGAGGATTTCGACGGGATTAATCTTGAAATTCACTGTACCCTTAATAATTCTGCTATTTGTAGGGGTTTTACGATATGGCTCTCTAGGCTAGGCATTCAAGAAAACGGTTAACAAAAGAAAGGCTTTCCACGTTATCTTTTGAAGCTATTCTTTGGATGTATGGTAGATTTCTTGTGCTTAGGAAGATGTTTATGTGGGTTATGAAAAGATGGGATATTAATGTGCAAGTGTATGTAGTCGATGAAAGTTTACGGAAATTTTGAAAAACAATATGTTGTTTAGAATAATAACTTTCGTGGGCTTTACTCACGGGTTGATTTCGGAATTGTCTGATTGGATTCGAACTCAAGCGGGGTACGTTTTCAAGAGCGAGTTAGGACGCCGCTGCCACGTGACTATACCCGCTCTTAAAAACGGACTCTATTATACCTATACGACTTATTACTTACTTATAATTACCTGTTACTTATAACTAATTGTTGACTTATGAGTTTATAGCGGGAGCGAATATAAAAAAAGGAAGACCGCAAAATCTTTTTTTATTGCTGCTGCTGGCTCGGGTGTAATCCTAGGCTCAATCCTGGCACGACTAAATTTTCTAATTCATGTGCTCATTAGAAATGATCACTATGGTGATAGAAAACATCGTAAGGAATCTAGCACCTCTGAGAGATTTTTCAACGGCGTGTAATGCCATTTCAGAGTCCTACTGGGAGTTAAAACTCTAACACTATAATGTTTACTCACCAAAAAAGTCAACAAAAGAAGTTGATTTTCAACTGCTCAACATCAATTTTTAACCCTAACACGTTGTCACGACCATATCAATAAAGTCATACAACGGCTATAAAACACTAAGCGTCTCAGTACAGTCGCGACCACTAGCACGTGACGACGTGACACCGGGTACAATCACGCACACAAGTCGTCACGTCGTCCCCACACGTCAGCCCTGTAATGTCGCGCTTAAATAACACCTGAAACGTCCCCGGCGCGGCAACTGCTGTAATATTTCCACGAGGTTTTAATTTAAATGCTCTGAAGTTTGGCTGAATTATGGGTAGGCTATAAAGTCTATTAATATGCGAAGTGTAATGTTTACATACAAATACTTTGGTTACGATGTTCATGAAGGCTTAAAGTGAAATAATACTCTTTTATATATATTCTGTTATAATATAATACGTTAAGATAGAGTTAAACCTATGCTTAATCTAAAATATACAAACTTTAGGAACTGGACAGTCTTTTTCTTCATCGTATGATATGTATGTATGATATAGTCTTCCTCACCGATTTCGCCAAAGACGAAAAATTAAACTTCCTAGCGTGAGCCCTCATTAAAAATAAAGCAAAGATAAAAGAAAAATTTAACTTAATCCCATGACATAAATTTGTTGCTTTTAAATACTAGGTCTGAGTGATGTTACTGTATTCAGTATTTGCTGAAAACCCATTATTTATGTTTAAAAATCCGATCTATAAGCAAGTTTCTAGTTTTAATGAATTTGTCTGTATTAAAACAATAAACGTGATACACTGCTCTCAAGCACAGAAACATTGGCTAAAATGTCGCTCCCTAAGACAATAAAATCAAAAGATCTTTTTCACACTACAATCTTATGTTACGAATGAAAATAAAACTTTCATCTGCAACAAGGACAAAAAGCAAATAATCTCATCTTATCCCTCGCATAAATACTTGTGAATGGCCTATTGCCCTTACTAGAACATTCGGCCTTGAGGACAAAAATCCTCGCAATCAAAGTTTACCTACACTTAGTACCCAAGTCACATCAATATTATATTGCAAGAAATTCAAATCTTTATGTCCCACTCAGTTCAAATGTACGGGACATTGTAAGTAACGCCGTCCTTTCCTATTCGGGCCACGCCGCCTGTACCAATGTGGACACGGCCTAAACTATTATATTATTCAAATATGGCCGTATCGCAGGCCCTTCTGAAGTTTTAAGACTGCGATATTGTGTTCAGTTTGGGACAGATTTCTTTCTTTCTTTATCTTTTTATTATTAAAGCTTACAATGAAGAATTGTCTTGACTTGTTTTTTTAAAGAATACGTCAATCAATCTGAATTTATTCGTCCTTACGTCACAGGGTCTGCAACGCGTAAGTGGCAAGCATCTGTGACGTGTTGGAGAGCAGGTAAAGTCGTTGGACCTGCGCCTGATCTCTCTTCAGTCGTGTCGGATTGTCGTAATAGAGAGTGCACCTGTGCTTGGGCACACTCTTGTGTGTCTGCCATCTGGGTCTTGCAGAGCTCTTATTGCAATCCAATTGTCGCTGAACTGACTCACTATGCATTTTCTTTAGAAAAAGGTTCATATTTTCTAAGGAGACAGAGTTCCCTAATACCCACATAATATTAAAAGTCACTCAAATTCCCAGACATTACTCACGAAAGCAGTTTCTATAGCCTTATCAAAGTACAACTCCAAAACTTATTCGAACTTAACATAAGCACTGCAGTTTCAGACTAAGCACTGAGCTTTCTAGTTTGTTCCTCACTTAGCATAAACAATTAACGTGTATATTAATTAACACACGTCACTTGGTTGCCGCGTATTTGTTAGGAGCAGGTGTGTATCATTTGTTTTCGTGATTACTGTGTTAGGTTGGTGTGGTGGTTTAGAGGGCAGGCGTAAGCGTTTACCCCTAGTAGCGGTTTAAATCTATTTACATTCTGTATTTTCAACATATTGTATTTTCTACCAGTACCCAAAGTGTGCGTGTGCAGTGATAACCTAGTGATATAACCGTTGACTGGCAAGTCAGAGGTCTCTGACTCGAACCCAAGGCACCTCTGCCTTTTCGTAAGTTATGTGCGTATTATAAATTAATTACTCCGTGCCTCGGAAAGCACGTTAAGCTGTTGGCCCTGCGCCTGATCTCTCCGGTCGTGTCGGATTGCCGTCCCATCGGACTATGAGAGTGAGGGAATATAGAGTGCACCTGTATTTGCGCACACACTTGTGCACTATAATATCTCCTGCGCTGATGGCTAATCTCCGTTGAGATTGGCTGCTGTGACTAAAATTCGGTCAGGAAGACATAAGTTTATTTACTCTAATCTCGCTCTCGCTTATAACTTGGAACAAAAACGAGTTATCCCGGTAATTTACTTTCCGTCTTATGTGAAGGCTTTATTGTAAGTTATTGCGCGTGTATGTAACGAAACACAAAATTAAAGACACGACCCATTTGTTAGATCACAGCAAGAATAATACAGGTATAAGCTTCTACAAATACCTCAAGTATAAAGAGTTTTACAAGCAAAATATATAATAACTTATAAAATAAATAAAATAAATCAGCCTGTAACTGTCTCAATGTAGGGCAAAGGCTCTCTTCTCATACAGAGAGGGATTGAGCATTAATCACCAATTCACCACGCTAGCTCACTGCGGGTTAGTGAGTTCAGACTTTTAAAGTCCAGGTTTCCTTACGATGTTTTCCTTCACCGTTAGTCAGTGGTGTCTTAGATTTACTAAGAAAGTACATATGACATTGAAAAAGTCACATTGGTACATGCCAGGTTCGAACTCACACCCACACAACTTATAAAAATGCTGTAGAAATATTTTGGCGTAGTAAGCTTTTGACACAGTCAGCTTTTGGATATATTAACGTGAGTCTATGATATTATAACATAATTATCATAGACTCAGGCCTGTATTCCTCATTGTGGTTTAAATTCTGACACTAGGTTCATCAACCATATCTGAGCATTTCTTCAGTCTAGTTTTCAGTTACTTCATTCAGTCGAAAGTTAACTGTGTCTTTTTTGTCCCGGATTTTTCAAATATGAAACTACTTTCAAATGGTTTTTGTAGTATCTGCATCTGACAATAGAGGAGTAGTTTAGGTTTTAATGATAATAATTCGCAATATAATTGATTCTATACTTAACTTTGAGTGAACAGTAAGGACGCTTAACTCTTGACCCAATTTTTCAAAGCAATCCCCACCTGTGATAGATAAGAGACACCATAAACAATTTACCCCGTTGCTCATATCCAATAATAACATAATTTCAAGGTTACTATCACACCGAACCCATTAAATAATCCGACCTCATAGCTTAAACTTCTCTTTAAAGCCCATTGTCCCAAATCCCTTTCACCCCCTCCACCCTAACCCCCTATCTCTAAGGCCATGAGCCGGACAGTTCAGAACTATTATTTTATTCAAATTTCCCCCTATTGTCGCGAAAACCGCTTATCCTATGAAAGGGCAAAGAAGCGAAACGGAAGTAAGCCTCTCTCTTTCTGACGTAGGCAATTTATGCTTATAAAAACTTTAGGGTAATGGAAAAGTAATTCAAAGAAAATATCCCCGTTTTTCGCCTTGAGTTTCTTCAATCCATATTAACATCTGTTGGGGATTTTGTAACTGTCAGATATATTAACTTTTGATTCTTAAAAATGGTTTTTGGAGTCTTTGTTATATTTTTTTTGTCATATCTTGCGATTTAGATAAATGATAAGATTGGCTGATTGTAAATTAAGTGTTTTTTTAAATGAAATAAATAAACCAGGTTTTAACTGTCCCACTGCAGGGCAAAGGCCTCTTACAGAGATTTTTTTTATAATAAATTATACTTTTTTATTTAGTTTGCATACTATGCGAACGAATTTTTGATTTTTCAATGATGTGTAAAGCCATGTCAGAGGCCTACGGGCGGTTTTAACTCTGACACCAGGTTGTTTATCAACCACATGATAAGAAGAAGACTATGTTCATAATTGTATATATGAAATAATCGATTTAGATAAAATTTGCTATACAGGCAGATCATGACCTGAATTGGCATTATAAGTCAGGCAAAAGATCCATACTTGTCTAATAAAACTGTTACCAGTAACGTGCTGAAAAACGTGCCCCAGATTATTCAAATACAGCGATACTTTTATTATACATTCACAAAAAATCCTAAAATAAAACACAACCATCCCACGCAGAGACACGATGAATAATAAATAAAGGTTAGAAATATAACGTCTAAGCAAAAAGGGGAGAGAATATTTCCATGGAGACCTGCCCTTCGTACACGATGTTTTTATATCGCCCGACGGCCTCTGACGCGATATCTGTTTAAAAAACTATAATCTGTTCTATTTATACATTTAAAATAATATAAGTTATTTTATTTTTACATAAAACGGTTTTGTCATCAAAACTAAAGCTGTGTACCAAATATCAGATCAATCTGTCAACAGGAAGGGGGTGAAATATAGATTACTAAATTTTAACCAAATAATTAACAGGTCAAGCTAAGTAAAACCGTTTAAAAATACTTGTATTGACGTTTGTATTGTCATTTTTTTAAAATAAATGTCAAACATTCGGATAGATAAAAATTGTCAAAGGCAAAATTTTTCCTCTAAGGATAAAAACCTACATAAATAGACGTACATATAATTAGACGTATGTAAATACACAATGAATTTAATATTATTTACTTTCTGTAATTGTGTTTGAGTGGGTTTACAAATTGTTAATTGAAATTATGAGTTTAATAATTGACTTTCAATTTAATAATTAATAAGTTAGTTTTCGTATTAAAATATTAAAGTCAAAGTATCATAAAATGGCAATCTTTAGTTATCAAAGTAATAAATCAGGTTTAACTGATGTTATATCGGTTGTAGGTACAATTTTTTTCGTTTTGGTATGAAAAGCAGAATGCTACGGAACGGTACGGTTTTTTGATCATCAGAAAATGTCGGTTTCGGTTTCGGCCATATTATCTAGTTTTAGACAATCCTAGTTTCTGTCTGTAACCATTATAAAGAGCACAATGTGGTTTCGGTACTGTGTCCGGGTTTGTCCAGCAATCCGCTTTCACAGCGGCTTTCAAAGGATTAGTACTCTTATTTCATCCGCTTATTTTTTTTACACTTAGTTACACTTGGGTTCATATTCTAAATTCAAATTATTCGTTTTCCAAATTCAAAATCGACGTTTTAAAAGACCTTCTGGTTGAAAAACTCATTAGTAATTGGCTTTTAAAAATAAAATTTTTTTTTAATGTTCGAATTCAATTATGAATGTTTTTTTACATGAATATGCACATGTTTTGCTTATTAGTTGGTAAAGCGATGGCACGGCACGCCAGGGATCGTGGGTTCAAGTCCCGTCCGAGTCAGTTGTTTTTGCGAGTTTCTTATTAAATAATATCATTTAAAACACAAACACATTATTATTTCATGTTAATATTATAGTGTTGTACATAATTAACTCATTAAATTCTAAATACGCTATCTTGCTTTTCAATTAAAACACAAAAGACAGAGCTTGTATTTAATAAAGTACACAGACATTAATTATTCTAATTAATAATGATGTTGCCAACGTTGATAGAACATAAATGGTTTTGTTTGAAAATGTGAATGTTATATAAATAAAAATCAACTGCCACAAATGTTTGATAGCGCATAACTTCAAAGCGGCTGGATCGATTTGATGAAACATTTTGTCGTTTAGTCTACTTTTGACATCATGGTCTACTTTTGACATCATGGTCTACTTTTGACATCATGGTCTACTTTTGACATCATGGTCTACTTTTGATAGATTCTACATTTGACAGATTCTATTTAGAATTTCAGAATCTGTCATATATAAAATCTGTCGTAAGTAGAATGTGTCAAATGCAGAATCTGTCAAAGTGGACCATGATGTCAAAAGTAGAATCTGTCAAATATAGACTAAACGCATTTTGTGTGCCGTTACGAGCGCTTGTACGTAGTTTACGTACTGTATGTTTATTATACTGTGTCTCAAGTCTGCGGTGTGAACACCACAACGTGGGTACATGCGTCAGACGCAACGATTTGTGGCTACTGCCTTACTTTGCAGATGAAATTACATGTGAAATAATTTGAGGATTTTCATACTTTTTGACATTTTAATAAGAGCAGTAGCAAGTAGTTAATAGATTACTCGTATGACCATCAAAAACTATTTTTATTAATTAGACGAATAGTCGTAATTAAGATAAGCCACTGCCTCGTTGGTCTAGCGGTAGCAAGCGCGACTGTTGAGCACGAGGTCCTGGGTGCGACCCCCGGGTCAAAGCGTCATTGAGTAAATAACAATAAAAAATAAGCTCAGCTAAACTTTACTCTTGTTGCCAGTTTCACGGGCAGCCTAACCTTCATGGAGAAGACTGGCACGATGCATGGTGACTCTTTTGAAAAAAAAAAAGTTTACAATATTTTTGGTTTACAGCGCCAAATTGTCAACTCTTTCATTTCGTTCTACATTCAAATCCTGCGCCTAACGGCTGTACTAAACTATCGGGCTTGTTCCCAGAGGTCCATGATTCTATTGTTCTTCAATTCCCACCGGGTCCATGAAATAATTTAATAATATTTTAAATGTTCATACATGAATTCCCAACGGGTCCATGAGATTTATCTAAAGTACAGTCAGTACAAACAATTTCTTCACGTTCACTGGTTTGATGCTCGTAATAGAACATGGCCATTTAATATAGCGGTTTATATTACATACCTTATATGGCAATCAACTAACAGGATGCCTTGCAATGACACGCCTGACGCCAATATATTATATTTATTGTAGATCTAGATAAAGTTTGATGACAATTGACTAAATATAGTTTTTGTTTAATAATCCGGCTATGATTACACAGACAGATGTTCTAAGGGAATTTTGCAACGATACAATTTATGACACGGGATAAGGGGGACGTTACACTCCGCCTACCTATCATTTTCAACTAGCGGTATTTACCGCTCATCATTAATAGCTCATTTAATTCAGCTAGTTAGCTGAACTAAAAGCTTTTACAAAGTGTTTTATGATAAGAATAAGGCTAGCCTATAATAATGTAGTTGTACCTGTAACATGGTAAATATATCTATTTATATATAAAAGAACAAGTGTTAGTTATACTATTTATAACTCAAGAACGGCTGAACCGATTTGGTTGAAAATTGGTGCGGAGGTAGATTAGGACCAGGAGACGGACGTTGAATACTTTTTTTTTTAAGAACGGCTGGACCGATTTTTATGGTTTTTGTTTTGTAGAGGTAGCGTAGGGTAGAGTAGGGGTAGAGTAGAGTAGGAGTAGCGTAGGGTAGGGGTAGAGTTGGGTAGGGGTAGAGTAGGGTAGGGGTGGAGTAGGGTAGGGTAGGGGTAGAGTAGGGTAGGCTAGCGGTACAGTAGGGTAGCCTAACGGTACAGTAGGGTAGGGGTAGAGTAGAGTAGGGTAGGGGTAGATTAGGGTAGGGTAGGGTAGGGTAAGGTGGAGTGAGGTAGGGGTAGAGTAGGTTAGGGATAGAGTAGAGTAGGGGTAGGGTAGAGTAGGGTAGGGGTAGAATAGGCGTTGAAGTAGAATAATCGTGCGTACGAAGTTGCGCGGGGCAGCTAGTATATAATAAAAAAACTTTTTAACAAAAAGAAAACAACCGACAAAAAAAGGGAACTAAAAAGAAAAAAAATAATTATGATTTTTAACTAAATTAATTATTAAATTGAATTTTTGCGGTTTGTTTACGAAGATTTTTTTTTTTGCATTAGCATTTCTTGCAAATTAGAAACTAATACCTGACGACGTGCGCACTATTTGTGTGCAATTTTTTGTGATTATTGTGAAACTAATATTTTATAATGTTTAAGTCTATTTTAGTCCGAGATTGAGACTGATTTACTGTGATTATTCTGAAACTGTGATTTTTTATAATGTTTGTTTATTTAAGTGTAATATGGATAATATCCTGTAACTATTCGATTGCTGAAATTTTTTATAATGCTTAAGTCTATTTTATTGTAAGATTCATATAAAAGATAATAAAAAGTTCTTAGTTACCTATATATTTTTTCCCCAGTATTCCCCAGGGGGGTAGGCAGAGATGTGCAGTACACCTACATTTCGCCGGCTATGTTATAAGTCCCATGTAATAGGGGGCGAGGCTATTGCCATTACCCGGGCACAATTCCAGACTCCGTGCTGCTATTGAGAATTTTGTAATGGAATAAAACCAAATAACACTTTGCCCGACCCGGGGATCGAACCCAGGACCTCGTGCTCAGCAGTCGCGCTTGCTACCACTAGACCAACGAGGCAGTCCTAGTCCTTACCTATATTCATTGTCTTTTTAACCGACGAAAAAAACAACGGAGGAGGTTATCAATTCGACGTGTATGTTTTTTTATTTTGTAAAAATAATAAACTTTTATTCCGTAGCATGCTTTTATTGCCGACTGTACCAGACATTCTCATGGACCTGTTGGGAACAAAAATATTTAATATTTTAAAAAGCTATGGACCCGTTGGGAAGTCAAGTATGAACTTTTATTTTTTGAGAACAATAGGCTCGTGGACCTTTGGGAACAAGCCAACTATCGCAGTATCCCCTTGACGCGTAACAATTGATTTCTTTTTGTATCTAATTTCTAGGTGTTGTTTGTAGTCGGTCTAATGGAATTTTGTAACCACCACCACGACACATAAATCATGAAAACGTAATACGTAATATTTTAATTACATAAAACGAAGAAACCTTAAGATTTCAAATACTTAAAACGATATTTCATCGAATGTGTGGGGTAAATTCAATTTCAGCTCAATATACATACTCTTACAGTTAATTAACTTGTACCTGCTGTTAAGAGGTTAATAATAAACTTGATTTATTGTCATTTAATTAATTATTTTACCTTGCGCACATTTGCATGTGTATAACAAGGTTGGAAGACATAACATCGCTTACTTTCCCCCAGGGGGCTAGTCAGTCGTTTAATAATGTATTTTCGGGTCAATGTCAGAAAGGGATGCTTGAGGTACACCCGCCATTTTGACGTCAGGTTGGCGGGTGTATCTACAGAGTAATAATTCATACATTATTTTTAAACATAGGAGAAAATAAATAATATTTGAGTAGGATTTTCGTATTTACCCAGTGGATAATATAAATGGTGATTACCTCCTTTCACAAGCAAAACTAGGATAACATGTGGAACTTTTCAAAAGCCAATTCAGAGAAATGCGTAACTAAAATTGAAACATACTTAATTTGTGGTTCTTTGAGACATTTACCAATTTTGTAAGTATTTTTTATAAATCTTAACCGGTAACTTAGATGGGAATTACCAGACTTTCGCTACATATTTACCGTTTTTTGTCGTGTGGATAACTCTAATATAGTTTCGTGTACATTCATGATTTCGGCAGATATGTTACAAAGTACAACGGGCGTACCTACGAGGCCCCATTACATCTCGTTTTACCTACTAACTTCTTATTACACTGTAGACAGTATTCGCGTGTTTTGGAAACTTGTACTAGAGGTCCGCCTTAATTACTTTCAGTAGAATCGCCAGATCCGTTTCCAAATATCAGGAATTCAATAAAAATAAACGTGACTGGGACAAAAAAAACGCAGAATTGTCTCAATAATTTTCTTCGTCATCACACTTATAGAGACCAATCTAACCATAACATATACTACTCATTCAGGATTGGTTGTTTTTGAAGAACCCGCCACGTCAAATTGGCTGCTGGGATTTTGTGGGATTTTTTCAAGGTGCTAGCGGGACGCGTCCTGGGAGGGATGAAAAGCGGACATTCCGTCAAAAGTGGAATATCTGGCAACTATTACCACCTAAACTAATTATGATCTCGAACAGTACAGTACCGGCCCTACTACAGTTAATTATCATTATTTACCATAGATAATACAGTGACGCCAGACCACCCGTAATAAATCCTGTCGCTTAATACCTCAATGATCCTAAAAAGGCGACCATTAGCAAAAAACACTGTAATTTATCAACAAAGACATCTACAGAATGTCGTGGAATTCCCCTAAATCCCAGCACCATTATTATTCCGCTTTGCCCACCACAAGGAGTAATTTTCGTAATCCCCGGGTGATTTTGAAAAACGTGCGTCATACGAAATTATTGCGTCTCTTTATTTAATGTATGAGTTATATTAAACACCGAAGAAATAATCTAATGTGACTTTTTCAATGTCATATTTACTTTCTTTGTTAATCTAAGACACCAGTGACTAATGGAAAAAGACAAATCGTGAGGAATCTTGTTCTCAATAGTCTGAAATCGCTAACACGCTAGCTAGCGCGATGATTAATGCTTAATCCTTCTCTGTATGAGAAGAGGCCTTTGCCCCGTAGTGGGACAGTTACAAGCTCAGATATCTGTATTAATAACACAGAAGTGAATAAGCATCTTAAAGGCTGGTGTATTGCACCGTAGTCTACTATACTATAAACCATCTCCTGTTTTTTAAAATGCAAAAAAAACGCTGCTATTAAATAGTAGAACAGGTCGTCAACAAAAATATTTCAACCAAAAAACTCAAATAAAAAAAACTTAGCGAGCAAAACTAAACTTGTTCGCATACTAAAACACATTCCATTCTTGATAAGACAATCCAACCCTTCATAAACAACGCAAAAACTCGCAAAGTAATATCAAAATATTTTGCATTTTATACCGGGCACGGTCAGTAATCCTACCATTAAGACTTTGCAAACTGTAAATTAAGAGGCTTTGGCTAAATCATACACTTTGTCATTGTCCTGATGGAGACTCGGGACAAAGTTTCTTTAAACTTAGCTAATTGTAAATACCTTAATGGTCCAGTTAAGGTAAACATGAGGTAACTGTTTGGATGTCACTTGTAATATGTCTTCGCTTATAAGTTCAGTAAGTATTATTAGCCACATGGCTCGCCTTATGCTTGACTGAACCATCACAAATAATGAATAAAAGATCCCTACAGTCCAGGACATATGTAGCGAGATATAAATAGCCTTGTTTTTCTTCCAATAATCGGCTGTCGAAAATAGTAGGATACTTTATCAAAGGGCGCTACGTAATCATTCTTGGACTTGTAATCTTTTTTCTGAGAATCTGATTCTTTGATATAGAGACACCTATAAATAATCTCTTCACTGTTTTATTTTAGATTGAATAAGTGTTGAATCTAATTCACAAGAAAAGTATTCTTGTTTGAAAATTCAGATTGTGAAGCATGAAACGTAACAAAGTGGCACTTAAACGCAATGCTAATTGTTCCCTTTTCCCCTGGCTTCGCAGAAATAATGAATAGCAATTTTTCATAGCTCCTATCCATGCGTGCCTTTTCGTTTTCTTTGCTACTCGGTGTGAACCGATTTATACTGAGAATTGTAAATAGAAGTGCATTTATGAATGTGTCTTTTTTATGCGACAAAAGCGATTAAGGTTGGAAGCATTTAGATAAAAGTGAATTGAACATAATATTTTTTAGTTCTGTTAAAATTTGTTTTTTTTTTTGCCTTTTGCTTTTTTATTTTTCCAGACGTTTAAACCAAATATGAATTTGTATTCTCCCAAAAATCTTTTCTATTGATAATTTTTAGCCATCAAGAATAGTTTTTCAAAGAATATTAGCGTAAAAAAGTAGGTATAGCGTTAAATAGTAGGTAGTTGCATTTCGTGCAGTCAGAGATCCGTTTCCATAATCCTCCCCTGTCATAAACCCGCACAGGGTTAGCAACACGCAAGTAATACCCCTGGTGTAGTCAGCTTCAATTACCATTCAGTGGGTTGTAAGCTTGATTGCCACTTATGAAGTACCTATACAAAAAAGATATGTCCTAAAATGTTACACGACCTTTTGGTTATCAAACATGCCTTAAGGGCCGAATGTTAATGGCATTATAATGTTATTAATGTGTACTAATAAGAGGATTCCACTGGCTATCCCCTGGTAACACAACTTATTCGCTTCTCACGACTCCCATGGGACTGTGAGGAGGCCGTGAAAAGGATTTTGGACGCAGATGGCACTACGCAATCATTTGAGTATTAAATAATTTTAGGTTCACCCAAAATAGCAATAAATCAACTGTTTGTACTTACAATTGATTTAATGTTATTTTGGGATAAAACAATTATTTAGTACAAACTGTTTATTCATTTTGATAAAATGTTATTTTAAGATAAACCAATAATTTTAGCGGTGAGGCCGCTAACGGTTTATGTTAAATTACTATTCAAAGGATTTATAAAAACTAGTTGTTGCACGCAGCTTTGCCCGCATGTATATCGGGCCAGGATAAAAAGTATTCTATGTTGGTCCTATCCTTTCCGATTTAAGATCTACTTGGCGTTGGTGCTATTCTTGCGTACAAGGAACAACACCACAAAGGGCAACTGTTTTTGTGTTATTAAATACCTAGTTTATAAAGCTTTGTGTCAAATGTAGATACGTCTACATCATAAGATGATTTGACCAGTGAAACTTTTTATCTCGCGGCAAATCTCTTTAGGAAAACAAGCCAATACCGTCTTATATTCTCAAAAATATTCCCAATGCACTACAAGGAATAAGTACCTAGTGACCTAGTGACACGATTCCTATTGGCAAACCGAGGAATCTCTTTATTGCTCATACAGAGCGTATCCAACGCGACTGTATGTGAACTCGTCTAAATAAAATACGAGGAGATATTTCACGCTCCGCTGTCATTTATTAAAAATATTCAATTTGGAGAATGACGAGTGTGTTTGGAGAATATTGAGAGAATATATTGTGTATTAGTGTATTTCTTGGAAGGTGAGTTGGCTGGATTTCAAGATGGCTATGTTTGTGTAGGGAGTAAAACCCTGATAAATATATAGTTATAAAGCTGACTTGACATTATACCTTTTAAGGTAGATATTTCATTTTATAAGAAAAAAATACGAGTTAGTACTCGATAAAAAATTACCTAACGAATAAAAAAACACGAAACTTTTTACCTATCTCGAAAATATATTTATAATAACAAAGTTCCACATCACCTGAGCGCTTGAGCCGTTAAAAAAATCATCTTCATAAAATTCCGAAAGTAAATTCCGACGGGAATTGTATTCCGAAGTTTTTGGCGTCTCTTTTATTGTTTGTGAAGTTGTAAGTCGGAATGGGAAGGCGAGGAAGCATAGTCGATTCAAACTCGTTGTATTCAACGTGGGGCCGGTATTTTCTTTAAAAACTCTTTTTCTTTCGCTATTCCTTAGTTGTTTGCCCTTCCGTTGATATGTCTGTCATCGTATCATGTGAGTTGAACACAACTTTCTATGTACTCTTTATTTTAGGAGAAGTTTTACGCTTGGTTGGGGTATCCGATTTTTCTACAGCATTCTCTACATGTTTATATTTACGCTATTATATAGTTATTATAGTTTTTTTTTCTATTTGTAGCGCGCATTTACTGGACAGCCAAATATGACACATTAGGGGCTTCTTTCGATGGGAAGGTGATCTGACCCTTATCGACAGTCACCTCACACAACATCTGCTCATAGTCTTAAGACTAATTTCAGAATAAGCCACGAAAAAAAATTTTTGCGCGTAATCTGTCATGATTTACTGAATTATTATTATTTTACTTATAGAAAGCTACACTAAACGTTATGAATAAAATTCAATATCAACGGATGAAATCCATGCAAGAATCTAAGTTAAAATTAAGTATTTACTTCTGTAAATAGGTCTAGTACAAAACTTTTATACTACACTTTTTTCTCAATTACTACTTTCCACCGAAACCGAAGTAGTATTAAATAAAAGAGAGAAAAAAACCTAATTAAATCAATTTAGTTCCACGATCCATTAATGACGGTAAACAAAAACAGTGTGCTCACCTTGAACTGAATCGATAAATCGTTTAATTCCTTTTCCGCCCTGAATTTTTCATTAGCATTTGGCACCAGTCGTTTCGCATTCAATTACCTGCATCTAGAGAATAATTGTCATTGCTTAGACAAGATTCTTCTCGATTTTGTTCTGCCGTCCTTTTCTGGTTCGTTTAACGCGATGGGCCGGGATTATTCTCATTAAACGTAATTTGTTTCTCTCTAGGCTTCTGCTTGACAGTTATGACGGGCATCTATTTGCGTAATGGCCCTACAATTGGCCGATTGCGTTGAAGATGGAGAAAATTACATATTAAGTCTCTCTCTAGTATTGTTCTATATGTCGATGGGGGTTTCTATAAATATACAATTTTATACTTTAAGTAAATATTATTACAAACTAGCTTTTGCCCGCGGTTCGTTCTCAATGATCATGATCGTCACACATGAATATCACAAGCATCGACATTACTATTTTTACTACTTTATTTTTATTTTGTAATTAAATATTAAGTATTATTATTAATTATATTATATTATTATTTATTAAATATATAGAAAAGATGTGGTTTATAAATCAGTTCAACAACCGTTTATCTTTTTTGTGTTAACAAGATACATTGTTTTTTCATTGTAAAATGTTTTAAATATTCAATATATTTTCTAAGTTTTCCTTTCCAATTAAATTAATATTCTAATTCTGATTTGTTTCGGGTTCTTCAATTCAACAGGCGTTCTTCAATTAGCCCTTTTTGAGAGAAAAGTGTAATTAAATACTTAAATAATTTCAAAACAATTTATAAATAAGCTTTGGAATGACATAATTGTTGTTGGATATTACCATTTAGAAAATCAGTATATTATGGTTGCTGGAAACTTACCATGACTTACGAATAACTAATAGGAGGAGTACTAGTAGTTATTCGTAAGCCATAGGAATCCTATTAGTTATTCGTAAGCCATAGAAGGAGTCCTATTAGTTATTCGTAAGCCATAAGAGGAGTCCTATTAGTTATACGTAAACCATTGATGAAACCTACATTGTTAGCTTCGCCTTCGCCATCTTGAAAATCGATATCAACGACTGAAGTAATTTCTTTAAAGCACCTTCTAATAAAAATCAAATACATTGAATGCATAAAGAGGGTCGTTGAAAGGACTTTTACGTGTGCGCACCAATCACGTGATATATTTTTATTCAGTCAAATTCGTTTCACTTAAGCTTCAAATCTCTTGGGTGGAGGCCGGGGTTGCCAGGCGACAGGAATTTTCCTGACTTGTCAGGAGTATTGGCCTTCAATCCGGGAAATAGGGTAAATTTGAAATTGTCGGTATGAAAAATATTAATGACTTATCTTGTGTGTGCCATAATAATTCATTTGTTAAGATATGTCTTTTTTTTAAATGAATGAATTTTGAAAAATGAAATGTTGTTCTTTGGTAAGTGCATCACTTAAACAGTTCAATGAATTTGGCGATTTTTTTTTTGATGTTCATAATAGTCTGAATGAGGTTGTTAGGGAAAAGAAATTATAAAAAGTAGCACGGATAATTTTATGCGGACGAACTCGGTCGGCACCTAGTTATAAAAATACTGAAGTAAATTAATATTAATTACACATGTGGGTTAATGACAATCAACTACCTTTCAATTTTAAATCTACCCTGTTTCCATTCGTTCAGTTCATTTTCGTTCAATCTGATTTATACGTTTCCTTTCATTGCTTGACTTAATTTATGGATTGGACCTAAACGTCAGGTTAACTGGGAAGTCAGGAAATCTCATTTTCAAATCTGGTAACCCCAGCCAGGGTACAAGAATGCTTAATAAGTATTACGATATATCTTCAGAGTCCTTGCGCCACATTCTACTAATTCAACGTGTTTTGGATTTGTAATTTGAAATTCGAATGGATAGAAGAAAATTTTATATAGGTACCCGTATTTTAGGAATTGGATGTGTTATTTTATGAGAGAATTCTTTGGTTGGAAGAAAACTGTATTTTTTTAAATATTATTTGCTTTTCTGTCTGAAAAATGACGAAACAGTGTATACATCTCCATTTGTAGGGTATATACACTTAAAGGCACAATTAACCGCCCACCTAAGTTTAGTGTTACCACGTTTGTTTTTGTTAAGTAATGCATGTCAAAATGTTTTTTTTAAGTGGGTACCTAGTTTATCAATAAATTAAACATTTAACACACCCTCGTTCCTTTTTTAATTTGTGTTTCTGCAGCGTTTTTGTGATTTAGGCAAATATTGACATTCGTAGCAATTTTACTATTGTACCTTTATTTCCCGTTTTCTTCATTTCTGGCCATTTAAAGTTGTTTATTTAGTGTAATCGGCTATATTTTATTTATTATTCACCCAAAAATGCCAATAGACGGTACTGGGGCAGCTAGGGATGTGGCTTTAGCTGATGCTGGGTACAGGCATCGTAGGATCACTCGCACACTAAGTGTGCCTCGAACCACTGTCAGGGATGCCGACAGAAGATTTTGGGAGACTGGATCTTCTAAATGGAGGCCAGGTCAAGCCCAAAACCGTTGTACTTTAGCTCGAGATGACCGGTTTGTTGTCAATCACGTGTTAAAAAATCACTTTTTTACGGTTCTTGAAGCTCGTAGTCGTCTATTCGAGGTGAAAAATGTAAGTTTAAGTAAACGTACGATAAGAAGAAGATTGGCAGCAAGAAACCTTAAAGAATTTCACCCAGCTCGGGCCCCTAAACATCTCCCACAGCACCGTAGAGCTAGACTACATTTTGCTTCAAAATATGCTGACTGGACTACTGAGCAGTGGAAGAATGTACTGTCCTTAGACGAAAGCAGAGTAGCTTTAAGACGTACAGACGGTCGTCAGCGAGTGTGTAGACGACCAAACGAAAGGTTCATTCCATGCGCCATAGTGGAAACGGTGGATTATCAGGGAGGTCAATAATGATATGGAGAGGTATCACTTATGAAGCTTGTACCGATTTTGTTGACTACAATAGAGGCAGTGTGAATGCTCAGAGAGACTTGGAAGAAGTTCTTGAAGATCACGTAATACCGTTCGCGCCATTTATTGGAGATAATTTTATCTTAATACACGATAATGCAAGTTGCCATGTCGCTAGACCCATCACTCAATATCTTGACGAGGTCGCAATTCAAAAATTACCATGGCCGGCACTTAGTCCTTATCTCAAGCTCATAGAGCACATATGGGGCAGTCTTAAATGACGGGTCTGGGCAAGAATACCAGCACCAACATCTATTGGAGAGCTCAAGACAGCTCATTTAGAGGAATGGCACAGTGTTCCTCAAACGGATATTCAAACTTTCATGTGTGGACTTTCAAACAGGCTTCAAAAAGTCATTAGAGTCCGGGGAAGTAACACACATTAATAAAAAAAAACAACATCATTAAATATCGAGAAAAAAAGAAAATGTTATTTTTTGTCAAGTAAAATAAAAACGTTTTTCGGTTGTTAAAATAAATTAATCCAAGTAAAAAGATTTTTTTTTAAACTTTTGACATTTGTTTTTATTGCTGAAATGTTGCTTAAAATAAACCTTTTATCAAATTTTCCCAATATCCTAAAATATCTCCAAAAATCAAGAAAAACCGGGTGGGCGGTTAATTGTGCCGGTGAGTGTAGTATATAGGTAATATATTTTTAAGAAAACGAGTAGGTAATAAAACCGTTTAAAAACACATCATTTTAGCTTTCTACACAGCTTCTCCAATATTATATTGTTATTAATAATTTAAGACTAAAACACCAATTATAAAACGAAAAACCTAAATAACTTACTAAAATAACGACTAACCTAATTATAAATTTAATTTTTAGTAGGTAATTTAACTTTAATATAAAATCGCGCCATTTTTCAATCATCAATATCAAACCGTTGAAAAATCTCTCAAGTGTGCTGGTTTCCTTACGATGTTTTCCTTCACCGTTTTAGCAAGTGATCATTAATTTCTAATACGAATAAAAATCCGAAAATTCAGAGGTGCCTGGGTTTCGAACTTAAGACGTACCACTATGCTATCACTGCTATCTATGCTAAACACAAGGCATTATCGACAAATGCTGTCACTAAACTATAACACTTTAATTGATAGATAGCTCGGTGTAGCCTCTAAGATTAATGGGCTACAATTATGGGTAATAGTTCCACATATTATGTCATTAGAGTCTGTAGGTATAGTATTTTATGCCTGTCAAAAGGTGTCGGTTTGTAGCATTTTAGAAAATGTCAAAAAGAATGTCGTCTAACATTATTTTTGACGTTTTCATGACATTCTTTTTTAACGCGAAAAGGAAAGAAACACAAATTCATTATAATTATTAAATAAAAAAAATGTATTATATTATTATTATCATGTTATTTTGCGACATGATTAGAGTGAAGGTTGATTACTTGATTTACCATCTATGCTTGCCTTGGAGCTAGGGTATTATTTTCACGTGGCTTTAGGATACGTGTAACAGTGTGTGTTCGATTCTAATTACCATTACATAAATTAACCTACATAAATATGATTCTTAAAATCAGTACAACAAAATATTTCTTATAAATATTTGATATTTTTGAAATAATACCAACATTTTTAAATGAGAGAAAGGCATGGGAAATTATAATATTTTGAAAATTATTTTAATCTTTTCTCTTAGGTTTTCTTAAGAGCATTAAAAGCTGTATTAACTTTTAATAATTTCTACAATAAAACAAACGATAATTTGATTCGTGTATGATTTTCTCATTTCGACAATGACTAAATGATATCAAAACAACAGATTTCAAGAGCAATTTATCATCCGAACCTATTAAATAACATTCCCTTTAAAACATTTTCTTTCACAAGAAATTTAATAAAGAAACACTTATCCTTGAGGCTAAATCATAAAAGAATACAGAAAATACGAAAAACGTGAGATTGTTTCAAAGTTACGTTGTTGCCGTACAGTGCAAGCGTACCGTTTCAGATTTACGACTGAAAGATTGTTATAAATCATCCTTTACTTCAACTGACATCGCCGTCAAGGCAAGCGTCGGAAAAATTATTGAAGAAAGAAATTAAACGCTTCCAAAACAGACAAAAAAGACCGCGTTATTAATTAATCCAACCAATGAAAATGTTTTAGGGAAATTCTCTGAAAAGGACCAGTAATTCGTTTTCATTCTGTTTTAAGAATTATAATTTAATATTGATAACGTAATTACAATGGCAACTTGCCAAATTAAAAGCGAAACGAAGGTTGACTCCTAATAAGGGAAAAGTACTGGCAAAGAATATACCTAATAGCAACAGAATAGCTGAAGAAGCAATTAGTAAAAAAGCGGATGGACACTACGTCGAACAAATAGAAACAAAAATTCCGAGGGAAGTTCTTTGAAGACAAGAATCTAGCATTTTCTCTCTCATTTCTAGAACTTTCGTGACTCATACTTATATATTATTAAACATTAATACGGTTTTACTCACGGATTAATTTCGGGAATGCCCGACTAGGTTATAGCCCGGTGGCGTCGCCGCTGCTTATCTACACGCGCTCTTGAAAATGGACTCTGTTTGAGTTCGAAACTAGTCGGGCATTTCCGAAATTAATCTGTAAGTAAAGCTGTATTCATATCTATACTTATAATAAATCTGTAGAGAGGCCAATTCTGTACATGAAATATATTTAAAAAATAACTATCAGGGGGTGATTAGGGATCGATGCTGATGCCAAAAATGCAATCAGTAAACTTTTTGTCTGTCTGTCTGTCTGTCTGTCTGTCGGTCTGTATATTCGTTATAGAAACCAAAACTACTCGACGGATTTTAACGAAATTTGGCACAATTATTCTTCATACTCCTGGGCAGGTTATAGTATACTTTTCATCACGCTACGATCAATAGGAGCAGAGCAGTGAAGGGAAATATTGGGAAAACGCACAGCCTAAACCGCTGATCGTAGAGACCTGAAACTTGGAGGGTGTGTTCTTTATATGTCGTAATTATCCGATAAGAAAGGATTTTTCGAAATTCTACCTCTAAGGAGGTGAAAAATAGGGGCAAAGTTTGTATGGGACAACGGGATTCCTTGGTCCAATCTACTTCATATTTTGCATAAACATTCTTTTTCAGAATTGATGGAACACGTGTTTCGTATTTTATTAAAACTCATCGCCTAACAGGGTTAAAAAGGGGTAGAAATTTATTTTGGGGGTGATTTGCATCGAAGTTGATATCAATACTCCTTAGTGCTTTTGATTTAAACTGGCTTGGTGCAATGTAATTACCTTTTAAAATTGGAATGTCAAATATAAATCGGATTAGAATTCGAAAGGACATTGCCAATCTTTATATGGAAGTTGGACCAAGTGCTACCCAGAATGAACACATAGTACAATTTGTTCCTTAGGCCAATAGTTATCAAAATCTATCCCAGGAGTCAAGAGAAAAACAGGGTTTTGTTATGCATTTTTTATATGAAAAAAAAACAATCTTAAGAATTATTTTCAATGTAATTGTGAGTGTATTAATTGTACTTTTTATGTTACAATAATAATGTAATTTATCAGCAAGTGTACATTAATGAACATTAAAAAATATACATTATTTTTGACATAAATATAATCAAGAAATCAAAGCATTACAAGAACAAGCATTAGGCTGAAATGTTGCTCCACAAAAATTAACTTGAATAGGTATGCAACATAACGCCACCTCACTATTTGTACTGACTACTCTCAACTACCATATTAGAATACTGGAATTGGTGCCCAATACAAGTTTAAATAAACAACGCACCAATATACATAATGGCATGGTGCAAACGAGACACAATAGAACAGCTTTTTGTGTTTTGCATGCTACGTAATATTGCCAGATGTCCCGATTTGGCGGGATATCCCGCATTTCAGCCCTACTGAAAAAAAAAACCAACCCCAATTAATTAATGAGATTGATCCCAATTAAAACTGTGATTTTGAATAAAAGGGTTAGGCATATTTCCGTCCCGATTTTTCCATTCCTGTACCGCTTTTGGTGCTACAGGACAATGTTATAAAATATATTAGATGTAGATTTATGTATTTTGGAGGGAAAAACATCCCATACTCATAATTTATTGAAAAATAATTATTAACAACAAAACTTTTTTTTCCTGGGACGAATTTTTTTTTCAATATTTGTTTTGGATGTAAATTAATGCCACGATACCACTGGAGCTACTTTCATTCCTGGGCAGCACTTGGTCCAAACCCTGTCAATGTCCTTTCAAATTTATTTGTTTTCTTATACTGGAAAGAAAAATTTACCAGCCTTATAAGTACCTATCTTGATTTTCCTTTGAAAATTCCTTAGAAATCTCTTAGATTATATTATTATATAATAGCGAATATTTGCAATTGCTATACCGACGATATTATTGACTGCCATTTGCCCTGTACCTAAGTCTGCTTATACAATGACGCTAAAAGTAGTGGCATCGACTCAGAGTAGTACAATTTGTTCTTATGGGCAGTACAGTTTGTTGATTTATCATTTTTCTAGGTATCTATAATACTAATTCGATTTAAATAAATAAATTATGTTCAAAATATTCTATAGTCTACGTGAGCGAAGCCACGCGGGAAAAGCTAGTTTAATAATATAAACAGAATCTAGCAATAAACTAACATGTTTAAAAAAGTACATAATTTATTCATATTTAATTCATATAATAACTTAACATCATAATTTAGTGGGAGTATAGCTTCCAGAGATAACGACCTTCTAGCAATGCTAGCGACATCTATAATCGCCAGATATTACTACGATGTCACAATCACAAAGCACAACGATACCAATCTGCATATCAAACAACCCTTGAGCAAACGACCCGATCACCCTCCTAGTGCTGGTTATGAGGGTAATTTCAATGGAGAATCATATTGTTCTCCCAAACGTTGTTTATGTTTTATATTAATTTCATTAATTTTTACCCAGTCTTTCCTTGTCTTTGGAAAAACGCAAAAGTAATTTTACAAATACCTATTTGTGCAATTGCTTGGTATTATAAATCGTGCACTTTCATACACAGATATTGGAAAGAGTCCAGTTACGGGTAAATGTGGAAGCCAAACTGGCCCAGTTCAGAAAAAAATATTTGTGAGTTAGTTTTGGAGCGGATTTAAAATCGTTTTGGAGGGTAGTAAATCAACTTCCAGCATTTAAATGTGTATCGGTAAATAGGCTCTATTTATTGCTATACTTCTGTCACCGTCGGACGTCTCACTACGAATAAATGATGCAATCATATTTTTAGTGAGCATTCAATAAAAATATTAAGAACTAATATTTAGTATACTACTAAGGTGAAAAACATGCAGACCTGATGATAAGATGATGAACCTAACCTAACCTAACTTATGAACGCCTTCAATACCAGGAGTTACACATACGCGTGGCTGACTCTACTCGGAAATATTAAAGAAGGAAGGAATTATGAAATGAATATATAAATATAGAAAAAATACGGAACAAAACAGTATGAATACTGTTATTTCACGCCGATTTTTGTGAGAGGGTACTACTTCGGTCTATCTGACCCATGAATGCCGACCAGCATGGCTTTACCATCACTAATTGTGTCCCAAGCACTGCAGCAGCAAAATTAATTAAATATCTCGCTTCTCGTGTATCTTTACAGATTTAGTCTAAAAGGGCTGCCGTCCCAAAATTAATTAAAAACCTCGTAATAACATCAATCATTTCCCGCCCTTGTTTCATAAAAATCAGTACCCAAGTCATTATAAACAAATATTGCCCCAGTAAGAATTTACAGAGCAAGAAATACTTCAATTTTAATTTTCTCCGCTGAAAATAGAATAAATTATTTTTCCGGTCGGGTGCCGTCCTCTAGAGGCGGCTTTCAAATAGAATTTTATCCTTTAATGACGCTCTTAATAATATTTTATTGCAATGCCGTATCTTTTAATGTTATTTCTTAATGTACCCGCCCTTGGCACTGAAACTTAATTACCTAGTTATTGGAGTACATTTCTCAGGATAAAATTCAATCGAAGTTACGACGATTCAACTGTCGGGGAGCGAAAAAATCGAATCAAATTTGGCATAACTTTGTAAAAGCGTCTTGACCTAATTTGGGTCGTGTTAGCCAGAGGCCGAGCAGCCATTTCCCGGGCTATTGGGCCCAAATGCTGCTCCGAGCCTTGCTATACTCCTTAAAGGCTTACGACATCTAATTTTGCTGACAAAAAGGGAATTTTATGGCCGTAAGTAAATCTGCATTCTGAATGCGTCTATTTTCGCTTAATCTGGGATATATTGATTTATAAAACATAATTATGTGATATGATTTATATTTGATTAGTTTTTAAACAGAATTTCGTGACCCAGAAACGTATTGCCAAAGGGCATGTGAAATCAAGCACATATCATGCGTCAACGAGTTTGGAGTCGAGATGTTAAATGAACCGTGATCCCTTGTTAGTGATCTCTCAGTCCTTCATATTTACACAGTCCGAAAATACCTCGTTTGTTTTCTGACTCAAATACTCGTAATTTGTTCAAGGGAAAATAGATAACGACTTAAACTTTTGATGACATTTCACCGCAGGAGTGGTTAAAATGACTAATGATAAGTTATCTAATATAGAAGGGTAGATATAAATTAAGTGGCCCCACGTTGGGCGCCAAACCGAGCGGAATAGCCCGGAGTTTATTGTTATTGTGACCCGTCTGTTAGTGTTTTCTTACTAGGACGTCTCGACAGCAAGCTGAAAAGGATTGTTTTATTCACTTTTCTGATGCCTTTCAGACTTAGCGAACCGCGAAGTAAAACTTTGTGCAATACCAGAGGAACCAATGTTTAATATTAAAATTTCTTTATTAACGAAGCGAAAATTTTGTACGTCTAGAAGAACCAATTTTATATATTAAAATTTCTTTCTTAACAACTTTTAAAACGTGTAACATAATTATGTCATCTCATATCGGTAAAAGTGATAAAACGCGTAACATAAGCCTTTATAATATAAAAAGAAATTGTTAGCCAGAGATATCTTTAGATCTTTACCCAATTTAGATATAGCAAACGTAATGCTACTTACTATCACCCTTTTTAATAACCGAAGCGTAACATTGAAATAGGTGATTGCTGCTGCCAATTTTCTCGTTATTAAATTCCTTATTCAAACTCTTCAAATAATGAGACACAACCAAAACACCAAAATAACACTACCCCACATTGTCCTTTTACCTCGTCAAAACAAAAGCAACAATCTGAAAACAAGGAAAACAATATAATCTAAAGCTATTAACCTAAAATTTTGGACACCAAATTAATTGAGAATATCATTTGTAAATTGCTTTGAAAATTAATTAAATACCTTGGAACGGCTGTCAAAACCACGTGCCCTCTCAACAAACGGCATCAGGGTACTATTTAATTGAGCGAAATGATTCATAATTAAACTAGCTTTGCTTCTGATCTTGTAAGTGTGTGTAAGAAGTGATTTAAATTTGGGAAATTTGGGATTTTCCCGACTTCCTTTCTGTAGCTTATCTGACATCGTAACCTTGTTTATATGCAATGGCTTGACTGTCTACCATTGTATAATTATGTGTTTATGAGCGGCGGTGATTATTCAACTTCAGCCTAGTATTTTTAGTGTTTCGTACCCAAAGGGTAAAACGGGACCCTATTACTAAGACTCCGCCGTCCGTCCGTCTGTCACCAGGCTGTATATCAAGAACTGTGATAGCTAGACAGTTGAAATTTTGACAGATGATGTATTTCTGTTGCCGCTGTAACGATATATAATAAAAATAAAATTTCAACCGAATATCATCCGCAAAAATGCAAATCGGCTTTAAATGTTTGTTTTAAATGCGGATTTTGGGTTTACATGCATTTGTAATGAATTTGGATGGCTTCGTGGTGCGAGGTCTATGTATGTTTGGGTTTAAATTTGAATTTAGATTTGGATACTGCGGTTTTTGCAACAAAGAATAGATCTTTTTTCAATTACCTTAGTTGAAATTAAAAAATAAGTGTATTTTCAAGAATGTTAAGTAAATAACTTCCGATAGTAGTATTCTCTACAAAACCAATCTGATTAAGATATGAGCGAGTCTAGTCGCCAATTTCAACAGCTCAGAGGTCTTTCGTAAGAACATAATATTCAACAATTCATCGACTTTCTATCTATGATAATGTATCACCTACGCGATTAATGATGTATCGACTGAATCGCATAAGCTCCGACGAAATAAAGTAAACAAATGACAATAGGTCGATGACTATATTTAAATTACAATAAAAAAAAAACACTGAAAAAACAATTAAAATATTCCAAAAAAATAAAAAGTTAAAAGGGTTTGAATATTCTTTGTTAGACAGACACTGACACGGCACTTCATATAGTCGTCATGTTTTTTATGTTTAAGTCAAAGAACGGTCACTCCATACATATCACATTTTGCGGGAAAAGGATAGCAATATTCCCGACTCCAGAATTTTAGAAAGCTTATTAATTCAGCATTATGCGACGTCTTATTGTAATTTTTTTTTTACTAGTTTTGTTATTTTTAAAGTTTCTTTATGCTAATATCAAATATGCATTCTTTTGTAACAGTTGAAAACTACCCTGCAAATTGTCAGCTCAAAGGTAAACTAAATAAGGAACCACAAATGAACTTAAGGTTTTTGTCGTTATACCTAACTAAAGTATTTGACAACGACTGAGCTAAATGCTAAATACGAGTACACTCAAACATCACAAGGACCGGTTATAACGTCATAAAGTTGTCGAAATAGTCTCTGATAACGCTAAAAATGTATTTTTGAGCCGTCACGAAGATGTTACGAGGGCTAATTGTCGTGAGGGGGCAATTACCGACGCCTAACTGCGGACCGGCGCGCGTGGTATTTTGTTTAAACGGCCAACAACGGGATTTTTTATATTCACCTTTGTGCCTAATGAACACCGCTTCTGAATATATTTTTTTCTTTTTTTAAACGTTTAATGATTTTATATTTAACGTTTTGGGGGTTTATTATGTGTCATGTTGATTATTTGTTTAAGTAGAACGTTTTTTTAAAGTAGTCTCTGTTTATTTTTAAAATATTGTAAGTAGGTATTATTGTATTTTTTGTATTTTTTTTTTGTTATAGGTCTAAAAGTAATAAGTTTTAAATATACAAAATAAAATCTTAATCCTTAGAAAAAGGTCTTAATTATAACTATCATGGTAAATATCTAAAATAAAATATTCACCTCTAATACATCTAAGAAAGCGGGTGGCTTTTATTAAATTTTATGTCTATAATTGATCTTTATATGTATTACAACAATCGCTTAAACAGAAACTATACAATAATGCTCAATTTAAATAAAATAATATATATCAAAGTATAAGTACTCGTCCATTCTAGTTACTATGATATCATTTCAAGATATGTCCGTGACAATAATGTAATAAAAAGACAAGAGCGTAAATCTTACATGGTAATAAAAAACCCGTCGAAACATTCTTCAATAGTTTTAAAAGTAATTTGCTTGTAAGTTAATACATAATGTACTTATAAAACTAAAAGGTGCATGTGAGACTCCACTTGGATGACCCCAAACTTAGTGAAAGTGCCCAAAAACAAGAAGATGAGAGGGTTTTTCCTCATTTGTTCCTTGTCATAATACTTTGAGAGGATAAAAGAGTTACCGCTTTTATAAACCCCTGAAACTAGTGCGAAAACACGAAATTACTGATACAAAATAACTTAACATATATAACTTAACACTATTAAGTAGTTATCTAGATGAAATGTCAAACGAATCTTTGTTTGACAAAAAATCTTCCAAATAAAAATGTAAACTTGTTTGATGTGTAACCGTGTGTACTCTACTTGTATTATATAATATTTTATTGAAAACAAATAATTATAAGTTTTCTTTAAAAAAACATTTTGTAAACGTAAGCTTTTATATTTAAATATCAAAAGCTCAAAACTAAACGTATGTATATGGAAAGTTTGAGGAGTGTTTTCGTAAGGAGGCAATCCTTATTTTTGTTTTTATAGTTATTTCTATCAGTATATTGTCATCAGAGCTGAACAAACATGCAAAATTTTTAAGTCATAAGTAAAAGTTAAGTCACAAGTTAAATAAAAGCTTGCAAAAACATTAGATCTTATCCTATTCTGTTGTAAAATCAATATTTAAAAGATGTCGGTTGTCTTTGTGTAAAACCAGTTGTCGAATAGCCAAACAAGAATAACAAACAAATAGAACTAAATAAAACCAGCCTACAACTGTCCTACTGCAGGACAAAGGCCTCTTTTCATACAAGAAAGAATCGAGCATTAATTCACCACGCTAGCTCACAGCGTATTGGCAATTTTAGGCCATTAAATCCAGGTTTCCTTATGATGTTTTCCTTCGTCATTAGTCAGTGGTGTCTTCGATAAGCCAAGGAAGTATAAATGACTAGGAAAAAGTTACATTGGTACATGTTACGTAAGAACCCACACCCACATGCTTGCAAAGCGTATCCAAAAAGCAATTATTTATTTATTATTTATTTTTAGCCTGTATTGTCCCACTGCAGGGCAAAGGCCTCCCTTCCCTCCTTCCACTTTTCTCGGTCCAGGAGGAGGTGGCGGGATGAACTCGACTCGCATCTGAAGGATTAATCTCAGATAGCATTAGACCGAGAAAAAGCAATACTCTATACAATTTATGAAACTAATTTTCTTATAAACAAACTTTTTTGTAAAGCCTAAGGGTTTCAAGGAAAGCATAAGCATTGTTGAAATGTTTAGGCCCCACTTCACTGTAGAGTATAACTTAATTATGAACGCACAAGTAAACAATACTTAAGTAAATGCCTTTCACCAGCGAAAATAGCAAAGCGAACTTCAAATTAATAACCTCAATGGTCAAAGGACATCTCTACCCAAGATAAATTCATCCTTACTCAATTGAAATTAGATTCCATTATAGCTTGGCTGAAGTTTGTTAAGGGTCAGCTTGTCAATTTATTGTTTGCCAGTAACAAATAAATACGAAACACGAGTTTGCGATGCAGACATTCAATAGCGCATTCCAATACTGTTTACACATGTAGGTCAGCAGCTAACGAAGGACTGTATATAATAATAGAGGAAATAGCCGTAGGTTTAGGTAGAAACTAGGGTTGCCAACCGTACTCTAAAATAGAGTATTATACTCTTTTTCTTGTAAGTGTACTTTATAATCTATAACACTAATAGAGTACGCTAAAATACTCTTTTTGCATAAATTGACTTTCGAAGACCTACAATCGTTTCAGAAACATGTTGTTGTGATGTAAGTGTTGCAAATAGTTTAAAAAAATGGTAGGTACTATTTTTTATTAATCTGTACTCTTTAATTACCTTCTCTAAAATCAGATATACCTACTCTAGTTTTCCTAGAAAAGGTTGGCAACCCTAGTAGAAACGGTTGGCGAGAACTTGTAATGTAGTGATAAATGTACAAGCCATCAAGGAATAATAATAAATACTAGAGGGCGCGCCTATTGGTTGAAATTCGAGCGTAATTTCTTTATAATTTTTTTTAAAATTGGGTAATTAAAGCTCGTCAATTGCTAAAACAAAAAATTAAAATTCACAAACGGAAGAGTAAATGGTACTGAACTATTTTGTGTTTGCCTATCAAAACCAAGTCGGGTTTGTTCGAACACTGAAAACTCGAGAATAGCTGGACCGATTTTCATGGTTTTTGATTTGTTGTATTTGTCTCCGTCCCGAATAGCAAAGTAAAGTAGAATAGGCGTAAAGGTTGGATAATCAGGCGCGCCGGGCAGCTTTTAAATAAAAAATATGACACTGTTTTATACTGTTAAGTCTAGACACAATATTTACAAGTCATTTGCACAAATAATATAGAAATGATTTAAGTTTAAACAAAATTTGCATATTATTTTAATATTCAACTCAACAGTATCTTTAGAAAATTTTCAAAACTTAGTTACAACTTGACATTTACATATTCTATCTTCATTTATTTTGTGTAATTCGTAGTATTTTTAATTACTTTTAAACTTAACAAATGGAGTTTGAAGTATCTCTAAATATTAACTTAGGTTCATTATAATTATTATTTATGTAGGAGACTCGAAGAGGTGTCAATGCCTTCCATTTGAAGTTTTGACTCGCCTGTAACTTTTTGAGATGTTCAGTCAGACTACATAATTATTTTAAATGGTCACTAATTAATAATCACAAGTAACATATTCAGATAAATGTTCTATAAAAAATGGTTCCTGAACAAACAATTGACCAAGTTTACGGTTCCGATGCACCTGATATAGGCTTCTTATGCTGGATATCCAGTATCTACTATGTTCGCGAACCTCTTGCTCCTCATAATGGATACGTTCGCGCTCCCGGAGCGTTTATGTTTCCACTATGTGGAACAGTTGCAGGAGCGCCGAACGCAAGAGGTTCGCGAACGTAGTGGATACCCAGCTTCAAACAGCTTTAAAAAGTCTCTTAGATGTGCTGGAAGCCTTGATACATGATATTTTAATCTTTTACGCAGTTGATTTTTTGTAGAGCCATGCTGGTTTCATGTGTGTGCATTTAATAACTATCATCATTAATTTCAGGAATAAACACACATAAATAATAAAAATATGTAATACAAAATAGTCAAATAGTACTTCTATTGTGTCTGCAATCTTACGTTTAAATGGTACACTCGCTTATATCTTACTCCACCTTATATTACATGCACGTAGCATAGCGGTTGACCCAATATAGAACCAACACAACCTGACCTTCCCATCCCCCCATTTCTGAACACAAACACACTACACAAAGGGAACATGACCCGCTACCGCAGGTCCAGACTATTTGGTCTAACACGATGCCACCTCACTGGAACCAATCGAACGACCGAACGTTTTCATTTGATCTCGTTTGGGATTTAAATTGGACTGCAGAAAATTCAGATAGGACACATAACCATTTGTGCTTCGACAAAAAGTAACAGTTGTAAGTGGAATGGACAAAGAATAAAACTTAGGGCCAGCGCACACCGAAAGAGAGTCTGCCAAAGATTTATTTCACTTCAAACTTGTACATATACGTACTTAGTAGTAGACATAGAATGATAACTATTACTACGTACAGAAGCGACGCTTACCGCCCCCCGCCAATTTATTTATTGCATCGTAGTATAGTATTAAGCGAGATTGCTCGAAACTAATTTAGACTTCTTATCTCTCTCTCTTACAGAGGTCATTAGAAGAAGATTTTTAGAGCTATCAAACTGATTTCCGTGTTATTAACGATAATTCAGTCGGCATGTCATAGAAATGGACAAATTTGACAGTCCAATTTGCTGACCTTATTGGATGGTGATTATTAGAAAGAGATATAGTTAGACTAAAATTAGTTAAGCGTGATGAATGTAATGAAATGTGATGAACAGAATCAGCACCAACAACGCATTTTGTCTCTCAGCGTGTGTGCCGTACTGCCGTGTGCTTGTATTGTAGTTGTAGGCATTAAACGAGTTCGTTTCTATAGAGTATCGAGGGTGTGGTTCTATAGGTAGTAGTTACATTTCTTGAATCCTAGAGTAAGACGATGATGATGATGTGTAAATGTCACATGCTAAATGACATGCTATATGGACTAAATAAATTACAAATGCTGGTGGTATTGCTGATGCAGTGTGGACAATGTCACAATGTTTTCCCACCCATCCATACACTGTTATTGGGTGGTGGAACAAATATCTGTCGATCACTCAAATAGGTATTTCTTCAGTGAGGAAATGAATCCGCGACATCATACGCAGAAAGTGAATCATTTAACAACTCCGCCTATCTAGAGTCATAAAAATTCAAGTTGGAGAGCGTGTTAAAACACCTATCACCCAAGTTTCCACATCATAAACATTTAATTTCTCAGAAATAAAGTGGTACGCAACACGCCAGTCCTAACATGTCAGTAAAGAATCGACAATCCGGAATAAACTAGTTCACACCACTTTATAGGGCTGTCGGGAAGTTTGTCGAACTTTTCTTTTTGTCTCGGTTCCTTCTGAACTTCAATATGTCAAATGCGAAAGTTTTGTAACACTTTATTGGGGATTTCAGCTTGACTTTACTTTACGATCGGTTACAGAAAAGGAAATTTAAGTGAGTTATTTATTGTAAGTAAAAGGATTTGTTTGTTTGAGTTATGGTTTGAGTTCATGTGATTTGAGCACGCAAGGGTTGAAATAATGAAATCTTAAGAATATTATATTTAGTTTATACTAAACTAAACTAGATGTCGCCCGCGACATTTTTTCCTCGTATATTTGAATTTTTCCTGTATATCCTGTGAAAGTCTTTGTCTCAATTTACTTAAATCAAAAAGTTCAATTCTATAAATACTTTGGGACGCATTATTGCAATTTTCGTAGGATTTACTCAATGCATGAAATGGACGCATGAAATTAGCCGCCCGACTCTACGATGTTTATAAACTCGATGATAATGTTGCTTTTTATAGGTATAAGATTTTTTTAAGTCGGTTAAGAAATTTTTAAGTTTATCTATTACAAACAAACATATTACTATGATTTCGGCCGCGTGGAGTTGGGACCGGGATAAAAAGTATCCTTTGTTAATCCAGGACATGGTCTATCTGTTTCAAGTTTCACCCAAATCCGTGTGATTGAGTAACAAATATTTTTAAAAATTGTCAATATAATATAGGTACTCTATTACTTCATATATTTACATCAATCAGACATTGTTCATATCCATGAGCACAATCACAACCTAAGAGGTTTTGCGTTATTTTATAACACGTTGTATTATTATAAACGTTACCTCTTAGGCACTAGTCCCCAAACACTTACTAATACTAAAGATAAGGTTAATTAGGTTAATCTACAAAGTCTAGAACCAGAACTTAACGATTACACCTACCGTAGTCAGATAAGAGGCTCGGTGTCACTCAGACCCATTACCCCTTAATATTCCCTTAGCACAACGGTTTTACATTAAACTTTGTACATTCTAGGCAGTTGCCTTAGTCTTAGTTTAAAATTCATGGCATATTTAAAGGTCCCGCGAAGGTTTGTTTCAGTTTTAAGACTTACTTTAGGGTAATATCGTTACAAATTTTTGTGTTAAGAAAATCGACTACAATTTTACAGATTTGATCTTATAACTTTTTGGTTTGATATACTAGCTGATCAGCTAATTATACTTACGAGATAGCTCGTACTATCAAAACCTAAATCTGTATCTAACCAGACAGCAACGTATGCAAATATTTTTTGCCATAGAAATTTTTCTTCGTAAAAAAAATATATTTAAGTACTCATAATTAATATTTTAAATGCCGTGGTTCGCCACTGTTGTGTATTTTTAACCCCCGGCGAAAAAGAGGAGTGTTATAGTTTGACGTGTCTGTGGCATCGTAGCTCCGTAACGGACGAACCGATTTTGATTTAGCTTTTTTTATTTAGTGATCTTTGATCTAGTGTTCTAATCTAAAAAAATTGAAGATATTTTTAAAATAAATTTAATAATAAGAAATTTAGTTTAATAGATATGTCTTAATTACTTAGTACATACCTGTTCTTCGACAACTATAAGAGCAGAATGATACAGAAGCAAACATTGCGATATTATCTGGTACCTTATGTAGGTAATGCGACATTACCGAGTTTATAAACCCAGCCGAGTGCGTGTAATTGCCTCAGTCTTACATTTGTATTTCCTCTTTTGTGTAAGACATTTTCTCTAACGACTTCGTATGGTATAACATTATATTATAGCCTATAAGTATTAGTTAATAAGTAATTTGAATATTGAGTATACAACGTGGTACTCGTAGATATCCCCTTTACATGTATCAAACCGATTGCTTCTACGTTCCTCATGCGCATATCTAAAGAGCGGAATCAAAACTCTAGATAAGTCGGGTAGAAATAAGTCGGATAGAAATAAGTCACCGAAAAATAAGTCAGGTAAAAATTTATGATGCTCTTGCTTCATTTGCGTCGTCTGCAGGCGTGTCCAGTAATTTCCCCAGACTATCCGTATAACACTAATCCTTTCACATGACTGTACAAAAATTCCGTACAGCCCATCGTATTTATTACCTCGAACCCAAAGTTGCTGTATAACGAACTTGCCAGTCATTAGGACTGTAATGTTGGGTCCCGAGGATTTCCGGAACCCCATCAGGTAGGCCTTTGTTAAATGTCGCCCTTTATTCTTGTGATTAATCTATAAAACCCTTTACTGCTGTGAAGATTTTTTTAAAATCATTTTTAGGTTTGTTGTTGAAACTCGATTCAATTCAATTTTTATTCATGGCAACTGAGTCTCGGTAATTTGAACCGGACGATTCTGCCAACTTCAGAGGTGATGGAGAAGCGTGTGATAACAATGAAAAAAAAAGGATAACTTGAATGATGGTTTTTCTTACGTAGTTCTTACATAACGCAAATAAATGATTCTGATTCTGACGCCAAGCTACCCAAAACTGCCGAATTTTCCCAATCAACTTTGAACCTAATGCTCTAGCAAAAAATTTGAAAATTTATTTTAAAAAATTGACAGATTGTTGTGTTGTACTATATGAGAAATTTCAAACGCAATTTGAAGTCTTTAAATGTATCCATACACACATATTTGCGACAAGTTGTTACAGCTTAAAAAAATGCGCTATTTCAATTTAACTTTATCGAACTTATCGCAGTAAAAGGTTAAAAATCAATTCTTAATTCCTGATTTACCCTCTCTAGAGCGAGAAAGGCTTTGAAATACTTCTCTTCCGAAAATATTTATAGAAAAGTTCCTATAATGTAATTCCTATGCTTTAAATTCATTCACGTTTGTTGTTTTTTGTCTGTTGTCTTGTTATGCCGAAGGCCGCACAGTTTAACCAATTTCCCAAATTGAATTTCACCGTAATCTCACCATTACCATACACTCTTCGCATGCCAAGTGACTCCAAAAGAGAACATGTCTAATGCTGATACACACCGAGAATATGTTTGGAACATGTTACAACAACAATAATATAAATTTAAAATATTTCATTAATACATTACAATATTAAATATCAATTATTATCTAATTAAAATTATCTATATATACAAACCTATAAACTAAAACCTTAAACTAAAATAAATATACAAAACCCTTAAAAAAGATAAAAAAAAAATTAAAGAAACCCCCGATAAAGTAGAACGTCAATTTTTTTTTGTTACAGACACTCTCGATCAAATTACCTTTCAAAAAAACTAAATCAAAATCGGAGTTACGATACCACAGCTAGACACACAGACATACAGACACATTGACACGTCAAACTTATAACACCTCTCTTTTACGTACGGGGTTAAAAACAAACAATTATTGTTTGTTTACAAAACAGTAACATAACACAAAAATGAAATAAACATAAAACCATGGTTACCATGTTGCCATGATCCCCACGCTTGGGGATCGCAGTGTGAAGCCACAGCTGTCTACTGGATTATCCCTTAGTCGTCTTCTACGACACCTTCGGGATGATATGGGGGGGTGCTATTCTATCCCGGGCACCCCACGAGCAAAAAACCATACTTATGGTAAGCAGTTACCGTAACCTATAAACTTGCAACACCGGGTATCACATGTGCGGTGCTGACCCTATGCGCGATTATGGAAGAGAAACCTAGGGAGATTAAGAAAGGGGGGTATTATGAAATTATTCTAACAAACAGTTCGAATACTGTTATTCTGCGATTTTTGCCCTGTGTGTACCAGGCTAACATAGCACAACCCATCCTAAACATACTTGGAGTACAGCCAGAGATAGCTCCAACTTACTACGTCGGTAAAATACACCTTTTAAACTCATTAACATTCATATTCGCTATCGTCATTCTGCGATCGGAGTCCGGAAGATAGAGATAGAGAGATGTGACTTGTGGCGTGTTAGAAAGAGACAGACAGTTATCTGGAGGAAGTGGCTGTTATCGTTTTTATGTACTTATGTTATTCCTCTTTTGATAGTGTAATGCCCTTTGAAAATGTTCTTGGCATGCGCCGACTGAAAAAAGGACATTTTCATTTCGTTTTTTTAGTATGAGAATAGTCGTTTTAATCATTTGTTATAAACCAATTGTTATTTTATTTTATTTAGATTTATGCTTTAATATTATTAATAAATAATTACGAGTAAATTTAATAAACTAACATGTTCTATAATTATTATTTAAAGAAAATCAGAAAAAAAAGTTCTGTGGCACTCATGATTTTCGTCCATTCTCGAATGTTCTGCAACGACTGAAACCTCGACTTGCTTCTACGACCGTCTCTTTCCCGCAATTTTTTCCATCAGTTACATTTTCAAGAGCTGTAACTGTAACTTACCGTATCTAAACGCCGATCAGATGTTAATTAAGTAATTAACTAAAACGGGTTCAAGATTTTTCTATAACCAGACATTTACCAAATTAACTTATTGCGGTACAGTCTACCATTTACTGATTACATCGCTGTTATTGTTTCATATTTAATTTCTTGGTATTTTATAAACCTGCACATGTACCTACATTTTTGGTTAGATATTACCAGATTACATTTTTTCAAATTTAATGATTTAAAATTCGATTCAATCTCACATAATATGCAATGAGGGTTAAAATCAATTTAAAATAGAATTACTAGAATCAACCAGATCAATCAACCAATCGCGTGCGACGGCGCGGTAGAAATTTCCTCGGTCCTCCTTCGGTACACCAGAAAGGATTTGTCAAGATGTTTTGCGGTTTCCTGTGTTTTAAAATTGGTCGGTAATCGATGGTTATCAGCCATAAACTCTATTAGCATAGGTAAAAATTTTTCTTGGTTAATTGGTTCCTTTGTGACTTGACATATCATTATATTGTGATATTTTTTTTTGGCGATACTCTGTTTTACTTATCTGAAGTTGTAAAGAACATAATTTTAACGATAAGTGCTTTTTAAATAAGGTTATATCAAAAGTTTAGAAATCAATTTTGTCTTCAAAGATAAGCCAAGATTACAACTTGAGTACATCAACGTATAAAAAACATTGTTCTTCCATTTGCAGTCACTTAAATCATCTGTGTACGTGGGAAAACGATAGCATGCTGACAATATTTATTGCTTACATAATCCCGTAAACAATTGAAAATTCTCTCACGATAATTCATGGAAGTCTAATAAAAGATCCCTGTTCGACATAAAATCGAATTTACGTATTCAATTTCCGCATCGAACTTATCAATTCAACTAAATCTAACATAAACAACATTTTCCTAACCCTATCATACCCCATGTGACTTATGGGGCTTGCAAATAAACGGGTACATTAGCGGGTAAGGGTATCTTAGTAATAAACCTTCACGAAATAGGAACAGGTCAGGACGTACACATTATCTCGTGGTAGGGTTGCCAAAGGGTTCAAATCAACCCTCTGTTCCTACCTATCAATATTGCTGTAGATTTGATCATTGACGGATGGCGGGATACCCATCTTAAAGAAAGGCGAGCCGAAATCGCTGGTAATGTAGCCATAAAAGGTAGTATCGGGTCCCGTCAGACTTTGTAAAGTACACATGTTATGAGTGATACATGTTAGGAGTTTCGACGACCTTATGACGCGGTTGTATCTCGTAACAAACATGAAAAATCATTATTATCATCAAACCATCTTATACAAAGGTTGCAAAAATGCTTAAGAGCAACATTTGCGGTTTTTTATAAAAAAATGTAATTACGTCTTTTAGTGTGAGTCTTCTTTGAATGAACGTTCACTTTCATCTTCGAAGTACCATTCACAACGTGTAAGATTGTGGGACCCCTTTAGGAGCTCAATCTACACGTAAAACTAAACTATTTGTGGAACATCAGTTAGAATAACACGCGGAAAAAATATCACTTCCCATTCAAACTTTCTGATTAGCTGACTCGCCATTTTTTGCGAATTTTATAAACTGGTGTTTTACAAGTTGTTAAGTTTCATGGGTAGATGGAGCTAGGGTTCTACACTATTTATGTTACGCATTGTATAATCATCACAAATCACATCTAATTTCAAGTCGAAAATGATTTATTTATTTGGAACACAATTTCTTATATGTATTTGCTTTTTTTGTTGTAGGATACAACAACCAATATAAAAATATAAAGAAAAGCAGAACATCCTAAAATATTCAAGCGTATCGACAACATGAAACAGAGCACAATTCTCAATGGTTCCTCTACTCCAAATCCCAATTTTTATTATTGAGAGTTATCTCCAAATAAATCAACTAAATAAAAAAATCCGACAAGCACATTGCAATATTTTTTCTCCGAACAAAGGTGTTAAAAACCCGTACAATCCGATTGTTCTGGCCAAACAAAGTTGTAAAGCACAAAAATAAACTTATCCGGCACAGGCAGCCCTACACCCGGACAATAAATAATATTTCTCATTATACCCGGATGGGATTTACGATAAAACTCTGGTAATCACACAGAATACTTGAATACGGGATCGTCGTTTATTTTTAATAGTAATGATGGTAAGATCGTTGAGAAGAGAGCTTTAATGGGTTTTGGAAGGTCAAGATGAAAAGAAACAAGGGGGAAGGCTTTTTAAAAGATTTGAAAGGACTTTTGATAAAGTGGTGAGAAAATAATGTAATACAATTTGAGATTTTCTTTTTTATAAATTGAAGCCGTTTTATGTAAGCAACTCCGAAACACGGGAGCCATTGAAATGAAAAAATCATTAACCGATTTAAGCCTTTTATAGATTAACCACGCTCAACAGCAAAGACCGCGAATTTTTATACTTAGCCTTTTTTTTTAATTTTGACAATTAAAATATAATGTGGAAAATAATATATCAAATACTCGATTGTCTCGCATCTAGACACTTCTTCTTAGCAGCTTTCAATCATATTGATGTAGGCCTCTTTCGTCATTTTCCATCCCAGACAATTTTGTGCGTACAAACACATCAATCCGAAAATACTATGATAGTAAAAAAACATGTTTCTCATCATTCAACGCGTGTGTCATCTCGTGGTAGCAAAGAAACCATAGGTATACGAAAGGAATGTATTTATTTATGCTACTCCAGTTCTTAGTTGATAACATTCAATCCTTCAATCACTTGGTGTTTACATAGTTAAAGCTAATAGCTGAGATGCTAATTGATTGATTAAACCTTTCTTTAAAGGGAAGGGCAGGTGTAACGAATCCATTAAAATCTTGTATAGGTACCTAAATGCTTCTGATAAATTTGGGAAATAAATTAGTAATGAGCTTTTAGAACACTTCAAAATTGTTGATTTATCGTTTAATTTTTTTTTTAATCGAAGTAAAATTTTATATACTTAAATTAATTCTCAACCAAAAATATTTCGATAAGTTTTTATCGCTTGGAATAAAAAGAATTAGCTTACTTGAATATCTAATGCAATGAAAAATAATTTAATTTAATTTAATCTACAACCAAATTAGTCCATTTAGAAAATATAACAGCAAATTTTTCTGTGCCACGAGAGAATGACATCTGGTGTGCGAATCCAGAACTTTTTGCTCGGTTATCCTGAAGTTTGAATTCACCCGTGAAAGGAAGGCTGCGTCCTTGTCGTGGCATCTACCGGCGGCCGGGCGAACCCAAATGTTCCCGGCTACCCCGCCCTCGTCCCACCCCCTAAAAAGCCTATCGATCGCCGTCCCTGCAGCCACAATTTACTCTAACAGTGCAAAGCAGACAATCTGCTATCAAAATTATCAATAAAATCGCAATCAGGCCTAATATCACGAATTTAGTACCCTAGTAGGAATTGATTGAGGTAAGTGAGTGTTTTGTTTTCATGGTATCAAACTCCATTCATGGTGGGTCATTCATTACGAACGTGACGTAGCTAATCGAATCCGAGATTTTTTTTTGTTATTGTGCAAATTTTCATCATCGCACGTATTTTTATCGGGATTTTTAACATTTTTGTTGTTAAATCGTCAATATTTTTGTTCCAATATCACTTATAGGCTTAGAAATATCATAAATTAGGTCAGTCCTGAAACTTGTACGTCATTGGAAGATTTTTCTGGAAATAGGTCGCTGGTCACGTCATCTGATATTCGTGCAACTTGATCAATATGATAAATTATATGTGTCTATGTGGATTTTTCCTTATCACCACTGTTCTTAGTTATTGAAAAAGGGTATAAATGTTTCGTTACTATCAAAAATCTGTTTGTTTCCTTCGTTATTTAACGATGTTTGCCATTACGACGCAACAGTTTAAATTACATTGTTTTACGATTACGTTTTTTACGATCATCTGTTAATACTAATAATATTACGTTTTATTAAGATCTTACATCGATTTAGATTGAAATCGTGAAGAATGTGTAAAAATTAATAAAAGATTCGATTTTCTTAACAACCCTTGACGAGTATCGGACAAAATCTTACTTATACCTCTTTATCTATTCCAGGACGCTTCCGCAGAAAAACCAACAGAAGAATCAGTAATACAAGTACAAAACGACGTGCACTCGCCTACAGACCCCGAGCTGTTCATCGATGCCGCTGATGAAGGCTCCGGTCTAGACACAGACGAGAGCTCGGGATCCGGGTGGGGAGCCGGCCCCGGCCCCGACGACGAGGACGGCCGAGGATCAGGTGACCAGCCCAACGGACCCCCAGATGACGAAGACTATGGCGCTACTACAACCAAAGACGAAACTGAACGCACCATCATTGAGACCCCCATTACACCGGCAATTGAAACGGACGACATAGATATTCCAGAACAACCGGAGGCTCCTATAGTTCCTAAAACGGAAACCCCACTCCAAACACCATTAGACCCCCGGCTGATCGATGTGCTCATTCGTGAGTAGTGGCTGAAGCATGCCAGTTTTATTTGCATTGTTTTTTTTTTAGTTTTTCGGTACAAAAAATCATCATTTGTAACAAGCTAAAAGCATCTAGTTAAAATTCATTCCTTGGATTGTATCTGTTTAGATGTTTATGAAGATTTTTTGTACCATTTTAAATGTAATTGTATATTCTAATCTATTCTAACCATGCATTTATTTACAAAATTCAGCTGCTTACTTTCAAAATGTTTTTTTTTTACAAAAATGAACTGGCTGTTAAAATTTTACAGTTATGTTGTGAATTTTTCTTGAATATTCAAATTTTTTATGAACTTATAGCCCTATTTGGCAGTCTACGAATATCTTCTAGATAAATAATGAATATCTATAAAATAAATAGAACAGAATTTCTATAAAATTTTCTGTCACGGAAACTATGAAATTAGCCGTAATATACCGTGCAACATCGATTAAATTTCATTATAATAATGGTCAATATTGCCATTATTAATAATAAAATACATTCACTACATTTATGAACTAACTACGCGTCCGTAAATGAACATTCACTAGTGAATACAACATACCTACAACACAGAACTAGTGATTTGAAAGCTAAACCGTACGCGTTCGACGTTTTCCTGTAAAATCCAAATACTAATACATTTTGAAAGCTGGGCAGCTGAAATAAATAATTATTATGTGTCACTCACCCACGGAGTTCAGCATAAACGGATTCATCTTCGCATAACAAGTGACGCAACCTTGAATTAACAATTTTATTGTTATCTGCAGTTATTTCTAATTGTTTAAACACGCCAGTAACTGTTGAATCAGCAGAACCGTCGTACGCGTGTATTACAATCATATTAATATAATTATTATAATCATTTCAAATAAAATTATAATTAATCCAAAATATCTGTGCCAATTACGTTAAACTATCCGAGGATTTTGGTAAGTTTTTAGTAGTTATATGTTATAAATATCTCCCTTTATACTTTTTTTCTGTCGCATGATTTCGTTTTCATCATGCAGTCATTAGAATCCATTATATAGCGTTCCTTTTATAGTATTAGTTAGCATGTGGAAGGTATTGTTGCCTTAAACTACTTCATCTCATGAATCCATTAGCTTGGCAATATTGCCCATATCATTGTATTGATGTTTTATTAGAAATATAATTTTAATTCTTTGGATGCTTTTGTTCATGCTGTATCATGTATGATCCTTTTCCGATCCTTGTCTTTGGAGCATTGTTCGCTGTGTATAAGCGATTTAGATATCTCTCCCTCCATCTCCCTTTCTCTTATTTTCGACAGGTCCGATATCAAGGAATTAATCCAGGACCTTTTATAACCCCTTTTGTCCATTAATGTTTGGTGTCCGATTTATATTTTTCAATTTCCATAATTCTATGTATCTAATCCGAACTAAATGTGAATATTGTCCAATAGTCTTCGTCATATACTTAATAAAAAAAATTTACCTATTATTAATCTACAAATTCTGTAATTAAAGTTCAAGCAACAATTACTCAGTAAATTGGGACGGTTTGGACTGCATTTAACTTTACGATTTCATTAACATCTAATTAATCTACTAACACCTCGTCGTTATTAACTGTTTATATGTTTAGTGCTAAGAAATATTGTTGTGTTTTATTAATACTGTTCTCATTTCGATAAAATACAACACTAGTTTGAAAAAATATAGCTTGATACTTTACTATTTTGTAAAATAAGGAATAACATGAAAGATCTTAAGCCTAATTTTCCTTAGAATATAGTTCGATGTAACTGTATAGCAATAATTATAACGAGATCATCTACAAAATTCTCTCCTAATTAGATTAACTGATAATCTTTATTGACGTGACCTTTCAGCCAACCAGAGGAACAGGCCAGAGGGGACCTCCGAGGAGGGGCGAGGCGCGGGGGAGGATCAACCCTCGCGCCCAGACCAGACCGACATCAGCATCTCTGGAGAGGATCTTGTGCCTTCAGTCGTACGTATACTTTTTATTGTTTGATTAGCTTGAAAATGCTATGTTTTAAGATGGTTTCTATTCTAGAACAATTATGACTGAGGTGTTCGAAGAAAAAAACTAGCCATCTTGATGATTGGTGCCACATACCATGGTGCTTGTTTTACCTGATCTTGCAAGAGTCCTTGTTTCCGTCGTATTGTCGTCAGCGGATTTTTCAAACACTTATACATACGATACGGGGACATTTAAGGAGGGAGCGTGAATCTTTTTAAAAGACCAGCAACTCATAGGCGATACCTCGGATGCTCGGATACCTGCATTTTTGTAAGAGGCAAACCGGAACTAATCTGGAGAAAAACCAATAGTATGGTCACTAGATGAAGACCAAGAATGTACAAATTTTCAATGGGAATTTTCAATGAGAAGGAGTTGTATAGAACCTTTGCCACTGCTATTATACTATGGTGTTGTGAATGTTTATATCATTGTTTACTTAGCTTAGCTATTAGAATAATTGTTTTTCTATCCTTTTTATTGCCAAGAATCGACTGTAGCTTGTAAATGGGTTGGCTCAACTGAGGAATTCAGTCGTCACAGTGTACTAGTAGCAGTAGTGGCGGTATTAGTATCAGTGACACTTCTGTCTCCAGATTGCTTAACATCAGGAGACCTATGAGTCCGTTTGCCCATTTATTTGACGCATAAAAAAAAACTTTAAAAGTGCAAAATCCACTAAAGTGCGATTTTTTAGCCTGCCAAGTTTTACACTCCTCCGTGCGCGCAATATTCTTAAAAAGGGATCCACAGTTTTCGCTTCACGTGTTATATAGATAGATATTCATACCGAATCAAGTGGCTGCTCAAAATCACTATAGCAAATGGATTTTAATTCGCGTTTTTAGCATCATTTTTATACAATACGATAATAAAAATCCCGGTTACAGCCCGGAGTTCTGAATTGTACATTCAATGAGGAAACTCCTTATCACATGATACGATGTTTTTTATACATTCATAGGTTATTTTTGGCAGTTGGCCGATTAAAACCTATAATATAGAGTTAAATCAAATTATGGAGCGGAACTTGACTGTAATGTTAGTTAATGATAAATTAATAGATTAGGTAGGTACATTAAACAATAAAATAAAAATATTTTTATTCTGTTCGGCACTTGGCACCCGAACCGAGCCTCGGAAAGCACATTAAGCCGTTGGGCCCGGTTGTCATGAAGATCTTGGACAGTCGGTATAGGGAGTCAGTAAGAGTCATAAAATCCTGACAACTGATCTAATTTAGAGTATCGTATTCCTTTGGGTTACGGAGGACAGATAGGCAGTCGTCCTGTAGAAAATTGATATTCAGCTGCATCTGGATAGTTTAGAAGCCAATCTTAACGAAGTTTGGGAATAATTAATAAGCCTAAGAAGATATTGACCAAGACATTGGCGGTAACGACTCTACCTTGTAACACTCGATTTAAATATCCTCAAATTGTAGTATTCCAAAAAAAAAAGATATTAAAATAAAAAACAAATCCATCCAAATCTTTAGCAAATTTACGCATAAATCGTCAAAACTCAACTTTTAAAGAAACCAATTCCTTTTTCAAATTGTGTAACGGATGGCTGTAACATTTCAGGACCAGGAGCCGTCAGGCAGCAACGTCAATCAAGAGTCGCGGGCACCGGACAAAGTAGTCATCATGAACGCCAAGCCCGAAGACCGCGCTACCAGCTTCTTCGCCCAGCCAGGCATTCTTGCCGGTATGTATTCCCGTAGCTTTTGTGACACTGGGTTAAAAGACGCCTGGGAGTGTGATCATTGGACTGCCATGTCAGAGGTTCTAAATTCAAACCATTAGCATTCGCCTAGTACATTCGCCAGTCCCCTTTGTCATAGAATCTATAACAGTCAATAAGGGAGTCAAGACAAAGAAATGACGATGCGGTAAGCCAAATCGGAGAAGGCAGGACAACCTTGACTCCTGTGTGAGACTAGATATATAAAAATAGAGGTAGAAGGAGAGTAGGGTGACCTTTGTCCTACAGTGGAACAGTAACGTAGCTGCATAGTGATCAACAATTATTTTGAAGCAAAAGCTTGAGGACGTTTTAAAATCCATTGTCTCAGAATTCCATTTAAATGAAAGAAAATGAGACACACGCCACAGCCCTGCTCAATATTCAATTCATTGGCTCCGCTATTCGTATGCCACTGCTAAAATTTAAAACAAAGCGCCTTAACCTTTGTGCTTCGGTCATTCCTTACTGATTCTATGTTTTTTTCTTTTTCAGCCGTGATTGGCGGCGCAGTTGTAGGTCTGCTATGCGCAATCCTGGTAGTAATGTTCATAGTGTATCGTATGCGCAAGAAGGACGAAGGTTCTTACGCGCTAGACGAGCCCAAGAGAAGCCCTGCCGCAGCATCTTACGGGAAGGGTCACAATAACCGCGAGTTCTACGCGTGAGACGACACAGAGCAAGCTACGCCACGTATTTACTAGTCGGCGGTCACGCCCTGACTGACCAGTGACCGGTCAACCGTCTCCAGACGGCCAGCCATTCCAATTTTTAATTTTGACAGTTACACACCATACACGCGAAATGCGTGGGAAAAAATAATTAATTTAATTTATGAACGTGGCTAAATTGTTCTGTGATTTAATTTAAAATTAAAACTACGATCGATGAAATTATTTATTGTTCTAATGTTTGACATGAATAAATTTGTAATGTACGGATTGTACAGTGATGTATAAGCCAGGTACACAAGATACAGAATAATGTCTGATCGAAGAGATAGTATAGATTTAAAAAATATTATTAAATTATCATGTTTGAGACCAAGTTTTTGATCATATGTTTGATGATTTTAAATGATGTTTATCAAAGGTTTCGATGTTTGTCTCTATTGAAAGACCAATGTGGTTCGCATGTGTTGTTCTGAGTGGTCGGTCTTGTATGTTTTCTGTAAAAAAAAAAGAATTTTGTGCCATCCGCTTTCCTTCAACTGTATATTGCCAATTCTCTTCGTATAGTCTATAAAACTCGTCTCGATAATAATTTGTGGATACGTCCATAACTTCGACTATTACGTGTAATATAATTATGTATGTGTGTATGTATTTAGAACTCTCTAAAAATAAGAAGATTTTGTAATATTTTGCTTCTAGTTTGTCATCGAAATTTTTTATTTTTTTAACTGAACAAATTATATAGGCAACGATTATCATGATTCTGATTCAGATTTACAACTGGGTTTCATAATTATTTTTAAGGCACTAATTTCATTTAGTTTTGTTGTCTCTAGGGATCTTATTATAGGAATTGACGTATCTCTATTATTTAGATTGTTTTTTAAATCTAGTTTAGGTATTTTAATCTCATTTTAATTCTGGAATATAGGTTGTGCAACGATTTTTTTAATGCTTATATTTGCTTGTGTGCCATCTTTGCTTCCCAAATTTCCTGTAAAGGGGCATCTACATTAGTAAAATTTGCGTTCAATAAGCTCTAAATAGCAAAAAAATGTTTGTTAAAAAATTTGATAACATTTTTTAAATTACTTTATTTTAAATAATAGGTTTGTATCTTTTAGTAGGTATGTATTGATACATACGCAATAGTTTAAAATGTTTAAAATTTTAATAAATATTTTAAAATTTAACGCAACGTTTACTAATGTACCTACACGACTCTGAACGACAGTGTTATTTAATTTAAGTAACAATATTGTGTCAATTAATTTATTTAAATAGAACTTAAAAATTAATTGATTATTGAATGATTGTTAACTGGGTTTTTTATATTTCACTGAAATATTTAATTATCTGTGTAGGTGCGACACTGTGGTTTTAAATGAGTGTATAAATATTATTAAAAAGTCGAAATTTGAACATTTCATTAGTAACTTAGATATGGGAAACACTTTATTGTAGATTTTTCTAGATCTAAACTGCGCGTTTAATTTTTAGGTGTGTAAAAAAGCGATAGCGTTAAAAGCGTTAGTAGATTTTTTCAATTTTATTTTAAATTTAAAAATCGATTCAGCTTTTTGGAATAGAAAAAGTAATTATTAAAAAAAATAAACAGATTATTTATAATAAGGATGCTGAACTGTAGATTCTGTTTGCATTCTAGAATTATTATGGTTAGGTTAATAAAATTTAAAAAAATAAAAGTAAAAAAACAAATCAGTCCTTTTTCACTAAAAACATCGGTGCTTCCAAAAGGCCTCTTATTCAAATGTTTATAATAAAAAAGCGGTTTATTTCTAGAAGAATCTAAAAAAACTAATATCCAAATACATTCCTATCGGATTGGTACATTTTAAGCTGTAGAGAGCTTACTGCTCATAGTGTAAGATTTGTACATTGTAATTGTAAATTCTTTTAGAAATTAATACAGTAATTTATACGGTAATTAATATTGTATAACCAAATATAACTAGATTATGTCTTCTGTTGCTGATTTGTTAAGAAATAACCAACTTAAATTTAAAAAAAAACATCGCATTGTGCTATATTTTACAGATATGATAAAAAGTGGAGGACACACTAAGCCAATTTGACTGGAGCCTTTTGTAATTTGAAAAAAAAAAACAAAAATGGCGGCGATTCTTTGCCAAGTGTCTAGAATATCTGCCATCTGCTCGGGACTTATATATGTGTGACCTAGAGATACCTAATTGTTTTGGGCTGTTACGCTAGTAGAGATCATTGGAGACTTAAAAAAGCAGACGAATCATGCGAAAATATTTTTTTAAATTAAGAACTAAAGTTAGTCTTGTTTTGGTTATCTAGTGTGTCGTCTACCTATATTCGTTCATGTCAATAAAGAGACTACCTTAAATTATGATTTATGCATTCACTATAAAGTGACTAAAAAGTATAGTTATAGTGTAACTTGCCTTTTTTAAATTGTCGCAAATATAATCTACAATAAAGTTTAATACGGCTTAATAAAAAGGTAAAATAATAGCATAAATGTTTTTTTTATTGACATGAATAGGTTGTGTCAAAATGTCAATTTTTTTTACATACATATCTGAATATGATTGAGCGTTCAGAATATATGCAACACAAGATGCAAACATGTTGGATTTTAATACTATTATTAAGTATCCAATATTTTTATAAAACCTCGAAATCTGATTTTACGGAATCTGATATCAACGCTTAACGAAACAATTGGATTTCTAATAATGGTTGTTCCCACAGCCATTATTATAAATACTCCAGTAATATTTGTTGCGCGCGCGGATCTTGTTATGATGAAAATTTACTTGCATAATGTCTTGCATATAATGTGAAATAAGATATAAAATTATAAAATGCGAAAAAATGTTAAAAACATATAATTAAATTTATAATTACTTTAATTATTACTAACTAACTTGCGAACTCATGATTAATTCACTATCTATTTCATTAATAAAAATTTTATCATTAATTAAAACAATATTTTAAAAAATTGTGCAATTCAATGCCTTCATTATTCAGTTGCAAATAATAACCGTTATAATTCACTATATTAACAATGTTAATCATAAACATTATGTTAATTTAACATAATGTAATAATACGTAAGAATGATTTTTAACGCCTAAATAAACTAAAGAGCAAAACGCTTTAACATGTAATCCGATTAAATAAAAGGTGCTGAATCACTGTAATCCTAAGCTGTTTATGAAAACATTAATTAATTTGTTAATAATTTAATTTAATTATTGAATGGCCAATAATAATGTAGTAAGTTAAATTATTTTTATTTGTATGTCAGTAACTATTCAATATAAATAATATTCAAAAGTCAAAATTACTTGCAATTTTTTTATTGTAGAAGCATTTTTTTTTTTCAACTGGCCTGATACATCTACACTAGTCTTAAAAAAACAATATAATAAAATTAGGTACCTTCAATTAGATATTTTGTATTTTCATTTGGTTAAAAGAGGCTATAATAATCAAATTAATGTATAATATACTATGCGATTTCAATAATAATGTGACATTCGCCCCAAAGCCAATAGGAATAGTCGATAGTTTTAATATGACAGTTCCTATTGATCGAGTAAAATGGCTACCGCAAGATGGCCAGTGTCACATTGTCATTTGAATCGCATTTTATCATGGCTGATAATAATTCACTTTATGCTTTTAAAACTTTTCGTTTTTTAATTTTAAATCTCATGTTTTGTAACTTGTAAGGAGATAGGTTATGGTAAGCATATACATAATTATCGATGTCCACCTTGTAAATAAATTCTCCTTTACACTTAGGTAAATATACAGGATATTATAAATAAATTACGTTTTTTATTTATTTTTTCATCCATTTGTTTAGGTACCCTGGTTATGAGACCTTTTCGTAAAATACACGCGAAGTTTTTCTATTAAATTTAATAAAGACATCATAAAATAAAAAAGCGATATGAGAACAAGTTGCTCTATCTTTATTTAACTGTTCATGTTTGACAAGTATGGCCCATAAATGGGTAGAAAGGCAGCCGAACATCTGTGTATCAGCGCCAAAATCCAATTTTTTTTTACCTCGTTTTGAAATCAAGCTGACAAAATTGAAATAGTTCGATAAGAACTTCATAGATGGCGCTAGGCGCATCAATACTAGGACATTAATTTTAAACAGGTACTCCTTTTCTTTTAATAGTGTTAAAATTTTAACATTTTAAAAACAAATTTGGTACACTTAAACCTACATCTTACTAATAAAATAATAAATTGTTATATTATTAAACTGTGGGAGTTCCTAAGCTCCGACAATCAACCGTTTTTGGTCATCTAATATTTCACTTCACGCAAAGGATAGACAGACAAAGATAGTGTATAATAACGTCTCACAAAACTGACGGTATTCGCCCTGTTTGCTAACTTATACTAGGAGTACCTACAAATATACAAACACAGTGATGGCGTAATAGAGGTTTAGGTTCGAACCCTAGGCACTCACCTCTAACTTTTTAGAAGTAATGTGGTCATCTGCTCCGTCCCACAGAAAGCACGATAAGTTGTTATCCCTTGCTCTGTGAGTTAAGATCCTTGACATGAAGTCAGTACCCTCATAGAATCCTGACAACTGATCAAACGAGAATATCGTATCCCTTTGAGTTGCAGGGGTAGATAGGCAGTCGCTTCATAGAAAACTCATAATATTCAACTGCATCTAGTTGAAACTTTGGGAATAATAAGGAGGACTAGGAGCATGCTGAATATTGTAAAAAATCATAGTGAAACTATGAAGAAAAGAGAACGATCGTACTATTCATCGAAACTGATTTTACACAACGTATTGCACCACAATACTAGTACTAATCGTACGCACTATCAAAAGAGATATAGGCTCTGTACACGTACGAGTATAAATTGCTAACAAGATATGAAGTAAAATGGGGTTATTTGCAAATCTGAGGCTATTTGGAACCATGGGATTATTATTATTGAAATACTTTCATCTAATTTAATTCTGAAAGAATGCTCAATGTCAATACATAAATATACATAATTATATCAGTTGTAGAATCCGATGTTTCTATTTGCTCAGTTCTCTATTTGAATTTTAAAATTCTATAGTACCAAATGCCCTTGGTTTACAAATAGGCCCATTTTACCGGTTCCTACTATTAATAGGTTTTTTTTTAAATATTTTTATTACCCAAAGCATGCGTAGCGAAATATCAAAGTTACAAATTTTGTACGAAAAATTTGATTACCTACTAGAAGAATTTGACCTGCGACGAAATAAATACACCAGCCGCCACTGTAAACAATATTTCTGGCTCGTAGTCCATAATCTTTTTTTATCTTATTAGACAAAAAGAAATACATTTATTTACCCGCCAAAATATAGATTAGTAATCAAATTTACTATTAATTAATAGCTGTAGGTATACCTACTTCACCACATCTATTTCTTAGTGTAGGTACCATAAAGACAACTTTAAATTGTATTATTTATCGTGATTGTGAAACAGACTCATATTTTATATACATAAAAATAATACCAGATTAAAAATAAATAATCAGCTAAAATGAACAATACCCACGAAAGGGCATTTATTTTGGAAGGCTACCACTCATAATAGTCGTTAAATCAAGTTAGCTTATCACCGACAATAACAATGAAAAAAATGGACTACAATAGTGTACACTCAACTTTACAAACTGCGCACTGCGCAGACATGCGTCATAGTACTCAAGGTCATTGACGTTAGATTGGTCATGCTTACGATACTAGCTGATAATTTCGACACTTGCTCTCAGTGGCAGCGTGGCCGAGTGGTCTAAGGCGCTGGTTTTAGGCACCAGTCCGAAAGGGCGTGGGTTCGAATCCCACCGCTGTCAGAAACCTTTTTGTACTTTTTATTTTTATAAACGAAAAAAAATGCCTATATGTTAGCGGTAAACCACTCTACATATATTTGCACTGAATAATTTGTACTAAATATTTTTATTTGTATGATATCTGCTTGCAACAAGTGTCTTAAAGACCTATTAAATATGATATTTCTTTATGTTGTTGATAGCCCAAAAAATCTTAAAACTAAAATAAAAAAAACATACTTAATTAAAAAAAGGAGATACAGAATCAGCATTGTGTGTAGCAGCAAAATGATGACATTTATCACTTTGCGGATTGATTTAAATACAAATTGATTAAAATCCTGTAACTAATTAAGATCAGAGTCGTTATAATAAATAACAAAATAAATATACATTTTGGAAATAGTCGAATATCTCTCACATTATGAAGACATCAACTAAAATTTTTTAAATAAAATTTCTCTCAAATTAAGTATAAAATAAATCTATGATAAGGCTTTCGATTATTATAAACTCGACACGTATCTAAAATTGATTGATGAGTCGTGATAGCCTAGTGGTGGTGACCGTTGACTGGCAAGTCAGAGGTCTCGGGTTCGAACCCAAGACGCGCATCTATGACTTTTCGTGAGTTATGTGCGTTTTATAAATTAATTATCACTCTCCGTGCCTCGGATAGCACGTTAAGCTGTTGGCCCGGCTGTCAATTGTAGATCTTTGACAGTCGTTACGGGTAGTCAGAAACCCGAAAGTCTGACAACCAGTCTTGCCAAGGGGTATCGTGTAACCCAGTAACTGGGTTGTGGAGGTCTGATAGGCAGTCGCTCCATGTAAAACACTGGTATTCAGCTGCATCCGGTAAGACTGGAAGCCGACCCCAACATAGTTGGGAAAAGGCTAGGCAGATGATGACGTATCTAAAATTAGCATTAAAAAGCTAGAAATAACACATCATGCTTCTGACCCCCGCAACCCAAAGGGTTACGATATTCGAAGGTGAGATTAGTTGTCAGGATTTTATGAGGGTACCGACTCCCTATATCGGCTGTCAAAGATCTTTGAAATGCTTTGAAATTTATTTTTTATTATTTCTCCGATTGTTCCTTTATAAAAATTGTCATGATTTGAACTTCAGAGATACAGAGCGGAACTCCTCATAGCCGGACTCCGGACGATAGCAAACCTCTCATAACAACTAGGTACCTAATTTCACTTTGTTTCTGTGTTTTCGAATTCTGAAAATGTGGTCTTTGAAGTAAATGTGCCACACAAAATTTTAAAAAAAATATAAAAGAATTCAACCGTCTTCGAAACACTAAAACCGAGTCGAATATCCAACACGAACGTTTAAGTATTATTTCTAGCTTTTTAGTGTTTATAAGTAACTGCTCTACCGAACCAAATGAACGGAGTTGTAATTAACCTGATAAGAATGGTGTTATCAACTCATTATTTTTTTTTCTTTTTCGGAAAATTCTGCTACTCATTTTCGCACGCAATAAATAAAACAAACCTTGACCTACACCATCACTCGTGACTTCCCACACCCATTAGAAATTGACAACTGTCAATAAAAACAACCAAACCATTTATTACCTTAAACCAAACCTCAAATTTTGCGGCCAAAATTTCGACAACCTCTAAAAAACTTTCAAGTATCGATAGATTTTGCGATTACAGACTCAAATAATCGATTACACCAATAAATCAAGTTCATGGGGAAGTAGTTCGGTAGAACCGGTATTCGGAGACTCGATGGTCGATCTCGATACTGCCATCAACTCGGAATTGTAATTAATCGTTGTCACGACATACACATGAAATTAGAGATCCTGATCCTGAGAATATTATTTACATTATTCATAGAGTAAGTTATACAGAGGTTGTTAAAAAATTGGTTATAAACTTGTTGAACAGAATAATCTTTATACCCAATATCAATTTCCGACATTCTACTTCTTCTTCATCGTATGGTTGATTTGATGAACAACCGTGTAAAAAGTTTAAACCGCTCGTAGGCCTTTGACATGACTTTTACACACCGTTGAAAAAATTCATGACATAATTATGTGTCCTACACGTCGTCGTCGAGCTAAAAATTAAAGTTCATTGGAAAGAAGTCCAAAGAGCGCAGACACCGATCTGCTATTTGATTTCAAAATATCTTCTAAAAGAGTATAACCAAATCAAGGTGCTCCCTAAAAAATATAAACTGCATCTAATTTACTTTACAACAAATAGGTATCAACACGATTTTTTAAAGGATTCTATGTTGTACTTGTTTGTACTTTGACGTTTGCCGGCGGTATGACCTGCATTGTAAACCGGAACAAAAGATAACCGTTATAAGAATTATCATTATAAATGATTGAACAGTTTAAAATAATTTAAATCGCATAGCCTAAGATTAATAACGTTAAGTAAATATAATAAATTGGTACCAAGTCGTTTCTAGCTCCTGTTTTTTTTGACATAATTCTTAAACACTAATTTGTCATCAACAAAACTGCGCTTAAAATATAAAATTCAAAAACTATTGATATATACAATTAATATCCTTTAAGTATGTATATACTAAAGATTAAGATGACTAATCGTTTATAAGCTACATCGTTTAGTTAAGCAGCCGTCCGTAACGGACAAATCAATCAAATTAACCGTCTGTTCTCATTTATTACTCTGTGCAGTTTTTTATTAGACCTGCTATATCTATTGTTTTAAATATACATTTCCTAGAAATCTATAAATAGAATGTCTTAAATAATTAAGCAGAGAAAGTGCAATTGACAAGCTGTCTAGATCAGACTGTATATTAAATAATTTCTAATTTTTGTATTGAACGAAAGTTATAAAAACTTATAAGAAATTAGTAGAAGATAGAAAAGACTTTATACAACTGTTAGGTACCTTATGTCGTAAGGCCATTGCCCACCTAAATGTCAATATGATATCCATAGTGAATTAAATCACATCTCTAATCTCGTTCTCTTCCGCAATTAACAAGCTCCTATATTTTATTGACTCAATAAAACTATAAAATCCTTTTCTAAAAGTTATGTGCTGTTAAGTTTCTATAGAAGACACTTCTACATAATTGGAAACACCAAAACACAATAGGTGTAGGCGAAGCTTTATATTATTGGGGTACTGAAGGTATTGCCGCATGCCTTTATTTTATTTATTTTTAATGGAAACTTATTTTTAAATGGTTTTACTTAGCTTGCCCTGTTTGTTATTTGGTTCAAATTTGGTAATTGAAATTTTATCACCTCCCTGTTGAGAAATTGATCTGATATTTGGTACATACCTTTAGTTCTGATGACAAAACCGTTTTACGTAAAAAAATGTTTACTTAAATTATTTCAACTGATAGTAAGTGTCAGTCACCGATGCCCATAGGCACAGGTACCCGCAACATCAGAAGCATTGCAGATAGGGTTGTTAGATCTCCGGCTTTTTATAATCATGTTCGGCTAAATATTTACAAGTCACGCCTGTTCGGCTTTTGTTAGGCTTTCGGTTATAAATGCCGAACGAAACGAAAACGTCCCTTAAATTTGAAAGCAGTACGTAATAATAATAAAAATACAAATAAAAGTAGGTATCTATGAATCTTTTTATGAGTCCGGTTTTTTGTATTTTTGCGCCTGGCAACTCGAATTGGAGATGCGTGGCCGGGTTTTTTTATTCTGTGAGAGGGTGCTATTCCATTCGTGCTGATACCAGTCATAGGTAATAGCTCTACAACCATAATTAAGAAAAACGTATGTGTTTGACCTCGCAGCCACCTAATGGTAACCGCTGTTGTCTACGATGGAGCTCACCTGCCTTTCAAGCAGGAGGGTAGTTGAACCGTCCCCAAATAAGTTTAGACGCACCGGAACACGACACAGTTACTTAGTGGCAGAAGTAACTTAAGTCGATCGCTGCAAGTTTGTGACCCCTGATTCATTAGTAAAGACTTTTACGACACTCAGAAGTAGAGGTGTTGTTGCTATTCTATCCCGATATACCGCAGTGGATTATGAATCATCACACCTAGTTTGATGATTCATGTTCATGAATATTTATTTAAATATCTAATTCCCAGTCTCTCGCACGCAAGTTTATAATGCATTGACCTCTATCATTCCTATTATGTCAATTTAGTTTTGTCCTGAGTTTAAGAATAGTGCCGTGCAGAAATTAGTTTAGGGTACCGTTCTAACCATAGAGTACCTATTCAAGAAAATATAGAGTGATAACGTCAACCACATTGCCTTGTGCGGAGCGAAAGCACGTCTCACCATACAAATGTTAAAATGTCATTTTTTCAAATTATATTTTCTAGACGTTTTTCAAAATTTAACTCGGCAGTTAACCATGATATAAGCTAAAATGTAACTTTTTCGCTCGTGGAGCCTAGTTGAACCGCAGTCGGTCGAGGTATGATCGCAAACGGAGCTCGTGTTGCGGCCGCGTTGTTCATACCGGTGCTCACGGTTCATACTTCTATAGGGTTGCTCTATATTTTCTTATATACTTTAAGGTTCTAACCATAGATTTAAAAAAGATATAAAGTTATCTGTGGTTCTAACGTTGGGAAAAGAGGCCAGTTGCGTTGTAAAGTCACTCTTGTTTGTATTTCAAAGTTGTCTCCACGCAAATTATCAGTGCTAGAAAGATAAAATTTGGCTTGATAATAAATGACTGTATCTCCGAAAAAGTATTAATAAATAAGAATTCAATTTATTGCTTATTATTATAGGGTCCCGTAGCCAAATGGCAAAATCTTATAATTTTGTCCTGTAGTGTAAATCATAGTTATTTTACTCGAAAACTATCTACGGGAACTATCTATAATCACAGAAATCGAAATTATTATTTAGATTTCTGTGATCTATATGAATAAAATGTTGATGGTAGGTGCTTTCCACGAACTGCTACAGAATGGTGTAAGTAGTGAAATTATGAAATACCTAAATAAAATTAGGCGTAGAACTCGATACCATATAACTATGGTTGAAATTGTTTTTCAGTGTACACAAACGAGAGGAATATTATTATTATATTTAATTAAATAGTTAGTGAGCTTCTAAAATCACTAAATGTGTACAAACTGTTACAGATCAAGCTATACATCTCCAAGCTGACATCTTGTTGTATGAAGAGCCTATACAATGCGAGGTCAGTTCATATTGGTTTTGTAAAGCTGATGTGTAGCTGTGTGTACCATTCAGTCCATTGTATTGTTTTTTTTTTTAATTCAGATTAAGTACGTAATAGAACCAAAAAATACTTATTATATACGTAAGAAATAAGGATTTTTCCTTAGAAAACCGTTTATATAAATAATGCCATTCATAAAATATTAATAAAACATAGCGATTCAAATATCAGAGAGATTGTCATTTTGTACAACGGAACGTTACCAAGGCGCCTGAGACGCGCGGGCGCCGACTTCATAACTGGCACAAAAGTCTTCTTTAAACTTAAATTAAGACATTGATTGACTGACATGTTAATGCTTAGCTCATTTAGCTTGGTCTAGTATCTTGTAACTAAGCATTATGTTCCTGTTGGCTTTTAGGGGCTTTTAAAAAAATATTCAGAAAAAGCCGATATTTTTTCATATAAAATACTTACTTTTATAAGAGCCTAGTTTTTACCAGTCTTACGAAGGGGTATCGTGTAACCCAGTATCTGGGTTGTGGAGGTCTGATAGGCAGTCGCTCCATGTAAAACACTGGTATTCAGCTGCATCCGGTAAGACTGGAAGCCGACCCCAACATAGTTGGGAAAAGGCTAGGCAGATGATGATCATGAAGAGCCTAGTTTTTGCCCACGACTTTATTCGCGGTAATTTAGAATTTTTAATTTCAAACATGATTCCAAAGACACGTGGCGCCATCTATTAACGTTATTGTAGTTTCCCTCGGGAACAGTACATTTTTCGAGATGAAAGGTCCGTTTCTGTACACTTGACAACGTATATGCAAAATTTTAGGACGATTGGTTCAATGGTTTAGGCGTGAAAACCAAGCAAACAAAAAACTTACTTTCACATTTATGTATAATAGTTAGGATTCACAATTGACAGTAATTCATACTTCTGCTAACTTCTTTTTTAAGTTCCTTATACCTGAAGGGAGCCAATGGTGGACGGGGCTTCTTATTACGAAGACGATGCCTCGACAACTTGGCTATCTGTCTATCTTATCGTCTATTCGTATGTCTGTCACAGCTCTGTATTTCTTAACCATAATTGCCATAGGAAGTAGTTTTTAGTGACTAAGTGTTAGTGTATTACGCCGCTTTCATGCCAATTATTAAAAAAGTCACATCGTAACAATATTAGGTACGGAACCCTTAGTAATCAGGTTTTTATTAACATCCTGATATCGGAACGTTAAATTAATAGCATAGATATCGAGCACTGATATGATCTGATTTAGATTTTATGACGATTTCGTGGCATTGACCGTGATATTGCCATACTCTAGAGTCCGCTTCGATTATTGGCAAGCGTTTAAATCATCATTATTATAGGGTCTCTTGAAATTATTCTAAATACATAGAATAGAATTCAGTGCCCGAAATATGTCGCATTTCAATCGGTAGGAACTTCGCGCGGCCGCCATGCACCTACCCCACAAAAATTTTAACTTGTATCGATGTGTGTGTAACAGAGCCGCACTTAAGAGATTTCACTATAAGCTACCTCTCTCTAATTATAATTACTCTAAGGTACCCTACCTTTATAATCTATCACCCTATCTTTTTAAGGCCTAATTTCACCATTCACTTTACAAACCGAGTTTAATATAACCCTCCTTTTTTTTGTAGTCGGGTAAAAACTAAGTTCAACCCTACGCAAATTACAGTTCTAAACTCTGGACGCTTGAACCGAGTTTAACTTGAATTGATCGCGATTACTGTCAGTGGTGATATCGGCTCTAAGTGTCTAGGAATGACTTCGATATGAGAGTTAAGTATCTCTGCGCGAATCAAAAGGGTTCACATCTTTCATCAGTTCATCACCTTTTCTCTCGCGCACAGAGTATTAAAACACTACGCCATTTGACAATATCCTAAAACCAATTACCCTGAAATAGGAGGCTGTTTCTGTGTATAATAAAACCCGTCTCAACGAGTTCATCTCTCATCTCTTTGAAAGGTACAAAATATAAAACAAAAACAATGCTATCGCATATCTAATCGTGACTTTTACATCAATTAATCACTTGAAAAAATACTTATAAATATAGGTACCTACTTTCAGTCATAGAACAATGCGGTCATCGGGTCGGAGGAGAGTAGCACCGTTCCTATCTGTCAAAATATAGGCCCCAAACTCACCAAGTATTTAATTTACCGATGTGTGCGTGCAATGTTGTAAATTTTATTTGTGTTAGATCTGTCATGATAGCGACTTCTTACGAATACCACTACCACTTCACGAATCTTGCGAATGCTACATCCATTGACAGCCGCTGAAGCAGATTGTTGCTATTACACCGTAGGATGCTGCTGCCGATCCTCCAAATTTTTCCCTTTGTCGCTTTTTACTACACCGCGGGATGAGTAGGGGTGGTTCTATTCTTAGGCCGAAAACCAAACGGCACACGGACCGTATTTCATGGTGTTTCGAAAAAATCTGCAAAATGTAGGTATATGAGAATTAAGAACTTATTGTTGTATTGAGAACTATTACTTTTTAATATAAAAAAAATTGCCGCACCTTTTCGGTCCACTCTCGACTCTAATGACCATGTTGCTCTATAGCGAAGTTGATTAGACTGAGTATAGACTATCTTTAATTGGAGACATATCATTATATCTTGCAGCGTATTTTTTTTACTCTATACCACAATTAAAATAATAAATTTAAAAAAATATAATTTGCAATTACTAATGTGGCTACATGATATAAATCATACAGAATTATATATTATGGACTCTTTGAAGATATAACTAAACTGAATTAGAGTTAGAAGTTAGCATAAAGCTATTCAACGCTGGAAAGAGATTTTTATCTGATACTTTATGTAGGAGATAACAAGCAAAAATATGATCACATCGCTCTGTAGTTCACTGCACTTTCATTTTAATTATTTTTTAACGTTTTTATACGTATCTGAACTGAAATAAATTTATTGCTTAAAGTTTTTTAAACTTATCTTAATATCATGGTTTTTGATTTGTTGTATTTGCCTCCGTCCTCCCGAATAGAAGAATAAATATTAAAAAACAATGGAATTATACTCCTAGAGTAAGGTAGAAGTAGAGTAGGGTAGGGTAGGAATAGAGTAGGGGTAGGATAGAATAGGGATAGAGAAGTAGGGTAGAGTAGGGTAGGGTAGTGTAGGGTAGAGTACAATAGGCGCAGAGCCAGGATAATCACGCGTACGAATTTGAGCCGGGCAGCTAGTTTATTTATAAAATCGTAAAAATGAAAGCTCTTTGGTTAAGACCTCTTTGGTCTTTCTTTGAGTAAAGGTACATCCAGGCCTTTAGCTTGCACGTTTGCGGATTCACATTCTGATTTTGTTTCGGTATTGCTACCAAAGGAAGACGTATTTTATCAGAGTAATTATCGTTAACCCATCTATAAAGTACTTAATAATATAAAAGTAACCATTAATTAGAGAATCAATATCGACAAATTAACGAAAACAAATAATTCTTGTGGCTTCTAGCACTATAAATATAAATACTTAACATAATTAATTGAGAAAAATTAATGCAAATCTAAAAGAGTCGTAAAACAAAAGTCGTGTCTATGGTCTGTGCAAAGATCATAAAAGCCTATTTTGTGTTGCCAAAAGTGATTAATTTTAACAAGATAAACAAGCTACCTATTTACGTGGGAAGCTATTTATGTATCCGGACTAACAGTTTAGATCAATAGCTATTAGCTTTATTGTTGTTTTTTTATATTTTCACTAATATCGATGCACGATAACGATAAGCAAAGTATTTGAACGTTTGAACGTTTCATGGCACTTTTGCCATCATCATCATCATCTCGGATTGATCCATCATCATCACATAATTCATCATCATCATTATCAGCCTGTATATTAGTCCACTGCTAAACATAGGCCGCTCCCAATGCACGCCACTTTTGTGCGCGCATTGGAGATATTTTGTGCCCAGAATCGTCGAAGCTGCCGCCCATTCTCCGGATCTTTCCCTTTGTCGCTGTTTATCTTTTCCCGCGAGACGAATAAGGGACCCTCTATTCTTAGGCCGGAAACCACACGGCACAACACAATTATATCCCCATTAATTGGCATCATGCTTCATACGTCATAGAAAGTTGCTGCTTCCCTAGAATTTTTTTAAAATTTAAAACATTTATTCGGTTAATAATAATACACCAACAGGAAATTTCTGATTTGATGTGATTTCTGATGAACAAGAACTTTCCAGTAAGCTATGAAACAGGCACTTTAGCTGATAATTTTACGCCTATTTAGCTGCTATCAACAACATGCAAAATCACTACGTTAATCGCTTTTAATACTATAAAGTTAGTAAGTTAACTGTAGTTGTATAAAAATATTTAATCATCTTCCTCAGAAACATTAGTATACCTGGCATTATTTAAAAAAGAACTATAAAATAAGATATTATTTTAAAAATATATAATTATTATAGTGTTCCAAATTTACTAGATGATAAAATTGACATGACAAGTTAGAATTTAGTTTTAAAATATTTATCTAAATGTAATAAATTACCCATGAAGAATATTTTGGCTATTATAATGGTTTAATATCCTTAACTACAATATTCTACCAAATAAATTTTTTGATTGATTTATTGATAAAAGAAGAATTATTCTGACACCTACACATCTAAAGCATAAAATTAAATAATTGCACATGCGCATAGCAATTAGCACTCTATTGCTAGAAAGTGTCACTTGGTGACAACTATTAAAATCAAATCTTGCGCAGCCTGTCACACGAGTCTTGTTTACGACTCTCGGACGTTGAAAATAAATACATTAATTAAAAAAAGAAACTTTGGCTAAATGAACTAAATCGTTCTGATGAGTATAATGAGTATAATCATTTCGTCGGCGAATTATATTCTAATAATTATGTTTGCGGATATTATTAATTTTGATTTTAAATAAAATATTTGGGTTACGTAGTAAAATATGAATCCCTGTTTCTCAAGTTTTCTTACTTCCCAGTTTTCTAACTTAAAACTGTATTCTAACTTCCCAGTTTTCTAGCTTCAAAGCGGCTGGACCGATTTAAAAAAATTCTATTCCATTTTTGAATTTACCCAGTAGGTAGTGCATATCCGTAGACTGTGAAACTGGGCCTTAGACTTCTAAATAGCTGGGCCCTCTTCAACTTCATTCTCAAGGGAAGTAATTTTCAAAATATTAGCGTCACTTGAATAAACGTTGAAAGATTTTTTTTATTATAATATAATTATTATTATTAATTATAATTATATTAAAATATATAATTATAAATATTAAACAAAGTATTACATTTAATTTTTTTATAGGCAGTGGTATATTTTATTGTAAAGTTTAAATTATATACTTTTAAAGAAACGTAGTTTTTGTTGGATCCACAACATAACTCATTCTCCTACTTTGCTTGGCATCGACTTCAAAACGGACTTTGCTTTGTAATTTTTTTCTTTTGCTTTAGAAAAACTACATATTTTACGTCCAGAATTTCCAGGTTGAAAAACTCAATGACCTATGAACTTATTTTCAGCAGCTGTGTTTCACAAATACAAATGTAACTACAGAACCCGCTCAATCTGCGCCAAAGAGGAAATTACTATAATTTATGTTGTATCGATAATTACTTTAGATCAGTTTTTTACATCGCACAGTCACGGGTATTAGCAACTTATCGGTTGGCCTTGGCAATGAATAGGCCTACAATTTGGCAAACAGGACCTCAAACACCACATCATTACTGTCCTCAGAATAATATTTAAAGGTAAATTATGCGTTCCCTTAATTAAATAATTTGGTAACAGGATACTGTTGAGATTATATTACGTCATCAAGTGGAGCCTTTACCTATCGAAAAAATAATATAATAGTATCTAACGTTGAAGACTTACTTAAGACTTATAATACAAAAGCAAATGGTGATATGAATATACTAAAAACTCCACTAATGAATTTGTATAAATAGGTACACACGCACAGGGATGCTGAGAATTGGTAACGTCAAACTGACCCCTCCTCTATCATCATCATCTGCCGGAAGGCGTTAACTGTTGAACTTGTTGCTTGAATCCACCGGTTATCCACGACTAACGATGTCGTCGGTCTACCAAGCAACGCTACCAACGCTTCGTCTTCCAGTTCGTGGTCGCCGCTCGAGAACGTTCCCATTTAATACAATTTTTATTATATTTTCCATTCTCTCGGATTCCCCAAGCCAATAATGTCTTCTTCGTATAGATCTTGTCTTCTGCTGGTGCCGAAGACAAGATCTGCGCGTCACTTCAGCATTTTGGCGCGAGCCGACTGTTTTAGGAATCCTGCAATGTAGGTACCAATTTGACAGCTGTCAAAACCTACTTGTTCTCATAATCAAAGGAAATGTATTTGCACTAAACAAACCAATAGAGATTTTTCTTTTACTTAGTGTGATGATACTAACACAGCAATGAATGAACTCTATTATAACAACCGCATTAAATGTAGAACAAATGTTTTATCTGCAACTTACATCTTAATTTCATAATTTATCTTTATTGTTTTATCAAAATCTCAATCTTGAACAAGTTTGATTTACTCCGAAGATTTGGTATTTTTAATTTGAACCAGAATTTACTTTTCTATTACATTACATTTATTTAAAAACATTGTAGGTACGTTTGTTTTTTGAAAAGTTTCATTGGAACATTGCAATTGCAAATATCCGATCATAATCTATATCCAGACGAGTTGAGGTCCATCTAATACCGACCAAATGCAGCTAAATATCAGTTCCGACTTCAACAAACTTTGGGAATAAAAAGGCTAGGAGAATGGATGATACATGAGTTGCGTCACTTGGGTTCTAACCCTTTTTTAATGGTTCTGCCCTAAGACATTTTAAGGGACATTCTGGGTTCAAACATTACTGTTAAATTTAGGTATTCTAACTTTTTTCTTTAACTGAACACACTTCTAGAATAACTAATTATATTTTAGTGCATTAAGATTAAGAATTAGCGAAGAATTCAATCTTCACGCCGATTATCCGCATCGAAACCGTAAATACAGACTTCATACATAAGCTTAAGTTATTATTTACGATCGCAATTTGCTGCATTCTTTAATAAAACGCTTATTGCCTAGCTAGTAAGGTTGATATTCAATCTTCATTGGGCTACATTTCAAGACTAATATGTCAAGTTCAGAGTCTACGGTCATTGCACCCAGTACTGAACGACGCTAATGTACTAATAAAACGTTAGTTAATTAATATAAACACGCGTCACATCGATCGCGACCCATCACATAATTTATGATGGTCAGTTTGTAGGTGAAGTTCGCAAGTATGGGTCAGTCGTGCGCGGGAGTGGTGGTACGCGATTCTTACTATATAAGCGCAGAGAAATGCTCTCGCTGCATCCACTCAACCGTGTCCTCTCTACGATAGTGATCTGATCATGGCTGCCAAGCTTGTAGTAGTCGTGGCGTTGTTCGCCGTGTGCCACTCCAACCCCGTCCTTATAAACGGTTAGTGTAAAAAAATATTAAAAACAAATATTTTTGAATTAACAATAAACAGTAACAAAGAAATATAATAATAAAACACAACCCTGGAAAAAAGTATTAATATAATACAAAAATTTAATAATAAAAATTCATATAAAATATAAAAAGTAATATAAAAAACTACTACTTTTTTCTTAATCCATCACAAGTTGTATAAATCTTATATTTATTGTTCCTTCTTGCAGATATCGTATACCGTGACGGACGCGCCTACTCCATTGGTCAAGCATACAACTTTGGCAACGGCGCCAGCACAGCTCAAGCCCATGTTAACGGAGACAACGCCCAGGCTTACGGCAGCTCCAACGGCGGCGCTCAGCTGGCACGCGACGGATACTACTACCCTGGACAGGCCATCGCCCAAGCACAGACATACGATGCCCCCGAGAACCCCGCCTACGGCGCAGCTAAGGCTGTAGCTCAAGCACAGAACGGGGCTTACTACCCCCTGCCAGCGCCCGCAACCGTCGTCACTTACGAGCAGAACTTTGCGGTCCCTGACGTAGTGTACCAGGTCCCCAGTGCCGCCGCCGCGCAATCCTCCGCTATCTCCAACGGCGTGTCAGACTCTTCTGTTACCTCCGCCACTTCCAATGGCGCCGGAGTCGCGCAGTCCTCCGCTAAGACTCAGGGACTCGGCAGCTATGGCGTGACTACCTCTAACGCTCAGACATACGGCTCCGGCTTCGGATCTGCAAACTCCGGTGCCAACTCCGGCTACGGTTCCACAAGCACATCTGCCAAGACTCAAGGCCACGGCTCCGCTTCGTCTACAGCTCAGACCAACGGCGTTGCGTACCCCGTCGCCCCTGTCGTCCCCGTCGTCTCCGCTGAACCAGTACTACCCGCTATCATCGAAGCTAAGGCTCCAATCTTCCACACTGCCTACGTGCCTTTTGTGCCTGCCCAGAGCGTTGCTTCCTCCAATGCTAACGTGATCGGCTCTGGCAATGCTGCCTCCTCCGCTAAGGTAAGCCACGGTGTTGGCAGGCGCATCTCTTGGCGCTTTGGCACTCTGTACGACACTCCCACCGCCGCGCACGCGCAGGCCAACACTCACTCTGGATATGGCGCCGCTAAGTCTGCCGCCCACACTCACGGCTACGGCTCCGCCAACGCGAACGCTGACGTCAACGGCTACGGTTCAGCCAATTCAGTTGCTGGCACACACTCTGCTGGCTACGGATCTGCCAAGTCGTCTGCCAATGCTAACGGCGCTGGCTCTGCTAACGCCAACGCTGACGTGAACGCCGCCGGCTATGGCGCGGCCAAGTCTGCCGCCAACACGAACTCTGGGTATGGTAACGCTGCGTCCTCCGCCAACGTGTATGGCGGGTACCACGGCGGCTCCCAGACCTCTGCCGACGCGCACACTAACGGCTTTGGCAACGCCGCGTCCTCTGCCAGGACTCAGGGCGTCAGCACCGCCTACAGAGTGACCAGCTCTCAGGCTAACTCGTCTGGCCACGGCTCCGCGCACGCCAACGCCTTGTCTGTCTGAGCGACTAGAGCGTTCATGAGTACATGTACGCAACCACATCACGACGACTCCCAGTGATACTGAATACTTGTCTTGATGTATTTGCGAAGTGTTTGAGACTGCATTTATTTAATTTAAATTATTTATTTATTCAAATTGTCAAGATACATTTGTCCGTATAAATTAATATGCTTAAGCAATGCCATAAATAAACGACTTTGAATCTTACTCACGTGGTTGTGTATTTCGTTAGGGTAACTGCCCGAAATTCCCTCCTTTTTACAAATTATATGTAAGTTATGAAGTATTTGTCCACTGGGTGCTCGAGAGCGAGTGCTGCCTACATCACAGTAAAAGTAGTATCTCAAAAAGAGCTTATTACTTTAAAAAAAATACTGTATTTAATCGCTTTACTTTGATGGTGATTATAAGTTAATACAATGTTATAAATTATATATTTATATGTATAACATTGTATTATAGTTATAATTTAATTAATCGTATTTATTCAAGATTCATTGTGTTATTTATAACAATCTGACTCTTAACTATATGTTACATTACAAGTCACCAGTAGTGACAAGTAAATACAATATAAGTAAAGCACACTACAAATAAAAACATGGTTAACTGTATGCCTACAACTCCAACGACAGCAACGATTTATGCAAAAACGCAATTTTGGTGCTTGCCCGCACCATACGTACCAGGGATGCGCACTTATAGCATTATATGCGAGCTTCTGCAAATATTCCTGACGCACTACAAAAATAGGACATCTACGTATGGACTCTGTAAGCATTATTTTATTATACTGGTCATCACTGACGACTTTTATGAGCTCTCCGAGGCATAGAGCAGCTGATATTTATTTATATTACACACTTTTTAGCGGTGTGGATCTTAGATTTGAAGCTGAAACCTCTTTGACACAGAAACGGCCACAGCAATAAAAAAAAATATTTTACATATATTATCACTAATCTGCACTAAAATGGCGCCGAACCGTAAGTTCTGCTCGAATTTATGGCATGGTTTTAAGTATTTGGTGATGTATAATGCTGTCATACGTTGTACAGTAAAGTTCCTTATAAAAATAAAATATTAAAAAAGTGGACTAATCAACTATTGTGGACCACTTTGTCACTGCGCAAGTGTACGCGCATGCGCAGCGCGACACTCCGTATTATCTCTACGTACGCTACGTTACGCGTAGCACTTGCGTCGTAGCAAGTTAAAGGCATGCCGATTGCAACCAACCTCTAACTTTTCGTAAGTGCTAATTATGCTCCGTTCCCTCTCTAGTCGTGTCGGATTAATTAATGACCTCCGGACCGAATTTCGGTCACAGCGGCCAATCTCAACGGAGATTAGCAGGAGATATTATAATGCCCAAGTGTGTACGCAAACACAGGTGGACTCTCTGTTCCCTCACTCTCATAGTCCAATGGGACGGCAATCCGACACGACCGGAGAGAGATCAGACGCAGGGCCAACAGCTTAACGTGCTTACCGAGGCACAGAGTAAGCGAAAATTAATTTATAGTACGCACATAACTTACCAAAAGTTGCCTTGGGTTCAAACTTAGACCTCTGACTTGTCAACGGTCATTTCCCATAAAAGGATGGGAAGCTACTTAGTTCAAGTGTTGAAAACTGACGCTAAAATAAAAAAAAATACCATATTGATACAAATAAAAAAAAACTGTTACCATACCTTCACCTGTAAAAGTTCTAACAGTATGCAAGAATGTATTTGGTCCTACCTCTTCTGATAGCATCACTGACATGCGATATAAACTGCTCATCTTCATCACATACTACCTGTTGCTCGCAGCTTCGTCCACGAGAACCACACAAAAAAAATAGCCTCAGGAATAATATAGCTTCCTATTAATGAAATATTTTTTAGGATCGGACTGGTATTTCCGGATATTATCCCTAACTTACATACATACAAACTTTACCTCTTTATAATATTAGTATAGATTAGTATAGATATCGTTGATTTTATATGTTTTGAAATCAAAACACAATAGAAAAACCAATTATACATTATCTCATTCTGTCCAGGCAGCAGTGAATCGCATGTAATTGAAACAATGCTCGATTCATTCTAAACGTTACGAATTTTAGGGAAAGATTTACATGACAATTAGAAAGATTTATATAAGAAGAAAACAACAGTGATAACATAGTGGCATGACCATTGGACTGCCAAGTCAAAGGTCCCAGGCGCGCATCTGTCTTTTCTGTAACTTACGTGCGTATTATAAATTAAATATCACCTGCTCCGTGCCTCGGAAAGCACGTTAATCTGTTGGCCCCGTTGTCAGGAAGATATTTGACAGCTAATAAGGGAGTCAGTACCTTTTTTTTGTGGCAGGGGGGAGAAAAAAATACCTTCCGCATACCGTACGTCCTCGGACGTACGGTTATGTAGGGCTCGTACCCACTAAAAACGTCTCCCCCTGCGTGTTCCTCGCACTGTATCGGACGGGTCCGGGCACCGTAAACGCGCCTCGCAGCCCCGTCCAGTGCCTGCCTGTAGGCCCGCTCAGTTAGTCAGTACCCTCATACCTATAATCCTGACAACTAATTTAACTTTAGAATATCGTATCCCTTTAGGTTGCGGGGGTCAGTTAGGCAGTCGCTCCGTAAAAAAATGATTTTCAGCTGCATCTGGTTAGATCAAAAGCCGACCCCAACAAAGTTTGGGAATAATAAGGCTAGGAGGATGGAGTTATAAGAAAACTCTATTGAATTATTTATAGTTTATATAAACATTAGCTTTTAGCCGCGGCTTTGCTCGCGTTAATTTAGAATTTGAAATTATTAAAAATTCAATCATGATTCGAAAGACAATTATCATAAGAACGTTATTATTGTTTTCCTCGGGAACAGTAATTACTTTTTTTTGGGATTTATGTCCGTTTCTGTACACCTAATCGGTTCGTGGTTTACGCGTGAAAAGGTAACAAACAAACTTACTGTCGCATTTATACTATTAGTTAGGACATTGAATATCGCGTCGCGTCGATAGCGAGTCATCACCTAATTTATGATTGTCGTATGAAGTTCGCAAATATAGGACAGTCGTGCGCGGGAGTGGTGCTTCTTACTAACTATATAAGTGCAGATAAATGCACTCGGTGCATCCATTCAACTGTGTCCTGTGATAGTGATCTGATCATGGCTGCCAAGCTTGAAGTAGTCCTGGCGTTGTTCGCCGTGTGCCACTCCAGCCCCGTCCTTATAAAGGGTCAGTGCTAATATTATATTTCGAATTCTTCTGTAATGACTTGTAAGAGCCATAACTATTTCATTAAGGCGCCTCTTACCGCTATCGCTCGCACATTGAAGATATAAAATCAATGAATATAGTTATGAAAAATCGAACTACACCATATGAAGAAGAACAACATTACTAAATTTTAGAAAATAAATCAGCTTGATCAAAACATGTTTTCAATTTAAAAAATAGCTTTATGTGAATTTTTATTTTATTCCATTTCTATGCATGAAAACATGTTTCATTTAGTTCATTCATTTCATTTTCGTGTTTCATTTCATGTGTTGATTTAGTTGAAGTTAAATAATTCGGACATTGTGTGAAAGAAATTTTTAATGAACTATTATTTCAGTTGAATTTAAATTGAATTGAAAGAAATTGAATATAGATGTTTGAAGTTATCTGTCGTCACGCGGGATGAGTGAAGATAAAGATTTTATTTTGTTTCATTAGTCCACAACACGTTTTCTAAAACCATATTGTTTTCTCTTGCAGGTTCAGTATACCATGCCGGACGTGGTTACTCCGCTTATAACTTTAACTACGGCGCCAGGAAAGCGCATGCGCAAGTCAACGAAGCACATGTACAAGCACAAGCGCAAGTCAACGCTCAGGCTTACGACAGCTCCAACAGCCGCACTCAGCTGGCGCGCGACGGATACAACTACCCTGGACAGGCGAACGCCCAGGCTTACGGCAGCTTCAACGGCGAAGCGAAGCTGGCGCGCGACAGATACTACTCTGGACACGCCAACGCCCAGGCACAGATATACGATGCCTCCAAGAGCCCCGCCTACGACGCAACTAAGGCTGTAGCTCAAGCACAGGACGTGGCTTACTACCCTGACGAGCAGCACTTTGAGATCCTTGAAGTAGTGTACCAGGTTCCCGGTACCACCGTTATCTCCAACGGCGTGTCAAACTGTTCTGTTACCTCCGCCACTTCCAATGGCGCAGGAGTCGCGCAGTCTTCCGCTATCTCCAACGGCGTGTTAGACTCTTCTCTTACTTCCACTTCTTCCAACGGCACAGGAGTCGCGCAGTCCTCCGCTATTTCCAACGGCGTGTCAGATTCTTCTGTTACTTCCACTTTTTCCAATGACGCAGGAGTCGCGCAGTCCTCCGCTATTTCTAACGACATGTCAGACTCTTCTGTTACCTCCGCAACTTCCAACGGCGCCGAAATCGCGCAGTCCTCCGCTGAGACTCAGGGACTCGACGTGACTACCTCTAACACACAAACATACGACTCTGGCTTCGAAGTTGCAAACTCTACTGCCATCTCCGATAACGGCTCCGCGATCACCTCTGCCGTGACTGAAGACCTCGGCTCCACCTCGTTTACTACCGAAACCGTCATCGTCGACGCTAAGACCTTACACGACTCCTATATTTCTGTGGTGCCTACCCAGAGCGTTGCTTTCATTGAGGCTAATGTGATTGGCTCTGGCACCGTTGGCTCCTTTGCTGAGGTCATTCAAAATTTTGGCAAAACTAGGCGTTTTGACACTCTGTACGATGCTCCCACTACTGCGCAAACACAGGCCGTCTCTCTTACTGATTTCGACTCTAAGTTTAAAGCTCTCGCCATGCTAGGCTAGGCTACGGCTTTGCCAACACAAATGCTGACGGGAAAGGATTCGGCTCTGCTGAATCTGTTGATGACTCACACTCTGTGGGTGTGATGTATTTAGTAAGTAATTTAATATGAAACTCCCTACAACATGATTTTTTTATTCATATGCAATAAATGTTCCTCAATTTTACGATCGACCGCGTTTTATTTCATACACTACATTGGCCCATTCGGTATTATTTTTTAAATCGGTATTCTTCATGCCCATCGGCAAAATAGAGAAGTTTGAAGTCTCCCGACTTGTTGGGACACACTTGGGACACTTACTGCAGGCGAATCAGGTAGTTTGTCGATCTCAACGTTATTGCTGAAGATTTGCACTTGGCGACTTTAGTGACACACATCGGATGATGTTATGAGCTCATGTGAGATTTGTGCGCGCCTGATTTGCCGGAGAAAAAGTAATGAAAAGATCGGGAGTGCATAGTGAAGAACCATCTTGAACCTAAACGATCGGTAATCGCATACTGATATGTGTTTCGGTAACAAAAGCAAAGTGATCGGAGACGGTTAACGACTACCTGCAAAGTTTAAAGCATTTGGCTAAAACATATCATTTTAGTAACACCATCATCGCTGTCTTATACAGACCATGTACAATTAAGTAATGCTTTTGAAAAAATAAAACAATTAATAAGGAATTACATACAGATTTATTTATTTAGAATCCACCGAATTACAATGATAATACAGGATTAAATAGAATAAAACTTGTAGTAATCATCGTTATAAAAATACAATGTTGTACAAATAAAGTAGGTTCACAGTTTCCCCTGCATGAAGGGTTTGAGATATTTGTGGAAGCTCTGGTTGACGGGCTCCGCGTTGAGGGGACTCTTGAGGGCTTCCGCCATCAGACGCTCGTACACACGACCGTCGTACGCGCCCAAGGTGGAGTTCAAGATCTGAGGAAATATATTGCAGAGTTATGAATATTTGTTAATGTCGATATTGATGAAACAACTACCTATTATCTTAACAGTTTGTTCACATAGAGTTCAAAATATCTTATTTGTCAATCATTAAACTTGAAATTAAAAAGTACCTAAGGATCCCTCTCTACTTAGGTATTGATATAGCAAACCCGTGTAGATAAAACTCATCATTAATTTTTTTAATGAATGCTGTATGAACGAATTCAATCTAAATGGTATTCATAAGAGGTTGCCAAAATATAAGCCAACTTCTAATAAACCACGTCTCTCCCAGGCAGAGCCTGCAGTTCCGGAAAAAATTCTGGAAGGAACTGGATTCCCAATTAAAATATTGACCGATGCGATACAAGGTAGAAGAAGCGAAGAAGGATATTTAACTTGTAATGGGACTCGATGGGTTCATCATCAGCCCGCATCAGTCCACTGCCGAACATAGGCCTTTCCCAATGCGCGCCACTTTTCTGCGCTCATATCTCCAGATAATTTACCCATAATCGCCACGCTGGGCAAACGGGTTGGCGATCGCAGTAGCAGATGATTGTTGTTACACAGAAGGATGTTGCTGCCCATCCTCCGAATCTTTCCCTTTGTCGCTTTTTACGACACCCGGACGAGTAGGGTTGGTTCTATTCTTAGGCCGGAAACCACACGGCAATTAATGGGTTATTATAGGGATGGATATATAGGGAAGTACCTCATCTCGAAAGTCGAAGGCGTCTACCAGCCCGACGGCATTAGGTCTGATCTTTCCGAGTAGTTCTTCGTAGATATTCTGCAACTGCTCCACGTCACTCTCCGATATTGAAGTGTACTAGAAAAGAAAACAAATGACGCTATATTTTTTTATTTTTGTCAACAATTTTTCGTCCGAAGCGTTCGCGAAAATTGTTTACGTTTTAGGCTAAATAATAGAAATGGAGGCACCTGTATTATTTGAATCATCATTATTCAAGTTAAAAATTTAGCTGCCCTTATTGTATAAAACGCATTGTTCTAAACACTTTGTCAACCACGCCGCAGACGCAATGCATTATTGTTCGCAGTTACCGGTGAACGCGGTGGCGTACAAAAGCTTAACCGCCGAACGAAAATAACAATAGTTATTATCCAGTGTTTGAAATTTGACTGTGATTCATTAAAAGTATTTGTAACCAATATTAATGGATAATTATAAACTTTCTGCAGTCCTTCTCCATATAAACTAATTATACCAAATCTCAAACTCCTCCGTGCTCGCAACATGCTTGAAAATGCGTACATAGTTCTCCATCATCAATCATCATCAGCCTATATTATTCTACTTTAAATGTTCCTATGCACATAAACACGTGGGATACTCATCAGCCTCTTTAATCGTTTCAGCGCGACTATTTCACGAGAAAATCCAATCGCAGTCAACTTCATAGACACAAAGACCTGTGCGTACTGTACCTACTTAATTTTTTTTCCTAACAGCAATTATACCTAGACATGTCTACGAATATCTCGAATTAAAAAAAACTGTGATGTTATGACGAGTGTCACGGTCACGAGTTCATGACACTTCTGACCCAATAAACATGCTAATGTGACGTGACGTCCGAGGTCAATGTCAAGTCACCGAACAGTCGTGACTTTTGGATAACGTTGTTTTTTTCGTTAGTTACGGACGTAAGAGACGGTACATCGTAAATGGAAAATAGTCAGTAAAAAAAATCTATTTTGATTAGAAAAAAAATAATTCGCATTTGCCTGCGTCGTGTCGGGTAAATAGCAAAACCCCTCTCTCTCTCTCTCTCTGCGTGTATAAAAGTGCATAAAAGTCGACTAATGATAGGACAAGTCATAATGTGATCAACACCAAAGCTACTTCTGGTGCGAGGCTGCGGCCGTGGTTACCACCTGGTTATCATGTGGATAAAGCCTAAACGACATAGTCGTGGTGAAACCTACCTATAATGATTATCTATGATTCAAAAGCTTCGTCGTATATCACAACACCGCTTAGTTACAAGTGGACGGTAAGTATGTGGTCAAACACGCATTCTGTCTGTAACCGCACTACACGTAGGAAAAAACTTTATGTTAAAAAAGAAAAGAAAAAAGCTTTTATAGCAATGGTGACGCAAAATACATACTGACGTAAAAAAAACAATTTCGAGCAGGATTTGAACAGATGCGACCTTCTGTATGAGATGTACCTAATATAAAACATCTAATAGACGAACATTTCTACTACCCATAATTGTTATTTATTTATTTTATGTGGCTATTCGTTTTCGCAAATGTTAATGTTTAAAATAAACTTTCATTCCGTACTTCTTTCTATCCGATGACTTTCAATTGTCTTCAAAACTCATAATCACCTTCCTTCCCTTGTTCTAATTTTATTTAGGGTCGGCGCAATAGGTTTTTTCTTCATGTCACTGCTTATTCCCTTTCTATCCATGTCATTTTTGATACAATCAATTGTCTTCTAAACTAAGCCATCAATATTTTACACATTGTCTGTCACCTGTCGAAACTGTAACAAAATACTTTCTCCTTTAATTTTTTTGTGGGCAAACTAAGTCAATAGTTTAACAACTGTTTATTTGAAGCGGACCTAGTTACAAAATGATCGATATTGATCTATTGGCACCGGTCAGATGATCCATCGCTTTTTGCTGCAGACCGCCGTATGTTGACCCCGTATCCAAATAACTGTACGTAAGACCTCCTGTAAAGGTTATATGTATAGCGAAAATAATAGATATATTCGTTAGTCTGTTTGGTTGCGATAAGAAAGCTTTAATTGTCAGGTAACAAATACCTACTTATTGCAATACTAGCTTCCGCCCGCAACAATTTCTGCGTGGATTCCGGTAACCCTACTTACAATACTGCTCATCTCCCATAATTATTGTGCTAATTTGTACCCTAAAACCTGACTTGGTATGTTTGCCGAATTTAAACTAAATCTGTCCAGTAGTCTTCGCGCCAATCTCTGACAGACAAACAGACAGACAAAGTTTCTCAAAACTATATACTCGGCTTCGGTATCGTTCATCGAACATGTAGCACTTACTTTTTTTTTTTCAAAAATATTGATTGTATAGTTTTTACTTTGTTACGATTTTATTATTATTTGCAATATAATTGAGATTCGCCCCCCAAGCACGCAGCGCCCCTTAGTGAGCTTGCGCAGCAAACATTATCTTAGCTATTTTACAATGCTGTTAAAAAAAAGCTGGCATATATCTCATAGAATGGGTTAACCTATCCTAAGATCCTTTGCATTCCGGCGGCACGTAAAAATGGTTTTCCTGATGTGTATAATTTGTCAACCCTGCCTGAATATTTTTTATGAGTCACAGAACTCACAGAGACATAGAGCGAGTGGAAATATAAGGGCGTGTCACACTGAGCGCCAGTCGGATGGAGTCCATTTCGTATTTCGTGATTTATGTAAACATCGCCGTAGATCATAGCAAGTGTTGATTATAATAAATGGCTAATCAATGTCTTGTGGTCAGCGTGTCTGTTATATCCGAGCTATTTGCTGGTGCTAGCAAAAAATCGCACTTCTATGCAAACCGATAACACTATATACCTGTATTTTATATAGTGTTTATACAACTTTTTTGTATTATTAGAGCCTGATTTTAGTGTGGTGTGAAGTATTTATCACTTTTTAAGATAATAATATTAATTAATATAATAAAAATAAACAAGACAATACGTTTCTATTGTCAAATTTTCTTTTGTGTGTCACAAAAGTTTTGTTTATGTCACAAAAGTAAATATTTAATAAGATAAAACTTAGATAAAATCATTCTTGAGATATTCCGACATGGATGTAACGGAGTATTTTTGCTGGCAATTTTCAATCTTTTGTTTTGCCATTTATTCACCGTCTTCATGACATGACTACACTACCGCAAAGGCATCTCTGTGCAATATCTTCAAATGTAAGCATAATATTTAATCATGGATAAAAACAAAATTAGTTTTTTTTTATAAAACTGTATCACACGGCGATTTTTTCTTGTATGATGTTTACACCATAATGTCAATGACATTTGACATACACATTGAAAACCACCTCCTTTTTTGAAGTCGGTTTAAAAGTGGTTGAAAATCTAGAATAAGTAAATTTTTTAAAATATTTATTACTCAAAATAAAATTATAATCAAAGTTTTTTTTTCATTTATCCCATTATACTAAGTACAAAGAACCTACCATATTATTAGTTATTACATAAATGAATATAATTATTAGATAGATAAATTAACTTTTTCACTTAAATAATAATACATTAGCGTTTTACAAAATTAATACCACTTTGAACATATTATCACGTTGAAAAATAAGATTAGAAAATAAATTAATCACGAACCTTTTACAAATAAAAAACATCTTTCTAATTAATTAATTTGTTTTAATTAAGAAAAACATGTTCCCGTTTAATTTTAATTCGTATTATTTATAGTCTATCACATTAAAGTCGATAGTTTTTATTCAAAATCCATCAGTATTTTATGACAAAAATCAAGAGTTTTGACAAAACGATAATTAGGTATCGATAATAAAATCAATAAAACCAGAAATGTTAACGATGTTCGATAACTAAGTATGTTGATCGCAATTTTATTGTGTCTCATAAATTTTGTGATACAAATGATTTCAAATATAAAGTGAAAAAAATGGCCACATATCAAGAAGTACTAAGAATTTTATTTATTACCTACTAACTGACAAACGTTGTCCTGTCAAATTTAAAAAAAAATTTATTAAAAAACAAAAAACCCGACTTCTAACTAAAAAAATATAGTATAAAAACTAAAACCCGACTACTTAAAATCTAAAAACAAGCTTCTTAGATTTTAAATAAAATTCTGTAGTCGAAGGCCTTAATGTATTATAGGTAAATAGGTACTAGATAATCTTCCAAGGGTAAATACTTTGTAATTTGGTGGCCTCCGACTACAGAATTTTATTTAAAATCTAAGAAGCTTGTTTTTAGATTTTAAGTAGTCGGGTTTTAGTTTTTATACTATATTTTTTTTTTAGTTAGAAGTCGGGTTTTTTGTTTTTTAATAAAAAAATTTTTTCCTAAGAGATAGTTTAAGAGTTATATTATAATATAGTCGTTAAACTATGTATGTACTATATACCTATATTATGGCAATCTTTTATCACGAAAATATACATAGTTCATGTAGGTCTCACGGACGAAATCGAGATCGATCAAGTTTAAACATATAAGTTGTATATATTTTTGTAATCACCTTTTAAAACTCTTCATTTTGATACCCCTCACGATCGGTTTGGGGGATTTCTTTTTTATTAATCATACCTTTTGGATCCAAAAATCTGCCATATCGATTTTTTAAAATTTGTATATACCCAGTGACACTCGCGCAATAAAGACGAATCCAACGACATATCATTCATCAAAATCGCTTCAGCCGTTTAGTAGTTACGAGGGAACATAGAGACGGACATACATACAGGTCAAACACATAACCCTCCTTTTTGGCTTCGCCGCAGTCGGGTAATAAAATATGTGAAAAATGCACATTCAACCTTTATTAAAATCTTATTCGTATTATTAAACTACCCCTTACCCTACTCTACTCTACCCTTGTCTACCCTACCCTTACCCTACGTTACCCCTAGGCTATCATACCCTAGGGGTATAATTCCATTTTTTTTGTTCTATTCTGCTCTTCTAGGCGGAGACAAATCTAACAAATTAAAAACCATGAAAATAGTTTGTCTTCTCGAGTTACAATTAGACGACTACGACTTTTATAGAGATTTAAAAAGCAGAAGAAGATTGTAGAAGCAGATGTACAAAACATAACAACCAATACCTCCAGAAATTGCTAGAAATTTCTTCGAACAACGAAGTTTAAACGAGATTTAATTTAACAACAAAAAAATAAAAATGCATCATAAATAAACTACACAAATTCAATCACGCCCAGTTCGTGACCACAGAATAAATAATAGGTATAATAAATTCAGTATATACACGCTTGTCTTGTCTCCGCTGCAAACGATTTTAGAGAAATTTGATAAAAAATACTAAACATTAATGAAGAGTGTTAGCGAAACTTATTTTAGACTAGACTCGGAAGAGAAGCAGAGGATGTCTCAAGTTTTTGTAATAATTTAAATCAGTCCTATTGATGGGCAAGCTTCTCTCACTAATCGCGAAAGGAAATACGTTTACACCGCGTTATAAAAGAGCCTTTTGGAATTTTGTTTGTTTGTTTTGTTTTGTATTGTTATAATTTAATATTATATAATGTTTGATTGGTTCTAATGTCAAAATTATCGCAACCAACACCGCAAGTAAAATCTAGTGCAAAAAGAATTCGATCTAATTCCGTTTGCTTGTGTTTTATTACATCCAATATCCATAAATTTTACCAAACGTGTAATTTACGATAAAACTCGTCTTAAAACTAGACTAACAGTGACATCTAGTAAAGCGGTTTCGCTAAAATATAGAGATCATTTTAACAAATGATAACACGGTTTTTAAATGAAAACTTTAATTAATATAAAAGATAGGACATCTAACTGTAGACGTGTAGAATAGTTCTACTAATTTTACACACAAAATTAATTTCCGTATGACTTGAAAATTAATTTTTATATATATATACATATAAATAGGTAAAAATAAAGTATAAAGTACCATCTTTTCTTATGTTTGTGAATCGTTTTGTTATTTATTTAATAACTATTAAAGAGCTTTAGTACCGTATGGTTTCCGGCCTAAGAATAGAACCACCCCCACTCGTCCCGCGGGTATCGTAAGAAAGAAAGAAATAATTTATTGTCACCACAATAAAAATGTACACAAATGAAATTACAATATTAATACTGTGACGAAAGGAGCTGATTCAGCATGTGTTGTGTGAGCGGTATATACTTCACTTTCAACGCTGATTTTCAATCAGCCCCCTTTAGCTACCACTGTGACTATCAACTATCTCTATATTTTACGGGTAACCAAGACTTCAAAGATGTAAAAAGGTGTAAGAAACGACTAAGGGAAAGATCCGGAGGATGGGCAGCAGCATCCTTCTGTGTATCAGTAATCAACTACTTCTGCTATCGCCAACCCGCTTGCTCAGCGTGGCAATTATGGGCAAATACCTCCAATGAGCGTACAATAGTGGTGTGCATTCTCTTTGAGAGTGTGAAATTTGGCATAGTAAATAGTTTATATGGAGAAGAAGTGCAGAAAGCTATAATGAATTTTTAAAAAATACGGTCGAATTTTGACCATTGACTGCACCACTATTTAGTATTGATAAGAAATCTATTTTGATTAGACAAGTGTTTAAAATAACGGAACATCAAATTAAAACTTCAAAGTATCTATTGAATAGATTTTTTGAAAAAGGTGTGAGATATTTTTTACAATCAATATCTTTTTTGACTCACAGATTCCCGTTATAAAGATAAAAAGGTTAATAACAGCAAACTTTGTGTTAATGCATAAGCATGTACTAAAAAAATACTTATTACAAATACTATAAGTATTTCCATTATTTTAACTAAATAACCTACCAATATTAACACAAAACTACCACACCTCAACCACAACTACCACAAAAAGAGCTTCTATGAAGTTTCTTGCCAGATTCTTCGCCATGAAGGGTAGGCAGCCCTTGGAACTGGCAACTAGAGGCACTCTTACAATAAAATGGTGCGCAATGGTCTACTACATGAATAAAAATATTTTGATTTTGAATTTTACCGATTCACTTTGATTTCTTCGCGATTGGGAGCGGGAATCATTATTTTATAATGCCTCAATAAACATAAGTATCTAAGGTGGGGCCAACTGTCCGACCCGGCCAAAAAAAAAAAAAAAAAAAAAGAATTCAAGATTTTTCACAAAGAATATAGGTACCCGTTACTTTTATATTTTAAAAACCACGTTACCAATTCTCTAAACAACACGTCATATAATATTAATTATGTCATGTATCTTTTTAAAGTCTAAGTTAACATGAAGGCCATTGCAACTGTCACATCAATGTAAAACCGGACTAAGGACTAACGGCACTCAAACAAAACATAACTGTCACGATAACGATGACGAAATGCATCACAATTCTCGGAGGTCATAATGTCATAATGTTATGCAAATCTTGTTGTAAGTATACATCTTCTTAAATTTTTACACTTTTTTATTTAGTAAAAACGGTAGCGGAAACTTTAACACCGATAAAGTTGCATGCTGCAGTAATGCGCGTTTTATTACTACACAGGTTTTGAACGAACCATTAAAAAATACAAGCGCGGTCTCTTGGAAATGTATCTAAAGCATTAATCTCCAGCGTAATCCTTCACTCAAGTTAAAATGCAATTTAAAAAATATATACACGAAAAATTTTAATTTACAAAATTATAAATCTAAATGGCTGTCAGCGAGACAACCATTTTAGCGCGCATAAAATTAGTTTTTGTTCGAAAACCTAAAATATAATCTGTTATGTTTAAGTTGGCGAAAAGCTGATAAAAGTTACTAATAATACCTAAATGTACGAAATTTCTGTATGATTTATAATTCATTGACTGTATACCACCCCTTCACAGAATATTTACAGGTATTTGTACGAGAGCCGGGGGTCCAATCCCCCTCATCCATAATACCCCCTCTCATTCTCATCTTAATCTCTCCATGGCTGATGATGATGACGGCACGATTAGGGGTCCGTTTTAAAAATATAAATGACTGTCATGGTCCGCTTGGTAGATGACAACTTTCAACTAAACTAAAGTGTCAAATACCACCTTTCTACCAATAATAAAAATGTCAAAGACTCGTATAGATAGACTTCGATCTTCAGAAATAAATAAAAAAGAAAATGAATTTATTATTTAGTCTAGGTCCGTACAAAAATTGACGACTCTATAGATTGGAACTGCGGTCCGCCATTTGATGACTCCTGGTCTTTAGATTACCTACAGTTTACCCTACCATAAGGCGGGCCGTATGCTTGTTATAATTTTTTTTGTTCACTAGGGTTAGTGAAAAAAAAATAATGGGGCCAGTTCCAGATGATGTCATTTGTGGTGTTGTTAAAAACTTCCTGATGACGTCTCCAAACAGTTGCTAAAAAAACTTGACCGTCTATACTTTACAGCGAGTTTTTACAACATAATAATTAACTGTTCTTGTGCAGATAATCAAAGCTATTGTGCTTCATTGCTTGCGAATTGTGATCCAGTTATTTAGATTTATCTATATTATTTAACAGTACTGATAATTGCTATTATGTTCCATAAAGATTTTTGTCAAGTTTAGATCTGAAGATACGTAATGGGATCAGTAGACTACAGATTGTTTATTCATTTATCGATGGACTCATTTTTTTTTCTCTGTTTACCGAACAAGATCCCTAATCGGGTTTTTTTCACTACTCTCTAACAACACTTTTATACCGCTTCTATATCGCGCTTTCGAGGTTTTTTCTTTATTTTATTTTTTATTACTGCCGCAGAAATTGACTCCATGCTTTGTGATGGCCATCATCCCAGCAGCCAGCATAGCAATGTGGCATGATGGCCCTCACCTTGACAGCCTTGAGAAAAGCTTTTTCACGCCCCGCTTAAAAACCCACGATCATAAGTGGAGGGAAACACGTGGATTTATTTGTTACTCACCAGTAGAAGATCTCCTAGTTTCTCCAGGGCCCAGTATACAGCATACAGCTGTACTAAATTGTTTAGCACTCTCTTCAAAGGCTCTGATAAGGAAGCACTTGTTCTTTCCTCTTCAGACTTGTGCGTTGACAAGATTACCGCACGGCAATGAGCCTAGCGACAAAACAAAACAAATTATTATAAAGCAATAAGTTATATAATAAGAAGCAATTATTAATAAATACATTACAAACAACAGTGACTTTATGATAATTAATAATATAAATATTTCTTATTTTACGTAAAACGGTTTTGTCATCAAAACTAAAGCTGTGTACCAATCAGATAAATCTGTCAACAGGAAGGGGGAGAAATATCAATTACTATATTTGAACCAAATAATAAACAGGTCAAGCTAAATAAAACCGTTTATAAACAATTACGTTTCTGGGTTAGTTTAGAAAAGAGTATTTAAGGTTTGAACGGATATTAAACAAACGTTTAAATCACGTTTAAGTAGTATTTTAAACACTGTCTACTTAATAATATTTACATAACATTTTTGAAGCATTTAACCATGCAAAGTGAAAAACTATCAAATTTTTGTAAGATAAAATATTTTTTTTTATTGAGATGATTTTAATATTTTTTCTGATAACAAAACTATTATTTCAAACATGCACAAACAACACCCCTATCCGGCCCCGTCCGATACAGTGCGAGGAACACGCAGGGGGGAGATGTTTTTAGGGGGTGCGAGCCCCACATAACCGTACGTCCTCGGAGTACGGTATGCGGTAAGAACATTTCTTACTCCCTCCAGCCACAAAAAAAAAGGAAAAAATGGTCAAAGACTTGAGAAAAGGCATGCCAACCCCGGTAATGCAGTGCCGAACCCTAGCAAATAACTCAATTAAAAACCAAACAAAGACCATAAACTATAAAGACATAACATTTTAATAATACACCAAGCATTTTGATTAATGTCGACAATTTAATTGGTAGCACTGGCAAAGAATATATAATATTATAAGCACTGGCAACACAGACTTTTTAATTTAACTTTTTTTATCAGAGAACCGTTAGGCATATAAAGTATGGAAACTAACTATAAAACTAGGAAGTCCATTAGCAGCGACACCTTCATTTTAACTTGGTAATAATTAAATATATTATAATAGCGTTTTATTGCTTTTTTGTTAAACATTATTAATGACAAATTAATTTTGTTTACCTTCCTTTTAAGGTTAATGACATAATTTTGCGGACGTTTGTCTAACTAGTAAATGACTATGGACAGTGTGGGATTTTCCTTAAATTTCATACGAAGGTTTATCAAGGTATTGTCTGTAGAATAAAAACATAAAATGAGGGTGTTCAAAAGTGAGCCCAAATTCCACACAGTGCGATGGATGGACGTAGCTATCTAGCGCACATCTTACTCGCATTTTTTTCACATAACACCTCAGAACCATGTAACCAAAAATTTGTAAGCTTTTTATTTAAAAGAGCAACTATGGAGTTAATTCCAGATTCTTCTCCATGAGGGGTAGGCTGGAACTGGCAACTAGAGTCACCCGTATAAAAATATTCAAATTATGTCTATCCATATTTGATGAAATCTTACAGAATATAAAAGTTTAAACAAAGTACAGAAATCCTATGATCTGCGAAAAAACGAAAAAAAGTTTCAACGAAATATCTTTGTTAGATTTTTTTAAATCTCGATATACTTATGACCGAAATCATATATTATGTGCCTAATGAATATTCATGATATTATGATAAATCGTATCGCATTTTTCTTAGATATTAATAATGTGCTAATAGCTGTGTGTGATTTATGATTGATATTTATCATAATGTTTTGTGTTTATGAAATAATTATCAATAAAAATATAAACAATCTGTAAAATGGCTAATTAATAGTAATTTTACTAGGAAACGGCATGTAAAAATCTTAGAGATTAATTTTTCGATCCGGGTAAATTTTTAGGCAAGCCGATTCCAGGGTAGGGGGCTAGCTGCCCAGCTATTCCATAGCTTTCGAGCAAATTTCGAGTTTGAACCTCTGCTTAATAAAAGCTGATTAAAATACAAAGGTCACTAACCTGCGATAAAATGACATTCACATAATTTATGTTACAAGTCTCATTCAACGCCTATTATTGCGGAAAAAGCTTGCAAATTAAATACATTTTCGACACATTTAAAGCCTGTTAGTTCAGAATATTTTAATAACGACAATTTTTAAAAAAATGATTGTTTAAAAATCAATGCTATCAAGTTTCAAATAAGAAATATGTTTTAAAAAACCTTACAGGATCGGGAAATAGAGAAAAACTAGGTTACATTAATATTATATATAAAATATAATAGATAAAACTGGATATAGGGATAATATTTGGAACTACTGAACCAATAGAAAAAATAATGCTAAATTATCCGCGAGTACTTTGTTTGATTTGATTTAATTTGTACTATATTTGTATGCGATAAACTGTATTATTTATTCGTATAATTAACTCGTGGGTAACAATTCGTTTATAACAATTTCCGTAATATTTTTGTGAAATTTTTACATGTTTTAGCACATGATATTTAATAAGAAATTTGAAAAAACAATCCCATCCGTATCAGTTGTTTTTTCAAATTTCTTATTAAATATTTATAACAATTTCCGTATTATGACACCTTAAGAAATAAAATACAAGAATTCAAATAAAATTTTAAAATATTTATTGCATCTTCAAGCAAAATTTTATTGACCAAAAATTTTAGTGGTCGTATATTATTTGAAAAATGCAAAATTCTATTAACACAATATTATTTAAACATAAATATTTAAATATTTGTATTTTAGAATACTTGTAGTTGTAGCTATTAAATGTTCGACACTAGAAATTAACAAAATTCGGACAATAAACATTTTACGAGTGTAAAATAAAAATATATACCTACTGTTGTTCTCTATCAGGTGTTTGAAGAAGATAATTATAGTGATTTACTGCGCAATAAAAATATTATTGTAATATAGAACCTATTCATGGAAATGCACCACATTATTCTTTATTTATTTAATGGGAACCTCAAATTATGAGAGAAGTGTTTGTCTAGTGTACTCCTTCAACTGAAGGAGGCCACAGCATGCAAAAAGTTAATGATCAAAGTGTCTTTTTTATATTTAAAATTAAAGCTTTATAAAAAAAACTAAAATAATAAAAGTTGTTTTATTATATTAATGTACTAACAAATCGCCCCGGCTTTGCATCACGGCTTTTTTCTGATATAATAATTATGTATTGTACTTAAAAACCTTCCGAAAGAATTCTAAACGATAGTGAAAATTGTTAAAATCCGTTGCGTGGTTTAAAGGTACCTTTTTATTTAATAAGAAAATTTGAAAAAACAACTGATACGCTTAATAAGTTATCATGTGCTATAACATGTAAAAAAAAATCACAAAAAAAAAAGTACCTTTTCTCTTTTTTTTTCGTAGCGGAGTAACAAACAGACGAAACAGTGACTTCGTATTATTTAGAGGTATAGTGCTCGCAAAAACACAAGAGATTTCCAAGAAATTACATTTCTTTTTTTTTCGATTGAAATTTCAAGTAAGTTGCCCTCATCATATAACAAGTTAGGTACATACCTCAGAAGCTGAAACCAGCCGAACTGATGACATGTTCCACGCATCTTCTGGACTCAAACCCTGCTTCCTATAATTCTTGATGCTAGCCACTGCTGATGCTAATTTTCTGTAAAAATTCTAATCAATACAATGAACTATTTAAACACCATGGATAGATAAAAAAAAATCCGCGAAAAATAATTAAAAAGTCTCAAAATAAAATACTAGAAAATTTCAAATCAGAAACTGGTCAAGTTCGAGTCAGATTCACTCTATTAGGTTTCCGTACCATTCTGAAATTGATTGTCGTGTGTGACATTACTAAATTACATGGCAAAACGGTCTAAAAAGACGTAAAAATACTAAAATTTCTGTAATAATACTCTAGAGCGGGCTCTAGAGTGATACCTTAAGTTTGCAAAACAACTCATTTAAATCGGTGAAGCCATTTTGAAGATAAATGGTAATAGGTATGTGTTCGAAAAATTAAAGCAAGAGTTTGACAGCAGATACTACTCTTTGGCGCCCAAACACATTATTATTCTTATAGACTCACGCCTGTATTCCCCAGAGGGGGTAGGCAGAGGTGTGCAGTACACCCACGTTTCGCCGGCTATGTTATAAGTCCCATGTAATAGGGGGCGAGCCTATTGCCATTAACCGGGCACAATTCCAGACTCCGTGCTGCTACTGAGAATTTTCTAATGGAAAAACCCAATAACACATTGCCCGACCCGGGGATCGAACCCAGGACCTCGTGCTCAGCAGTCGCGCTTGCTACCACTAGACCAACGAGGCAACCCAAACACCAACAACTAAAATGCCGTCAGAGATTATACTGTCATCTACTAATGTTCCGCTGTCCGATAACTACTGTGAGGTTCATCAAAAACTTGGCTCAAAAAATATCCAAATAATGTCCTCCTGACCGATTTTCGGTCACAGCGGCCAATCTCAACGTAGATTATATATTAAGTTTTTAAAAAAGGTTTTAAAAATGTTATTACCCAGTAGCGACTTTTCTAAAACCTTGAATGATTCCATTAACTGAGTTGTCCCATTTCCCTTTACCGCTATTTTTTTCTGACAGGTATGCCATTGTTGGACTTAAGGCTCTGCCAGCCAATGACTGCTCCCAAGCTTTCACGAGAGACCTGTAACAAGATTTTTTTTTATATACTCACGCCTGTATTCCCCAGAGGGGGTAGGCAGAGGTGTGCAGTACACCCACGTTTCGCCGGCTATGTTATAAGTCCCATGTAATAGGGGGCGAGCCTATTGCCATTAACCGGGCACAATTCCAGACTTCGTGCTGCTACTGAGAATTTCCTAATGGAAAAACCCAATAACACTTTGCCCGACCCGGGGATCGAACCCAGGACCTCGTGCTCAGCAGTCGCGCTTGTTACCACTAGACCAACGAGGCAGTCAGAACAAGAAATTTATTTAAAACTGATTCAACCGTCACATAGCCTGTGTGCCTTTCCAGCATCAATTTTTTTTCTTTTTTTAATTTATTTTTTATTGGCAACATCTAATAAACATACTTATATCATATAAACAAAAAAAAACCATCCACAAACAGAAGAAAAAATGGTTAGGTACTCGATCGTAATTTTGTTTTTAAATATTCTTATGTAAGTTAATAAGGATGTTGAAAGCTATTAAACACGAATAATAAAATAAAAAATCATATAACTATCCAATTCCAAGCATTAGTATAAATCTAAAAGCTTAGGTATAGTTACGTCGCAAAGCTGACATAAAGATGGCAAATAGTTAATAAATAGCGTAATAAACAATTATACCGTTATTAACCATATTTAGAATATTCTCTAATCAATAAATTTAAGAAAACACCTGAACGTCTTAATGCGGCAGGATGAATCATTGATAGAGTGCAATTTATTACGTAATTTAGTTTTATTATAGTAATATTATTCAACATATTATTAGGAAACTTTAGATAGGATTATCCAAAAATGGCGTTAACTAAACGCCGTTTAACATTATTGAATCATTTGGCCAAACCTTTTTGTATTTATGATAATTTATCCAATTGAATTTTGACACAATATCATAGACGCATTGTTTAATTCCAGATAAAAACATCATTACAATTCATATGGACGTTGATCCCCAAACTAGGTAAAGCCTGTATCTTATGTAGCCTATATCTTGTATGAAATAAACAGCCCTAATATTTTATCAGAATTTCATTTTAATGTGCCTAGGAAATCAAAACGATATAATCCTCCACTATGTGTGCCATTCGCCCCAACAAATTATAGGCAGAACTCGTACATTGTGCGTGCAAGCAGAAACTTTAATGAAGTTTGTAAACGGCATCATTTTGATCCTTTTAACACTAGTGTGTCATCAGCAAAAAAGTGCTTAAGCCTTACATTCTTTGACCAATAATGATTTGTAAGGTAACGTTGGTTTGTAATTTTTTTTTTTATTTTTACCTTTTGTTATTATATTATAAGATAAGATAAGATTCTATATATACTCTAAGATAAGATCTATAAATGTGGCAGTACTATGTTGTCCACAGATTTTTGTAAAATTATTCTGTTTTCTTTACGTGGAGACTTGTAATTGGCTGACCGATCATTATATTGTTTTTAGTGTGTTTTTTTGAGCTGTAAGTCTTCCAAAATAAATAAATAAATAGAGGCCATCTTTTTTAATCGCTATTGATAACAGTAGTAGCAGCATATCATGTATCATAATAGATACAATTTAAGGCGCTGCTGACTTGAATATTATTTAACTATTTATTATTAAACTGGTACACAACGGGGATTAAGGCATACATACCTTATTACTTTATTATCCCGACGTTTTGAGTAGGATAAAATGTCCTCCTGACCGAATTTTGCTCACAGCGGCCAATCTCAACGGAGATTAACCAACTACGCTGGATATATTATAGTGCCCAAGTGTGTGTGTAAACACAGGTACACTCTATTCCCTCACTCTCATAGTCTGATGGGATGGCAATTCGACACGACCGGAGAGAGATCAGGCGCAGGGACAACAGCTTTAAGTGCTTACCGAAGCACGGAGTAAGTAATTCGAATAAATTATTTATAAAAGTTTTGAGCAGGTTACTCTGGTTGTGGTCACGGGAGACTGTCTCCCAAGGTATGTGCGCGTTAATCCTCGTTCTGTACCAGTTTAAAAATGGAATCAGGGCGTTCGTTTTTGACAATTCGTAATGCTAGCCGTATGCTTATTTACCACCTTCGTAGTAAGTTTAAAAAAAGCTTTCGTTTCTCCCAAAGATATTGGAGTTTCTCCCCATGATCAACTTTACCAATCAGGTCAAAGTACGATCCAAAGAGTTACCTGGCAGTTTGAAGCATCAGCACTGTATTCTCTCCTTCATAAGTGTTGGCAGCAGTCACCAAGCTGTAGATCTGAGGTAGGTTGGAAGACATCATGTAGCCGTGACCGCCACATGACAAGCGACAGCGTTCTGTCATGGCCGCCGTGTCTGATGACGTCACAGCTTTCAGGCAGCATGCTATGGCGTGCAGCTGAAATAATTCCTCCAAATTAATATTTCGTTTATTTATTTATTTAATAAAAGGTACATGGTAAGTTTTATACATCACTATGTCCAACAAAACTATACACATAGTTTGTCTGTTGGATCACAGTTACTAATCTTACTAGGGCAAACGTATACCGCTTTCCTGGCCTCTACCCTTTTCCGGCCACTTCGCACTTTATTTCTAACATAGACAATAATTTCTTTTTTATATCTGATTTCTGGATTAAACCATAATGTTAGTCATAACATCTATTTTACGTAAAGCATTTATAGATACTCCTCACCCTATAGCGATCGAAAAAACCCTTAATGACCCCTCCTTCGCAGCGACTGTGGAGTGTTCCACAACTTGTCACGAAATTTGATCTTCGCACTAAGTGGTCGAAACTGTGGCAAAATGATGCAAGGCAGGATGCTTCGATCCAAATTAAGGACCCAACCAATCTTGATATTAAAATACTGATACTATTACACGTGATACATGATAACGAACAGGAAAGGCCATTCAATATAATAGTAATAATCCATTTTTCGTTAAAAATATTAAGCCTTAATTATAAGACGTCATAGTCTTGCCTATTGGACTGTCAATGTCACACACAATGGCTTTTGGAAATTATATGCGAATTAATTATAACTTGATTTATGCAGTGAACGATGTTTATATCAACACACTTGTGGGATCTCGATCATGGTTAAACTTTGACACCAGGTTGTTCCTCAACCATTTGATAAAATGCTTAAATCCAAACTGACACTATGGCAGCCTTCTGCCTATAACTTTAAAAAATCATTTTGTACAAATGAGATCGAATTGTGTTGTGGATAAATTATTTCTATTGTTGTCGCTTAAGGCCCGGCGCCCACTAGCGGCACGGCACGGCAAGGAATTTTTGTATTACAGATGATTTTGAATCTTATTCAACACTGTTAATATTCACAATTTAATGATACGTCACAGCCTGCCTTGGCAATCTTCGGCACGTTGCGGCAAGCCGTGGCATCCCAAAATGTAAACGCTAATCATAATACAATAAGATGTCAAATCATTTGCGTTTACTAAAATCCTTTGCCGTGCCGTGCCGCCAGTGGGCGCCGGGCCCTATTCTCCGTTTACAAAATCGTGATCTGAAACCTCAAACACGTTACCTCGGGCAGTCCATCCATGTTTCCCTTCTCCAGATCAGCAGTGACCTTGTAGTAAAGCCTGGAGAGCCACTGTGCAGTTACTCTGAAAGCGTGGCTCGACGCTATGGCGATAAACAACTTGTGCTGCTGCGTCACGTAGTCCAGGATCTGAGGCTCACCCGAACTGAAATAATGAGAGAAGATATTTTTGTTGAAAGAAAAACAACAAGGTCGTCTACATAAAGTAGGATTTTGTAGGTCTAATTTGCAAGATATCAAAACCGGTGATGGTTATAAGTTATGACCTTCATACATAAAGATAAGCTTTGTAGTCATTTTATAAGGACTGTTGACTATTGAAGGAAGATTCTAGATGGATAATATACTATACATATATCTGTCATATCATAAATTAAGTATCGTGGTGGCGCATTGGTTATGGACCCGCTTTGCAAGAGCGTAGGTGTGGGTTCAAACCTGGCATACCAATGTGACTTTTTCATATGTACTTTCTTAGTTAATCTAAGACACCACTGACTAACGGTGAAGGAAAACATCGTAAGGAAACCTAGACTTTAATAGTCTGAAATCGCCAACCCGCAGTGAACTAGCGTGGTGATTAATGCTCATTCCTTCTCTGTATGAGAAGAGGCCTTTGCCCTACACTGGGACAGTTACAGGCTGATTTATTATATATATCGTAATTTAATACTTTTTTTAACGTACTTCGGCTTCAGTTCAGACTGCCTCCTGACGGCAGAGTATCTGACAGCGATGGTGGCTGACCTAGCCAGCTGATTAGCCATGTTGTTCACAATGATCACCCTCACGTACACCATCGTACCGTACGTTAGCTTGCTATTCAGAGACTTTTTGAACGTACCATCCTGGAATCAGAAAGGGTTTCATTAAGAATTAAGATGTTATTTTGCCGTTTTAAACAATTCCTAGATCAGAAATCATAATAACATCTCTGTGTGGTGTCAGGAAAGAATGAAGCACTCATGCTTCTCCCCCTGCTTGTCGTATAGTTAACTAATGGGACAAAGACATCGACCATACGGCAAAGATCACAAACTGACAGCAATCAACACTTAAGCTGCTTTAGGCGGGAGACTTCAGCCGTGGCTAGTTACCATCAAACGAACAAAGATATATGAGCTGGTTACTTCAGAGGAGGATATTATTCCTGATATAAGATAGGCTCTAGATATAAAATAAATTCAGGGTCAGAAATAATAAATTGTGACGATCAGAATAGTATGTTCATACCTTTAAAACCTGTGCGTTCTTCATCAGCATTCTATCCCTTCGTATCCTGTGATTCTCAAAGCCAAGGAACCCGTTATTAACAGTGTTAATTCCCAGTTTGGCTCCGATCTCCCCTAACTTAATGCCTGGTAGAGGCATGTGGGTGTCCTCGTCTCTCAGCTGGATCATAAACGGCTGGATGCCACAGCTCTGGCCTTGGGTATATAGGTGAGCCATCACCACGCAGTAATTGGCTGTGTGAGCCACTGTAACATCGAATATAGTTATGTTAATAGGACTCAAAAAGTAGACAGAGAATAGCTTGATGCTAAATGCAGTTGAATAGTTTTAAGCAACGTAAAATTGGATGGATTCCGTCATAATCAATAAGACATAATAAAAAAAGATTACGACAAAATTAACACATGCCTCGCGTGTCTTTAAAAAAAAAACACAAAAAGCTGTCCACACAACACAACTTGTTGACAACAACAAAATTAATAAGAATTATTTGCTCATCTTGCTTATTTGGGGGTGAATTAATATAATAATAATTAGTTTAGAGCGTTTAAATAAAGAAGTAAAGAAATACTACATGGCGAGAGCCGTCCATCCGTCTGAACTCATGAATGGAGTCCATGGGGACTCCAACAGAAACTTCTGTGCTTTTGACTTCTCTATAAAGGCCCCGTTGCGAACCGGGATAATGGGTTAGATTAGGTTAGATTATTGGGTTAGGTTAGGTTAGATTATTGGGTTAGGTTAGGTTAGATTATTGGGTTAGGTTAGGTTAGGTTAGATTATTGGGTTAGGTTAGGTTAGGTTATACCTTAGCGACGTAAAATATTAACATGACTTGTACTTACAGTTTCCAGGCCACCACTTGTAAGCTGTTAAGGTGGGGCTGTGAAGAATAAACTCTTCCGTTTTAGGATCGTATGTGGCTGTGGTTTCCAAGCCTCGAATGAACGTGCCATGGCCTAGCTCCGTCTGAAAAACGGTGAGAAGAATAATAATAACAATAGGTTCAGTTTTATGACATAGGACTTTTTACATATCCCTTTTTTTAACCAAATGTTTATACTATTTTTTTTTACACTTTTATTTATTGTAACACTTTAATTTCTTATAATGTAACACTTGAAATTCTCTACTTCACCTGCGCATAAGTTCCAATGATCTCCATATTGCCTGCTCTCTTCATCCAGTACTTCTTCTGTTCCTCGTCAGCGAGTCCCAAAATGGCGGGTATGAACATAGCCATGTGTAGCCTAAATGGACAGTTTTGTTTGAACACCGCTGCCGACAGCATGCTGCGGTAATTGACACTGAAAAGTTAAATAATAAAAAAGTAAATCAGCCTGTAACTGTCCCAATGTAGCACAAAAGCCTCTTCTCATACAGAGAAGGATTGACCATTTATCACCACGCTAGGTCACTGTGGGTTGGCGATTTCAGATTATTGAAGTGCTGTTTTCTTTACGATGTTTTCCTTCGCCGTTAGTCAGTGGTGTCTTAGATTAACACAGAAAGTAGGTACATAATTATGACATTGAAAAAGTCACATTGGTACATGCCAGGTTCGAACCCACACCCACGCGTTAAATCTTAAAAAAAGGTTATAAATTTTAAAAAGGTACAAACAGTATACTATAGTTTTGAAAAGGTACAAAACGCTAACTAGTTACTGTAATCTGGGATGTTTAGGGTGAATACTACCACCACTACACGGCGTCGTGTAGGCGCTATCAAACCTACGTTTTGCTTGAACTTGTAACTTTAAAGTTTGGTAAAAAAATACACTAAAACAATAAATACCCCACACACACATACAATAAAAGCATACTTGGCCTTGTCCTGTTCCGACATATTAGGATCCTCGGCATCTTTGATAACTTTGTAGTATATGACAGCTTTCCTCACTGCGTTCTCATAAGTATCCTTATGACTGAGATACTCCTCAGGTACCTCGTCTAAGAGTCCTTTTGTGCTCAAGACTTTGCTTTCTACAAAAAATACTTTGATGTCACAATTGGTGTAGATCGTCGTCTGTTTAACTCTCTTGTTCTTCATCGTATGGTTGATGAAGGTATCAGAGTTAAAACAGCATGTCCTAGAGGTTCATGGAGGAACACCGTGTAGTTTTTAGTCCGTGCGAGTCGGACATAACCCCATCGCCAGCCCTTAGCGGTGGGGTACTCATAAAGAGTTTTCCACACGACAAAAAAAAAAAAAAAGAGGCCTCTGACATGGCTTTACACACCGTTGAAAAATCTCTCAAATTTACTGGTATCCAATATGATGTATTCCTTCACCGTTTTAGCAAGTGATCATTAATTTCTAATAGGTACGCATATGAATCCGAAAGGTCAGAGGTGCGTGCCTGGGTTTCGAACCCATGACCTTTCACTTGGTAATCAAACGGTCACACCAATAGGCTATCACAACTTTGTTGCCTAGGTGGAAAAAGTAGTTATTTATAGAACAACCAAAATAATGAGGTAACAAACATACAATCGAATTGAGAACCTCCTCCTTTTTTGAAGTCGGTGAAAAATACATTTAAATCTTTATAATGTCTAAAAAAAATATTCTATAAATAATATTCTATATATGCTTTAGTGTCATCAAATAATATTCTAGTATAAACCAGTCAACTGCAACATTTATTCCATTTCTTCATATCACACATTAATAGCTTGCTTATGTATATAACTTGCTCTACAACTTACAACACAGCGCTGCGAACATTCCTCAGCATACTACAGACACTAATTTATTACTATCTAAGTAAATAATACTACTTACCCATCTCTCTTCTCTTTTCTGTAACCTTAATACCTCCATCTAGGTAGTTAGTAAGTTCTTCAATATTAAAATCACATTGTTTTCTCTCCTTTATCAAATCTTCGTTCACTTTCGCGCCCATATTTGTATGTTGTTACTCTACAAGTGTGTGGATGTTTGTAGGAGGAGCGAGCGCTAAAGAATATTAGGTAACTATGTAACGAAACAACACATTAGCGCCCCCCGCCAATTCTTGAGTAATACTTGAGTCCTGAGTTAGGTTCTGTGTTCTGTAATAGGATCCTTATTTTTCCGATGAACTAAAGCTATTATGCATTACTGAATTTCTTCTACGAATTTTCTTTAAATAATTGTACGCGACAGCTATTCACATAAAGATATCAATTGTACAAAATAGCAAAATGTCTAAATATTAAGTAATTGTTCAGTGACTAGCTCGTAAACGTTATCAGGCAGATAGGAAGATGTTTATTATTATTCGTATCTAGTGGTTAACACACTATTTTACAGAGATATGGGTAAGATAATTTTACGTATTATGCTTATAAGACTAGACTAGATATCGCCCGCGACTTCGTTCTTTGTCAGGGTTTGTTTAATATCTCACCATTTCATAACATGCTTATAGCGCCATCTTTTGTGTAGTAGTGGTACTAGTACCTATTAGTCGTAATAACTAGTGGTATGACCGTTGACTGGCAAGATAGAGGTCTCAAAATCAAACCCAAGGCAAATTTTAAATTATCATTTACTCAGTGCCTCGGAAAGCACGTGAAGCCGTCCGCCCTGCGCCTCATCTCTCTCCGGTCGTGTTGGATTGTCGTCCCGTTGGACTATGAGAGTAAGGGAACAGGGATGAGGCAAAAGTAGACAAGGAGGGCTTCACAAAAATTGAGAAGAAGAAGCCCCCTTGCAGAAACCAGTGTGGTAACGCACCGACCGTGCCAGTGACGTTGCTATATTGCCAATTGCATTACTCTACTAAGGTTGAGGTAGTTGTAGAATACATCCGCATCTAGACCAATTTCACCCTGACGGTCGAACATTTGGAGTCTTATCATTATGCGAATTTTGTGATGAGAGCTCCGACCGAATATCTGTCACCTTCATGAAGCAGGATTTTTGGCAGAGAGGTGTTGAATTCCGGCGATTCCGAGGCCAGTTACCCAACACCGCGTGACACACGACGCCGACACTTTGTGTAAATTAGTCTATAAGTTTTATTTTTATATAATTAGTTTATCAAATACTTTTGCTACGGGTAAAGTGTTATTGGGTTTTTCCATCGGATTCTTAGCATCACGAGTCTGGAATTATGGGAATATAAACCCAAACTACTGAATTATACTTACCAACCACTTATTAGCCACCTAAAGAGATAACAGATACTATTTAGACATAAAATAAAGATGTGTGGCGTAAAATAATCGCAAAGTCATTTCATAACTAACTATTATATCTTATTATTATCAAACATCTAATCACACATAAAAAAGATCATAAACTTTAAAAAACATTTATTCATAATCCATATCCTTAAAAACATTATTTATCAAAAGATAAATTGTCAAAATAATCAGAATTATCAGTTCTTATCTTAACAGTTGGTTGCCCCGTGTGATGTTTTGCAATAGATTTTATTAAAAAATAGCTATTTCTGAATGTACGAGTATGTTGAAAAGCATCCCCAACGCGACTGGAATAACGGGGGCTTTCTTTAAGGTGTGCTCATCTTCAAAACTAACCTAAGTGAGTGTCGCTTATCCAGGGCGATTAGTCGCTGTCTTAGTATTTTTGGGCTTATTCTTATATTTTTTTGGGCTGATCATCATAATGAACAACTGAAATCACGAAATACAAATCAGCTGTTCCATACATCATGTAATTTATTTTGTCTTTTTTGTCGCATTGTCTTCTCCACTTTATATATGGCAATTAATAAAATCTGACAATTATTTCTCTTTTATTTATTAAAACAATTATTTGATTTATTCATCAAAAATGTTGATTGTTAATGAATATTCTTGTTACTCAATAATTGAGTTAGATGATTGGGTTACGCTTCTCTACAAAATCAGACGTTCGCTCTTATAAGGGTCGACGCCACAGATAGTTGACGTAGATCTGATGAAAGATGCGTCGGGCATAGTCAGTTAATATTCTTGACGCACTAGCGCATAAGCGGTTATGTGTGTAAGGTTAGACGTTTAATTATGTATCTGTTCTGGCGTTAGATGTCCGGAGTCTGGCGATGCGCAGAGTATCTTCCTTCAGATGTGGGTCGACCCTCATTTGACAAAAAATCGTTAAACCTAAAATGTAATTGTCTTTTACACGCATGATAATCATAAAATATCGTACACACTTGACAACTTATTTGTCGTACAACAAAATTGAGCATTATTTTTTGGTAAATAAATCACAGTTTCCCCTGCATCATGGGTTTCAAGTACTTAAAGTAGGACTGGTTGACGGGCTCCGCATTCATTGGACTCTTCAGAGCTTCGGCCATCATTCGCTCGTACACACGACCGTCATATGAACCTATGGCTGAGTGGAGGACCTAAAAGAGAAGAGAGAATTAGAATTTAGGAGATAAAGTCGATTCAACGGCAAGAGTTCTTTTAGGTGGGGAAGAGTTCCACGAGTTTATTAAGAAATTAGTAACTTTTGTCTATAGATGAGAAGAAGTATATAGAAGAGTTCAAAAGATAAGGAACGTCAATTAACTCTGACTAACAGTTAATAGAAACTTGAGAACTACGCTTTGTAAAGATTAGAAAATAGATAATTTGGCGTACAATACCCTTTTTTGACAATAGATACGATACATATGAATGAAATCCTTTAATTAATATACGATACCTACACAAATACATAAATAAGGTAAAAGCACCTATTACGGAGGTATTTCGCATCATTTGAAAGTAAGAAACAAAAATAAGCATTTGTAGGTATTTCTAAAGGTGAAAAAAAATTCTATCGTTAAAAGTGGAATTTATATTTTGTATTGCTGTTGAGACTATGTTTCTGTTGATGATATTTCTTATTTTAAAGAAATATTTAAATAGTCTGGTCGATTTTCCCTAATACGGAGGTACAATTTTGGTCTGATCCTATTACTGCGGTAGACGGCTCCTAATACGGAGGGTCAGAAATTATATTCATTAAAGTTCCGTACAAATAATATTTATTAAATAATATTAATGTGTTAGTAACGTAATTCGTAAGTTTTTCATTTATTGACCATTGATTTTATTACATTGCGTAATCAAATTAATGGTGAATGAATTATTTTTAGAATTACTTTAATCACATTTATATTATTTAATAAATATTATTTGTACGAAACTTCAATAAAATTAAAAAAATCTTTACGTTGTGACAAACAAAAAGTAAAATTAAAAAAATGAGCGAAAGAAGTCGGTCTGTATAGAAAAATCTTTCCGTACAGACCGAAATAAGAATCCACAAAAAAAAGATACAAAGCTTTTACTGAACCCTAAAAACTTGTAATTTTATGTTGTATGAATAGAGCCGTAATAGGAGATCTTAGAACCCTACACGGAGTTACCTGGAAATAATTACCGCCGTAATAGGAAAACTACTCATGTTTTCGATAATCCTAATTCTGACCCATAAATATTTCGATAAACAAAAGAGTAAAAATGCCTAATCAAACATTAACAGTTTTTTGGCTCAGATTTGTAAAACTCAAGTCAAAATTTATACAAAATAAATGTTTTGTGATAAATTAAAATACACCTTCCCATATTTGCCTCTTCTAAGAAACTAACATTTTGTACTCGACAGTTTTCATATTTAACTAGATTTCTAATTAAGAACACATACCACAGAATATGGTTTCTAAGTTATGTGATTAATAATTATTTCAACTAAACTTGAAACTAATTCAATAAGTTAATCAATTGAAAGTTATAAACAATTAAACATGTCCAGTACTTTTCCTATTTCGGAGTCATACCACCGTATTAGGATTAATCTACAAAATTTGTATCGTATTACGGCGGTATTTTATTTTTTATTTTTTTGGTAAAAAATGACTTACAAATATAAAATAAGCTATTTAAATAGTGAGTGTAATAATAAGAAAATGCTATAAATAACAAATGAACAAACTCGAACGGCATCTTAATACGAAAAACTTAGTTTCTAAATATTTGTGTACTTACTTTTGTTGTTCCGCGTTTGTATGAAACACCTCTCACGTCGATGACGTTACACAGACTGATTGATCTTGTTGTGTTGTCTATGTGCTATACTTGCAAACGTCAGTTAAGTCATAAAGTAATAGATTTAGAATAAATAGTTTCGGTTTTTGTGTACCTACACTGAATAAAACGGGAATAAAACGCGAAAATAGAAATACCACCGTAATAGGAAGCGATTTTGGCTACCGCCGTATTAGGAGCGTTTACCTTAAATATCTGCAACTTACTTCATCTCGTAGATCGAAGGCATCGACTAAACCGACAGAATTGGGTCTGATTGCCGTCAGCAGCTCTTCATATCTCAGCTGTAGGCTCACGATATCTTCCTCTGATATCGACGTGTACTGCAAATAAATTAATATTATCTGTAGTACAGAGTAAGGATTAACACAGAGATAAGACAACACCATCTAGTGTCTAGACAGAACAATAGAGATGATAACTATGTATACTATATTATACTAAATGAATTAAACCTTCTCAAAATATATAATATTAAGTGAATAAATAAAATAAATATTCCAAAAAAATTATAAACTATAAACCAGCCTGTGACAATCCCACGGCAGGGCGAAAGCCTCTTCTTATATAGAGAAGGATCAATGATTAAACCGTCACGCTAGCTCACTGCGTGTTGACGATTTCCACACGATGTTTTTCTTTACGAGTAGTGTGACTTAGATTTATTGCTATTATAAATACATAAATGAGATTAAAAAGTCATATTCTATGCAAAATGGATCCATAACCAATTTGCTACCACAACACTATTTAATACGAGAGACAAAAACATGCAAAGGAATGACAAATACAAATAAGACAGTTAGCAGTTGTTCTATCAGTTCCTACACAGCGACCAAACGACCAAAATGATTGTATGGGATGACTAAAAAATTAAGTGGCGATCGGGACTCTCTTCTCTTACTTTCATATCTGTAAACCTCTGAGTCACAAGCTGCACATTTATATTATAAGTAAATATTTCATCACAATTGGAAGTTTTACCATGAGAAGATCTCCAGTTCTCTCCAAAGCCCAGTAGTACAAATAAAGTCTGCTCAACTGATCCATCACTATCTTGACATTAGGACTACAACTAGCTGTCAGTCTTACGATCTCTTGTCTGTATGTATCCGAAATTACTGCTCGACAGTGGGCCTGGAAATTATAATTATTTTACAATTTAGTTCACAACAAATTAGTTTAGATTAGTTTAGTTTAGAAGTAATTGCCGTTTTTGACCGCTTCAGCCATTTTCGAAACCAAGGTTTCCATTTTCGAAAACGGAAAAATAATTCTTCTTTCGAAACCTGGTTTCTAAATAAGAATATTAATTCTTGTTCTTAACTGGGTTACCAATAAAGAAAAATAATTCCTATTTTGAAACTATTCGCGAACTCCCGAGTACCGCAATATAATAAAAGTAAGTGGATCTAACTCTAGAGTTAAAAAAAAAACTGTCAAGTGACTAGCTGTTAACTGTAAGATAATGATGAGTACACCTGCACCAAAGCCACCGGCGGGTGGTAAATCTTGTTGAGTTGATTCCATCAAGATAGCCCAACAGCTACACTCAAAAAGGTATGTTGATAGAGAACTAAATGTTAAGTCAAGCTAGGCCTAGGCTAGCCTTGCTAGGGTACCCCAAAAAGAAGGCGTAGGTAACGCTATTATTTTTAAAGAACTTCACCTCTGCAGCGCCAACCAGTTGGATAGTAGACAGCTCCCACGCATCCACTTGCGATAACCCTGTTTTCATTCGTCGTCTTATACTATTTACACATGTTGATAACTTTCTGCAACATTAAAACCTCATCAGTCATCAACACAGAAGAAATCAAATCACACACACAACTCCGATAAAACTGATTTCCGGATTTCGGAAGATTGCTACTGGAAACAGATCAGAATACCATACTCTTGTGTCAAACTAGTTATTGAACAAGCACGTACCTGTACTATGCATGTCATGTATACTTTACTAACTAAATCTCAGTACTTAATTAAATTTCTAAATCTGACCGATATTAATCGTGCTCTTAGCTTAAATCGTTACGGGCTGCATCCATTCTAGATCCAAGAAAATGCGATCAAAAATTTAAAGGTGCCGTTTGAATTGAAATTAGATGGAACGCAGTGCAGCACTTATAGAAATAGAACTATAGCTAATTCTGTTTCCTTAGATTCGGATCACATTGTTAAAGGTTTCTGATAAACAATTAATGGGACAGAGAAACAGACCATTTAGATATCCAAATCAAATCTTACCCAGCAGCAACAGCTTGGAATGATCTGACAATGCCTTCAGGACTGCTGTCCCAGGATATTTTGTTGCCGCTGAACGCATGCGTCAAATATGACACTGTTGGAGTCACGGGTTTTCCTGCTTCTGCTTGCTCGTAAGCTTTAACTAAGAACCTAAAAAAAGGAAATTTAAAGCATTATGACATTGCCTCGTTCGTCTGAGGAGTTGGCAGCTGAGCTATTGCCGATTTCCTCCGTGTGATTGCCAGTTTGACCTGTTTAGCTTTGAGCTAAATATGGAAAATGCAGACATCTCTGATTTATGATTTAGAAGGTTTTTCTCGCAGAAAATCAAGTCGACCCGTTGCTCCGATGCTGCGTGAAAAAAGGAATAACCAACAAACACACTTTAGCATTTTAAATTATTATTGATTTTATGATGTATTATTAAGCCAAATAATAATTACACGTATCTCGCACAGGATCGCTAATGCGCGAGTATTGATACCTGATACCTGTACACCCGGTGTTGCATACATCTACAGGTTACAATAACCGCTTATCATCAGGCGTACCATATGCTAGGTTACCTCTCTCTCTTTCCTTACCTAGCAGTTTGCAACAAAAGAACAGTGTAGTCTCCTTCATAAGTCCTGGTGGCCGTGACGAAGGAGTACAGGTGTGGCAGCCCTGAGCAGAGCATGTACCCGTGGCCGCCGCACGCGTGCCGACACTGCTCGATGAGCTGCGCCGAGTCCGATGTACTCAGCGCCTTTAGGCAGCTCGATAAGGCGTGCAGCTGAAATTTTATAGATGATTTTTTTTAAATCCACAACCTTCCAGACTTTTATCGGATGAGTTGGGTGACGATGATGTTTTGTCGATATTAAAGAATAGCGCCTCAACTTTCCATGCGGATATTAGCATTATTTTTAATCTGCTGGTTCAATTCAATTTACCAGCAAAAGGATTTGAATGTTTTCCTAAACGATCAATCTTTATCGATGGTCGATGGCCATAGCCATGTTTTACATAAATTCGACTTTGCGGTGCAATAATTCGATGAATGATTAAAAAATCCCCACATTCAGGGACCCTGTGCTATTAAACGCAGTTTAGAGAATCAATTCAGTTTTTTTGTAACTTAAAAACTTCAAAGTTTGATTTCGTTGCAAATTTCAGCAAACTAGGTACTTTGTTTAAATTACAGTGGATAGTTACCTCTGGCAAACTGTCGGTCTTCCCATCCTTCATATCATTAAGCACATTGCTGAAGGTACTCCACAGCCAGTTGCTGCTGAGCTGCAACGCATGCGCAGTCGCGATGCTGATGAACAACTTGTGTTGCTGTGTCGCGTAGTCCAGAATCTGAGGCTCTCCTGCACTGTAATTTATAATGAACATGTTAAGTACATTTTTAAATGCAGATAAAATAAATAACTATAATAATATACTTAAACTGAGTTAACTTATATGAATCACTCACTGAAATCTGAAATATATTAGAATTTTTCATTCCGATGAGCTAAATCTCAGATAGTCAAAGTAATAATATTAAAAAGCCTTAATACGATAGCTATTTGCGCTTAGGTTGCAAACTAGGCTCAACATACCAGGCTCTCAGCAGGAAAGCGCTTTTTTGCAGTAGGTATCTAGAATCTCGATGTTTCTGATCGAATACTGCACCATGTTCACTACCAGCTCATTTTTGTGTGACACGAGGTGTACTCAAATAATTAAAAAAAAGCAATTTTCATACTCGGGTCTTGGTTGCGACTGCCGGCGCACCGCGGAGTACCTCACAGCTATCGTGCAGGCCTTAGCCAGGTTAAAGGCAACCTCATTCACCAGCATCACTCGAACAAACACCATCGTGCCATACGTCAACTTCCCGTGCCTGGCTACTTTGACGTAGGTACCATCCTGAAATATGAGATAAAAATGTTAACCAGTTTCTGCTCCTAATTTTTTTGTACGCAATATTTTAACCTGTGTTATAATTTATTTTTCATCCACTTTCAATCAGCCGCCAGGTTGTGATTATTAGACAAACAAACATATAGCTTTGTATGTATGCTTTTTTACATGTTTATGGACATATATGTTTTGCTTATTAAATGAAATTATTCAATAAGAAATTCGCAAAAACTACCGACTCGGGCGAGATTTGAAGCCGCAATCCCTGGCACACGCCTTTAAGGCATTAAGAAAGAAATTCTTAATTTCAACTAAAGCGGGCAGGAATCGGTAGCTTAGTAAAGCGATGGCACGGCACGTCAGGGATCGCGGGTTCTAGTCCCGCCCGAGTCAATTGTTTTAGCGAGTTTCTTATATTCGCGCGTCCAATACGAGAGTCCTCTAGCTCCTTAGTAATTATGATTTTATTAGAATTATCTTTACCTTCAAAACCTGCGCATTCTTCATCAACATATGTTCTCTAGGTATCCTGTAGTTGTCAAATCCTAGGAACCCGTTATCAGCTGTATTGAAACCCATCCTAGGCCCGATTTCTCCGACCTTGACGCCTTGGAGGGGCATGTGGGTGTCCTCATCGCGGATCTGAACGATGAACGGGTGCGTGCCGTGGCAGACACCCTTGGTGTATAACTGAGCCACCACGATGCAGTGGTTCACTGTTTTACCGACTGAAATTGATCAAGAGTGTTAAGAACTAATATAGATGAAAATTATTCTATATTATCTATGGTTCAAGACAAGAGCTGGCTGGTAACATATAAAAAAATGACGGTGGAAAAAGAATAACATTTGTAATAAGCGTGGGGAATACAATATTAAAATGGAAAAACAATGGAAAATTAGGAAAAAAGGTTGTGAGGAATATAAAGGCCTGGCCACGAACTAAAAAAAATGCATTGGAGGTATTTTACATTTTTAATTTATTCTTATTAACCGGTAGGAATCGAGTTGCATGGAACTTTCGCCATTGCTCTGCCTGATAATTAATACTGAGATGGTGTAATACTTACCTTCACAACCTGTATCAGTCCACTGCTGGACATAGGCCTCTTCTCATACGCATCACTTATTTTGTGCGCTTATTAGAAGATGTTTGCCCTTAATTGCCACGCTGGGCAAGCGGGTTGGCGATCACAGAAGCAAATGGATGCTATTACACAGTGGGATGCGGCTGCCTATCTTCCAGATTTTTCCGTTTGTCGCTTCTTACGTTATACGAGTAGGGGTGGTTCTATTCTTAAGCCGGAAACCACGCGGCAGATGGTGTAATGAATGTAAGTAAAACGGTACTTACGGCCTCCAGCCCACCACTTGTAAGAAGATAACGTAGGACTATGAATAACGAACTGTTCGGTCTCTGGATCATACGTGGCTGTGGTCTCCAAACCTCTTATAAATGTCCCGTGGCCAAGCTCCGTCTGAAAAATACAATATAAAAAGGTTTATAGATAAGCCGATCTGTTCCGCGTTTGCCTCGAGTTTTCGTCTCGAATCCCAATAAATTCTGATATAGGATGTATTTCTTGTTTCGTCTCACTTTACCAATGATACTTAGTGCTATTAGCAATAAAATATCTTTTATTTTTATGCTCTAAAAATGTACTAAGTTTAGTTATATCTTATATCTCTAAAGGACTTCGAAATAGATAAAAATATATTCTCTCATACACGCCTTATTATTCCCAAACTTTATTGGTGTCGGTTTCTTATCTAATCAGATACAGCTAATTGTCCGTTTTCTATGAAGACTGTTAATCTGACCCCCTCACCCCAAAGGGATACGATATTCTAAAGTTGGATCAGTTGTCAGGATTTTATGACTCCCTACATCGTCTGTCAAACTCATCGTAAGATAATAGCAGAATTGTCGTAACTAGTAATATTTCTCTGTTTATACGTGCAGTTGATGGCTTACGAGGAGGGGGGATACGTGGACATAGTGCACAAACACTCAGACGAAACGAATATCTTTAAATCGGGTAAGTAATAGATCATATAACAACAAAATCTCTAATATTTACAACATATAACAACGGAAGCTATAATTTTTTTAAATATAACGATTATTTAATATAATAAACGATTGATATAATTTTAAAATAACTAATTTTTATAAGCATAACATACATTTAATATAAAATTCGTTTGGCATATCACTCAAAAAGAGTAAATAACAAATAATATAACAACTAAATCTCTAATATTTTCAACATATAACAACGGAAGCTATAATTTTATATAGTATAACGATCATTTAATATAAATTTGTTTAAAATACCGCTCAAAATATATAAAACTTATTTGGTCTAACGAGATGAAAACGCCAAACATTTAACGAAAAACATTGTAAATTAATGGTCACAGTTTTAACTACCTCAAATGGCATCTAACTAAACCTTAAAATATGCATAGAAATGCATGGTCGAAGGTGGGCTAGGTCGACGGAGCCCCGCTTCGCGGGGCTCCTACTTCTGGGTGGTTTATAAAAAAATAACCACGAAGGGGATGGCGGGGTCTATTCGCTCGCTTCGCTCGCTCACACGACCCCGTCATCCCCTTCTAACCTAACCTGTCCAAGTTGAGGTGCCCTAAAGTCCAGATTGCATCCAGTTTCTCCTGGTAACAATTATAGTTTAATAACCATACTAGCAGACTGTAAAAGTTACGCAAAATTAATGTATAGATCTCCAATTATCGGAGTTGAAAATTTAGATTAAATAATCAATATACATACTAAACGTTAGACCTAATGATTTTCGATTAAATAATCAATATACGTATTAAACATTAGACCAAATGATTTTCGATAAAATAAATAATATACATATTAAATTTTAGACCTAATGATTTTAGATTAAGTAAATGTTATATCAAACAACGTTATATAAATAAATTTTAGAACAAATAAATGTTAGATGTTAAAAACATTATATCAATAGTTGGTATATCTCACGTTGATTATATCTTATGAACGATAATAAAATGAAATTAGATCAAATGAATTTATATGTTATGAGACGCACCCCTTTAAATCAAATATTTGTCCCGCGCTGGAATCGAAACCGCGACACCAAGCGCAGAAAGCGAATCGCTTAAACACTACTCCATCGCCAATCGTATCGTCAAATTAATTAAACAATATATCCATATAAAGTGTACCTATTCTACAAGTGAACGTTGATAAGTAAAGGTCATTGACATTCGAAACGCATAGTATATATTAAGTATGGAAATGGATCAGCCCTTACCTGCGCGTAGGTCCCGAGGATTTGCATATCCAGCGCGCGCGGCAGCCAATGAGCTTGCTGCTCTGGAGTGCATTGACCCAAGATAGTGGGTACAAACATACCTAAGTGAAGCAGGAAGGGGGAGATCTCTTTGAAAAAGGCATCTGCGGTCCTTCGAATGATAGTCGAGTTGATCCTAAAAAGTATATGCAAAAATTGTAGATAATTTTTGTAAAAATATCAAAATATTATCGAATATTTAAAAAAAAATACTTAATCCCCTAGTCTAGGATTTTCTTCTGTAACGTGAATGTAATTAAAATCATAGTAAACATATTATGGTACTCAAACAAACAGACAAATATCTGTCGATTTCACAAATGTTTTACCCTCCTTAATCGAACCCTTTTTTTTTTTTTTTTTTTGTGGCCGGGGGGAGTAAAAAATGCCTTCCGCATACCGCACGTCCGAGGACATACGGTTATGTGGGGCTCGCACCCACTAAAAACGTCTCCCCCCTGCGTGTTCCTAGCACTGTATCGGACGGGTCCGGGTACCGCAAACGCGCCTCGCAGCCCCGTCCAGTGCCTGCCTGTAGGCCCGCTCAAAAATGCACTCGGGGGGGCAATATCCCTGGCATCCAGGTCCAGGACATCGCCCCAACACGCTCAAAGGCCTTCGCCCCTACATCGGGCAAGGCGGGCGGCATACCGGAATCAGCCGCCCGCCAGCTCTTGTCAGGGTGGGTGCAAGGCGGCATACTGCCGCCTGCGCCTGCCCCTTCGCGCGCGACGGATCGGATCAGCCCGCGCATCGTGCTCCCTGACCCGCTCCGCCGCTTCCTTCTGCGAGATGACCTCCTCGCAGAAGGACGCGAACGCCTCCCAACACTCCTCGCTGTCGGCTGCAGCTCGCACTATGGCCGACAGCGAGACGCCCTGTTGGCGGATGGCCGCGCTGAGGGCACGCCGCTGCACCTCCCAAGCCGTCCTTAATCGAACCCTCAACATCAAGCGCAGAAGACGAATAGCTTAACCGCTACGCCAATCATAATGTAGCAGTTTCAATATCGAATTAAATAAAGAATTAAAAATATCGCATAAAAATAAATTGTTCATGGTACAGGTTTCAACCGTGGATAGGGTATTTTTATACTACTTACCTACATAATATTATGTCAAAAACTCATATGCTCATACTAAGGGGCCAATATTATTTACTTAAACAGCCAGCACAACAAACAGACAGCAATGATGTTACTACCAAGAAACATCAAATATCATCGCATACACAAACGCAATACATTAATAATAATAATAATGACCAAATTTCGGCCACAGCGGCCAATCTCAACGGAGATCAGCCAATTACGCAGGATATATTACAGAGCACAAGTGTGTGCGTAAACACAGGTGCAATCTCATAGTCCGATGGGACGGCAATCCGACACTACCGGAGATAGATCAGGCGCAGGGCCAACAAGGCTTTACTTACTTTCCGAGGCACGGAGTAAGTGAAAATTGGTTTATAATACGCACATAAATTACGAAAAATCAGAGATGCTTGCCTTAGGTTCGAACCTGAGATTTCTATCTTGCCAATCAACGGTCATCCACTAGGCTATCACGTCTTAAAAATATACATAATCATTATTCAATATGCAAAAGTTACTATGTAAAAAGGTCGCCCTTTACACTTTACGCTGTTAAATAAAAAACAATGTTGCTTTAAGTAAGCATAGTAATAGACAATAGTCCAAATAAAGATTGGAGAAAAATAATAAAGTATAGAATAAGTAAATGAAAATATTTAATAAGAAACTCGCAAAAACAACTGATTCGGGCGGGACTTGAACTCGCGATATAGATATAGAATAAGTATTCTAGTTTTATAATAATTTGAACGGTAGACCCTATGATATTAAAAAAAACATGGGTTAAACCCACAGATATATATTTTAAATATTAAACCTAGTGGTATGACCGACATTTGTAACGTCAGAGGTCACCAGTTCGATCCCGAGGCGCGCACCTCTGTCTTTCCGTAAGTTATGTGCGTGTATAAATTAATTATCAGTTGCTTAAACGGTGAGGGAAAACATCGAGATGAAAACAGCACACCTAAGATATTTTTTAATGGTGTGAAAGGCCTACGGGCGGGTTAAACTCTGACACCAGGTTGTTCATCAACCATACGATAAGAAGAAGCTATCCTAAAGACGATATCAAATATGTAATCGTTTTATAAAGTAATCATTTACCCAATTAGATCCAGAAATAGAGATAATAGTACCTTAAAAAAAAAACTACGTACCCAAAAGTCTCGAGGCCAGTCAGAACAAGTAAATCATTCTTCACAATGTTGGTGTAAAGACAAGACTTCCTCACTGCGTTCTCATATTTTTCTTTGGGACTCATGTGTTCTTCTCCAATAGTATCAAGTGAAGCCCAATTACTGTAAGCTATATTCTCTGCAATCAATTAATTTGGAAGATATTAAAATCCTGCTGTCCTACTTATAATATAAATGTAAAAGTTTGTGAGGATAATTTTATCGATGGATAGATGTTTGATAATCTTTTACTGTCCTCTACGCGGGCGAACCGAATATTTATTATCTCATATCAAATAGTACTCATATGTAGAATAGGTAGTATTCCCATATTCCACTCTATGATTCCTTGCTGTAAGATGTTTCAATAAGAAAGTAATTATTACATGATTAGTATTTCTAAACAATAATAAAGAAGAACAATAGTGCTATCGTAGTACACATTTCGTCATCATAAAAATTAAAATAAAATAATATATTCTGTACTTGAGGTAATGTACAGTCCATAGTATGAAACAAAAACATCTGCTATATCACCCTCTTAACTAGAGATCTTCATAGAGAGAGAGATGAGATGAGATCCTATTTGCTACCGTCTTTAGGATTTCATTGCAGCTACGCACTCTGCAGATCAGGGATACCGTTTTTTTGCGAATCGGTTTCAAAGCCATCAGTATGATACAGCGCGAACATTTCTGTCGCGCTACAGAAGCGTGGCAGCCCCAATATCATTCTGAAGACATTATTATACTGGATGCGAAAGTTATCCAGCGATTTTTGGTATAAGTAGTCAACTGACTCACCGTGTATATGCTCTGGCAATAGACCTTAAAATATCATCTTATTAACTTCATTGAAGAAGTTAGATTTTTAATTTGCGAAAAATTATTCATAATTACTAAGCAAATCTAGACAAGTTTGTCTTTATGTGTAACCTTGCGAGGCTCAGAATGGTCACGGTATAACAACACATTTTATTATAAATATGTATCTATTATTTAATTGTACTTTATTTTTTGGTACATTTGAATTTTTATATTTTATGTGACTTTTATAAGTTTTTTATCCGGATCAAACTTGATTTTTATTCAAGTTAAGAAATCGTCTGATTTTTTTTTACTTCAATGTAACCTTGGAACAGTTGTTAGGTATTAGGCACGCCACTGATTACTAGATCAATGTAAACCAGCCATAAAGTGAAATAGGGTTTGCTATCATCCGATGAAGAGTTCCATTCCATAACTCTCAAGTACATTATAAAATATCAATTTCTTTTATATAAAACCATTCATATTCAAACAAACAAGCCGACCCCAACATAGTTGGGAAAAGGCTAGGCAGATGATGATTCAAACAAAAAGAGTTGGCTAATAAGCTTCACAAAAATATTGACATAAATATTTAAAAAATACTACTAAGTTTTACTAAAACCAGTTTTAAGCTTAAATATCGGGTGTATTTTGATATATTTTTATTTATTTATTTTTTTATTTATAGACTCACGCCTTTATTCCCCAGAGGGGGTAGGCAGAGGTGTGCAGTACACCCACGTTTCGCCGGCTATATTATAAGTCCCATGTAATAGGGGGCGAGCCTATTGCCATTAACCGGGCACAATTCCAGACTCCGTGCTGCTACTGAGAATTTCCTAATAGAAAAACCCAATAACACTTTGCCCGACCTGGGGATCGAACCCAGGACCTCGTGCTCAGCAGTCGCGCTTGCTACCACTAGACCAACGAGGCAGTCGACGATATATCTACTATAAAAAATAGTAAATTTTGGGTCGAAAGACCACTATCTCCTATAACTCACCAATTTTCTTCCTCTGCAAAGTATTCTTTTCTCCACCATCGATAATATGCGTAACTTCTATAATATTAAAATTACATTTCGCCCTTTCCTTCACTAGATCAGGGTTGACCTCCATGATTTTCTTTTGTTTCATTTTTTAAACATACAACTTCGAACGCGGTACGTCCGGTCACCAATGTATGAGCAACTGAAAATTTGTATTCGGTAGTCGACGTCATTGCAATGTAACCTTTGCTCTCGTACATCATTATTTTACTAAGCATTTAATACTCTTCAGTTGGCAGCAAGTTGATAATATTTGATAAAGATAAAAAGAAATGCAATTGCATCGCAATACGTAACAAATAAAACTACCGTAAATTCAATTAAGGCGATAAGTCTTCTTTTTTATTGTATAGTTGATGAACAACCTGAAAAACTCTGACACTAGGTTGTGCCCAAAGAATCAGAATCATTTAATCAATCAAACATCTTTATCATTAATTTACATTTAGTAACATTACTTTAAGCCAGTAGTCTCGAGTTCGATCCCAAGGCGCGCTCCTCTTACTTTTCGTAAGTTATGTGCGTATTTAAGTCGAAATTTCAAATCTCTTTCTACGCCCTAGGCGTAAATTAGTTAATTAATGTTCTTCTTCTTCTTATCGTATGGTTGATGAGCAAGCTGGTGTCAAAGTTTAAACCGCCCGCAAGCCTCTAACATGGCTTTACACACCCTTGAAAAACCAAGTGTGCTGGTTTTCTCACAATGTTTTCCCTCACCGTTTTCGCAAGTGATAATTAATTTCTAATACGCACATGAATTAAAAAAATCAGAGGTACGTGCCTGGGTTTCGAACCAACGACCTTTGGCTTGGCAGTCGAACGGTCATACCACTAAGCTACCACAGCTTTCAAAGTAGTACATAAAGGTTATATGTAAGGTCACTTCATGAATTTAAATTAGGTTACATATTCCGTTATTTATTTATCAGTAAAATTAACTTTTAAATTAGATATACCTATGTACGAGTACCTTAAGATCGGCCAAGTACAAGCCGGACTCTCGAGTTAACATTACAAAGTTTAATATTTTTTATGTTCCACTTTGCAGATTTGAGATTGCAGATTAGCGAGTCTCTGCGCCTTAATACCCGGATATAATTTGGCGATGACATTAAAATGACATTATACCTACATATAATTTACCTACTTACATAAATACTTGTATCTTTGCGAACACATCATAATAAAAAGATAATATTTTTTGCTACTGAACTACACAAGATAATATGATACAAAATATTATCGCATGCCATTATGCATTCATATTTATCTTACATGATATATATTATGTAGTGCTGCATATACTCAGAATACAAAACAAACCAGAAGAGACTTAACTCAAAAAAGCCGACGTCAAAAACTCAGACACCTTCTTGGTGTATTTAACTTTTTTTTTATTTTGCTTTGCATGCGTCATTTTCTTTCATTGTCATATTGTTAAAACCTAATATTAGGTTAAAAACAAGAAACTTGGAAACAAGTGAACAACTTAAAATGAGTGATTCTAGCGACGAGGAAGTTTATTTGATGCCAACAGAATTGACTGAAACTGTGAATAATGCGCAATGTTTCTTTTTTTGCATTTAGGTAGGTGGTCATTTCCTCGCTGAGGTGGGATGAAAAGTTACGTGTTGCACTCGAGTGCAAAGATTTTTCACCTCGTGATTTTTTGATTCCCTCGCTAACGCTCAGGATTCTAATTTTTGAATCACTCGCTGCGCTCGTGATTCAATTTTAGAATCCTTCGCTTGCTCGGTCATCAAAATTGAGCACGCGGTTAAAAAGCAACTTTGCACTCTTGTATAACAAATAACTATTGTTATGTTTATGTATCTTCATTTCACTGCGATTAGTCGGCTTCTGGTTGGTTTTGTATTCTGAGTAAAAATGATAAGCACCCTAATCTTTTTTCAACTAGATAGTGGCAGGTGCAGTTACAAACATATCAATTCTCAATGCACAAATGCCCTGATCAGAACACAAATTCCTATTAGTCTTGTACCTGTTTTGTCCCTTTATTTTACTTTTGTTAAACAAAAACATATCTGATATCTGATGATCTGCCTTTTGTAACTAGAGCGTAGATACTAATTATAATGAAATAGTAAAGATGCATAAAAAAAATTCAGCATCAATAACTTTAGAATCTTTACTGAATAATTCACTCAAGTCCATGTTATTTACGAAGTTTAACCTGGAAACACTTCACTGAACTTTGTACCACGATTCTGCACAATGCGCGTCTATACGTACGTAATCTACTGGTGCATTGTATGACCTTGAAGGCAAAGCTTGAACGATATGTCCTACAGATAAATGACCGCTACGCTGCTATATTTAGCTCGTACATTTGCACAAATTTTTGCTTCGACGTCACGCAGTATTGATTATTTTCATTTACCCATGAAAATGTTGTAACCAGCTTAATTCATTAAATGCCACGATGGTGTCCGACAAACAATAGAATTTGCATTGTGTCTGCTGTCTGGCAGTCAAAGTGTTAATTGATATTGAAACTATATTCATTCATTTTCGCTGATAACAATGGTACCGGAAATATCTGGACAAATGCGTAACAGTCAACAGACATTTTTGGGTCTCTTTAGTGGACCGAAGAAGGGGCGTGCAAATTTTTACCGCGCCGTCCCACGTCGATTTTAATGCGAGGTAGGTAGTGTCTCTAAATCTCTGTATCTGTAAATCAGCCTTCTAGCTTGTCGCTAAATAACACCCTAAGCCGAGGCCCGAGTCCCAGTAGGACGCGACTACGTAGAAAAAAAAGAGTGAATCAGTCTAAACCGACAGCACACATTAGAATTGTCTTCTCTTTCATACGGTTTATAAGCGTAATATATTTTAAACTGGAATATAATATCTGTGCATATTTACTGTAAATTTTGCAATATTTCTACATATTCGTAGAAACCTAGAAAATCCGGGATTATCTTCTTACCATGAAATAAATAAACAAATTAGCCTTTACAGTGTAGATCAGATAGTCTCACAGATCAAGGAGAGAGATCAGGTCATAGTGCATCACGCTCATCTGGTGTGTGAGTCCGTGGAATGTGAAAGGGTGAGCATTTGTCTGCCTGGCCGCACCAAGCGCGAACCTTAATGATCGTGATAATCATAAAGCGGTATCTCATGATTGGTACCGAGCGCCTCCTTCCAGCATCTTTCTCTATCTTTGCGGCACAAAAATGCTTTAAGTTTGAAAAAATAGAAAATAATAACTAATTTATTCATAAAAATGTTTATTAAAAACTGTTGTTTAAAAAAAATAACATTTTATCAAAAATATGTACATTTACTTATCTATTACACTCCATTACCATTTAATAATTATTTTTTACTGTACTTTAACATACGTGCTAGGGAAACTGATCTCTTTGTACCCAGAACAAACGGTTTATAACCGTTTAACGATATAAAAATAGCTTTGTTCGGACTAGTCCTTCTTCCTTTCTATCTATTAGTAATATCACAGTTTAGCTTTCATTGCAAGGGGTTTGAGATATTTGTGGAAGCTCTGATTGACGGGCTCCGTGTTGAGGGGACTCTTGAGAGCTTCTTCCATCAGACGCTCGTACACACGACCGTCGTATGCACCCAAGGTTGAGTTCAAAACCTGGACAAAGCAATAGGATTAGGGAATATGAACTGTATGAATATACTTTGAGATCCGGAGGTCTAACCTCTCTTCCATTATAGAAAGAAAAGGAAGAAATATTGCTAGGAAAGGAATCAAAATGACGTATTAGTTTTGTTCGAACCTGCTTTATTTAGGTTATGCCTCTTTCTTAATCTCTCCACCCTATCCCACACAATGTCGGCAATTCTTAAGTACTCGTATGTTTGTAAGTGTAAGATGATGTTTCGTCACGGCGGTAACCGCTTATATAAAGCGGACCGTATGGTAGATTGGAGTTAAAATTCCTCCCCAGACATATACAAAAAGATTAGAAAAATAATTACCTCATCTCTGACATCGAATGCGTCGACAATGCTGACGGCGTTGGGCCTGATTAACGCCAGCAGTTCTTCATACCTGGCCTGCAGCCACGCTATGTCCTCTCTGGATATTGTTGAATACTGGAAACAAAATTGTTTTAATTTTTATTTTTAAAGATGATGCTGACCGATCAATTTCTAAAAGAGATGGAACTAAAATAATACTCTCGGCGTCTCCTCAAGCCGATGTAGAAAGGGAACTTGAAATTTGGTAGGTGCGGGCGGCAATACAAATGCTCGGTTGGTTAGAGTATTGCCTCGGTACGGCTAGTGGGTTCAAACCCCGCTCGTATCCTATTTCTGGTTCAATTTCCTTTTGCTTAAACAAAATTATAATTAGACCAAAAATGAAATGAATGAATGAAAGATGATGTTTCTTGAGAAAAAAAAATATCTTTATATATCTTTTATCATAAAATACAACTAAATTTATATTACCATCAGCAAGTCCCCTCGTTTTTCTAAGGTCCAGTATATGAGATACAGTTCAGCCATCTGGAGCAGTACTTTTGCCAAGTTCGGGGACACAGTATCCGATAGACGTAACATTTCCTTCCAAGACACCTCGCAGAGGATCGCTCGGCAGTGAGCCTAAAAAAATACAATAATTTAATGATTTGATACACAAAAGCATGGGAATAGAAGGCATTGTGGAAATGCGAAATTAATGTTAATTTTGTTAAACAAAAAAAAACAATAAATATATTTTTCGCTCACCCCAAATAAAATAGATTTAGTACATTAAAGAGATATGAGTCCATTAGCATGCTGTATAATTATATTCCTTAGCAGCTACACACAATAAATTGCGCGTTTTAATAATAGTAATAATTTACTAATTAGTGTGTGTTAGTATTTACAATAACTGCGGATTGATAAAGCTTATACTCATTATTATCCGCAAAGACTAACAAAATGACTACGACTGAAGATGGACAAGAGAGTAAAAGTTCTTCGTGTCAGAAATTGTAAAGTTTGGGTACAAGGTTTAAGAGCAAACCCCAAATCAGTAATCACAAATAATAGCAAAAAGAAAGGATCCACACCTCACTAGCGTTCACAAGTTGTACAGACGCGCTGTTCCACGCATCTTCGTAATCCAAACCGGTCTTCTCGTACTTGTACAGAGTTTCATACGCAGCTTTTGTTTTTCTGCAAAATATTTATATTTTAAATTTTTAAAAACCCCCCTATACAAAAAACTTAAATATTTTTAGCGGAGAACACTCTCGATCAAGTCATTTTTCGGAATGAAAAGTACCCTATGTCCGGTTCTACTACACCGGACAACTAGTGACAACGTATATGCAAAATTTCAGGATGATCGGTTCAGTGGTTTAGGTGTGACAGTAATAAACAAACAAACTTACTGCCTCATATAATATGTAGGTATAGTACTATATTTAGCATGATGAAGAGAAGAAGATTTCTAAAGCTTGAGAACTATTGCGTACCTATTCCGAAAGCTGAATAACAACGACGAGATTACTATTAACAAAAGCTTTTTCAAATTTAATTGATCATTTAAAAAAGTTCTGTTTTATTTCACCACCCGCTCTACCAACTGTGCAATTCATCAATTCAACTCACGGTTTTAATATTTCTATTGATAAAATGATTCAATATATTGAACAGTCACGAGCTGAAATATGTGAAAATGTAGTTTTACAAAAACTAATTGTAAAAGGAACGTGTGCTTAAAACGCAAAAACATTACATTTATGTTATCAATAGACATTTACCAATTTATTCGGGTTGTATATTTTTCTATATACTGAACCAGTCAGAAGATTTCAGTCAGTCAGTCAGTCACTTTAATTCCGCCAAATGTATGTGTAATTTTGGTCGTGACTGAACCGAAGCCGTGTCACCCACCCCCAATCACAACAATATCCTTAGGCATTAACGCATGCGCAGCATATTCCAAAGTTAATTATATTTTTGCTTCAACATTTTCTTACCCTGCAGCTACTGCTTGGAACCCGTTGATGATGCCAGTAGGCGTGTTCTCCCACTGCACACGATCGTTGTTGTAGTACTTAACCAAGTATGACACGGTCGGCGTCATTACGTTACCTAGTGTCGCTTGCTTCCATGCTTTTACTAAAAACCTGGAAAGAAAACTTAGTTGAAATCGTTTTGACAAGAGGTGATGGCAAATGTTTTAGAGATCAAAATATATTATGACTGGCGTTGCGCCCGCGACTTCGCTTGGGTGGATTTCGGAATTTTCATTCCCTATTTTACCGGATTGGGGTGGAATTTCCAAAAACATTTCCTTAATCACCCTAGGGTACTATTAAGAAATATGTCCTTCCAATCTCAAATCTATAGGTCCGATTAGTCAAGGTATGTTTAGGAAGAAGATAAACTAGATATAAATTTGAATCTTATCTAAGATTAGATTGTTACCCGTGGTCCGGACTTTTCGTATGACAGCTGATAAAGTGTGCATTGCTTCCAGTCTGATTATGGAAATTGAATTTTAATCTAGTCGTAGGTCAAGAGTAAGTCCCCCAAAATTTAATCCTGCACCAACTTATCCAAAAGGTTCCAATGAAGATTTAATCTTTACCTAGCAGTTTGCAACATCAGCACAGTGAACTCTCCCTCATAAGTGATGGTAGCGGACACGATGTTGTTGATGATGGGCAGGTTGGAGGACAGCATGTAGCCGTGACCGCCGCACGCCAGTCGGAACTCCTCCATCCTGGCAGTGGCATCCCGACTGCAGACCGCCTTCAAACAACACGCTAAGGCGTGCAGCTAAAACAAATATGGGATATGTTAGATTTCATATTATAATTATAAAATATTAGCTTCCGCCCGCCGCTTGATGATTGTAGCCTAAGTGTTGTTTTGATGTATTAGCTATATTACTATAAAGTTTTATTAATTAATATCTTCACAAAATCACATTTATAATATAATATGTAGGTATAATTAATACGTAAACATTTTTATTGAGTATAAGTATAACATTTTTGTAGAAAGACAAAAATTTTGTATAAGTGGGATTTAATTGCTAAATAAATATTTTGTAAAGGAAAATACTTCTAGGAAGACAATGAGAAGAAACATTGGGTTTTTGGTCGAGCAATGCATTGGACACTAAGTTATGACGTAATTACCTCAGGCAGCTGATCCATATTGCCTTTGCCAACGTCCTTGATGACCTTGGAGTAAGTGTTCCACAGCCAATGGCCAGTCACTCGGAATATATGGCTCGTGGCCACACCGATGAACAACTTGTGTTGTTGGGTTACGTAGTCCAAAATCTGAGGTTCAGGCTCACTGTGAAGAGATTATAGTTAAAATTAAGCCTTAGTTTTTTTAAATTTTTTTTTTATTCTTTATTGTTTATTGAGGTTTTATTCTTACAGAATATGTCACCTTCATAGTGACAAGTTTTGTAAATACTATAAAATCTATACTAGGTACCATTACTAGCTGACTGATAAACAGTATATAATTCTTAATGTCTAACTTTACCTATCTCTACGCTTAATTCCATATTTTCAAGATTGTTCAAGAAAAAGATAGCCTGTTTCAATCAGGGACATTGACTACCTATTTGACAATTTTCATCCAAATTCCTTCAGCTGTTTAGTCGTTATTAAAAGACAAACATACAAATAATTAATAATTTAAATCTGCTTCGTAAATAAATTTAACAGGATTACTAGCTTTTTCCCGGGGCTCATATGCATGCATACTCATGTGGTCCTAAAAAATCACGTTGCTCAGATATTTGTTTCAGCCATTCAGGTAAATATTCTAGTTATAAAAATCAAATAAAAAGTACCAAGATGATGATAACTACTTATTAAAAGCTAGAATTTAGTAGCAATTTATGTTGAATTTATGTCTTACTTTGGTTTTGGTTGTGACTGATGCCTGACGGCAGAATACCGGACAGCAATGGTGGCCGCTCTTGACAGTTCGAAGGCCACGTCGGTCAGGATAAGAACTCGAACAAACACCATTGTGCCGTATGCTAGCTTATCGTTTTTCGACTTTACGTAGGTTCCATCCTGAAATAAATATGCCTTTATGAGTCTTTTATGCGTCTACAACATTTCTACGATACGTCTTTACTCTGTCTATAAGTCTACGATATGTCTACGCCATATTATTATGTATGTTGTATCTACGACGAGTCTAAAATGGTCTTATGATGTGTCTACGATACGCCTACGACGTGTCTACGACGCAACGTGTCTCCGATGTGTCTACGATGCGCCTACGACAGTCTACAATGCGCCTACGACGTGTCTACGATGCGCCTACGACGTGTCTACGATGCGTCTACGACAAGTCTACAATGCGCCTACGACGTATCTACGATGTGTCTACAATGTGTCTACGATGCGCCTACGACAAGTCTACAATGCGCCTACGACGTGTCTACGATTCGCCTACGACGTGTCTACGATGTGTCTACAATGTGTCTACGATGCGCCTACGACAAGTCTACAAGGCGCCTACAACGTGTCTACAATCACCTACGATGCGTCTACGATATGTCTACGATGCGCCTACGACGTGTCTACGATGAGAGCCTACGACGCCTGTAATAACAAAGATATCGAATTACTTTTAATTAATATTATTACATCACATAACTCACCTTCAATACTTGAGCATTCTTCATCAACATACATCTTCTTGGAATCCTGTAGTGATCAAAACCTAGGAAGCCGTTATTGGCTGTCTGGAATCCCATCTTTGGTCCAATTTCTCCAACTTTGATGCCTGGGAGAGGCATGTGAGTGTCTAAGTCACGGATTTGCACGAAGAAAGGATGAACTCCATAACTCTGGCCTTTTATGTATAGTTGGGCCACCACTATACAATGGTTGGCTGTCTGTGCCACTGGAAAAAAAATTAAAAATTGTGGTAAAAAAAAAAGTTGGGTGAGAATTGCATCAATGCATCTCCCTCTCCTTGTCGTAAAACTCGACTAATAATGTGATAAAGGTCACAAACTAACAGCAATTAACACCTAAACTGCTTCTGGTGGGAGGCTCCGGCCGTGATTAGTTACTATCCACCGGACAAAGCCTTCCCGCCAAGCGAATTAATCGTTCCGGCATGATGTTCGATGAAACCTATCTGGGGGTTGGTTCTACACCATACTATCCTACTCCCGTCCTCCAGATGGCTGGTGTGCTCCATCTTAGACCACAAGACTGCTTACCAGGGGGCTTAGCTAAGTTGACTATCTACAATCGCTAACGCTATAGAAATCGAAAGAAACGTATAGGATTAGATTCTATTCGTTTGTTTTGACCACGTGACAAAACGATAATCCTATAATTTTTTTTCGTTTTCCATAGCGTTAGCGATTGTAGATAGTTGGCTTAGCCTCCTGGTGGGTTCGTCGTCAAATATTTGTCTTTTTCAAAATAAAAATCTGATTTGTATAGAAATAATAAATGTATGTATGGAGACTGGCTTGCCCCATTATCTCTGTTATATTATTATCCTTGTAACTAAGGCTTAATTAATTTGTAGCTAGACAGTCACGAGAAAAAATATAATCATACCTAATATAAAAAAATATATATATAATGTTAACAATAGCAATTTTCGCGGGAAATTCACATAACGCGTATTTAAAATGTAAAAATATGGCATAGCATTAATGTTTGCTAATATTTGTGTTGAATGTTTTTATTCAAATTTGACTTAGGCGTAATAGACAAATGAGACGTAAATCTCTTGAATTCTGCCAAATGTACACATAATTTTGCTTGTGTAATTAAACCATAAGTAAAATACTTACATCCTCCTGGCCACCACTTATAAGCGGTGATTGTGGGACTGTGCAAAACAAACTCCTCATTTTGTGGGTCATATGTTGCAGTGGTCTCCAGACCTCTGAGGAATGATCCGTGACCCAGCTCAGTCTGCAAAAATATACATGTTTGAGCGCAGAGAAGATTTTTGAAGTATTGTGCTTTAAGGGACACGACCGAGTCTATGAGCAGTTTGGCAACTAGCTTTTATGCACGATTAAACATTAAAAAAAACCCTCCATACAAAAAAAAACCTCGATTTTTTTTATCTAAGAACAGTCTCTTTCAAATAAAAAACTAAATAAAATCGGTTCATCATAAGCTTATAACACTCCTCTGTTTCGAAAAGGGTTAAAAAGATCCGTTTCAATTTGATATTTGCTTTTAAATTTCGCGTTTCGCGCACACACCTTATTATTTTGCTGTCCCGATATTTCGAACAGGTTACACTGCTTATAGTCACGGGTAAACTGTAACTTGTAGGTATGTGCGTTAATCCTAGTTTTAATTTCAGTTCAATTTGAGCTGACCAGTCAGTCATCGAGAAGCTTAACCAAATAACCATATCTTAGGGAACTCCACTGCCTGACGAAGCAAATACAAAGATTTGCTTCGCACCACCTGCAGAGCAGACTTCCTCTTCTTTTCGTGTCATTGGTACCTGTATGTACATTTTTTTGCCCAGAAGGTGGCCACCCCTATTGTGTTGCTAGTGGCTCTAATAAGGTCGCTCAAAGTGCACTCACAAGGGCATTTTGGACACCGGATGGTAAACCTACAAGCCCTAAAGCAAGGCAATAATCACCCATTTGCCAAACCTGCCCTTTATGTCATATCTGAGTAGGCTAATAAAACAATCTGAATAGTCCAATTAACTTCCTACCTGTGCGTAAGTCCCAATGATCTCCATGTTCATAGCTTTAGGCAGCCAGTCGGACAGCTGGTCGGGGTCAGACTGATTGAGGATGGTTGGCACGAACATCCCCATGTGTAACATGAACGGCGAGATGTCTTTCACCACGCCAAACGATACACGGTACTTGTTCGATGGCCTGTAAATAAGAAATATTATATAATAAGGTATGAGTAATTAACTTATTTTTTATCCTGACTCTCTCCATCATCCTCAGTAAGAGTGCAACTCTTGTAAGCTAGGATCAACAATGGTCTGGGGCAGTGCCCCGCTAAGTCTCGAGATTAGTTTTTCCCAGATATATGATTTAACTATATCGAGTTTCGAAATTAATCGAAATAAAAACGAAAGGGAGAAGGAAATATTAAACGAAAGGTTGAGATCTATAGAGCGTACGTTGATTTTGCTTAGACATGCGTAAAAAATGTGAAAAAAAAAATTATAGGTCTATAGTTTTTGGGAAGAAGTAGATTTTGTGTCAAAAACATTTGCTTTTATAAAAAAATATGACTTCCCGAGGAGAAAGAGATAGTTTTCGATGATCTGTACCTAAAACAGTATGAAATGCCTACGGGTTGTTTAAACTCTGACACTTGTAGATCTTCACCACGATAAGAAGCAGACTTACTCAAAAGCATCCAGAGTATTATGTGTCTTCGAATACTCTCTGAACACCTCAAACAATTTGCAGGCCTTCCTGATAGCGTTCTCATAACGCTCCTTATGACTCAAGTATTCTTCAGGCACCTCATTTTTAGAAAACAGTCCCTCTGCACTGATGACCAAGTTCTCTGTAAATTATATCATACCCATTCAAATTTACCATTACTTTTGAGGCTGTAACACGGTGAATCTGAATAGATGAAAGGTTCTGTGCTTTGAAAGGCATGTTGTTCAAACTGCACCTTCGGAGTGGTGCAATAAAGGTAGCCATGAAATGGTCCACTACCGCATCAAAATATCGCTATCGTTGATGACCCCATTGGTTGAATATGACAACGGACAATGAAAGGTCCACAATAATAATGCCTTTAGGTTGTTGTTGCGACTGCGCACTCTGCATTGCAGACAGCACAGTCGCGAACTAAACTTATTATATTGAACACACAAGCCGTTTAGAGTTTTCTTGGTATAATGAGGCTTACAGTGCACTCGTGTACAGAGATGTACAGTAGCTTTGTACAACGAGCAAAGTACATATTAGTTCTTACCGTAAATCATATTTAAATATTCAGATACATTTGTATCATCAATATAAGTATCCTAGATATTTTAATTTTCTGAACTCTACCTTATTTCAGTATTGTCAGTTCTCATCTCATCCTAATCCTTTTTGACGTAATTATCGATATTTTATCAAAAAACAATCCAGCTTGTAAAAATATATGACTTTGAGATAATAATGAATTATCTATTTTATATCAAAAGTCAGCTTACTCACAAAATAATCGAACTAGCTTGGCCTAATCCGATAAACCTATTACCTCCTATTTTATCTGGGGATAAATTAAAATAATATCATACCTTTTATCGAAACTAGAGGTTCATAGATTATCGTATTGAATATTCTAATTAATTTGAAAACTGTTTTATGGAATCTCTGAAAAGTCAATTGGGACTTAATTATTGTAGAAAATATAAGTATATTTTAACTTAAAACATAAAATTTTAAAGTGAAAAGTAATGTAAATAGAATTTTTACAAGTCATAACATTATCCGATTTCTAAATAACTATGATATAAGGGATAAGTATACGTAAATACTTATCTACAAATTACATTTAGTTTCTGTTAGCTTATCAAAGACGCAAACTATGGCACACGTACACGAGACCCTATGCCCTTTGTACCAAATTAATGTCGGAACTGATAATTATGTAACATAACATAACACAGACTCGCGCCTGTATTCCCCAGAGGGGGTAGGCAGAGGTGTGTGCAGTAACACTCTCGTTTCGAGGACTATGTTATAAGTCCTGTGTAATAGGGGCCGAGACTAGCCATTAACCGGGCACAATTCCAGACTCCGAGCTGCTACTGAAAATTTTCTAATGGAAAAACCCTATAACTCTGTGCCCGACCCGGGCATCGAACCCAGGACCTCGTGCTCAGTCGCGCTTGCTACGCAGGAAGTCTTTAATATTAATTACATTTGATAAAATAATTATGTCTTTCTACAAATTGAAACAAATACAATTAAATGTGACTTACCAACTTCCTTCCTCTCATTGGTAGCATTTTCTCCTCCATCTATCAGATGTGTGAGCTCCTGTACATTGAAGGTGCACTTTTTCCTCTCCCTCACCAGGTCTTCACAAACCTTGGGCTCGGCCATGTTGGATCGCGGATATTATAGTACTGATTGTACTAATGTCTCACCAATTATCTTGTACCTCCTATTCTGAACATTATTTGATTAATGTGGCTGATTAGATAAGGGACAACAATATTATGAACACATGATTAGCCTTTTTGTTAAGCAAACGGTCTTACGATAGGGGTCAGCAGTTTGAATCCCGATCTTTAGAACGGCTACCAATTAAGCCCCAGGCGCTAAGCTAAAATTTGTCACAAGAAAAGTTTAACTATACATAAAGTCGTGACGGAAACGAATTCGTTGAGCGTCCGTGACTGGTAAAGGAATTACGAACGATCCTATGTAGCCAACCTTTTTTAAACCGTTTGAAGGGCCTTGAACTACCTAGAGATTATCGCGGCAGTCTTCAACGTGCTGTGGTATCCTGCGACATGCCGGCGCACCCCGTGGTAACCATAATGGTGTGGTAACCAGGTGATACCTACCACTCTTTTTAACGACATCAATGAATAAGATAATAAGAGGTTTAAAAGAGCGGGCATTGTCAAATTTTTCACACAAGCGATTACCACACCAGTGCATAATTATGACATTAAATTAATGAGTGTCACTGACCTATAATCAAAGATTAAAATCTTTGCCACTAGTAACTAGTTTCAGATTAATTATCTTTTTGTTCGCTTTGTTCCGTCCATCGCTAGTATAAATGAGAAATCTTTGGTATTAACATTAGATTAAATAAAACAAAAATTGTTTAGTCTCCAAAAAAATACACATTGTTTGAAAACCCTAGATCCCACACTAGGATTCTGAGTCGTGGAATCTAGTCTATTTTATTCTGTTTGGTGCACTGACATGGAAAACAATGATTTTAAATAATTTTAGCTTTAAAAATTCCTTATCCATTTCTGTCGATGTGAATATTTGTATGATTTTCAGATATTTATTCCAGCTTTGTTAAATTACGTATCTGTACTCCATGATCGTATCGTAAGTACAAATAAACATGTCAAATATCTCAAGAACTTGCTTGCCGATACGTATTCTTATGAATTTATCTAAATACCTATATTATCTTTCTACTTCAGTTTTATATATATATACATATAATTTTAATGTAGCTAGATATAATATAATCCATAGATTAGATAGAACCACAAGTTACACACGTAGTCATCTGATTCAAAGTCCAATTATTATTATTACAATTTGAATGGGACAAAGTACGCCATTAATATAATATACGCCAGTATTTGTGTAATAAATAAGGACGACGATAAATAGCTTGTCTTTTTTTTACAGATATACAACTTGGAATTTTAAGTCCTTATAACTTGCAGAGGTGGTACGCATGAATGTGTGCAAGTAACAACTTAGAGAAAATATTTGCTTTTCTACATTATACAAGTTGAATACGGACTCAAAGAGGTAACTCAAGAAAGAAATCTCAATTTTAAGTTATACATTGATTAATCACAAATAACGTAGTAAGTACAGTTGCAATTTTTTTGTATACTATATTCAGTGATTTTTTATCTTTAAAATAAGAGCGAGCTCATCTTATCGAAATAATTTTAGTACAACTAATAAATATCTGTAAGTACCTATATCAAAAAAGCATTACTTTAACCCATTTCGGACATCGAACCCGTCATATAAACCTCTCTACAACTAAAATTGTATAATATTCGTATTCATCATTACTATAGGGTCTAACGGTGTACCTATGCAAGAGTAAGTCAAACTAGGGTCAAACTATTACTGTGCGTGACACGCTGCTGATAATGTCATATTTAGAAAGAGTTGTTGTTTCACAAAACCAAGTAAAGTTTTTGATAACTGGATCCTGGCATCAATACTTTTAAACAATTTGAAGTGTTCCCGCATTTTATATCGTGTATATTAGCCATACTAGATGTCGCTAGTGTGTATGTACACTAGTGACATCTATTATCTATTATTTTAACTACACATAAATGAGACTCACACAACAGATGTAAATAGACCGATTATCTCAAATGAAAACATGTTTTACTTACTTTTAATGATCCAAATTGACGATTGTACACTTATTTTTCACTTAATCACCTTAAAAACACCATTTGGCAACGAAAATCGTTGTTAAAACATTTTTTTTATCTTTTAAGTTAAAATATTGCGGCGTAGATACGTGCAGCCATTCACACTGTTACGTCAATACTAAATGAAGATAGTATGCATTGGAGGAAACTAGAAAAAAATAACAGTAGTTAAGTAAAGTTTGTTATAATTCGAGTGTTTTTGTGCATCTGAGTAATATGGCGCTTTATAATTGTACTTCAGAAGCGTTTTGAAGGTTATTTTATGTGACAGATAATAATTATGTATTCTGACACGAGAGCAAAATTTTTCCTGCAAGCAGTTGCTTAAAGGCATATAGGTATTAATGATTATGGAAGCAATTATATATTTACAACAATTGACAAGAAGATGACTTAGAATCAGCTGATAAGTATCTAGTAATTCAGTTTTCATTATAATTTATTTGTCTTCCTACTAAATAGGTATTTATTTTTGTTTTTTTTTTAATAATCCATTACTGATGCTCTGAGATAGTAAGGCGGAGCCGCCGGCAGACCACATAGGAAATGGCGGGACGAACTGGATACTTTCCTTCCTGACTGGCAGGAAATAACAGAGGATCACGAGGAGTAGAGAAAAAAGAGCTTCCCTTTACTCGGAAATGGGTCACATAAATATTTAAGCATATTTACAGCGTGTAACAGAAGTCCGAAATAATACTTAAGGGCATGTATGTATATCATGAAGAGAATCACCTGCGAAAATATTGAATGCAAAAGAGGCATTTTTTTTTTCATACAAAATAATTCTTTTGATTTCATTTTCTTCAATAATGACAGATTTCTTTATCCTACGCGTGCCTAGTGCTTACTTAAAGAATTTATTGAAAGTAAATAACCGGATTCGTGTTGATTTACCTTTCAGCTGATGTCTAGGGCTATATTTGAAAGATTTTGGTGAAAACTTTGAACATGGTTTACTCGAGAATTGTTTGGGGTTCGGTTCCAAAACCTATGCTCAAGGATTGTTTATAGGGTACCTTATACGCCCTTAATATATTATTTCGGACTTCTGTTACACGCTGTATATATGTAAGTATAATTTATTATTATTATAGACTTAAGCGTTTCTTCTTTCAAGAATTTGTGAAAGTACCTACTTGTTTATTTATTATATTTTTTATTGCACACCGTTTCCCGAAGCATATTTAAAAGAAATTGTAACAAAATTCGTACAAAGTGCATTGTAATTTAACGTTAATAAAATTATTTCAACTATCTACCTACTAATGACAGAACAATAACTCAATGATTTTACACAATTATACCTAATTAACGATTCATTATAGGTTAACCAACTACTGCTTAATAAGTCAATGACTAATACAAACATTATACAAGAGCATCATTAATTTTTAAGGTCATCCGAGGTTTTTTTATTTAAAGGTATATTGATCGAGTACCTATACTCAGTTTTTAAAAATTTTGAGGGGTTTTGTATGAGGTTTTTCTTAATTTTTAAGTTATACCATGATTAGTATTATACCATGAACTTTACTAGCTATCACTTAAAAAAGCCAACGATACAATAAACATAAATAAGTAATAATAAATACAATGCAAATTGGGCTCTGGGGCTCTACTCCGAAAATCGAACAACGATGTTTCGGATCGGAACGTAATAGTGAAGACCATCAAACACAATCTTTACCACCAAATTACCACTGTTTAATTGTACAGTTAACAGCAAAAGTAGATGATCAAAATCATAAATTCAATACTAATGAACGGAGTTCGCGAAATATATGGCAGCTATACTAGTAGTAAATGTTTGGTATAATTTACAATCTTTTAAATCTTTATTTCAAAACTTTTGAATCACTTTGACGCCACACAGTTTTGACGCAAACTCCGTTCATTAGTATAGAATTTCTGATTTTGATCATCTACTTTTGCTGTTGACTGTACTTAGGAGTAAAATTGGAGGAGATTCGGAGTAGGCCACTCACTTGAAAGTCGAATCCAACGATGCACCATTCCATTAAACAGACAAATAGAGATAGGTATTAGGAATAATTGACTTGTCAAACAAAGACATAAAGTTATAACAAATATGTTATTGTGCAGTGACTCAACGTTAATAATTGAAAAAAATATTTAATTACCTATACATATGTATAGAACAATACTCAAATTCTAAGATTTAAAGCTCCTATAACATAATGTTAACTTTTATATTATATACATAGATGTCACAACTCACAGGGAGCAATGAGATTAATCATAAAAATTTCAATTAAATTGGCAGGTAATTATAATATAGGTAACATAAATATCTAATAACCATACCTATTTAATGGGTCGATTTATATTTATACAATTAAATTATTCAACTTATGAAATTGGATTAAAATTTTGGAATCCAAAGAAAATCTATTCAAATTCAATTAGGAAGTACACTCAGATGCTTAATAAATCGACTGTTTATAACGTTTTTAGATTAAAATTATTATTAAGCATAATAATAATATTATTTATTAAAATAAATATTTTATTATTTGTACATTTTGAGTATTGAGCAAATAAACCCATCACAGTTTTTATGTACCTAATTCATTCATATAAAAAAAAATCATGAAAAAAAAAATACATATATGAAATTATTCATTACACATAAAGATTTTTCTGTTTCCTACCACTTATCACATTTACATAATGTTATCACAGTTTCCCCTGCATGAATGGTTTGAGATATTTGTGGAAGCTCTGGTTGACGGGCTCCGCGTTGAGGGGACTCTTGAGGGCCTCCGCCATCAGACGCTCGTACACACGACCGTCGTACGCGCCCAGAGATGATTGGAGCATCTGGGAAATAAAATATATAAGGTCTTACTATTCCAATGCAAAATTAATTATAAATATTTTTACTAATTTAGATAAGTCGGTATCTACCTAATGAAAAATACTAGATAATATTTTAGTAACAAAGCAACTAATACAGCAGAAACCTCACATTTCACAAACCTCGATTTGTGACTGAGGCAGATTTGTAGGTGACGTATTCTGAAGAGTAAGTATAAGAAGAAGATTCGTATCCTATAAGAGTGCAAGTATCAAAGAAAGTCAAAACAAATACCTCGTCAATGATATCAAAAGCGTCCACAAGTCCAACAGCATTAGGTCTGATTTTCTTTAGCAGTTCTTCGTACCAAGACCTCAGGTACACCACGTCAGTGTTCGAAATTGAAGTATACTGTAAAAGATATGGCTCAATTCATTACAATGCAATGGTACAATCGTGACGTCATTCTCAGCAATGTCTTAGTAACTCCGTATAGATATAGAGTTAATTTGAAATTCGATTTCCTTTCTCCCTCTCATCATCATCTCCCTAGCCTTACTATTCCAGAATTTTGATGGGACCGGCTTCTAATCTAATTAATTGCAGCTGATGGAGCTGAAGCGTCTGCCTATCTGACACCCGCAACTCAAAGAGATACGATATTCTAAAGTTAGATTAGTTGTCAGTCGATATAGTCAGTTTATGAACTTATGAGTTTATGTCAAAGATCTTCATGGCAGCCGGGGCCAACAGCCTAATGTGCTCTTTGAGGTATGGAGCCAGTGATTATTAATCCTTCTCCTCCGTAACCTCTTTACACTGATAAAGATCTCTTAGATCCCAAAATTAACAAAAATCAACCTTACAAACCTGCAATAGGTCTCCAAGCTTCTCCAGGGTCCAGTACACAGAATATAACTCAACTAGTTGCTGCATCACTTGCCCTAACTCCGGTGACATGCTCCCCCGTGCCTTCGTCATGTCTTCGTGGAAGGTAGATATCACTATGGCTCGACAATGCGCCTGAAATTTACTAGGAATTCAGCTCCGAATCTCAATATAAAACTTACTTTGAAACACCTTGCCTGTTTTGATTTAATTAGGATTGAATTCATCTTCATACCTAACCCCTTGAATATGTTTCTATAATTCATGTAGTGACCCCTGCTCATTAACCACTTTTTTTAATGTTCTTTATTAGATTCGTGTTTTTTCTACGTGGTAGAGTAGGCGGCTGGCAGACCGGCGAATAACAGTAGTTATATGTTCTGTTGTGTTTCGTTTCGTCCCCCAAACAAGCATTGTATCCACTGTCTGACATTCAAAGTATTACTTCCCCTCCCTATTGATACCTACTCCGATCTGTTTCCCACCTCAGTAAAATAAAAAATACTAGAGGCCTTCTATTGGTCGAAATTGTAACATTTTTTTTTATAACGCTAAAAAAATATATTTAAAAAATCGATTCATTCAGAAGATAATATGGTAGATGCTGTTTTGAATGAACTATTTTGTGTTTGCCTATTTAAGTCTTTATAGATAAATTGCCGAGACCAGTCTGAGCTAATAATATTCCTTAATTAAAATTCATTTATATACTATCGAAGTGTCAACATAAGTTTTGAGGTCACTCACCTCAGCCGCGGCTACTAGTTGTATAGATGTTGTGTTCCACGCTTCCTCCTGTGACATGCCCGACATTATTTTCTTTGTCATAATGTCCACGCATGATGATATTTTTCTGTAAAAAAATATAAGTTTTTATCTAAGAGCTATTGGAATATCAAATCTAAATGTAGGTACCTAAATATGCAAAAATTTGTATGTGTGCTGTTGACCGCTGAAGAGTTCCTTTATCTAAAGCTAATCTTGGATGTCGATTCAGGTCATGCTTACCATAAAAATGCATTGTCATAACTGAACTAACAATAGCGAACGTTTAACATAATGAAACAACTTTTAACGGATAACTCGCGTAAATGTTTATTTTTCAAAAAACCTGATGTTTCGAGTGCTGAAAAGCAAAAATAAACGTTAAAAGTTGTTTCATTACCATTCAACAACTTACTTCATAGCGACTATTTGGAATCCTCTAATAATGCCTTCCACAGAACTTTCCCATTTATCCAAATATCCAGGAGCAGAGACCGTCTTCAGGTATGCGACCGTCGGGGTTAACGGTACCGTGTCTATTTGACGCCATGTCTTAAGAAGAAACCTGCAGAGAAGAACGTTCGACAGAGCAATGAGTACAATTCTAAAGATGACTGCTATCAGTAATATTCGGAAGTCCTGACCTGGCCGTCTGCAGTAGCAATACAGTATTATCTCCTTCATAAGTACAGGAGGCAGTAGTGAGAGCGTATGTCAACGGGAGGTTGGAGGACTGCATGTAGCCGTGTCCTCCGCACGCTAGCCGACACTCTTCCGTGAACATCGCCGAGTCCGATGTGCTAATGGCTTTGAGACAGCAGGCTAGGGCATGCAACTGGAATTAAGATAAAAATTTAAAAATAGAAATTTAATATTTGATATGTATTCTTTATTTCTTAATCTTTGCTTTGGCTATTTATAAAACATAATAAAACAAATAAGTAATAATCTCGGTCAACATCGAAGGCTTCTCACAAGACAAATCAGAAATTCTTTCCGATGTCTGCCGCAAATGATGATGCCGATGACTTTCGCTTATCGCCGAGATCTGTCACCCGAAGCACGGTAACGCAGTGTTTGCTGCTCCCGGCGTAAGCATACCATCCACCAAGTAAATAAGTAATCATAAAAAACCAGAGGTTGCCGATCATCTCATCAATCTTCACAAAAATGTTATAATCATCATATCGACGGTCCTACGTATACAAGTGCAAAATCGCAACTTTAGAGGAGAGTGGTTTAAAGATTCTAAAGCTTGTAACAACAGAAATCTATGAAGAATTGGTGGATGTAATACCTAAACATCCCCAAATTTCAAAGATTTCTGATAAATTATGTCAAAGTTACAAGCTTCTTCTTCTTCTTATCGTATGGTTGATGAACAACCTGGTGTCAGAATTTAAACCGCCCGTAGGCCTCTGACATGGCTTTACACACCATTGAAAAATCTCTCAGGTGTGCTGGTTTCATCACGATGTTTTCCTTCACCGTTTTAGCAACTGATAATTAATTTATAATACGCACATAACTTACGAAAAGTCAGAGGTGTGCGCCTTGGGATCGAACTCGAGACCTCTGACTTATCAGTCGACGGTCATACCACTAGGCTATCAGTGCTAACAAGCTAGCAAGCTACAAGCTTTAGAATCTTTAAACCACTCTCCTCTAAAGTTGCTATTTTGCACTTGTATTAGTATATGTAGGACCCGTCGATATTATACTACACAATCTCCAACTAACCTCCCCCAATCTCTCCATATTTCCTTCATGCAGCTGTTCGTTAATAACATTGAAGGTGTCCCACAGTCTCCTCGCGTTCATCTTCATGGCGTAACACCCTGCTATCGCGGTGAATATTTTGCTCTGCTGCGTCACATAGTCCAGGATCTGGAGCTCTGGTTCACTGGAATCAAGAAATAGATTATATACCGTTATTATAGACACGTTATTATACACAATCAACAGTTTAAGTCGTATTAAGGCCATTAATTAGCTATGAAAAGTCTTTTAGAGGCTTATCGTACTGCCCCTTGCCACTTCTCTTTGTTCATATTTCTAAGACTTACAATCAGCAAAGGATAAATTTGGACTAAGGATGATCACGTCACAAAGTTAGCTTACCCTGGTTTCAGCTGCGACTGCCGTCTAACAGCAGAGTACCTAGTAGCGATGGTGATCGCCTTCGCTAAGTAATTGACTGAATCAAACACTATGACCACTCTTACAAACACCATGGTTCCGTAGATGAGCTTGTTATTCTTAGACTTTACGTAGGTACCATCCTGGAAGAGAACACGAAGATTTTAATTTAGTACAAGATGGATGGATAGACAAGAACCCTTACTTTTAATTCTAGGTTCCTTAAAGATAAAGATAAAGATATATTTATTTTGTAAAACATGAGAAATACAATACAAGGCATAGCCTGCAATGTAGATGTTAAAAAGTTAAAGAGTAGCTACATGTTTTGCCAAATAATGGCGTACAAAATGTATTAATTATTGAAGAGAGAGGGCTTCTTGCCTTCCATGAGTTAAAATTGAATCCTAACTAATATTATAAATGCGAGAGTAAGTTTATTTGTTACCTTTTCACGCTTAAACCACTGAACTGATCATCCTGAAATTTTGCATATACGTTGTCAGGTGTACAGAAACGGACATCTATAGGTCACTTGTTTTTGTACTGTTCCCAAAAGCAATTAAAACTAGTTAGTAAAACTTTACAAATTCAGACTCAATAAACATATCATAGATGTACCTAAACTAAAGTATAGATGACAAGTAAATACGATATGAAGAATATTTTCAGCATATACTCGTAAATGGTTACCTTCAGAGAGTTTTCAATTGTAAGCCTAATCGATTCTACTGCCTAGGTACTTAAACTTGAAACAAGTTTTATCAGTCTTTCAACTTTCTTAAAGCACCAGGGAAAGTTATTCTACTTGCCCAATCCCAATCTCAATTTATTTACGAACTCATCACGCTCTTTTATTTTTACAAATTTTACTATAGGTATCCAGTTTAAATTAAGACTAAATACGCAAGATCTCAACCTTAGAAAACCGTGCCGCGTAGGTACTGCAAGTAATTGTAGTAAAATAAGATTAAATTCTTAAAAACTTACCTCCAAAACCTTAGCATGCTTCATCAACATATTAGTCCTAGGTATCCTCACATGATCAAAGCCTAAAAACCCATTGTTTACTGAGTTCAAACCCATCTTGACTCCTATTTCCCCAACCTTGATCCCTGGTAGCGGTTTGTGGGTGTCTTCGTCACGTACTTGTATGATAAACGAGTGGATGCCGTGGCATTCACCCTTGGAGTACAACTGTGCTATCACGATGCAGTAGTTGGCAGTATTACCCACTGGGAACAAAGAATTTTTATATACTGCTGGATTTCAAGCTCATAAGAAAGAAAGCAGCCTTTATTTTGCACCGTATTTGAGCAACTACCAAAACTATTTAAAAGTATATGCAGATATACTGGACAGACCGTTCGTAAAGCATTAAACTCAATTCTACTTCTGATGATTACTAAAAAATATGTATGTTATAGCAGATCGTCTAAGAATACCTATGGTACATCTATACCTGTAAAACAGTACCGTAAATTGCAAACGGACTGCAATGACAACGCACAGCCTAAGCCCTAGGGCGTTGAAATTTGGACAAAATATTCCTCAAGTACTGTGTATACTTACATCCTCCGGGCCACCACTTGTACGAGGTGAGAGTGGGACTGTGCAGTACGAACTCCTTGGTCTTCGGGTCGTACGTGGCCGTCGTCTCTAGACCTCGGATGAACGTGCCGTGACCCAGCTCAGTCTAGACGAAAAAAAAAAAATCAAAGCCTCATTACCTACTTGTTTAGTCCTGACCACAAAAACTAAAATAAAATGATTTTCTGTTCTATTGTTATTTTAAGTAAGTACCAACTTAAAATAACAATTAAGTATACTTAAATGATGATTAAAATGAATGACTAAAAACTCCGTGAAACATCGCTAAATAAAAAACAAAACAAAATTAACGAAGTAATCGAGTACCTACTTCTGGTAAACTCAAACAAAGATATTGGATGTTTTTCTATAGGTAGTACGTTCTTTTATTTTAATGAAAAGTGAAATATCGACCTCACTATGATTTTTTTCTGTATCATAGGAACAATTACAAACAATGGACCCAGATCGGAAAAATCTGTCGAACAGTCCTAAACCTAACATCATGATATAATCAAAGAATATATTATTATGTCATTGGGGGAGGCCTATGTTCAGCAGTGGATGTCTTATGGTTGTAAAGATGATATATGATATACTAGCGACCCGCCCCGGCTTCGCACGGTTACGCTAATATGCATGTATTATACATATAAACGTTCCTCTTGAATCACTCTATCTATAAAAAAAAATCGCATCAAAATCCGTTGCGTAGTTTTAAAGATCTAAGCATACATAGGGACAGACAGACGCGGGATGCGACTTTGTTTTTACCCGACTACAAAAAAAAGGAGGGTTATATACTATGTAGTGATATAATGATGATAATAAAAGCGCTTATAGTGTATAGTTTGTGTTACCTGCGCATAGCTCCCGATTATGCTGCAATTCAAAGCCCGGTGGAGCCACTTCTTCTGCTGCTTCTCATCAGCCTGGCTCATAAACACCGGCATGAACATGATGTAGTGTACCCCGAAAGGAGACCCATCCTGCGATATAGAAGATCCTAGAATCCCGCTAAGAAGATTCCTAAAAGTAAAGATTATAAAGTCAACTACTTGTAAGTTAAAAACAACTCCTTTTTGTAATATTTTTGTGAAATTTCTACATGTTTTAGCACATGTTAGCTTATTAAATATAAATATTTAATAAGAAATTTGAAAAAACAACTGATACGGATGGGATTCGAACCCACGATCTTCGCCCTAGGCCTTTATACGCCTTAGGCGTATAAAGAGATTTGAAATTTAGACTGATTCTGATGGGATACGGTGGCTCAGCGGTTAGAGCGTCGGCACGGAACGCCGAAGATCGTGGGTTCGAATCCCATCCGTATCAGTTGTTTTTTCAAATTCCTTTTTGTAAGTTGGATAAAGTTGGTGTAATTAATTAAATTAATACATAACATATTCCCCAGAAGGAGTAGGCAGATGTGAATGTAGTACACCCACGTTTCGCTGGCTATGTTATAAGTCCCACGGAATAGGAGGCGAGCATATTGCCATTAACCGGCCACAATTCCAGTCTCCGTGCTGCAACTGAAAATTTCCTAATGGAAAAACCTAATAACACTAACACACGACCCGGGGATTGAACCCAGGACCTCGCGCTCAGCAGTCGCGCTTACTACATGGCAGTCAGTCATTAATACGTAATTAGTTTAATTAAGGTTGAATGTGCTTTTTTCACATATCGTTTTTTTATTTATAAATGCATTTTTATTAGAATTTTGACAGGACTACATCTGTTAGGTCAGATAATGCTACATAAAAAAAAATTAGTCGTAATTCGGAATAGATATTTAAATTATAAACAACACACGTTTGAATTAATTCGCGCTCAAAATATTTGAGTAATCGACTGATATTTTTGTTCTGGAGTGTAAATGTTTGTACATTATGTTTTTTTTTTAAATTATAAATGTAAAGTTATGTCTGTATTTGTACTATAATCTATAATATAGTACCTGTAGTTATTAAGATCAATGTTGCTGTCTTTTTGAATTTTCCGAAGCAAACTGAACTGGATGACGGCTTTCCTCAAAGAGTTCTCATACTTCTCCTTATGGCTTAAGTATTCGTCAGCAACACCATCAAATAGCTCTTCTTTTTTAGTTAACATTACCCTTTCTGGAAATATTAAAACAGATAATAAAACCTACCAATTTATTCACAAATTTGCAATGCAATGCCGTAACTGTCCCATTTGTAGCTGGCAAATTTAGTTACTAACTAAGGTCAGTTCGAGTGTTATGGTGGAAAGACGATGAATAAAGGGACTTTATTATCTGTAGAGTTCCACATTGGTTTAGAAGGCCACGTGGGCGCAAGGCTGTGCCTGTGCTAACCATGGGCGTATTTACCCTAGGGCTAAAGAGCCATGGCCAAGGGCGGCAGGCTGCGAGGGGCGGCGCAAAATGCACCTAATGCTCTTACAACCATTTAATGCCAGAGGTGTACAGTTCATATAGGCAAGGCGCTGCCTGCCCTGACAGATACGATGCAGACGGCGAATCATAGTGAAACCAAGTAAGATTTGTATGTAGGTACTGCTTACACTGTCTAAAATGTCTGTGCACGCCCCAGTGATTGTAAGTTTGTTAAACAACAAGACTCGGGGCTATATGGGGCGGCAAACTGTACAGGCCCAAGGCACCTATTCTTAAAATACGCCACCGGTGTTAAAGCGAACTAAACTAATAAATTGTCTCTACCATTTTTTACGACCCCTTTGAAAACTATTAAAACGTATACGGCTTCACTCAATCAAATAGTATCCAATCTAGTAAAGCAAATTAATATCAATAAGGCTTCCTTATCCAGCTAGTTTTACTACAAAAAGGCAAAGATTCCTTGGGACATCATTCAGTCTACATTTACATCTTCCATCAATCACTTAATACATCAAGATGAACAAGTTGTGTTTCATGGTTCTCTTTGTCGCCTGCCTCTGCCTGTTTGCCGAAGCCCAACTGACTTTTTCCACGGGATGGGGAAAACGAAGCATGTCCGCATCGTCGTGCAAAAATGAAGAAGCTATTGTCGCGATCTACAAGCTAATTCAAAATGAAGCTGCAAGATTTTTAATTTGCCAGAAGCCTTGAAAATGGAAACTAAGATCTTTTGATTTCGATTACGGATCCCCAAAATTGTAATGACGCACTTGTTATATTTTTTATTAGATATGTGTATTTATTAAACAGAAAACCTATGAATTATATTTTTTTTTACTTCCTCTTGATAGTTACTTATTATAATAATATGAGTTTAATATAATATATTAATCATATTGTGCTGTTTGTCACTAACAGCAATAATTGTCAATGTCCGAATTTGTATTAAAAAAAAAAACAATGTTGATTAACCACATTTTCTATTAGACATACGTGACCCTGTTGCTTTAAAGACCTAAATCTTAGAAGGTAAAATAAGGTCCATAAAAATGAACAACTTTTCCCAAGGAACATAGGTCTAAATCTGAAAATCTGGTTAGTTTTATGGACCTCTCCTATTTGGCAGGCCTTTAAAGCAACACCCAGCAGTTTAACTTTATATTTGGGTCATTTTAGTAAAGAAATTACTCAGCCTATGAGCCTAGACAGACCTAGACTCTCTTACTTGTACTTGTCTTATTTATTCTATGGCGTTACAGAGGCTAGCTCTTTAAAAGTACCTTTCAATATTAAAGAACGAAAATCGCGATACCTACATGATTCGGCTTCTTTGTGCACGTACTAGTGTCAAAGTTTAAACCGCATAAGCAACCGCAATGGCTTTACAGACCATCAAGAAATTATCTTTTAGGTGTGCATGTTTCCTCACGATGTTTTCCTTCACCATTTAGACCATCTGCATCGTAGACCACAACACCGCTTACCATTTCGGATTCGTGTTCAAACACATGCCTTTTAAATTATAGAAAAAAAAAATTATAACTAGTTTCTAAAACATACAGATTTCGCAATATCAGAGGTGCGTGCCTTTTTTTTACTTGTGGAACACCTGGCACCACTACCAAGGGCAGGTCATGAGGTTACGTACGTCCAAATAGGGAATTTACTATATTTTTTTAATTATTACCTAAATCTTAAAAGCTTTAGAAAAGTTGTTTCATTATGTTGAGTGTTCGCGAAAGTTTGAGAATATTAAGCTTTAGAAAATTCTGTGTTACTCTCACTTAATTGGCGAAGGGTATCTTGACTTAAACTAACTTAACTTTTACTTAGAAAATAACTCCACAACATTTGAACCTAGGTACTCTGCAGCGGTTAAATATTAGCGACACATAATTGTTCGCGCAATTAAAAACAATTTACTGTAACGACTCTCAAGACGAGAATAATGAATGTCTCTGGCTGGCGATATCTATTTCTCTAAATACCAGTCATGTTCCAGAAAAAAATTTGTACGAACATTGTATACCTACTACAAAGAAATTAAATTTCTTTAAGTAGTAAAAATAAAAAAATGTACCGGAACCACTGCCTAACCTTTGACTATTACTATTGTTATCCAATAGTTTACCATAAAGTTTAACTTAGTGTATCTTGTACCTACTAGGACAGAATAAATAATAGGATAGAACCCATTGATGTAGAAAAATGCCATTATTTATTCTGTCGTATTAATTTGTTTGTCGGCTTGAGCTATCTAGTACCAAAGTTCATTTACCTCTCTCCTTCCTTTCTAATGTTTTGTCGCGGCCGCCATCCAGAAAATATGTTAATTCTTCCACATTAAATGTGCACTTTGCTCTCTCTTTGATTAAATCCTCGTTCACTTTGCCCATATTTATTGATGCCACAGAACACGTTTAACTTATCGGCATTTAATTCATTGACTAACGCATCGCAGCGGCCGAGTGGGGGAATATGAACACTTAGGTGCATAAGATACTATGTGCTATATAGTATGTGCAGCAAGTTTTTTGGCACATCGCAATATTGAGATGCGAGTTTACTGTATTTTTATTTCTTAGTTTGAGCCATGATAAACTAGTGGTATGACCTCTGACTGGCGAATCAGGTGTCTGGTACGAACCCAAGGCGTACCTGATATTTCGTAAGTTCATCATCCTCCTAGCCTTATTATTCCCAAACTTTGTTGGGGTCCGCTTCTAATCTAACCATAATCTGAATATCAGTTTTCTTCAGAGCGTCTGCCTACCAGGGCCTCCGCAACCCAAAGGGATACGATATTCTAAGGTTAGATCAGTTGTCAGGATGTTATAAGGGTACTGACTCCCTATATCGACTGTCAAAGATCTTTATGACAACCGGGGCCAACGGTTTAACGTGCTTTCCGAGGCACGGAGCAGGTGATAATATTACTTTATAATACACACATAACTTACGAAAAGTCAGAGGTGCGCGCCTTGGGTTCGAACTTGGGACCTTTGACTTGGCAATCCAACGGTCATACCACTAGGCTTATCATAGCTTCCTGACCTGAACTTTCCTGATATTTCGTAAGTTATGTGCGAATTAAAAAGCACTATTGACACACCTATAAAAATATCGAAAACGAGTCTTTTACTTTTTATTAGGCACAATATATTTGGCAATGTGCTGTTACATAATAAACCCAGATTAAAACAAAACAACACTGTTTCGACCCATGGAATCGAACCCTGGACTCATGCTCAGCTGCGTCCTTTCTATACTGTTTACAATACGAGCACCTCATCTGTGAAGCTTGAAGTTCGTTGATGTTAAATCGGAAATCGTATCTACTTACTCTTACGTTCTGATATGTCCCCTTTTTCCCTATCACGTAGATGTACTTTGAACTCAAGTCTTGAATTTAAATTACAATAGCATTGAATTAATGTTATTATTACATAAGTTGCAGGCATTCGACCGATTAAATAATACAAATCTTGGTGTTCATTTTCAGTGGCGAAGCGAAACTATTAATAGGTACATATCATTTTACTTCCTTAAGTATTGAGATACTACTAATGCGAAAGTACGCGCGAAAATCACAAGACTGGATCTAAGGAGACTAACTTACCTATAAGGTCATCACTTAAGGAAAAAGACGTAGTAATTACTTAATTAGATCAGGCAGCACGGAGAACCAGCTTCAGTGCTTGCTTATTTTTATATCTTTTGAAATATTTTTTGTGAATTATTTACATGTAAAAAAAGTCACAAAAAAATTAAGAAAACTAATTTTTCTATAGGTTTGAAACTTCAACTGACTCTGAATGGAATACGGTGGCTTAGCGGTTATAGCGTCGGCACGGTACTCCGACGATTGTGGGTTCGAATTAATATAATAATTCGAACTAATTCGAGTTTCAGTTGTTTTTTCAAATTTCTTATTGAATAATTCTATTTGATTACTTTGATCTCAGTAGTTATTTAGAGTAAAGGTTTCCTGAACTTGCTTGCAATAATGCTGGCTTGTTTTAAAAGTCGGCTTTTGTCAATACGTCAATAGAAGAAGGAGTCAATAGAATTCAACTTCTCGACATGTATCGTCTCGTGCTACCAAGCTGCGCGGGCGCCGGCAAAGGCGGCTCACCACCATGGCGCTCCTCCCACACAGTGCACACCCTTCAGGCTTCTTATACTTCCGGGCTGCATTGTTAAACTAGTGAGTTACACATGTCTAAGCAGCAGGATAAGGTCACAATCATGACTAATCTTTACCCAAATATAGTTCTCAACTCTAGTTCTTTGTGCCTTCTTTACGGGACCAAACTTTGAAGCCATTTAAGAAAGTACCACCAAAAGAAAGTACACATCACTTTTCTTAGTTCTCTAAAAAAAGTGATACGCCCGCATGGACATATTATCATGCTTTTCACATAACATTAGAATTGGAATAAAACGCAAATGTGAGACCTAAGTATTTATTAGATCTTTTTTTTTACATTAATTACAAAGTGTCCTTCACTTCTTAGCTGTGACCGCGGCCTCGTCCTCCCTTGCGAACGTCTGTAACAGTTCCTCCTTCTTGGCGGCGATGCGCTCTTCACGTCGCTTGCGCGCCTCCTTCACTTTGTTACGGCGGGCTTCAGCCTGGTCACTGTATTACAAAAAAAGTTAATTATTCCTTTAATTCCGCTAAAACGTATGATAATGTGACACAAAAATTGTGTAATTCTAATATTCTTAAGTTAATATTGTGACATGCAAGATTAATAATGATGTCATAACTTCAAAGAGTATCTCCACAACTGTATAAATTATTTATAATTATGTGGATATGAATAAACGTTTTTATTTAATTATTGTAGCTGTGCAGTTTAGCAGAAATAATACTTTTTGCATGATACAATCACCCAAACACAGACCCCCAAAATTAATTTTGAAAGGGGAACAGGTAATTAGGGTACTTACTGCAAAAACACTTAACTCTCAATGAGTTACCTTGAATGAGTTACTTAACCTAATGGTTATACTTGTGAGCTAATAAAGAGAAGCAATTTACCTAAAATCAATCTTATATTCTTAGTCAAAGAAATAACTTTCGTTTCTAAAGACATCATACCAGACCAATGATCCAAAAATATCATACACAATTTCTTACATGTGGAAACTTGTCATTAGTGATTGAAAAAATATAAATCTCTATGTTCACATACATAACAACATCAAGCATGTATTCCCAAAGGGCTAGACCTATGTCTCTTGCAATAGGAGCAAACCTATTGTCATTAGCTACAGAGAATTTGCTAGTGAAAAAACCCAACAATACTGCCCAATATGTGACTGCAAAACCAATGAGGAAGGTGTGTTATAAACTAGTTCTAAAATTAAAAATAATTTCTTGTCTGTCTTCTGTCAACCTTTCTTTCTTTCTGTCAACCTTTGGATTTTTTTAAATTTGCAAATACTTTGTTTTCCTTGCATATCAGCCATTAAGCCATCAAACTCCAAGAAATGAGACAAAAGGATATCATTTGTCACATGTCAATGGTGTCCTTGTGGTAGTTGAAACGTCAAAAAAAGTATGAATACCTGAGCATCTTCGTCCTAGCCTTCTCAGCCTTCTTCCTGTGAATGTACTCCATGAGTACACGCTTGTTCTTGAACACATTACCCTTCGCCTTCATGTACAGAGCGTGGTACAGATGCCTGTCAATCTTCTTGGCAGTTCTGTACTTGAGGAGCAGCTTACGAAGGACCCTTTGTCTTTGTACCCAGAGTTCCTGAAAATGAGGAGAGTTGCGGATTTTTATTACGACTGTTTATTTCTTGAGTTACTAAATTGTATTAAATGTAGGTATTAGAAGTTTGAAACAACATTATTTTTTATATTATGATAATTAGGTTAATGATAAAATGGACAATATTTCAATATTCAATATTACAGTTTGGTTATAAAATGACATAGGACACAAATTACTGAGTGTATCAAAGATTTTATATTCCGATCTGAACTATTCATCAGGTAAAATACTTTTTAATAAATTTTCTGAAAAACAAACCATGAAAATTTATTAAGAAAGTAATTAAATAAATATTTTTAATTCCCTATTATTACACCAGCTAAGTCACACACTAAACTAAACTAAACTATACACTAAGATTGGTCTATCAGTTAATAATCATTGGAAAAAAACCCTCCTCCAGTTTAGCCCAGCTGTAAACCTTGATCTATATCGGAAAGCAATTTGAATGAGTCTTTTGTATTTTAAAGAGTATTTAATATCTCACCTTCTGTGGCATTCGAGCATTTGCAGTACCTCTTCTCTTACCGAAGCCACAGTGACGACCCTTTCTGCGTGCTTCTGTATTCTTACGGACGCGGGCACGTGAGTGCACAGCTACGGGTTTCTTGATGACGAGACCATCCTTGATCATCTTACGGATGTTCTGTCCTGAAAGTAATAGTGTTTTGTTTTATTCAGACAATCAGAGAAACAAAACCATTGTAGCGTTATTGAGTCTTCGGTTAATGAAGTTTATATTCAGGATATAGCATAAAGTTAGTATAACTTACTAACATGGATACGATACGGTACCATAAAAATCCATAGAAATGCCTACACTACAATATATTTATGTTCACAACAGCATTGTCGAAATATGATAGACGCTCGCAAAAATGGTGTAAATGAACCCACTTGACAAGGATAAACGTACTTATATTTAAAGCTCTGAACGATCCATAAGCAACATTATTTACTATCAAATCAGAACCACGATACGGTCACGCCAAGAAAAATAAATTATACTTAGTACTTACTGGAATTGGTATTTGCGATTTCATTGATCTCATTTGGATCCAACCACACCTTCTTTTTACCACATCGCATAACAGAGGCTGCAAGCCTCTTCTGCAGCTTGAGGGAACTGAAAACCAACAAAATATCATGTATGACCACATGGCTTTGGGACAGACCGATAACACGAAAAAGTTAGCTAAATTTGTTTATCCACCACAAAAAATATACTTCACATGATTCCTAAGTCTTTTGGATCTCAAATTTTAGGTATTATGAACATTTAACACACGAAATCACAAATAAATATAAAAACTAACCTCATCTTGACTAGGTGAGTTCCAACGCATACAAGAAAGAAATATGGCCGATTCGACTCACGACTTCATAAGTGCTGCGTGAAAGTTACTAAAACGAAGATAATCGAATCGATGTTAGTCGATTCGATTTATTCAAATAAACTATTGTACAGCTTGGCAAAAAAGAGTCTGAGGCGGTGACAGCTGGAACTAAAAATAAAAATCTTAAAACCTAAGTTTAGGAGTACTAAAATAACATAAAAATGATTCATTTGATTATAATTAATGACAAAAAACTCGTCATAGAAATATGTAAGCACTAAATAACTTGTAATTTTGAATTGTAGTGTGAAAAGTGCGCCAGCGGCGCCCCCAATTTTTCCAGACTCTTTTTTGCCAAGCTGTATGAATTCAAATAATATATTATATGTAATGTGAATTTAGTGGAGTTTCACCACCAATCATCGATAAAGCGATGAAGCCATTACCCTAAAATTGAAATTGGAATGGAACTGACTAAGACCAACATAACTCTTCGCAGTAAATTGTATGTTAATTGTTATGGTATAGGTTTTAGTTCCAAGTATTTGGTTGTCAACTCAGGATTTTCTAAGGGTCAATGATATTAAATTCGGAAAATATAATTCATAATGTAAATAGTAGTTATATTTAGTTTGTTATAGATTGTTTAATAATGTAAATATTATTTAATGTTTAATATTACAAATAAATAATGTACTTAAAAAGGATTTAATAAAAACCATTCATAATAAGTGTCACGGTATTATAGATTTTAGTCGATTTTACAACCAGCTATTGAGTTTTAGTAAAAGTTGATTAATTCGTGGTTAACAAAAAGTCTGATCATAACGCCCTGTTTGCAGGGTCATTTCCAAAGCCAATCTGGAAATTATTTGAACTGACTATCTTGTCATAATAAAGTTTTGCAAAAAAGAGTCTGTAGAAATGTGGGGCGCTACTGGCGCGCTTCTCATCCTACAATTCAAAATTACAAGTTATTTGGTTCTTAAATATTTGACGAATTTTGTCACCAATACGTTTTATTAAAAGCATCTTTTAAGTATATTATTACTCATAAACTAAGTTTTTAAGTTTTAGTTCCAGCTGTTACCGCCTCAGACTCTTTTTTGTCAACCATCTTAACATCACTATTATCCATGCCTCATGCTGTACCGACTGTGCCGCGGAGTGACTATAATAATTGTTTACTAAATAATTAAAAGAAGTAATTTTTCTTCAATGGGATACACACTTCGAATCTTGGAGGAAAATTTTTTGTCGTTGTAAGAACGCGCTTCAGATATCAGTTGTCACTGATGACAGTTGTTGACTTGACTATGAGTTTGACATATTGTCATTGATATTGACAATTGACATGTTTTCAAAAAACATGATTGTTTGTTGTTGAGCTGATTTCGCAAATTTGCTTTTTTTATCATTATTCAAAGAGACACTAGCTTTAAGTTTAATTTAAGTCGCAATGACAGCAATCAAGTAATTAATTATTGTTTTACTGGATATTCAGTAATTATGATCCCATTATGCTATAAAGTAATTGAGCACAAAAATAATTCCAAGATATTTTTTCGCAAAGGTTGGACCGAAAATATTTTCTTTATCATCGAATCATAACCAGTTTTTCCTCAATCAACGTAACTTAACAAGGCTTGTTTTCGTCACAAATAAAACCTGTGGCGAATGTGATTACGTTAACTTAGCGGCAAGTCGGCTCGAGCGTCGATCTCGAATTAAGTCGAATTTCAACTTTCGTCAGTTGTCCGATTACCGTTCGACGGGGACGTTGTGTTTTTCCGTGCGTTTATCTGACGAAACAAAATGAGCAATTCCGCAAATGTTAACCCGGATTTACAAAGAGAAAGGGAGAAATGTACGTTCAATACCACTGAACTAACACATTTATTGGATGGAGGCCCACAAATGACTGAGGAGAGGAGGAGACGAGGTAATTACCACTTTTTTGTAACCATTGGACTTGTAGGTAATTACTTAGAACATGAGTGGTCATATTTATAATTATTTTTATGGAAAATTGTTTATGGTTAACAACAGTTTGTTCATTCAACTTTGTTTACTATCTAAACAACACAATTGTCTTTAGTATTTCTTTGTGTACAGTTATCTTAGGGGAATTTACCTTCCTACCTTTGCTGATAGATAGTAAACTTAAATGCTACAAATAAATTCCAGTATATAGTATTTTTTGGCATATTAGGTATTATCCTAATGAACCACAATACAATCTTATTTATTTATGTACACACACAAACAGGTATAAAAAACATCATAACATGAAAATTAAATACAATGGTACTGCTTATTTCCAAAGAAAATTCTTATTCATATTGTAAAAAAATTCCCCCTAAAAAATAGCAACAATCTACCTACTTTGTGCAGTTTTTTTTTGTTTTGTGTGGGAAAAGTAACTTTTCAATCATAGTGAAGTCAATTTAGAAATATTAAACTGTAAGCTGGAACTCCAAGTAAAAGTTAATTATAAAATAGGACTATTTAACCTTTGAACAATACTTAGCATCCTGACAATATTTATGACAAAGGATTTCCTTCTGCATCTCATTCCTCAAACATTGATGAATACTTTGAATAGGTAACTATTATACTTCAGGTCTGCTTCAGTCTACTGTTAGGCATTAAGGTAGGTAAGGTACTAGGTAAATTCTTAAATAGAACAGAATTACTAAATGTCAGTTTAGAAGTAAACTATGATACTGAGTCCTAAAGTTTTATATCTTCTACTCACTAATTCCAATGTAAAATACCTATATTTTTTAAACCTTTAGGCTGTCAATTTAAAAACAAATTATTCTATTGTTTTCTGGTGTTATATAAATTCTGTATGTATAATTATGTCAACATAAGTCAACAAGTTTGATGTATAGTCGAAGTCTCTGTTATCAATACAATACCATTGCTTTATAAACTACTAACGACCCACACAGCCTTTGCACAACCGCTTTTCTCTACTATAATACGCATGTATAAACCTTAAAGAAGGTTCTAAATGATTTGCATGGCTTCGAAAAGCAAAGCGGGAAAGACAGAGAAACGAAAACAGCGACTTTGCTTCCATACTATTTAGAGACTAGAGATAACAATGTTAGCCACCATTTGTATTGGTAATATGCATGTTGCACAGAAAAAATATTTAGGGAAAATTCACCTTGGTTAAATATACACCCTGTTGCTTTAAAGACCTACCAAATTTTAGGAGGTACCTAATAACATTTATAACTGAACAACTTTCCCCAAGGAACATAGGTTGAAATGTGAAAACGAAAATGTAACTTCACATACAAAAATGAGTCACGTAGATGACCAGTCACATATTGCCATCCAGCAAACACAATGCAAAGTGTTTAGTTGGTCAGACACGGTGACCCATGTAGCGACCAGTGTTGCGTGTGGTCCGCTTTTTAAATTTTTTCATTTTATTTTAGACTTGCCATTCATCATTTCTAATAAGATAATTCAATGAAACTATTAACAAACAAATTAAGTCTTTGAATAATCTGATGATTAATAACAAAAGATATTAGATAGATAAGTAATTAAGTAAATATATCTATATTTAATTATATGCCATAATCAAATAATATCTCATTAAATAAGTAATGGAATGCCACATAAAATTACAAGTATTAATTGCGCACAGTGTTAGACAGTTGGAAAGCACAAAATAGAACAGAGAAAATGGTGTTTGTTAATGTTTCCAGAAGCTTGTAATTATGTGCTTACAATCGGCGCATCGCATACGCGATGCGGGCCCGCACGGCTTTCAAGTGCTCTTGGAATGGCAAGCGGTGATCGAGGATTACTCCTAGATATTTTGTCTTGAGTTCCCAAGGGCTCTCTTTACCAAACATAGAGAGATGGGATGGATATGAGCGGATTACGCGTCACTGGTCCCTTACTGGGTTTTACTTCGATCCTCCATTTTCGGAGCCAATCAAATTCTTATTCTTCTGATCCTTCTACCGATGCAATAGTCAGGCGTGTCGTCACCTCAGCGAAAAAAAAGACAGTTGTATTTTTGGTCTTATGATATCCCCGCTGGTGTGAAAAGAATCAGTAAAAGCACAGAGCCCTGAGGGACTCCGGTACTGATATGATGGTGTGATGAAATATTTCCCTCGATGCAATAGCAAAATCTAGGTACGGTTTTACAGAAAGTATTGAAAGATGATCACGAAATGATCTGGCGCAGCGAGTTGATACAACTTATATACCTACCTAGTATACCAATATGCCAAACTTTATCAAACGCTTTCGCTAAATCGAAAAATAGCTATCAAATTAGTTTAAAAACCAACACTAATCTGTTGGAATTGGGCAATGCTGTAAACTTCCCTCAACAAGAAGTTCCCATCTTTATTTCGCGCTCACGTTTAGAACTCAACTATAAATAATTAAGGTTTGTTTACGTTAAAGTTGCTGCTTCAGTTCATAAGAGGACTAAAATAAAAATCTGTCTCAATAAATTAAAATAAAAAGATCGTAATGGTAATGATAGCTACATGGTAATGAATTCCAGCTTCTGGGTGAGTGCAAACTGTATTGCAGTATAACTGTAACTAATTAATGTACTTATACCTAACTGAGCATACGTTTCAAAACCGAAAACCGCACGTTCCAAAAAGATTCGTAAGTATAGCAAATTGGGGTCACTTGTATTACTCTCTCAATAGTTTCAAATTTAATGACACAATAATCTTTTGAACCGCAAATAAACCTAATTATTGTAATGTGTTACTTATATTATCAAAAATAAACAATGTGTGGATAACAAATCTATCAAAAGTTCAAGCTGATTGGTAGTCTAGATGAGGAAGACACTACGCCAGAACTTATCCATTGTCACATAATGAATTGTATTGTTTAATATCGATTACAATTTCTTCATTATGAATCAGCTACCAGCGATAAAATCACACAATTTAACATGACCGAGTTGTAGAGTAATCAATGCGCGGTCTCTGACATCAGGGGTCAAAGATCAACTCGTCTACTCGCTATAGTAACGTATCTTTAAGTTAAAACGAGTTTTAAATCTACGTGAACCGCGACAGTTTTCGTCGGGACTCAAGAGTCATCTGCCAGTATTTAACCCATAAGGAGGTTTTAATTTATTTTGATAGGTACCATTTAAAATAAGAGCTTGGTCGCTTTGCGGTTATTCCACGAAGCAAATACTAAGAGGAGATGGCATAAGGGAATTTTGCAACGATAAAATGCGTGACAGTTTGCGGGGTGAGGGGGACGTTACACTCCGCTAACTCCACCCACCAACACCCACGCACCTAGCGGTATTTAGCTAAACTATCTCGTATAACAAATGTCCAAACTGCATAATGTTTTTGCTATTTGCCGCTAGTGTCACTAGTGTGTCTAGCATAGGTTACGAACTCCAGGCCGTAATTAGAATTGTGCAAGCCTACGGCAAAATTATAGTAAAATAGTAATTTTACAAATAAATGTACCTGCAACATGGTACATAGAAGTCAAATTAAACGGTAACAACGTCAACGTAATGAATGAAATCATTTATTTTTACACGCATTAGCGATAGATGTCGCTTTTACAAGTTTTTCATGTTTTTAAATATAAATTAAAACCATAATTACGATATTTTTCTTAACTAAAAAAGGTTTATATCATTACAAAATCTATTTTAATACGTTAATAGGTAAAGATTTAAATTATATTTATGTATTTTACAGCTATTTGTCTCCATATATTAAGGCCATCTTTTGTCGGGTGGAAAAACTAAAAGCAACAGGAAACTAGTGAAAAAATTCGAGAAATGTTCTAGAAGTCTATTCATAAATTACGTTTAAAAATACTTACCTATGAAATGAGACGACATTCTTTGTATCAGAACGTCTATCCGTGTAATTCTTACAGTCTAATACACAAAATTTCATGTTTTTCTTTCTTTAACTTAAGAAAACGATAAATGTTTATGAGAACTTTGGTTAGCGACGCTAGTAGTACTCGTAGAACGACTGCAGTTCGATTGATAAGCCACACCTACTACCTGGGGGCGTGTTGTGCGCCAATGTAGTATGGTTGGTATCAGTGCGCCGATGCTTATGCCATCTCCTCTTAGTATTTGCTTCGTGGGTTATTCTAACATTGTCATCAGGCTTAAATTGTTGAAAAACTAAATACAATAAATATTTATTTAATTAGAATAATATACAAAATTATTTACTACTAAAGTTATTTTTATTAATATTATCTTGGTTTTTTTAAACATTAATGATTCTTTTGTGAAACGTTTATTAAATTTCATGTCGTCTATTAGATATTATTATGTTGGTAATGTTTATACATTGTTTACTTGGCGTATCTAGACACGCGGCAGCGTGTCAAGCCAAGTTCAAGCATTGGCTAGCCAGCGCCGAGTGTAATATTACACGAACCATTTGGTGCCACTTTTTAGCCCTCTATAACTCAAAACCTCTTTAACTTAAACACATAAAACTACGTGTGTTTAATTATATCCATAAGGACATGTAGAAGCCCAAATTTCATGAAGCTAGCTCCAACGGTTATAAAAATATGAAGGTCCAAAAATCGTAAATTTTAGTAATGACTGACTTATAGTACCTAATTCTAACCTACTTCCAGATGACCTACAAGGATGAAATTTGGAATCCAGCTTGGAAATTGTGTGTAAACGTAGGGAAAAATCAAAAAATAGAAAAAAATCAAAAAACAAAAAAATTAAGTGGTGTCCCCATACAAAAAACTTGTAATACGCGCAAAACAACAATTATACACAGAAAAGAAGTAAATCTATATAAAAACTCTCCCGAGCTAAAATAATATTGCTTCTTATAACTTAGGATAATATATTGTAGCTTAAAGTCTGACTTGGCTAGTTTTCATATACGATTTTTTGTTAAACTATTCTTGGGGGTTAAAGTTCGGAAAACCCTTTCTTAAACTACGTCTACCTTATAAGTTTAACAACATTTCAAAATTTCAACTTTCTAGCTTAAGTGGTTTGGGCTGCGCGGTGAAGCTGATGAGTCAGGCAGTTAGTCGGAACATTGCAGAACATATAGATACAGATAGATATATAGTAGAATATATTATATAGAAAAAATCGTATATGAAATCTAGTCAGGTCAGACCTTAAGCTACAATATATTATCCTAAGTTATAAGAAGCAATATTATTTTAAGTTATTATAAAATATTTTATGTTGTAAATAAATTTCAGGACTGACCATTGAACTTGGCACCCATTTAGATATCACTCCTTTTGTCGTTGAAGTCATCAACCAAGGCATATATTGAACTTGGCTCTCATTTTACATTTATGTTTTTGATGGGATATTACCTACTCACTTATAATTTTATGCAAATATTTAACTTGTAAGACGCTAACCTAAGCCGAGTCATAATGGTTAGATTTAAGTATACCTACTATTCAATTCTTAACTGAATCACGTACAAAGATGATCGCTATCTTTCCCATTCTTCCCCATAGGTCCAATGGTCGGGATTAAAAACATTCGAACGTAGATTTTTCTGTAACAATTTTTGCTACTTCGGCATTTCGAACTACTACTTTCCGTAAGATAGTCTCCTCGTCATTAGCTTACTTGTAGTGTAGTACTGAAAACTTACATACCAGTTACTTATTCCTATTTATTAGCAATGTAAAACTGAAGGAAACAAGCACAGGCATTGAACTTCCCATTTAGAGTGAGTGGAATAGAGCAACAATCACCACATTACCTCACTACGTAGGTATTAATCCAGGTTTCCTTACGATGTTTTCCTATAACGTTAGTCTGTGCTGTCTTAGATTTCGGAAATTGAAAATATCACATTTGTCATGCCAGGTTATCTCCTATATCCCGGCTGTCCGTACCCTAATGACAAAATAATGATTGGTCACTCAATCAAATTTTGACTTACATACCTGTATAACCTGTATTAAATTATATCGCACACTCATTTGTCGAACTGGTGATATACAATGTGGTAATAAGTATTAATTTATTCAATGTTCTTCCGATTGCGGTTAATTTTTGTATAATCAAAGGTTTAAAATTCGTTGATACATCCTTCGGGGGGCCCTATAGTACGAGTTTGCAAATTATGTGAATAACGACATTTGAGGTGTAATACATGTCTCTCTCCTTCCGGAAGAGTAAAAACGAGACATGCAATATTATAGTATTCACATAGTTTGGAAACTCGTACTAGGCCCCCAGGATTCGATATACCTACCTAGTCATTCAGATCGACCTCATACATTTTATTATATTAACTAGCGACCCGTCCCGGCTTCGCACGGGTGCAATATACATATTATAAACCTTCCTCTTCAACCACTCTTATCTATTAAAAAAACCGCATCAAAATCCGTTGCGTATTATAGTTTTAAAGTTTTAAGCTTAGGTACATATATAGGTATATGGGATATAGGGACAGAGAAAGCGACTTTTTTATACTATGTAGTGATAAGGTAGCTAGAATACGTAAAAACATATACATAAGTAACATTTGGACATGTAGAAAGGACGGATGAAAGAAGTCTAACAAAACAAGTGTACATGGGAAGGGTGAATGGTACAGTTGAAAGGGGAAGACCTAGACGAACATTCTATGATCAAGTCGGGGATATCCTTGAAAAAGGTCAGGTCAGGAGTACCCTAAACCGACGAGCATGTATGAAGAACGTGATGAGCATGTATAAAAAGGTATGCAAGGATCGTAGCAAGTGGAAATCCGTTGTCTCTGCCTACCCCTCTGGGAAAAGGCGTGAGTCTATGTATGTATGTAAGTAATTTACAAGACTATAATGTGTTCGTTTAAAAACATTTGAGCAGTCATTACCTATACCGTTCTTGCCTATCATGTCGCTAATTTATGCGCTTGCACATTACAGACACAACATTGAACTATGGAGTAATAGTTATTAATATATTACATACATACATTTTTTAAATTAATTATTTAAATCAACATATAAACATAATTTTAAATTACAATCAGGTCCAGGTTCAGGTAATAGGTAAAGGAAAATAATTCTAAGTGAATCGAGATGAAATGATTCCCCCTGCATCGATGGATGGATAATTGATGTATTCTTTTGATAAAATCGATGCATCTGCCCTGCTCATCAGGGTAAGCACTGACGTGGTCTGTCTACAGACGGGTGGCAATTTGTATAATGATAGACAGAACATACAAAACAAATCCTACTTAGTTTCATTAATTTATTCGTCGCCTGCATAATATCTCTCAGGGTAGGCAGTGCCTTTTTGCCTATAAGGTCTACAGGCTCCTGCGTGTTTGTGTATCGGAAACTGTTAACATTTACATATTGGTCTGTGGTCGATATGGTCCTTTGTTTCTTCAGCAAGTTTCTCCAAGCTCTCCTGACAATTTAAGGAGTCTGATCACTTGTATCCGCTTGTATCATTATCGCGTCATCGCATTTTTTAAATTAGGAACCTGCTATATAGAAAATAATGTAATAGTATTAAGATTAAAAATATGTAATATAATAAACTGATTTTGCAATTTGTGCAATGCATATAAAATTCATACACAATCTTTATTGTTATTGAATAAATAAGTACAATGGGTTACAATACGCAATACAATACAATATGCAAATATAGAAAAACTAGTCAAGAGCAGCGAGAGCAGGTACCTACACCTACACGCCGAATAATCAACACGAATAAAACTCCGGGGCCGCTCCTCTTGACACCTCCTGTTGCCCCTTTCTGCCTGTTATCAAGGGCTCATTGCAGAGATCAGGGCCCATTAGGAGTCTGACGAGTCATCACCTATCAACGAATTTCTATTTGTAGCCGAAAGGCAGGTGCCGTTTACCTCCTGCTAAAGAAGTTATCTGATCCATCCAGCACACTTTAGAATAGACGGGACCAATTTTATTAATTCACGTTTTTTTAAACAGGACGATCCATAACTGACTCTACTCCTATGTCAAAGAAACATCTTTTCTGCTGGACCGGTGTACCCAGACATGCCTTTTCAAGAGACCGATGTCTTCCCTATGGAAGAGCGCACGTTAATGAAAGAGACAATAATCTCTCTTACCTTTGTGAGAAAAAGGCTAGCTGTTTATATAATGTATTTTTAAAACATAGACGACTCACGCCTGTATTCCCAAGAGAGAGGGGGGTAGGCAGAGGTGTGCAGTACACCCACGTTTTGCCGGCTATGTTAATATTCCCATGTAGTAAGGAGCGAGCCTATTACCATTAACCGGGCACGATTCCAGACTCGTATTCGTAACCCCGCCAGTGTTATTGGAATTCTCTTCAACAAACAATCATCTTAGATGACAGTTACATCCACCCCTTGTACTGATGATAACTAAGAGGGCTAGCAAGTCTAACTTTACAGTTAGAGAACAATGCTACACATACTATTCTATTTACATTTTTTTATTGTTCCCTTTTTAATTGCAATAGGCAGTGATGCTTGATTGATACTAATAATAGTAATTTATTATTATACAATGTATTACAATTAAACGAGTTCATGACATGTAAAATAATTTATTGTTTTTATTTTCATTCATAAATAATGTACCTATTTCATTTTCATATTAATATTCATTTCAGAATAACTTTACATTGACCTATATTATATGTGTTGACATTGTGATTTTAATTTTAATATTTATAATTATTATTGCATGCCCATTTAGATAAGTTAGCAAAAACTAATTTTGCTTGTTGGAGACAACCAAATATGCAGATCTTAAAAAATCTTCCATCTAATATTACCATGTTTGACACAACAAATGAATTAAATTGATAAAATTAACTCTAAAATGTTTTGCCCTCGAAGCTGAAAGACGATCGCCCTTTGAATACATTAAAAACATTCATATTTCTTCTTAACAGAGGAGATGGTGCTAAAAGAGGGGATCCACATAGAAGAAGTGCCTTCAGAGTACCTCAGTCACAAGGAGAAATATGAATTAGCAGTGAAGAAAGCATGTCTTCTGTTCAAGTTAATTCGCAGGATGCAGGAGGAAGAGAACACCGGCATGGAGAACTTCAGGTACGCAAGGATGATGACGCAAAGACGAGGATGATAAAGTCTAGAATGAATAGGTTACTTCTAGACAAGCGTGTCAAACAAGCGTGAGCCAACTTCGGAATATTTATTTATTAAATCAATAATTTTATTTACCGAACTTGATCTGAGATTACACGAACATAAGTTTCGGCTGAGCCGAAGTTTTAACCGGTATCTGGCCGAAACCAAAACTGACGCCAGACCTGGATTTTTTAGCCGAAAATTCGGTCGGTCACTAAAAAAATGTACAAGTTATTGCATGCAGTTTTAAATTCAATAAGGATAGGACTGAATAGGGTCAGGAAATAAATTATTAATAATAATTATAATTTGGCGGTACTCTTGGACACGGCTCGCGTAGTCAGGAGGTTCCTCTCTCTGGAGCTCTGACCACCGCCGGTAGCTTGGACCCTGTTCCCGATACTATATTTTTAAATATAGTAACCCACCGTATCTTACATTTAAAAATGTATTTCATAATAATATGTAATTTAATAAAAAAATGAGATTTTTTTTGTGAAATTTTTACATGTTTTAGCACATGTTAGCTTATTAAATATAAATATTTAATAAGAAATTTAAAAATAAAACAAATCCCATCCGTATCAGTTGTTTTTTCAAATTTCTTATTAAATATTTATATAAAAAAAATGAGAATTAAAATTTCTCTTTTTAAAATACAGGGCAGTACTCGGCGGTTCTCTTGGCGCAGCTATCTTACAGGACGGGTCTCCGCTCACACTGCATTATGTAATGTTCATACCAACACTGATGGGGCAAGGCTCAGTGGAGCAGCAAGCCTACTGGATTGGCAGGGCGTTCAACCTTGACATCATCGGCACTTACGCACAGGTTTGTGAAACTTAATTTATTTAGACTTATTTCGAGTACTTATAATGTGAAATATTATGTAGTGCTTACACACAAACTTTGACTCAAATACTTCACTATATTCTAACACTATTAAATTAGCAGTCAACTGGCTATGTCGAATCCTTTTTTTTTTTCTTATTATAATATCCTTTTGCCTGTAGCCGTGATAGCCTAAAGGTATGACCGGTTGACTGGCAAGACAGAGGTCTCTGGTTCGAACCCAAGGCGCGCACCTTTTCGTAAGTTATGTGCGTATTATAAATTAATTATCACTCTCCGTGCCTCGGATAGCACGTTAAGCTGTTGGCCCCGGCTGTCAATTGTAGATCTTTGACAGTCGTTACGGGTAGTCAGAAGCCCGAAAGTCTGACAACCAGTCTTACTAAGGGGTATCGTGTAACCCATTATGTGGGTTGTGGCGGTCTGATAGGCAGTCGCTCCACGTAAAACACTGGTATTCAGCTGCATCCGGTAAGACTGGAAGCCGACCCCAACATAGTTGGGAAAAAGGCTAGGCAGATGATGATGTGTTATACAGGATTAAATCTACACTGACAACCTGAAAAGGGCTCATTAAACTCATCATTATGAATAACTTTTACTATGGGACCAACCTTGAAATCACGAAAAAATTAAACTGTTCCATACTGAGAGATAATTATGTACCTAATTTAAAATGTACCTAAGACGCAGTTGGTATTTCCAGGTTGTCGGTGTATTTAATTTATCCCTGTACTATGTCTTATACAGCAGATATTAAATATTATAAATAAAATTGCAAAGTGCGTTTGTTAGTTTTTCTTTCGTACAAGGCAATAAAGTTCCTTTTGCAAAATCACTTAAATATTAAACTAATTACTTAGTTGTACGAATTATGTGTTTTTTTCACAATTACACATGTTTGTTTATCAAATAGCTATCGAGGATTAAGATTAAAATAAAACTTTATTAAACATCGGGGTTTAAGTGCTAATGTACTCATTTTGTTAAAATGGAAAGGATTAATACATTATTTTTAAATTCATATCGCGTTCAATGAAATTTTAGGGATGTTAAATAGATAGATTGTTTTATACTAGTAACTAGAGTGGCAAAAAGGTATTACTGCCTGCCTGTGCAGAATTATGAAATGGACGGAGATTGGGCCCCCGGAGATTGGGATAAAGGCTAGTAAAATAAAAAAACAAGTACAAAATCGATTTCATATTTCAGACTGAGCTGGGTCATGGCACGTTTATCCGAGGTCTGGAGACGACGGCCACGTACGACCCGAAGACCAAGGAGTTCGTACTGCACAGTCCCACTCTCACCTCGTACAAGTGGTGGCCCGGAGGATGTGAGTATTTCTTATTTAAAGGAAAGAAAACAGATAAGACAGTGGCTATAAGACAAGAGCTCTCTTACGTAAAACGAGTTTGGATCAAAATAAAAAACCAAATATTAAAGTCAAAACCCCCGTTAAAGTTTCGTATTACTAGGCAACAATTTTATTGAAGTGAAACTCGCAAAATAGTTTCAGATATTTTACCCTATATAATTAACAAAATCCTATATTTATAGACAAACTATCACCCACTTTTGAGTTATCTTCGTATTTTGTTTATTTGACCCTAACAAAGGAGTTATCACAAAGGAGGTTAATGATTCACGTTTAGTCTTTCTCTGTTATTAATTGTTGTTTTTAAAGACCACAGATAAGATATTGCTTAAAAAAATCAAACACTGCCTTTGTGTTCCGTAAATATATATGAAAGAAAGTATATAAATGTAAAAAAATATGCAGCCATTAGCCATTATTTTTTTATATTAGGTCTTTATCTACGATTTTTTTTGAATAAAATTAATTTGAAATTAGAATTCTTAGGAAAAAAAAATTTTTTTATTCGAAATGGCCAGTACTGCAGAATGGCAATTTCATAAGTAAATCCCTATTATTATAAATGTAAAAGTTTGTGAGAATGTAGTATGGATAAATGGTTGTTTGTTACTATTTCATGCAAAAAATGCTGAACGGATTTTGATAAAACTGTACAGATATAGCTTATATATACGGATAACACATTGGAATTATCTAAGAAGTCTTTAGAAGGAAAATTAAGTCTCTAAACCAAAAACTCCTAGAGATATAATGGTTGCTCTTTCGCGGGAGGGTGCCTACCATATTTTTTTCCGAGGCCCGGCTGAATGTATAAGCAATAAAACAATATTACGAAATATATTTTTTTTATACTTCAATGTAAACTTTAAAAACGTTGTTTGGCTTGTACTGTTGGTAGGTACTGCACACCACACTTTCGTTCTTATCAAATATTATTTTTATAGGAATACATAATAAACATTTATTTATTATGTTGAATTCTGACCGTGTTTTGTTTATAACAGTGTTCAGAAGACCTTGTGTCTCAGTAACAGCTGCACTGGTTGATAAAGTTATCAATAAAAAATATGTAAATACATACAATTATCTGCCAGTATTAATAAATTTATCTTTGTGCAATGTTAAGTTGTTGGTATTTTCTGGAAGTCATTGGGGTAGGCCTATGTTCAGCAGTGGACGTCTTATGGCTGAAATGATGATGATGATGATGAATGTTAAGTTAGAAGTCTCAGGTTTGAACCTAAGGCACGAACATCAGACTTTTCGTACCTATGTTTTAAATGAATTACACCTTCGACCCTCAGATAACATACTCAAATTAAATAGGTTTTTTTTTGTATGGGCACCTTTTCACTAAGTCCTTTGTCGCTGAAGCCGAAAACCGTTGGTCCTTGCGCGATCTTTCTCCAGTGGTGTCGGATTGCCTACCCATGGGACAATGAGAGTGAGGAAATTGAGAATACTCCTGTATTTTACTTGTGCACTGTCCTGTCCTGCGTAGATGGCTAATCTCCGATGAGATTGGCCATCTACGCAGGAATAAAATTCAGTTAGGAGGACACAATAATTATTTTTGTAATTTTATCTAAATCCTTATACAGATTTGGGCATAAATCCGTCATGATATGACAAATCAGTTCTTAAACTATCTTTTAAAGCTTGATTAAATATTATGAACAACAGTGTCTCTATACGATGCTATCATTTAATCGATAATGTTTGTTATGATTGTAATTCTACTGTAGAGTATAGTAGTCGACTGGTATAATGAAAAGTTCTGGAACTTTCTTATTGTATTTATGGCGATTTTTCGAAAAAGAGAACGTATATGATACCTACACAAGTATATTTTGATTGACCACTACATTGAATGTTTTTTTTATCGTACCAAAAAAGTAAAAGTAATAGCAAAACATTAAAAAGCTAGAATAAACACCCAAGCGTTCATTTTGGAGTCGTTGCCAAGTCATGTTGGTTCCAACTTCCAAAAAACCTACTAAACTTTAGCTTTTTTTTAACTTTTTAAACTACACAACGTAAACTTGTTTGCAGTGGCACACACAGCCAACTACTGCATAGTAATGGCCCAACTGTACTCCAACGGCCAATGCCACGGCATCCATCCATTCATCGTCCAACTCCGCGACGAAGAAACACACATGCCCCTCCCTGGTATCAAGGTGGGCGAGATTGGAGCCAAGCTTGGTATGAATGGCACCAACAATGGCTTCCTCGGCTTTGAACATGTGAGGATACCCAGGGATTATATGCTGATGAAGAATTGTCAGGTTTTGGAAGTAAGTCTTAAAGCTATATTTTAATAAAAATATACAAAACACATAAAATACATTTTTAAATAAATAAGTAAGTATAAAAAACAAAGATACATAAATAGTACAAGATAAAAATAAAATAAATTATAAATAAAATAAAGCTAAGTAATTTATTTATTTTATTTATTTATTGTACACCAAATAAAAACAAAGCAGTACATGTAACAAATCATACTTAGGTACAATGTATCGCACTCAGCGATCTCTTCCAAGCAACCTTTGGATGAACAGGAATTTAGTGTATAATTAAATAATAATTAATACAATAATTAACTTTTTTACTTATCTTGTACTACAATTGTGATTCATATCTTGTAAAATTTTGTTTTTTTTTTTCAGGATGGCACTTACGTCAAATCTCCAAGCTCCAAGTTAACATACGGCACGATGATGTTCGTCAGAGTGGTCATTGTTAAGGACATGTGCAATTATATCGCGAAAGCCGTTACCATAGCAACGCGGTACTCGGCGGTTAGACGACAATCGCAACCGAAGCCTGAGTAAGTTTTTATAGCTTTTTGTAAAAATAAACTGCTTTTTTGTGAGTATTTACGTGTAATTGAATAAGAATATTTGAAAAAACTACTATACGCATGGGATTCGAACTCACGATCTTCGACGTACCGTGTCGACGCTCTAACCGCTAAGCCTCGATCATCGATATCACACTCGAATCAGTTGAAATTTCAAATCTCCTTCTACGCTTAGGGCGTGTGTAAATCTATCGGAACACATTACGTATCCGACTCAGTGCTCCAAACTTTGCAATTTTAGAAGGCACCGATGCGATATTACCAATTTTCTTGTTTTTTTTTTTATGAAAAACATTAACATTAACTGTTGTTTCTTCATCGTATAAACTGTTGTATTGTAATATTTCACGATGCGATTTCATTTTCCTTCTCACTACACATGTAACGATAAATTGATACGATTTAACTGTGCAAGATCTGTGGGATTACATCGATTATATTATTATCTGTATGACAAATCTATGCAAATTTTCTGGTTTGAACAGTTTTTGAATTTACGCAGATCTTAATAATTCATCTCTTTGTCTGCAGCGAACCAGAGCCCCAAATTTTAGACTATGTAACCCAACAACACAAGCTGATGGTAGGCATAGCGACCGCGCATGCGTTCCAGCTGAGTGCTGAGTGGATCTGGAACATGTACAACAATGTTACTGCTGAGCTAGAAGCCGGGGATTTGGAACGTCTGCCTGAGGTGAATATTACAGTGGTTATCTAGTACACTGTCCCACTGCTGTGTACTATCGCGGACACGGACGGTGCACCACTTTGAGATCAAAATGCTTTGAACGATGCTACGTGCGTAGGACGGGGCTAATGTTACGTTCGGACACCGGATGCAAGCGATTCTAACCTTAAAAGTGGTGTACCGGCTTTGTCCACGATAGTATACCTATTAATAATTGTTCTGACGGTTACAAGCGATCAGTGCGCATGATGGCCGCTCTAGAAGTAGTACCGTCACACGACCCAGCCGATTTGAACATTACGGACTCTTCACTCTACTCAAACCGAAGAGTTTCATCAGCATCATCTTGCCCTTGTCCTCATTTGATTTAAGGTCGGCTTAATAGGTTTTCTACTTCCATTCATCATGTCATAGGTATCTTACTTTCTCCCCCCCCCCCTAACACTTATAATATTAAACAAACAATTGCCAAATTTGTTAATATTTTCGTCAGCTCCACGCCCTCTCGTGCTGCCTAAAGGCGGTAACAACAGCCGATGCCGCCGAGTGCGTAGAACGTTGTCGGTTAGCATGCGGCGGCCACGGGTACATGCTGGCGTCCAACCTGCCCGTCACGTACGGCCACGTGACCGCGGCCTGCACCTACGAGGGGGAGAACACCGTGCTGCTGCTGCAGACTGCTCGGTAAGTGGAGCGCTATCTGCTGGCGAGCGGCGGCCACGTGACCGCGACCTATGAAAAATCATTGTTCCTTTTTATTATGTTCTAGGTACTTAGTAAAAGCTTGGCAGCAAGCAGCGGGCGGTAACTCCCTACCTCCCACAGTGTCGTATCTGTCACGAGTGGGAGCTGGCAGACGATCTCCGCCGTGGGACAGCACCATCGAAGGCATCATACATGGCTTCGAGAGAGTTGCTGCTGGGTAAATAATCATAATTATATAGGTAACATTAGGTCACTAAATAGCAGACTGCGGTCCGAATTCAGACCGTAACTTTTTTTTATGCGGACCTTGACAGAACTTTTTTTTTTATTTATGTCAGAAGATAAAAGTCTATATTCTGTTTCTTTCGTTTTAATTATAATTAGGGAAACTACTTCACATTTTAAAGTTTGATTGACAGCTGTCATCTACCAAGCGAACCCTGACAGTCATTTATATTAAAAGTCATTTATATTAAAACGTAAAACCCCCCAATCATACTAATTGGTGTTCCCGGTCCTATAACGAAGAGTTGTTTATTAAATGCGCCGTACCAGCTGTTACTGTATTAACCACCTCATCATCATCAGTAGTCAAGAGTCGCAGGAACTGGCATTCTGTAATACCCAGCGGGCCTTCCCCTTTATTAAACTACCACATTAAAATTACAGTAAAATCGCGCTATGTGTGGCGAATATCGAGAAGCGACAGAAGGGCGGCATGCCGTACGAAGACGCGTGGAACATGACCTCTGTACAATTAGCGCAGGCTTCTGAGGTAAGAATTATATTTGAATCTTTATCTACACTCACATCGTAAAGTTCTAATTATGAAATTAAAAACAGTACCATAATGACAGATTCTGGTGCCAATTCTCTTGCACACGCTCTAAACTAATTTAGACTCGCTATCTCTTTTTCTAACTGCGATCATTAGAAAAGGATAGAAGATTTTTAGAGCTGTCAAACTAGTCTCTTTGCGCGATATCAACGAGAATTTATTCGGCATGTCATAGGAACGTGTATTTTTACGTCAATTGCAAGGGCGTAGACTAATTTGATAGCTCTAATTTTATATTTCAATTTGGTGTCCTTTTTTATAGTGTTTATTAGAAAGAAATATAGTTAGACTAAAATTAGTTTAGTCTCTTGTACAACAAGAGAATCAGCAACTCTGTCTAATGTTACGCTAAGTCTAAGTGTCTAAGATAAAAGCATCGACTAATTTGACAGTTTAATTTTTTGTCCTTTTTCAATGGTGTTTAGAAGAAAGAGATATAAATATATTATAAAGAATCAGCATCAATATCAATCTAGATTTATCCCTTTCTCAGGCCCATTGTCGTGTGTTCGTTTTATCTTCGTACTACGAAGAAACGGAGCGACAAGCAAAGAACGCGTCGCCACAGCTACGTCAAGTGTTGCTTCAGCTAGTTGACTTGTATGTGGTGTACTGGGCATTGCAACGTGTTGGTGATTTGCTTAGGGTAAGTATTATTATAATCAATTAAATTTAATCTACTTTGGCAGTATTGAGCTCAGACAAAGGAGCTCACAAGTGTAAATAGGCTTACACGCGCGAACCGCGGCACAGCAAGACACTCAACTGACACACCTACCGCCACGCGGCAATCGACACGGGTGAAACCTTTAGAGCGCCAGTCTCCTATAAAAGAAAAAAAATCGTGTTCGAATTCAAATAAAAACGTGGCGTGTGTGGCACGAACATTTTTGCCTTCTGTATACGTAATGAAATCATTCACATCATTTCATGAATCACAAAAGCATAAATAGAAACTTGAGTACATATTGTTTTAGAAACTATCTTAAACTAAGCAGATACATCTGTTAACAGTTCACATCGATATCGGAGCGTGATATAGAAAAACTGCAACATTGGTATGAGGACCTGCTGACGAAACTGCGACCCAACGCGGTGGGACTCGTCGACGCGTTCGATCTACGAGATGAGGTGAGGAACACTTGAAAATATATTATATTATATATATACAGTACTGATGAAAACCTGGACCTCTGAGAGGGCCGCAGGTTCCAATTACTCTGTTATACTATAAATAAAACGACTGGTCTGGCTAGAAGTTATCTACCAACTGCTATTTATTTTTATCAGAAATATTTCACTTGAGAACGCAATAAGAATTTTAAAAAACGTGACGCACGTCACATACTAAAATTAAACATAGCTCGCTCACTGCACTATGATTCGCGCAAGTAGGTCCGTAGCCAATAAATAATAAGTAGCCGTAATAATAAAAAATAATCTGTCAGATGTGAATAACCACATGTGAAAACTGCTTATAATAACGTATTAATGTAAGACAAACAATATCGCCGATACTGATATATCGGAAAAACTGAAATATCGGTATCGGATGCATCCTTAAAATCAAATTATGTATTTTACGATAACAATATTTTTATTTCAGATTTTGCATTCAGCCTTAGGTGCGTATGATGGTCGTGTGTACGAGCGTCTGATGGCGGAGGCCCTCAAGAGTCCCCTCAACGCGGAGCCCGTCAACCAGAGCTTCCACAAATATCTCAAACCCTTCATGCAGGGGAAACTGTGATAACATTTAGGGAATAGTGCAGACTGCTCAAAATATTTTAGCCGTGAATTAAACGACGAATGAAAAATGTATTCATCGCGCTAAAATGTACCATAATTGTGGGGTACAAGGTTCATTACTCATAAGCCAAGGCAAATATGCAATGTATACTTAATATTAATGTGATTTAATTATGATGTAAGACAAAATGAAATAAGATAAAAATATAATAAATCTACTTTTATACATTGTTAGCGCAATTTGTGATTATTGTACAATATTATGGACCGTGCAGTGGTTGAATAAAAGGTTGCATAATGGTTTAAATAAAATTGTGCATTAATATTTTTATGGAAATCATGTTGTAGGTATATAATGTCTATTGGGGTGGCCCTATAATTAAATTGGTGCCAATTCTGTGCACATATACTAGACTGTAGACTATTTTTAATCTCGCTATACTCAAACATAAAATATTCAAATATAAAATCTAAAATGTCTATAATTTTTTTCTTGCTAAATAATCTTTGAACTTCGTTAACACGAAAAATGCATTGAAAATAGTATATCGAATTTATTTAAAAAGATTTTTAAGTTTAAATAATTTCGTAAATTTACGTTTTAATCTTTCACGTGGAAGACGGTATAGCAACTCAACATTTTTTTTTCCATGTCAAACTTATGCTCCTATGAAATGAAAAACACATCAATTAAGTAAAAAAAAAACACAAAAATGTCAGGCAAGCATAGGATTAAGGCCTAGTTTCACATTGACCGGATAGACACTATTTTATTTCAAAATATAGGATAGGTAACCGGAACCTATCGCAAAGTGCTGAAATTGGGGGTATTATTATATACTTTCTCAGTTTTCATGGTATTTTTTGAAAGAGATGAAGTGAGTCTTAAATTAGTCAAAAGACGGTATGCAACATTGCACCATTTTTTTTAGATTGGGGTAAAAACACGTAATTATGACAACACTGTAATTAATATATTTTTTATACTTAAACAATGATTAGGTGGCGGAAGTATCACATTCCTTATAAATATTGTATGTAGATCGCAGTATTACAGTTTTGACTGGAGATTTTATCATGAGATTTACGTTCAAAATCATTTATAATAAATTTTTATATATTGTTGAAAATTGTATTATTTTATCTGCATCTATCAAAGTCTGCATGGTTATATTACTTTTTCCCTAATATTTAACCATCTAGTTCTGATCATTTGATGGATAAACAAGAGTTCCAACTGCCTGTAGGCTTCTGACATGGCATAGAAAGCTAACCTTTTTAAATACCCCATATTATTATGCTAACCATCCGTCGAAACGACGGGCAAAGTTAGCATATCTCGACAACTACAAAACTTACCTGCGCGTGCGCCAATGCAACGAGTCAGGCGGGCCCTGAGGTGAGTTGTTTATGTGTGACTGTTCATCAATACGGCACCGAAAATGTGACTGTTCATCAATACCCCAGGCTGATAAAATTTTCGTTTTTCCTATTTTCTAATAGTGAATAGTGGTAATAAGGCCCCCCTTCCCTTAACGCGACGACCGGTACGGTTCGTATCCATGGACTCAAATTAAAAAGAGAGCGATATTAATTCGTGGTACCCAACAAATCGACGGAGGTTAGATATCAACCACGGAGAACGTCTCGATAGTTAAATACTCATCTCAATACTCATCCTTGTTGGGTCTTAAATACGTATTTATGTGGTACCTACCTCTATTATCGCTTTTCTTCACGGAAATGATAGCACCTAATTTTATATACGCAATTACGCATATGATTGCGCAGCGCATAGGGTCCTTATATCAAAAATTAATCAAAGAAAGACGGTCCGCAAAGTCACAGTATATAAAACATACAGTACGGAAACTACGTACAAACTCTCTTTTTTGCCAAACTGTACTTCCGATTTCCATTTTCCAGATTGGAGACTGGCAGCATTCACGCTGGATGGCAACGAAAGAAAGAAAGACTTAGATGAGGCAGAATGGTCTATGACTCTAGCCTGTCCAATGCCAGTTGACTCTACGAACTGAAGAAAAAAAAGAACTGTCAAACTGTGCTTTGCTTTGTTGATACTAATATATTAATTTGTTTTGTTTAGATTTTGAAACAAAACAAACAATACTTACATGAATATTCTTTGCAAGAGTACGAAATATGGCCTTAACTAAAAGCTTGTGTCGCGCATGCCTCACGTCGAAACCTACTTTCACATATTTTATATTTGAAAACGTTTGCCCTGATACTTACTATTTTTGTACTTCAATCCAGGTAAAGCTTGTTATTATATTAAGGAAGTAGTTTGATCAGACAGTGTCGTATTAGTCCAGCATAGCCTTAGCTTGGGTAAACGCGGTCGAGTGTCGTTATAGAGGCAGCTTGTCTGTTGCTAGCTTGAATTTTACCTACAATATTTCATAAATATAAATCACCACCCAGTGCCGTTACTATGGCTGTGCCAGTTCTCCAGGCACTGAGCGCAGACCTTAGAGGGGCTCAGAATTGACCAGACCAGGACCAAGCATGGGCGCATAAAAGGCTAATATTAAATACTGCATCCACCACAGAAATACTGAAGTAATCCTATACTATGTTACTCAATAGTAGTAGTAGTCAATAGTCTCCTGGATGTAGGCGACAAGCTTTACCTCTGACTCAGTCCTCTGATTTTCATTTGCAGGTCTCCAAAGATGAAAAATTACCTAGAAATGTTTGCAGTGCTTGCTATGACCTACTCATGAAGTACTCAGAATTTAAGAAAACATGTTTACAATCACAAGCAACTCTTATTGAACAAAATGATTTAAAACATGAGAATGATTTAAAATATGAAGTTGATTTAAAGTATGAAAATGATTTAAAATTCGAAAATGATTTGGAAATTGATGTTATTCAGAGACCAGTTATTGTTAATGTAAAGACGGAGATTCTGGAAAACAATGTGAAGGTAGAAAATGAAGGAACTGATCATGGTATTGTGAAATATTATTTAATACTACGGATAAAAAATAATTTGTTAAATGTATTGTAGAGTGTATGTTATTAGGTCCTGGTTCAGTCCATGCGGACACCAGCAGCTAAACAAAAAAGAAATCCACTGTGAGTTAGGGTGTTCGACCATAATTGATAATAGGTCACCAATTTAAATTATACAAGTGAGGGATTTGATATTCTTAAGTTTTATATTTATGTTGATGTTAATTACAATTTTAATTTTAGATTACATAGATGAACCTTATCATGAAAATTCAGAATTAAATACAAGTGTTGTAAAAAGGTTGGTATCATAGTAATTATGATTTACACAGCAACATAAGGCGCAGGACAAACATAAGAGGAGTCGGGCGCGGGCGCGGCGCCGGCGGGGCGCATTCAGTCCAAACCCCAACCGCACCACGCCCGCGCCACGCCGTTTGTATATATCCCGCGCCTAATGTTACTGTTGTGTTAATGTTTGTGTGATTGTGCCGTTTCAAGCATTTGTACGTAGTTTCCAGTATGTATGTTTATTACACTGTATATTTATTATAATTTATGGTCATCATTAGGGCCCGGATTAATATGTAAATACATATTTTTAATTTACGCGCTTTTCGGTCTAGAATGTGTTCTCTACATCGATTATCATATTTACAATGTGAAAAACTAATTTTTATTTTCCATATTTTTCCATATTTTAAGGTATTTCAAGGTTAAGTCCATATTTTACAAAAATATATCACAATCCTCCATATTTTCCATTTTTATATCATAGAACAAGAGTTAGTTCACAAAAATTGATATAATTTTACGTGTTTGCATTCTCGCCACACCATGACCGGCCGCGCGTATTTCACTTCTCTCGCGTTTTATTCGTCGTATTTTGATTTTTGATTCTAAGTTTATTCCACATTATGTATGCTCTCATTACGCCATGTCACGTGGAAAGATTTTTCAGCCAATATACCTAAAGCTATACCACATATATACCACATGTATGCAATAAATGAATGAATAAATAAATAAATCAATAAATATTTAGACCAAATCGTCAGATTTAATTTTGATAATTTAAAAAAAGCACTTGATTGTCTACTGCAACCATGTAGTGTAGTGTAGTGGCTGATGTAGTGGAAGTTGATAAATGCAAACCAATAAGTAAATGATTCCTATTCTTGAATAAAACTTATTTTTTTATTTGTATTACATAAATAGTTCAACATCTTTTCATATTTTTTTTAATGTATGTGTTAAGTACTTTACTCATTTCAATGTCTTTAATGCAAAAAGGCAATGAAAAGGGTAAAGTACCTCCCTTTAAAGGTACCTACTGTTATTTTTTACTCCATATTTATTCCATATTTTACATTTTTACTCCATATTTTTCCATATTTTACATTTTTTCGTCCATATTATATGTACATATTTTGAATTTTTTAATACATATTTTTCCGGGCCCTAGTCATCATGTGCCTTCTTATTTTCCAGAAAAGTAAAGAAGCTAGTAAAATTAAAAAAGCTAAGTGGTAAAGGAATAAAAGTAAAAGTCAGAAAGAAATTTCTTTACAGTTGTGATGTTTGCCAAAGGAAATTTAATTTTAAAGAACGGTTTGAGGCTCACAAGCTAGAACATGAAGGCAAAGTGGTGAGTATTAGAAATAATTATTCTAATTTTTAACCCCCCATGCAAACGATTGTACTAATTTTATTTAGGGTTGGCGCAATGGGTTTTCTTCTTTCATTCATTTGGGCACTGATTTAAAGAGGCAGTTTTAAATAGCGGTTTTGGTTAGTTAAAAATTATAAATGGCACGTTTAATAACTAGTTCAGCAGTTCAAACTAAGCAGTAAAGTAAACAAAAATGAGTAATAAAAAATAATGAAATGGATCAGTGAATATATAATTGAGTAGGAAAATAATTAAATGGGCGGTAAAAATGATTAAATGAGCGGTTACGTGTGAGCAGTAATAAATCGGAATTTGTCGGTAAGATATCGCATTCTAAGCAATTCTATAAACAATTAGGTGTTAAAGTAGGTAGTAAACGATCATTTTGGTAAGCTATAAAATTTATTTTATTTGCTAATTAATTTTATTCGTATGACCTTATGCTTTATATCATATAATCGACGGAGCCCCGCTTCGCGGGGCTCCTACTTCTGGGTGGTTTTAAAAAAAAATAACCACGAAGGGGAAGGCGAGGTCTATTCGCTCGCTTCGCTCGCTCACACGACCCCGCCATCCCCTTCTAACCTAACCTATCCAAGTCGGGGTGCCCTAAAGTCCATACACAGAATCGTAAACTGCCGAACTATTTATCGAACTGCTCATTCCATCATTTTTACCGCTCATTCAGTTATTGGACTGCTCAATTATTTTTAGAATTGACACTGTATGATAAAATAACCGGCTAATTATTTTTTTATTACTGTCCATGTTTTACTGTCGCAATAATTAATCAACCGCCATTAAATTAAATAACTGCTCAAAATGTTTTTCAACTGATCATAATAACATCTCGAATGTTTAAATAACAGCTTAAAAAATTAGTTCCCATTCATTTGTATATGCAGTCACTATGTGTTTACTTGACACCCACCATAAAATACATTTAATTAAATTTTGCAAATGTTGCCTATAGGTCTTTAGATGAAGTTTCTCTTTTTTTTCTCTTTTCTTTTTATCATATTTCTAGGTGTATAATAATATAAAGTTAGATACTATTTTTACTGTGTCCAACTGGGCTACGTTTTAAAATAATGTATGACACATGATAAAAAAAACAACTTAAATACAGTTTTGCCTAACCCAGTAATAATTAGAGAATTAGTACTTACATATCCTACAACAGACTTGTGTTATACAAAATCAATATCTAAAAAAGAATACATTTCAATTGTGTCTTTAAATAGAGAGCTTTAAGGTTTAATTTATTTACTATCATTACAGGTATCCATTCGCTGTACCCCATGCAACAAAACCTTTGTAACCTGGAGCGGATTAAAGCGTCACACAGAAAGTGAACACACGCAAGTAAATTTGGCCAGCTTAGGGTGCACCATTTGTGGAAAAATATTCAAGAGCCAACAAACATTGAAGATGCATAAGAAAATGCATGAGAACAGGAGACTTATCATATGTGATGTTTGTGGCAAAGGCTGCTCTACGGCAGTTACTTTAAGGGTAATTTTGGTATTACGTGCCTCATCATTCTTATTATTCCCTAACTTTTATCGAGGTCAGCTTCTAATCAAAACAGATGCAGCTGAATATAAGTATTTGACCCCTGCAATCCTAAGGGATATAATATCTAACATTATAGATAAATTGTAAAGATTTAATGAAGGTACCTACTAACTCCCAATATCGACTGTCACATGTCGACATCTCCATGACAACGGCAATGGCAAATCTTGCTGTCCTAGGTATGGAATAGGTGATAATTATTTTAGAATACTTGTGAAAAGTCAGAGACGTGCCTTAGGTTCGAACCCGAGTCCTCTGAATTGCCAGTAATCTGTAATATCAGCAGGCTAAAAGTGTTGTTACTATATTCCTTGCCTTGCCTGTGGATTGTCCATGTCCAGGTCACGATTAGATGCCAAATTTTCATGTAATAAACGTTACAAACAGTACCTTTCGCATTTACAAGAGCAAGATAATTATCTAGACATAATTTTTCAGACACACATGGAAACCCATAAAGAGAACAGAGAAAGGCCTTTCACATGCGAACATTGTGGAAAGAAGTTCTTTACAAATACCATACTACTAACCCATGTGTCTAGACAACATTCAGGTCGCAGATTTATATGTCAAATATGCTCATATCCATTTACTGACAAAAATAACTTGGCGAAACATTTGCTCATACATGATGGGAAGAAGTTATATAAATGCAAGATTTGTGGGAAATGTTATGCCACACATTCTACACTGACAGAACATAAAAGACTGCACTCCGGAGAAAGACCTTATCTTTGTAATTTTTGTCCCAAAGCCTTTATCTCGAAGAAAAGATTGAATGATCATGAAAGAATTCACACGGGCGATAAACCGCATAAGTGCTTGATTTGCGATCAGAGATTTACTCAAAGAGGTACACTGAATAGGCATATGAAAGTGCATGAGAGGGCTGTGCTAATTAATAATTGAGTGGCCACTTGTAGGCAACATAATCTCGACTTGTTGTAAAGCCTTCAAGAAGGTAACTAGCTTGAGAGTATCACTGGCATTTCCAGCTGCAGTGAATGATGCACCCCTCTGATCCCTCAGTCACAAAACATATCAGAAGACTTAGATTTGTGGAGTCTGCCCGTGTTGTAATACAGGAGAATGCATGCAGTATATTTATATGATTATGCTGGATGCAGCGTGAACAGTCAGTGTGGCAGTGGCAACGCAATATACAGGTACTGCGTAGCCACTGCCATGTGATATACGAGTGGACTAATGAGGTCCGTAGTGCTGGTAACAATTATACAAAGAATTAAATCAGTGTAGTATGAAATATTTCTATTTTTGTATTTCAATAAATGGTTTAAAAATTGTCTTGGATATTGAACTAAAACAAACTTATTGGAATAATATGTACATTTATTTTTACAACATAACCAATTTTATTGGTTAAATACGACGATATGTATTGTGTTGTTTCACAAAAAAGTTCAAAGATGATATTTTAAAGTTCTGTTTCAAAAAGACATGATACAAAATAAAAACTTGTAAATCCAGGTACTTGTAGCACTTAGCTGTTTATTCAGCACTTCCACTTCTGGCGTTATTCTTCGTCACACATCACTATGCCATTGAGAATATTCGGTCACATTCCCTTGCAACCTGGCTCTTAGTAATAAATTCTGTGTTTTATCCCCACCATCCTTCTGCATATGGCCTTTCATATGTCGGTTAAGAGCACATTTTTGTATGAAAGCTTGGTCACATAACTGACATTTATGTGGTTTTTCTCCGGTATGTATCATCCTATGGTTCCGCATATCTTTTCGCGCCATGAAGCTTTTAGAACAGAGATCGCAAGCGTAGGGGCGCTCACCTAAAAATTTATTTTATAAATATAAAACATAATTTACTAATTTAAAAAATGAAGATATGCCAAAATTGTTTCCAACTTGAAACAGGTATGAAAGTTCTATTTATAATAAAATTTCTTTCGTATGCTTGTGCATTTCGTGTTACAAAATGACACAAGAAAATTATTGTTTTAAAAAATTACCTGTGTGAGTTCTCATGTGTACCACTTTAAAACTATTACTTTTAAATGATTTATCGCAATACTCGCATGAAAATGGTTTATCTGTTGAATGGGATCGCATATGCTTGAAGAGATCACTCTGAAAAGTAAAAAATTATTTACTTATTAATCAACATTTATAGTTTATAACAGCTTAGATTGATTGAACTAAATGCTGGCTGTATTACCACATTGGATGGCAGTTCATACATAGACTATATTTTTATTGTTAGCCTACTGTGTCCCACTGCTGAGCAAAGGGCTCACCCATGTCCTTCCAAGTATCCTTTTCCCGCGCTATCTCGGGCCAGCCCTCGTGATAAGCGTCATAGACATAAATTATTTAAATGTATTCATTTATAAACACAAAATGCACACACCTTCACATAAAACCTCATATCACACAGCTGGCAGGCTATATTTTTGATACCTGTGTGCCTGATCAAGTGGATTTTAAGGTTGCTAGGCTGAGAAAACTTTTTCCCACATTGCACGCAAATGTAATTCTTCTCTTTAGTATGAGTTTCTAGGTGAGTCTGAAATAAAAACTCTTTATAATCCTATATTCTAGCCAGTCATGATAATATAGTGTGAGAGAAATCATCAGCCCATATCAACTCACTGTTGAGTGTTGGGTTAGGTGAGCCTCCTCTCCCTTGTACCAATCTTCTCTTTCATCATTCTCATTTGAAAAAGGAATAAATTCATGCAATAGTCACACAATCCTAATCGCATATCACTAAATAGGTTTGGCTTTTTTATTTTTCATTACATGAATTGACTCTTAAAAGCTTTAAGAAAAATTGTTAATAACACTTATGTAGATTTGGTCCGATGTAGTTATTTATTAAATTAATTAAAATTCTTTCGCCACTATCCCTGATGGACATAGGGACAAAGTACGAGAAAATCCAATTAGATGCCGATAGATTCGCGGCGAACATGTGGGTAACATCAAACTCACCTTCAAATTGTATCTTTGAACGAATTTTGCATCACAAATATGACAGACATGCTTTTTAATGCCCAAATGTATCATCTCATGATTTTTCAAAACATTCAGGTAAGCGAAGTTCTTCCCACAGGTCAAACACTGGTATTTACGGATCCCGGTGTGTGTACGAATGTGACTGTGCAAGTTCCGGAGGGTGGGGAACGTCTTGTCACAGTGGTCGCATTTAATGTCTGGCTGCAAGACATAGGCAAGTTAATTTGATGTCTGTGAGCTGGGAATAAGAGAAATGTGTTTCAGGGATAGTGAGAGTATAAGTTTTTAAACTTTCATGGTCACTAATTGTAGCATTATACACATTACGTTGGTGTCTTACTAGATTTGAGTAGGTACCTTATGAGTTTCAGAGTATGGATTGATAAGACTGACGGTTCACACTTAACATAATTATTTAAGGTTAACCGCAAACTATGCTCTTATTATCATTCATAATTTGTATAACTGCAATGCAAAGATAAAACTAGAATATATGGAAGAAGTTATTTCCAAAAAAGTGTATCTACAAAATTAACAAACAGATTAATGCAAATTTACCTTTTTCCCAAAATGACTTCTCATGTGGGCTTCAAAATTTTCATACTTTTGAAATGATTTATCACATTTTGGGCATTTCATTCTTATCCTTTTCTTCAGAGGTCTTTCTAATTCTCTTCTTCTTCGTATTCTCCTGAAATATTTGAATATTTTAAGAAATAATCAACACTTTTGAAATTGTGTGAGATGTTACTTATTTTTAGCTATACATTTTACAATCAAGGTTAGTCATCCTGCATGCTAAACCTAAATCTTTCACATAACATTTCACACACAACCAATATTGACTTAATAATATGTAGTGACATCCCCTATGCCAATGATACTATCAGATTGAGATAATAACCATCCCAAGACACTAACAAGCACTCAAGCACAGTTTTAGCATACTTCAGAGTAGTTAAGCTAAAGCGACCATACGGTAATAGTGGATTACAAACTAACCTAATAATTTCAGCTGGTTCCATAGAACGATCAGGCAGCACAAGATCATCTGATGTATTATTTTGGCTAAGTATATCTTCTGTGATATCGCTAACATTGATTTCAAGGATCTCTTGGTCATTGGAGTGATGCTCCACTTTTACTGGCTGCTGCTGAAATATAATATAATTTAATTAAAACAAATACAAGTTAAATTGAGTTTAATTATTAGTCTAAGCTTTTGGTAAGTTGACTGTTTTGTGATCTTAGGCTTAGACTTGACTTCAAATGATCCTGAAGACCATTTCATAAATACTGATGTTGCAAGCAAAGTCAAAGTAGAGAATGCTCTATAGAACTCAGCCTCAGGACTTTCAATTAATTCATGACAGGTCAAGAAATGAGATACAATAGGAAATCTATCCATCGTTACATAGCACTGGGACTCCAAAGATAATCCATAGCTTGAAGAGCTTATAATCTAAGATTATCTATGATATGAAGAAATAAAGAATGTACCTCTCTACACCTCCTGCATAGTTGGCTAATCTAAATTTGATATGCAGCCATGACCAAAATACAACAAAAGAAATTAAAATTATTATATAACTAATCAATCATCCTTAATTAATATAAAACAGGGTGTAGTAACTAATTGCCATTTCTATTATATTTACCTCATCTAAAAGTTGTTGTTTCAATACAAGGTTTGATCGAATTGTAGCTTGTTTGAAGAAATATGATTTGTTTATCATATCCAAACAAGATAGGCATACTTGTTTAGGTAAATTATCTTCTTCTGCCACCTAAAACAGACATGTATCTTTTGAAAATGTATCAATGCGTTGAAGATTTTATCATGTAGAAAAAGTGAGTAAATAAAACATGCTTTTGTTGGGTTAAATTTATAAAGATAAGCTACTAACCTCAACAGATGTGCAAAACTTAAATATTTCAGGTGAACAAACAGTGAATAAATCCTTCATAGGTCCGATTTCTGATAGGCAAGCTCGACAAATCTTTTTAAAATCTAATAAGCTAGCCATTTCTAATGAGCTTCCAAACAATTTCAAAATAATTGCAAACAAGAACAACACATTAACTTCAGTTTTATAATCTTGTTATAAACCACACCACAGACGTTTTAAGGACGCTAACACATCTATAAACATATTGTTTAATTTCTAAAACAATAAAAACAACATTGCATTGTATTTCTTGCGCTTGCTTGGTGATATAATGACATTGACATTTTGAGTTGACAATGACATAGACAATGATGAGTTTTGTTTGACCAATAGACATGTCGTGATTTTACATTAAATTCCACAGACATACAGCTTGGCAAAAAAGAGTGGAAAAATTGGAGGCGCCGCTGGCGCACTTTTTACACTACAATTCATAATTACAAGTTATTTATTGCTTACATATTTCTATGAAGAGTTTTTTGTCGTTAATTATAATCAAATGAATCATTTTTATGATAATTTAGTTCTCACGAACTTAGTTTTTAAGATTTTTATTGTTAGTTCCAGCTGTCACCGCCTCAGACTCTTTTTTGCCAAGTTGTATATACTCTTATACATAACATTGTATGTCTGTGTTAAATTCACTTGAAATATTAAAAATACTTGACACACTTCCTTTATGACTATAATAGAAGTCCTTTTTTTTGCCAAAAATAAGAAGAAGAAATTAGACCTGTGCAGTAATTGCAAAAAAAACTAAGTGGTAGCGCAAGCGCATACTGGTGGAGGGAAATTTAAAATAAGAAGTAGACTATTGGTATTTTGGTCTAGTAAAGCTGAACCCACATTTGTCAGCTCCGTACGCGCTGCACGGAAGGCAGATAAGAAAATACTGCGTGTACCTACAGTGCGGGTGTGTGCGAGGTTCCCTGAGATAGAATATAAAAAAATTTAAAATACCATACCTACTAACGATGCTGACATTACAAAATCATATATGCAATATGATTTTGTAAACTGCGTAACGTATTCAATACCTAATCGTTTATAGTACTCTTCCTCACGCAAAGAATCAACTATCTTACCACCACTTACGTTGCTCACGGTTTCACTCAATCTGTGACTTTGAAGGCACAACGTAATATCACAGTCTACCTACTTATATCTTATGAGAAAGAGATCTTTATACTGTGTGACAGGAAAATTCGACCTATTCCTTGAAAGGGGTTATAGGTACTAGTAACAAGAGGTAATTAGCAACAAATTTACCAAAGTTTAATTTATTCTTCCGAATGTATAGGTAGGTACCTATGTAAAGATGTAGGTACATTATTATTTTAAATTGCGAGAAAACTTAAAAGAAAGGTAGGTAGGTAATTTTTTTTGTGGCCGTGGGGTGTCAAAAATGCCTATCGCATACGCAGATACCTAAAATAGGAGAAAGAGCTACGATTTATCACATGAGTAGATAAACGTAATATTTTGTTTAATTTTGTCTTAACCTAATACCTATCGTGAGTATTGTGACAACGCTACCAAAATAGGTAACAATTTTGTTGGTTCTTGCCTCTGTACTTTTATCTACTCATGTGGTTTCATGCACGTTAATATTAATGAAGGTAGGTACTTACTTAATTTTCTTAAATTACCAAGAGTTAAATAGGACGATTAATCTAAAAGTTACAACAAAAATAAATATAGTTACTAGTACCTACTTAATGTGATAAGAATTAATCTACCTATAAACTAAAATAAATTTTGATAAAATATAGCTATTATACCTATTCAATGCTATTGCGAAAACTTTAACAACACACATCGACTGACTGTACCTACGTAGATACCTATAGGTACTTACAGACACGTGGTGGTTAGTTCTTGTACGATTGCTAAGTAATCATTTGATAACTACCTACTCGTTTGTTGCATTAGTTGTTATCGCCCACCTTCGGTTTAATGTGTGTTAGCCACTTGACCTTGGGAAATGAAAATTATCCAACTAAAGATAAATTAACTCTTTTCAGAATACGCAAGTTAGCTTTCGTAACCAATAACATTATTGGAGATTAAGATCGTCGAACTTAATATCTATTCACAAAAAATGCGTTTATGGAAACCAGTTTTGTCTAACGGTGATTACCTAGTATCTTCGATCAATAAGACATGCGCTTGCGTTGCTTGAAGATTCAAAGCTATAGGTACGCATTTATGTTTGTAAGCATACATAAAGATGAGTCGATACCTACGTCACTCGCTCGAGTTTTAGATAGCATTACTATTATAGGTTATGTTTTCACCATTGTTTTTATATTCACTTTAACTTAAAATCATAGAAAATCTATTAAGTTTTTTCGCTAAAAGTAATATTGCTGTTCCATTTTTTCAAGCTGAATAAATATTTTTAGTGCGGTCGCGATTTCACGTAGGTCATAGTTAACTTACATCGGAAGTACTTACGTTAGTTAACTAATTCCAGTGTTTGTTACCGGACAATAAAATGAACTTGGTATCGTTTGTTAAAGTGTAGCAAATCTATAGCTGTTACGTATAGTTGTTGATAAGAACATCGTTCAGTTTGATTCAGTCATTCGGTAGTAAGAAGTTTTTAGTGGTGCGAGCTGCTTGTGTGTCTGTGTCGTATTTGTTTACATTGTACACGTAACGCTTTTAATTGAATATGAGTACCAAAGATAGTAGTGACGAAGTACCAGTATCGGAACTTCCAAATAATGAGAGAATTAACCGATTAAAAGATCACTTTTGGAAAGAATACGAATGTGAACCATTATTTTTCGTCAGAGTGCCGGGCCGCGTCAACATAATTGGAGAACACATCGATTATTGCGGCTACCCAGTGTTGCCCATGGCGTTGGAACAGGATATACTGATAGCAGCGGGAATAATAAATAAAACCGAACTTCACATACGCAACGTAAATGATAAATATTTAAATTATTATACAGAGATAAATTGTATTGATGATATAAAAATAATTTCAGACCGAAATGGGAAACCGTTTTGGTATAATTACGTGTTGTGTGGTGCTAAAGGAGCGTTGGAATTTTTGAACAATGAGATAACAAATGGACTTCAGTTTTGCGTGGATGGAATTATTCCACCAGCGTCGGGACTCTCGAGTTCTTCGGCTTTAGTGAGCGCGGCATGCCTGGCTCTTCTTTATGCTCAAAATATTTCGTTGAGCAAAACTGAAATAGCATCTTTATGTGCTAAATGCGAGAGGTACATCGGAACTCAAGGAGGTGGAATGGACCAGGCGATAGCATTTCTGGCGGAGAAAAACTGCGCTCAGTATATTACGTGGCAACCCTTGAATGCTACTCCAGTTGCGCTACCAGAAAATGTCACATTTGTTGTAGCCCACAGTTTAGCAGAGGCTAATAAAGCGGCAACAAATGATTTTAATCGAAGAGTTATAGAATGTAGGTTGGCAGCTAAAATTATAACTACGTGTGCAGGTTCACCTACTGATAAGAAAATTATTACTCTTCGTCAAGTGCAAAATAAACTTGATAACACTTTAGAAGAGATGGTAAAACTTGTGCATGAGTATTTGCCCAATGATTTATATACGAAGACTGAAATATGTGGAATTTTGAACGTAAATGAGGAAGAATTGGAGCAATTGTATCTGACACCAAATACAAAGCATATAACCGATTTTAAATTGAAACAGAGAGCTTTACACGTTTACGAAGAAGCGATACGTGTTGAAGATTTTCGTAAACATTGTTCGCAAACAACGTCGAATGGTAACGTTTTGAATGGTGTGAACGGATCCAATGCCACTGTTTACGAAAATGGAAACGGTAAAGAACGTAAGGATTTAATAAACATTCTCGGTAATCTGATGTCTGATAGTCACACAAGTCTGAAGGAGCTATACGAGTGTTCTCATGATAACTTAGATCGTCTAGTCAATATATCAAAGGATATGAACGTACATTCTCGGCTTACTGGTGCTGGTTGGGGCGGATGTATCGTAGCTTTGTGCCCAAAAGAGAAAGTTGATAAATATATTGACACGTTAATAGACAATTTTTATGTGAAGCATTGTAACATAGATAAAAGTAAAGCAAGCTCTTATGTTTTCGCAACTACCCCACACCATGGCGCGGAAATATATTTATATAAATAAAGCATTAGCATTATAGTAATCATGTAATTTAAAATTATGTAGTCTGTATCCAGTATAATTATCGTATCCACCGTATCTTATATAAATTTAGTAATATTAAGTCATTTATACCAAGTATTTGAGTTTGTTTTCAGTCTAAAATAATGTAGGTATTTTTCTACCTACTTTAAATATTGTCATAATCGATTAAGTAAAATAAAGTTTGTCCCCTAGTTGATCGTTGATCATGTGATTCCTAAGACCTTCTGATGGCCTATTTATTATATTAATGTAGAATCCAGTGCAATATAATGTCCAGATAATTTTAATTATGAATGTATTTAGGACAGCATTTACTGATCATTACTGGAAGTTAATTTTAATTAATAAATAATTAGTACCTCTATAAAATTGCCTATTTCTCATTACCTAATCTAGTTTCTAGATCTTTAGCCAAAACTTTAATAAAATAAATATTGATGATTTCTACTATTTATTTTCTACTAATAAATAAATATGAGATTAGCGAGATCATACCTCTTTTACGGAGTTAGATACGTTAACATTTATTATTGGGACTTGAATAGAACCTTTGACTAAAGTTACCTTACCTTATTTTTTATACAGGTTACTTCTTAATTATAAATTTTATTCACTCATTTTAATTATCTCATAATATAATACAAAACAATAATTACATAGTTCAAATTTGACAGTACATACAAAGTAAAAGAAACTAATATTAACTTCGTAAATGCACCAATTTTAACTTTTTTTCAGCTCAATGTTTTTTTTCTTCATGTCAACAAAGCTGTCAGTGTAATGTCACTGTCATGTACTAAGTACGGAAAAGGAAATTTTTCTTCTCGAATTCTGTACGTAATTTTAAAGGAAATTTTATGAATTTATCTTTTTTTTATACCTACTTAGTGTGTTACAAAGTAAGTAAGTAACGTACCATTTACTTAAAACGGACACAGTTCATCGAATCCTGTAGTAATCGTAAGTACCATTAGTCATTACAAAATAACCAGAAAATAATTTCAATTTTACTCATTTATGCTTAATTTTTCAAACGTCTGTACGTTCACACGTGTTTTATAGTTTATCCAGGATAAGCAGCAATGGTATTAACTAAGGTATACAGAATTCTTAAATAATTGCTATGCTATGATGTGTCAATGTATTTGAGGTTATGTTTGAACCCTGTTTGTATCATAGAGCTGACGAAATTTCCTTTGTATATAATACAAATGCAGCTGTATGGCAAGCTAAAGGAATATTGTGCAATTTGCACACAAAACTTTTTGTGCTTTGTTTTGACAGGCAGTTAATATAAGGTTTTTTATTATAAGAATTCAGTAAGCTCTTTTTATGTTATTTAAGCTAACGTATGGTATGTGTTTAAGCATATTTAAAGTGCCTTGCCTTAAATTTTGATAGCAATTTAACTAGCTAAACAGTTGCAACACTAGTGTTAAAAACTTTTTCATGTTCCCTTTTTAAAGATCTGAGTTTTGTTCATTTTGATAATATACCTGTCTGTAACTGCACCCACCACGACACAGGAGAAAATCCTAGTATGGGGCTGCTTAAAAAAATACCATTGCATGAAATATTACTGAACCCTTTCCACATTTTTTTTTGTAAAATTATATTATTAATAATAGGTGTTTATTGCATTATTATGTTTTGCCCGTAAGAGTTAGACCATGGGATCAAATGTGGACCCCCAAACAATAGAATTCGCATTGTCTGCTGTCTGGTATTCCAAATATTAAATGTAAAACTATTTTTCTTTCAGGAGCAGTACTCAAAACTAAACTCTAGTACAAAGAGACGAATAAGAAGAAAAAAATTAAAATTATCTCTAACAAAATCTCAAACAGTTGAAACTAATAAATCTAGTAAAAATACCAGCAACACAGAAATACCTCAGGATTCAAATCGAAACTTAGTTTTAAATAATAATATAGATCCAGGAAATGGTGCAGTTAGTTTATTGAATAGCAACATTATAGAAAATACAAATATGTCTTCAAATAAGTCTAAAGAAGAGGTTATGGCTGCCAGGCAGGCAAAGAAACTAGCCAAACAAAAAGGTAAAAGTAATACAGTACCAAGTGAAAGCAAAGATGATGCAGTACAAAAAGCTAAAGAAACACTAGATACCAAACCTGAAAAAGTTAAAGAGGAACAAAAAGTAATCAAAGAAGAAAAACCTATACCAAAAGGTAATGATGAAGTTGATAAATCCTGTGCTAAAGTTGATAATATCACTGAACTAGATAGAAGTAAAGATCAGATCAAAGCTGACAGAGCTGCTAAGAAAGCATTAAAACAGGCTAAGAAGAAAGATGCTACTGAAGGGGGAGATGGGGCTGTAACAGTGGCACAGAAACCTCAGGAAAAGGTAGCTTCCAAACTTTCTAATGAAGATATGACCGTAAAAGATGCAGTAGAAACTTTAAAAGAAATAGCCAATGTAGCTAGAGAAATACAAGATATCACTATCAAAGTTAATGCTATTGATTTAGGAGGCAAAAAGGTATGAACAATAAATTTTTTGTTTGTACAAGTCTCCGAATTGACCCGCTTTCAGTGGCGGAGGCTCCATACAACTCAATTCCAACCAGCCTACCAATAATGCCTACTGACTCTGGCTTACCTCTTGGAAAAATTCACCCTCCGCCACTGCCCTCTTTACCAATTAATTATATTTTGTGCTAATGCACAGATAATGGAAAGTAACAATTTTAAATAGGCTTCTGAAACAAATCTGATAATTTGAGAGGGAATTCAACATCTAATTAGCATAGCAAATTCTTTTTATATGTCTGACATTAAAATATAAACTTATGTTGGATATTATTTATTATAGCCTGAAAATAGTGGTAAAAGTAATGCAGAATTAAAAGCAGAAAGGCGAGCAAAGCAGGAAGCGCAAAGAGCAGCGAAACAAGCTGCTTTAGATAAAGCTGCATTAAAGGCGAAACCTAAGCCAGAAACAAAAGCCCCTCAAGGTGATGCTGCGAAAGTGAAGGAGGTAAGTGAAATGAGGGGTAAATTTTCTTTAACAGTCTCCTAATTAATTACCAAAGAAGAAGGAAGAAAAGTTTAACTCAAAAACTAATATTCTTGTAGTGTACAATTTGAAAAAAAAGTTAATATGTTCGACAGGGGTGATTTATCTTGATTTGGGGGCCCCCTAAGATCGGGGGCCTAGGGACTACAGTTACAACTGACTTTTACCCAACCAATTAATTTAAGTCAGGGGTTCCCAAACTTATTTTGTCTACTGCTGACTTTGAGAATAAATTATTTTTGAGTGTTCCCGTTTTTTCACCTACTTAAAAACCACTATAATTTAGATTTTATTTTCTGGTTTTCGCCCACTTTGGGAAAGGCTCATTTAAATTGACTGAATTTTTTCACACACATTTCTGACAATATATTTGATAGAAATTACCTGATGATGCAGTAAAGACATTTAAGTAATTAAAATGACGATGCAATGTTTTAAAAGCTTGATGCACCTTGTACTGTACAAGTACTGTGTACTGGAAGTATGTATTTAAAAAATTGTTTTAGGAAAAAGCGCCCAAACAGAAGTCAGCTGAAAAGCCTAAAGTGAAATCTCAAAGTTCTAACAGAGTGAACTGGTTCCAACATCTATACACAGAACACGACAAAGAGTCACTCAAGTCTATTGCGATCAATTCCAAGTAAGTAATCCATTTAGGGAGTAGCTTTTTAGAAAAGGGTATATCTGTAGAGGATTTAAATTGAAATGATATTTATTTGCCGCGTGGTTTCCGGCCTATGAATAAATCCACCCCTACTCGTCCCACGGGTGTTGTAAGAAGCGACAAAGGAAATGATCTGGAGGATGGGCAGCAGCATCCTTCTGTAACAGCAATCCTCAGCTACTGCAAACTCAACCCGCTTGCTCAGCATGACGATAATGGGCAAATACCTCCAATGAGCGCACAAAAGTAGCGCGTACTGGGAGAAGCCTATGTTCAGCAGTGAACTAATACAGGCTGATGATGATGATTTATTATAGCCATTCCATTAGTAAAAAAATATTTTAAATGAACATGTACTACGTAGTATTACAACACCAAATTAATAGGTATTGACATTTATAATATTAGTAGGGTTAATGACAATGAAAGAATTATCATCTCAGTTAGTTAGAACCATCATTAAAGTGGACTTTATACAGCTTTGTAAATACTGTTTGGTGAAGTGACAGTTGGAACTAAACATAAAAAACTATAAACAGTACAGTTGATGATGTAAAAGTCCCAATAGAAGTCTAAAATCAAAAAGTATCTTGAGACATAGAGTATGCTAGAGGTACCCTTCTTTTTTTTCAAATTTTTAATTTTTTATGCCAATTTGGAGCTCCGCTACACATTTAATGATTCCATTGTTTGTTTACATGATATAATTTGGTTGGTTCATTCAAATTGAAACGCAAAATTGTATCTATTGTTAGGTACCCTAAGCGAGTGGCATCAAATGTAACTAAATATATCACTACATACTATAAAACAAAGTCGCTTTCTCTGTCCCTATATCCCTATGTGTGCTTAAATCTTTAAAACTACGCAACGAATTTTGATGCGGTTTTTTAAATAGATAGATTGATTTTAGAGGAAGGTTTATATGAATATTGCAACCGTGCGAAGCCGGGGCGGGTCGCTAGTTTATATACATATAAGTATCTTATCAGTACGCAGCAGGCAATGTTTGTCTCATTACAAGAGCTTTATTAAACAGTCATTTGTTACACATTGTCAATTGTACTTTATTTATATTAGGTCAATTGTTGTGGAACCTTGGATCGTCATTGAGTCGTTAATAATTAAGATATTGTCATTTCATATTTACATGAAAATAAGTAATTGTTATTAACATGTAAATATTGGTTCTAAGAGTAGGTACTCTATTTCTGTGAATTTAGTAAATATATTCACAGAAAGATTAAGTCCGACACCATTTTTCGGGGTTAAAAAGTCAAATAAGCATTTTTCGGAGTTTTGAATATGAGACAGACTTATGTGTGAAATGCTATCACCTAAATTGCCGACGCCAGACAAAAGCCTTAAAAACCTTGGTCATTTAGATGATAGTGAGATTTTTTCCCGGACGCCCCTGAAGAAATGATTTTGTGAAGGGTTTGTTGAGGCTTGGCAAGAGCATGCAAGCCAGCCAAGCCAAATGCGCGATCCTATTATCCTATAGCCGAAATGCATTATTTTGTTTCCAGCTTGCACCCAGCTGTAATTAAACTGGGTGTTCAGTTAGCTTCGCGGGTCGTGACCGGGTCGAATGCAAGGTGCATAGCACTGCTTGACGCTCTTAAAAAGGTAAGCAAGATACCAGTGGCAGAGGCTTCATACAGCTCGATTCCTACTGGCTTATAAAATCCTATAAAAATGGCGCAGTCTATAATCCTGACTGTGCCATTGCCATTATTAAACACCACCAATCTGGCATGGTTATGGATGTTTTAAATGACTAGAGACATAAACATAGACTCACGCCTATATTCCCAAGAGGCAAGAGGGGGTAGACAGAGGTGTATGTAGTACACTCACGTTTCGCCGGATATGTAGTCTCAAATAATAGGAGGCGAGCTTATTGCCATAACCAGGCACAATTCCAGACTCCGTGCTGCTACTAATAATTTCCTAATGGAAAAAACCCAATAACACTGCCCGACCCGGAGATCGAAACCAGGACCTCAGCAGTCGCGCTTGCTACCAGAGGCCTACGAGGCAGTAAAAAAAAGTATTAAAATAATCATTTTCACAATCACAGATGGTTCGAGACTACACTCTTCCAGCGAAGACTGAGTACGCCCGCGGCCTCGAGTCTCACCTAGCGTCTAGTTTAGACTTCTTGTGGGCGATGCGAACGCCCTCTGCTTCCCAGACGAACGCCGTCAAGTTCTTTAGGTTTCATCTCACCCAGCTGCCGAATAATGTCAATGAATTTGATGTAAGTGTTTTTGTTGAGCAATTATTTTTTTACCATTTGCATTTAGGCTTTATCGCTTTAAAACGCTATCTCGCTCGCTCATTGACGATTTTACGATATAAAATTACCGAAAAAAGCCAAAATTAAGGTGAATAACATTACAAAGTTTGAGCATAAACTTCAGTTTGATCGGAACAAGTTTACATTCATAAAAATTGCCTAAACCAGGGCTTTCCAAACTTTTTTTTGTGACGCCCTCGGGAGTTTGCCGATGCGTAATACTATTTCTATGCGTAATACTTAACATAATAATCAATAAATTTAATTAAAATACTATAATTTATTAAATTTATGTATTATTCGCAGAAATAAATTTATTGATATGGTTATCTAACGCTACATCCTCTTTGATTAAATGTGCTCTCATTTCTCGGCAATAGATATAAATTATTCTAACATTAATGAAAAAATCGTCTCGACGCGACATATGCAAACTCATCCAATTCTGTGACACTCTTAATTTGGTAGCATTAACTTTTTTAACTACCTGAATTACACTTACAGAAATGTATAGTAGGTCTCAAAGTTAATACTATCAAACTACGAAAGTCACAGAATTAGATGAGCTTACCCTATATTTTTTAATTAATTGATTCCATAGATTTATTGGTTTTACACACAGTCTTTATTTATTATGTTATTATTATGCTCTCTCATTATTCGATCGATTTTGTAATCTTATTGCTCTTTTTCTTTGCCAAGGGGGCAAGGGGGCCGGCCTATCTAGAGATTCCTTTATTTACCTACAGTTAATACTTCCTTCATTATTTTGTACTAACCCCCCCACGCAACGATCCATGTTACCACACTAAATATCGCTTTTGAATCCAGTAATCTCTACTACGCCTAACTTCTAACCATTTTACATATTATTCCCATTATTTTGGAAGTAAACCTAACAAAGCTTGGAATGTAAATATTAATTATTTAAATTGTACAAATAGGCAAAGAAGACGCTACAAGAAGAGATCGACCGGTACATCAGAGAGCAGATCGACATGGCAGGCGAGGCCATCAGTATAGCGGTGCGCAACAAAATATCTAATGGCGACAACATACTTACTTATGGATGGTATGTTTATATTTTTGTATTTGGTCCCTATTTAACCCCTTTAAAAAAGCACCCCTCTTTTTGCGTCCGAGGTTAAAAAAGGATCAATGTATATCTGTCTGTGGCATCGTAGCTTCCAAACGGATAAACCGATTTTGATTGTTTTTTTATTTATTTGAAAGGTAACTTGATCGAGTCTTAGCTAACATTGAGGTTTTTCTGTATCGCGGATTTTTAATTTTTTAAATTTAAAGTTATTAAACCTCCCGCAAGAACTTCGGCGTCGAGTAACAATTGATCTTTTTGTGTCTCCTTTCTCGGTGTTTGAAGGTGCCATGTGCCTAGTAAAAATATGAGTAACGTAATTAGTAATCCAATGCAATGCCTCATTCCTTATTATTTTCTTTTCGCAGTTCATCTTTAATCGAGCGGATCCTCCGCGACGCTTGGTCAGCAGGCCTTCAATTCAGAACCGTAGTAGTTGGTAACCGAGTACACGCCGCCGGTACTCAGATGCTACGCCGCCTCGTAGCACACGGCCTGCCTTGCACCTACGTGGACATTACCTCGCTCGGCTTCATCATGAACACTGTATGTTATATTCGTAGCAATCGATGCTACGTCGCGTCGTAGCACGTGGTCATGGTTAGTGCAGTAAGCATGGTGTTGTGCCACAGATCAACAAGGTGGTGCTGGGCGCGGGCGCGCTGCTGGTGAACGGCTCGGTGCTGGGCGCGGCCGGCTCGGCGCAGGTGGCGCTGGCGGCGCGTGCGCACAACGTGCCCGTGCTGGTGGCGTGCGAGACGCACAAGTTCTCCGAGCGGGTGCAGACTGACGCCTTTGTCTACAACGAGATAGGTCAGTATATTTTAGAACAAATATGTTATATTTAAAAGCTCCCCAATAATGTTATTTTATTTGTCTTTAAATCCAGGAGATCCTGATGAGTTAATAGACAAGTCAGATGAGAACTCTCCGCTGAAGGACTGGCGGTCGAATCCCAACCTGACGCCGCTGAACCTGACCTATGACGTCACTCCCCCTAGCCTCGTCACCGCAGTAGTGACTGAACTCGCCATACTACCCTGTACAAGTGCCCCTGTAGTATTAAGATTCAAATTATCAGAGTATGGAGTGTAGAAAGTCTATGAAGTTTTGTTGTTAATATTTTTATTATTTATGGAATAAAAATGTTTTGGTAGTAACTTAAAGGTTTTAAAAAAGATATTCATTTCTACTTTCAACCGTCTCAGACGGTACTCATTTACGAAGTGCCGCACGAGGGTGTACGGCGAACTAGAGGGCTAGTATGTCTAACGTTGATAAGTGTTATAAAATTGCGGCGAGATCTAGTACAGATTTTTATGGTTCAACGCTATTTTAGGGACTACAGTAATAGCTTTGTTTTTCAATGTTTTTGAGAAATACTAACAATTACAAACTTTGCTACCGATAAAAAACGTTAATCCAGTCTACGAAGCTCAGCGTGCGTGGTCAGTTTTCTAAATGTTAATTCTGAGATTGTAAATTGTAAAAACTTTATCTGCTTAGCAGTGTTAGAACTATTTTCATATTAAACCGTGTAGTATATTCTTCGAGATTTTTAATTTATTTACCTTCAAACGATCGTAAACGTAACAATGGTTTTTATATAGTGTCTAAGGGTCAATTTATATAGCTGCGGAACGGACTGGAAGCGAACAAAATTGGACATCATAGCATAAATAAATAAATAATGATTTTTATCTTAATGTAAAAACTAACTCCGCCAACGGCAGCTGTAGATATTCCCGCGAATTCGCGAGAATTCCCTGGAAAACGCGCAACTTATTTACCTATCTATTTTGTTTCGTTGCTGAATTGACTTAAAGGTCATCATACTTTGGCCAATTCTGTTCGCTTCAATTCCGTTCCGCGGCAATGTAAATTCCGCCTTATTTCTCGACCTTATATGAATTTATATCTAAAATCTGTTTACAAGATATATTTCAAATGTCAGCAAACAAATCTCTGTAATATTGTTGTGTACAAAATCCGATGTCTTTTATTTCTTTTTTAGATTAATAACTTCATTCGTGAGTACTACTTATATATTATTACAGCTTTACTCTTTGTAAATAATTATACATAAATATACAGACTGGTATGGTAAGTGCCTACATGCTCAAATTTAAAGTATCGATAAGATATTTAGTGTAAATATTCTATTTCCTACACTTTTGGATATCTGCTGATTAAAATATATTTTTAAATGATGTTTTTTTATAACTTATATTCAATCAAGTAACTTATATTCATATTTTCCATCAAGTGCAATCAATAATGCAGTCAAAGTAATATAAATCAATGATCATGACAGTCATGCTAGAATTGGACAACATAATTCGCGAGAATTCCCTGGAAAACGCACGACTTATTTATCTATTTTGTTTCGTTGCTGAATTGACTTAAAGTTCATTATGCTTTGGCTAATTCTGTTCACTTCCATTCCGTTCCATAGCAATGTAAATTAAGCCTCAGTTGCTAGCTCAATTTAAACAGACTTACAAGAACAGTTTATATGCCAAATGTATATTTCATTTCTCTTTCTTCCTTTGTTTTCTCTTATTAATTCAAAATTAACAAGTGGGTAGGTATTTACTAGGCTAAATTTGCTGCAAAAGGGTAATAAAAAATCTAATTGAAAATAAAAACACAGTTGTAATACAAATGAGAAGTTTGTGTAATTAAAACTCAATAAAACCACATTCAATAATAATTAAAAATCACTTGTATTCAGCACATAACATTGCAACACTATAAAATGCACAAAAACTAGGATGTGTTGAAACTACATTAGAGATGAAATATATTAGTGGAAATAATTAATCTTTATGATGGTGTTCAGCCTTATGGATAGAGAAATCTAATCTTACATAGATAATAACACATAGGAAAAGGGCATAAAGGAACCCTACAACTAGTAGAGGCTCTTGCAACATAAGAAGACGAGGGAATGTGTAGCGTAGTTGGAAATCTTGAATGTGATTCTCTACAATATTCTTTTTGGTGAATGAGATCACTGGGCGACCTTTTGTATCTAAGTAGGTGTAGTGGAGACTGTCTGGCAGCCTTGTCACGGCATATGGCAAGTTTATCTTCACACTTGTTGACCCTTCAGGCAATATAATCTTAGTAACTAACTCATCTACTTGCATGTCATCAAAGATATGGTCAATTACCCTCATTTTTAGCAAGTAGTCATTGCCTGACTGATATAAATATTCATAGCTAGGCACATTGTATCCAAGTGTGTAATGTGTTCTCCAGCCCCCAAACAGTGGGTACCTTGGTCTGAGATCTAGTTCCACTGAATCTTTTTTCAGTTTCATGTTGGATGTAGAGATGTTACCATTAGTGTCTCTGTAGTACACATCTGAAGAAGATGCAGGTAGCAGAGTCTTGTATGACCTAACACTGGCAGGTCCACTGTGGTGATCTTGTTGGTAGTCATAGCGAGAGAATGGACCCTTCAACTTGGCTCCAGTATGTTCAATTTCAATTACCTCCTCCACAGCTATGTTACCCCAGTGAGATACTTCAATTAACCTCTCAATACGAGTCACAGTCAAGAATGGAGAATTGTTTTTATAATGAATGACCAGCTCTTTCTCACTGAAAGACTTCACATTAAGGTATGGCCCGTATTGTATGGCACCATCTTGCTGAGAGAAAGGTTTCACTTTCGTGAACGTTTCAACACTCTTTGTATTCAATATAACGTTAGTTTTTTGTGACGTGACTTGGTATGGCGAATACGTATACAAGTTACCGAGGTATTTGACTAGTTGGTCTTCTTGCTGTGTGATGGCTGTTGGGTAAGGCTGAAGTGCTTTAGTAAAGACAGATTCGACAGTGACTGTCGCTGTCGAGCCGGCGTTTATGGCATCTTTGAGTTCAACACGCCAGAATTTGACTTGATCATAACCTTTCACTGTAGTCTCAATAAGCCGTAGATCTTTGATATTGCTGTCTTTAGCTCCGATAAATGCTACGTTATTCTTTGCATAATCTTCTATAGCAAACAAGAAATTCTTTACCGGCGTAGCCCCTGTATTCTCCAAGGTTACTTTCGATGAAATTTTTACGAGTTGCGATGATATATCTATGGTCCGGTCGACATTTTTAAATCTTAAATCACTAGAAACGACGTCAACAGTGGCACTTTCACATTTCAGTATAGCGTAAAGAAGAAATATGCAAGAAACACGTAATTTAGCCATCGCCGGCAACATCTTTATTTTTGACATTTGACAACGCAATAATCGGAAGTACACGCCATCACATCAAACAGGAAACGGCGTGTTTGTGGTTGAATAGAGGGGGATACTTCTGCTTCCAAAAATTGAATCAATCAATCAATCAAATATTCGCATTATATCAAAGAGTAAATTAATATACTCATTGATTTCATCATCTCAACCTAAACATAGAATAGAATTTTCAAGCCCAAAATATACAGTAAAAACAGTTTGGAAAATAAAGTCTGCTAACATTGAGGGCGCCACAAGCGCACTTCGCATACTAATAATATTAAAATTACAAGTTATTATTTGGTACAAGTTATTTATATGACGAATTTTTTGTCAATTTAATTAATCATTTTTAAGTTAATTGAATACTCACAAACTTTATTTTCGCTATTATCGCATTTTCAATCAAATTCAATCGCTATTTCTTTCATTTGACAAAATATTTAGATCCCTTTCCTATCCGTTATTTTCCATCAAAAATATAATTTCCCTACCTTTTATTACCCGAAATTGGCACAAAGTCATAACTAGTGCCACACTTCAAAAAAAAAAAAAAAAAAAATTTAGATCTCGATGACAAAATCTGTCTGACAACTTGACAAGTTGACATTTGTGACAATCTGAGACTGTGCTGCTGTTCGTTGTTCGTGTTGCTTGTGGTTGTGAACTACGAACAAATTGACCGATTATAAAAAATATTCCTATGTATTGAATTGTGAATTGGGTCTGAGTGTTATAAGGTCGAACAATATCAAAGTTATAAGCGTAAAGTACTCAAAGCTTTTGTGAATTAGTTTCAAAGTTCCGGTAGCCAGCAACCTTTGGTTTTCTGGACGTGTGGTAATTATTTTGTGGATCAATCCCTCCAGGAAGTCTGAGATATTATCATTTATCAACGATGATAACTTCACTGATTCGTATAGGCCTAGCACTGCTTGGTAAGTGAACCGCTGAATTATATTTCATTTATGAAATTTATCTATAGTTGAAACGACATAATCATCCGAAATTTCACAAAGATTTTAATCTCCTTACTATCTTCTTTTTTCTGGCGCATTTAGCAGGCCTATTTTTTATTGCTCCAAACCAATAGAGTTTTATAGTAGTAGATATCTTTCATTCTAGATTACCCAGACTGTTATATAGGTTTGACTTTACTAAAATTGTATTGTATACTAATGGATTTTGTTTTCTTCTAGTTATCAATCTCTTATTGACGCCAGCTGATGCATTCGAGTCTTACTATGGCAGCCGAACAAGCAGCAATGGCAGAAACAGTAACAAGCCTAAGTCCTTAGCTGGCACCAGCTCTGGGCTCCCATCACAGAATATAACCAGAAAAGGCTTGGGGATATCTGCTTGGGGTATTGTTCTTGTGGTTGTTGCTCTGATTTTAGCTGGTATGGGATTCTATTACTTTACAATTTGCTATGACATTTGCCAACCAACCAAGAACAAATATGATAAAATGGGACTGCCTACTATGGCTTAGTATAACATAAAAGCCCTGTGATTAGATAAGTTCAAAGAATTTTACACAGATATAATAGAGTTGAAAGAGAATTTACTCTGTTCAGGTATTTGAAGGCCTGAAAATGTAGCATTAATTTGTAATATGTATATTATTGATAGAAATATACATAATTTTATAGACTGAAATTGTCTCGAAAAAATGGGATCAAGTAATTTTAACATTCCCTTATGTATGTATCCTTAGTGTATGTGATAGAGAGGCAAAATTGATGATTTTTTGTGAGGCCTTAAAATGTAGGCCTTTGCTGTAATTTGTAAGTATGAATTAGAAAGAGTAATAATGTTTTTTATTAGGTTGTGACCTACATTTATAAATTGTAGAATCCTACACATTTTTTACATTTTCTAAATAAGGGCTATATTACCTTCTTTTGAATAAATATTATGGCTTTATGAGTATAAAAAGACTGTTTTGGACCAATTAAAACTATTTAAAGACAAAAACATTTACATTTTTGTGTTAATATAGATATTTATTGAGATAATGAACTTAATGTGTTCGTTAATTGTAGTATTATCATAATATTACATGGGTAATAACAAAGTTTTATAATAGTTTAAAGTGTCAGGTAAAACCATCACTTAAAAATACCTCGGACATAATATTAAAATAGGTGCCATATAAAGTCACAAACAAATAGTTTTTCCTTGTAATTTACCCAACAAATTTATTACTCACTTACATGCAAATATTTCCTTTCCTTTAAGGATACTGTAATTAAGAATACTCATTAATTTGAGAAAAATGATGCTGTTTAAAAAAACGTAATAATTTTTAGTCTTATGTGGATATAATTACAATTATTATTAAAACCAAAAAGAAATACTAGAAATATGTTCATTAATTAGGTACTTCTAATTTTAATAAGGTACCTACATACCTCCAAACACTTCCATTATGTTGTAGGTAATTAAGTAAGTATGTGTATAAACTCAGAAAAAAACATAATCTTGGCGACATTAATTATTAATCTTTTATAATTTGTTTATTTCAATAAATGTAGACACCTACACTGCAAGCATTTGCTCGAAATGTGCATTAGGCTATGATGCTAAGAAATCGTTGTGTAATTGAACATTATAATGAAGTTTCTTAATGTAATAATTACGAGTCAGGGTTTCTTCATTCCAAGCCCTGTCTTGTATTTGTGAAGGATATGTTCAAAACATATAAGAGTTCTTTCGGGTGCTAACAAGGATGCACAAACTTGTTAATAAGTACATGCCATCAAATGCAAACCAATGCTTGCATTGTGGATGTCTACTTTTAGATTAATAATGTTAAGATTATGATGTTTACACAATAAACAAGTATATTTGGTTTTTAAATTAAACAATTAGTAATGTCCCAAGCTTAGTAATTAGAGTAATTTACATATCACATTGGCTTGCCTTAACTAATACACATGTACCTATATTATTTAATTACATAACACTATAAATCCTATAGGTACATAAGGCTACACAAATAGACCTAGTAAAATAAGTTTCCTATCAGTTGTTCAAAACCAATGCTCAAATAAATATTATATCGAATAGTGATTTGTTTGATTCTTCTATGTATAAATAAAGTGTCGAGTCGTGATAGCCTAGTGGTGGTGACCATTGACTGGCAAGTCAGTGGTCTCGGATTCGAACCCAAGGCAACTCAGACTTTTTGTAAGGTATGTGCGTTTTGTAAATAATTTATCACTTATTCCGTGCCTCGGAAAGCACGTAAAGCCGTTGGCCCTGCACCTGATCTCTCTCCAGTCATGTCGATTGCCGTCCCATCGGACTATGAGAGACATGAGAGCGAGGGAATTGAGAGTGCACCTGTGTCATACCTACCTACCTACCTGGTATCATAACTATCCTGCGTAGTTAGCTAATCTTCGTTGAGATTGGCCGCTGAGACGAGGACTTAATCTAAAATACCTACGCAATGGTTTTGGGGTAAATAAACAAATAGACACTTCATTGACTAAATTTTATAATTATTTCGTGCCGGTAATTAGCTTCAACAACTGTAATCATGTTTCAAGAGGATGTTGGCCATGACATCATCTATTTAATGGTGACAACTAATACAGCATTCTGTTAACATTTTAAAGTTTATGACAATGCTGGCTGTTTAATCATGACGAGTGAGAGCCCTATCTTCAAGTTTGCTTCCCTGACGTCGTTACCTACCTACTTACTAAAAAAACATCTCATGGTTTTTCTTGATTGCTGTTTTGCCAGCTTATGATTGTGGGATGGATTGTAGATCCTTTATACATTTACCTTACCACTTTAAACGGTACGGTACCTATCTTATCTCATGAGTGTTTAAATTCTTTTTAATTCCCCATGACCGCATTATTAAGTACCTATCCTACTTACCTCTTTTTTAAATGTAAGTATTTACTTGTCATCATCAATTGTGTCATGTGTAGGTACTTTTACACTATTATCTAGTGTACATCATTCATTAATTAAGCTATAGATAAGATAAGGGTAGATCCAATCTCATATTGTGTATCTATTCAAAGCCGCAAACGGGTCAGCTCGCACTGGCCTTTTTAAGATGCGATAATATATTGTAATTTGTAATACAACTGCTCGGTGATTTATTGTAATAAGTAACCGTGTAGTAAGAAATCTAGTTCTAGGTATTTATCTGGTTATTGTATTGTATTGTAAAAAGAGTGCGGCAATGCCGCGTCTCGGTGTGAGCCGACCCTAAGGATGATTTATATGTTTTTTTACTAGGACGTGCCACTCGTGCCGAGGAATGTTTAATTTGTCTGCAACGGAAACCAAATCGGCGTACGGTCATAGGCGTAGGTAGGTAGGTAGGGAGGGAGGGGGTGCTTTAGAGTGGGCCATGCCCACTCCAGGATGGTCTAGTGCCCACCCCAGGATATTGGGCTACAGATTCGAAATTCTATAATTCTATCTACGGCCATGGAATGTCAGGGGCCAGCCCCCCTGAAAAATAACCCTAGATATGCCAATGCGGCACGGTGTAGGTACCTACCTAGCTTAAGTCATCCTTTAGCTAGTCCTATATATTCTTTGCTTTAGCTGTGTATTTATTTAGGTACCTACCCATTTATTTGGGTACCTACAAGAAAAAATTGATTATCTAATGAAAACAACGCAGGTTACCCAACTGTCTGCTGCTGCCCTGTTAGATACGGTTACGGTGCGGCGCCATAGCTAACAGCTTACAAAATACCGAAAACTTACGGAGAGCGAAACAATACCTATCTACTATTGTGTATTACGACTGTCGCACTGGGGATTTGACACGGGCGCTTAGAGAACCATTGTTATTAGTCAATAAATAAAAATATAACGCTTTTCCATTTACTGCATCATATTAAGTACAATAATAGGTATAGGTATGTCTAATGTGTGTTGAGGAAATCCCCATGCTGTCGAGTGTTGTCATTTCATTGTCACAGACTTTGATTATTTATATGTCACAGAGTATTTACATATAAAAATCATTTGCCAGAAATGTTTGTCCGCGCATAATTTTAAAGCGGCTGGACCATTTCTGATAAAAATAATCGTGTGGCTTTGAGTAGGCCCCTGCATGGTTTGTATTCACTATTGGATCGGCCGGTCGGGTTAGGGTTAGGTAGTTGTACAACTAAAAGGAGTTGTGTCTCCAACCACAGAACAGACACCTTAAATGCTGTACCAGGTAGGTACCAGTGTACCTACAGCAATTAAGGTGTCTAGCAATGGCTTTTTTTGATCTTCACACAATCGTTAATAACACGAGAGGGTAACGTCTTCCCAACTGAATTTCCGTCACAGCGGTCTATCTGAACGAAGATTAGCAATTTACGCAGATAAAGTGCGCAAACCCAGGTACAAAATTCTGACTCTATTTCCTCTCTTTCATATTCCGATGAAACGGCAATCTGACGCGACCGGAGCAGGTGATAATTCGCACTCTTACCAACTAAAAGTGGTAGGATGGCTTGGGTTCGCACCTGAGACTTTAGACGGTCAAATCACGTTGGCAATCACTGCTCAAGGAAAAAATATCAACTAAGTATACTTACGTAGCAGTTTCCTCAATTTTTTTTTACATTTTAAGCCGCGTTTTATCATTAACTCAAAACTTATCTACTATCTTAATGATTCATAGTAGTACTATTAATTTAGATGAATAATTATCGCAATTTTGTTCGCAAACGGATTTTCAGATTAATAAATTACAAACATAAGTAGGTAGGTACCTACAGCTCATATCTTGAGGCGTGCGGTCTATCAAGTAACTTTACACGTTACAAATAGGTAGGTATTAAATAAAGTAAAAAAGGTACCTACGTAAAATTGTGAGCGTTACCCCAGCCAGATGTTGTCGAAAATCGACATTTTAGTTCGACGGGGAATTAGAAATACAGCTTCTGTAAATGGTATGCACATTTTTAAATTTGGTATGACGATAGTTTTTTAATTATTCGGTAAAAACAGTTCCGGCTGGAGTAACGTTACCCCAGCCAGATGTTTTGTTTTCTAATGGGTATGTTGAAATAAATGTTATGTATATAATTAGGTAGCAATTTGGTATAAATGGTACAACTTAGTTTGTATTTGTATTTGCTATGGTTGCGAAGATATTTAGAATCCTGCTGGGGTAACGTTTGCACGATTGCTGGATCTCGGAACTGGCTGAACGGATGATTATAATTCTTGTACAGGACATCTGGCTAATTAGGTATAATTTGGTAAGCAAGAAAAGAAACCACAATAATGAACCGTTTTGAAGATATTTTCGTAAATAGAAATATGCTTTAATAGGTCCTAGCTCTTCCAATAAGCGCTCCAAAGACTAATTTAAAACGTAATTAATTAGGTAATTACTGCCTATAAATGGTACTGAAGTTTCATTAGAATCCTACACGTAAGTAAAAAGTTCTGATGAAAATTCAATTTGTTCCGGCGACGGCGCGCAGCTGAGATATTTGACGAAAGATTAACCGAGTTTCCTGTAGTAGTGGTAACTGAATCTTACATCTATAATTAGGTAGACAGTTCAATGATATACCTGTGAAGTTTCAGACCTGTATATTAATTAATTAACGAGATAATTGAAAAGAAGTGATATATGCGTGGGAACCCGACCAAATCTAGAATGTTATAAAAAAGCGGCCGCGCAATACATTATACCAACCTTCTAAAATTATTAGCATAATTGTCCTTAAAATTTGGTACAGTCACGAATCAAATTAGTTTGATTGAAAAATTATACCTACCATACTAAATGTTTAAATGAACTTTAAATTAGTTTCTAATATGGCATTCTTCATATTAATCAATTAGGTTTTAATTAATTTCATATGATATATTTTGTACAATATTAGGTACTTACCTACATTTTAATATAATTTAAATAATAAATAAAATAAATGGTAAAACACTAGTATTCAGCTGGGAAAAAGCTAGGCACTAGGCAGATGATGGCATCGTTAGGTTAAAGTAAGTATAATCTTCTTCTATACCTACCTCTCCCTCTGACTTCCACGTGTCTCGATCCAGAGCCAGTGTGGACCAGTCACTATTGGTTTTGTCCTACTGTATACGTACCTAATAATAATATGTTAGTAGGTACTTAGGTACTGCAATGTGATGTTATTATATTTTGCGATGCTTTAAATAAATAAAACAATACGTTCGTTTCGGAGTCGGTGCTTTTTATTTTTTCAATTTTTGGTGGCACAAGAAACCCTCCCCCTTTTACGAATGTTGGTTAACAACAACACTTATAGAGGGTTATTTGTAAAACACCAGCATCCTTAAAAATTACCCATTAAACTCATCATTACGAACAACTTTTACTATGGGACCAATCGTGCAATCGCAAAAAAAAAATCAGCTGTTTCATACATTTTGTTGAGTCATATGAACATAAATGTATGGAACAGCTGATTTTTTTTTGCGATTTCAGGGTTGGTTTTATAGTAAACGTTGTTCATAATGATGAGTTTAATGACCCCTACAAAGGATGCTGGTATTTTACAAATATACAAAACTGAAATAATATTATCTTAGTCCATTAATTTTAATTATTACATCAATTTTTTAAGTTAATTTACATACATACCTACATAGGTAACATTTTTAAATGAATAATCTATCTGTAATAGTTAATTATAACTGTTTTACTTTACCAGTTGTGTACCCGTCTGTACCAAATACGATATTATTCTCACGTATTATCCTGTAAGTTTTAGAAGGTTGGTGTAATGTATTGCGCGGCCGCTTTTTTATAACATTCTAGATTTGGTCGGGTTACCACGCATACATCATTTCTTTCAATTATCTCTTTAATTAATTAATATACAGGTCTGAAACTTCACAGGTATATCATTGAACTATCTACCTAATTATAGATGTAAGATTCAGTTACCACTACTACAGGAAACTCGGTTAATCTTTCGTCAAATATCTCAGCTGCGCGCCGTCGCCGGAACAAATTGAATTTTCATCAGAACTTTTTACTTACGTGTAGGATTCTAATGAAACTTCAGTACCACTTATAGGCAGTAATTACCTAATTAATTACGTTTTAAATTAGTCTTTGGAGCGCTTATTGGAAGAGCTAGGACCTATTAAAGCATATTTCTATTTACGAAAATATCTTCAAAACGGTTCATTATTGTGGTTTCTTTTCTTGCTTACCAAATTATACCTAATTAGCCAGATGTCCTGTACAAGAATTATAATCATCCGTTCAGCCAGTTCCGAGATCCAGCAATCGTGCAAACGTTACCCCAGCAGGATTCTAAATATCTTCGCAACCATAGCAAATACAAATACAAACTAAGTTGTACCATTTATACCAAATTGCTACCTAATTATATACATAACATTTATTTCAACATACCCATTAGAAAACAAAACATCTGGCTGGGGTAACGTTACTCCAGCCGGAACTGTTTTTACCGAATAATTAAAAAACTATCGTCATACCAAATTTAAAAATGTGCATACCATTTACAGAAGCTGTATTTCTAATTCCCCGTCGAACTAAAATGTCGATTTTCGACAACATCTGGCTGGGGTAACGCTCACCGTAAAATTCCATTACCAACAGGGATTTGAACGTGCGACGTTAAATTTTACCAGCCGGTCTTTTGCTTATGCATTTTTTTTTACACATTCGTAACCCTAAGTTTAGGTAATGCGCAGACGTTAATTTATCAACGACGCAATTAATCTATCAACGAAACCGGGTCTTAAAGCATAAGCCCTTCAGAAACATTTCTAGCCTTTTATGCGCCTGGTGCGAGCTTCAATAAGTGCGCTCCTGCACGACCTTAATACTTTGGTCATGCTGCAACGCTGGTCTTGAATGAATGAATGAATACAATTTATTTGACACGGCACATGAAAAACACAAACAAACAATAATAAAACAAACAAACAAAATAAGAGAAATAAAAAAATAAAAATAAAAAACATGAAATAAAAGAAAAATAAATCATGAAGTTTGTGTCCCACGGCTGCACCAAACAGGTCTCCAGATCAGCTTAATGTCAAGTACTGGAAGGTACTTGACGCTGATTTTCATCTGGAGCCTAGGTTTCTCGGATGTCAAGCAGCCAATCGTCTTTCCGTGTTGAGTTTGATAATTTGGTTGGTCTGGTTGGTTGGTTGGTCTGATAATTTCTGCGCCCCTCTAGGGACTAGGGTCTGCGCCCCGTGCCTAGGTATCGCTAGCACCGCCCTAGTAACGGCACTGCCTATAGCAGAACTATTTGAATGGGTCGTATCAAATAACAAAGTGCAATGAAGCGTTACGGTCTAGGTACTCACTTCCTCAATGCCAGATTTAATCTTGTTTCAATTAGTTTACGTAATAATAAAAAAAATGAGGTCAACTACTGTAACGTGAATTATACAAATCTCAGAGCAATTCATGATGTTTTTCCTTATCCGTTAGTTCAGCGTACAATAATGCTTATTTATGTAGGTAAGCTAAGTAAGTAAGTAGGTACCTACTTTGGAAGAGTAAGCACAGGAAAAATTTGAAGATCTTGAATTAATTGTTTTGAGAAGCAGGTCTGTGCACATTCGATACAACCAATATATAAAATAGATTATAAAAGTACATAAGTACCTTAAAATTATGATCAAAGTAATTTCCTACCTGATTTAGTGAGAATTACTACTTACGCCGTTGGCTCAGCGACCCAAAGTTTGTCTTGGACTCCGATAAGATGAAAATCTAACAACTTTTTAATCCCCCCAGACAAGATGGAGGTATATTGCGTTTCAATAAAACTGTCAATCCTACGAAACGTGATGTCACCATAAGAGAATTTCAGTTTTACATTGAAGTTACTTACGTCATGTGTTGGATAACATTATTGTCTAGATTCTCCTTTTTGTATAAAACATTAATTCACTTACGTAGGTTACAATTTTCCTGTGCGTAATAGATTCCACAGCATGACATACCTACTTACTTACCATGATTTAAAATAAATATTTGAATATGGTATGCCTAATGTCGTATACGACGAGTGTTCTTATAAGATGGGGCCAAAGGACCTTGCGGGTTATCTGCTGGTAAGCAACCACAGGTCCATTTACATCCACAGGGGTCCCTTTTATACCGGCGAGGCGAGGCAAGGCGTAGATGGGATGGGTGAGAATCGAAATTTGTACATCAAAATTCCTATCCACGTCCTACCCATTTTTGATGTATACAAGAATATTTATTAGTACGAGTATTTACTTGGTAAATCGATGTACAAATCTCGCACCGGTCATTGAGGACGGCGAGGTATTCCGATGGACATCTATCGGTGTAAAGGGTAAGCGAGTTTTAATTCTTGCCTATCCCATCCGCGCATTGCCTTGCCGGTTTAAAACTACCTTTAACGAAGCGTAAGCGCCTCCTTAGAAAGACGGACACTCTTCCAGTTCATGTGTGTAGTAATCAAACAACTATTCTTATTAAAAATTTATTAGCAATTCATAAAATTATCCAAATCTATTCTTCAAGTCAGTAAATGCTTACCAAAATTAGATACAATATTGGAAGAATGGCATAGCTAATGTACATTTCAATTATTATCTAATTGAATTAAAAATTAAGTATCAATGTGTGAATCCTAATAATTGTTGTATCAGATGAATAAACTAAAACATACAATGATTCAAAAATATCAGTCGTTTTACCACTCACGCAGATCGAGCACATAATTATGTTATTATTTAGCTAATTGTGATTTTCATTTTATTAAAAAACAAATGATAAAACGAATGGTTGAGACTTCGATCAACAATATTGTACAAGATTACCGATAGGGATTAAAAAACGGCTCGATAAAGACGGCCACAAACATGCGTAGCTTTATATGTCTAGTTCCAAATTCTTTAGTAGACATCAAATTAAATAAATAATTTCATCCTTATTGCTACCAGTTAGGTTTGATTTTAGAATAAATTCTTATTTTATAGGTATATGTAAACGCGGCCAAAAAACCATTATTTAGTTCCTAATAATAATCCAATACTTTTGTTGATCGAAGGTTAGAAGCTTTGCATCAGGAATAGATAAGTATCACACCAAATTGACAATAGTTACCAACTAGATTAATTATAAATCACTGGAAAATAAATATATGTATCTGAACTATTAAATGCTTGTATGCAACCACTTTAAATACGTTTAAACTGCGATTTAGACCCGTATTCTAGAATGGACATGAACATTTCTTGAGCATTAAAATAAACCCATGTTTTGTTAGTGGGTATGTTTTCAATATATCTGAGTTTTGATCTTTATTAAAATAATAAAAAATGCTTCTCGTACTCAAAAATGAGAGTGAATCATGATCTAGAATAAAGCTGAGCCGAACTATGATTTCTTGATATGTTGAGCTATTTAAGACCATTCAAAACTAGTACTAAAATGTGATGAAATCGATTTTTGTTCTAGAATACAGGCTTTGGGGAATAACACTGAAGCACATTCATTCAAACTGTGGCAGAATCACACCGCATTCCCGTTCATAGAGTTCAGAATATTTAGACTTCTTGCACTTATAATTCGTCTCTCTCGAGGTCTACATCAGAGAGGTCAATTTCCTCTTCTTGTGGCAGTACTCCATCCTTGCCGTCCCACGGCTCTGTGGAGACGATCTTAGGCATCTCTGCGCCTCGCACTGGGGCAGTCTGACCGCGTCCGAAGGAAAGATCCCTGAAATAAGTCATACATAGGAGGATTTTATAAACGTATGGGAAGAATACTTTGAGATTCACTAGCGGTTTGGCACAGAACGTAAAAAAATATTTATTTTGCTGATACGTATTATTTTCGACGATAAAATGATGACACTGCCATTCGTCAGACCCTTCGATCAACAATAGTACAGTCAGTATTACTTAGTAAAAGTCTCTTGATTATCTAATATTCAGAAACATCTATGGTCACTAATATTCATTCAGCGGAAGTGGACATTCAGATTTCAGAACATCTATCTTACACAAATACATCGAGATAAGAACAACTTCAATTAAGTATAAAAAAGCTATGAAATAAAATATTGTACATTGTGTTATAAAGGAATAAATACACAAAGACTATCGAAGGAACATTCAAATCCCGAGCCGCAGGCGGGGAATATAAAGGACGTTAATAATAGTCGTATCGCCCGAGTGACGTTCAATGTTATTTCCATTATACTTTCAAGGAAATAAACAACAAATCAACGAACAATAATATATGTAAATACAAAATAATTAAATGAAATGAACTGAATATTTAGATGTGGGTTTTATTTTCTTGAATTTTTTTTTTCTATTTTGAGTGGCACACTAACTTTAAAATTGGTCCTCCCCCTTTTTCTAAAGTCGGTTATCAACAACATTTACAAAAAAAGTGAAATTAGTTGTTATTTGAGGTTTCCTATCGTCCGCGTCGGATGCGTCATTCCTTTCGTTATCTCCATTCATTAGATCATGACAATATTCATATGAGACCAGATCACCAGATCGGAGAGTATACTCTATCACACAAAAAAGGAATCCGCTTTTCCTACATGAAATATCACTGTTTACGAGTACGTATGATGAAAGATATTATAAGCTATAAGCAAGAAAATATGTCGATTTGGTGCCTACTCAATTTGAATTTAGACATATTTTCATAAACTGTTATTTTATTTATCGGGCCGTTATTTTGAAGTATCGAAAATCTAGTATACAATTGATGATCGAAGATCACACTAATTTTTACAAAAATGACGATAATTAATCATTTGTGATACCACTGCTTCACATAAGCTATACATTTCCAGTATAAGCTGACATCTTGTTGTACGAAGACCCTGTACAATGGCGAGGTCAGTTCATACTGGTTTTGTATAGCTTGAAGTGTAGCTGTATATTTGGGGCATCCACATTTTATCCATATCCACTATTTGACATCGTCATGTTATTCGCACGTGGCGTAGTGGTTCTCACAGTTTATTGACCGGGTCGAGCGCTGTTTAACCCTAGTACGCTAAGCAGCGCTCGACCCGGTCATAAAATACTTCTTACAATACACAATAATGGTGTTTAAATTTACTGTCAACATTATAAATATTATTGAAAAAAAAAAATTAATGATAGGTGTTGTTTTAGTACGAGTCAATGTTTTAGTATGAGAGTGGTGGTGACTGTATGTATTATTATAGATTCAGTTTGTCATAGTCCTGTCTTTGTAGTCGAGTTCTTAATATATGATTCGTGGATAATGAACATTAAAAAAAAATGTAGTTAGGTAATAGCATTGCCACCTGGCTGATGAGGTATGATAGCGTAAAAGTAAGCACCTTTATTCGGCACTCTGCCGTACCTCATCTTAAGTATCCTGATCCAATTAAAATGTCATGTCATTAGCTTCTGAGAATATTTTATTATCAGAGACTGCTGACAGGTTATTTATGTAAATCAGGAAGACTCGGACCGAGGATACTTCCCTGTGGGACGCCATATGAGTAGGTAACACGGGCATCTAAGCTAATGTGTTCCTTGCTTGTGTGCGGTCATAGAGAAATCATTACAAATATTTAAAGTTCCGCGGATACCAATTCTGTTTAATTTGTCCACAAGTGAGGATATTGAGACAGTGTCAAAGGTTTTAGCTAGATCGAAAAATGCGAATTAATGTTTTGCGTATAAGTTTAGTGTTACATGATTTATTAGTTGATTAACAGCCGCGTAGGTGTCTTATCCCGATGTAAAACCTAATCAAGCCTCTAAAAGTATGTAACGTCGCGTCGTCTTTCGCCTACCCTTTGTGGACAGAGTAATAAAGGTTTCTTTTTTAAAATTCCTTTGGAAATATGTGCTATGCGTAAAAAGATTTTAAAGTTTTGTTTTCAAGCCGGCATAGAATCTCGACTAACGGCGTCAGTTTTATGATTAATTATCAGATTCAACCTCGGCTTCAAAAGTTGAGACAGTGTACCTCTCATCGCAAATATTTTTAGTATAATTTGAAGTATTTAATAGTAGAGTTTAGTGTTGTATAATTGAGTTTTTAAGACTCACAATTTTTAAGACTAAAATACGTAACGAGTTAATTATACTTGATTTTTTAGTTTTACTATGTTGGTTGCAGAAGTAATTGGCTAGTCATCTGTCTTGATGAAGGCTGTTGATGTCCGCCTCGATCTTAAATAGTAGCATTCGCCTTCTTCTAGAATCTCTTTACAAAAGCTTTTAAATATGATGTCCAGCGTATTTTGTACTCCTTATAATTTCTAGCAAGATAGAATAAGCGTTGTTCGTTTAATATTAGGCTTTTCGTCATATAAATTGGTTTAGCTGAATCTTTTAACTTAATAGGAGTTCTTTTCATTTTGTTTTCGTCGTTTTTATTAAATTGATGTGCAATTTTACCAAAATCTTCTTGGTCTTTTTACAGTGACACAATCTTATGCACTTAGAATCAGACGCCATATATCCTGTCCAGTAAGATTTTTTTTACATATTTTTGTATAAATTTAGGGATTATCTATGGTTCATGGCACAAGGCACATCTTTATGTTAGGTAGGCGGCAAGTTACGTACGGATTTAATAGTTTTTATCTGAGGTCATTGGTCAACCGATAACCGTCAGATAGTCCTGGCTAGTTATAGATTTCTTGCTTAGCGTGAGTGGTTATTATTATTTAAACAATGTTGAATGCTTACTAACTCATTAAAACCTCCTCCTTATGGTTTTCAAAGTTTTAAAAAATCTGCTTATGGTAGATAGATTTTTTTTTATATGGAGCCAGTACAATGTCCCACTTCAAAGGCAAGCGAAAAGCGAGCTTTTGATGCGGAAGGGTGAAGATTGAGTGTGACTTACCAGTAATCTGGGATAGGCTCAAGCTTGAAGTTGATAATTTTCTTTTGAACAGAATCCCAACACTTAGATTTTCTACTGCATCGTGGGGAAGTTATGATGATGAGCATTCATCACAATGCACAATATAAAATAAAATATTTGTTGATCACTCAAATATTTGTCCCGTGCGGGAATCGAACCCAATCGTAACGTCAACTTGGCAAATCATTACGTCCGATAATGGACTGAGATAAATCAGCGTCATTAAATTGATTGAAAGTCTTACCTAAGGAACTCATTGATGCCAGTTTCAGAGAAGGAGCCCCTGAGGGTAGAGAACTTGAGTTTCTTGACATTAACGACAGCCATCGCGGGGTATCCGAACCCGCCCAGCTCCAATGCCTCCTCCAGAGCAGTTTGTTGACCAGCTTCCGCCCACACCCATCTGGAGAGATTAATATGTTGAAGTTTTATAAGAAGTTCTAGTGTAAAATTCGAGACATTATTTTATATGTCAGTTTTTAAAAATAATTTGACATTTTCAGTTTCATTTTACAGTATTACTACTATTAGTACTCACGCCTGTATTCCAATCTGACACGATCGGAGAGAGATCAGGTGCAGGCCTAACGGCTTTACGTGCCCTCCGAGGCACGGAGTAAGTGATAATTAATTTATAATACGCACATAACTTACGAAAAGTCAGAGGTGCGCGCCTTGGATTCAAACCTGAGACCTCTGACTTGTCAGTCGACGGTCATACCACTAGGCTATCATGACTCGATAATGCGTGCGGTCCTAGACATGTTATACCAACAATATTTCTCTTCTCTTAAGCTTCCTCCAATACTACACTACCGGCACGCTATGATGGCCATTTTGACGTTTGTCCACTCATGAAGTTTCTTATTAATTACAATAGTAATTACATTTAAAGGAGCAAACTGCTGTTCTTTATTGTCAATAGAAGCGTAGTCATAAAATTTATCGTATGTATTATTTTATAATAATACTAGCGACCTGCCCCGGCTTCGCACGGGTGCAATATACATATAAACCTTCCTCTTCAATCACTCTTATCTATTAAAAAAACCGCATCCAAATCCGTTGCGTAGTTTTAAAGATTTAAGCATACATAGGGATATAGGGAAAGAGAAAGCGACTTTGTTTTATACTATGTAGTGATAAGTAAAATTATTTTTACGTAAAGCGGTATTGTCATCAAAACTAAAGCTGTGTACTAAATATCAGATCAAACTGTCAACAGGAAGGGGGTGTAATATCAATTACTAAATTTGAACCAAATAATAATCAGGTCAAGCTAAGTAAAACCGTTTAAAAACGAAACTATATGAGTGGACAAGCGTCAAAACAACCATCATAGCGTCCCGGTAGTATAGATAGATGCGGACTCACCCCCACATCTTGTTCTTGTACTTGTCGCCGAGGCGCGCGAGGATGGCGAGGTAGTCGTTCCTGCAGGTGACGCCGCAGTCCAGGATGTGCGGCAGGATCGACACCACGCACAGAGGCTTCTCACTGCACGCCGACATTGTGCCCTCGTTTAAGATCTGGTAATTAATTAAAAGCATAATATTATTATTTATTTCGAATTCATACGATAAATCCTAGTCACGCATACTTTGTTTATTAAATGAAAATATTTAATAAGAAACTCGCAAAAACGACTGACTCGGACGGGACTTGAAACTGCGATACGGCCGCGGCGTACCGCACCATCGCTTTACCAACTAATAGCTACCGAGTTCTACCCGCTTTAGTTGAAATTACGAACTTTCTTAAACGCCATATTATAGGCGTGTGGTGACATCTACCGGAATACATAACGCACTGCTGATGTCATGTTCCAAACTTTTTATTTTAGAAGGCATAGAAACGATATCACCAATTTTTGTATACATTTTTATGTATGATTTTATATTGTCTTTTATTAAATTTAATATATATAAAAAAGTACATAAAAAAAGTACGAGGACATGATGTCACAAAATACAGGTCGTTGCTTATATACTGGGTGTAAGGGAAACGCTTCCGAAGCCGAAACGTGAGTAATATACTATCTAAACATGATCGAATACAAATAACTATTTGCCTTATACTTAATGTTTTAGTTAGTGATTTGGTAATTTGCAAACCCGCAATGTAAAGCGTACCCACAATACTCGGGTAGGTAGGTACAAAAGCGCGCGAGCGCGTTCGCGACAACGAAACAAAATCGTAGGTAGGTTGGTATAAAAACTTACATATCAAATCCTCCGCGGTCTGATGAGGTGGGGCTCCAACTGAGCCCCATTCATGTCCAGGCAAATCCGAGCCCGTTTATGATCGGATTGAATACACCCACTATTCTACGACGCATTTCGTCAGCACTGTCACACTCCCGATCGAACACTCTTTCCTTCACATATCCCCACAAAAAGAAGTCTAAGGGGGTTAGGTCGGGCGAACGGGGAGGCCAAGCGTGTGGCCCTAGCCTTCCGATCCAACGGTCGTCAAATAGCTAAATAGCCGTTATCATGCGAGAATCAGACGGATGCCGGACGTTTGGATGTCTCTCTCGATAAATGCTCAGGGCACGAGAAGCATTCCCCCGAGCTTCTCCTAAACTCATCAACATGTTGCCGTATTCACGAGCACTGTAAGCCTCGGGCATTGTTGATAAAATCACACAAAACAGAATAAAAACACAACAATTAACTAACAAAATAACTTAACAACAAAAACATAACAAAACAATAACAGAAATCTAACAAGAAACTGAAAAAATAACTACAATCAACTTTTCACTCGCGCGCGTTCGAAATTCGACTAGGAACTGCAGTCTTGAGTCTTGTAATAGAAAGAACTCGAAAAAAATGGCGGTCAATCTTTGATCATAATTCATAGACCAATAAATCGTGTAGAACTCCAATCTTGTAAAATTGTAAGTAGGTACTTACTGTACTAAATACTACGTAGCTTGATTAATAAACTTGTTTGCAATCATTTTACATTTCCTACAAAATACTAATAATTGTACCTAGGTAAGTAGGTACTAAAGTCGTAGGTTCCTTTACGAAGTATGTTTTCGGTAATTTTAATTAGTATCACGTCCTTGAATAAGATATTTTTCACGGTAAATGAAGCCTACGAGCGGTTTAAACTCTGATAAGCATAGGTAATTCATCAAACAAACGAAATGAGTTTAAGAATTGTACAAATGTACAATTGAGTAAAGAAATTTAGACATTTTAAGGTTTGAAATGGAAACACATGAATAATTTTGTGAACGACATTTGTCTACATTGAATCGACCGAAGGCATAAAGTGATGTGAATTTTTGATTGCCGCCTCTATTCTACATTGTACTCTACTCTAAGGGTGCCCCGACATGCGACAGCGCCGGCCGATTGCCGCCGCGTGCGGCGCAGTGCGTTAGAGCAGGATAGCAGCGAGCGATCATGTGCAAAACTTAGGATAAAATTAATAAGGTTTTTATTGAATTGTATCTTTATTATCGACATTTCATCGTTTGAATAAACTTTAAAAAGTCTTTAAAAAACTCACGAGTTAATTTAAGTAGGTATTTTAGTTTCTATTTTTTTATAAATGGTTTGTGGCAAAGTGTAATGATTTAATTATTATTTTTAAGTATTGTAGGTACCTAAATGTTACGTAATGTCTTACATTTCCTTTGCTAAAGTTAGCTGAGGTGATTTTTGTAATTTTTTTATCAATTACAGAGATAATTAAAGGTTTTACAACATTTAATAACTTTCGATTGATTGATCCTAAATTAAAGTCACGTAGGTATGTAAGTAATAAGAAAGTGGGAAGCGGTATGCTTTGATACTAGCACTGATTCACTACTACCTACTTCTGCTGGTATTTTATGGCGGCAAACAGAAACTACCTAACTTGCGCTCGCTACGCGGCCGCGCGCGGCCGTGCCAGTCGGAACGTACGTGCGTTGACCCCAGCGCAGCACAGCTGATTTTCTATTTGCAATACATTGCTTACTTTAAAAAATTAAGGATTTTGATGGGGTTTTTTGCAAAAATAGTTTTATTTAACTGCCCGAAGCTGATGTTGCATGAAAAACTCCAAAAAAAAATAAAAAAAATGTAATTTTTTTTTGGTTTTTTTTTGTGGTAACGTATCAGTAATCACCAGTACTATCACCTGTCTTCGTTTTCGGAAGCGTTTCCCTTACACCCGGTATATTATTATATATTATTCAAAGACCTATTCTATTTCTTAAACGAAAAGACCCAGGGCCACCTTAGAAATTACTCTAGCAAATTGTGTTCATAAATGCCAAAAATACGAGCTAAAATAACTATTTTTTCTCTACAAGCGAGTGTGAAAAAAAAGCACAACCCTACAACGAACCTTCACGATTACATTCGAACATTCACGAACTAGTCTAGAAACTAAATCATCTATCTACACGTCGCAAGTCACGTCACACGTGCCACGGTTTTCTAAGTCCTTGACGTTAGCCGCGGGACGATTTTTGTCATGGAACAGTTGCGTTTAAAATATTTTGTTATTAACAATTACAGAGCCCGATAAGCATTCCACATGTTATCATGCATGTTGGAACTCTTAAACGCGAGTATTTTATGTGCAAACTAGTTGCCCGGCGCGACTTTGTACGCGTGTATACCTCTACGCCTATTCTACCTTTCCCTACTCTACCCGTACCCTCCCCGACTCTACCCCTACCCTACCCGACTCTACCCCTACCCTACCCGACTCTACCCCTACCCTACCCGACTCTACCCCTACCTACCCGACTCTACCTCTACCCTACCCGATTGTACCATACCCCTACCATACCCTACCCTAGAGGTATAATTCCATACTGTATACTGTAGAATCCCGTAATTCTGTAAAATTCCCGTGATTCCCGTAACCCGAACGGGAATGTCTGAACCAAAGTTAATTAAATTTGACATAGACAGCATGGGACCAATAGAAGATAGACATCGATTTTCATGGGATATAGGTACCTAAAGAAAAAAAAATTTGCATGCGGACGAAGTCACGGGCAACAGTCTAGTCATAGGGCTTGAACTCCGTATAGATTAGGTAATTGTTTATTCCGTGTTAAGAAAATGAATGATATTTTTTTTTTGTTTTAGTCCTGTGTCAACCCTAACACTTTTTACGTCGAGACGAATGTCTAGACGTTGTCGGCATTTTCGAAAACATCAAACGCGTTGACTGACTGTATGATATCTAGACTGTGGTAATGGTTTACGTATTTACTAAATACGATGCGATTTGTTTTGAGAAAGCGTCAAGTTCAAATCCAAAGATCAAATTCGTAAAAAAAAAATTTCTGTGTGATTTTTAGTCAATGCAAGTCTATTCATCAGCTAGCATAAACCTGCCGCCAAAAAGAATAAATTATAACAGTAATTTATATAAACTTCACTACGATTTCTGATAATAATTTCTGCATCATCAATCTTAAATTTATATTTCAAAACATATCATTTTGTGTTTTATGTGAGCATTCAATACTATCTATACTATATTTTTACAAGAGGTGCAATCTATATAAATAAAAATCAATTGCTACAAAAACGTTTATCCGCGCATTTATAATTTGTAATTTACGCGATTTATAACATTTTGTGTGCATTTGACATTCAAATCGTCTGCGATACTTAAATTTTTAAACAAGGCAACTAACAACTTTCAATAGCTAGACAACATAAAACAGTAAGTACCTCTTTTATCAATATAAAACTAACCCTTTTTCACACATAAGAGGGGTTAGGCACAGGTATGAGACTGCCTGACCTGGGCATCGAACCCAGGACCTCATACTCAGCAGTCGCGCTTGCTACCACTAGACCGACGAGGCAGTCACGAGTTATTTAGCAAAAGAGGTTATAAAATCAAGCCTGCTTAATATCGTCAAAATACAAGGGAGATAGTACGTAAAAATTATGTCACAGCGATTATACAAGTATAATAATTATTTTTTTTATAAGAACATTTGAAAAAACAACTGATACGGATGGGATGATTTGTTGAGTAGTTTTTGAATATTTTCTTATTCAAAAATAATTATAATTAATAAGCTAACTTGTGCTTAACATGTAAAAAATTCACAAAAAAAAGATTACACAAGTTTCGAGTAGGTACAAACAATATGCTAATCTAAAACGGCGGTTACATAAACAAATAACAATTGAGGCTCGATGTGATTATGTTTATATTTCAACCTAATCGTAATAAAGTTTACGACCTGTTGCATGCGGAAGTACTTGCAGATTCAGTTCAGTTTTGGAGCAATTTCTTTTAGTACCTCCCGTGTAGAAAAAATGTTGTAAGTGAGAAAATAATATATTAACTTTTTTTTTGTGAATTTTTTTACATGTTGATATGATAGCTTATTAAATATAATTATTTAATAAGAAAATTTGAAAAAACTACTGATACGGATGGGATTCGACACGGTATGTCGAAGATCGTGGGTTCGAATCCCATCCGTATCAGTTGTTTTTTCAAATTTTCTTATTAAATAATTATATTTAATATATTAATATTTTTATTTACACGGTGCGGACAACAGTTTTTTCTGTCCTCTCATGTCCTCGTAAATATTTACTGAATTAAGTGAAATAATTTTAATCATTTCACAGTTTTTTCTTAGCAGCTTCAATCGATAATATTGTAATAGTAAAATTAAAAAAAAATCACGTTTGTTGATTTCCCACTTAAATAATTATTTTATTCGGTTTTTAGTATTTGTTTTACAGCGGCAAATACATCATCTGTGAAAATTTTAACTGTCTAGCTATCACGGTTCATGAGATAAAGCCTGGTGACAGACAGACGAACAGTGGAGTCTTAGAAATAAGGTCCCGTGTTTACCCTTTGGGTAAAGAACCCTAAAAATAGATGGGAGTGGGGCTTGAGGTCACGCGAGTTGAACAGTCTGACAAAATTTTTTTTTGTTAGTCTTTAGTAAGCAAGCATGATGATGGAAAGCGTTACCATAACATATAGACGCTTCTAAGACCAGGACTACCTACTTGCGCGTTGCTGACCCGGGTATATGGAAGGGGAGGGGAGATTAAGGAACGGGGAACGTGAGTTTCGTACACTTGAAAGAAAACAGTACGAATACTGTTATTTTACGCCGTCACCATCGATACTCTGTGAGAACTATGTAGATCCCAGGCTTAGACAAACATAGATTCTAAAAATACGATTCATGCATTGTTGGTATTCAGGACGAAATTATTCTTTAGTTTTTTATTAAAAATTAGCTATGACTGACGTCTGAATTTGGTACACCAAAACCCACGAGAACCAGATAGTCAAGTAGAAAGTGAGTTTGTAATTGAAACTTACAGTAACCAGATATTTGTCGATAATAAGTTTGTCACCGAAACTTACGGGAACTAGATATTTATATCGATAGTGAGTTTGTCACCAAAACCCACGGGAACCAGATCAACTAGATATTATGTCACTGCGGGAACCAGATATTTATATCGGTAGTGAGTTTGTCACTAAAATCCGAGGGAACCAAATAGTCAAGTAGATAGTGAGTTAGTCACCGAAACTTACGGGATCCATAATGAAACAACTTTTAACGGATATAATTCGCGTTTTTATTTTGATAATACAATCCTGACGTTTCGAGTACTTTGCAGCACTCGTGGTCGCAGGCAGACTAATAAACGCGAATTATATCCGTTAAAAGTTGTTTCATTATGTTGAGTGTTTGCGACGAAAGTTTGAGACTATATTACGGGATCCAATTAGTTTTGTAGATTAGTCATGATTACTTACCTGAATGATCTCAGGAGCGGGTACATTCTCAGCCAATTTCTCAAGAGCGTACGTTACGATGTCACTTGATGTCCTGCCTCCATTGTAATCCTCTGCAGAGTCAAAGGTCTTCTTTCCTGAAGCGAACAGCTTGATGGTAGGGTAGCCTTGAACTTGGAAGCGGGCTGCCATGTCTTGATGGATGGTGGCATCGAGAGCGCCTAGTTTCACCTGTAAGGTATGGGAAAATGTGTTTTTTAAATATTTTTTTTAAACTAGAGATAGATCATATTTTTAGGATTGTCAAAATACTACTGTCTGTTTATTTTACCATATATCGATTTGAAGGCTCTTATGTTGGAGCAACACCATTGAATAAATATTCACATTTTAGCCCTTGATTTTAAATAAATTTACAAGGGCAAGGGAAGATTTTTTTTCTCCTTTTACTGAATTACTCTGACATTCAGAGTAGAAGATATTACTTTACTACCCTAAGGTTGAATATAATAAAGGTCTAGCGAATTCACAATCTGTTTATACTTGGAACTTATTGTTGAAAAGAATATAAAAAATGCGCCTGAATTCATGTGAAAACTGCATATAACGTATCCACAATCAATACTGATATATCGAAAAAAATATCGCAGATATATCGGTATTTGTACCGGTATTAAAGTATCCCTACTTTAAAACCATTTGAAATGCATGGAGCGCCAGTGTTTTATTTCCTACAGAAATAGTTGTTCATACTCAAAAGTACTTCATATAGGTACCAATAGTGTAAAACAAATTAACAATCAATCAATTTTGCGTATAATCTAATTGGTCACGCGCTAACCAGTCACATAAATTCAAGTGACATGTGACAAGAAATATGATCAAAATTAACCATTCAAGTTACAAATTAAAAAACAGGCCTAAGCAAGAAGAAAATAACTGTAAATTTTTTTTGTGTGCTTCAAACTTAAACTATTTCTTTAGTCGTCCAGGCTGTAATGGTAATTGCTGTAAATAAATCTTAGATTGCAGTGTTGCAAGTCATTCATACTAATATTCTACAGCGAAAAAGTGTTTGTTGCATCGAGACGAATGAGCTAATATTGAATCGATTTACACCAAATAAAGTCAATCGGAGACACGACTCCCTAGTCCCTAGTAGTAGTAAGGATGCTTTTAATTCAGTGAAATAAAGCGAAATAATAAATAAATATATTATATTTAATTTTAAAAGAAAATAGATGCCGTGGACGAAGGTTAGTCTGTTTCATAAAAATCACTTCAGTAGTTTAGCCATAAAAGTATTGGTAGTTTGACCGGGAAAGGCAATATCGCGCTTAGTAGAAGAGAACCTTCTCGAAGGATCATTTCAAATCGAGGATTTATATTACCTTCTAGAATTTGCTTCAATTACAGACGAGTGATGTACCGTATGTTGTATAGTTTTGTATCTGGGACATTTTTACTACATACGATATGGCTATAAGATTTATTACACTTCTTATTTTACGTCATATGTTTTTTTTGTAAATAAAAGAACTAGATAACCAGTATCAGATATCGTAATTAGTAGAATAGTAGCCAGCGAGCGATAATTTCTTATCACAACATAAGTGCGAAAAGTCCTACATTAAGTACTTGAAGCGTAAAATTAATTATTCCGCGATATTGTAGTTTATTTAGCATGCTTATATTGGTTATGGCTTAAATAACAGCCGGTTCACTTGATGTAAATGACAATTGTGAATTAAAATAACATGGGGCTAATATCTGAAGATTTTTCAATTCTTATTTTGAAAGTTTCAGTTTCCTAGGAGTACACAAGTTGTGGAGTGGAAAGTATGGATTCGTTAGGGATGTAGCTTGTATATAAAGTGAGATGGCTCCAAATGAGAGACGGAATGTGTGGCTCAAATGGAAGTGGTTGTCCACTTCTAAATAAATGTGAGCGTTACCCCAGCCAGATGTTGTCGAAAATCGACATTTTAGTTCGACGGGGAATTAGAAATACAGCTTCTGTAAATGGTATGCACATTTTTAAATTTGGTATGACGATAGTTTTTTAATTATTCGGTAAAAACAGTTCCGGCTGGAGTAACGTTACCCCAGCCAGATGTTTTGTTTTCTAATGGGTATGTTGAAATAAATGTTATGTATATAATTAGGTAGCAATTTGGTATAAATGGTACAACTTAGTTTGTATTTGTATTTGCTATGGTTGCGAAGATATTTAGAATCCTGCTGGGGTAACGTTTGCACGATTGCTGGATCTCGGAACTGGCTGAACGGATGATTATAATTCTTGTACAGGACATCTGGCTAATTAGGTATAATTTGGTAAGCAAGAAAAGAAACCACAATAATGAACCGTTTTGAAGATATTTTCGTAAATAGAAATATGCTTTAATAGGTCCTAGCTCTTCCAATAAGCGCTCCAAAGACTAACTTAAAACGTAATTAATTAGGTAATTACTGCCTATAAATGGTACTGAAGTTTCATTAGAATCCTACACGTAAGTAAAAAGTTCTGATGAAAATTCAATTTGTTCCGGCGACGGCGCGCAGCTGAGATATTTGACGAAAAATTAACCGAGTTTCCTGTAGTAGTGGTAACTGAATCTTACATCTATAATTAGGTAGACAGTTCAATGATATACCTGTGAAGTTTCAGACCTGTATATTAATTAATTAACGAGATAATTGAAAAGAAGTGATATATGCGTGGTAACCCGACCAAATCTAGAATGTTATAAAAAAGCGGCCGCGCAATACATTATACCAACCTTCTAAAATTATTAGCATAATTGTCCTTAAAATTTGGTACAGTCACGAATCAAATTAGTTTGATTGAAAAATTATACCTACCATACTAAATGTTTAAATGAACTTTAAATTAGTTTCTAATATGGCATTCTTCATATTAATCAATTAGGTTTTAATTAATTTCATATGATATATTTTGTACAATATTAGGTACTTACCTACATTTTAATATAATTTAAATAATAAATAAAATAAATGGTAAAACACTAGTATTCAGCTGGGAAAAAGCTAGGCACTAGGCAGATGATGGCATCGTTAGGTTAAAGTAAGTATAATCTTCTTCTATACCTACCTCTCCCTCTGACTTCCACGTGTCTCGATCCAGAGCCAGTGTGGACCAGTCACTATTGGTTTTGTCCTACTGTATACGTACCTAATAATAATATGTTAGTAGGTACTTAGGTACTGCAATGTGATGTTATTATATTTTGCGATGCTTTAAATAAATAAAACAATACGTTCGTTTCGGAGTCGGTGCTTTTTATTTTTTCAATTTTTGGTGGCACAAGAAACCCTCCCCCTTTTACGAATGTTGGTTAACAACAACACTTATAGAGGGTTATTTGTAAAACACCAGCATCCTTAAAAAATTACCCATTAAACTCATCATTACGAACAACTTTTACTATGGGACCAATCGTGCAATCGCAAAAAAAAATCAGCTGTTTCATACATTTTGTTGAGTCATATGAACATAAATGTATGAAACAGCTGATTTTTTTTTGCGATTTCAGGGTTGGTTTTATAGTAAACGTTGTTCATAATGATGAGTTTAATGACCCCTTCAAAGGATGCTGGTATTTTACAAATATACAAAACTGAAATAGTATTATCTTAAAAAATTGATGTAATAATTAAAATTAATGGAATTTTAATTATTACATCAATTTTTTAAGTTAATTTACATACATACCTACATAGGTAACATTTTTAAATGAATAATCTATCTGTAATAGTTAATTATAACTGTTTTACTTTACCAGTTGTGTACCCGTCTGTACCAAATACGATTTATTCTCACGTATTATCCTGTAAGTTTTAGAAGGTTGGTGTAATGTATTGCGCGGCCGCTTTTTTATAACATTCTAGATTTGGTCGGGTTACCACGCATACATCATTTCTTTCAATTATCTCTTTAATTAATTAATATACAGGTCTGAAACTTCACAGGTATATCATTGAACTGTCTACCTAATTATAGATGTAAGATTCAGTTACCACTACTACAGGAAACTCGGTTAATCTTTCGTCAAATATCTCAGCTGCGCGCCGTCGCCGGAACAAATTGAATTTTCATCAGAACTTTTTACTTACGTGTAGGATTCTAATGAAACTTCAGTACCATTTATAGGCAGTAATTACCTAATTAATTACGTTTTAAATTAGTCTTTGGAGCGCTTATTGGAAGAGCTAGGACCTATTAAAGCATATTTCTATTTACGAAAATATCTTCAAAACGGTTCATTATTGTGGTTTCTTTTCTTGCTTACCAAATTATACCTAATTAGCCAGATGTCCTGTACAAGAATTATAATCATCCGTTCAGCCAGTTCCGAGATCCAGCAATCGTGCAAACGTTACCCCAGCAGGATTCTAAATATCTTCGCAACCATAGCAAATACAAATACAAACTAAGTTGTACCATTTATACCAAATTGCTACCTAATTATATACATAACATTCATTTCAACATACCCATTAGAAAACAAAACATCTGGCTGGGGTAACGTTACTCCAGCCGGAACTGTTTTTACCGAATAATTAAAAAACTATCGTCATACCAAATTTAAAAATGTGCATACCATTTACAGAAGCTGTATTTCTAATTCCCCGTCGAGCTAAAATGTCGATTTTCGACAACATCTGGCTGGGGTAACGCTCACTAAATAAATAGAACAACTGGCTGAGTTAAGAGACATTACTCTCCATTATGTATAAACAGTTATGTAATATTAATGTTGTGCTCAACAGGCCATTGGAAGAAATTTTACTAATTAGTCAGTACATAATGATGCGTAACAGGAAACTTGAGGCGAACTGATCTGTGACCAAACAAGTTAAGAAGTAAAACTTCAGACCTGAATGATCAACTATAAAGATAAGACGGATACGTGAGCTTTTACGATATTGTTCATTATGAGATGCACATATGCATATCCTTTTGGGAATTTACATAGAACAAAGTGGGCCAGCTAAACTTTCCAGGCTGTGACGAAACAATTAAATAATAAAACTCCTAATTGTTTCAGTTGCCACTGCACGTACACCATTAGAGTATTGATTAAGAAATCTGAGGTGCAATTAGTTTTAAAAAATAACTTCATAAAAAATGAATTTTATGTTTGCAGGTTTTTACGAGATTTTTTTAGAGGAAATTTTGATTGTTTAGAGAAAGACTAATGGGGCGACTAGTAAATTAAATATTGAAGTTGGAATTTTATATTATATTATAATAATTTTATACTTTTTATAGACTCACGCCTGTATTCCCCAGAGGGGGTAGGCAGAGGTGTATGCAGTACACCTACGTTTCGCCGGCTATAAGTCCCATGTAAGAGGGGGCGAGCCTATTGCCATTAACCGCGCACAATTCCAGACTCCGTGCTGCTACTGAGAATTTCGTAATGGAAAAACCCAATAACACTTTGCTACTATTAATAATTAAATAAATTCGAGTGGAAGGCACCACTCATTCATCAAGTCATTGATATTTAATACAACTCCCAAGATATCTGAAAGGCATTAGAACTTTGAGTCAGCTAGTAGTTGTAGATACTAACCTTGCCTTTAAGTTCAGAAGCTGCCTTAGCCCAGTGTGGTTCGAGGTTTTTGCAATGTCCACACCAAGGCGCGTAGAACTCCACCAGCCACAAGTCTTCGCTGTCCAAAACCTTCTCCTTGAAGTTGCTGTCTGTCAACGTGACTACGTCCGTCTGTTGAAGATAAATCAAACTAAAGTTTTGGGAGTACGCAAAATAGACTAGTAATTTTTATTAATAATGAAGTAAATATGAAATAAAGTCATAGTATCTAAGGGTAATAATGCGATAACAATGCGACAGCCATGTGCAATTCACACATGGCTGTCGCTTTAATATGTTACGTGAAATTGAGGTTAGGCAAATAGTTTCCTGTTAATTTGCGAAATTATTGTAAAAACTAATACATGTAAACTAGAACTGGCAAGAATTAACATTTTTATAATAAATAAATATTATAAAGATCCGACATCTCTAATGACAAGTAGTGTTTAAGTGTATGAATTAGGGATGGTCGTTAGGAATTATCAGGAAATCAAGGTGTTAATGGGAAGTACATAATATTATTTTTTTACATATTTTCTTACTTATTTTAGTGATAACAATCTTTGTACTTTCTTTTAAAATTGTAAATAAAAAATACAAGTAAAGTAATAAGTCACATAAAATCCCTTAAGCCTTTGAACGCCACGGAGGTCACCGGTGACCGGCAAACAATAGAATTTGCATTGTGTCTGCTGTCTGGCAGTCAAAGTGTTAAAACTATTTGGGTAATAAAGCTTCAATGTTATGCTAAGCATCAAATTAGCTTATTATATTAAAAGCGCACATCGTCTTAAGAAGACTACAATTTCGTCTTGTTATATATGTTAGGTGTGACAACATATATGACACTCAAGATAATTTTCAACGAATTAATTTATAATTTTATAATTATTTAAAATACAACGCACATTTTGCTGGCAATATTTAAAAAGCTTTCAACCCAAGTAATAATGTCTATTGTCTGAATGGAGTTTTTAAAACGCAATAATATGATAGGTACTTCCATAAGTGGAAAGAATGTTTTACAAAAATAAATAGTTGGCAAGGAGCCACTTTAAGAACAACCGCAGAAAATATTGCTATACAATGCTTTCTTCGCCGAATAAGTTTATGTACTAATTTGAAGCATGTTGACGCCATTATTGTGGCTTTATCGAGTAAATTAACTACACAATGTAATCAAATTACTAAGTACTTAATAATCTTGCTAAAGATCTTTGGCGCTATAGTATTGTTTTGATAGCAACATAGCGCATGTGTTTAATTCCTTCAGTTCCTGCTCTGTGTACAAATGTATTTTACTGTTAATAACTGTTGCTCTAAAGTATAGTCACTGCGATTTAGGACAATAGACCTATGAGTCACCGTGTCATCGGAAATTAAATGCATGATTAAATGTTTTGTAAATATAAATCCTACCTTTTATTGTACCTTTTAAACAAACAGACCTACAATCAATGCAAAGATAATCCCGTCTCAGTTCATTGTTCTAATAGCTATATAAGAAGGGATCATTAATCTTTAGCGGCAAATTAAAAGGAGGTCAGTCGGTCTCACTGACGTGTCCCAATAGAATATGTGTCTGTATAGTGAGAGGATACGTGGGAGTCCAGTGGGCGACACGCGTGCGATTGTGACGTGGTATGGTCAAACCATATCAGTGATACTATCGTGAACCTTGATTCTTTAGAAATAAGTACGATTTTTAAATAGAAGTGCTATCACTGTCGAACAGTCACCTGTAGTCGCCGAAAAAATACTTGCGCCTACACTTCGGTGTATTAAATTTCTATGTAGTATTTTAGAAATCTACAAGTATTTTTGAAACTTGTTTATAGTAATCGTGATACTACTTCGGTGTATTAAATTTCTATGTAGTATTTTAGAAATCTACAAGTATTTTTGAAACTTGTTTATAGTAATCGTGATACTAATTCTCATCATCATACTCTGATTTTAAAGTGCAAAATCCATCCTTGCGTAACTTACTTTCATAGCTACAAGTATTTAATAAATTACTTTTAAAAAAATTACTACTTTCAAATCTTTTGTCAGCTTCCTAATTTTACTTTTAAGTTGTTCCAGTTGGTTCCATCAAGTGTTTGTAAAATGTTATAAATTACATGTTGAGTGAGTTTAGCTACCAAATTAGATAATGTTAATTGTTCATGTCTTGTGTATCAAGTACACATTGTGACGATAAGAAGTCATCGCCCTTATCCCGTCACCCATGCACTATGTGAAAGAAAGATATTTATGTAAAAGCCTTTAGTTTTTTTTATTGTATAACAATATGACCTTTACGGTCATAGGTACGTCTAGACATAATTATCTCATAAGACGTTTATTGTTACATTATGTACTTTTCCTCAACAAAAAATATAATCAAATTATCATTACACTTGATTCAATACATAACAAAGAATGTCCTTGAATGTCCTTTACACATGTGTAAAGGACAAATCATAACAATTACTATTTAATTTTGTTTGCACTGCAAATGCAACAGCTGTGAAATTATGCAATAAATTTAAAATTAAAAAAAGTGACGCATTTTTCTTGATAAATTACGTAACATCCTATTACAATGTTCTAAAATCATATTTAAAATGCAAATTTCAATAGGTTTATTATGTATAAAAATATACAAAGACATATTAAATATTTGAGTAAAAATAAAATTAGTTTGACTTATTAAATTAAGATTTATGTTAGTGACGAAAACGTCCGTCTCGTCGTTTGACCACAGGCGCATTTATTAACTCAGGATGTCCTGCCAGCACTGATTTCAATTTCATTAAAGCTTTTATAATCCTTGGTTTCTCTCCATCCGTTATTGAATTACGGAACAACTGTGATTGCAGCATTTTGAACTTTTGAATTACAGCCTGATTAGCCTTTCGATCGTACTTTGGTATGATCTGTGGTGCTGGTGTGATTTGACTTAGTAAATATTGATTTATTGTAGATCTCGTTTGAAGCAGTTTTGATCTCGAAGTAATCTCTCGATTAACCTTTGTGATATGTGGTTCCGGTGTGATTTGAGTTTGTAAAAGTTTATGAATATTAGATTTCATTTGAATCATTTTCGGTAAGATAGTTTTCACTGGGAATTCCTTAGGTGTTAGACTCAAATCATTATTTCTCATTGTGTTAATTGAGACTGAACCTTGGTCGCAAGTCTGATCATCTAAATCTACACGCTGTACCCGTCGAGTAGTTTTCGGTGCATTGTTTTCTGATTGACTGTGTGGTTTAGTTACCCATGGAATGTCGTGACCATATGGCTGCTAGTGAAAACTTTGTATGTAGTATATGTGATTAGAGTACCTAATGTTAGATTTTTTTTTTATTAGTGCATTAAAGGTGCTGCTTATGTGCATAAAAAGATAAACACATAGGTGTTTCGTATAGGTGCCATTAGTAAACAACAGAAATACTTTATCTACATAATTACATTAGAATCAAGACCATTGTGTGTCTTTTGAGATGTTAGTGTTAGTTGAACAGTATATTAGTAGCAGGGACTGAAACCGGTATTTAAAAATACGGGTTGTTTTACCCCTTTCTTGCATATTGGTAACCGGTATTCTTTAAAAAATGTTTTCCTAAATACCGGTATTTGTTATATTGGTTACTATGGGCGTGGAAAAGGGTGAGCCCTAATTTTAAATAAATAATCTGGCTCTAACAAAAAAGGTGTTGTACTGACATAAATGCATTATTAAAATAAAATAGGATCTGATGTATTACATAATCCGATTTCATCCGATAATTAGGATCGAGAGGTGCGGATCACGTTTTAACTTTACATTTAATTAGACATTCCTTTTTCCATGATTATTTTTTTCTTACTTTTGTCAAGGAGGTGTAAATAAAATTTTGAAAATTTAAAAGAAAATTTTGTTACGTATTTTGCGGCGTGCTGTTGATAGTTGAAGGATTTGATAAATATAATAAAGTTTTATAAAAGCAATTTTAACCAAAATACATTTACATAAAATTCAAAATGTTAACAGCTTAGCACATAGGAGTACAGGTACAAATAAATTATAATTTCAAATTTTACAGAAATATTTAGTTAATCAATATTTATTGACAACAAAATCCAACAAATTTCTTTCAAATTTGGAGGATAATAAAATTATATTTTTATGATTAAAATTGTTAGCAATAATAAAGGCAGTTGACTGCTATAGCTAATAAATAAAATAAAATTCAAATGGTTTTTATTGAATCTTACATTGCACAATTTTTACAAAATTGAGGCAGCCCCAGGAAGTGATATTATGTGATATACTTGCATTAGCGTCTAGCTGATTAATTATTTGAATCAAATAAATATCAAAGATAAAATAAACTACAAATCTCAGTGTTTATTTAGTTGCATACCGGTTATATAATAGTGCATAATATAATTCTTTTCATATGGATAAAACAAAATATCATCAAAAAAGGACAAGATGGGTATCAAAGTTGTTACAAAGAATTAATACAACACATTATTGAGTACTCTACTTCGAGGCATATAGCTCCTAATAAGTTGATCAAGGCTCTTTAGAGCATTTTTCCGTACCTTATCTGCAGGCTCCTCTGGGGTCTTTCCGAGTCTGAGGTAGGCCTGTGACTTCATGGCTTTGAAGACAGCGTCAACCATTCCATCGGCTGTTCTCTGGCCCTTGAAAGGAGTATGTTTGCCATTGCTGAAGATCTTGATGGTGGGGAACCCACCAATTCCATAGGTGCTGGCAAACTTCTTGTGCTCATCTGCATCTAATGCTCCTACTTTAGCTATGCCCTGTAACAGTGGAGAGTCAATGAAACATTCTATACATGAAATATTATTGAAAAAATTTTTCAATTTAGTTTTAACTAGCGACCCGCCCCGGCTTCGCACGGTTACGCTAATATGCATGTATTATACATATAAACCTTCCTCTTGAATCACTCTATCTATTAAAAAAAACCGCATCAAAATTCGTTGCGTAGTTTTAAAGATCTAAGCATATATAGGGACAGACAGACGCGGGAAGCGACTTTGTTTTATACTATGTAGTGATGTATTGTATTTTGTGTGTAAATAGAAATGTTAAATAGTTAAATAGAATCAGATAATCACGTAGAAATAATTACTTCACATTTATTCTTGCCTTTTTCCCATGGGGTTAGGCAGATACTACAAAACACCACCTGTTAAGGTTTCTACAAGATCTTAACAACATAAGTGACAATTATCATAGAAACAAAACATTAATTATAAGCAGGATTTGAACCTGCCGCCTACTAGTTAGAGATACCAGCTACTGTGCTAACTGAAATATTCATAATCTTGCTCCGGCCATCGAAATTTTCCTCTGGATTCAACCAACCAGTAGGTTGTGTTCGAAGTAGTAACCAGTATTATATCTCAAATCCTGTTAGTAATGGATTTTTCGTTACTACAAATATTATTACTTAGCTAAAGTGAAATATTATATCAAACTCATATAGTTCGTAATAATAAATAGTTTATGTCATAAAGTTTAGTTTTCCCTTATTTTAGCTATAGTCTCAATCAATTAATTCAGTAATTAAGTCAATGAGCAGTAGCTAAATATTCTTATGATCATTCTTGGCACATACAATACAATACAAATCCTCTTTATTGCACACCAAAAAAATACATTTAAAATATACATTAAAAAAAATAGAGAAGAGTACAATTGGCGGTCTTATCGCAGCATGGCGATCTCTTCCAGACAACCTTGAATGGACTGGACATGTTTCACACAAAAAATATATTGAAAAAAAATACAACTTCTTGCCAGTACAATATTGATTCAAACTAAGGCATTGCATAAATATTGCAAATGTATTGATTTAAAACATTAAATTTTACACTTTAAATTTGATTTTATGACAAACTCAACATTTTAAATTGATAAATGTTTGTTACACAGTCAACAAAAAGACCCCTGATGTAGTTTGAGAATTTTATAAGGTGTCAAATAATGAATGAATGAATGATGAATGCAGCTTTCTTTTATATTTTCTGGACCGAATAGATTATTAAAGCGGGTGGTAGTCCAATGATTATTATACCACATTCATTTCAAGCTTTCAAGATTCACGATTCAAGATTTCACGATTTCAAGCTTGCACCAAACCGCACAATTTTAAAACTGCGGTTTTATATGTGCTCCATTGGCAACCTATACCTCTGGCTTGCTGGCTCGTAGGCGTACCAAAGAGTTTACTCGCCAATTAATCAACCTCTTTAAAACTTCGCTTTTAATGTTTATATTTGAGATTTTTATTTTGAACTATAACTCTAGAATTATTGAGAAAATGTGAATTGGAAAGTCTGTAAAAGACTTGCTGTTGAAAATAAGGTCTCAAATGCAATCGAACTTGTGTAAAAACTGCATAGTATAACATATTGACAAACTAACATTGCAATACTGATGTATCAACAGAAATAAAATATCAACAATACTATGAGATTTAAATGAGAATGTGCCACTCTGACCAATATTTTGAGACATCCTAGCCAATAAGAACAGTCTACTAAAACTATGATGAGGATAGAAAATATTATATACTTGTGGCACTAGTCAGATGGGATACAGGAAATATTCTTCCCTTTTTACGGTCAGAGTGTCGTTTTTGGGGCCAGTGAGTTTGATTCTATAATATTAACAGAAACTATACAGCAATTGTATAGAAACTATGTAGATAGTACAAAAGTATGACACCTACACTTATCTTCAATAGTGTGAACTTTCTAGAAAAAATGATGTAAACATTAATTTATAAATTAAAGTATACCCCTAAAACGACACTCTGACCAAAGAAACAAATCATGTTCATAAGTAAAATTAATTTCAGTTCATGCATGACTTGAGAACTTTAATTTTCTTACATGATTTTCATTTAGAAAAAACAGCCTGTAATTTGCAAGCAAGAATATTTATTAGCTGTTTGAGGGCCAATAGAGAAAATAATTAAATGTTTTCAGTTAGAAACTGTAGGAAACATACCCTGAGTGCTTCAGCAGCCTTCTGGTAGTCAGGAACTAATCTTTTACAGTGCCCGCACCACGGAGCAAAGAATTCTACCAACCATACTTCATCACTCTGTAGAACTAGTCTGTCGAAATTACTGGGCGTCAGGGTCACCACGGCTGAATTTGAATCGTAGAGGGCTGATGACCCCGCCACGCACAATAAAATACCTAGAAATAATAAACATAAATTATGACCGGCTCCTTCAATAACTATAACAAAGCGAATTGATAACACGGTATAATTGTGTTTTTAAAACATACCTAGGAAATAGGTGTGTAACATTGTGTTGATTATACACTATTATGAATAAAAAATACCGGCTATATTATTGAGATCACACGAGATATTGGCTAAACAACGAGCTGATAAACACGTCAATTCTTTTGGCATGCTGAAAGAAAGACACGATATTGTCAATGGAATTCGTGGACTCGCATCATTGGTCGATTTGAGTTTTCCCGCGTAGGCGTTCGGAGCTTTGTTTTATTTACTATGGCAATGATTCTACCTTACAAAATACGTTTTACGTTCTTCTCAGTTCGCAGGCTCACCTCTACGTCTTCTCTATTCTCTAGTCTTCTCTCCGCTTTAGCACAGACTTACTAGGGATACAGAGACAATAGAAAGGCCTTTCGGCAGCGACGTTACAAAGTGAACACATTATTATAGCTCTACTCTCAACTACAAATATGTATTTAAACTCTCAACTGAACGAAATGTGCCACCATTTTTAATTTCAATAATATTAAAACATGGAGAAAAAAGGACTGAGTTTTAAAGAGTGAGCAAACGTTACTATCTTTCACGTAGCAACGAAATGCTTATAGCGAACTTTAAAAAAATTAAAAAACTATCTCCCATTTATGATTGATTTGTTTATTTTTTAACTAATGACTGATCCTTTGAAGGCCTATTACATTATAATGTAACGCTATTTGGGCCCTGGACAGGGTAGTGTAGTAAGATTCAGTCTGTAAGAGCCTAATTGGGTCCCAGCCAACAGCCGCGGTGTCGATAGTGTAGTGTAATTAGGGACAGGGAAACGGAGAGCTCAGTTGCGTCGCGTCGTTGCGAGCGCAAGTTTACACAAAAGGAAGGAAACAAAAAAAAAACTTTAATTTACGGCAACCGCTACATGTTAAAATTTTTATATATTTTATTTAATGATTACTTTAAGTAATATAAAATATAGATAATGGTAAGTTAAATAATACTATTTTATGGGAGAAAAGAACACAAAGCTTATTTCACAAATTGTACTTACTTACACAAATAAGTAAATTAATAATTTATTTTTAATGTATGCAGTCAATAGCAAACTTAATACAAAATCAGGTCTTAAAAAATTTAAGCAAATAATTAGTTTTCGAAATTCGAATGTTTTATTTTTAAAAGTTTTGTTTTTTAATGTGTCTGTGTGTAACAGAAGTCCGAAATAATACATAAGGGTATGTATGTGTATCATGAAGAGAATCTCCTGTATATTATTCTTCTTTCGCCTGCCCTGGTCCCATATTACTTGGGGTCGGCGCAAAATGTCTTCTTCTTCCATTCCTCTCTATCAGCCGTCATCTGAGCATTTACTCCTTTTTCATTCATATCAGTGCTTACACACTCCATCCATCTTTTCTTTGGTCTCCCTCTCCCCTTCCATCCATCAACACTTATATTCATCACCTTTTTAGACACATGTGTTTCATCCCTCCTCATCACATGCCCATACCAAGACAAACGATTTCCTTTCAACTTATCTGTTACTGGCGCCACTTTTAAACTTCCCCTAATATACTCATTTCTTACTTTATCCCTTCTTGTCACTCCACACATCCATCTCAACATTCTCATCTCTGTTACATGCAATCTTTTTTCATCCGTCTTTTTCAAGGCCCAGCATTCCGATCCATACAGTACGACAGGTCTGATAATGGATTTGTAAATTTTGCCCTTTATTTTGAGGGGCATCCGCGGGTCACAAGTTGTTCCTGTGACCTGTCGCCATTTCATCCAACCTGCGTTGATCCGGTGTGTAATATCTCGGTCTATTTCAGCATCCCCTTGAACAAGTGATCCTAGGTACCGAAAATCGGAGCAGACCGGTAAGGACACTCCGGCGAGAGTTACGGGGAAAGGACTGGAGAGACCGCCGAAATCGCAAAACAAATATTCTGTTTTGCTTTTACTTATTTTCAAGCCAACACTCTCCAGCCTTTGCCGCCATTCCTCCAATCTGCTCTGGACCTCTAGACCATCCTCAGCAACTAGCACAATGTCATCGGCGAACAGCATACACCATGGTGCCTCTTCCTGTATGTCCGACGTAAGAGCGTCCATTATCATCAGGAAGAGGTAAGGGCTAAGAGCCGACCCTTGGTGTAAGCCTACAGCCACATTGAAGCTGCCAGTAATGCCCGCTGTGGACCGGACTTTGGTTCTGCAATGACTGTACATCGCCCGGATCATACTTGCCAGGCACACCTTTCTCTTTCAGGGCCCACCACAAAACCTCACGTGGTACCCGGTCGTATGCCTTTTCGAGGTCAACGAAAACCAGAATCCCAATATTGAATACAAAAGAGGCATTTTTTTTTTCATCCATATAATAATAAGTACATAAAATAATTCTTTCGATTTCATTTTCTTCAATGGTGATTCATATGAATCACCATTAAGTTATGTTTGATGACAAAAAATTCGTCATAGAAATACGTAGTACCGTACCAAATAACTTGTAATTCTGAATTGAAGTATAAGAAGTGCGGCAGTGGCGCCCCCAATTTTTCCAGACTCTTTTTTGCCAATCTCAGGCCAATCTATATATTCATAAGTATTTATCATATATAATTATTTATCATTTGTTTTCCCATATATCAACTGTCCCATCTAGATAAATAGGTCAACAGTCCCATCTAGATACTTAGTCAACAGTCCCATCTAGTTATTTAGTCACTCTAGACTAATAAGTAAATCTATGGTCGAATGAAATGGACATGACAGCTGTTTGCATGCTGTTTGTCTGTCTGTCTTTATGTTGGTACAATTGAAGAAATGCAATAAAATAATAAATTGATTTTTATTTCTAATGTCATCAGTTCAATTTACAATATTTTGGTATATAAAATCACGTATTAAATAAATGCATTGTGACAATGTTAAGGGTCTGTATCGGCCAATTAAATCGATTTAAAGGTACTTGTATTTACTATTTTTATGTTTGACAGATTAAGAGCGCGCGTATTGTTTATTTTTGGGACAATCATACATATCTTTAGGCGGGAAAGATACGTGTTGGCTTGGTTGGTGTGTCATCTATAGTTCAGTTATTCTTCATATTTCATTTGCAGCCGTAAGGTCATTTCACAATATGTGCACCAATAACACCAAGCCATTTACTGTGTTCGTCGAGGGTAATATTGGCAGTGGCAAAACAACATTTTTGGAACATTTTCGTCGCTTTGAAGACATTACTTTATTGACGGAACCTGTGGAAGAGTGGAGAAATTTAAAGGGATGGAATTTATTGGTAAGCTCTCATTACTTCAATAGTTTTACTGCCAATATTATAACCAAGGTTGTTTGCTGTCAGTTTGTCAACTGCAGTTTTCATAACCTTTCTAGTCTCTAAAGATTGTTTGCAGTAGCTTTCCTTCAAAACTATTCGTTATTTTATCTTGGTGTTACTCACAGAGTATTCTCAGTAGCAGTACCAATGTGAATAACATGTTCTGTTGAGGAATGTGTAATTTGTTATAACTTATGTCCTGGGTAAATGTTAGTTATTCTTAACATTTTAGTGGTTAGAATGTTGTTATGGTTAGTAAAAATCATGATCCTCTAACCAATGTCTATTTTTATACTAAGGTACTTGAATAAGATTGCATATCTACCATAGCGAGCGATTATTATGTTTGAATATATTCAATTGAATAGTTACCTTACTTTACTTAAAAGTGAGCAGTTTTAGAGCCTAAAGACTTTTAAAATATTTTTTTACAATCCTTTATTACTACTGTCCTGTAAATAATCCTGAAATGTCTAAATATAGAATATTAAGAAACTATATTATGATCTCATAGTTCCTATTATCATAGGCTTGATTAAACAAATTAAATTAAAGATTTTAATCAAATAATTTAAAATTAGTTTTTAGTTTTAGTTTTAATAGTATAAATTAAATAAATATACTTAGTATTTATAAATAAATAAATTAGTGTATGTCAAAAAAAAATAATTAAATAATTCCAGGACCTTATGTACAAAGACACAGCCAAATGGGCGATGACATTCCAATCCTATGTATCGCTGACCATGCTCGACATGCATCAGCGGCCCACTCCTACTCCGGTGAAGCTGATGGAGCGCTCCCTGTTCAGTGCAAGATACTGTTTTGTAGAACATATGATGAGGAGTGGGACCTTACATCCAGCAGAGTTTGCAGTGCTTGACGAATGGTTCAGATTCATTCTGAATCAGATACACGTTGATGCAGATCTTATTGGTTGGTATTTATTTTTTATTGTTTTTTTTTTAATCTCATTAGACGACATATTTACATAAGTTGTGCTAGTATCCACCCACTGTATTTTTAAGGTTTGGTGTAATATTTATAGCTTGTAGTAGTGTTGTAATCATAAAAGAAAATACAGTAGAATACAAGAAAGAATAATCGAGGTTGGTTTGTTATGATTAATTTCTTAAAGATAAATAGAAACAGATAACAGTAAAATATACATTTGTACATCTGAAATTAGGACAATAAAAATAATATGAGTAATAACAATTTTAATAGGCCTAATTTGATAGGCAATGTTCACTTTATAAATATCTATTTTATGTAATATTATTTACAGTATTTTTAATTAAACAGTTTTATTTAGCTTGCCCTGTCTGTTTGGTTCAAATTAATAATTGAAATTTTACCCCCTTCCTGTTGACTGATTGATTTGATATTTGAACCTTTAGTTCTGATGACAAAACCTGTGATGACATGACTTTTCACACCATAGAAAAATTTCAAATGTGCCGGTTTCATCACTATGTTTTCCCTCACCACTGGAGATTTTGTGCAATTCTATTGGTTAATATTTCTCAGTTTCTCCACTCTGCAGCCTAGCTCCGCTCCATTGGACAAGCAGCCTTATGGACTCCGCCCACAGGTCTATAAGCATAGTCCTGATAGCATTAACTTGAATTCTATAATATTTTTTTCCAGTTTACCTGAAGACCACTCCATCAGTTGTGTATGAAAGGATAAAAAAGAGAGCAAGATCTGAAGAGCAGTGTGTCCCTCTGTCCTACATTGAAGAACTACACACATTACATGAAGACTGGCTTGTTAATAGAACACATGCTGAGTGTCCTGCTCCTGTAAGTAATATACTTTAGATAACAATTAAAAACAAAAGGTAAAATACTAGGTAAATATTAAAATTAAAATGCATGTTTCCGTAAAATGCAAAGAGTTGGAATACTCGACAAAAAACAATACCTTATTGTCTTGTTAGAATTTTTTTATCATACTTGCTCGTTAAAAGTTTGAAAAGCAAAACGTTTTGAAATACGGCACTGAAGCGTAGTTGATTTTATTTTGCAAAATGCAAGTTTAGCTGTAATTGTCTTATATGAAATTACAAGAAAAATTTCCGTTTCGGAATTCGGAAACTTAAACAACATAATATACATGGTAAATATCCCGATAACTGTACTAAAGTTGAGTGATAGAGATGGGAGATTAGGTTGCTAATTCTCTTGCACACGCTCTCAACTAAATTTGACTCCTTATCTCTATAAAGAGGCGTCTAGACGGGCTATATTTTACGACAATTTGTGGCTAAACGGGCTATGTTTTTTAGAACTGTCAAATTAGTCCATTCACTAGATATCAACGAGAATCTATGTCTGCATGAGATCTCTCCTAATTTCTCGCCAATTCCATAGGCTTAAACAAAGAGAGCTCTAATTTGACAATTTAGTTTGCTGTCCTTTTTCGATGGTGTTTATTAGAAAGAGATATAGTTAGACTAAAATTAGTTAAGCGTGATGTAAGTACACCTATACATGGTATAGTCATATAGGTTAAAAACTCATTAACATTGTTAGTTTTATGTGGTTTCATCACAAACTAATTTATTATTTTAATATTGCAGGTGTTAGTGTTAGATGCTGACTTAGATCTGTCTCAGATAACGGAAGAGTACAAGAAGAGTGAACACCAAATATTAAGGAAGGCTGTTGATGTGGTAATGAGATCACCCAGTAAACTTAGTCCAAAGAAACCCATTACCACCTCCCCTATACAGATAGTACCACAAAGAAGAATATTATAATATTAGGTTTACTTTTTATTTATTAAAATTAGGTAGCAGACACACAGAAAAGACCTAAGACGAGGACAAGACGCGGACGCATGTTTCTCCATACATTTCCAACAGCGGCTGCGTCCGACTGTTTAAAAATGTATGGAGAAATGCGCGTCTGCGCCTCGTCCTCGCCTTACTTCTGTGTGTCTTGCCCCTTGGGCTTTGAACACTACGCTGATCACAAATGACGTGCAAGAAATAAAATGATCTATTGTGTCTGCTGCGTGACATTCTATTTATCGACATATTTCTTTAGAGTTTAGATTTTTGTTGTACGACTTTTAGTTAATAAGATTATGAATGACTGGATCTATTGCTTCTGACCACGATGTTATAAACTTTCCATCTCATTAATATTTCCATGAAAAAGTTATTTCCTTTCAAGACTAGCTTGGTTTAATGAATATGGAATAATTAATTATATTCAGTGTTTAAAAGAGTGGGTAGGTATGTGTTAATAATTCGCATTTACTGTCTCCAGGTTTCCTATTTTATGTATTTAAGATAATGATCAAATAACTTGTAATTAGTCACTGTGCAACTTTGTCTCAATATATTAATATTATTGATAATAATGGTTTTTCTTTTCAAATGTTTAGATGCTAAGTACTACTACTGGATTATGGCTAAGTACTTCAGTAACTTAAGTATTCTTCGCTAACTTATCAGTAGCCCAAAAAGTTCTTGGTCTATCGCGAGGAGCTGATAGTTTATTCTAACCCGCACGTGAAATACACGCTTTGAATAGAATGTCTCATTAATTTATCGAAAGAAGTAGTTCGGCAAAAACAAGTTTGCAAAAATTTGGAATAGATACTGCAATTCAAAATTGCAAGTTATTTGCTAGTTACGTATTTTTTATTGAATGAAATGGCATCAAATATAATGAAATGAATCACTTTTAAGTTATTTTAGTACTTACAAACTTAGTTTTTAAGATTTTTATTTTTAGTTCCAGCTGTCTGACTCTTTTTTTGCTAAGCTGTACTGCATTGCATCTGGCATCACTCTTTTACATAAGTTCAAGTTGACTTTCAAAATACTAGTGTTTTTTATTTAAATTCTCAGTGAACCTTCAAATAAATAATTTCTCGTAACAGCCAGAACATCCTTGTATTAGCTGTCATTATTAGGTTTTTGGAAAAACATTATTCTGTGATTTTGGTGATTTTATTTTCTGTTATTTTCCTTAGTCCAGTTATTTTCAATTTGGCTTTGGCATTTGTATTTTCCTTTTATTCTATCTGAAAGCATGTTATCTGCTGGATCCCTGCCTAATAAATTATTTGCATTTTTTTAAAATAATTGTGTTCAATTGCTTGCTTTTTTAGTCTACCCATATGCACGTAATTTACTATCATTTGGATCCGTTTCTGATCAATAATTCGCTATTTAATCAAAATAATTGCCTGTTCAATTACTTGCTCTTATTCTACCTACAGGCACGTTAAATTATAAATTACTCGCAATCTCTTCAAAATAACTGCACATTCAGATACTTGCTCTTTTATTCTACATAAATTAATGTTACGAGCTATCTTTTAGATCCCTGCCTGATCAATTATTCGCCATCTCTTCGAAATCACCTCCTGCTATTGCTTGCTATTTTATTATTATATCACGCATGTTATTTGTTGCTATGTGTTGCATCGCTTTCCTAATATTTTTTTTTATTCTAGCTGCATGCACTTTTTTATATGCTTAATTTTTTGGCTCGCTTGAATCAACTTCCTCTTTGATGCAATTTAACAGCTGTTTTTGCGATCTACATGCATGTTTAATATTATTCGCTACAATTTTTGTATCCTACGTATATTTTTGTTTTATGAAAAAGGCAAGTTTTCACACACACAGCATGTGGTCACAGCGGCAATTCTCAACGGAGATTGGCCATTGGCGCAGGAGATATTATAGTACCTACACTTGTGTGTGCGCCAACACAGGTGCACTCTATTCCCTCTACGTGCTCTTCAAGACACGGTGTAATATTTATTTTTATAATACGTAATATAAAAAAATATTGGTTGGATTCGAACCTGAAACCAGAGGGAATGATAAGGATGGTAGCCTTGCTGCCTATGCAACGATGTCAGACGGAAGACTAGCAACGTATCCGTAGGAATTTTCGGGAAAAAGATATCTCGTCTTGTTATTCCATCGGCTCGGTTCGTTTACATCATGTCGCAAATTCAATATCTTTGACTACCACTGAGGTAGCCAAAGTGAATTTTAATGGTTTCGCCACTACTTTTCGACTTCATACAACTATTGGCTCGAGATGCTCGGACAAGGTTTACAGTACTTTATTTCTAGCCGTTATGTTGCAGATCCTGATATCCGTGTTGCTATATTCAATTTGTACAATTACCCTGAAATGATGGAAATAAGCCTAATGATGACTTTGAAGGTTTTATTGTACGTAAAGTAATTAAAAGAAACAAGATGGGCAGTAGCCGGTGCTACAACAACTGTTTTGTTAACTCAATCTACTGAAACTAAAGTTTTAAGTTCATAACTGAAATGAAATATTATAATGCTTAATTTCCTCATTTAAGTTTGAAATAATATTAGAGCATCATCACATGATATCCGGAAGTGCATTTAAAAAATACAAGTTTATTGATAAATCCCGAATTTTGGTCACAGCGGTCAAACTGCGTTCTTAGAGAGTATAGCTACTTTTGTTTTTATTGCTACTATTAGGAATAAATATGATTAATCTGGCAATACTAACCAGCTGTCAAATTTATTATTGTGTCATTGTCAGGTGTTTACTTACATGCCGATATTTTAATTTAGGTCAATTTTTAAATAGAATAATTTTATTATCATAGTTTCAATTAATAAAATAAGCATAATTTGTTACTAACATTATTTGTAATGAGTTCTTGTTGTGGCAATGAGTTAATATTTAATTCGGTTATTAGCGAAGTAGTGTCTTGCAATTTGGAGCACATATCTTATTTTATCAATATTGTTTACAATTCTGGTTTTATCCTTAGTGTTGTGGTATTAATCGGAGTTGTGATAGTTGTGGTTGTTCTTAAGACTGGTGTAAAGTCTTCGTCACGAGCGCGTTAACATTTGAAAGTAAAAGTAATGAAACTGTTTACTGAAGAGCTCTACACCTCGGCGTTGTAAGGTAAGGACCTGTATTTACAATTACATTTATTAATTATTGTAGTATATTGATAGTTTTTTCATTATATTTATTTAATTATGTAATAAAGTTTACAATTTCGCTTTCACAGGAGAAATGTCTTTCACTGTTAAGCTTTGCATTTAATGGTTGAATTAACTTTATTGTATTGATAGTTGTATACCTATTTAATTTTTAATTTAATTAATTTATATTATTTCTGGATAATATGGTGATTAATGCTCGATCTTTCTCTGTATGAGAAGAGGCCTTTGCCCTGCAGTGGGATAGTTAAAAGGCTGATTTATTAATTTGTTTTTATTTATATGCATGAGACATTTAGCAAAAATATTTCAATAACACACACTTATTTTTATTGAATTTTATGTATAGAAATTATTTTTTATTAACTTTTTATATTTGCATAATAATTATGAATTTATTATGAAATACTTTACAAAACAAAAATATCCTAATAAAAAATCTTACATTCTTTATGAAATTGATTTGAACATAGAACAGACCTTAAAATTTAAACAGCTCATGGGTCACCACGAGGTGACCCCCAAATAATAGAATTTGCATAACATCTGCTGTCTGGCATTCAAAGTTTTATAAACATTTAAACACCTTTGAACTATCATTTGCATCTCCGCATATTATATTGCGTCTCATTTGTAAATCTTTGATCATAAGTTTTCAAGTAGTGCAAAATTATAACAACAAAAAATTTTCTACTACTATTACTTTCAACTTTACAGCCTCTGCTCAGGCACATATTAATTGTATTTTTTTCAATATTAATTTTAAGATGCTATTATTATTTTTATTTTATGAAATGTTAGATAAATCTCAAATTTTTTCTTAAGTACCTACTTGTTCTAAGATACAAGATTCAGTGGCATGTAGGTTTATCTATTTGTTTGCCTGTCTTCTAATTACTGATTACAGTAATTGTACAGCTTAGATTTATCAACTATTGTCTGTGTGGTAATCTATCTGGTTCATATAGATTTTGTAGTCATCTTAGTATAGATTATAGAAATATTATTTATATTTATGAAGCATTTTTTTTACATACCATTTAGTTTTTAGTTCATATAATTATGATAGAGTAAAAATTTTTTGTAGAAGGAAAAAAAATATTACAACCAGGATTTGAAGCTGCAACCTAGTAGTTAAAACCAACAACGGCTCTGCAAACTGAGCTATTTGTGTTTCAGCAATGTATCAAAATTCTCTTCAACTTCCTCGAATATCCTAGGTGGTCGTGTTATATTGACAACTACTGATAATCTTATGCTAAGGAAACTAAGGCCTAGGCTAGGAGGATCTAGGGCCGTATTTTAAATTTACACTTCGCTTTTCTAGCATGCAATAATAGCCCTTTTATGAGTATGTATGATGAAACTTTTTGTAAAGTATGAATATCAACAAAATATTAACAACATACTCAGGTTGGTTTAGGACCACACTGGCTCTGGATCAAAAGACGTGGCAATTAGGGGGAGAGGCCTTTGCCCAGCTGTGGGATGATATGGGCTGACAGTAACTGTATAGGTTGGTTCACTAGTTTAATAAAAATTGTTCAAGATTTAAAAAAAGTTTAACTAGAGAACCAAAGTTGATCCTGTCACGCTATAATTACATGGCGTTTTTGGTTATATACATATTTAATTAGATAAGCCAATTATCTTTTTTGATTAAATACTTAGGGCTGATTTCTCAATCGAAAGATAAGCAGTATCAGATTTTAATTAGACAGTTTTTGTGTGTATAGTTAGTTAATTTGTAAATCTAGGGTAGGTTAATCTTGAATATACTTACACTATTTCTTCTGACATAATTTTCTTCATTAAATCTTAAATCTTGTGACATGCAGCCTTACAAACATTAACAGGCTTTCTTTTTTACATGGATTCTCTCAGTTATAACTCTAGGGTACTCGGAATGATTAAACGGCCTTTTAGCGAGACCTAAAAAGCCTCTAGTTAAGGCATTAAATTGCCGTAAAGCAATAGCCGCTAAGGGTACCACCGAAAAGGACTCGGGCATCGGCGTTGTTCCGGGACGAATATGTTTATGGCTGTAGGCTCAACCCGGGCCTTCATAGGCGCTCTTTCACTAACCTAAACAGCTTAATTCAACATAATTGTAATAAAATAAACAAGATACAACAGTATAGGTACCTAGTTTCAAATCTAGGTGGCAGTTGGACTGGTTATCGATGAACGAAAGTGAGCGCGGTCGGTGAGCGGTGCTAGTTTAGCGCACTAATATTACCTCATGACTCGCCCACTTTTTCACTTTCCTTTGGAGCATGCAGAAAGCATAAAGTTGTCAATTTCCGTTTGTCTGTCATAGAGCCGTTTCTTTTTTACTGAAGTAGGCATTTGTTTTTTTTTACAAATAAAAGCTTGTCAAACCGAATGTGTAGAATAAATGACTTTTAGATTTATTTTAATTTTTCAAATCGGGAATTCAAGACAAACATAAATAAAAGGGTGCTGCAATTATCATATCTTTTTTTTTTCTGTCCATTATGTTTGCGTCACAAGTTTTAGCATTAAGTAAAATTTAAAATTCGTCGGTCAAGTCGTTTGGGAGAAATGGTCTTTTATCGTGACAGAAGGACTTCGCATTTAATAATAATAATGTCCTAACCGAATTTCGGTTACTGCGCACATTTGGATACTCAGCCGGCCAATAATGCCAAAACTCGGCCAAAATGCGTGTATTTAAAAATGACTTGCGCTAATAATAAGAATATAAAAAAAATCGCAAACTTTGCGAATGGTAACTTGGTCTGACCGGCGTACCTCATAAGCCTACACTCCCGAATGGAGAAGAATTAGAAATGCATATTGCAAAATTAATAGAAAACGGAAGACAGAACGCACCTACATCACATCACGTCATAAAAGCAATCGTAATATTTCTCCCTTTCTCATTAACATTTGCTAATTGGTAACGCTTTCGTTTTTAATTAAATGTAATGTTTTAATAAAACGTAGTTGTTCCACAACGTCTATTCCCACGTTCCAGAACATTGGTCGTTAGATCACTGGGAAGGGATCACGTATAAACAATGCTGAGAGAGAGGATTCAATCACCTTGGTAACACTAACAACATAAATAACAGTAGAGGCTGAAAGGCAGTCGTGATTACATAAATTATTGTTGCCTATGTGTGCTTGCTGACAAAAATATAATTATGTTTTGTTTTAAGCCTGCCTTTTCAAAAGAAACTGACTTTACATCCGTGGTATAGTTTGCCGTTTTGAGGCAGATATTATTGCCGCTGCCTTTAAAAATGCGACACTGATACCGGGAAAGGCCAATGTGTATATTATGTTATCGTTAAATGGTGGAATACGTTAATTTGCGCATTAAGTATGTAATCTGCAGACAATGTAAAATTTTACTTGAAGTAGCAAGTACCTTACTTATTTAACCTACAGTAGTAAAGCTAAGTAGTGTACCTACTGTAGTAAAGCTACTCTGTTTACGCGGAAGCAAACTTAACTTCGACAAACTGTATTCGACAGAAAGTTCACCACAAAGAATCACATCAAATCGACATTATTTTACTCAGACAATACGTTACATTTAGACAGGCAAATATATATAGAGAGTGTCGATGCACATTAGCGGAAATATTATTGCTACTCATCGTACGAAAAAAAAATTGAGGTGTATTAAAAATAACACCGATACCAGGAATGGCAATACAATAATTGAATCCGTCATTTCGAAAAGGACTCTATTAAACTAATAAAAACTTTTCAGGATCAACAAAAATTATGTTTCTGGTAAATAAGTCTATGGTGGTGAAAAAACTGAACATAGGAGTAGATAAATAAAAAACTTACATAAATACTTAATTTTATGATTTTTTTATTGTTAAAGAAACATTTATCATGGATATATTTTTAATTAAACTTTCTGGACTAACGCCTTTTTCGAAATGGTGACTCGTGCCGTTTTCTAAATGTCGGGTTCAATCATTTTTGAGGTGTGGCTAGTGGCTACGTTTTCCCAGCTATCGATCATTAACACCCATTAGGAACAAAGGTGTTATCACCTGTAAATTCCTTTGCAAGACGTACACTCATCCTAATTATGTCAATCTTGGTTTTAAATGAGTAACTCGTGATATGTGGTAGGATTCCACATTTTACAAGAATTGACTACGGGTTTTTGACTAGCAACCACAACGACCTAATTTGTCCGTACGGCTGTCGATGTACCTAGAATATATGTATACTATTCCTTACGTGTTCAGTTATATTTTTTCCGTCTCTTAACCAACTCCCTAAACAGGGAGAGGTAATCAATTCGATTACACAATTCTAGTACATCGATTATTTCGTGATTAGTGGTCTGATTCTTTTTTAGGGTTCCGTACCTCAAAAGGTAAAAACGGACCCTTATAGGATCACTTTGTTGTCCGTCTGTCTGTCTGTCTGTCTGTCTGTCTGTCTGTCTGTCTGTCTGTCTGTCAAGACCTTTTTTCTCAGGAACGCGTGGAGGTATCAAGCTGAAATTCATATCAAATACTCAAGTCTATGGTCTCTTGGAGCTGTGAAAAAATCAAACTTCTAAGTCAACGCGATCAAAAGATACTCCCGTTTATGCCGCAAATTTTCGACACTCGCAAGGGAATCAAAACCTACAGGGTACTTCCCGTGAACTCAGAATCTTGAAATTTGGTACGAAGCAACGTCTTATAACACAGATAAAGGAAAAATTGCGAAAAGCATAAATTTTTAGTTACATCATATAATAAACGGAACCCTCGGTGCGCGAGTCTGACTCGCACTTGGCCGGTTTTTTTTTGTTTATAATAAGTATTTATTTATTTATTTATTTAATACTTCATGCACAAATTTGTACAAAGGCGGACTTAATGCCAAAGGCATTCTCTGCCAGTCGACCTTAGGGTGATGCAGAGATGAGACATTTGGTAGATGCACTGCGTAATAAAAGTGGACAACTGATAACCAAAGTATACCCTCTGATTAATCCTAAATAATTTCATTTGATAATGTAGGTACTTCGGAGATATCGGAACTCCTCATCGGATGATAGCAAACCTCTTGTCACAACTAATTTCACTTTATTTTTATAAGTTGTTAATAAACGGCTTCCAAACAATTGGGGGAGGGGTGTTCCCAAAACATTCCTTTTGGAGTCGGTGCCAAAGTTTAGTATTAGATGGTTTGAAAACAAAATTTAATTCGTTCGCCTGGTTCGCTGCTTTTATTTTATCAGACACGACTTCGTTATTAATATCATATCTGTACCTAACTAATGTAGTTTCTAGCAACTAATAGATATTTTATTGTGCAATTTACAAAGACGTTGCACGTTGATTGGTCGATCCTTCCTTTGACATTGCCCTCGATGACATAGTCACAGGTTGAAAAGAACCACTTCTACCAATCAGTAGCAATATTCCAGATTGAATACGAAGACTCTTACGAAGGGTGATCAATTCGTCATTTACAATTTGTATAATGTCAATCTATCTCAATAATGTTCGGAGTAAATCATTTGACGGTTGCATTTGGTTTTTCTGTTTGTCTACCAATTTACTATTTAGTTTTGTCTACTATTTAACTATACCATTGCCTCTACTAAATGTACTGTTGTATACAAATCTGGAGACTTTGTCGTGCTGTAAATTTTAGACTGTAACAAGAGTGGTTCGGCTACGAGGAAAATAAGTTGCCCTCAATTTCACAATGAGATGACTAGTCTAATTTCAGCTGGCTGACTTGCTCGTCTAGTCGTTATTATTAGTAAATTTTTGCTCTACATTGTTTTTGTAGTATTAATGTCCTATAAGGAAAAAAAATACTATTTCGTTTCAGATCTACTTCCTTTACATAGTTAGGTACCTATATTATTATTATTTATTTCTGGTCATACGTTTTTGTATTTCAGCAATTGGTTGCCGGTTTTATAGAATAGCACGGGCGAAAGGCAAGTGCTAATCTAGGGGGAAAAATACGAAAAAAACATGACAATCCTTCATGTATTTAGGATAGTAGCAAAAGTCTCTGTGAAGACAAGTAGAAGGAAGGAAAAGTGACTCTGTGGTTCTTTAATGGGCCACGGCCAATCCTAATCAAGTAGCTTTTTGTGTTTAGCTATATAAAGGTACCTATAATAATATCCTTTATAAATTTCGGCCACAGCTGCCAATCTCAACGGAGACTAGTCAATTACGAAGGATATAATTATTATTTTCCATAAGCGTGTGGTTAATAAGCAGGTGCATTCTGTCATACTCAAAATATTAATTTAGTTAGGTCATAATAAAGGCAATTATGAATAGTCGTAATTCTAATAATATTATGATATGAGTGATTCTAGTTGCCAGTTCCAATGTTAGGCCGAGGGATCTAGGAAAAAGAATCTGGCAAGAAAGTCGTTGGTGTATCTTTTAAGTTTTACAACAAGTTACATTGTTCTAGAAAAGATTTAAGTGAAAACAATTTGAGCCGAATAAACATTAGTTACGCCGCGATCAACCCACAGTGGCAGACAACAATTAATTTTTAATTGTCTTTTATCCGCTGCTTGAAAGGATTTTTGTGATACGATTCCTATAACAACTATGAGCTGGCCAACTCCAAGACACTACTCTACTCTTGAACAAAGGCATCCCCTATTGAACGCCATAACGAATTGCAACTTGAATCCACCCCGGTTGCTCGCCACTTTAACGATATCGTCGGACGCCTTACTCAACCATAGAAAATCAAAGACCCGACACACGACAACTCAGGATAATTTATAGGTACTCAAGCATCTCTATTCCTTGACTTACAAAGTCCAATGCATAGAGTATTCAAGAAAATATAGAGTGATAACGTCAACCACATTGCCTTGTGCGGAGCGAAAGCAGGCCTCATCATAGAAATGTTAAAATGACATTTTTTCAAATTATGTTTTCTAGACTTTTTTAAAATTTAACTCAGCAGTTAACCATGATATAAGCTAAAATGTAACTTTTTCGCTCGTGGAGCCTAGTTGAGCCGCAGTCGATCGAGGTATGATCGCAAACGGAGCTCGTGTCGCGGCCGCGTTGTTCATACCCGTGCTCACAGTTCATACTTCTATAGGGTTGCTCTATATTGCTTATATACTCTAAGGTCCAATGAGACGGCAATCCGACTCGACCGGAGAGATTCTGAGAGAGATTAGGCGCAGCATGAAAATAAAACTGAAATTATAAGAAGCGATTTTGATGAAAGGTTTCAAATAAAAATATTTAATATTTTTAGGATTATTTGCCTTAGATGGACTCGTAAAAACTAGTCCACAGTTGGGTCTGTTTCTTAATAAATGGAAGACAATACGAAGTTAATGCCTGAAGTTTTGTGAGAAGATTGAGTGATAGGTTACTTATATTTAAGTAGGTATTATATCTTGCTACTTGCTGCCAATGGTACATTGGTACTGTCACAGAACAGAAAAAACTTTCTTATATCTGTGGGTACTGTATAGTATATTACGTCCTAATAAATGTGTCGTTATAGCCACAAGTTCGCCGAAGTCCCAATTTTTTAATGTTCTCAAATATTTAATAATGTCACATAATTTGTGTCAACATTTGATTGTCTTTATAATCGGTGCTACTACGACGTCGATTCTTAGAAGACTAACTAATGAATTTGTTATTCTCGAAGGCGAATTGGTGGAAACACGATCTGATAAAAATGGTTAAAAAAAAATGGTGTAGATCAAAATGTCATTTTTAACATCGACAACGTAAATTAGTCAGTTTTTTTTTTGTAAGAAAGCTTGTGTTAGATGTTTAGGATTCCGTACCCTATTAGGTACTAATCTCACGGCTGTCCGTCCATGCCATAATTATGTTTTAAATTATTGTCCTTCAGCTCAGGCTAACACAATTTTCGTGTTTTTACCCGACTACAAAAAAAAGGAGGGTTATGAGTTTAGCAGTCTATGTATGTATGTATGTTTGTATGTATGTAAGTTTGTTCATCTGTTCCCTCGTAGCTCCTAAACTATTTGTTGTAATTCAATAAATAAGGTGTCTATCGATGCGTCTTAATGGTCTGCGGGTTATAGGATTTATGAAATTTCGTAAAATCAAATAAGGTGGATTTTAAAAATAAATTATTTGTAGGTAGAGCACATAAAACAACTTTTGATTCTTAAGAACCAAAGGTTGACCAAACCAATTTCATTCAGACCAGGTTCATCCAAACCAAAGACATTATATTTTTACTTAAATTGCTTGTCATTCCTGACAATAGAACGATCATATAAGATATTAGGTAGTTGCTATTGCCATCAGTCGCCAGTTTCAGTCACCGTTGAACTCGAGAATGGTTTCAGGTTTGGTATTTAGGTGTTACGAGGGATGATTTTCGGACCTCGACGTTGGTTTTCTCATTTTAAACTCCCCGAGGGTTTCAGAACGAACATTTTAGCTAAAGAGTACGCATTATGTTTTAAATTTCGATTAACATTCCTTAGCGGACACAATATATTATCTAAATGTTTTCGTTCTGATAACCTTTGCTGACGAATTTGAAAGACATTTTTCTTAACCATGTTTTACATAATCGTTTGAGGAATTATTGTTGTGTGTGACAAAAAAGACATAATTTCGGCTTTCCCAAAAAATATATGAGTAACAAATTATATTAAAAGTAAAGCAGATACCTACTTAGCTTGTAGACCTTTTCTAAACCCTGATAAAGATAAAATATTAACAAGAAATTCAAAAGATTATTGTGGCTGTGATGTCACGAGACCGTACTCGATCTATGAAGTTAGCGTTAGCTAGACTCAAATGGTATATTGATAAGGAATGTGATCAAATAATTTCTCACAGATGATAAGCTCGTGTAGGCACTTCACCCATATTACAAAATTGGCCTTATCATTGATAAAATTATATTTATTGTTTTTAAATCTCATTGATTGGTTTCAAACTAGATATGGCTAAGTATGCGTACGCGTTTTATTATTTGTTATGACCTAATGATCTAATTTCAGTTGGAATGTAAATTGTTTAGGTCAAGCTCATATTAATTGAATTTGGTTGGAGGTAAGTTTTTGACTATGTATTTTTATGGTAAGCATCTGAATCGACATCCAGGATTACCTTCAGACAAAAGAACTCTTCAACGGTCTTGTGCGGTCTTCAACAGCACAGATACAAATATTTGCATATACATAATTATATAAATAGAATAAAAATAATGTATGTACCTTAGCAAATTATTTTCTTACGTAAGACGTTGGTCATCAAAACTAAAGCTTTTGAGTACCTACCTACCAAATATCAGATCAATCTGTCAACAGGAAAGGGGTGAAATATCGATTACTAAATTTGAACCAAATAACAAACAGGGCAAGCTAAGTAAAACCGTTGTTTTTATTACTTGCCAAGTAAGGTTTGCAATCTAATTTGTCTCTTGGCATCTGTCCTTTATTAAGGCATTTGTATAAGTTTCGATTTTTTTTTTCAATGAAATAATTTTGCCACTTATTCTGATCTTTCGTGCTTTCTTGTCAGTAACTGGCTCGAGCTCACGATGGTTCCCGACCAGCATTACCCCAGTGATATGCAGTGTTGCAAGATCTGTCACTATAAATATCATTTAGGGGTTGGTTGTTTTTTAAGTACTCAACTCACCACGTCAAATTGGCTGATCAGATCAAAAAGTGGGATTTTGGGCGTCCCGCTTGGGTGCTAGCGGGACATCACCTGAGATGGCTGAAATGCACGCTGTCCCGCCAAAAGAGGGCAATTGGTAATATGGGTGTTCAAGCGATCATAAAAGATAAGTTAGAGTTCAGAACCGATTCCATATGGATTTTTCATGCGGTTATTTTAAAATTTTATATTATAAACTTCATGAAAAATGTATTATGCTTTGTCTGTAACTGTAAACTCAAATTAAAAAGTCAAATGGTAGGTAGCGTAACATAACATGCGCTTGGAGCGAAAACAACTTGATCGAACATTAATATTATGTCAACGAAAATATTTCTGAATTTGGGGAAGTAGGTAACCGGCCTATTGCCAGACGAACTCACGCATTATAGGTCCCGTAGTTCCGTACCACTCTTGCGTTTGGCTCTACTTTTTTTTAAAATTTGTTGAAAGGTAAGCGGCCACAGTAATGCCTAGCTACGTATTCTGGTAAAAAGAATCAACTGGCTAGTGGCTACCTATTATTTACGACTAAAAAGCAGTGTTAAAAAGGAATTGTGCTGGGCAGATTGATGGACTGATAGATAGTGCGGCGTGGATTTAGTAAATGGGTCTTTTGGAACCCCAAAATCGAACGGATTTTTTAAATATATAAATATGGAGGTACACAACAGTTAAATTTAAGCCTGTTTTTTTTTAAATTCAAGGTTCTTATAGATAACTGTAAAGATGTTTGAATATCACAACTGGGCGGGTTCACAAGCACACAAGCGGACTTTAGTGCGTAGGTAGATACTTTACAGATTATATTTTAGGAGTGCCTGATTTTGTAGCTCAACCTTTTTGCCAAGTTTAAACTTGCAATCTATGTATGTTCGGGTCAAATCTTGCAACTGAATTCTAAAGCAGCATCCTTAACTGATTCAGATGAAATTTTGCATACACGTTTAGTTTGGATGACAATGCATGACCTGAATCGATATTCATGATTCGTGATCATGGATATCGATTCAGGTCACATGATGCAACGCACACCTTAGAGTATTTTTAACAGTGTGTAAAGTCATGTCAGAGGCCTACGGGCGGTTTGAAGGTCGTCAACCATACAAGGAAGAAAAAGAAGACAAAAAAAAGGGTAATCCTCTGTGAGGAAGCACATTTGAGAGACATTTTCGATGTGTAAGGCCGTGTCAGAGGGTTTCCAAGGAAGGAAGAATTATTATCGCATCGGTTTGACAAAATCTAAACTACTGAATGTTTAAACTGTATTACATTGTAAGATATAATATTTTCTTCACTTATGTAAGTACAAGACTTTTAAATATAGGTAATTTCGCATGTTCAATGCAGTTGAGCAGTGTGCAACTCTGTATTTTTTTTAAAAACCGGCCAATTACGAGTCGGACTCGCGGTTTCGATGAAGGTTCCCGAAGGTTCCGCAAACAAACTGGCGAAGTTGATGTGTAAATGTTCGTCCATCACGAGAATAGAGTGTCGAAGATTTTTTCCTCTTTTTCCGAGTACGTTCTAAGTTTCTTTAGAAACTATAGTGAGGGGCAAATATCGACATAGGTCGCAGTCCGTTTACCGTTTGCAAATAATTTTATAATTGCAAAAAATCATACAGAAGTATTCAAGAACGTTGCTAAACGATTAAGATCTTAATTAGCTAGTACTGGAGCCCGATAAACGAGTGGCCGATATGTAGGTTGGTAGGTACGTTGGCCTATTGCAAGAAGTAGTTAGGAATTTGTACAAATGTGAATATGTATACATACGAGATGTAAAGTGGTATCAACTTTTCTAAAAGACGTTTGCAACACTAACGCAACGAACAGGAAACGTACAAATGCGGTCCACCCTAAAAGACTCTAAATAAGCTACAGTCCTGATATGTAATTTAATAAAGGTTTAAACAGTAGGTATGTATTACACTATATCTTTATTTAAACGACGCCACGGTTTAAATTAAAATTTACAACGTTAAACGTTACAACTTCTTCAATGCATCTTATTTTTCATCTCTACAATTTTTTGTTTTTCAGTTCATCGTGAAAATAATGGCCATGAAATTATGAGGAGAGGACTTGATTTAATTTTATTAATTGATTTAAAACATTAATAACATAACACATAATAACTATTAACTAGTGGCGGAGAGGTAAGCCGGAGCCATAGAAATATGAATCCAATATCTTTGGGCGGAGCTAACCCGGAGAAAAAGCAATGCCACAGTCAGTAGGCATTATTGAGTAAGCCATTTTTCAATGGAAAATTTTAAAGAAAATGTAAATAAGTAAACATCACCTCCGACGAACAAAGAGGACTCAGACGTGTGTATCGACTCATCGTAGCTCCCTACCGGATGAACAGAATTTGTTTCTTTTTTATTTTAAAGGTGACTTGATCGAGAGCGTTTTTAGCTAACAAATGTTAAGCTTTTTTAGTTTTTTTTTCTTTTCAATTTATATCACCTAATACTTGTCGTACAAGCCTTTTTCAAATTATTAAAAGCAAATTGTGTTAGGTTTCCGAATCAACGTTTGTTTATATTATTGCAAAATAAAATATCAGGTAGAAGCTGTATACTTGCGTTCAAATGTTAGTCATATTGTAATCCCCGAAAGAATAATGAGGACGAGACACCTGCGCATAAATAATAATTCATACAACTATTAACATTTTAAATATTATTAATATAAGAAAAAAGAGTAATATTTAAGGTTTTTCCACTAAAAAATGAATGATATTCTTATTTATACAATAGGTGTAGTTTTTGTACTATGCCCCGCGGTCGCACATGACACAAAATAGAGGTACAGAAGGCCAAACCAAATATGTATAATTCGTAGTCCGCAACAGGCGCACACGCACTTAGCAAGTAGTACACAAGTAGACGCGTTCGGCCATCTTGAAATAAATTCATTCTTTTCTTAAAAAAAAGTTTACCCAAAGCACTAACACCCTGTCCGGAACAAATATCTATCGGCAGAAATATTATCAGAAAGCTAATCGCCAGACAGCTACGCCAATCCTATCGTCGAAGTTCATTTAACAGTGTCGTCCAACTTGACCCAAGAATCGATATCGCTCATTCTTACGCCCCGCTTGTGTGCGTGCTTCTGTTATCTATATTCATAGCTCAGCCACAGCGCAGCCACAGCGCAGCCCCAGCGCAGCCACAGCGCAGCCACAGTGCAGCCACAGCGTAGCCACAGCGCAGTGCTTTGTATTAAGCTGGACTTCTGTACGACTTTACCTAACTACTTTGTACCCATAATCACGCGCAGATTCGCTATGGAAATTACGTAACTAATGAAGTACAATAAATACTTAATATTGTGAGCAGTACAAGGTATTACGTGGTCCCTTTGTATTTAAATATTAATAAGGATTAATACTCATTACAAAAACCTTGAAGATTTATGTATGGTAGTATGTAAATAGGTTTTTATATAGATCCATCAATCTTTTGCTCTATAATATTTATCTTCTAAATGTCAGTTCGAAAATTCTCTGGCAAAATATGTATCGCCTAATTAAAATACAAACAGTTTAACGAGTCTTAGGTTTAATGAGTTAAAATCATGGCTTGAGGATAGGAGTGAGCAATGGTATGGAAGTTGCCTCTGGCAACGAATGAAAATAATAGTAAGGTCTTTAACTGTCCAACTTCCACAGTTAAAAGAAGAGCCTTTAAAAAGGACGTAAACTTTAAAAAAATTGTTAAAAAGAAAAATTCTGATATAATTGTTGTAATATTAGAAAATGTTTTGCATATTATTAATTGATAAATGAGGGGTACCACAAATGCCCATTCTTCTTTCATAAAATTGGAGATTTACCCGCATACACTTTATTTCTATAGTAAGGAAACAATCAAACTTGACTAAATTGAATGATTAAATTGATCTCATTCATGACTGTTGTAAGAAACTCTTAACTAGGAGACTATGTTGGAGAATTTTGTTTTTTAATGTTTATTTCCGATTTAAATCTTGCCCAAAATTATTTTCTTACCGTTCCCGTCACTACTCAAGAAAGTGAAGTGAAGTAGGTTACTTTCGGCGAGGAGTGAGGAATAAGTATAAACTTTCTTGGCCGAATAGTGATGGGATCTAAAAATATACTAAAACGGGAAAATATGTAAATGACAGGACGCAATCCCGGTGTAACTGTTTTAAATGTAACTTTATCATACGTTTTATATTCTACATTAATATTAACAGTGGACAGTTGGACACGGCGTGCGTCACATACTTCTTATTTGACTTACAGAACCTACCAATTGCATGAACATGAATTTTACGATACAGTTTAAAATTCAACGTTCATGATATATCGATTCGTCCCGCTCCTTAATTTTAAGGAGTGCTACATATGTATGGTTTGGGGGAAAAAACTTGTTTTTCTTCGAAAACTGTTTAGTAAATATTTGTGCTTAAGGCCTCAGCCTCGAATTTAGCGGGCAGCGGGGCGGCGGCGGCGGCGGCGCGGGAGCGGCAGGATCTTATGCGTATAATCAAATGGAACGGTTCTCGAAAACCAGCGGCGCGGGAGCGGGCAACGAGCGGTGCGCTCCAGTAAAACGGTGACCGCCCGCGCCGCCGCCGCCGCCGCCCCGCTGCCCGCTAAATTCGAGGCTGAGGCCTTACAATACGGTGAAATATAAAACCGAATCGGAGAGAAATATGTGGAGAAATGTGTGGCTTTCTTGCTCTACATTTCCTATACTTTAAAGTCAATGAGGATAAAAAACCAAGAACAATTTTATTACTGTCTCTGGTTTCTTGGTTCTGGTTTCCTAACACAAAACATTGTTTCTGTATGTTCTTAGTAAACCTCGACGAAAACTGAGGGGTGTTATAACTTTAACGTGTATCTGTCTGCGGTATCGAAGCTCCCAAACGGATGAGCCGATTTTGATTTAGGTTTTTTTTATTAAAAATGTGACTTGATCGAGTTAAAAAAAAGAGGTTTTTTTTGTGCTGGGTTTAATAAACTTGCAATATAGCAACGTCCAGTTATCAAACAATCGGAAAAACTAAATGCAAAACTGGTACGCTAGCCTTATACTAGGAATAAAGTAAGATACAGAGCAAAAAGTGTTTTACTAGTTGGTCTGCAGCCTGCAGACTCCGGTTACACTGCCATAACTTTACAACAGACCGACTCTAGCACCTTTAATTCTATTTACAGCCGGTTATCGTGTGAAATAAAAGGTATTTTAAAATTAGTATTGCGTGCGAAATAGGCTTTAAAATTAGGATCTGCTACCACTTATAAATATGGGCTTATAGACTCGAAGTAGAGCCGAGCCGAGACTTTACTTGATTTATAATTATCTTTTTTTCTGTTTCAACTATTTTTCGCTTAACGTTTAAATTAATTGATATCTAACTATCTGGTATAAACATCTGCCTATCAATACTTTATAACGTAAATGCCAGTTCAATAGCGTATTCAATGGGGCCTACGGATTCTGTTGAGTAGAGTCAGGTGCGGAAAATTACACGAGTGTGCCGAATCCTGTGTAATTTTATAAGTTTTTAATAGGTCCGAGTCTATGACGAATGTAGCTATACGAATTAGAGTTAAAGAAGTATCGATACAATGTCGAACCTCCATTATTTGGCCTATTTTTAGAACATCAAAATAATCACTGTGTTCTAACTTTAAACATTTAAACTATTGACGACGGAAGCTCGAATTTTTTTTTAAAAATAATTGTAACTGAAGGAAACGTGTGCGAAGGTAATGGGTTTGAAGACCAATCAGTTGTCAGAATGAGCTTGTATTAAATGCTTACCGGAGGAGCAGAACAGTGACGTAAGTGAGCGGCGTGTATTCGGCCAGGCTTTTCGGCGGGGCCCCCACCATTACGTTTTGTTTACAAGAACGACGCCTGAGCGCCGGCACTCGCAGCCGGTCAGCACGCGAGACGTGACGCTCGCGACGTCAATCTGTAGTATATTAACCTCCACTAACCATTGATAAGTGATGCCCCCCAAGTGTTGAGGCCCGCGAGGACACACTACCGGTTCCGAAGACGTCGCAGAAAAAACTGGAGCTATTATACTTACGTCTATTCGGTGTACATTAGATCATATCCACAAAATAAGACGTGCAACCAGTGTGTGCTAAGGACCTGCAAATCGCCGAAATACTTCGTAAGTGTCATATTGACAATTTTATTTTGTTAAACAAGTTTTTGTCTGTTGCGAATTTATTAACGAAATACTTGCCAATGTTTGGTTAACAACTCAATACGTCATTTTCAAGAGTCGGTATGCTTGATCTATTTGCTCGTTGTATCTTTTTGTCGCTGCCTTTTAATTTTGGAACAAGCATCGTGCAAGTGAAGGTCGTAATGTTTATGTCACTTACGTTCCTTTTCAAAATGAAAACCGGTTGGGATCTTTTTTAAGCTGGTGTAATAAAATTAACATATCAGTGGCAGGGATCGGTGCACGTGTGGCACACAGGTACTTTTGGTTTTAAATTAGGGGACTCTTGCACCACAACACTGAATAAGGGACCACGCGCGACTTTGGTTCAAGACAAATCACCACGATACAATAATATGGAACATAAGCGTTCAAAATGCGCCATTTACAAATCATTGATATCAATTATCACTGCATATCTCTCCTCACGAGATGTCGGCATTTGTTTATTTAGCATTTGATCTAAACAGTTGACATTCGTAGATAACTGACAGTCAGACTGTGAAAATAATTTTTAATTCTTTCCAAAAGCTACATACAACGGTTACAAGCCTTATTTATTCGATCTTTGTCTTTGTTCGCTTATAATAGCTGTAATTTGGGTATTACCAAACTACTTTTAATGCAGCAAGGCGTCTCGCCTGAACGTAGCTGTAATATTGAAGAACCACAAACGAATTAATGATTATTATCGAACTAAAACGCACTTATAGGCAAACATTTCGTAATAGTTAATTACGTTTACAAGCAATACGCTATCATCACATACTGGATAAAGGAAATTAATGAGCAAATGCAAAAAGCGTAAAAATCAATGTAGCAAAACCTATTTGTTTCCGAATACATTGTAAAATCAAATGTTGAAACAAGACGATTATAATATTAGGTAATAATAATCGATACCTACAAAGCAGTTTGCATATTATAAAACTGCCTATAAAATTGATACTAATTTGTATAAATTAAGGAAACTGGATCACTAGCTTATTTTCTTAACGATGGAGTTTTTAATAATAAAAACGTTAAAAGTCTATAAAATAAAAACGACGACTTAAACGACGATTAGTGGCACGTAGTTTAATGGCGATTCCAGTCGGTTCTGAGATAATCTGTATTACCTAATACAAGATATTGTAGATAGTATTCGCACATCATTACTGGTTTAGTGTGATAGAATAGAATGTAAACATAATCCTGTTCAAATCCCATTATATAAAAAAGTAATAGGTAATGTTCCTTGTAAGTAATCTTAATTAAGTAATCTTTTTACTTGGTAAAGTTAGTATCAAGTATCTATCCAAAATCACTAGTATAAAACAAAGTCGCTTCCCGCGTCTGTCTGTCCCTATGTATGCTTAGATCTTTAAAACTACGCAACGGATTTTGATGCGGTTTTTTTTAATAGATAGAGTGATTCAAGAGGAAGGTTTATATGTATAATACATGCATATTAGCGTAACCGTGCGAAGCCGGGGCGGGTCGCTAGTAATATTATAAATGCGTAAGTAAGTTCGTTACCTTTTCACGCCTAAACCACTGAACCAATCATCCTGAAATTTACCGTTCCCAAGGAAAGCGACAATAACAATCTTTTGATAATAGATGGCGCCACGTGGCAACCCGAATTGATTGTCGATTTCGAAATTAGCGCGAGTGAAGCCGCAAGCAAAAACATGTTTAGTATAAAAATGTAATCTTAATTTATTGACTTTTTTGTTACCTACCAAGACAAGACGGTCGGTTCTGAATCAGAAGTACACAGTTTTCCTTGAATGAATCCTTTTATTTACAACTTTCTTTTTGTTGTTTTGCTTTCACAAAAATCTCTTCTTTTTCTTTTTTTTCCAGCACCACAACCTTGTTTTATAAACTAACTAGCTGTTCCCCGCGACTTTGTCCGCGTTAAATTAAATTTTCCCGTAAACACACGTTGATAAAGCAGCCAGATAGCCTGTTTTTTTTTCTGACTTGAATCTCTGATATTTTTATTTTTTACTGAAAACCCAACTTTTTTTTTTCAGAATAAGAAATCGCTTTATAGCAGTCAGGGCTAAAGCAGCTTCCTATTAGTAGTGAAAGAATTTTTAGGATCGGATCGGTGGTTCCAGAGTTTACCCCTAACATACATACATAATTTTACATACATACAAATTTTACCTCTTTATAATATTAGTATAGACAAACAAATTCCAAATGAGGAAAGATTTCTTCGGACATTTTCGTTTCTTTGCGAAATATAGATTCCGAATAAAATTCTTGTATTTATAAATGCCCTCAGTTTGCCCTCGTAAGCACAGTATAATAAATATACAGTACGGAAACAACGCACAAACGCTCGAAACGGCACAATCGCACGACGACATATTGCGTAACGACGAGACCCCTAACCGAACGTCGCGGTACTTGCAGTATCAACGACTCGTCGTTGCGTATGTTTTTGTGAATTGCCATTTTCGAGCGTTTTTACGTAGTTTCCGTACTGTATGTTTATTATACTGTGACTTAAGAGTCTGTCTGCTCAAGTACCTAATAGTTGTAACCACCCTCTTCCTATCGACCTCCAGACGTTTGACCTTTATTCCGGGCCCGCCATTCAATTGTTCATATAGAAGTATTCGTCACGTCATAATTTATATCGATTTAAGGAAAGCCATTAGAATAATTTTGCATTGATTTCTTTTGCAATGCTACAATATTCAGAAGTTTTAAATATTTTAGTTATGTAACTATGTATATATATATTATAGTGCATAATAATATATTCCAAACTGCGTACCTATCACAATTTACGAGTGCGGATTGTGTAAAAAAATCGTAACAATAATTGGAAAAGTTATTCGGGAAAATAAGCAACAAAACAAAAAAATCTTATAGATAGTTTAGGAAAAAAACTTGTAGGAACTACTGTATAAATATACAAAGTTCCCTCTTTTTTAGTAAAAAGAGGGAACTTTGTATATTTATTTCTGATATGTATTTAGAAAAGAAAAAAAAATGTCTGAACCGAAGGGGATATGCTCATATTAAGTAGTATAGATTAACAATTTTTAAAAAAATAATTATATCAATGAAGATTACGGAAAAAAGGTTTTAATGTACCCCTAATAAAGCCTTATTTACATACATATTATATCCACGCCTTACGTGGCGCTCAAGAGCGCGAGGGTCACGCAAGGCGCTATTCTAGGATCGAATTCTCGTTTTAATGAATAGTTTAAAAACTTGTACTGATTAAATATAACCTACAACTTTATTATATATCTAAATCATAATGTTCTTATTAATTGAAACTTTGTTAATGAAGCGTGTCACTGTATTATTTAATGACAAAGCCGTGACCCTTACTACTGTTAACACGTATACGTATACTAAATGACCTTACCGCGTCTCATGAGAAAGACAATGTAACTTAAATAAATCTCAACACTGAGTAACATAAGCATCATTAGATAATCGTACTTTAGTTAGTATATAAAGAGCTGAGCTTGAAACCTCGAAAATAGAATCGAATAAGTCTTACTAAATCAAATAAAAATTAATTTCAAACTAATGAATAAACAATCAAACAGAAAAACCAACAGACTTCTTCTTATCGTATGGTTGATAAACAACCTAGTGTCAAAGTTTTAAACCGCCCGTAGGCCTGTGACATGGCTTAACACACCATTGAAAAATCTCTCAGGTGTGCTGGTTTTATCACGATGTATCCCTCACCGTTTTCGCAACTGATAATTAATTTATAATACGCACATAATTTACGAAAAGTCAGAAGTGCACGCGATCGAACTCGAGACCTCTGACTTGTCATACCACTAGGCTATCAGTGCTAACCAACAGACAAAACTCATACATTTTAAATTGGTATTGTAAGAACACAGTAATCAAAGTCCAAAACTGGGATCATTCACACTGAAATAAATTTCATCTTTTGACCTGTGTAATCTAACGGAAGGCTATTACGTTACGACGATACGATTAATTTCTTGGTAGACCAGTAAGTGGCTGAGAAAATAGCTGGTTCCTTATCGGCCATTGACCGACACTCGCGATCTGTTAAGTGATAACCAGTTTTTAATAACTTCAAGTGTTACGAGTGTTCCTAATAATAATTTAAGTAAACTAATCGACAGATAAATGTTATGTAATGCTGAATTTCGTAACGGTCTAGTCTTAAAACTAATAGCTCAATCTTAGAATATTCTACATATTACACAGTTACTTGTAAACTTTAGTAAAATATTTACATTTCATCTGATTTCAATTGGCATTGAGAGATCTGACTCGCATAATGTTCGCTCGGCCCGGGAAATAATATATTTTGAATGTTGCATCCATTCAAGAATATTTATATTCCAAGCCATGAAAGAAGGAAAGATGAAAGTTTTGAAATCATGGGTTTTTTCCATGCCACTGCGTTTCTTACTCTTACGAATACGTCAGGTCCAATCGAAAGTACATAAATCATCTGGGTCTAATCTGGGTTAAGAGTTCCACTGTTCGAATAGATGAAAGTAATTAAGTGTTTTCGCTTTCGTTCGACCAGTTCTGGCCACTGTCTCTGTGTTGTTCACATTATTTTCCTTGTCCATTAGTAGTTTGCAAAAACCGATGTAAAGTTTATTCGTTTGATTGGCAGAGTTTGTAGTTTTTTAAATGTACTCGTACTTAGAAGTACGAGTTTTTCTTTCATCAGAATAGATGGATGTCAAATTAGACGATCCAAAATGCATAAATAAAGAATATATGAATTTATCTTTTCACTACGCTTTTGGCATAAGTTTTCGAACAGCAATTTCCATTAGTTTTGAATATTTCACGCTTCATGACGTCTTTGAAGTGTTTAATACATAAATTACAAAAATGCGTCATTCCCAACAGTATGTTAAGTCTTTGTTGGAATTGAATAACGTTTTACATTTACTTTTGTATGTAAGCTTTGTGTCAAATATAATTTCTTTAAATATCATATTTCCAATGGAAATACATTTAACATTAACATATAAAGTAGTATAAAGTACTGCGGTTGTTGAAGAAAACCGATCTTTTCATACCGAAAGTAAAAGTTTACTTTCGGCATCTCCACCAGATGAAAGTGATTGAAGTGACTAGTTTGTATTCGTTTCGCTCTCGAGCGCTTTGTTTGGGATACTTCTTAACCATTGTAGAGTTTAACCTTAAAGAGTATGATGACTGCTAGGTCAGAAAAAGGTCGCGATTTAGGTACTATTCATTTCTCCTACTTATGATTTGATTCGTATCTTGATAGTTGTCGCGATCGGTATTCTGGTGCAACTGTTTGCAATACCTTAATTATGTTTTATCCAAGTATCGCTTTGTTTGCAAAAAAGCGAAATTTAACCAAAAACGATTACGTAGTTTGGGGAAAGTCGCACTATATGGACGGCGCGTGCGCGTGCATCGAACGGATTTACGTGCTGGTGACATATGCGTGTTGCGAAAATTTGTTCGGAAAAATTTGCGACAACCGATAATACATAGGGGCGTGTCTGTTAGTACTTATTATGCAGTGACGTCAATAGAAGACCAATAAAGAAATATGAATGAATTCGCTGCGGAAACTGCCTACTATGATGGCTTGCTGCTCCACATTTTTACAATCTGTGTCAAGTGTTACGCAAACATGATTCGCTAAACTAAGTATCCGCTTAAATTTGAGGCCATGAAGGCTCCACCCAGCTTAAAGCTCCGTGCCCATTCATTGAAAGAGAAATTGGTGTCATCAGCGAACCCATACACTGAACCGCTGGACCGTACGCCCGGTGCCAAAGTAAAAGTGTTCCAAAAAGTTTACGTCGCGAAATTACATTGCGATTTCGCCGTAACGAGGTCGAGGATGTGGGTCGAGTAACAGCTATCTGTTAGAATTGATACTTTTTTTTGTTACATTTAGCATCCAGCAATCAAGGCGTAGTTCATGGCCATCGAAATGTTACAAGTCGTTAGCGATCACGGCTCGAAAAACTTCACGATTACATGTAATCTGTGTATTGTGTGAATGCCATCATGCTAGTTTTTGTACGTTATAGTTTTGTAATGCGCACTAAAATCAGGTTATTGTAACATTTAGTTTTTATCTAGCTTCAACGATTGCCAAAAGGAAGGCTAGAAAATTTGCACGCTCTTAGTTGCTACAGTGCTAGTGCAAGTGTGACTCGCGCGAAGAGAGTTCCGTACCATCAGACGACCACACAATTGCGCGAGCCCTTCTCCCCACTTAGGCGCTTTTTTGACCGAGTCGGTACGTTTCCATTTTTGTACCGAATCTGTAGTATCTTTACCAATTGTAAGTAATTAAATGAGAGCTTCCTAACTAAGTCTTTTCGGTACAGATTACAATTCCAAGCGCATCTTTTTTTTCTTTTATTATTTGTTGTTTTACTTTAGAGTTTACTCAACAATTACTCCAAGTTTGACGCTGTTATGTAACCGTTTTTACGAAAAAACAAAAAGCTTAAAAAGTTAATTATGTGGATTCTCCTTAAATAGTTACTACTATTTGTTAACACATATTCTGTGAATATTTCAGCCGGCTACCTGTTACGATTCGAAAGATGATAGTAGTTTTTTACTCTGTAATATGTCTTGTTCTATTATTTTCTTCTAACTGCATTTTATCTATGGCCTCTTTAGTGCGTGCTACTATCAGGTAAATATAGTGATCTAGCTGTACAAGATAATTTTTGAAGGGGTGCAAACATTTTTGACGATCATTCTGACTATTATTCTGAATAATATCTTTTACTTATTTGAATCCTATATGCAAATAGAAATTTACCATCCGCACCGTTCTTAGTTCCCAATTTGTATGGAAAAGTGAATTTCCAACTTGAGGATTGAAATCAGTAAAAGATAATTCAGGATTAGTCAGAGTGATCCTCAAAAAATTTTTCACCTTTAAAAAAATATCCTGTTTAAATAAAAATGAGATCCTGTCCGTGTCCATAATAAGGACATCACTTAAGAACGGCTTAAATGTTTGTAATAGTCAGAATAAAGTTTTTAGTAAAAGAAAAAATGGAGAAACGGAAGGCAGTAAGCAGTTTTATAATAAAATGTAAAGCACCAATTGTATTTATGACTTTCTTATATTAGCTACTTATTTAGGTCCTTTTAAATGGCCAGATGAAGACTAAAAATTTACATTGGCAATTAACGCCTCGGTTATTACTGTAGGCGGTATTAATATAAACATTGTTGCAAGGATATTGTTAATGTCAATAAAAACGGTGGAAAATACATATCTACTATAATTATACATTTTAAGTATTTCAATTAGATTATGTATCGTACTCGGGCCTTATTTTATTAAAGTTTAATGAATGATTTTCAGCAGCGTTTAAATTGCAATTTTCGGTCATTGATATCGTCAAGAGAAGGGAGGACTAGGATTTCAAGACCTCAGCATGTAGGCCGTATTGAAACAAATGTACTCAAAAAGTTATTATTTATCAATTTATTATTCTTTTTTACGTTTAGTATTGTAAAGACAGCGATGTCCGTCTAATTTATTGCTTCTGTTACTGATTTTGCCAATGTCCTAAAATCTTCAACATAATATTCAGATAATTACGTGTTCATCATCTCCCTAGGCTGGGAAAATTTTAGTTTTTACGAAAAGTGTTAAAGAGTAGCCCCCTAGCTGCTAAGCCTAAGCTTAATCATTAATAATATAGCACACTAGTTAGGCATTGTGCACTTTATCATAATACTAAAAGAAAGAAAATAAAATTAAATGAAAAATCTGTTTTTATTGACAGCTTTCACAAAATTGATATAATAACCGCAGTAAGGTCCATAAACGAAGTATCCATCTCTGTACACGGGTTTATCACAGCGTTTAACGCGGTCCGGTCAGTCTGTGGATTGGTAATCACTTAAGACATCTTATTGCGTCTTTTTGTTTTGAAAGGCACGATAAGAAGTTGACCCCGGCTACAACTTCATGTGGTAGATGGTAGTTGATGAGCCAATTGAAGGCCTTATGACTTGGTAAATTCCAACAGTGGGTAACCACAACTGTCTCTACCAAAGAATAAAACCGCCGCCAATTTATCGTCCTCCGCATCGAAGTAGTAAGCGAGGCAGTAACGCAGTGCGGAACGTCCCGTTTCTCAGAGTGTGTGCGTGTAAGAAATATGTGCGGACAGGCCGCGTGCGCTTGTATTATAGTAGGTAATTATACGAGTTCGTTTCTATGGAGTCCAGGGGTGTGACTCTAGCAACACGCAATGGGCCAGCATGGTAGAGCATGAGATTATTAGAGATAGATTTGTAAAAGAAGGCTTATGCCTAGTAGTGTGACAGTATAGAATGCGTTTGAAAAATACTCGTAACATAGTAGGTTCCGTTATGTGAACTTAGATGTCTATTTTCCTTATATTTATCCGGCTCTTAAATATTAAGTTACTATGCAAACGAATATCTACTCTATCTAAGTTAAGATAAAGCTTTCTTGTGTTTTCATCCTACACTTACCAAGTCCTTAAGTCTCCAATCGCCATAAAATGTACTAAGTGATGGTCTTTTTACGTCAATGAAAGTTTTATTAAAACATTTGAACTGCTAGATAACCTTAGAAACTGGAGATTTAATGAAAAAAATCTTATGAATTTATGCTTTCAAAACACAATGACCCGTGATCTTGAAATTATTATTTGTTGATACTGTTCTATCTGTATTACATTGGCTTGCTTAATCTTATTTATGAAAGTAGAGGTTAAGATTCATTTGGGTTATAATGTATAGCAGTTTTATATTAATCCATGATACTAGTCGAGGAGGTAGCGCTGCATTTGAGAGAGTCACAGAAAAGTGACAGACTCCAGTAGCGGTGGTGCTAAAGGTGACAGAAATGGTAACTTGGTGATTGTCATGATACCTAAGGCTAAGCAGCTTGACGCGATCACGCCGTGCATCTGTGTGACTTATGTGGTTTTTTATTTCGAGTTTCAATTCTTCTCTTCGACTCTACTGAGAACCTTTTATAAAAAGCAAAAAGAAATGCACTAAAAATACTATTTTTATAGTTAAGTATAACATATTTTGAAATATTATGTTTATTACAATCCATTACCAAAAACTGACCTGAGTGACGAAAACGGAAATGAATAAAAAAAATGGTCGTTAAAACTACATTTAACATTGAAACTTGCGTTTCTAGACCATGTATTGTTTGACTTGACAACATTTCAAAGCTTTTTACCATTTAGGTATTTTTTGCTGTAGTAGCATAGACTAATAGTTTTTTTTTGTAGTTTTTATTCGACACTTGATAATTCTTACACACAGTCTTGAAAGTTCTAGCAGTTTTTCCTTATTAAAGTGAAATAGGATAGGAGTTAAAAAAAAGGCTTGGGCAAATAAATACTAGTCAAGGTTATTGAGAGCTGATTTTTAACATAAATCTTTCTTTTGTAGCTATATTATTCCCATTAGTAGTTTTAGTGTTGAGACTGTCTTATATAATCAAGGGGATTCTTATAACTATACTCTTCAACTACGAATCTAATCCGAATCTTATTTTACCATGTAGGTAGGTATGCAACAGTTGCAATTTTTTCTAATTGCCCTTACTTAAATAAACAATGTTGCAATGAGTTCGTATATTATTGAAATTTGGCTTCTTAGTTCATAGGGCTTTTCATTATGCTGCTTATATTTCATTATGCTGTATCTGAAAACAGCCTAATATCAGTTATTGAAAAAATAGTGGTGAAGGGAAATTTCTAGCAAAACTACAGAGTTATAGATTTTATAGGTCCTGGTACAATTTAATACAACTGGTATAATTTAATTTGCTTACTTATACATATGTTTCGTCACCCTCATTGACCGTACAGGGATTATCGTAATAGTATGCTTACTGATGTAATCCATTTACAACTTTATCTGGCTTCAAGAATAGTGCAGTAAAGAAGTCTCATTCTGTGTCTCTGTAATGAGAAATAAACAAAGACATAAAAATTACATGTGATTTGACTATTGTGCTAATGCCCTCAAATTCTATTGTTAAACTTGGTGTAAACAGCTGTCTTTAAACTACGTGTGTACTGTCTATTGGTTGAATAATTGTAGTGTGCGTACGTTTGAGATTTACTATTGATTAAAAACTTATTTCGATATTACCAATGACATTTCCAGAATATAGTATTTCTGTTACCACTGTCCACTGGGCAGATTCTTCTGAATGATTTACAAACAAGTCCCAGATCAACTGCTTTCGTTAACAGTGAAGCTACAAAACTCTGTTCCTTCAAGTAAACACTCATGCGTCAAACAAAACTATGCTCATTTTCGTCAGTACCTCTCGAAACATCGTGCTGGAAATTTTTAAACCAAAAAAGAACCTGTGTGTTGAAATGCTGCTAAAAGAACAGTAAAGTGGACAAAAAGTCTAAAAGAGTACAGTATCACACGTAACTACAAGGGTTCCTGGTTTTAAACTCAGAAAGAAGATATTTAAAGTTCGAAATGTAGAAATAGTAAATCGATTACGAGCGCGATTCGATACGGAGACGAAGATATTTGTTATTTTGTGTGCTTTTTAGTAGCAAATCTACAAATACGGTACGGCTTCATGATTAGCGCCCTTTGCTTATCTGCAACTATTAATCTTGGCACTCATTAATGTGTGTCATGGAGGCTTTAATTTGTCGACACTTACACGCATACACAAAGAATAGCCCTATCATCTATCAAAATCAAAATCAAAATCAAAATATTTTTTTTTTTTTATTCATGTAGACCAGTTTTAGGCACTTATGAATAGTCATAATTCTAATAGTATTATAGGAGTGACTCTAGTTGCCAGTTCCAAGGGCAGCCTACCCCTCATGGAGAAGAATCTGGCAAGAAACTCCATGGTTGCTCTTTTAAATAATGGCTTACAATATTTTTGGATACATTGTTCTGAGATGTTATGTGAGAACAATGCGAGTCAACTAAACATAGGTACGCGCCTTAGATATACATATATACTTTTGATAAAATCACTATAACAGCTATGGGCTGACCAGTCCCAACAGACGGCACCCGTTCACGGGCATGACGCATGCATCAGCCATCGCTCTACTCAACCATATTGTAGGGAATTGGGCGACCCGACACATAACGCCACCGCTATCAGAACATTTCCGTGAGCATGACATACCCAAGCTGCACAGCAATCATCACGTTGATAGTAACTAAAATAGAGGGACTACATGGTGCTCACATAATTACAACCGTGCACATATTATTATTATACAATATAAATATATATCCAAAGATTCAATAAAGTGTCAGAGCATAATTAAAATTGATTTTGAAAAGTGAAATTCAATCAGCGCTAGTGGGTCGCAGTGTGCAGGAGGAAGCAGTACGCCACACATCTTTGTCTTCAATGTAATCCTTTACTTTATAGTAGGCTTTAGACATAAGAATACCTTTGACAACTGTTTTGAACCTAGTATCAGACAAATCCTTAATAATAGAGGGAATTTTGTTATAGAACCTAATGCAATTACCCATAAATGAATTGCTGGTTTTAGAAAGTCTGTAACCAGGTACTACAAGATTGTCCTTGTAACGAGTGTTAAGGTTATGGATATCACTCTTTTTTTGAAAGCAAGCTATGTTTTTGCGAATGTACAATATATTTTGGAATATGTACAGGGATGGTAATGTAAGTATATTTATTTCCTTGAAGAGTTCACGAAGGGAATCTCGCGGACCTATATTATAAATTGCACGTACCGCTCTTTTTTGTAATAAAAAGATGGTATCAAAATCCGCTGCCGATCCCCATAGTAGGATACCATAGGACATAATACTATGAAAGTATGCAAAATATACTAGCCTAGCCGTTGCCTCGTCTGTCACCTGCCGTATTTTTCGTACAGCAAACGCAGCAGAGCTTAGTTTACCTGCAAGTGCCTCTATATGAGGTCCCCATTGCAGTTTAGAGTCTATGGTGACACCAAGAAATTTAGTAAAGGGTACAAGGCTTAACATGTTTCCATCCAACTGTACATTTGTACCTATTTGACGTACATTAGGTGCCGAGAATCTTATACATTTGGTTTTTCCGGCATTAAGCAAAAGATTATTTGCAGAGAACCAATCTGATAACGCATTGAGAGTATAATTTGGTTCCACAATATCCCTATCTTTCCTATTAATTTTAAATATGAGTGATGTGTCATCAGCAAACAGGACTATATTCGTCATGGTGTCATTAATCATGTGGGGGAGATCATTAATATATACAAGGAATAGAAATGGGCCTAAAATTGATCCTTGAGGCACTCCCATTTGAACAACTGAGCCAGTAGAAGTAACGTTGTCGATCGACACCTTTTGCTCCCGATTCGACAGGTAAGAATTTACGAGATCAATAGACTTACCACGAATACCGTAATATTTTAATTTCAAAATAAGGGTGCGGTGATCCACGCAATCAAAGGCCTTTGAAAGATCACAAAACACTCCTAGAGCATCCTGCGCTTCTTCCCAGGCTTCTAAAACAGTTTTGATAAGGGTTGAACCGGCATCTTCAGTAGATCGACCTCTTGTAAATCCAAACTGTTTAGTGTGTAAGATTCTATTTTTATTAAAATAAGTTAACATTTGGCCTAGTATTAATTTTTCAAAGATTTTGCTTAGGGCAGGTAACACAGATATTGGCCTATAGTTCGAGGCATCATTTTGACACCCTGCTTTAAAAATTGGAACAAGTTTACTATGTTTCATAAGATCGGGAAAGATTCCGTCTATAATACATTTGTTAAAGATCAATGCCAGCATTGGCGCAATATTTTTTATTATAGGTGCAATGGCTTTAGTTGACAATCCCCATAAGTCTTCTGTACTTTTAGCAGCTATAGTTTGAAATGATTTTATGATGTCAGTGTATGTCACGGAAGTAAATTCAAAACTAGATAAGCTATTAAATTCAAAGTTTTTCTTTAAAAGTAATTCAGCTGCTATTGGAGACGATTGAAGACCTTTAGTAGTCTCAATGGGTATATTGGTAAAAAAGTGCTCAAAGTAGGCAGCAACCTCCGCTTTATCGGAAACTAATTTATCGTTAATTTTTAATGCCGCTATACTATTAGTAGCCCTACGATTACCAGTTTCGGTGTTTATTATTTTCCATGTGGTTTTTATCTTATTATCAGATTTTTTTATTTGACGACTTATGTAAATAGCTTTAGCTTGTACGCATACTTTTTTGAAAATTCTAGAATAGTTTCGTACGTAAATATGAAAATCATTGTTAGGTGTATAAGATTTTTTATCGTATAAGTCGTACATAATGTCTCTACTGCGCCTTATACCTGGAGTTGCCCAGGCACTAAAAGCTACCTTATTTCTAATATTAATTTTTTTGACTTTACAAGCTTTCTGGAACTCTATATTTATGGCATCAAATAAAGAACTGTACATCATATTAGGATTGTCATAGTGAGGATCTAATGTATATAGTTGTGACTCTAAATTGGTCTTAAAATTTTCTAAACATTTGGTTGTTAGTGACCTACATTGTATCGACTTGTGCCCATTGACAGCTTTATGATTTAATTTAATAATTAGGCACTTATGATCAGAGCGAATTCCCGATATAAGGTTTTTACCTTTTATTTTAAAGTTGGTTAAAATGTTGTCTATACATGTAGCAGAATCTAATGTCACTCTAGTGGGCTCAAAAAAATTACAATTTAAACTAAAAGATTCAAATAAAGATATAAAGTCTAGTTTATGACTGGTATCTACTAACATGTCAACATTAAAATCACCACATACTATAATATTTTTGTTCATTTTTATCCTTCGGAGGGCATCCTCCATAACGTCAAAAAATTGTAAGATATTAGAGTTAGGAGGCCTGTATACACACAAGATTACGTACTCCTCCGTCTCTGCACACGCGAGCTCGCAAACTCGTTCAACAGAGAGGTCGCGAATATCTCGTCGTTCCTTATGGACATATTGGTTATTTAACAAAATCATAGTGCCTCCACCTTCTGCTGACACTCTCTGGAACGAACTAGCGACATGATAGTCATTAATACTAAACAACATTGTGTCTGGCGTAAGCCATGTTTCGGTAAAACATAAAATGTCAACATTAAATTTCTCAATAAATAATTCTACATCTAAAATTTTGCCAGAGAAGTGATTAATATTTTGGTGTGACAGTAGTAAAAACTTAGCTTTCTTCTCTGTTGTCGAACAAGTCAGTTTAAATTACAATTAACCACATCATTATTAGTATCACTACTATGGATGTATATCCAAGGTTGAGCCTAAAACGTCTGTAGGTGCATGTTGATTTGCTGCCGACATATTGTGTACACTTCGTGTCGGAAGTGGTCGCCGCTAAGTTGTTTGGTCAGGGCGAGAAGTCAATCCACCTTCTTTGTTTGAAATCGGTAGTAATGTTTGAATGTCCGAAAGGATTTCATACCCAAGATGTTAGTTTAGAGGTTGTTTATCTTTATGCGTATTGTTTTATGTATGACTCTTATCCTTGCGCTCTTTTCCCTTAACAGACGAGTTGAATATCGAATGATTGTTCTCAGCTTGGTACTAGGTTGCCCGATCGGAGCGAGAAGGTGCTATTGTTTTTATCATAAGCAAATGAAAGAGATGTTTGAATAATGTGGTTTATTTATGTTTTTTGCTCATGATCTAGTATTTGAAGATTTTTTGCAAAAGTTTTGCGACAGAATAGGACAGGTTCTTTAACTGGCTTGAAATAAGCGAAATGAACATTTAATGGCATTGATTTAATTGTGCCTTCAGTACCTACTTAATTATTCGTTATGTTGAACATAACCTCATAATGAGGGCGAAGCTATTTGTCATTTTAGTTCACAATTTAGCGGAAATTATACGTAACTCATTTGTGTGTCTAGCTAATTACTCATGCCCTCAATATAATATTGGAAGCAAATAAACAAAATCATGTTGCAATATCAGTGGCCTATTAAAACAATGTTGGATTCTAATCGTTTGACCTAGTTTTAGGGTTGAAGGAAGGAAAATATAGATTCTTACTATGAAACAGTTACAACTGAATTAATGTAGCGTTTACCGCTGTACTAATTCACTTGAAACTTATTACTCTGTGGAATGCGTTTTTCTCTTTTACATTGTTTTGATTAGATAATATGTTAATGCGTCGTTCATCGTGAAAATACACTTTCCTCGAGTTACTATCTCTTGTAACAATGTAAAGTAAAATAAGAAGAGCGTAACCTAGTACCTTCATAAAATATTTATAAAATTTAAAATTTGTCATCGAGTGTTTGTTCTCACTCTGTGACCAAAGATTGTTGTTTTAAAAAGTCGTGTGTCCAGATTTCACCATGCGAATTCAAGTGTTCGTTGTATGCAAATTGTCGATAACTACACCAACACTGAGGCGTTTCTTTTGCGATGTCATTTTTGTCACTCCGCCCAATGCATATTCTTGCTGTATCACTTTCACCGGACCTTTTACTTTGAGACTTACTTTTCAATTTGTGGTACTGTTCTTATTGCGTGGATCAAGTTATTAAAGCTAACACGCTACTCTAGCGTCATTGTTGTTAGATTGTTCAATGTCAGCCTATATTATAGCAACTCAGCACGAATGGCCGTAACTAACTAGAGTTTTATTAACATTTAGTTATATCATACATAGAGATTAACCTCACAATCGACATCAGATTATACGTATTCATTGTATTCATTCAGTGTATTCATTGGTGTGGGATCTCGGCGTAAAATCAATTAGCGAAACGCGTCTTGCGGTAAAAGATAATAAGGAATAATTAAGAAACTTACTCGTTAAACATAAAACTCGGTGTTACTGTTAGGTAATTGAAAAATTATCTATTTTCTATTACTGTTTCTGTAAAAGTTTTCAATTTCAATTTTTTTTTTAATGTGTAGGTTTTTCCAAAGTGCATTAACGTGCTCGGAATGCTCCCTTTCCACAACATCTGCGATCTACTCCATGTTTGAATTGATTTTGCCTTCAAATATGACATCTGTTTCATCACAGCTGATGCTTGTTAAATGATTGTAGGGTAGCGTTTCGTTTCTTCATTTACACGTTCCACTTTGTCCAATAAGCGGAGGTGAGTAGTGTCAAATTGGTGATACTAGTGATTCGTTGGCAACGACCTTGCCCGATACTCTCATTCGCATCGAGCACGCAGTCGCTCGGTAAAGTGCGTTACGCACTCGCAGATGATTTCAACTTTGATTCTTTTTTGCGCATGGCATATTAGCTACCATTTAAAAAGTTATTGGCAATCTGATTGTTTCATAAGTCTTGTCGGTACGTTCGTTGTACACACAGAACATCTCAAACAGAATAGTAATGATCAAACTAGGGTACTTATTTCAACTCAACTAAAGTGTACAGTTTATTGAGATGTTTATCCTTGTGTAGGCCATTCATATGCTACAGACGATTAGCGAGCCTCTTGACCGCCATGCCTGCGATGGCTTTGGCAAGGAACACTAAGTATGAGATCAACAATGTCAAGGTATGGTTTTGTTATGTCAATATTGCGCAATCTACTCGCACTCACATAACCGCCATTACTCATCTGCAAGCCTGATATCACAAAAATTTACAAATTTTTTGTTCGCGTCGGACCAAAGTGCGGTACAATCGCGTGCAATTGTAAATTATAATTGCAGATGGTCAGTTTTAAAGTAAGCGGTCATGTGTATCGCTGGAAGTTTTTCTCCATTGCGTCCGGATTTGTTCTTGTTGCCGGTCGTTACATATTAATCTTTTCCACGAAAGACCATTATGTTTTTGTTATACAGATACTTGTGAAGGGCTTGTCGTGATTTATTCGCTTGCCAGTGAATAAATTTTACACAATTTACAATATTATTATTACCGTGTCGATACAATATAGCAAGCTATACCTGCTCCAGCCTTTTTGTTAGGTTTGCCTTCGCAAGCACACAATATACATGTAGACCGAAACCTGTGCAGGCAACCGAAGCAAAATCGAATTACATATTTGCTCCGGTCGACCTGTACAGGCAGATCTGACAAAAGACCGGAGCCTGTTTGGTCGGCTTAAGTCATAAAAAGATTATCATTAATGTGTGACGCCTCCCGTAACAATTTTGAACACCTCCAACGATGCTCCCACATTTGTGTCATCTATTGTCGCGATGAATTTTTAACTACCGTTTATAATTATAAAGAATGTCAATTGTATGTAAATGTTTTATTAAAATCGAAGTGGTAAAGGTTGGCGGGGTCGTCCATAACGTCAAGCTCGTGGAGGGCAGTAAGTCAGTGTATCTCTGGACAGCTCCCCGCCCCGGGGTGTCGGCGCTGGTTTATGCAGGCACACCTACTCGGAAGATTTGCTTCACACGACTGTCTCCGCTGCTGAATTATTACTCTAAATCATACTATCGTTTATTTCGCATTTAATTTTATCGGGTTTCGATTCTTTGTATTTTTTTTTATTTCTGAGATCATCTTGCTTATTGTTCCAGTAATATTTAAGTAATTTCACTGCGTTTTTATCTTTTTTTGGATCGTTTGTTGAGTGAATCGGTGGTGCATCATTAATAGAGTATTACAGTAGTCGGTTGGACATTTGTAGGCCTTACAAATATGGCTAAAGTTTGTAGTTATCACTTTGCAAATCTCGGTATTGGTTACGAGTAATTACGACCGGTGTACTTATCTGTTCACATAAATCATTTGTCACATAGACACTTAACAGCTGCTGTTAATAATTAATATACACATTAAATTGAATTTGATTTGCAAATGGTGGTAGTAGTGGTAGTCACGCAAGAAGGTTAAGCGTTACTTATTAACTATCATTGGACCGGCCTTTAGGATTGATCTCAATTAAAATAACTGGAACTTGCTCCTAGGAACCTACATGGAGCGCACCGAATTCTTTAGGGTTTTTAAATGTTAATATATTCCAAGTAAAATCATTCTTCATTATGTGATGATTTACGCTCACTAATTACATTATTTTAAGAAATTTATTGTAGTGAAGCAGCAAAACTTGATTGTTTGTTTGCCCGTTTATCCTCTACTATTTCTACGTTCTGTAATTATCCAACTAGCTTAGTGCACAGACATGATTCTCGTTAATTAATAGTCAGTGGGTTAAATCCGGTTTAATTTAATTAAGATCCAACAAATTTTGCTATTAATACTCACTTCAGCATATATTTACTTTCGGCACTACAGAACCGGTTCTGATTAATAAACTTGTGTTTATTCACTGCAATACAAATAATTGAATTATTAATATATTGCATTGCTGTAGCGTTTGTAGTAACATTGTTACATTATATTAGCGATTGTAGTACGTATTTTACTAATCAAATTGAATCAATCTTGTCAAACGACGAGAAATGAGATACAAAAGGAAATATAGTTGAAGAAACACTTCTAGAATCAATCAAATGTATCAAATGTAAAATCCGTCATATGTAAAATCTATCAATAGTAAACTATGATCTCAAAAGTAGAATCTGTCAAATGTAGAGTAAAAGATAAAGCAAATAAATAAGTATTTAGCTGATATTCATCACCAGTCACTTGTATATATTACAAGTAATTGAATTGAAAGCTTTTTATGATATACTGTTATTAGCTGCATAGTTTAAAAGTGCGTAAATATTTCAAATAGCTTCAATAACAATCGCAACCTGTCAGGACCAGTCGATGGTGCATCTGCTTTCCATGTAAAACGACAAATCTTTGTATGCGTAAGACAAGTGTTTGTCCTTTGTCTGAGAGCTATGCGCCTTCGCCCGTGGGCTTCTACCTGTTCTTAGGTTCCTTAAATTTTACTTTAGTTGTCTGCAAAATTGTGTTACCAGATTCAGTTAATATAATAATTAGTTGTTTGGTATTTTAGTCTAGACTAAGTCTGCATCTTTGCACAGATTTACAATGGTTGATCCTCTGCTGGCTTAAAACTGTATTTCTCATTCATCGTCACCGTCATTGTAAATTGCACCTTAAGTTAATAAACTGGGTTTAAAATGGAGATTAATGTCGAGTGCACAGTGTCATCGACAACAGGTATCTGCTCACTTACCTTGACCGCGCACGTTGTCCTCTCACTTATAGAATGATCATAGATGTCTTCGATGCGCCTGAGCATCTAGCGTAGTAAACCCTGCTCTATGACTTTGTATTGCCTGACAAATGACGGTTGATTACATCTAAATTAGACCGTTTTTCTGTTAACATTTCGGAATATTCACTACATCATTTATTTATTTTGTTTCTGAATGATTTATGATGATAGTACTTCAACTTTTTATACGTTGTTTATTCTTTTTTATTTTATATCAATCTTGATTTATATGATTTTGATTATCGAATTGTTTTTTTTTTAACAAAAACACCAACCTGTATCTTTTTGGTTTAAAGATGAACTTTGATGCGGGTTGACGTCGAATCTGTTCTTTGGTGGTTCATTTTGTCGTGTCACTGAATCGTAAGCGAGGACACGGCGTTAAGCAACTTTTTGTCCCATAACACATATCAGTTTATCTGATTTCCACACGAGTTTTTAATTTAAATATGATCGTTTTAAAGATTGCGTTGATGCCGTAGTTTATTCAATTCATGTCAATAGATTGTCCGGCGCTCGCATCATATGATTCATTGCCACTCAATCGCGATGGGAGATTAAATAAACCGTCAGTGGCCGTTCTCGCATCGTCGATGTGATTGTATGTGCGTGCGGGGTTGACTTTCATGCTATATTGCCGCTAATTAGATCGTGGCGTTTCGCAACACTACCCAGGCCGAACTTTGGTTCACTTTACTAAGATCTGTTACATACAAATTGTTCGTATCGCGTTTTTTTTTTTCACTTCAATATTTTGTACAAGACAGACGACATGCTGATTTCTTAACGTCAGAAAATATTATAATAAGGTGTGGTTGATATGGATGAGTGAATAAACATTATAAATTTGGCTGCATATCAAAGACAGATGATTCTTCTCAGAAACAAGATATGTTTAAAATGTTTTATTGCAAAGGTCGTACAGAACTGGCATTTGAGATAAATAGGACATTCTGTGTAATATTGGTGCGGCAGTAACCCGCCTCGCAAGTAGTCTATTTGCTGCGTTCCGTTATCACTGCAGCGATAGCAGCTGGTCGATAGCTCGACCATTGCACAAGCTCGTGGGCTTATCTCGGAATGCAGTTTACTGTGCACTTCATTCGCCACCAGACGTAAAAAATTGGGGCGCTGGAGTAACCCTTAAATACATTAATTAACAGGTTTAAATGATTAAAAGTCAATTAGTAGTATCAGTAAGCGTATTGTGACAGGTCGGTGTAGTGCAATAGTGCGTCGTGGTCCTAGTCGCCGGTGGTCATCGGCCCCCATAGGTGAGTTTCGCAAGTCCAGTTAACCGTATGAGCCGATCACATTAATATTCTGCGGTTGATTTTATTGCAAACCTAGCGTATTGCGTTCACCTCTGCAGGTAAACCTATATTTTATTGGTTTCTTATAATTGTACAACATAACTTGAACGTATAATTTATATTTAAATTGTGGTCGTGAATCGTACGGGAGAGCAGTGAGACAAAGACATTCCGAAGTGTCGAGACGAGAGGGAATCTTCAGTGAAGGGCGGCTCGCAGACTGCTTTCATCGTGTGTAAATGCGTGCCGCACAAAAAACGGATAGGCGGCCAATAAAAACCCTGTGTGGAGAGAAGCCGAGGGGCGGGATCGCGGGTGCAGCGCGCTGTGCCCGTAATTGCATGTTGCAGTCGGTCTCGGCCGCGCTGGGTGCGCGCACGCAGCCTCCACATCCCTCGCACGCCCGCACTCGGGTGAACGACTCCCCAATCAAGTATGCGTACGATTTTCACCACCGCCACATCGTACCCACTCCTTGTTTTTCGCGATCATTGATCAATCTTTGTATTTTGGTCAGAAGAGAATTTCAGTAAGAAGCGTCACCGTTATTGGCGTTTAGCGTGTGTTCCGTGTTCGCTTCAGCGATCACATAGACTTAATAACTTAGGGGTTGTGTGGTATTCGCGTTTGTTGCCGCTGTAGACTTGACGATCATGACGTGAGTTGAAATGTTTAGGCTTGTTATAAGTCCAAATCGGTGTTCCGTTATAAATTGTTGTTTTTGTATTGTTGCAGGGCGAGCGTTGCCTCTACAGTATCTTTAGCGGGTGGGGAGGCGGGTCCTCCGGCCCCGGGTGAGGACGCCGACATGAAAGGCGTCGAAGCCACTCCAGAAGAACAAGAACGATTAGCGACAGGAAACAATAATGGATCTCTCGACTGCAAACACACGGCCGCCCGGCAGCAGCCGCTCGCCGAACGCTCCGTGTTCGCCTCTACCAGAGTGTTCATGCTGGTGTTCCTGTCGGGCTGGGTTTTGCAGGGCATGTTCTTAACATACTTCGTCAGTGTTACCACGACAGTTGAAAAGTTGTTCAAAGTAGAGTCAAAAACGACGGGCACATTGCTAGCGGCGACAGAGATCGGTCAGATATGCACAGCGTTGTTCCTGACGTACCTAGCGGGGCGCGGGCACCGGCCGCGTTGGATTGCGTGCATGATGCTGGTGCTGGCAGTTGGCGTGATCGGCTGCGTGGTCCCGCACCTGCTGTATGGCACGAAACTGCTGGACGTGCACCTAGACGCGCATCGCGCCGGCGCCGCGCCCGTGTGCAACACCTTCGGGAACTCGTCGTACCTGTGCGACGCTGCTCATGTCAATAGCACCAACACGCGCTCATCGATCACTGCGGTGGTCATCCCGTGGCTGTTCGTTTGCCTGCTAATAGTAGGCGTGGGTCAGACCGGCATCGCCACACTCGGCATTCCCTATGTGGACGATAACGTCGGCAGCAAGCAGTCGCCGCTCTACATGGGTGAGTGAATCTATATTGTTATAGCTGTTAAAGTTTATTGCAGTTAATTGTATGAAGTGAGCAGGCGCGCCGGAGAGTCCTTTGGGCGTGTTCCCTGTAACAAAAGCGATGGTCGTTTGGTTAAGTAAATTATTTTGAGTATCGATTGAGATAGTTGGTTTGATTGTTAGTGTATTGCGAGTAATAAAATGGGCACATAAAAGTGTATAAATCATAGCCGCCGCCCACTGCCCGCCTACAGGGTACTCTGCCGGCCGCCCTCTGGTGCGTTGCGTAATTAACAACCGACTGGAGTGCAGCGAGCATTGCCATTAATTGCAATTTTGTAGCATCCTTTCTGTTTTACTGTAAATATACACAGTCAATTCAATATTTTACGCCGTCCATGGGTCAAACCTTAAATCAAACTTCTATAACAAGTTCTTATAATAAAATACATCAATAAAAAGGAAACAATAGTTGTTTGGGTGCCGCGTACGTAGTCGTGCACGGAGTGCAGAGCGTAGTGTGTGTGTTGTTGTGTCTGCAACGTATCTAATGCGTCTACTGCACCACCACTATAACATAAGCACCAGGTTACACAAAACGCGATAAACGGAGACCAAAACCTCATGTTGTTTTATTATTTCCAAAATGCCCTAGAAAATACCTACATTTAAAAAACATTATGTTTATTATGTAAAAAGCACCCAAAATATATAAACAGTCACCGCGATGATTTAATTTTATGATTATTTAACTTTGGCATTTCGTAATCTCATTTAAATATGTTTTCTGATTCGTATTCTTTGACATTTACATTAATACCAAATTTACATTTACAAAAGTATCGCGAATACGCCGCCCGCATTGTAACACCTAATCTACCTACTTACTTTCCTTTATTTTTTGCCAAAAAATGTCAGATCAGCGCGATGTTGAAATAATAAAAAAAAACAAATTAAAAAGTATTAAAGTGGAATTGTCTCGCTTGACTAAACTTTCAATATTTACATGATTTAAACTTGTATTATGTTAGGGGTACAGATAGCTGTTCAAATTTTCAATAATTATTTTAGTACCAAGGCCCATACATTTATTGAACGTCTCCTTTAATGGTCGAACACTATTCGGCAAATTATGAAACAAGGAAACAACCATCGAAATACTCTATTTTAAAATTATAATCTCTTGTGCAAAATATTTTTTAACACAAAAATTATCATTAGATTGAGTGTTTGAACGCAATATTTCCTATCCTAACCTAACTAAAAAGGACAAAAATGGCTAATTTTTTTGGGGAAAAACACACATGATAATTTCAAATTCTATCCCAACTAAAATAGGACAAAAAATGGCTTTTGGTAAACACATTATGAAAAATTCAATTTCGACGAAAATTTGTTCAAAAAGCGTTCAGTTTAAAAAGCGGCCATTACACTTACTTGTTAATAGACAAATACTACGTATAAACTTTTGTTATTGTACCTAATGCTGTGATAAGCACAAAAGCACATAATGATTTTAAACATTGGGCTTGCTACTCGCTGTCAGTGGGCCCTGTACCTTTACGTTGTGGCCTTGTAACGATTTTGTAGAATAAGTATCGAGCGACTATTTTCGTACTTGCAAATTGGTGCATAAAAATGTTTTTCAATTTTATGTCCATTATACGCCGTGTTGTGTGTGGTCCTGGCTATAAATGGTGAAATAATTGTAATTTCTTACTGGAAGTGAGTTTATTTACATAGTTTGGGTGTTGCATTATGTCGCATCTAACTTCTCAAACAACACAAAAACGGTTAAAGGATATTGTCTAATGTCCTCATTATCGAAATCGGGTAGCTATCCTTAAGATAAGGACACACATACACACATCAGCCCATCGCCGTACACTGGTAAACGTGACCACGTTTCGGCTCTGTAGGTCATTACGGGTAGGAATTGGCGATTTAAAGAGATCACGCAGCTTCCCGAATACCGGCCAGCCTCAACCAATAACCTCGAGAGATGCGTCATTTACGACTACCGTTTGACCCGGTTTACAAGCTCTGACAAGACCCGTGTCGCATGCGTGTTTCCCGTCATTCCCCGGGTTATTCTTGTTATGAAACTCTCCAAAAGCTATTCTAACCTCGATAATATCAATGTCGGAAAGCTCATCTGTAAGGTGTGAGTCTGGTCATTTCAAGACAACGACAAAGTTAAATGGTTCTAGCTAACGTGAAAGAGTTGCAGTTGTTTAAGAAGGTAGAAAAGAAGAGAGATCCCACCTCACGCTTGACCTAATTTAGGAAATTTAGGAAATTGATGAGAACCATATAATAAGTCGTACTTCTAACGAAGAACTACGATAGTTGATGTCATTAACATTTCCCAGCCATATTTAATTCCGAATACAAAAACCACTGTTTAAAAACGGGGACATACTCGTGTTTTCCAATTAGGTTTGATAATTTAGATTTATGTTACATCTAGTGAACTTGCCAATGATTAGATAAACGCTGAATGTACGTTTGTTTTATGTGGGCCAGTAATTATCGTGACACTCATTCAATGTAGCCTCTTCAATTGCGTCTCTTATCTCGTGTTATAGAACTCTAATTAACGAGATATCTTTGACTGCGAGTGTCATAAGTCTTATAGTGCATGCATAGATGATTGTTATATTCCGGTCCATGACCCAGTTTAAATGTATTTTCAAAGTTTTCGTTTTCTTCTCTATAAACGTTTTAATTAGGTAATTTCCTTTGTTTAATTTATTCTAATACATGAGTAGCTAAACTTCAACTTAATTTATAATGAAAACCTTTGTTTAACGAGTATTACTCGACGATAAATATCTGGCATTGTACATAATTTGTTAAGTATATGGCACTTTTTTAATGCCAGATACAAGTGCTGGATAAATCAGGTAGTCCAGAGGAGTAAACTATTTGTGTAAAGAAAGACGTGTCTTATTAAGTTGCTAAATATTCAAACACTGTTTGGAATCTATAAGAATTTTAAAGAAAATTGTCTTTAATAATAAATTTATGAAATTATTGCATTGCATGATTTAACACAAGCCTTCTATAAACATGTGTGGGTTATTAATACACCAAGCAAAAGAGTTGAATGTGTATTAAATATAGAAATAGTATTTTATTGACGTCTGAATCGTAACCTGTAATTGAAAGGTCAATATTGCAATGATCGATTTATGTAAAATTAAGTTGTTTTGTGAGCATACCTCATGGCTCAATACGGGGCCCTCTACTGTTTAAAGATAAATATAATCTTTAAATAGAAAAATGCCTAAACCTTTGTCAATCATGCATGACTAAGTACAAGGTATAGGTAGCCTGCGAAGGTGGTAATTAAAAGTACAGGTATATGTACAATTACGTGTACATGTACAAGGTACATGTTTTGCCAAATTCGGTGTTGTACGCCAAATTAAAATTCAAAGTAATAACTTAATGTAATTAAATCATATAAAAATTCTACTCTAAGCAATCAGATTATCAATTAAGCGATTCTAATAAAAAGCGTAATCATAAATAAAATCAATGTAATAAATCTATTGTTTATAAGGTCAGCCATAGCCTTGTTTTTAATACAAGGAATGGATAGCTAGTATTTAACCATCAATTTCTTATTCACAGAAGTTGTTAGCTACAACAATATCAAATATTTTACGGCTTTACTCACGGATTCATTTCGGGAATGCCCAACTAGATTAGAACTCAAACGGAGTCCATTTTCAAGAGCGAGTGTAGTTACGCGGTGGGTCGCAAAAGTTATATTCTAAAATACAACAATATCTTTATTCAAGATTAAAATATCCTTTCCATCACAAATATTTTTGATAATGACGTTAGCTAATTAGTAAATTCGGTAATAATCCTGAATATCAAACATAATTAGTTCGCTCACAATGCGTACAACGGAAACAATTATTTAATAACACGCGACGTAATATGGTAATTTATAAAGCAATTAAATCCTGTTGCGTTAGCTGGTGTCGACCTAAATAAGACACAATACGCATGTATACTCATTAATTGATATGATTGTGGTGTGGATTATTTAGGTCAATTATAAAGTGTGATCATGACCTTGCACTGCAGGTTAGGGATGTGAGTAAGAAAGGTTTTTTCTGGTGTCAATTGTTAGGTATTTGTTTTTGAAAATTTTAAAGAAATTATTTTCGTTGAAATCCAATGTTATCGAACTATGAACTATGTTTTGTAGTAAGACGGATAGTTAAATAGTAAGAATTTAGACAAGGGTACATGGTACAAGGGTAGACGGATAAATGTTTAACAATAATAGGTTAGGTAGTTTCATGACAAATAATTAAAAATCAAAACCCAACATTACCATCACTAAAGAAATATGTGCGCAACTCCGATATTTTTAAACATACAAACGTTATTGCTAATTTATGGTCAGATATTAAAGAATTCCTATTCAATAAACCTTGTACACAAATTGTGCAATATTAATAGGAAGTTATCTAAAATAGTCAAATGGAATTGTAGTAGTATCGACTTCAGGCTAATGATGGTTTTCGAGAATATTTTGTGCTAGTTTTCCTTGTCTGTATTCATGTTGGAAAACAATGTGCATGTATTTAAACCAGATTCAGCACCCGATTTCGTCAAACCTCGATTTAATCTTAGTTTTGGTCCCAGTTTCATGTATCTTCTATGCAGATGTTTTGTCATACTTACTTCATAAACCTAGACAAAGTAAAGCAGTTATATCGATTCAATTGCCCTCAGTATTGCTGAGTTCATTAACCTATATGGTGGCTAATACTCTAAAACTTTTATAGTATGTACAGATCGATCGATATGCATATTTTAAGATCGTGTCCCTCGTTTATAATTCAAGAGTGCACCGTATTTCAATGTTCTGTGTAGCTCTGTTATGCATTTAACGTATGCAATTGCTATTTTAGTAGGTACCTAGATGGTTAGCAAAGTGTGTCAGTGTGGCGACGCGTCGCGGCGACAATTTCAGCTCGTTGCCGAAGTCAGCGTATCTCAATGTAGCTCACTCCTTAACGTTGCCCTAATTTTGTCCCTTGTGCTCACCGTTCGGGAATGCTCCAGCTTTCTCGATGTAATCTTGGCGTCTTTTCCGTATATTGGGAAAGTATTTTGGTATATCCCAGTGGTTTAATATATTAACGATGTTAGCGAAAGTGTGGATGTATAGACTGTAGTATTTATTAAAACCGCCAGTTCTTTGAGGGTTCAACATTATTTGTAATTCCTTAGATGTTGTTAGAAACTTGTAAGCTTGGCTTCTACTTTTATCTTCTTCCTTTACAAAATAATTATTTAAATTTCCATAGTTTGTGCCAATAAAATTTTCCTGCGATAGTTCGAGGTCGTACGAACATCAGTCTCTTGGTCAATATCTATAGGTGTATGGTCAACTAACCTCGACAACTTCGGTCAATCAACAGTTGTCTAGTATCATTTTTTTTTTATAATTGTTATATCTTAGAGTTACAAAATGGTTAATAGCAGATACTAATATTCCGTTTGAAATAAGATTAGACAAATAACGGCCGAATAACAATAGTTTTTTTTTATTTTAGTGTAATTTTTTAAAGTTATGGAAAGGTATTTAATGTAAAATAATAGAGCTTTTTCTGCGCTTTCATGGAAATAACGTCGTGTCGTTATTATAACGTTATTATTCTAATGTTATTTTGAACAGAGTATAGATCACCCTAAAAGGTTTGTTGTGGTTTTCCTTGTAGCAATCACAATTTTTATCCCCGAACACTGTGATTCATACCTTTTTCAGAGAATATTTTGGCTTGCCGATAGTGTTTATGGCCATGGGGTATTTATTTATTGTCTTTTTTTTGGATGAATTTTATAATATGTCGCTAAATTAAATCAGACTTTATTAAACGCTTTTTCAAGTTTTTCAAATTCCTCGTTGTAATTAGGATTTATAGTAGGGATAGATATAATGTAATGCACTTATAAAACTTTTATATTTTTCGCAGATAATTTATATTATACAACTCTCATAAACATATAAATGTTAATACTTATCAGTTAAAATGCTTGTTTTTTTTTTAAAGAATCATATTATCGGTTTGCAATCTGATTGCGATTAATTATGCCTTGTATGGACGAGAAAATTACCTCGGTATTACGGGCATTGCAATGCTTATGCAACTTTTTTGCGAGTGCACTATCAAATTGCGTTCCAACTAATCATTCATTGCTAGAGTTGACATAGGTCAGTTCTCTTGCAACATCATCACTAGATTAGATTACGCTTGTACGATTACGATTAGATATGATTGTGTCAGTTATTATTATCGTCCCCGCCATTTATTGAGGCTTATTATGACGTTTTTCTTTTGTTTATTTACCACACATTTCTCGTATAGGTAAAATTTACTGCCTGAAAACATTTCTAGAATGTTTGGGCAGGTGTTTTCTAAGAATCACAGCGTACCTATTAGTGTGTTTTCCATTTGAATTAGTCATACTTCTAAAAATGATTATGCATCTAAAAGAGCAATGAACTCTGCACCGATTAAGAATTGTGTTCCTATTCTTTGACCATTAAAAATATCGTGACTGGCGAATATTATGCCAGTTTGATGGTAGTCTTAAATTTTACGAATTACCCGTGGTCTATTTGAAGGAATATTTATAAAGGTTTATTTTAAGCCTTATCAAACTAGATGACGTTATTCACGTAAATACCAAATAGTAATATTATATTGAATCAATTGGTAATTGGTGTTACAGAAGTTTCTGTTCATAAATGTATAGGGTACTGAGGGAACCTTAGGACTCTGCTTTTCCAGGAGTTACCACACTAGGAGTTACTACACTTTGAAATGAAACAACTGATTCATCTGCGAGTTGGCTAAAAACTTAATAAAATATTTATTATTATAGAATTTCATTACAGAACACACATTTTTGATTTAAAAAAGATGACTTCCGTCACTAGAATAAAAAAGAGGAAATGGAGCTGCTCATCACACTATGTCTCAGCGCAAGCAGGTTCGTAGCTCTTCATGCAGGCCGTATAGGAATCCGCCACAGTACGTTCTAAAATATTGAAATAAAAAAGAATGCTGCACATTTATATAAATGCATTTTTATTCTCTAAAAGTCGCTTTCAACGTTAGGCGTATCAGTAGTGTGATAGTGCTGTGAGATGACCTTATTTACACAGGCGGGCTTGACAAGGTTATCTCTACGAGCCCTGCTGCCTTTCGTATCAGTTATTTATATTCGTCTCTATTATTATAGAAGAGCAGATAGTCTATGTAATTTATAGATGGGCGGATTCATCCGTTCATATACATGAACTGATTTTTTACACAAAAAACGCCTGCAATATACGCCGAATTGTCGAGCCTTACCTACCTAACCGCGTTTGCCTACCGGGTATATTTTAATGATGCAATTCGTCATTTTTGACAATCACTGAGCGTTAATTCGTGAGAGCAGCACTTGACCGATGTTAATGATGCATCAGAACCGGTAAGAACGAGTGTACAGGACATAATAAAAACTTGTACCGAGTCGCGAGCTCCGGCCGTTTTGAAAAACGATCCTGACGAGGCCATTATTTATTACAAAAGCGCATGATGATAATAGGAACGTATATTTTATTTTGTATCGAACGTGAAGCACGCGAGCTGAACTCACGCCCGTCGGTTTTTTGGCAAGCGATGCGGTTGGTTTCTGGGAAAGATTACATTCGGGACCTAAGTACCTGATTGTTTTTCGGTCACTCACCCTGCAACGGTCCTTTGTTATTTTATTATAACTGGTTTTAATTTAAAAAATTAGGACACCTTTAATCATTCAGCCGCATCGAAGGTTTCGTCTTCAGTTTGCGGCGTATCCCTAACATATTTTCGCCTCATTATGTATTTAAATCAGTCACTTAAATGCAGTAATAACAACATAATTTAATAGTCTATAATAATATTAGCATTTCTCGGAATAATAATGTCAGTAATCATTGGAACTCGGTGTGCGTCCGTTTTTCTGTCGTTCTAACTGAGGTAGCCGTATGCAGTATGCAGCAGCGATCGTTGACAGCGGTAATTCCTCATACGATAATTTGTTGTGGCGAGTTCAATGGCCCTCAATTAGCCCCAGAGCCCTAGCCCTATTGAGATAAACGACTGCGGTCGAGTTCGAGAGTCCATCTCAATTTGCATAACTACCATCTCCGCCTTACCGATTATGTTCATTAATATTTACTACGTCATTAAATGACCCGATACTTAATAATATTTCTTAACATGAGGTCGATATTGAATGTTGCTATTTTGAAAAGATTTTATTAATTAATTTTTGATACGCATACAAAGTTATACTAGTATTTTATCATCGTGTCAAAAATATAGGAAACCCGCAAACGAGAGCCATATTAGGCATATGTATGGTTCAAATTTAAACACGGTTGAACCATACGACATAAGTTGCTACGTTTGTTCTACGTGGTGGGTGGTTGTCGTGCGCTTGAGTGGTGTTAGTGATGCGTGCACTAGAAAATGTTCGATGCGTGTTGAAGTGCTGTAATAGAATTTGTTACTGTAATATTATTTAATACGCCATGGGCAATACATAATTTATCATGATTGTGACTCTTATTATTTTAGATTTTTATTTTGTTGTATTCGCATTGCATGTAGGGAGTTCAATAAAATCACTGCTTCAAATCACTGTGATTTTGTTACTGTGGTTCCAAGTTCCACGCAACACACACAACTGTTTTAGTAACATTCAAATTGTGGCGTGCTTATTGGTTACTTTGAATCGACTTTTTTCAATAATTTTAATATGTATGTAATTTTTATACACCAGGGGGCTTAGCCAAGTTGACTATCTACAATCGCTAACGAATAGAAAACGAAAGCAATGTATAGGATGACATTACTTTTATCGATATGTCACGTGGTCAAAACAAACGAAAAGAATCTAATCCTATACATTTCTTTCGTTTTCTATTCGTTAGCGATTGTAGATAGTCAACTTGGCTAAGCCCCCTGTTGTGTAAAAATTAGCAAATCGTTTTAAAATCCTTTTTGAATTTAAAAACAAATACTAACCTATTATTCTCTTTGTCAACAGCTATCACAATTGGAATAAGGGTCATTGGCCCGGCCTTAGGGTTCCTGCTGGGAGCCCTGTGTACTAGGGTGTATGTAAACCCTCTCTTGAACCCTGACTTCGATTCCAGTGACCCGAGGTGGGTTGGAGCATGGTGGCTGGGTAAGTAATATCTCTGTTATTATTATTAGGTCTTAGGATCAGGTTTTCTGAGGTATGGAACACCAAAAAGAACCCGAATAAGATGCGCTCTACCACCCATTAAGAATATTCTTTATTGTACACCATTGAAATTACATAAGGAGTCTTATCATTACGATTAGAGGTACAATGGGCGGTCTTATCGCTAAAAGCGATATCTTCCAGACAACCTTTGGATGGACAAGAGAGATTTAAAAAATTTAGGGTAGTCTGAGGTGCACATGATACAAATATATACAAAATATAATACATATACCCATTACATAAACATACTTATATAACCTAAACATACTTATATAACATAAACTAATACATATGTATAATTGTATACCCATTAAATAACTTAAATAGATACCATACTTAAACATATTTAATTTGGTAAAATATATATATATTAAATAATAAAATTGAAATACTTGACGAAACTTGTGCCGTGTGGTTTCCGACCTAAGAATAGAACCACCTCGGAAGTCTCGGAAAGCACGTTAAGCCATTGCATTGTCCCCGTTTGTCATGAAGATCTTTGACAGTCGATGTAGAGTCAGTACCCTCATAAAATCTTGACAACTGATCTAACTTGAGAATAACTTATCCCTTTGGATTGCGGAGGTAATAGGCAGTCGCTCCGTGGAAAACTAATATTCAGCTGCACCTGGTTAGATTGGAAGCCGACAACAAAGTTTGGGAATAATTTAACGCTAGGAGATCTATGAGGATGAGTTGACGAAAGCTTAAAAATACGTATAGAAAGACAGCCCTCCTACATACCACATACCTTTAACTCTGCAGGTCAACTTTATTATTTTATTAGGTGGTAGAGACACGTAGATTCTACATGTCTCATTCATGCTATCATAATCATAATCATCATTTATTTGTGAACATTCATAATCATAATCATCATTTATTTGTGAACATAAGTAATTTTAAATAGGTCTTAAAATAACAAAAAAAATTGTGCGCTATGTCCTACTATAAATAGTATTACATAATACTAAATTACTAACAATAAATCAGATTTTTCAATATACCTTGCTTTCAAAATAATAATATGTCAATAACAATAAAAATACAAGTTTTCAAGTTTAATACAAAAAAATGACCATAGTTATTAATTAAATGTCAAAGATTTTTGACAAAATACAATATTTTATCATTAATATATTCATCAATGGAATAGTATGCTGTTTCAATCAGGAATAATAAATTATATTTATTTTTAAACTAAAGTTTACCTACATTGTAGAATTTAGTAGCATGAATGAGCCGGGTCGACCTTGTCTTCAAGGCGGAAGTTGGTATCGTCCAGCCCAGATCCATCCCTCAGATAGGTTTTACCGAAAATTATACCAGAACACGACAATGTCGCTTGGGCAAGGCTTTGTTTCTCTTTTGTGTTAACACTAGATAATAAAAATTCGGTGTGCATATACCTACTTATCATATAGTTTGCATACGTGCTTATAGAATATTATAAAGTTATGAAATAATTTTTAATAATTGAATTTATTTGAGGGGGGCTGCCCTATATGTAAGTAAAGTGTGTATGTATTTACCATGAAGGGTTTCATTTAAGAGGGTTTGTCCCAAGAAACATTATTAATAAAGAAATAATAAAATAATTAAGGAATATTTTTGATATACCTACTTAATTAAGTTTGATTGAGTTGCATTATTGTTGGTTTATTTTTACTTATACCTACTTTGTGAAAAAAAATATATCTCTGCGCTACTCCTTTATTAACTATTCAGACAAAATGCTGTTAATTGATAAAAATTCTATTACCTATAATATTAAAAGAAATGCTTCGTGCGCGAGTCTCACTCGAATTTGCCCGGTTTTTTCACTGTAATAAAACTTACAAGAGATTTAAAAATAATTATTTTTTGTCTGTGTTTAACATGGTAGGCATATTTTTAATTATGTGATTAATTCTATTTAAAAACGGAAGCGTTTTTATTGCATTTTAACGGAATAAAAGGTAATTTTATTTAACATTAACCTGTTGGCTTACCGATATAAAATAAAACTAGACGTGAGCACATACGTAATTAAACGAATCGCCGTTTCGCGACTTACTGCTGTGTACATAAAATTGTCGATATGTACTATCGTGGACAAAGCCGGTGCACCACTCTTAAGGTTAGAATCGCTTGCACCCGGCGTCCGAACGTAGCACTAGCTACGCCCCTACGCACGTAGCATCATTCAAAGCATATTGATCGCAAAGTGGTGTACCGTTCGTGTCTGCGATAGTACATAGGTGTCTTTAGGTGAGTTGGTAACTGCTACAATTATCACATGTATTGTTTTTTTAAATTGTAAATAGGTTTACGATCGACCGCTATTTCACCTGATGTTTGTCGGGTTTGATGTAGGTCGCGCGATGTACTTCAATACAGCATCGTACATTCAATAATAGCAGTCTGCATAATATGGCAAACTAAAGATAGATAGAAGACTTAACTTCTCATAAATAAAATGGATTCATTGAATGCCATGTCTACGGATATCGTTCAGCGACAAAACAGTCATGAAGGAAGAAAGAAAGTGTACTCACGCTTAATTCTATGGGATTTTGGTGATCAATTTAAGATATAATATAATGATTCTGTGAATTAATGAGAAAGGTCTGTTAATTAAAAATATGCTGAAATAGTTTTAAGAGCAATTACAGGTATAAAGCCTGCACAAAAATTCAAATTCAGTAATTTAAAATTTTCTCAATAACTGCATAGGTTACGATTACAGCTAAAACGATGACCTGTCTATATAGCTAACAAAATCGAAGTACCACACATTCCAACGCGGAACAGTCATCTACCGTTAGCGAAGCACTTGCAGATTTGCGCACAAAATCCACGAAGAAAGCACGTGCGTGACCTGCCTACCAAACAAATGTGTGTAAACAAAACCAACTTAAATATACCACCCTCAAATCACACATCACACCTTAGTACCTATGAACTAAAGCTCAAAATCCTATAATAAACGTTTCAAGGAAGCTATTTGCGCTTCGTGTCGCGGTAGAAAACTGCTGCAGGCGTGTCTCGACTGCCAACGTATTAAATTCGCGAATACGCATTGAATGATTTCTGCGTATTTCCTTATTGTTCCAACGCTCCATGAATGAAGTTTTGAATTTTAATAAGTTTATTTTAGCAGACATTTGAATCATTAACGCGTCGGTTGTCAGTCCGAAATTAGCTGATTTGCGACGCAATTTATGTACATAGGACATTGTACATTGAATTTCCATAAGTAGGTAAAAGTAAAACATTTTCTGCTTACGTTCTCGTTTAACGAATTACATTATTCTTTGATTTAAATTTAAAATTAATTTAAAACACTTCATTGTTACATAATGATCTAGGTATAATTTGAATATTTTGATACCTTCGCGTCGTTTGTTCCAACTGAACAACAATTATGCCTATGAAAATGTCAATTATACCCAAGTTCTGTCGATTTATACGTCATTATAAGAACATTTCTCAAGGGATAATGAGCATACAAATCGTATGTTGCAAGATGTTAATCACCGCTCATTACTTCCCCCCAGCTGACTTCAATAGCTGCTGAGGCTCACTGGTATTGTAATTATTTCTGCGAAAGGGTGAGCCAGACATTCCTCGATTGCATAATTAATATTTTAAAATAATGCGTTTAAATATTAGCTTTCAGTTCTATCGATAGCTTTAGGAAGGATAAAATATAGAGACAGCTTGTGTGGAGTTACATATCTATGGTGGAACGTAAAGTATGATGTGGTGTCATAGAATGGCGCGCGATGCAATTTCCATTTGGCTTTCGCTTTTTTCTGCGCGGGCGTCACGCTGCGGCGGCGTCGCGGGCGCACGCCACTAGTTATATAACGCGTCTTACATCACGCCGCGTCACCACAGCTAAAATAAGCGCTCTATCCACAGCCGGTCACGGCCAAGGCTGCGCGCCTTGTTGTCGACAATTATGCCGTCGGTGCCCGTAATGAGGATTTAGTGGGTGGACACGCGACCGACGCGACGCCATGCTCACTTTTACTTTTAAACCGGTTCTCTTGACCTTCGTCTTCTCTCACCGACCCGCACGTAAATCTTAACTTCTCACCAAAATGCATTAGACATTCTGACTATCTTTGATACGTTTAATAACTATAATTGAGCGTGGTAAACAATGCTGTTTGGCGTGTGTATCCATAGTCCATACCTACCATGTCTAGCGAACGCCCTTGACTGAACGTCGACCGGGCGACCTTGTGAACGCGCAAATGTTTTCTGTTTGAATCTATCGGAATTGTTTTTGATCGTATACAAGGTTTCATGAGTTATGATAGCTAGTTTTGACTATTTTCGGTTTTGGTATAAAATCCTAAAGTTTTATACGAGCGCGCAACAACGGCTACAGTACGAACTCTTTTACGGTCTTAAATGGTTGATAAGAGTATCCTCTTTAAGCTTGTTGTAGATTGCTCAGTTAAGTGTAGGTATTTGTCCAAATATTCGTGTATTTTTATTATTGTATGTGGACACAGAAGTGCGATCAGTCTCGCATCGTGGCGCGTCACGAAGCGTGAAGTATTTCACATTCGAGGTAATCTGACTGCCAACAGATTAGTTGTATTGAAAGGAGCATTTCTCACTCGGCAACTTGATAATTGCCATGATTAGAATATACCATAATGCGATTCTGCTGATATGTTGTACAAACAATGACTCCTCCACACAGACAGATCATTTCCATAGTAGCTCTATTTGCCAAAATAATGGGTTTGTGTATGGTATTCATTACAAAACAGAATCAGAAGTTTATATCAGTCATAACTATGATTGATTGAATAGCTCTATGCGTCGTACGCACATCTAAGCTTGTTAATTTCGTCCTAAGTTTGGGTCTCATCATCACAAACACTTAGTGAATTAACGTAAAAACGTTTCTGACGTAATTGAACTGAATATTTTGATCTTTGGTCTGTTCATCTATCTAAATAATGTGTGACAGCGTGCCACAAGTAATATTCGTTTTTGTCCAGCCGTGAAATTTTTTATGCGAACATTTTTACAAGACCTAGACGGGACTATTAATCTCTATCATTTTGACGTGTCTTTATGATATGCTTCTGCACTATATTTATTATTGTTTCAAAGGAAAGTCTATTAGAATATATAGATATTAAACAGCAAACTATCAATAAATATTAATCGGCATTTAATAGATCGAATTGAATATTGGCAGTAATAGTTTCACACAACACTTATCACTGATTTAGCGGTTGTAAAAGTACTATTTAATTATTAATTGGAATCTTATTAACGTGAATTTGACCCACTGATAAAATAACTTTAGATGGCCACCGAATGAACAAAGTGAAACTCTAGTTTAATAGATGTACAAGGAATGCAGTCACTTTTAGGATTAACTATAATAATTTTATTATAGGGCAGAAACACTAACCAATATTAAAATTTGTTCACAGGAATGGTGTTTATTGCTGGCTTCATCGTGCTCCTGTCTACGTTGATGTTCTGCTTTCCACGTCAGATTAAACAAGAGCCTATGCCGCCACCATCTAAGAAAAATAAAGACAAACGAGAATCCTTCTTCAAAGGTAAACGACTTAGAATATCTCTAATATGGAAAACTCAAACCAATTATTGCTATTTCCATGTTTAATGACATTGACTAGACAGGTAATAAAGATATTGTCTTTTTAAAGGTCAATCTTTTCTCTGTAATTAATTTCTGACTTTTTAACCGACTTCCAAAAAGGAGGAGGTTCTCAATTCGACTGTATGTTTTTTTTTTTTTATTTTTTTTTTTTTTTGTATGTTTGTTACGCGATTACTCCTTCAGTTGTGGGCCGATTTTCAAAATTTTTTTTGTAATCGAAAGGGTATACTCCCGAGGTGGTCCCATAGAAATATTATTGTGATCTGATCATAGATTTACGAGATATGGAACGGAACTCCTCGTAGGATTATAGCAGAATTGTCGTAACAAGTAATATTGCTTTGTTTATACGTGCAGTCGATGGCTGACGAGTAAAGAGGAAGAGGGGGGATACGTGGTCAGCCCCCCCCCCTCCTATAATCATCCAAGATAAAAAATATCGTGTGAGGTATCGTTTGAATGGGCTTTTCATAAGGATTTCAAATATTAGCCTCACAAAAGTCTGGGAGGGGGATTAATTTTAGGCACCACTAAAAACCGTAAAAAAAAAAATTTTAATAAAAAATAAAACCGACTTCAAAAGGAACTAAAAAGCTTAAAATAACTTTAAAACGTTTTGGAGTCGGTTCCAAGTCACGTTCTAGCCTCTTTAACCTTCTCATTAAGAACTTGACTTGGAACCGACTCCAAAACGTTTTAAAGTTATTTTAAGCTTTTTAGTTCCTTTTGAAGTCGGTTTTATTTTTTATTAAAATTTTTATTGATTTTATTTCAAGCGTCGAGTTTTGGTTTTCCCGTGCATTTCGATTGACCATTCTTATTCATATCATATTGTACACAATTGTTTAAATTGTTTAATACGGTCAACCTCACTGTTTTTTTTTTTTTAATCTTTATTTATGTTTAGGGGCTTTTATCTGATAGATATGTCAACCCCATCGTACCTTATAACAGAATTAACTCTTAACTAATACAACAAAATTCATTATAATTAATTTTATATTCTAAATATTATTATGCTTATTTCCATCTAATTTTCTTTGACAAATTACGTTGAAATGTTTCGCTATTCCCGAAACGCATCAATATAGTTCCCGCTAAATTCTCATCTTTAATATTAAGTTGTGTTTTACTATGTGGGTGGCCTTGTTTTAAGAGGAGTAGATCCCCAATGACATTTGGAGCACGACATTGATTAACTTTGTCTTATAAATCTGTAATGAGGCAATAATATGTCATCGTTGATGTGCTTTGGAAAGCTTTCCAAATACAATGATTCATGTTGTTCTCATTTATTTTGCTTTTACTATGTTGTGTCTTGGCAGCCATTTAGGATTTTTATCTTAGAGTTATTTATTGTCGATATGATTTACGATATACTATTTTGTCTGTCTCTGTTAGTTACATCCAGGTCACATCTCTTTTTTATCATGATTTATCATTTTTATTTGGATTATTAACTAGTACCCCTTATCCTTTCGCTTTTTAAAGGTTGTCTTTTCTTGATTGGGTATTTTTTCACTAGTGACTGTGGCTCCAACAAGCCAGATATTATTAAAAAATATTAACTTTTTGCAACTCGATACCGACAATAAATCTTATCAATATCCTTTAATGCTTTTATTTGTATTTATCCATTAAATTTGAGGATGGGTGAGGATTTTTATGTAAGTTATATTTATGTAAGTTAACGTTACCTGATAAGATAAAAAAAAGTCTGTGACGGGTTGACACGACTTAAAACATGAATTTTAGTAAAAACTTTTATAATAATATTTAGAGTAAAATCCCATGTTTTTGTGTTTATAACGTGAAACGTTTGGACAGTATCCAATAAGAACATTAATAAAAACTGTGAGACAGTGAAATGGTGGGAATCCTAGCTATCAGCGTGACAAATATTTTATATCGAGCGATATCTCTTCCGTAAATATACGTTTGGACGTACGCTCGAACGGTTTGGGTTTGCTTTGTTTGTATACAAATGTTTGTTTTGTTGTATATAAGGGCAGTTGTTACCGGTTTTGAATTAGTGTCTCATTTTCTACTCACATTGAGATACTTCAAGACAGGTCATTGAAAACATCCTTGAGGGACGCCTTTATTTTTACTTAGAAGTCTACTTTCTGACTCACCATCGTTGGTGAAGATTGTTATGGACACATTCACACCGTAGATAAAAGTGGTTGGATATCAGGATTAAAACTAGACACTATAAACAATACAAGAAAATTCATGTTTTTAAAATTAGTCGTACGAATGCGTTAGGAAGAACAAAATACATAATTATGTATAGGTATTATTTGCTTGAAACTTTGTTGTCGCAAATACCCTATTTGCAAACCGTAACAAACCTAAAATTGTGGTTTCTAATTTGCAGGTTTACTTCCTTAAAGAACAACATACACTTACTGAAACAATTTTTTATTGCAGACTTCTTCGCGACAATCAAAAGGCAGCTTACAAACGATATTCTAATGTGGCGTACTGCGAGCTCCGTGTTACACTTGATGCCTATCAGTGGAGTCTACAGCTTTCTGCCCAAGTATCTGGAAAAGCAGTTCCGGTTACCAACGCATGACGCCAACCTTGTTTCGGGTGAGGTACTAACGTGAACACTGTTTGTTTGGAGTGCCAGCGCTTGGGCACGGTCACCAAGGCTAAAGCTAAGGTCATTATGGAAGAAAGTGTCTTTGTCGAATTGTGTGAGCACGCGCTGGTATAATCTAGATAGCAGTGGCGGAAGATGATATTTTCCAAAAGAAGCCGGAGCCAACCCAGAGAAAAACCAATGCCACAGTCAGTAGGCATTATTTACCTTGCCAGTCGAGTTGTTTGGAGCCTCCGCCACTGCTAGATAGTTATAAGAGTAAAGGTTAAGACTTAAGAAAAGATGTGGATGAATTGTGTGAAAAATGACATGAATAGAAATTAAGTAAGCTGTCACTAGTCGTTGATAGTTACAAAAACCTATTGCGCCAACCTTAAATAAAATTAGGACAAGGGCAGGAAGATGATGATAATATAATTATATTATAGCCTCAACCTTATCCTATGTCCATGCGGTTTCAATGTAACACTAGGTTGGAAACAGACCATACAGACAGACAAGAAAGACGAGTGAATACAAACGCAGCAAAATAAATAACTGTCGCTTCCACAAATATAAATACGAATAACTAAACTTATTATATTAAATACCTAACCATTAAAAAATCTGAATATATAATTATTTAATAAGATATAATTATTTAATAAGATTATGTGCTAAATCATGTAAAAAAAATCACTAAAATCTGAATATAATTAACAAGTTCTCCGTTGAACCCCATTTAATATGTACCTTTCACATTCCAGGTCTGGGTGGTATTCTAGTAATGGGTCTGGGTACTATCACCTCTGGCGTGGTGATTCTGAAATTAGTACCTACTGCGAGACAGGTGGCCGCGTGGACTGCCGTTAGTGCCGCCATCTACAGTGCCGGTAACAAAAAAAACAATCTTATTTTTGCAGTGATTAGAGTTCAAAATTGTGAATGTGCCTTTGTCTTTTATTGCCGAAACCAAAGACAACTTTGTAAGCGATTTATCAGGTCTATTACAAAACGTATTTTTTGTGAGGTAGGATAATTTTGTCTCCTTTTGTATATGTTGCGGTTAATATGAATTGTAATAACTGCAATAATTGCAACAATTGAAAACCTACAAAATACTCACGTTTATCGGTTATTATTATTAATTCCTAAACGTGTTCGGTTGAAGTAATAAAATATCGTAATTTGTATCGTATATAATTGACATGTTCATTTGTCTTTTTTATTTAAATATTTGTATCTTCATATAGACATTTGTCCCTTTTTTTAAATAGACATTTATCTCTTTTTGAGATAGAAATTTGTCTCCTATATATATCGTTTGCCTATGCCTATATTTTACTGTTGTAAATAAATTTTACGCGACTTACGGAAAGGACACGTTCGTGCTGTTTACAAATTTGTATTAGAGGGTATTAAAACGTTTTTTTTATCCCATTTCTAGGTATGATAGTCCTAATGTTCGTGAGTTGTCCTGAAGAGAACTACCGAATGATCAGTGAGGGTACCATCGCCAACAGTAGTATGAAGTGCAGTCTTGGCTGCCACTGCGATGACGTACCGTTCAGTCCTGTGTGTGGACAGGTACGTAACATTCAAATTAGGTACTTGGAAACTAAAAATCGGCGAAGAGCGAGTTGGAATCAAGGCTAAAAGTTACGTACAGAGCTACCAAGTTATCTGTTTAATCAGACAAACTTGGGACTATCCGATTTCTATTGTAATTTTCTTAAAATTGTGATAATACACTCACCACTAGCAACGACGCCTTAAACTGAATAGAATGCTTGCCGACGCATCGTCGGAGTATACATATATTTAAGTATATAGGATGGAATTGAAATCAGTGACTTCCCTAAACGAGGTTATTAAAATCATCATTATGAACAACTTTTGTTATGGGACGAACCCTGAAATCGGGGAAAAAAAACTGGCATTTCATACATTTATATTCACAAATTTCAACAAAATGTAAGGAACAGCTGATTTTTTTTCGATTTCAGGGTTGGTCCTATAGTAAAATCTGTTCGTAATTATGAGTTCAATGACCCTTTTTATACTAAGCTAAGTCAAATTATAATAACATACATGTTATTACAGGACTCCTTCACATACTTATCGCCGTGCCAGGCCGGGTGTTTGGACAGCCATAAGTTGGACAACAGCACGTGGGTGTACTACAACTGTTCCTGCATCGACGGCAATAAGCGCGGAGAGAAGGCTATTAACACGTAAGTTTTATATTAATCACCATATTGGTGCTGATGTTGTTGTACATCCCGCTAAACTAATTTACTAATTTTAGTCTAACTATGTCTCTTTCTAATAAACACCATCGAAAAAGGACAGCAAATTGAACTATCAAATTAGAGCTGTCAAATTAATCAAAGCAATAACACATGACACAACAAAATGTATGGAACAGCTGATTTTTTTTTACGATTTCAGGGTTGGTTCCATAGTAAAAGATGTTCATAATGATGAGTTTAACGACCCCTTTTAAGGATGCTGGTGTTTTACAAATAACCCTGTATATGTCACAACATTAATCGTATCTGGCAAAAAGATGCTCGTATAACGTGCAAATCATCATCATCTTCCGGCTTTGTCCTAATTTTATTTAGGGTCGGCGCAATAGGTTATTCAAGTCATTCATTCTATTAGCCGTCATGTCACTGTTTACTGTCTATCCACGTTATTTTTGATACAATTTATCCATCTTTTTTTGCGTCTACCTCTACCCATGGAATGATATAGCAAGAAAGAAAAGCAAGCCTTATTGTCGGATAACACCATCAAAAGCATTTCAAAGGAGGGTTGACGTCAAGCGTTCAAAAAAAATGCTAAAACCCCTAGCAATATAATAATTATATAATTCAAAAATAGTATTGAAAATGCCTCGTTGGTCTAGTGGTAGCAAGCGCGACTGCTGAACACGACGTCCTGGCTTCGATCCCCAGCAGGGTCAGGCAAACTGTTATTGAGTTTTTCCATTAGAAAATTCTCAGTAGCAGCACGGAGCCTGGAATTTTGCCCGGTTAATGGCAATAGGCTCGCTCCCTATTACATGGGACTTATAACATAGCCGGCGAAACGTGGATGTACTGCACACCTCTGCCTACCCCCTCTGGGGAATACAGGCGTGGATCTATAAATAAAAAAAAAAGTATTCAAAATGATACACGTTTTTTTTTTACCTTTCAGCATCGAGCGTTACGAGCTCTACAATACCTCAGAGAGCCTCCTATCGCCAGGTCTCGGGTTCGCAGTGAGCGGCGAGTGCGGCGGGCCTTGCAACCAAATCTACACGTTCATAGCCGTGTTCGCAGCCGTCATGTTCGTTCACGCCAGTGGAGAAGTCGGCTCTGTTCTGCTCATTATACGCTGCACTGATAAACAAGGTGACTAACTCTGAACTAGTCTGGTGCATACTACTCGAATTTAATTTCTATCGATAGAAAAGCGGTGATTACTGTCGCACCATGAAGTATTAAATTCGTTTCACGTTCCGTTTCATGTTAAATAAATAAATAAATAAATCAGCCTGTAACTGTCCCAATATAGGGCAAAGGCCTCTTCTCATACAGAGAAGGATTGAGCATTAATCACCACGCTAGCTCACTGCGGGTTGGCGATTTCAGACTATTGAAGTCCAGGTTTCCTTACGATGTTTTCCTTCACCGTTAGTCACTGGTGTCTTAGATTAACTAAGAAAGTACATAATATGACATTGAAAAAGTCACATTGGTACATGCCAGGTTCGAACCCACACCCACGCGTCTGCAAAGCGGGTCCGTAACCAATGCGCCACCACGACATTCTACCGTTTCATGTTACCGGTTTTTAATTTTCTACCAATTGGTAGGAAATGAAAATCCGGCAACATTTTTATTTAACTTTGTTGGCAGTATTGTTTCAAATGGTTCAAAAATACTGGAAAAGATGACTACTGGGTAACAAATTCATGTGTGAAAATATTTCGTACGCCATCTGTGAATTAAAAAATTTACTCGCAGTGCTGTTCGTGGAACGCTGCAGTGATTAACGATAGTGACTAACTCTGAACCAAGTGACAGACTGTGAACCAACATCTAACCAAATTTAGTTTTATCAATCAATCAATCAAAACGTTTATTTGTAAACATAGGTACATAGTGATGTTACAGATTTACATGGTACTCTATGTTTTGCCATAGTAGACATACAAATGTTACAATGTTAAGGTCAGAGGTTGCTATGTAGGATTAAAATATACAAGACAATAATAGTATTAATTTCATATACATCGTTATTCATTTTTTATGCTATGTGAACATATATCATATATAACGGCATCTTAAAAATTATTTGAGCTTTTCAATATTTAAAAATATCAACCTTAACACTTGTTGATAGAGTTCATAATAGTAGTAGTTTTTTTATTGGATTAAGAATAGCTTTAAATAATATTGCCTTCCATTTTCAGACAAAGCGATGGCGATGGGCGTAATCCAGTTTGCTATAGGCGTGTTCGGTAACGTGCCGTGCCCCATCGTGTTTGGTGCCGCGGTGGACGCTGCTTGCCGCGCGAGGGATGTTATGTGCGGATTGATAGGCGCCTGCGCGTCTTATGACAATGACAGCTTTAGACATCTTTACTTAGGTACGTATCTACATTAAATTTGGGTTTGTGTATACAACGTGTTATTTTTTAATCTTAAAAAACTTGCAGGGGTGAAAGTTCTCATGAATGTGTACAACTTTTTCTATGAGACCAATATTCCAAAATACAAAATAAAAAAATATCTTAAACATATTTGAAATAGTTTTTAAGCATCAAAATGTATAGAGCGGCCTTTTTTTTTTGCGTAATATGAAAATAAGATAGTATCAAATCTAACTTGATTGATTGACCTAATGAGACCACAGCTACCTACTACATTAATTTTTTCCTAAATTTTGAGTGATTTAAGACTAATGTATGTTCTATTACATTATTTTATTTTTATGGTTATTTTTTCGCAGGATTATCAGCAACACTAATGTTCCTGGCATTCATAATGGACCTGCTAGTGTGGAGTAAGGCCGGTCGCATCGACATGAACCCCGCGGACGCGGTGTGTCCGGCGGAGCAGGCCGCGCTGGCGCCCGCCGCGCATGCGCAGGCGCACGCACAGGCGCAGGCGCTGCCCGCCACCGACACTCAGCTCTGACCTCACGTCGCCTACGAGTCACATCTATAAGTGCTCGGCTTTACCTAAGCGACGAGGATTCTAACTTTATAAAAATGACGTGTATGAACTCGTGATTTTGAGTCTTATACGCAGATGTTACGGTCGAAATTACATTGCACCGAGCTGCTCTCTATTGGTCTGAATTGAACCTACAGTATGCAGCTTCGTAATAATGTTTCGCATCTTGAAGTGTATGAATTCTGTGAGTCTATTTTGAATCTTACGCAAAGGTGTTATGGTCGAAAATATATTGCATCAAGTTGTCTCATTGTTAGCGGTAGTGTCCTGCGATGTTGTCCATTATTTGTGGACCTTATTACCCAGTGCTACGGATGAATATACTACAAAGTTTCTTCTAGCGATTCAAAGCGATTAAAAAAATGCGCATTTGACATCTGCGTATTAAGGTCGAAATTTGCTTAAAAACGTATCCGAGTTTCTATAATCCACGTCTAAAGTTGAAAGTGTAGTTGAGTGAATTAAATTGATATTGTGGAGAATGTTAGCGTTGGTTGTGTGTGTGTATAGGTCTGCATTCGACGACCTCGTCGGGTCTTTTGTTTTTATTTTATTCATGTATATGAAATCGGCTAGACAGCCATTATGAGCCATATTGATAGAAAAGTGGACAGCACGCGTTATTTTGTATTTGGACAAAATTTAGATACTATTTGTATATACAATTAATTTTACAAACACCAATATTTAGGTTATTTATTAGATCCTTGCTAATTATTACAATTTTAGCGAAAACCAGTGTTATTGTTTAAACTTGTACGGTTTGCAACACAACATGACTGAACAATGAAATAGTTTTATTATGTGCATTTTATTTTGTATCTATGCATTTTATATACTAGTTACTATACTGTACTGTACTGTAAAAAAATAATAAAACTAGGTTCAGGCATAATATTTGAACGTATTCATAATAATAAAATAATATAATAATTTGGGAGCAAGTTTAATATACCAAATTGAACAGTTAGCTTAGGGCCGATATATTTGGCACGCGTAGTAGAAAATATATATTATTTATTTCTTACATATTAATATTAATACATTTCAATTCTGAAGCTTCAACATAAACGTTAAATATAAGGTCTTAATTCTTAAATGCAAAATATTTTAGGAAACATTATGTGTTGGAAGATAATAATTATGTTTTGTAACTTTTGGATATTTATTCCATTAATTGTTGTTTTTTATTCCGGCCAGTCGTCAAGTTCACGTGGTCATGAATTCATGACCATTCTGTGCTCGTACCAGTATCAATAAAGATTTTTAATAATATTATATAATAAAAGCAACATTTATTAATAATCATTTAGAATAGTCTGTTTAATAATACATTTTTATCTACAAAACATCTGCATATATTTTCCATTAAAAAAGAATGACCTTGTATAGTAAGTTCCATCCTTCACTTTTGTCATACGAAGGAAAGAGACGGCATACGTTTAAAAGGTTACGTTTAAGTTGCAACTTCAGAATTGAACGACAAGAACCCACTAACGCATGATGGTGCATTAGAATAGTTATAGTGGAAAATGTCTTTATCTCACGTCTCCGAACCCAGTCTCATACTTCTATGTAACAAATATCACAAAACACATCACTATATAAATATATCACAAGAAAATCACATTGTACACGGGACTAAGTTTCTTCTAATTTTGAAACTACACTTTGTTACTAAAAACTAAAACTAAAAACTAAAGAAAAATAACGGCTGATAAATTCAGCCAGTCTTTTTTGTAGTTTGTTTTAATGTGTCTTAAAAATCACTAGCACTTTCGAATTAATTCTATTATACTTATAAGGTCTTACATAAATGTTGTATATATATTAAAAAAATATATACAGTATGACAGAATGTTTAATGTCATGTCGTTGTGCTGAAAGAGTCATGATTGTGACGACGTTCCAAAACTAAAAAAGAAAACATAATTAAAAAGAGTAATAGTTTTATATCATGAAAACTATTACTCTTTTCAATTATGTTTTGCATTTAGGTACTGTCATTAATATCGGGATTATTTTGATTATTATTTAAATACTAGCTTCCCGGCGCGACTTCGTACGCGTGATTATCCTACTTCAACGCCTATTCTACCCTACCCTATCCTACACTACCCTACTCTACTCTTATCCTACTCTACCCCTTTTTCTCAGTTTGAAGTTCCACACATTTTCAAAACCAAAATTATTCAAATCGGTCAAGCCGTTCTTGAGTTTTAGCGAGACTAACGAACCATGCGGGCCATGCGGGCTGTTTAAAATACCGATTCTCAAGTTATTATATAATATTATACCTAGTTGTTGTAACAAAGTGTAGTCTCAGAGATACATAATATTTTATTTCGATAATGGCGATTTACATGGCTAGTGATTAGACGTTTATATTAGTGTTAGTCAAAGATTTTTTGTAACAAACAATTTATTACTAAAATCCCTGTAAATAATATTAAAACATTATAATCACATTAAACTTACGTAATTATAAGCAATTTTTTAATTAGGATAACGATTCTGTTATATTTTTTACTTATCTATATTTTTCTTTTATTGCTACGGTCTGTCGTTAATATATGTATATAATTTTTGTGTCTATATAATTATACGTACTGATCATATAAATTATAGACAAATGTCTATATTAATTATACGTCGTGATCTTCATCACATTTGCTTTGAACGGGCATTCATTACATTCGTAAATATATATAGTAGTATATTTAATACAAGTAGAGATCTTATTGTCACAATTTTTTGTGAAATATTTTAGTAAAATATTGGTACTTGTGTATCACTGTTTAGGATTTATTTAAAATTATACACGGAACTTATTGAAAATATATATTTATAAAAAAAATTACACAATGACGTAGTGGCTAAGCTTTAGGCTTTCCGTGCTGTGTCGTAATTCGGTATAAAAATATTTGTACCATCCATAGATGTTTTGATTCTGGGCATTTCGCATTTACCCTCCGAAAATTAAGTAACGTTAAAAAAAGAGTCGGTATTTTAACGAAAGACCATAGCATTAGCAACAATGTTAGGATTTTCGATAAAAAGGCTGGGCCGCGTGTAACTATTTAGTAAAAATAGATTATCGTTTAAGTACTTGTTTTATTAAATATATTTCGTTTAATTGTCAACCTTTATTTACGGAAACTGTGATGTTTATTCGTGTTTAGATATGTAATACATAATTATTTCAATTTCTACAGTGATTTATCAGTGCCCTTTATATATTTCTTAATGTATATTTTGGAATATTTTTTTTTCGATGTATACCTAGCACTTGAACTCTTTTGTAAAAAGTGCACTTTCGTTGTAGAACATACAAGTACTATTCAACTTTGAAACAAAATAATATCGTACCATTTATATAGTATACTATATACAGCAGGTATTAACTAAATTTTACATTGCTATATTTGCGTTAAACAATGACAATTGACAACGAATTTCTAGTTGTTGATGCATTAGATTAAACGATACACAAATCTCAATTTATTAAATAAATTTATGCATAATATTGTAATTTGAAATAAATGTCTTAAATCTTTTTTAATTATTTATACACTTGTTTTGTACGATATACTTAAGACTACGAAAGATCCTATCAATAAATAAAAACGGAATATTAAATTTAAATAAATTTGAATTACGTTACTAATATAAAATGTATATAAAATATCAGGAATGCTAGTTATATTACATAAAAATATATTGAGGTAGCTATACGAATTGATTTAATAATATAATATAATATATAATTACGTGATATTCTTTGAGAGTTACAGGAATTTGATAGAAATGTTCCTCTGAATAAAATTGTGGTGCATTAATTGAGTGCAATGTTTTATATTTGCAATATTTTTGTCTTTATTATTATATTATACAATCTCGATTATATTATTTAATAGTATGAAATCCTACATTACAAATGTTTAAAAAAAATATTTACAAAAATCTATTCGGCATTTTACAATAGTAAAAAATAATTTACAAGTTTTTTTTTCGTGATAAGCATATATACCTTTTTTATGTGTGTGTTGATTAAGTACATACTATAATTGAAGTAATTTCTGAAAGATATATATTTATTTATATCTCCCATTGTCTATTTGTATCCCAACACTGTGGCGCAAACAATATTTTTTAGAAGGTTACTGTATGAGCTTCTTAATATTATTTCACGTACAGGGTTATTCAAAATTCGGTACAATAGGATATTTGCCGACTGTTAAAAGGTATATATATTTGATATTACTATAAAGAAGGTTTAAAAATAACACAACATGTAAGAAATGCAATCAGGCGCTTATTTGCTGACGCTAATATTTGTACGGCTGCAACTTGCACCGTACAATCTTTTTTTCTAAAATTTTGGAGGAAGTTATTGCTATCCTCTTCATGCAAAATGGGATATGCGTGACAGTTTATTTGACGTCGATATTATGACGTCATCTAATGAACACATGACGTCATCTATTCGAAGTGCCGTTTCGGTCCTTCAATTTATTAATGTTCAAACCTTTGTAACTTTGTATTTTTTTTGGAATATTTAAATTATTTTCTGAGAAGATTTAGGTAATAATTTAAAAAATGTACAGTCAATATCCCCTTAGTTCGTTTATTTTGTTCTTGACTAGACAAACAGACTGACTAAACCGGTGACTTTATTTTATACTATTAAGAGATACGTAGACTTAAAAAACATTTTGAAATAGTAATTTTATGTCCCTACTGCATATTATCATGCAGCTAGCTACCCAGCGCGACTTTGTACGCGTGATTATCCTACCTGTACGTTTATTCTATTCTACCCTACTATACACTATCCTGCCCTACCCTACTCTACCCCTATCTACACTATCCCTACCCTACCATACTCTACCAATATCTTACCCCACACTATCCATACCCTACCATACCCCTACCCTACACAATCCTACCCTAGGGGTATAATTCCAATGTTTTTCATCATAGTAAGTTATTCTGCTATTCGGGACGGAGACAAGTACAACAAATTAAAAACCATGGAAATCGGTCCAGCCGTCCTCGAATTATCGAACAAACCCGACTTTGTTTTATAAATTAAGATTTGAACAACCCTTAGTAAATAGTACAACATTTTTAAATACCCTGTACATTTAGCCAAAATATTTAAGGTGCGAGAGTAAATAAAAGGTTTCGTTTGCAAGCGAATGATCGCAGTAGACATAATATGTGAATGTAGAATTTTGCTCGTCTGGCATCTTATTATCTAGTTCATGAATAGACCATTGTGTTTTTATATTATGTATACATATACTTATATAGATAAATTATGTGTATTTATGTATGTTTACTATGGTAGTTAAAATGTACTTCTCAGTGGTAGCTTTTAGCTTAATTTGTTGTTTGTTGCTGTAATTTTACTAAATAAATTTAAGATTTTAAATTGTAATACCTTTTCGTAATAGTGAACACAATTTACTAGTCTACGTTTAGTTTTAGAGAATAATACCTCTGGATTTTAGATTTAAAAAACTGTAACCGTCTATTATTTTAAATGTGCTTACGAATATCTGAGAACAAACGTTCGAAATTCAAATAGATTTTATTTAATATTTTTTACGTGCCAGGAATATTGTTTTTTACTGATAACTTCAAATTTGAAAAATATTGAGAATTCATTTTTTAAATTAATTAAAACCATCTGCCACATGCAGCGCACAGGATGAGGGAATTTATAACATTTTTGTACGCAAATGTACAACGTGTGTTTTTTATACAGGAATATAGTGTTTTTTTAATAAATCCGTCTTTGGTACACATCCAGTACATATGTTTACAACATTTTAATTGATAATATAAGTACAGTGTAGATTTGTTATTGTGACCTCAGCTCACATATTTTTTAATTATTTGTAAATAAAAATTATTGAGATATACCCAACTGTATTTTTTTTTATAAGATCTCCTACCTACACGTCATATCAACAGTTTAATACCAAAATACCGGTTTAAGTTTTTATAAAACTACTTTAATTATTAATCAGTGAAAATTAAGTTGAGTTGTACACACGGCTACATATCAAGCTATAAAAAACCAGTATAAACTGACCTCGCATTGTATAGGCTCTTCGTACAACAAGATGTCAGCATATTCTGGATATGTATTATGTGAACAGTCGCGGTGAACCTTCATCTGCTATCATAATCAAACGCTCCTCTATCAAAGTACCTTTTGGAATTATGGCTTCGAGCAGACCACTATATAGAAAACTATATTTAATGACTTGATAACAAAATTAAAAATACACCAATGTGCGGGTGAAAAAAGTTTCATCAGTGACTGTCTTAGAGCCTTTGCACATTTTTTTATGCGCTGACGACGCGTGTAGAACGCAATTAGGACGCTCAGCAAACGCAAGACTGAAGTCAGATTAACCTTTGCACACTGCTAAAAAGTTTTAAAACGTTAGTTGGTACGCACGGCACGCCAGGGATCCGGGTTCAAGTCCCCAGTCAGTTGTTGTTGCGAGTTTCTTATCAAATAATTTTAGTATTTTTGTGAATTTTTTCATGTTATAGCACATGATAGCTTATTAAATATAATAATTTAATAAGAAAATTTGAAAAAACAACTGATACAATGATGATTTTTGATGATTTTTTCAAATTTTCTTATTAAATAATTATAAATAATTTTAGTTTCAAATCTATTTTCGTATTAAGTGCAAAGTTAGACCAGCTAGCCGTCTGGTAGATGTCACTACCATCTGTGATGGTTGAATATAGAAGAGAAATTCTATAGCACGAACAGAATTACAAATAGCTCAGCACAGCGGTTGGTGGCTTCTAATTTTAAAGCGCTTTAAATGTGTTTGTCCGACGGTGTTGACCGTCACAGTCATTGATTCATTGGTCACGGGATTACGCCACCATAGATGAGTAAAATCCATTTATGATTGTCTGTCCAATGCAAAATATTTCAGGCACCTACCTAGGTTTTGTTGTACCGCAACCAAAGCTAAATACGCCTAAATTTCGACGTTTTGTAAAAATAAAATATTGTTAACGGGATTTGAACCCGCGACCTACTGTGTAAAGCTCCCAGAGGCTCTGCTACTAAGCTATTTGTGATATCGAATTATATTATTATCGCATACACTGTTGACTATAATATAATTTCATAAAAGAATCACTTGTGTGGCGTGACCTATGTCGTAATGTATTTTTCTTGATAGACAGAAAGCTAGTGAAATTTAAAAGTAGCTGCTTAGCTATATGCTTATTTTATATCAACAATGTCTAGTTACGAAGGATATTTTAGTGCTACAACTGACCTATACAATAGGCTCTTCGTACAACAAGAGATCGAGCGAAGAGGGGAGAATGAGCAGGCGCAGCCAGGACCGAACAGCTTTGGGTAGGCACGTGCGTACCTAACGGGCTCTTCGGGACACGGAAGTTTATAATGCGCACATAACTTCAGAACCTAAGACCTCACTTGTCAGGCAGCGAACATACCACTAGGCTTGACTTTGCTAATATCTGTTGATCACTACTACTAAAACCTAAATTTTACCTACACAGGGAAACTTTTGTTTAAATACAATTTTAAGGAAAAATAACAACTACAATCTGTATTTAAAACTTATCGGATTAATGAGGTTATCACCCTATCTAGTGTGACATTTCCATGGCGCCTAGCCGAGGTCAAATGATTAGGAACCGGTCAGGGAGGCGCCAGTATTCGGCACGGTTCAGTGCCATTTGATCTGGATAAATGCATTTATGACATACGCAAGTCATTGCAGATTGACGCATGATCGCTTCCGATTTAAATCGTACTTTTTTACATTTATTTGATTGTTTAAATTGGTACATTGTTTTTAGCTAAAAGAATAAAAAATAAGAATATAAAAAAACAACGCTCTAACGGGGTGTATGGATGGAACTATGACATGTAAAACCACCTGATTGGAGGTACTGTAAGTACTCATAAATCTGCCAGTACCTATCTGTCCCTTGGTAGATCAAAGGCCTCTTCTCATACATAGAATCTAGCTCAATGCGTGATATTAAGTTGTCCAGGTCCATCCAGGTCTTCCAGGTCCTCACGAGGTTTTTCTTCAGTCTTAGTCAATGTGGTTTACGTGGTTATCCTCTTGAGACAAATTATAAATGCCAACTTAGTTTGCGAATTTCTTATTTGCTCCACCCATATAACTTCACAATGCACAATCATCTAGAGCGAAATGAATATGTGTGTCATATAAATATTTTGTCCCGTGAGAATAGAACCCACGACAATAAGCGCAGAAGGCGAATCGCTTAACCGTACGCCAATCGTGTCGCCTTGCATCACTTTTGTTTTTTTCAGTCAACATTTAAAGTCCACGTACGTTCTCTTTATCAGTAGTGATATTTTCATCTCCCAACACGTGTATTAAAGTTCATTGATACCAAAAATCGTAGACCTATCACATGAAAATATCGCCAAATATTTAGCTACTTGAGCAGGAAAACACAGTAAATATTACTATTTCTACTCGTGCGTTAAGTTAAGCATTGTCACCGTCAACAAAAAAGTGGATGACAAGAAATTTTCGGATTTGCGCAAACAATCCAGGATGATTGGTCGTTTTGGACAATGGTTCGGACGCAGTATAAAATGATGTACCGCCGATGTTTCATCACAGTTCGTCCAACAAGGAACAGAGACTCGAACATGGTCAGATTAGCGTTTGTGATTTCGGCAGTGCTCATCGTCTCCTGCTTGGCCGCTCCAGGTAACTTAATATAGGGGTATGAAATCAATCAATAGGTTCAACTTTCGTTCGGGATAAGAAGGAAACAAAAAAAATATCCCTTCAAAGTTTCCAGTTTCAAAGTTTTTGTCGCGTAGCCGCCAGCGTAAGTAGGTATTATATTACTGTGCCACCAACAAGGCTCCCACAGATAAAAAAAAATTAGTCAATCAGTAATAATTCGTAATAGTTTATGGCATTTTAACTAATATTAAAATTACCTAAGACTTTTCCAGGCTTCTCTTTTTCTTTCTTTGTCAAAGTAAAAGCTTATTTTTTATACAGTGAGGACTGTATAAAAAATAAGCTTTTACTTTGACAATATTAAAAAGAAAGAAAGAATAAGTACGCAGAATTGCAGTTCAAAAAGTTAATACAAAATAGTTAATAATACCTAAAAAAAAATATATAAATTGTAATATTAAAAACCTGCGATTGAACATAGATTCGCGATTAGAGTTTCTAATCTTAACATTAAAAAATGTTGTAAATTTATGGGACTGGGTGATCTAATCTCTTTTCCATAAATTGTATTGAGATTGAGAAAATATAGTATATTATTTTGCAGGAGAGCGAACCAGGAGGCACGGGTATGACTACCGCCACGGAGGCTACGGCGGCTACGGTGGCTACGGCGGCTACGGCGGCCACGGCTACTTAGGAGGCCTCGGCAACTACGGGGCGCCCAACCCAATCTCCCAGTCATTCTCAAAGTCCGAGGCTAGTGCCAGTTCGAGTAGTGGCTCTCACGGCGGCTGAGCCCAATATTAACGTTTACGAGGTATGTGTTTTTAGAATACGTTGGCCAAAGGTCGTGCTTTATATGTAGAGTTCCGTACCCAAATGGAATAAACGGGAGCCCTTTTTATCTGTCATAGCCAAGAGGGGGCAGGAAGGGGCTGCTGCCCCCCCCTAGAGAATCGAAACAATGTAGTCCTACAATAATTGGTCCTAAAATAATTTGTTGAAATATTAATTACTATGTTTACAAGTTTTATTTATTGTACAGTAAAGAGAACGTTGAAATTTTCACTTGCATTATAAAATGTCGATTGTACATACTTTCCCATCTTCTATACTTCTACCACAGAATAGAGACCCCCCCACCTTTATCATCGGCTGGCGACGCCCTTGTAGGTAAGATGTAGCCAGTTATTTTTTACAGAATACGTGTCACAATAGTCGCTTTTATGTCAAAAAAAAATTCGAATCACAAAAGTGGAACGGAACGCTTTGTGTGGCTTTAACTAGAAATTCAATTAATTAAAATTAAATTATTCAAGAAATTAAAGGTATTTTAGAAATTGTGCGTAGTAAAACAAATATGTCTCAATGAATATTATCTAGGTACTAAAACTTTATCAAACTAATGGTTTTTTCAATTGTTTCAGATTATATTTTTTACTTAGAAGTCCGCAATCCGACATAGCTACCTAATATATTGTTATTATTAGATATTGTAAAATTTCCTATTAGTATCAATGTGACATGAATTAGATTAACTAGAATAAGTTTTTACCTACGCCTAGTTTGGGCATTAATTTATTGTTATTATAGTAAATAAATCTTTTATCGAAATGTAAAAATAGTTTTTTTTGGGTCAACCTAGTCTTGTAATTTTGTATTTATCTCTAGTACTGTAACAAATAGATCAAACAGCAACAGTTCTATTTTTGTTTAATCCGAAAAAATGCAGTCAAATATTTTATTTTGTCGGAAAATATCGGCCAATCTGTCGCTGTTTCCGCGGTTGGGAAAATCATAACTAGGTACATATTATGTGGCTAATGACTGTAAAAAGATACTTTTTATTGAGGGACGGGTCTTGACGATACCGTAATGATTGTCTAACTTCTGTCTTCCTTCTTCAAAGGCAGGGTCAGTTCCTTCTTTAAAATGTGCTCTATCGTATACCGCAACACAATTTGCCATTAGGTGGGTTTCGTCAAAAACCGACCGGCAAGTGGCTGCACCCAGTTTTAGCCGGCTAAAGGTAGGTGTAGGTAAAACGTCGTAGAACGTCTGGGAGCGTGGTGTATATGAAAGGAAATTTCGTACTTCCACGTAGAGGTTGAGAAACACCGTGCCCAGTGCCCTTGGTGATAGCACTACTACAGTAAAGGGTTTTCTACACGTGAAAATAAAAAGGTTTAGATTTAGACTAAGGTATGTATAATCTTTACCTTACTATATAGTATAATATACTCTAACGGCCGGTTTCTGAAAGGCGGATCAAATCTCGAATTAGCTGACACAAGTGTCACATTTTGATCCAGGATTAACTCCGTGTTACATCGATTGGGTTTCTGAAACGCGAATCAACTGAGGATTAGCTGATCTCGTGTTAACTCTAGATTTTTTATTTGTCTGGTCACCCAGGGTTATTACATTCTCTTTAGTTCACAGACATATTTATTTTCCTATCTTTTGTTTCTATCTAACGTATAACGTTGTCTTTGTCTGACGACAATTCAAGTTGTCACTGTCTAACTGAAAGCTAAAACTGTCACTAGCGGGAAGACGATTATTATTTAAAAAATTAAATATAATATATTCCGTCGCCTTCTATAATGTATAAAATGCGGCCTTAAATTTAGCCGCCCGTGCCCCTCGCCCCGTACCGCTGCCAGTGCCTGCAGCCCCAGTAAAATCGCAGCAGCGAAATTACGCCAGCGTCACCGCGAGCGCCCCTGCTGCTCCAATTACAAAGCCCGTGCCAGAAAAGGCGACGAACCGGGCTAACGACGATGAAGGGTTTGTGCCGGTGCAAACAAGGAAGCGCCGATCGCGCACGAACAAGAATCGATGCGGCAAAGCTCCTACGGAGCCTGACGTGAGTTTGCATGCCGCGAAACCGAACACACCGGTGTACATCTCTCGCCTGCACTACACCACCAAGGCAGAGGACATCGTTGAGTACGTGCGTCGAAAGACCAAGTATATACCGAGGGTGCAGTTACTCGAGTCGCACCGGAATGTTAACTTCAAGGCATTCGTGGTGCGAGTACCGAACTGTTTTCTGCCCCTCGTTATGGAAGAAGACTTTTGGCCACAGGACGTGGTGTTCCGGCGCTTCCGCGGACAAGTACCACTGGACAGCATAAAGACATAGTGCAAAGTGAAGTGTCACTAACATAGCTTTAAGTTTTATTTACTAACGACTCTGTATTTACTTTATATATGTTAGTTTGTAAGGTATATATCTATGGGCCATGGATGTCCGAAAATAAATGAATTTATTATTATATTATTATTATTAAATTACCAATTTCAGCCGAAACCTTCTTAATTATTCTGCATGCTGTTGTCTTGTGCACCCTGACGTTATCAGCTACTGAAATCTGAAACCCTCCTGAAGCGTAAAAATGTATAGCCAACAACACTTGTTCCACAGCGCTAATAAAGTTTTTGCGCTGGGTCATCGGTTGTAGATGTCCAAGCAATCTCATAAGCTGACACAGTACAGGTTTAGTAATTCTGTATCGAGCCTTGAACTCTGGTTCGCTGTAGTGTTGCAGGGGATTCATTCGCTCACGAATGACTCTAATCGGTACCAAATACTCCTCATTACTACTCAATGATACATCTTCAGCAGATAAATCTGATAGAGACATTTCCAATCTGCAAATTTTAATAATTATTTATAAAGATCTTGCTCGAGTACTTACTAAATAAATAAAAAATATATTTTCGCAATCAGGTCTAATTTGTTCAATAATCTATAATTAAATATATTTAAGTATAATGTAGTTACCTGTTTTTTTTCAAACGTATATAAACAGTATTACAATATATATAGCCTTTGATCCGAGTATAATCCTTCGATTTTCTCGAATTAGCGAAAATTCAATTTGACATATTGTTATTGTACAATAAATCATAAAAAACCTGTCCAGAAACTCAAAATGAGATAATTCGATATTGTGACACTAGGGTTAATCTCGGATTAAATCTAGTATCACATTTGTCTTTCAGAAACTCAAATGGGTTTTGATCCGATGTTAATCCGAGATCAAATAATGATTTGCGTACCAGAAACCGGCCGTAAGATCTTTACAAATAAAAGTCGCAAACAAATGTTTGTCTGATCACTTCAAAGCGGCTGGACCGATTATAATTATTTTTTTCGTGTGTTTGAGTGGGTCTCTGGATGGTTTATATTTACAATTAGACCCGGTGGTGTCACTGAGATCAGGTAAAATTAGAACCACAGGTCTGAAGCCAAGTCGATGAAGATGGTCGATGATTCTGGGAAAAAGTTAATCATTGAAATAAAAAGAATGAATAATGTGTGCCTAATTACTATTAATAAAAGTTCTTATCACCTAACGAATCTTACATGAATAAACCCACCGTTGTGGAATTACCCTTTTTAAACAATAGTAGGAATTTACATGAGTTGCGGTTTTCATTAGGTAATATGAACAATAAGATACTCATACTTACATATTCCTATGAAAACCTCAATTTGTTGAGGTAATGAGCTTCAATTATTTCACAGATAAACGATCCCAGTCTATGACTTAATTAGCTAGATACTTTGGTATTACGCGATGTAATATTTATGATGATTATTACGAGTTGAAATTTTCAGGGAGCGTATTATCAAAATATCTATTTCTACCAGGACTTTAGATTCCTATTGGCTTGTTAAATGACAGTAGTTGAGTAGCTTTGACTTTTAATTCACGGAATCACAAAAATGTTTCCAAAGGTTGTCGAGCGAAATTAAGATGTGATTTTTGCAATAATTTTTGTTCATAAATCAGGAGTGAAAAAAAAACCGAATCATCACCCTCCCTACTAGAGATCAACGCGCTGTTGAGTTGAGGTCGATTAGGGTTAATTACGGCCAGTTTCCAAAAAAAACCATCCCACATCTCAACGCTTCAAGGATGGTGTCAATTGGTGTTATCTCATGATCAAGATAAGGAATGAAATTAGGCTTAGCGTAATAAATCAACTTTTATATTTTTCTAGCATTTTTGCCTTCCTATTTTAACGTTAGGTCTGATATATACCTATATCTTCTTATCATATCATCATCATCATCATAGCAGCTTTTGGAGTTTCCATTTGTACCAAAGATATTGGAAGATACAGATGTAGGCCCCCAATATTCTCCATTCCCATTCTATCCTTATTCTATTCTATCTAGCATAAAGTATAATAAAACAAAACAGTTTAATATTACCCGTATATTTTATTAAATTCAATGTCAAATGACTACAAATAGTACTTAATCTACTAGATTGATAAAAAGTCTGTTAAAGTGTGTATCAAATTCCTCATAATAGAGATCTTAAAAAATAATAAAAAAAAAATAATATGAGATAAAAAACTCTTTGTTTAATTGTTCTGCAATGCACATTTTATTTCAAATTTAAAGTGCTTTAAAATCATTTAGGTTGCGTTGTTGGTTTTGGTTGTGGTTTTGGTTGAAGGCTGTAGCGGAAGCGGAGGCGGAGGCAGAAGTCTTGCTAAACGAATGATTGCGTCGATTATTATCATTTTGGCGGCCATCTTTGTTGAACGCTAGCTCGCGACTTCCGCTGTCAAAACTGCAATAAATAAATAAACAATCTTTAAAGCTTATCATTAATATTAAAACATGGTTTAAGCTATATTCTCGGGTTTAAAACGTGGTTTAAGCCAACAAGTAAGAACTTACGTGGTTTTGCCAAAGCCTCTAGGTAAGAAAGGAGTGGATTTTCTGTTCATGAAGTAGGCAACCCGAATTCGTTGGTGATAACTATAGGATATTGTTATCTGATTTAAATAATATACTTAGAGGTTTGCTAATGCTTCTAATCACTAATTAATAATTAGTTCCTGGTTTACTACGGAACCCTTATTATATAATTTGTGTACAGTAATAAATTAGGTACTGCCTTGGATTTTGTGATACTGTTATTAGTTAGTAACCCTTTCCCTGTCCCGTCAATCACATTATGATTCATGCTATTGTTCTTTTTATTTTGTCTCTAGTCGGGACAGCGAATCTATTATAAGCGCGTAAGCTTTACCATAGGCTACAATACTACCTACTAAGTATTGGCAGGTGTTTTCGTGCTCATAGGAACACCCATTTCTTATTTGTACAAAAAAAAATGCTTATCAGACGCATTCGCTTTTACCTTGGATCACACAGTCAATTTATAATGCAGTAAAACAAATTGAGCATAAAATAGAACATTTAACGTCCTAACAATAGATATAACGTAGTATTATTACTTTGAGTAAACATATTTAATTATTATTACAAGTTATTGAATGTATTTACTGCAGTATTTATCACTGTAGGTACCTACTTGTAATATTATGACTTTATAGATCAATTTATTTAATATTGGTTATTTACAGCAAACAATAAAGAAATGTGTTAATTTATTATTTCTACAAATTTCAATAATTGGCTATTCTGAGAAATAGCTTTTGAGGAGTGAAGTTAGAGTTAGCCGTGATAGAATTATGATAATTTCCATATATAAATATTTTAATAAGAAATTTGAAAAAACAACTGATACGGATGGGATTCGAACCCACGATCTTCGGCGTTCGGTTAGAGCGTCGGCACGGAACGCCGAAGATCGTGGGTTCGAATCCCATCCGTATCAGTTGTTTTTTCAAATTTCTTATTAAAATATTTATATTTAATAAACTAACATGTGCTAAAAAACATGTAAAAATTGCACAAAAAAATTTTTTCCATATATTTACTGTGAATTCGAATTTCTTTAATTTATTATTAAATTGTGGCTCAGATCTTTTATTTATGGGCAAAATTGCTTTAAGAAGCACGCCAGGAGCGAAATTCACAGATTTTGACAGTTAGAGCTAGGAGTTAGTCGTAGTAACATTTTAAGAATTTTTAAAGACTCACAGGTCATTTTTAAAATTACGAATTCTGTAGTTGAAGCTTTGTGATTGTGGCTAAAAATTTACTTAAGATCCCTTTTTACAGAACTTTAATAGATGATTCTATTAAAAGTTAAACAATAATAGTCATAGTATGGTCTGTGAATATCGTCCTAGGTATGGAAAGAAATGCGTTCCTAAAACGCTAACTTGTTTGAAAGATAATTAATATAGTCTCAAACTTTCGCGAAAGTTTAACATAATAAATTTTTTTTGAAAGAACTTCAACTTCAACGAAGTCCATCAACGTCTTGACAAAACCAGTTTGGTCATTGCTTGCAAATAAAAAATAACGACGAACTATAGACTAGACAAAAACAATCGATATCCAGGTTTGATGATAAACCTATCATTATGATAATTCAAGGATAAGATATCAGTGATGACTGATGAGTGAAAAAGTTATAAGCTACAAACTATAAAAGATAGAACGTCTCAGACAAATGTTTGGATGGAAAGCTTTGGATTGGGACGATCATCTTGATTCTGGATCCAGTCAAAGAAATAATCAGCTCAGCTATAAATCGGAAGCCTGATTGTTTAATAACCATAATTAAAGTATTATGCAGGTTGTTCTGCCATTCGTACCTACTTAGAATAAGTAGATCCTTTTCCCTGACTTCAAAATCCATAACAGTCAAAAAAGCAGGGATATAAAAGTAGTGGTGTGAGTAGAGGTTTTCGTATTCATATGCGATTAAACGGTGAGGGAAAACATCGTGATGAAACTAGCACACCTGAGAGATTTTTCTACGGTGTGTAAAGCTATGTTAGAGGCCTACGAGTGGTTTAAACTCTGACATATATATATGACATAGTTTAAACTCATAGGTTTTAACTTAAAGAAAGAAAGCAGACAGAATCTTTATTTGCTTTGCAAAGAAAGATCTATTTTTCCTTTAAGTAGTTGCTAGCTAGTTTAGGTTCATAGAAATATTTTAATGAGGACTTAAACAGAATGAGAATAAAGCAGAATTTTGTTTCCGATTATAGATGGGATGGTCTAATGAATAAGTGATTATAGCTGAATAGTTCTAAAATGTCACGGAGAGACCAGCGCAGCACTCGTGAAAGATCTTCTCATCAGTGTTTGACACTAGATTTTTTCATCAAGCATACGATAAGGAAAATAATCAAGTCTGAGTACGTACCCCCCACCCCCTTGCTCCCCGCTGCACCCAAATCTTTCTCTGCTGACGCTGGCGTTTTCATCACTCCGTCCATAAGTGCCGCTGTCGGAGCCAAACCCGCCCGTGTTGTACCCTCGTTTTATTCTTTTCACTGTTTGGAACCTCCAATCTAATATCATATAAATTTTATTTTAGTCATTAAACGGACAGAATTATTTTTAAATTTGACTTTTAAAGGAATGGCCATTTTTAAGATGTTTCTTAAAACACTGTGGGGAGAGATGGATAGATTTGATTGCTCTTCATTGGGAAATAGGACCACGCAAAAAACTTAAAAAGATTCTTTAATTCTTTATTGTACACAAAATTTTATACAGAAAAACATACAGATAAAAGTACATGTACAAAGGTGAGCTTAACTCAATACTGAGTTCTCTCCCAGCAAACCTTTGAGTGAAAGAGAAATTTAAAAGTCGGAAGAAAGAAAGAATTGGAGTGTGATGAAATAAAATGTTTTCACTTGCCTCTTCCTTCCACAACCACAGCCAGGAGCACCATAAACGCAAACACTGAAGCAACCTTCGCCATTGTACTGAAAACTGTTTCATTTGTCATCAACACACGGTATATATGCTCCATATGCACAGGATGACCCGCGGAGTCGGATGTCACGGTATGTCAAAACGTCATGATAGGTGACACGCCATGACGGCTGCACAAAGGCACACGGTTTATTCTGTTTTGACGGATTGTCCGCCGCCCTTGACTTTGGGGACAGGAGCCGATTAGCTATAGTTTTGATGACCTCACAAATGTCAGAGGAAGATTATACACGAATTTGGAAGTTCTGGAAAATTATGACGGCTAAATTGAGGATGTTGATGTCAACTGCGTCAAAAATTTGACTTGCTCGTAATTTTTTGCGAAATTGATTACGATTCTCCTAATAACAAATATTATGGAAAATGTAGATTTCAAGTCCTTTATTCCTATCTTTACCTGATTATTCTTCTTCTTCTTCTTATCGTATGGTTGATGAACAACCTGATGTCAGAGTTTAAACCGCCCGTAGGCCTTTGACATGGAACACACCATTGAAAAACTCTCTCAGGTGTGCTGGTTTCATCACGATGTTTTCCCTCACCGTTTTAGCAACTGATAATTAATTCATAATACGTACCATAACTTACGAAAAGTCATGCGCACCTTGGTATCGAACTGGACACCTCTGACTTGTCAGTCGACGGTCATACCACTAGGCCGTGCTATATCTACCTGATTACCTATCCTATAGTACCTGATTATAATCTTTTCTTGTCCTCGTGTTACCAAAAAATACACTATTTCGCACTCGTAGATTTTATAGTCACTTATTTTTTTAATGTCGTGGTGGCCCATTGGTTACGGACCCGATTTGCAAACGCGTGGGCGTGGGTTCGAACCTGGCATGTACCAATGTGACTTTTTTAATGTCATGTACTTTCTTAGTTAATCTAAGACACCACTGACTAACGGTGAAGGAAAACATCGTAAGGAAACCTGGACTTTTAATAGTCTGAAATCGCCAACCCGCAGTGAGCTAGCGTGGTGATTAATGCTCAATCCTTCTCTGTATGAGAAGACGCCTTTGCCCTACATAGGGACAGTTACATTCTAATTTATTTATTTATTATTTTTTTAAATATTTCCTTTCTTTATTTTTGTTTTCTATTTCTATTACATATTCGTTTTAAAGGATATCTTCAAAGCTGCTGCAAACCTGCTTTTGTTAAATGGACTTCGTTTGAGTTCAATCCAAAAAAATATCCCTTGAGCCGTCAATTCTAAGACTTGTCTTATTAAAAGATCTGCCCTTGAGCGAGACAGCCGTTAAAGTATGACTCACGATAATTATTCTTAAACAGAAATATTAATGAAGAATGTTAGAAGATACTGTAGTTATTGAAATAAACTAAATTATATTGTATAGTATTTAATGATAATGTAAGTTTTCCACACGGGATAAGTTAATATTTGTGAGATCGACAGATATTTGGTTTTGTCTAAATGTTGGTGGAATATTTAACTATGTATGTACCTGTACTCATAAACACGACAGGAGAAAATCCTAGGGATGGACAACGTTTTTTTTAAAAGTAAGAAAACTATAACAAAGGTCGAACTGGCCCGGGTAAGGGATCACACTGGAATTAACATAATTATCTCGTTAAATACTAGGGTTAAAGATGTCTATAAAATAAAAAAAGGTCCTTTAGGTTATATCTAATTCATTTCAGGACGACCAATAATTGAATTCATAGACGATTTGAACATGCATTACGTACGTGTTACAAATGAAACATATGTTACCTTTGGCTGACTGAAAAACTCGTTTTATTGCTTTTTTGAACCAGAACCATCAATTAAGCATACTGTTTATCATCAGAAATATAAATTAACTGAGGTTCAAACACAACGTTAACAATGACCTTGTCTATTCGGTCGTTCGCTCGGGATTTTTTTAAACCCTAATGTTTTTTGCATTCAATCATCATTCTCGATCATAAAAAGAGTTTGGTTGAACCTTTCGGAACCAACCGAGCGTGAATGTGTTGCCTATAAACGATCCCCCCGGCTTCGGTTGAGTTATACTTGTAGACATGTTAACGTTGACACTTAGAAGTTCAATGTTTTAAAGTGTCTCAAACAAAAGTTCTATCTTTTAAAATTCGAATGAGCTACCTACTATTACAAGGACATTTAAATTAAGGTTGCAAATTAGCGGGGTTAATAAAAATGAATTATTTTCGTGACTAATCGACTGTTTGCCAAAAGTCAAGATTTCAAGTTTATGTAAGAGGCTCTTTTTGCCTTATGATGATGTTCAAAATAAAACTTTGGACTTTACATAAATCGTCTCTTGTAGATGAACAATGATGATGATGATGAACAAACAAAATCCTGTGTCAATATTACTAGCTAAGACTAGTACCTAAGCTACTGTGTCGTTGCTCCGGTAGATATCAGAACTGATTCTATAACAGCTAGATCGTATCTGTATTGCTTTGTGTTTTCTTGCTTCGTGTATTCACTGAAAACCATTCCTTGGGCACATAACGGTGTCATTTTATCTTGTTTTTGCAACTTTTGGTCTAAAATTCTGATGTCAATGTATCTTAAGGACACTTTTTTTCATTATATTTTATCGGTAATTTTCACCATCGAATCTCCTTCATTTGTCATCTTAATTTTAATTATTAATTTAATTGTATAATAACCTTGAATGATAGCTACAAAAACAAATGTCATTACTATGTAATTTTTCGCTTGTAGATTATCTAAATACGATTGTATTCCTTTGTTTGACCTAAGTAGGTGCATCTAATTAGATTTTTGTAGGTAATGCTCACCCATCGATGATCTAAGAAGGAAGTGAGTCTAGCTTAATCATTTTTAGTACTAAAAAACTACTACTTACATTTTATAGATGGCTAGTGTTTACAACGTCTAGATTTTGTAATTATATTTTGGCTAACTTCTTCGATAAGTGATGACAGATGAGCGAAATTGTTGATCGAATAATTGATATTGTCAGCGAGGTCTTTAATAACTTTCATAGATTAGTATTGTTAACATTGTTAGACCTGGCAACAAGACATAGGATGGAGGAATGCAGTGATAACCTAAGTGTGCCACTTGGCACTTGGCACGTGAGAGGTCTCAGGTTCAAACGCAAGGAACCCTTCCTAACAATTCGACAAGTCATGTGCGTATTAAAAATTGATAATCAATTGCTCTGTACTTCGAAGAGTACGTGTATAGCCGTAGCTTCTGCCCCTGATCTTTCTTCAGTTGTAAGGAAATAAAGAGTTCAACTGTTTTTCGCACACACATGACCACTCATTATCTGTTGGCTAATCTTCGTTCAGGCTGCTGTGAATAAAATAGGAGGATAATGTGATCTAATGAAAATAATAGACAAAACATTATGCATGCACTGATCTTTATTTATAACAATATATTATTATGTTACAGTTAAACATTTTTATTATTCAGAGTAATAATGTAATGCAAGTAGTCTGTTACCATGACGTCCATGATTTTTAATACTCTACCTACAACATAAATAATTGAACTGTCGTAAATCAATGCATTTACATCAGTGCTATATTGCTTGCTTTATTTTTCACGGGAACCATTTGAATTAACAATAATTATGTTGTTATTATTGGAAATAGCTGTATCGTTATTATTTATTATAATATGTATGTCATAAAATATGATCACGACGTTTCGTGACTATAGATGTCCAATTAGATCATGTTGTAAAATGAAGTTCCCTGTTTCTAGAATTTATATCTTCAATATCGGTACATATCGGTAATAGATATAAATATTATTTACCCTACACCATTATATTACTTTTAAATAATGTAAATAATAATAAATATAATTGCTAATCCCTACTTTAGACCCTGTTCTCGTAGCCGATTTAGTTTCAATTTTCAAGTAAGTATTACATTCAAATTAATCGATTTCCAATGGCAATAAAGAAATGTTATAATGTCAATTTATTTTTACGTTGTCATGTCAGTATTATTTGCCGTAACCGTAACCTTTATGACCATGACCTTTGCCGCCCCCGTCACCCTTGCCGCCCCCGTCACCCTTGCCGCCTGAACCTCCCTTTTCTTCACTCGAGTTACTTTCACTGCTTTCGCTGCTGTTGCTTGAGTTACCGCCTCCAGCGTCACCCTTGCCTTTAGTGTTACCACCTTTGTTATTGTAACCTGTAAATTAAAAAAGAACTACCATTTCATCGCAACAGAAAAGGCAAGACGACCAAGTTTGCGCAAACTGGCGTAGGTGCGTAACTATAAACGGAAGACAATCCTAACCCTAAACTTCTGATTATTTATTTATTAGGCCTATATCGTCCCACTGCAGGGCAAAGGCCAGATTTAAGCTTTTAACAGATCATGGCGCTCTCGCCATGTGAGCTAAAACCTGGCTGCAACTGCAACTGTTACTGCAACAGCCTCTCTAGGCTGTTACAGTAAGTATACGGTACGATCGTTATTACTTGACCTGTTGACTTGTCAGAAGTTAGGCCTTCTGCAGTTTCTACGACTTCAATACGGCTAACTGCAGCGTCAGCGATACATTTGTAGAGATCTGGAAAAGCGACTTATGATGAGCGTGGTGTAGTAGGCATTTTTCTCATATTCTTCTGAGTTCTGATTGCTTAGTGGTTGAATGTTGACTGGCAAGTCAAAGGTCTAAATTCGAACCCAAGGCGCGCACCTCTGACTTTTCGTTAGCTATGTGCGTATTATAAATTAATTTCACTTATTTCGTGTTTCGGAAAGCACGTAAAGCCGTTGGTCCTGCGCCTGATCTCTTTCCAGTCGTGTCGGATTGCCATCCCATCGGACTATGAGAGTGAAAGAATAAAGAGTGCATCTGTGTTTACGCACACACCTGTGCACTATAATATCTCTTGCGTAGTTGGCTAATCTTCGTTGAGATTAGCCGCTGTGACCGAAATTCGGTCAGGAGGACAATTTATTTCTCTCATGATTATCAACTTACCGCCAGGCGCTGCTAATGTACTCACTGTCAACACCAACAGTATCAAGGCAAATAAAGTAAACTTCTTCATCTTTGATTAAGGCGTTTCTTCTGTCAATTATCACTTGTATTCTATTACCTTGCCCTTGTACAACTAATTCGTCGCTATGAATATCACCTTTATATACTCGGCTTTTAAATTGTTTTTTTGTTAAAGTAAAAGGTCCTGAACAATCTAATCTTGTTAAAATTAGCATTAAAATACATCCATTATAAGGTTTTTCTTACTTTGGTAATTAATTTAAATTAGTTACTATGAATAGTTTAACGCACAGGGTTTGCGATTTTCGACTTTCGGTGGTAAGATTTAAGGTCTAAGTTTAATAATGCAGATTATTTTTAAAGGTATATCTGTAGGTCGCTAAGATGCTTTGTAACAAAAAAAGTTGTCAATATAGGTTTTATATTTTTTTTAGATTAATTCAAATAGGTACTTATTTGTTGTTTTCTTTGCACAAAAACTTTGTTCTTTATGGGCACTGAGCGGTCATGAACTCTTGAGTACGTGACCTGGTAGCCAAAATAAAGGTTTTATGAAACAAAAGATTTAAGTTATTAATAAATATTTTGTTATTTTGTACCTATAACCTACAGATATAGGTACCTTCTTTTGTTCTTCATCAGTTAATCATAATTTGGATAAATGTCTTATTGTAAAATCTAAATGCTAGCCTAGTGGTAAGAAACCCAGGAAAATAATAAATTAACACTTGCTAAAACGGTGAAGGAAAACATTGTGAGGAAACCAGCACAGCAAGATTTTTCAGCGTTTCAGTGTGTAAAGCCATATCAGGGGCCTACGAGAAGTTTCAACTGACTCCAGGATGTTCAGCAACCTTACGATAAAGAAAGTATAATATTCTAAAAATCATCTAAAGCGTTATAAAATAGTCTAATTTCAATGAGTCATTCATTTTACAAAAGTTAAATAATATTTTAATTTGTAACAGTTTCAGATGCGTGTAAATTTCACGTTAGTACTGTGCGGGATTGGAATGCGTGACACACAAACACATAATGCGTTATTGCACTTTATGTTACTATGTGGAATGATGGTGTAAATAGCCATATATTTTGACTAAGATGAGAAGTTAGGGCTTGTAGAGTTGCAGTCCGTCACCCGATCAGCAACAGGTCCGAGTAGGTGGCGCGCCGTGTTACGCGCGCGCCTCTCTTGAAGAATTCGGCGGTCGCTAGGCCGCCAACGCTGGTGGGACTCGGGGGTACGGTAAATGCGCAAGCGAAAACCGTATTTCCGCCCAGAGATTCGTGGAGGAACATCGTGTACATTTTAATCCGTGCGAGTCGGACATAACCCCATCGTCAGCCCTTAGTGGTGGGGTACTCTTAAAGAGTTATCCACACGACAAAAAAAGGGCTTGTAGACTTAGGCATGAGATATGATAACTTTTTTACAGTGCAAGCAATATGGTGAGTTCTTGACCACCATTTTACATGAAAATGTGTTTGGTGGGATTAACTTTTCAAAATATAGGGTAGGTATAATAGAGAGTAAGGAAGTCGCGTTTTTGTTTTTTAAATTACTTCCAATGCTCACTGCAGACTCCGTGGTCTCCAAAACGGATTTCTAGAAAATCCTACAGGATATACGGCTAGTAACTGTAATATATTATCTAAACTTATTTTTATGACTATTGGTCAGAGGTTTCATGGAGTAGTGCTTAAAGACACATATTATCGTCTTGAACTCTTTAGTTGTTAATTATATTTATATGCCATACCTCTATACGAGTATAACATGTATCATAATATATTTTCATGATTTTTTTACATGTTATTACAGCAAATGTTAGCTTATTAAATAGAATTATTTAGTAAGAAAATTTGAAAAAACAACTGATACAGATGGGCCCACGTCTCATACGTCGTACGTGGTTTCTTCGCCTAAAGCATAAAAGAAGATTTGAAATTTCGACTGATGCTGGTGGGATACGGTGACTTAGCGGTCAGAGCGTCAACACAGTACGTCGAAGATCGTGGGTTCGAATCCCATCTGTATCAGATGTTTTTCCAAATTTTCTTCCAAGGTGTCATGTATTTTGTTAATAGTATCAGGGACTAGCCAGACTAGACTGTTTGCCCAAATACAAGCTGCTTAGTAACTTAGACAAACACCTCTTTACCCGACCATTATTTATAATTCTCTTCAAACTCAGGAGATTCTGTGACCGCATGGAAGTCTGGCGGGAACAGGGAGAAATTATCCTATAATAATTATAATTCCCGTTGCCTGGCATATAGTATTGCAATAAATTAATTATCACTTACTCTGTGCCTCGGTAAGCACGTAAAGCCGTTGGCCCTGTGTCTGATCTCTCTCCGGTCGTGTTGGATTGCAGTCCCATTGAACTATGAAAGTGAGGGAATAGAGAGTGCGCCTGTGTTTGCGCACACACTTGTGTAGGTAGGTACTATGATAATTATCTCCTGTATAGTTAGCTAATCTCCGTTGAGATTGGTCGCTGTGACCGAAATTCGGTCATGAGGACATTATTATTGCAATTTTTTTTGTAAAAATAGGGAAAGCAGTAAAAATAAACGTGTTTTTCTTAAAAAACAATATATATTGTATTGGCTAATACATATTTATTATATTATGTCAATCTATACATTATCACATTGAGCTTTTGAATAGTACAGGGTCATCTTCGGTCAGCCTCTGAAACAAATAACACAGAACGTTTTATTATATATAATACTAGCGACCCGCCCGGCTTCGCACGGGTGCAATATACATACAAACCTTCCTCTTCAATCACTCTGTCTATTAAAAAAAGCCGCATCAAAATCCGTTGCGCAGTTTTAAAGATTTAAGCATACATGGGGATATAGGGACAGAGAAAGCGACTTTGTTTTATACTATGTAGTGATTTAAATATGAAATATGGGGCATATGTTAATTACGAATTTTTCAATAAATATTTAATCATTTTCAACAGTTATTAAAGTTCTCTCAATCATTTTTGGCGTTTCAATATTCAGGGGAGTTTTGTTTTAGAGTGAAATATAAATTAAATTAGATAAATTATTATATACGGGTGTGATTACTATAAATATGTTTCAAAGTATCGTAGGTGCTGTTACAAGCATCATTTTACAATGCACAAATACTCAAACCATAGAAACATATTAAATATAGATAATTATAAATATTTTATGCAACTGACAGGCCTGATATGTCAACTCAAATTAAAAAAGAAGTAAATGTAGTGTAAGTATTTACCCTATTTTCCGTAGCCGCCAGCAGAGGCCTTGGAACTAGCTTGGGCGCTGGCACCGGCGAAGGCTCCACCACCATAGCCACCTCCTCCTAGGCTACCACTGCCTCCGTGTCCACCTTGACCTCCTCCAAAGCCACCACCATTGCCGCCGCCCAGTCCGCCTCCGATGCCGCCCGAACCTCCGTGACCACCTCCGGCTGCGCCTCCGTGGCCTCCTCCATGGCCTCCTCCGTGGCCTCCTCCATGGCCTCCTCCAGCGCCTCCTCCGAGACCGCCACCGCCGCTGTGACCTCCTCCGAGACCGCCACCGCCACCATGGCCTCCTCCATGGCCTCCTCCAGAGCCTCCTCCGAGACCGCCACCGCCGCTGTGACCTCCTCCGAGACCGCCACCGCCACCATGGCCTCCTCCATTGCCTCCTCCGAAGCCGCCACCGTCGCTGTGACCTCCTCCGAGGCTTCCGCCGCCTCCGTGGCCTCCTCCATGGCCTCCTCCAAATCCACCGCCTCCTCCAGCTCCGTTTCCGCCTCCAAATCCACCGCCACCTCCGTGGCCGCCACCACCGCCTCCTCCGTGGCCACCACCGCCGCCGCCACCGCTACCTCCGCCAAAGCCACCGCCACCGCCGCTTTGACCACCGCTGCCGTAACCGCCTGGAAAACAAAATATGTTGTTAAAACATAAAAGTTGGTATAGCCGTTTTTAAACGGCTATACCAACTTTTTGCATTCAAGAATTTAATTTAAGAAATAATAAATCATTGAATACCTACCTACTTGAATAAATTATAATTTAATTTTTAATTACCTACAGTAAACAATTTTGGCACATCTTATATGCGAAAAATGCATTTTAAAAAATACGACGATGTCAATCAATTTTTAGTTAAAAAATCTTAATGATTTAGTTTTTTTATTCTTTTTTTAAATAAAAGATGTATGCCAAGATGCCAAAAAAAATAAGTATATAAATAATTCGACAGTTCTATTGTTATCGGCGAGGACGAACATCCTCCAAAACTTTCATCCTCCAACGTTTTTTAATCACAAGAATAGTTTATTGTGCAAAGATGTTTACCTGGCGCTGCGTAAGCGCAAGCGAATAGCCCTAAGGCCAGAACCACTACTGTTAGACGAGCCATGTTGATCTGTGCTTCGTTCCTCCCCGACTTATCCTTATATACACACTCGCTTATGTCATGAACATGAACCGACAAATGTTTAGAGTCTTCACTTTTTGCAGCCGCGCTTTTTTAGAAATAATTATTAAGGTTCCACTGGACCAAAATCTTGATATACGCATAGTACGATTTGCTTGATAACATAGGACGATTGGGAATATAAATTGGCCGCAATCATGTCTGATAGGTTTTAGATTATAATGTTGGTTAATCGACTTTTTTTTGCATAGTTTTTGTACGTCCTTATCATACCTTTGCAGTAATTAGTTTCGAGTTTATTGTTATTTTGATTTCTAGGGTTTTGTGCACCTTTTTTGACACTTTTTTGTCTATTTTTTCGTCATTGCAGAATTTCCATGGACGTCAAAGGCGTTTGCGAGGACGCTGCTTAATCACTGTTTCGAAAAAATTAACGATTGTAGTAATTATTTAGTAAAATAATGTTTTTGACTTTATTTCTCCCAAGCCACTTTAGTGGTTGTCATGTTCATTTGTGTAAATAATAATGCGGTCTATGGTGTATTTTTATTTTTAATCGTCATAAATCACTAAAAAAATACGTTCGTTTACAAAAAAAAGAATGTAAATTAAAAAAGAAAAAGTTTTTCCTTTTTGTAAAGAGAAAAAATCGACGCACTTTTCAGCGGCACGCTTTCAATTAGGTACTTTAAAATATCCAGTAGATTATTAATCAATTATTAATTCTATTATTATTTTGCTTTTTAGCTGCTTATTTAATATAGGTGTCTGATCAGGTACCTGATCGATCCAGAGATGACGGTGGCATATTATTTACGTTCTGCAGTAATCTCTAGCATTTTAGAATTTTCCAAGGGGATCCACGGATTTCCTTTGAAACCTGAGTGGTTAGAACCAAAATACAATAATAGCAAAGTGGATATATTTTTTTTTAATATAACTTTATTTCTTTTTTTTCTATCATATCTGCCGCATGCATACCACACAGTAGAACACCCAGATGACAGAAAATAGTAGCGCGGCAGGCCCAAAAAAAGATGGCGGAATGAGTTGGGATTTCATTTGAAAGAATGGCCCGTTACAGCATTACAACAAAAACGAGAGGAAAGGCCTTTGCCCTACAGTGGGACAAGTTCGGTTACTATATATCCCTATATAGGTTATATATATATATCCCTATATAAGTTATATATACTATATATCGGTTATAATAATAATTATTATTTTAGTAAGAATTCAGAGTTAAAAACGGGTATTTGGACCGCCGCAAGTTACAGTTATAGCATTGACGTTACCACCTGAAGCTTACAGTTGCTTGGTTCAGGTGATTAGCTGGGTCCACACCGGGCGATCCACCGCGCTCCGATCGCGCGTGGCAGGAGAGAAACATTTGTATCGTCCTCCTGCCGCGCGCGATCGGAGCGCGATGGATCGCCCGGTGTGGACCCAGCTATTGACCTGGTGTCATCGTGCATCTTCAGGACGCAACCTGACAGTACAAAATAAAGAAGGTGACTTCTTTTCGTATAATCATGATGGTGGTTAGTAATTTCAACCGATTCGAATCGTTTAACTGTTGATTATTTCGGTTGATTCGTAGATTGATTCGAACTGGTTGAATGAGCTGGAAATAAAATAATACATATTTTTAACCGACTCCGAAAAGGAGGTTATCAATTTGATGTGACATGAATTTTTTTTTTATTTAAATAAATATTTTTGTATTTTTCATACCCAAGATAAACACTTTATTATTTGTATATGTGTTTAATATTATTATGTTTTAATGTACAGACACAGTGTTAATTTATCTAACGGTTATCTGGATGACTCTAATTAAGTGATATTTACCCATCAGTCTTGTTTTAAAAAAACCTCAAACACCGAGAAATGAGACACAAAAGGAAATCAATTGTTTCTCGATGTCTCCTTTGACTCCACGCAGGAGTCAAAGGGTTAGAATCAATTATATCGATGCACAGAATTTTCCCAATCAACTTTGAACCTAATGCTTTAGCGAGGAAGTTGAAAATCTATTAAAGAAATCTGGCAGATTGTAATACACTACCTAGTAAAAAATTTACTCGGAAGTTATCTTCGCGGAACCCTTTGTATAAGTATTGAACATTTATTAAATTCATTTGTAAGCACATTGAAGTGGTCAATAGTTTTTGTAAAGCGCTCGATCACAATACAAATCTATGTATATTAATATAATAGTCGGTACTTATGTACTTGTGAATATTACGTCGGAACGAAGGTTAAGGTAGGACGTACTGTGTGAGATATATCGCTCAACTGGTAATATATTGGCATAGCTACAAAAAATGCAATGCAATCTGAAAGGAAAATCATCATCATCATCATCAGCCTGTATTAGTCCACTGTTGAACATAGGCCTCTCCCAATGCGCGTCGCTATTGTGCGCTCATTAGAGGTATTTGCCCATAATCGCCACGCTAGGCGGGTTGGCGATCGCAGTAGCAGATGATTGCTGTTACACAGACGAATGCTGCTGCCTATCCTTCGGATCTTTCCCTTTGTCGCTTCTTACGACATCCGCGGGACGAGTAGGGGTGGTTCTATTCTTAATTTCTTTATGGTAATTCGGTATTAATAGAGTTGTATAGAGCCTTCCCCACTGCCAATGGCCCCACTCACCACGATAGCGGCAGGTCACCACTTAAACCGGCAGTCAGATTTTTATAAAGTATAGCATAGAGTGGACATGTAGCATTTTTTTAATTCTCCTTGTAAAATACCTGGAAATATTTTTTTCATTTGCTTAGAAGTGAGGTGATACGGAAATATTATTATTTTGTTGTTGTTATTGTATTCTAAGAATCAGTTGATCGACCTGCAATTTGTTGGAAGCAGGTCTTTTCCCTGCAGTGCCTGCATTTTGGTCTAGTGTCGCTCGACTAAGATGTTCGTATCAGCAATATGTATATTACTTACCTGTGGTATTAGGTAAGATTTTCACAGTGACACCTAGCTGGGAATACTGAGAATACCAGGCGTAATTTGTTATTTACTTATTATTTTTTAGTGGTTTATTATTAAAACATTAACAAGTTCTTTCCTTGTAAGTACATAGGTACAATTTGACGACTGTTGTTTCACGTCCCAAATGGGTTTTGTTCACCCATTTGGAATGTGGAACATTCGGGCGAAATGCACAATTAGTCATTTCGCCAAATATTCGTTTCGGTCTAGGTGTGTATTCGTATAAAGTCTCCGTGATCGCAGGGTAGGCATAGTTTTGTATTATAAATGTAAACCGTAATATAAAATGTAATAATGTAGACCGGTACATTTCGAGTGTTTTGTAGTTTGTACTAAAATGTACAGACTACAAAACACAAACACATCGACAGAAATTCGTTCCGGTCTGGGTGTTTGTGCATATTAAAATTATTATATTTTTAAATGCACCCACGGTATTAAAGAAAATCTTAGTAATGGTTTTAATGAAAACTAGCGTTTTGCCCGCGACATCGTCAATATCATAAATATCATTAAATTCATGATTCATTAATTCATGATGAATTCAGTAATGGTATTTATCGTTACTGAATTCATGATTTATTTGCCCCATTCCATTCCATTCAAAAAAACCAGGGTCGTGAACCAGGTTTTAAAATACTTGAAACTTTCAAGTACTGTTTCAAGTAGTGTACTAGCAAAGCAACAGCAAGCCCTTAGCCCTGGTATTCAATTTAACAAGTGTGTATCTTCGCTACATCTAACGTTCTAGAGACATAATTTTCTCAGAACGATTCAAAAAATAAAAAGTTTCATCAAAATCGGTTTGCAGGAACACGTTCGCATGGAGCCACATTAATTCGTGGTAACGAAACACTAGCGAGATTCAGAAAGCTGACGTCATAGGATCAGCGCCATCTAGTAGCGCTTGGGGAACTAAATAATAAGATCTCTACTTTGCAAGTTTATAAAGTAAAATCAAGGTAGGTAAATCAATTCAAAACATAAATAGGTACTGGTCGAAATTCAACCGTTTTTTAAATTAATTATATAAATCTTTAAAAAAACCTAAAAAAAAACTAAGCTCGTAAACGTAACTCTGACATTTCGAATTTACGTGCATATTAGAAATTAATTTATTATCAATTGCTAGAACGGAAGCCGTAGTGTGGTTTCCGGCCTAAGAATAGAATCACCCTTACTCATCCCACGCGTGTCGTAAGAAGCGACAAAAACGGAAAGATCAGCAGGATCCGCATCTACTACTGCGATCGCCAACCAACTTGCCCAGCATGGTGATTATGGGCAAATACCTCCAACGAACGCACAAAAGTGGCGCGCATTGGGAGAGGCCTATGTTCAGCAGTGGACTAATACAGACTGATGATGATGATGAAAACGGAAGTCAGCACACCAATTTTTGTTCTTTTATTATACGTTCAAGTTTAATATCAGGCTGATACTAAAAACGCTAAAATTTCAAATTCAAACAATTAGCACCACAAAAACTTATTATTTACAAGTGTAAGTTTTTGTGGTGTCTTCAACATGATGACGTAATGATTCAGTTTACTTAAGTCTTAAGTGTGCTCTGATGCTTAGACTCACTTAGCTATTTCTAAGTAAACTTGTATATTAATCAAACAGGAGACCAATCCAAAGGAACTTGTTTACGGTCAAGTTGGTATGACATTAAAGAAACGAAATTGTCAAATTCTTCGAGCTTAGAAATAAATAATACTTAGAATATTAGCAAACACGAATTGCTTTAAATTATTTATTACGAAATCTTTAAACTTTGTTGATGTAATTTTTAATAATTTAATTATTTATGCTTACATAATTACTTACATTAAATATATTTTATTAAAAACTTGAGCGCATTTGACTGGATTTCATCTGATGGAAAGTGACGATGCAGTCGAAGATGGTACACACGAACTCAAGTTAATGCCTATTCACTCATGCCTTGAATACTCCTAGATTATAAGAATCGGAAAAACTGACGCCGAATGAGTTCCACTTCTTCGCTGTCCACATAATGAAAAAGGAAGTAAAAAACTTCGTGCGTATAGACGGAATATCGACAACAAAAGGATGGTACCCAAGCCTGCGTCTAATCCCCCGCAAGTGAAATGGAGCAGGGGGTATGAGGTCGTGTAGCTCCTGCGCACACACAACTATACTTACAAACATTAATTAATTTATACATGTTAAGTAATTAATACATTACCTATGTATCTAAAGACCGAAAAAGATTAAGATTAAATACTTACCTATTATCCCAAAATTGATTTTTTATATTTTACTGATAGCCTAGTGGTATGACTATTGGACAGCTAAGTCAAAAATCGTAGGCGTTCTGATTATTCAGACTGATAATTATCAACCATAGAAGAAAAAGAAGTACATGTTTCAGCTCTAAACTAAAATAAATAAAACACAACCTGTTACGAGTATTCTTAACCATTGGAAACCGATCTTTTCGACCGGGAAGTTCTAGTAGATGTCCTCTAAAGAGTAAAATACAATTCATACCTAATCGAGACTTTTTGACAATTCTATTCGTTACAAAGATTTAAATTTCCGGAAACCGTTCAGTGAGGTCTTTGCTATTGGATACGATTGTGTCATACTATTTACTTAATGCTTTAAGGTCTATTTATCGTTCCATGACCAACGGGGTCTAACACGATTTAGCAGTTCACAATAAAACTGAGTAAAGCCCTAGAGAATGAATAACGCTATTCGTTCTTAAATAAATTACAAAAGATTACAAGTCAGTTATACAAATTAAAAGGCATTTTTTTTTGGTTTCTGGACGATCATAATAATATAGGTTTACACACGTTACGTACACGTTAAACCATTTAAAGATAAACACTCGCGAGCAACCAAATCGAATCAATAAACTACTGAATCAATATCAACTCTCGGTGAAGTGTAGGGTTTAAAATATTATATTAAAAAAAATCAGCTGTTCCATACATTTATGTTCACGTAACTCAACAAAATGTAGGTATGGAACAGCTGATTTTTTTTTGCAATTTCAGGGATATGCAGATTTCATAATGATTAGTTTAATTAACCCTTTTCAGGTTGCCGGTGTTTTAAAAATAACTCTGTATAACTATTTTAATGAATCGGTTGTGTAATTTTTAATAAGAGCCCCAGAGGAAGTCTAAATACAGATATTTAGACTTCTAGTAAAAATATTTCGGTCACCACGTGTTTGAGTTTATTTACTGCCCGTAATTCCCGTTATTTATAGGTATTTTTTAAATATAATGTGATATTTTGGTCAGTACATCTCACGTCTGCGATTTGCAGATGACATTGTCGTCTTCGGAGAATCTCTGCAGGAGTTGGAAGTGATGCTGAATGGTTTGAGCAATTCCTCAGGACGGCTGGGTCTCGGGATGAACCTAGATAATACTAATATCAGGTTCAATGATCATGTTACCCCAAGACCTGTAATCGTATAAATGGCGCTATCCTAGAGGTTGTCCAAGGATTCATATATCTTTGCCAAATGATTCAACTGGGGCTCTACAACTTCGAGAAGGAGGCGATCAGAAGAATACGCTTAACTTTAAGCGACTGTTAACTGTTGGTTTAATTTTCAGGTATATATTGGTTTCAAAATAACGTGTAATTATAAAAATATCGGGTATCTTACAAATGTATCGCCCTGTCTATTATTTGTAGTATTCTCATTTTATCTTTGATTGGTAATGGTCTCTGGGTGACCTCTAGTGATCGAAAACGTAACGAAATATGAGCTAAGATGCGGTTTAAACTGAGGCGACTGTGAGTGCGGTGAGTAGTGGTAGTCCTATCACTTGAAGATAGATGGCGGTATTTCAAACAAAAATTTACAGTGATGACTTTTTCAGATAGTGTTATACTCATTGGTGATAACTATCGTATTTCAGGTGTATTTATTTACAGATCACGGAAAATTGAAACATTAATAAATAGTAATGTAAACCTTTTATAATTTAATGAAATGAATTGAATAAATTTTGGCAAGAATTTGCTTTTATTGCGACCAATGGGTTCGGTCGTTATGACCACAGTCACTTCGCGACTGACAATAGAGAATCATATGTCATTAACGCACTAAATAATATATTTTGAAACAGTATTTTTTGGAACTTTCGCAAAAATAAAACATTTTTAATATCAAAATAGAATTGAATAGGTATCTCAAAAGTAAATTAATTAATGAATTTGCCTGTATTTAAATAATTAACGAATCCCATTATAAGAATGTGCTGACTCTATAATGAAATCTCCAAGATAAATAAAGATAAGTATTGACATCTTCGACACATGACGTGCTACCATCTTCAGAAGTCGTATAACTGCTCATCTTTCGTAATTCACTATAACTATTCTCCTAAATTTTAATTAATTAATTATGTCTCTCATATAATTACACTGCCACGATTGTAAATATTTGTTGTGGTATACAGGGTTATTTGTGTTTATATTCACGTAACTAAACAAAATATGTGGAACAGCAGATTTTTTTGCGATTTCAGGGTTGGTCTCATAGTAAAAGTTGTTCATAATGATGAGTTTAATGACCCCCTAAAGTTGTCGATGTTTTACAAATACCCCTGTATAAATAGTTATGTACCGAGTATCGAGTACCTAAAGTCCTAGTAAAGTCGTGTGTGTTGTACAGCCTTACATTCACAAAGGATAAGTATGAGCGTTTTTCCTAGTTTATTATCTCATTTCACCTGTTTTGTCTGTCAGTCCCATAATTATAGTCCTGGTGCCATACCAAGGGAATCGAAGATGAGTGAGAACATATACAACGTGTAATATAATTAGTATGGGTCCTTAAATGAGCTTAATCTGCCCATTAAATTGAACAACTTGTAGAACATTAGCTCAAAAAATTTCGCTCTCCGTACAAAGTACGACAGCTGCATAGTAAATAAATCTGTGACAGCTAGGTGTCATATTATTATGTGTGTGTTTGTATCTGCATTGATACATTTATTTTTGCTTATTTCGCAATTTGATGTTTTACAAGTTGTTTAGTTTCATGGGTAGATTGAGATCCTTCAGGGTCTCACACTATTTATGTTTATCTTGATGTAATAATAATAATCGTGTTACCTGGCATTCCACAACAACAAGCAATTAATGCTAAAACAAAAATAAAAGACATCAAATGCGCCATTACGAATTATGTCGTCTTGATTTGCACAAAGAGATAAATATTCATAAAATACAGCTTTTTACGATTCCAAATATTCCTGTTTCGAGCTTAAAAAACTATAATTTAATCGAAATGTTCATTCTACTTGTGAACCGGTTCACTTTTCGAATAAACCTAAAATTATGTTTATCTTAGAAATTTTAATAAAAATATTCTTTTAGGGTAGGTACCGTAAACTACTTACAATCTCAATTAAATCAAAGGTAACAACCACAGATTAAATAAATTGTTTTAAATCTCCACTTGCTCCACGAGGTGGAGATTTATCGATGACTGCTCTGGAGTGTGGTGCTGTCCCACAAACGATGAAGCACTTAACATCGTGCCCTGCATTTGTACATTACAGGACCTGATAGACGCTACTGAAGGTGCCAATCTTTTAGCTCAGTTCTGGGCTGACACAATTTAGATTGTCATCGACACGCTAAGAAGAATGGAAAACTGTTCCTGTGAACAGACCAGACTTTTTGGCCTTTTCGTATGGGGAACCTATACAGATAAAATGTTTTTATTAAATAAAAACCAACGATCTTACACTATTATACTAGATTATACTAAAACCACTGTGACAGTAAGGAAAAAGGTCAATACCAAAGAATAAAATGTTAAAATAAATAAAACAGGAACCCGATTTCCAATTTTTTTTTCGACTATCAACACTGCCAAGTAAACATCAAAAAGTTCACGTATTTTTTAAAATTTAATTTTAATATTTTAAGTGTAGTAGTCCGTCACGTCTTTTAATTGTTTCTATTTCTTATTTTATATTTTGTCACATTGCCTTCTTAAGTCACTCAAACAGATAATGCTCCATGCACCCTCAAATCTTAACCGGTCAACTTCACTCTTTTACTTTCTGCTCTTCCTTTACTCTATGTTTACTTCAACCTTGACATTGGCAGAATCATCGTGTAATTGCGATGGAGCCAGTTTATTAAAATTGGAATTGGAAGTGTAGTAAATATACTAAAAGTGATATAAAACAAATCTACGTACGGAAAATATCCAGGATTACAGTTTTCAGGAAAATATTTGCACTATAACTGCGGATTTAGTGATTTAGAGTTTTAGTGACTTAATTAATAAATTAAAAAAACCAATGACAAAAATACTGAAAAGTTTGAAATGTTTTAGATATAGTAACATGCGTACACGCATGTAACAGATTATTCATCAAATACTTATTAATTATTATTTGTTCTTTATTTGTTCATCGGGCTTAACCCGCATTCAGTCTCTCCTTGGAACTGGTATGTTAAATAAATCACAATTACTTATAATTATTTATTTCAATCAATGTTACAATATTAGAATATATAAAAAAACATATAACATATTGTATGAAGCGATAGCATCGAATAATTTTACAAACCTAACATTTTATTAAATTAATTTTAACTTTACAATGTCGTGGTGGCGCATTGGTTACGGACCCACTTTACAAGCGAGTGGGTGTGGGTTCGAACCTGGCATGTACCAATGTGACTTTTTCAATGTCATATGTACTTTCTTAGATATTCTAAGACACCACTGACTAACGGTGAAGGAAAACATCGTAAGGACTTATAGTCTGAAATTGCCAACACGCAGTGAGCTAGCGCGGTGATTAATGCTCAATCCTTCTCTGTATGAGAAGAGGCCTTTGCCCTACATAGGGACAGTTACAACTTACAGGCTAATTTATTTATGTTATTTATTTTTTATTTAAATTTAACTTGTCATTCTGCCTATATACGTGTCTTTCCCGCCCCCACCCCCGCCTCCGCTCCCGCCTCCGCTCCCGCCTCCACTCCCACCCCCAATTCCACTGCCGCCGCCACCACCTCCACCACCGCCCCCACCCCCGCCTCCACTGCAGCCCCCGCTCCCACCTCCGCTACCACCTCCGCTGCCACCTCCACTACCGCCTCCGCCTCCGCCCCCGCAACCATTTACACCTCCACCCGAACTCCAGCCTCCACCGCTGCCCCCGCTTTCCATCTTGTCCCCGTGCCCGTGCCCGCTTCCACTCCCACTTCCAACCCTATTACCGCTACCACTTCCGCCCCCGCTTCCGCTTCCGCTTCCACCCCCGCTACCGCTACCACTCCCACCTCCGCTACCGCTCCCGCTCCCGCCCCCACTCCCACTCCCACTTCCACCTCCGCTTCCACTTCCACTCCCGCCCCCGCTTCCGCTCCCGCTACCACCCCCGCTTCCGCTCCCGCTACCACCCCCGCTTCCGCTCCCGCTACCACCCCCGCTTCCACTTCCACTCCCGCCCCCGCTTCCGCTACCGCTACCACCCCCGCTTCCGCTCCCGCTACCACCCCCGCTTCCGCTCCCGCTACCACCCCCGCTTCCGCTCCCGCTACCACCCCCGCTACCACTCCCACTCCCACCCCCGCTTCCGCTCCCGCTTCCACCCCCGCTTCCGCTCCCGCTTCCGCCCCCGCTTCCGCTCCCACTCCCACCCCCGCTACCGCTTCCACTCCCACCCCCACTCCCACTCCCACTACCGCCTCCACTCCCACTACCGCTTCCACCCCCGCTTCCACTTCCGCTCCCACCCCCACTCCCGCTCCCACTACCACCCCCACTTCCACCTCCGCTCCCGCTTCTGCTCTCGTTATCAGTTGGAAGATGAGTGTGTGCGTTGAGTACTGTATGAAGATAATAGAAAATGAATTATTTATTTATTAAGTAGGTACTAATAAGTATTAAAAACTAAACACTAAAATTAAAAATAAATTATAAAGAAAAACTTAATTTAAAAGATCGCTTCCATAACGCTGGCTGCAATGCCACGTTAGCTGGCAATACTAAGCTTGAGCTAGGTATAGGCCAGCGTTTTGATCCCGAAGAGCTTCGATCAGAAGCCCCGATAGGTCTTTAAAAATTATTTGGGCTCCAGGCCCCCACCTCACGATACCAGCGGGTCGACCCCAAAAGGTTCAAATATTTGCACCTTTTAATAGGGCTCCTTAGCTGATTCCGCCGCCGCGCCTGCCCTACATTGTGTTCCAGGAAGATGAGACGGCGGCAACGTTTCAACGCAGGTGGAATCCCATACGAAGGGCCGCTCCAAACTCCACGGAGTTAGAGTTATTTCATCGGGTCTCTTACCATCGTCCCGCGACAAACCACTGGCTCTTAAATTGCTGCACAGTGGGCTGTGGTAAGAGCCTGGGCGGCGTGGCGGAGAACTTTTTTCTGCGCACTTCTGGCAGGATAGACCGTGGTGGCACCGCACTGGCAGCGATGCGGAGCACAACACGATGTACTCAAGCGAAGGGACGCAGTAAAGCGGAAGCTGGAAGAGTTTATCACCGTGCCCGTGTTTGAAGAAAGGGCCTGGATCCACAAACCCGACTCCCATTTAGCAATGGCAAGGAGCCGGGCATGATCTGCAGAGCTTGAGCACATTTGAAATAGATACTTCCGCGCTTGCTCGCAGATCGGCCCAACCCACAGTTGCAACAATGAAGGGTGTTTAGGTAAGTCGGTATTTGGGCAGACTACTCTCCACACATTCCTGGCTACATCCATAATAGCATTATCCATATTTTGAACAGAAAAAATAAAAAAACCGATCAAATAAGAGTTTGACTCGCGCACCGAGGGTTACGTACTATACAAATTACAATAATAGTATAAACTTGAAGAGATAGGTAAAGGTGATATATTCATAGTTCATTTATTCAATAACAATATTTTACAATTGTGTTTGAAATATTACATTACATTACAATATATTAAATTACAAGATTAAAAAATCATAAATATTAATGTGCGGAATAAAATTCTTCCAATGAGTACACACACTTCTTCAACAAATACTGTTTAAGTTTATTTTAAAAAATATTAGGGCTGTCAATAACTTTTAAGTCAATCGGTACAGAACTAAATAATTTTACAGCTTGATATCGACAACAGTGTTTTTACAGTGTGTATTTTTTCAGATAAGTCAGTGAAAACTACATTTATTATTCTTTCTATGACATAAATATTAAATATATTTTACAGCATTACAACATTAGATCATATTAAATATTTAAAAAAAAATCATAGTGACTTCGAAAACTTTTTATATAGCTTATAGAAAAGTGTGTCAATCCTTTTTAGAAATACATTTGGAGACGGTAGTAATGGCAACATTCAACATCGGGTACCTACATAAGTTTTTCTACCGCTACCGCTCCTATTACTGCTTCCGCTCTCGCATCTTTTAATTTTTTGCTCCCACTTCCACTTCCTCTACCGCTCCCGACCCGCTGTCGCTTTAACTCCCGCTCCCGCTACTTTCCGTTCCCGCTTCCACTCCCGCTACCGCTTCCACTCCCGCTACCGCTTCCACTCCCGCTACCGCTTCCACTTCCACTCCCACTCCCGCTCCCGCTCCCACTCCCACTTCCACTCCCGCTCCCGCTCCCACTCCCACTCCCAGCCCCGTTTGCTTTAACAAGAAAATCTTAGTTTAATTTCAAAATGCCCCGCCAAAATAAATATTAGTATCGGTCACATCGCACGGCAGCTGTACTTCTTAGTTTTTCTACGTAGTCTATTGGTTTTATAATATAAATAATTACTGCATGTTGGCGATTTCCAGGTTTCCTTAAGATGTCAATAATTATGATTAAGTATTTTACAGAAATTTGAAGGCGTCAATTTTCTCCAAACTCTGTCAATGTCCTAACTATTAGTTAGATTTTTCTCTCTTTAGTTTTTTTTAAATAATATTTCATTCAACTTCATTTTTCTTACAATAATTATTCTCAGCCTAGTCTCCCATTGTTGGGCAAAGGCCTCTCTTCTCTCTTTCCACTTCTCTCGGTCGGCAATGCAGGCCCGGTCCTCAGGTCCAGCTCAAGGCTAGCACGTCCTGCCATCTTTGTCTAAGTCTTTTTAACACAGACTGCCACGCCGCAGACGCAATGCAATTTTTATTTTTCGCGGTTCCGGTGACCGCGGCTTAAAATATAGTCGATGGAATTTTGGTAGATGGGATTTTGATTATATTTAGGTACTTACTCTTCATTTCTTGTATTTGTAGTTGTTGTAGTCTTAGATTTTTCTGTTTATTTTACCGGGGTTTTTTTAAAATTTATGTGTTACTCTTGAACTTTAAAAACTTAATAAATTTATGCAATGCTCAAAGGATTTTGTGTCGAAAGATCGAACTGTAGCAGTGTTACATCTTATAAAAAAAAATTGAGAAAGCTATATAATTTTTCCTTATACGCATTTAGCAACAACGCTATGTATGATATTTCTCCACGAGTGTGTATTTATGCGACTAGCTGCGATTATATTTATTTTTATTTTTTTGCCACGTTCGTTATAAAAAATTTCGTCTAAAAATATTACTTAAATAAACTTTAAACATTCCTAAAAACATTCGATATTAATTTCACCTTTTTTTTTTTTTTTTTGTCGTGTGGAGAACTCTTTATGAGTACCCCACCGCTAAGGGCTGGCGATGGGGTTATGTCCGACTCGCACGGACTAAAAACCACACGGTGTTCCTCCATGAACCTCTAGGCGGAAATACGGCTTTCGCTTGCGCATTCACCGTACCCATATTAATTTCACCTTAAAACCTTAAACCGTTATAATTTAAGAAAAGGTGCTGTGACATATAGACAGACAGACGGATAACAAAGTTATCCTACAAGAACTCTGTTTTTCCGTTTGAAAGTACGGAACTCTAAACAGAAAACGGTTGCTGAAAAGGAGTTTGGAATATTCCAGTCTGCTAAACCTTATTCAGCGACTCGCGGACACAAAGAAAAAGAAATATACTTATATTATACGGTCTAACGTTATTAATGCAAACATCATCATCATTACCAGCCTGTATTAATCCACTGCTGAACATAGGCCTCTCCCAATTATATATGCAAACACTTTTTATTAATTAAATACATATTTACCTGGTTTTGCACAAATACAAGTGACTAATATTGTTAAAACTAAAGCGATATACACTAAACGCGCCATTTCGATTGAAGTCCCGGACGATCGATGCTTGTAATACCTACTGGGATCAGCTTTTATATAAATACGCCATATATTTATATGATATATTTTATCCTGTTGAGATTTCGTTTTAAGGCTTGTTATTCACTTGACACTTTATGTTGAGCAACTGTTGCGATTCTGATGGAAACGAAACGTTTTATCCTATAAGCATTAGGTCTAAGATTAATTAAGCAAAATATTTTAGGAGGTTGATCTCTAAGATGCTTTGTAACAGAAAAAATCATTTAAAAAATTAATCTTCTTTTTACAACTTTTCTAAAATGGTTTTAGTAACATAAAACCTTAATTCCTCTATGAATTACGGAGACTGAGCGGTCATTAACTTATGACCACGTGACTTGGCGGTCGAAAATCGGTTTTATGCAATCAAAAGCAATATTATTATATAATATTTGGAAATTCGTAGAAACGTTTGATAATAACTAATAGATTTACCTCCTAAAATATTTTGCATTATTAAAAGACCTTATACCTATGGACTTTAACCTTTTTTTTATTAAATATAATATTTATAGTTCGATTCCCGCAAAGGATTTATGTGATCTAGAAATATTTGTTTCGGTGGTGGCTAAGGGTTTAGGTCCAAACTATAGGTGTAGGTTTAAACTATTAACAGGGTGGAGACGACAATTCATGAGCCACTGCCCTTATTCGAACTTAACCTTTTTTGTTTTATTATTGGTTATTATTTTGGGATTTCTATATAAACAAATAAAATTGAAATGTCTTTTTGTAAAATAAAAATTATTTTTTAAGTTCTTATAATTAGGTATTTAGAGTCGTGATTGCGTAGTGGTATGACCGTTGACTGGTAAGTCAGAGGTTTCAGGTTTGAACCCAAGGCGCGACCATGTACGTATTATAAATTAATGGTCACTTGCTCCGTGCCTCGGAAAGCACGTTAAGCCGTAGGCCCCGCCTGTCTGTATTAAGATCTTTGGCAGTCATTAAAGGAAGTCAATACCTTTATAAAACAACTAATCATAACTTAAGAATATCGTATCCCTTGGGGCTGTGGAGGTCAGATAGCCAATCGTTCCGTAGAAAAACTGATATTCAGTATCCGACTCCAACAAAGTTGGGGAATAATAAGGCTAGGAGGATGATGCCTCCTGCGCTTAGAGTCGCGACTTCAACTCCCGCACAGGATTTGTTTAATCCACAAATTAGTTTCGGTCCGGGCATTTGGGCATTGCGAAATTATGTCTGTAAATTATATCCACGATTTATTATTTTAACAACTCTCAGTTTAATAAGTACCTAAGTACACCTTGTATGCATTCAAACGGAGGGGAGGATTCATGCAGCGCCACAGACGTAATAAAAGGGAACTAAAAATAGTTGCGTCCCATACTAACAAATATAATAGGCAATATTATGGAATAGGATAATTAAATTAAACGCGAACGAAGTCGCGGGTGACAGCTAGTTTGAAATAAAATAAACTAAACAAGCAATTGTTGTTTTTTGAATTTTATGACATCGTGACAAAGTTAATGTTTTTAGGGTAAACCAGAACTGTAAGTTCTACTTTGACAGTAATTTATAGTTTCGATATGTCCGTCTGTCTGTCACAACCATTTTACTCGCAGGTTGTCAATGCAATGTTAAGTTTGGGAATAATAAAGCTAGAAGGATGATGTCGTTAATGCGAGAAAGCTAAAATTTGTCATGAATATACATACATATCTGTTTTGCCGACTATGGAATTTAATAAAATTCTATATAAAAAATAAGACTCTATATAAAAAATAAAATGAAATTATTTAATAAGATAGTTGCAAAAACAACTGCCTCGGGCGGGACTTGAACCCGCGATCCCTGTCGTGCCTTGCCATGTAATTTCATTTAATAAGCAAATCATGTGCAAAAAACATACATAAAATATAAAAAATAAAATTCGAAAAGTTTTTAAAGCAACAAGGTGTATTTTTCCTAGAAATTATATTCTACACTAGAAAAATTAGTTACTCTCCACCTTTACTTCTGAAGTCCGAGAGCCAAAAATAGGTACTCTCCAAATATTTTAAGGTTCAGTTATGTAAAGTTTTATAACGTTTTATAATTTTAGTCCTAATCTAACCTATACTACGGAACCCTTCTATACTGCGCGACTGCGACTGGCACTTGTCCGGATTCTATGTATGTTTGTGTAACAAGATATCCCTACATATATTTTTTATTTATAGGATTTAGGGGGTAAAGTAATGTCATAGTAAAACATCAATAGATGGGTGCTAATAGAAATTCTTTTGGTTTTTTGCACCGCTCTTGTTAATATAATTATACTTCTTTATTATTTTTTATGTTAAATAACTAAAAAAATTATACTTTTTATAATTAATTAATTTTATAGTTTATATTTATTATGTTTATTTTTTATAGTTAATAGGTATTATTTTTGTTTGAATTTTATAAAGTTATGTCAAAATACCTCATGACTGAGTAGGTATTCTCAGTCATTCGAGGTATTTTGATACCTGCATGACCTTTTGCCTCGTGGAAATTTGTCCCGATCAAACTGATATTTTTGTTGAAATTTTGTAATGTTATTTTCCTTAACTTGGTTTCATAACTATATTCAGTACCTATCAGCAAAATAGCACTTTTCGTATTCATGTGCGTTTTAGAAATTAACTATCACTTGCCAAAACGGTGACGTAAGGCAACGTGAGGAAACCGGTACACTGAGAGATTTTTCAACGGTGTACCTTTGTGTACAGTTTGGCAAAAAAGAGTCAGCAAAAATTGAGGGCGCCACTAGCGCACTTCACATACTACAACTCAAAATTAAACGTTATTTAGTACTTAAGTATATATTTCTATGATGAAGTTTTGTCATCAAATATAATCAATTGACTCACTTTTAAGATATTTTAGTGCTCACAAACTTAGTATAAATGTTTAATTTTTAGTTCCAGCTGTCACCGCATCACACTCTTTTTTGCCAACCTGTAAAGCCATGTCAAAGGCCTACTGGCGGTTTAAACTCTGACACAATAGGTTGTTCATAAACTACACGACAAGAAAGAAAAATTACCTTTATTACAATAAAATAATAAACGGGACCCACATTTTTTTAAAGGATATATTTTTCAAACACAGTTAAATTACTACATTATTACACATGCAACAAATGAAATTACGTATAAATAAATACATCGTGCGAACTAGAAAATCCATATTCTGACCAGAAACGTGAAATATTTAGAGACATATGACAAATCATTGCAGACCTAAGAAATTGTACTCACGTCTACACATTAAGCTATACATTACCAGTATAAACAAACCTCGCATTGAACAGGCTCTTCGTACAACAAGATGTCTGCTTATACTGGAAATGCATAATGTATGTACTTGATCTGTAGTGTGTGTACGAGTAAATATGCTAATTTGATGTCATAGCATTCCAAGCCATCTCATCAATTGTAATGGAATCAGAGGGTTTCTTTACCCTCTTTTTACTTTCTATATTATTTCTATTGTAATAACCGCGTATACGAACTTGTCTGTACAGAAATTCTCTTGTCATTATTTCAGGCACAAACATCTTTCTACTTCTTGATAATATCCTATCTTTTGGCCCCCAATTTTCTTTGGGCAAGAATAGACCACGGAAATTGCCGAAACGATAGTATTTTAACAATTTCGACAGTAATCCCACTAAAATGATCAATACGTATGTGCTCAGTAAAATGTATAATATCAACATATCACATGTTATTTCAATTGATTCTATTTTATATGAATCTTCTTTATCATAACTGTTTATTACTTCCAATCTGGCGTATAAAATGATAGCTATAAGTATAGGATTTAACATCCATGCTAACTTTAAAAAGACGTTGGTTTTAATACCTATCATGAATATAATGTCTACATTATGTTTATGAATACCGTAAATCCAGTACAGCGATATAGAAAAAAGTAAACTGTTGGCTGCTTGAATGATTTCTGTTGCATCTGATAGAACGGCAGTAATATCTGAACACAAAAATGGAAAAGTGCAAAATAATATAAATATTGACAGAAACATACATGATAACTTTGTGAATTTCTTTGCAAAATCCATATTAAGCACTAACTCTCTTAGAAACAAATACAAGATCCAAAAATTTATGTATAAACTACAGAATCCGGTGGAAAACCAAAGAAAACCCCAAATAGGCATAGCATCAAAGTAACTTATAATCTCAGACAATGAAGCAAACATTGGGAAAAATAAACTGTTTCCAATTTCTATCACATTTTCTTCTTCGCCGTGATAATAGGACATACTTTTGATTCCACTAAATGCAATGAATGCAAACACTAATGATACAAATAGTGAAAATAAAGGCGTGCTTACAGCAGTCATCGTGGCCGGACTTCGAAATGATACGTCGCGAGTTAAAAATATTAATATCCCGTATCCAGTACCCACTGAAAGAAAACCTCTAGCTATTGTGCTGTAGCAATTGAGAAATGTATAGTTATTCCAATTTATAGCAATTTTTGTGGCGTACCAAGAACCACTAGCCGAAAGTGCAACACAGAATAGGACAAATATGGCGATGCAAACATAAAATGATGTCAGTTTGACTACAACTTGAATTAATTTTTCTTGCTTAATTGATAAAACGTAAATAGTTATACATATTATAATGACCGCAACAAGAGTTTTCCATGGAATCAAGCAAGCCCATCCAATTTCATAAGTACAATTCCCTGCTATTTCACGTTCGAAAAAGCAAGCACTTGCAGTTTTCACACCACAATCATCTTCAAATACTATTTGTGCTTCTAAACAATGTTGAAATATTGACACATTCACTTGTTTCACCATACACTTTGCGTTGCCGAAGTCTTCACAGCTGAGCCAAGGCGGTCTGTCCAATGCTGAATAAAATGTGTACACCAAGTACCAAGAACTTAATACCAATAAGTACACTGCTTTTAAAAGTATCAAATATAATGTACCATAACCAATATTCCGGAACAGTGGGAAGAAATTCCACATAGAAAATAAATTGCAGTTTGTGTATTGAGCCAAACATATCTCGGAATAGGCTAGTGGCATCCCTACTAAGATTACTGCCAATATTTGCAGGGCTGCGTGAGCATAAAAGCCATTGTGTGATATCTCAGCCGGGGAAAACATTACTGTAATTTCGTTCATCATCCATGACCATACCATAAGTCTGTAATTATTGTAACTGTGCCAGCGAGTTTTGATTTCAGGACAATAAGATCCATCGACTTCAATTTTTTCTTCCTGCTTCATTTTTAAAATACAATTTTAAATTTGCTTACAAAACTGTTTCTGTCAATGTTCATGACCGCATGGATTGGTGGTATTTCAACAGATATCTTATATTATATAAAAGGTATAGAAGTGATAAAAAATATTTTTATAACATTAAATTTTTAAAATGCTTGAACGCATGTGAAACAGTAGGTATCTATAGTTTCAAAGAAATACCTTTTTGAAAAAAAAACCTCGATGGGTGAAAAGGAGGGTGATAGTTTGGCTAGGAAATTCGTAATTTTTGTCTGCGTAATCCTTGTTTTTCAGGTATTTTACCTCAAAAGAAAACAAATGCTTTTAAGATTAATTTTGCATCAAAATATCTTTAACCCATCAACTGTCACGGGCTGTATGTCAATAATTATGTTTGTTAGTAGCATTGATATACAAAAGTTAGGAGCCACAAAATGTCAAGCCACCTGTTTGAAGAGCGAAATCCATACAGTTTTTTTAAAGAACAAAACGTTTGGGAACTTTCAGTAGTACAGATTCTTGCACTTCCTAATAATATCTTCATAATGATTCTGTTGTCCCAGTACTTCCTGTTCCAGTATTTGTAAAAAAAAACTTTTAAAAATTTTGTGTAATTAATTGTTTACGCGGTTCAAATTGGTGCTATTATTAATGGGAATGTTTCCTTTTTATAATCTCAACCAGTATTTTAAAAGAGAAACACATTAATTCCGTAACACAGATATACATAAATATATTGCATCTGACTATACCATACCGGTTCTTCTTTTTTTTCAAGGTTCGGCGCTCTCTCGGATGATGCATAAATATTAAGAAAAATAATTTATTTTTGTAAAAATAACTACTATAAAAGCTTTGTATACTGACGACCCAACTTAGTATAACGAATAATACGAATTTGGCGAAATGGCGCGTTTAGTGACAGTGATTCTAGTCTTAGCGATCGTAGCTTGCGTTTGTGCGGCACCAGGTAAATTTTTAAATTTAATTTTTGTCTTAAAAAGTAATTTTTCTGCCATTTTATATTTTAAACAAAATAAATAATTACTTAAATATACACCATTTTAGGGTTATAAGTCTAAAAGCCCCACGTAACAGGAGGCGTGGCTGTCATACTTGGGTACTTCATTATTGGTCATCACATAAGTAATACCTACCTAACAGCGGCTGTAATTAAGTTGTATGTATGGGCACAGTAATATTGTTTTATTACTATCTTTATAAGACGGGCTTTGACCGGGCTTCAGATAAATGTACCTATGGTATGGATGGCAACTAAAGTCACTCTTATAATAATATTAGAATTATGACTATTCATAAGTGCTTAAAATGGTTTACATGAATAAAATATTTTGATTTTGTAGGCACGCCCCTGCTACTTACCGTATTTTACTTAGTTTTGATACGTTTTAATTTTGTTTTAATACTTAAGTCTTTCTTTCCTTAATTCTTTTTCTTCTTTTCGTATGGTTGATAAACAACCTGGTGTCAGAGTTTAAACCGCCAGTAGGCATTTGACATGGCTTTACACACCATTGAAAAATCTCAGGTGTGCTGGTTTCATCACGATGTTTTCCCTCACCGTTTTAGCAATTGATAATTAATCTACATATAATACGCACATAACTTACGAAAAGTCAGAGGTCGCCTTGGGATCGAATTCGAGACCACTCAATCCTTAACCTATCCTGAGATCGCTACCTCAAGCAGCTCGACTAGTCTAGGGATCACTAACCTAACATAACTTGTCACTCGACGATCATACCACTAGGCACTTTTAATAATTTTTTAATTTGACTTAACAATTTAGTACTTATAAATATTTCTGTCTATTTACGTCGTAATTTTGTGTCATTTAACTCCTAATCTAATATGTAAATACTTTTTCTTAAAAAACAGCTCCAAACGGCGGTATAGTACTCGGCACAGTGAAAGATAATAAGTTCGGTAATGACGCTCTCAGCGTCAACCACGCTGGTAACACCGGTGGGCCAGGCTATGGCGGCCACGGCGGCAACCAAGGTGTCGCCACCTACAGCGGCCAGGGAGGAGACCGCGGTCACACTCACTATTGATAATCTTGCCATCAAATCTACTAGAGAATATTTGAAATAAAGATCTAAAATCTTTTCTTGGCTTTTTCATTTTTCCTATGTTCATTTATGACTCCTGACCATTGATATACAAAAACTCCTGACTAAGTAAGTAGCTAAGTAATCACTTTACTTGATATTTTCGTATCTAGATGAAATATTACTTTTCCTGCCATAACTTCGTGACGATTAAATAACAACAATATCCAAAAACTGTTTTATTGATGAAAAAGATAAGTTTAACCTATACCTACTCAATGCAACTTAAAATTAGGTGGTCATCTATGGAGGAAAACTTTTGCTTCTTCCAAGGTGTCATCTTACAAATCTGTCAAACTTATATGAGGTTGGAAGAACTCAAAAGCAAAAATTTTTACTCCATTCCTCCATGTGTCCAAGGATCTTCTACCTTTAATAAGATAGTGCAATATGCGCCTCAAAACCAAACAAGCGAGAGGCTTCTGACACCGCATGCACACCCCCGACACGCCATAGAAACGTGCTCGTATCTTCTTCTTCTTATCGTTTCGATAGCAAACTTTTTTATTATTATTATTATTATATTGAAGCGGCCCAGAAAGTAGCGACGCTGACTGCGTTATCAGAAGCAGCCATTAAATTCTCCTGCGTGCAGGTTTTAGGGCACGCAGGGCACGATGATAAGTGAGACATCGTTTGTGTTACCTCACCGCATTGGCAGCCCAGGTTAGTACCGTCTGTGAATCCCCATCTGGACATGTTTTCTTCTCGTATAAAAGGACATAACATAAGCTGCGCTCCCGCTCGTTTCACCCTTTCTTCACTCTTTTGATGCGGGCAGATGCGGGGGACAATAAATTGGCGGGTGAGCGGCTCCCCAGGTTAGTGTCACTTCTTTACGAAGTAATAGTATTTTATATTCTTTGCCTCATGTGTCTCTTACCAGTAGGGTGTCCGAATAAAAATATTTTTATGTAAATTCCTAAACCTGTAGTTATATTAGTGAGTTTACGTTTTACATACCTACTTTTAGAACTCTTGGGCCAGGAAGGGTTAGTATTCAATAAAACAACTGAAATATTGTCTAATGTAATTTATTTAATGTTAATCCTATAAAGGTATTTTAGTTTCATTCAAATAATGTTCCTGCTTTTTTAAATACCCTATTACTTATGTAGGTATATGTATATAGTATTATGGCCTATGTTCAGCAGTGAACGTCTTATGGCTGAAATGATGATGATAATGATATAGTATTATATATAGTCACACATGCAGGATTGATCTCACCTTTAATTACAATAAAAAAATACATATTTTATATTTTATTTTGTAACTCTTAGGGTAAAATCATCGGATTTTCTTACTGTAGTAATTTTGACACTATTTTAGTTATTGAATAAATGAAAAAATGGTTAAATAAGATATATTGACTTCTTACAAGACCAATGACACCAAAAACATGTACTATTTACTAAATAAAAAAAAGATATACATGATCAGCTCTAGTACTACGATATTCCATAGTGCGCCGTGGCCGCTAGCACCTGCTCCACTGGCTCCATGACCTCCGCGGCCGCTAGCGCCCGCTGCACTGGCTCCATTACCTCCGTGGTCGATGCTGAGAGCATCATTACCGAATGAATTTCCCTCCACACTGTCGACTGCGATACCGCCGTTTGAAGCTATTTTTTAAGAAAAAGTATTTATTTATTAGATTAAACGACACAAAATCGCACATAGGTATATAAAAACAAATGATTTATACAAAATAACAGATTAAAATATGATTAAAAAAATAATAACTTAAGTATTATAACTTAAATCTTTACGTTTTAACTTAATTGATAATGATAATTTAACTTTTTAACTTGATTAAACACTATAAACTATAACACTAAAAAACCCCCTTCGTTTCTTTATGAAGCTTTCTCAAACAAAATTAATAATAAATAATAAAACAGTCTGTAACTGTTCCATTGCAGGGCAAAGGCCTCTTCTCATACAAAGCAGGATCGAGCATTAATCACCAAAAATCACAATGAATTAATCTATTAGTATTTTGTTAAAAACAAAATGACAGTAAAAGTACTTTTTAAAAAGGCAATTAAATTTTGAAAATTTACCTGTTGCTGCACTAACGCAGGCTACGACCGTTAAGACTAGAAAAACCGTCACTAAACGCGCCATAATGCCAAATTCGTATTTTTGTTTAGGTATACTGAATTAGTTCGTCAGCTTACAAAGCTTTTATAGTGATTTTACAAAAATAGATCAAGAAAATGTCGTGTGTTTGTCCACGTGAGCCATCTTGAAAAAAAAGTAGATAGATCGAGTAGAACCAGTATAGTACAGTCAAAGGCAAAAATATGTATAGGTACTACAAGTATTGTGGAACACAAGTGCTTCTCTTGCCTTAAACAGGCACACATTACAGCACTGATTTGAATCTGAATTGCACCAATTTTTTTTTTGCTTCTAGTGATGTTTACTTTAGGATATAACACATCGGCAATATTAATGTTATTTTAATTTTAGTTTTTGTTAAAAGTAGATTCTAGTAGAATAGATCATGGAAATGATATACCAGAGCTCACGGCACGGCAAAATTTGGTGACTAGGTATGGCTACATAATGTAGGCAAAGAAGCTTATTGCGAACGGTATGCCTAGGGGACAACATACAGTGAACGGAAGGTAGATTATTTTTACAAGACATATCCTGACACTGACACAAGGGTTTATGTGCTTTCGGATTTCTGCTAAGAAAAAGTGATTTAGAAAACAAAGATATTGATATTGATGATATAGATATTGAAGATCTTGAATTAAATAAAGTGCATTCTTATATAATTATGCAAAATAGCTACTATAGGTAGAAAAAAAAGGTCTCTCAAACCAGGACGTATCTAATCACCATTTACCTATCGAAAATTAGAAAAAATAATAAAAAAAAACACGAAAAAATATTTTTAGGTCTTTATTTTAAATAAGTTACATTATTCACTGGATTATCAATAGTGAGTGTTACCGCTGTCTCCGCCCTGGCCTCCGTAGGTACTGACATCTTTGTTACCACCGTGGCCGCCACTGCCTGATCCACCGGTATTACCACCGTGGCCGATGCTGAGGGCATCATTACCGAATTTATTTCCCTCCAGTTTGTCGACTGCGATACCACCGTTGGGAGCTATTTTATAAGAAAAGTTTATTAGATTAATAGATAAACGACACAAAATCTAGACATAAATAAAAAAAATATTTATACTAAGTAAATAAAAGATTAAAAAATGATTAAATGAAGAATGACATAAGTATTATAAATTAAAACATAATGAAAATCTTCATATATGTTTTAATTTAAATCTAAATGATTTATTTTTTTAATCATTTTTAATTCATAAAACGCCATGGCGGACACATGGTGTCCGACGAATAATAAAATTTGCATTGTGTCTGCTGTCTGGCAGTCAAAGTGTTAATATTTCATTTCTTATAAATAGTTTGTTAAAACTTTAGGTAGATATTAATTATTTGATGGTGAAGTGTGGAATTGTGCCCGGTATATGACAACAGGCCTGCCCCCTGTTACATAGGACTTTTAGACATGACTAACAAAATGTGGGCGTATAACACCTCAGCTCTTTAGAGAGGTCTTTGGGTGAGACATGTAGGCACAGTTTGGCAAAAAAGTGTATGGAAAAATTTAAGGCTATCGAACCCCATATATCCCAATTCAAAATTACAGATACTTGTTACTTTAGACTTCTATTGAGACTTTTACGTCATCAAATAAAATCGACGGCTTTAATTTTACGTTTATTTTTTAAAATTTAGTTAGATTAGTTTTACGTTAATAAACAGCGTTGATTTTATGAAATGGAATTTTTTAGTATTTAATTTTAACTGTCACCGCATCAATTTTTTTTTGCCAAACTGCATGAATATGTCAAGCGAAACCAATTTTGTTCTTCAATTTTAAACAAAATACAAATTGTATATGGGTATACTCGCACGCACAACAAATAGCAATGTAATTAAACACTATTTATAAGAAATAAATGTATCACTATGAAGCTTTCTTAAGGCAACAAACAAAGTAAGGATTCAATCTATAAGTATTTTGTTTAAAATATAAAATGTCAGTAAAAGTAGGTACTTTTTAAGAAGTCAATGAATTTTTGAAAATTTACCTGTTGCTGCACTAACGCAGGCTGCTACAACCGTCAAGACTAGAAGAACTGTCACTAAACGCGCCATTTTGCCAAATTCGTATTATTGGTTATACTGAGTCAGTTCGTCAGCTTACGAAGCTTTTATAGTGATTTTACAAAAATAAATTAAGAAAATGGCGTGTGTTGATCCACGAGAGCTACCTTGAAAAAAAAGCAGACAGATCGAGTAGAACCAGTATGGTACAGTCATAGGCAAAAATATGTATACTACAAATATTGCGGAATGTAAGTGCTTCTCTTACCTTAAAGAGGCATTACAGCACTGATTTTAACCGCATTGATCTGAATCGCACCATTTTTTTTATTTGTTTTCATTACCGCACCATTTTTTTTTTGCTTCAAGGTAATACATCGGCAATATTGTTTATTTTTCGTTTTTTGTTAAAAGTAAATACTTGTAGAACAGATCATGGAGAAGATATTATAGAAAGTGCAAAATTTTGTTGAATTGAAAGAGGAAATGAATGCGTTAACGAGAACGAAATAAGATTGGTAATCAAGATTTGGAATATAGTATTAAACGTCTAGTCCCAAATACAATGGTAAGGGGTTATATTCCGTCTACATATTGCATTCATAGTGAACAACTTTCTGCATTACTTCATGATTCTGTTCTCCTTGTACCTTTACCATTTAGTATTGAGAGATATACTTACCAGTACAGGTCTCAATACAAAACTTATACTCTTTCATTACAGTTACTACTATCAGTCTTGAATCTTTTACGACTGTCGTAAATCTTAATAAATTCTTTTCATTAAAGAACTGTGCACCAATCTGAGGGAAATATCTACCGACGCCGACGTATATATTCGTTGCTGGAGTCTCCTCGAGTGGGATGATAAACCACCCTCCGTCACGGTACGCCAGGACTCACGTTACGCCGCGCCGCGACGTACTTAATACGTACGTAATTTTTATTTTTTGTTTATCCATTATCCTATTTCTAGAATTTTGTTTTTTTTTCCATATTTACAACATCTGTCATTGTTTCTTTCATCATCTTTTTACGAAATATTTTTGCCCGTGACTGTAGAACTAAAGTTACAAACGAAATTTACATAAAAAATGATAAAATGGTGCTGATATTAATCACCAAACACTTAGAAATAAAAGCAAATACAGAATTCATTTAATATACGACGCCCTTTTAAGATTAATTTTGCATCAAAACATGTTGACCCACGAATGTATAATAAATAAAAAGTGATGAATGTTTACATGTTAGTAAATTATTACTTAATTGTACGATTCCTGTCGTTATAGCCTAGTGGTATGACCATTGACTGGCGAGTTGGAGGTCTCAGGATTGAATCTAAGGCGCGACCTCGGCCTTTTCGTAAGTTATGGGCGGATTATAAATTAATTAGCACTATCTACGTGCCTCGGAAAGCACGTAAAGCTGTTGACCCTGCGCCAGAGACCGGTTGGGTCGGATTGCTATCCCATCGGACTATAAGAGTGAGGGAATAGAGAGTTCACCTGTGTTTGCGCACACACTTGTGAACTATAATATCTCCTGGGTAGTTGGCTGATCTCCATTCAGACTGGCCACCGAAATTTGGTAATTTGGCATATCTACATAATGTAGGCAAAGAAACTTAGAGCGAACATTATGCCTAGGGGACAACTTACAGTGAACGGACTGTAGATTATTTTTACAAGACATATCCTGACACAGGCACAAGGGTTTATGTGCTTTCTCACTCCTTTCGGATTTCTGCTTAGAAAAAATGATTTAGAAAACAAAGATATTGATATTAATGATATTGAATACCATATGAATGATATTGAAGATCTTGAATGAAATAAAATACACTTTTGTATATGCAAAATAGTGTACTGTCATATTATAGGTACAAAATTTATGGAGGTCTCTCAAACAAGGAGGTATCTAACCGCCATTTACATCTTATTGAACAAAAGACAAAATAATAAAAAGCTAGAGTATATTTTTTTTAGGTCTTTATTTTAAATAAGTTACATTATTCACTGGATTATCAATAGTGAGTGTTACCGCTGTCTCCGCCCTGGCCTCCGTAGGTACTGACATCTTTGTTACCACCGTGGCCGCCACTGCCTGATCCACCGGTATTACCTCCGTGGCCGATGCTGAGGGCATCATTACCGAATGTATTTTTCTCCAGTGTGTCGACTGCAATACCGCCGCTGGGAGCTATTTTAAAATAAAAAGTTTATTAGATTAGTACATAAACGACACAAAATCGAGACATAAATAAATAAATATTGATACTAAATAAAAGATTAAAAAATGATTAAATGAGGAATGACATATAGTATTATAAATTAAAACATAATTAAAATCGATATGTTTTAATTTAAATCTAAATGATTATTTTTTTAATAATTTATAATTTATAAAACGCCATGGCAGACACACTCATGGTGACCGTTGAATAATAAAATATGTATTGTGTCTGCTGTCTGGCAGTCAGTGTTAATATTTCATTTCTTATAAATAGATTGTTAATATGTTAGGTAGATATAAATTTTTTGATGGCGAAGTGTGGAATTGTGCACTGCGCCCTGTTACCTAGGACTTTTAGACATGACTAACAAAATGTGGGTGTATAACACATCTGCCCTTTGGAGAAGTCCAAGCGAGACTTGTAGGTACAGTTTGGCAAAAAAGTGTATGGAAAAATTGAAGGCTGAAATTGGGCTAGCGTACCCCATATACCACAACTCAAAATTACAGATACTTGTTACTTTAGAATTTGAGACTTTTACGTCATCAAATAAAATCGACGGCTTTAATTTCACGTTTATTTTTTTAAATTTGGCAAAATTTTTTAGTATTTAATTTTAACTGTCACCGCATCACTCTTTTTTGCCAAGCTATGTGAATATGTCAAGCGAAACCAATCTCGTTCTTGAATTTTAAGACAAAATAAAAATCGTATATGGGTATACTCGCACGCACAACGAAGAGCGATGTAATTAAACACTATTTATAAGTAAATGAGTGCAAAAAAACCCTATTCGAATCACTATGAAGCTATCTTAAGGAACTTCTCGACAAACAAAATAAGGATTCAATCTATAAGTATTTTGTTTAAAATATAAAATGTCAGTAAAAGTACTTTTTAAGAAGACAATGAATTTTTGAAAATATACCTGTTGCTGCACTAACGCAGGCTGCTACAACCGTCAAGACTAGAAGAACTGTCACTAAACGCGCCATTTTGCCAAATTCGTATTATTGATTATACTGAATCAGTTCGTCAGCTTACGAAGCTTTTATAGTGATTTTACAAAAATAAATTAAGAAAATGGCGTGTGTTGGTCCACGAGAGCCACCTTGAAAAAAAAGCAGACAGATCGAGTAGAACCAGTATGGTACAGTCATAGGCAAAAATATGTATACTACAAATATTGCGGAATGTAAGTGCATCTCTTACCTTAAAGAGGCACAGCACTGATTTTAACCGCATTGATCTGAATCGCACCATTTTTTTTATTTGTTTTCATTACCGCACCAATATTTTTTTCTTCTAGGTAATACATCGGCAATATTGTTTATTTTTTGTTTTTTGTTAAAAGTAAATACTTGTAGAACAGATCATGGAGAAGATATTATATTAGAAAGTGCAAAATTTTGTTGAATTGAAAGAGGAAATGAATGCGTTAACGAGAACGAAATAAGATTGGTAATCAAGATTTGGAATATAGTATTAAACGTCTAGTCCCAAATACAATGGTAAGGGGTTATATTCCGTCTACATATTGCATTCATAGTGAACAACTTTCTGCAATACTTCATGATTCTGTTCTCCTAGTACCTTTACCATTTAGTATTGAGAGATATACTTACCAGTACAGGTCTCAATACAAAACTTATACTCTTTCTTTACAGTTACTACTATCAATCTTGAATATTTTACGACTGTCGTAAATCTTAATAAATTCTTTTCATCAAAGAGCTGTGCACCAATCTGAGGGAGGGACTACCGACGCCGACGTATATATCCGTTGCTGGAGTCTCCTCGAGGTAGGATGATAAACCACCCTCCGTCACGGTAAGCCAGGACTCACGGTACGCCGCGACCATCACAACGATCCTGTGCAGAGAAGGCCAGTTGACCCGTGTCTGACGCCCAAAGTCCTCTTTGCGATGGGATGATGTCCTGTCGCTGACCACACAGCGACGCTTCTTCTCGAGGCTTCACTTAGCTTCACTTTGACCTGCCTTTACCATGGTCATATATTTTTCTTGGAGTAATTTTTATTTTTTGTTTATCCATTATCCTATTTCTAGAATTTTGTTTTTTTTTTCCATATTTACAACATCTGTCATCGTTTCTTTCATCGTCTCTTTACGAAATATTTTTGCCCGTGACTGTAGAACTAAAGTTACAAACGAAATTTACATAAAAAATGATAAAATGGTGCTGATATTAATCACCAAACACTTAGAAATAAAAGCAAATACTGAATTAATTTAATATACGACGCCCTTTTAAGATTAATTTTGCATCAAAACATGTTGACCCACGAATGTATAAAAAATAAAAAGTGATGAATGTTTACATGTTAGTAAATTATTACTTAATTGTACGATTCCTGTCGTTATAGCCTAGTGGTATGACCATTGACTGGCGAGTCAGAGGTCTCAGGATTGAATCTAAGGCGCGACCTCGGCCTTTTCGTAAGTTATGTGCGGATTATAAATTAATTATCACTAACTACGTGCCTCGGAAAGCACGTAAAGCCGTTGACCCTGCGCCAGAGACCGGTTGGGTCGGATTGCCATCCCATCAGACTATGAAAGTGAGGGAATAGAGAGTTCACCTGTGTTTGCGCACACACTCTTGTGCACTATAATATCTCCTGCGTAGTTGGCTGATCTCCGTTCAGACTGGCCACCGAAATTTGGTAATTTGGCATATCTACATAGGCAAAGAAACTTAGAGCGAACATTATGCCTTGGGGACAACTTACAGTGAACGGACTGGAGATTATTTTTACAAGACATATCCTGACACAGACACAAGGGTTTATGTGCTTTCTCACTCCTTTCGGATTTCTGCTTAGAAAAAATGATTTAGAAAACAAAGATATTGATATTAATGATATTGAAAACCATATGAATGATATTGAAGATCTTGAATGAAATAAAATACACTTTTGTATATGCAAAATAGTGTACTGTCATATTATAGGTACAAAATTTATGGAGGTCTCTCAAACAAGGAGGTATCTAACCGCCATTTACATCTTATTGAACAAAAGACAAAATAATAAAAAGCTAGAGTATATTTTTTTTAGGTCTTTATTTTAAATAAGTTACATTATTCACTGGATTATCAATAGTGAGTGTTACCGCTGTCTCCGCCCTGGCCTCCGTAGGTACTGACATCTTTGTTACCACCGTGGCCGCCACTGCCTGATCCACCGGTATTACCTCCGTGGCCGATGCTGAGGGCATCATTACCGAATGTATTTTTCTCCAGTGTGTCGACTGCAATACCGCCGCTTGGAGCTATTTTATAAGAAAAAGTTTATTAGATTAGTAGATAAACGACACAAAATCGAGACATAAATAAAAAAAAATTGATACTAAATAAAAGATTAAAAAATGATTAAATGAGGAATGACATAAGTATTATAAATGAAAACATAATTAAAATCGATATGTTTTGATTTAAATCTAAATATTTTTTTTTAATCATTTTAAATTCATAAAACGCCATGGCAGACACACATGGTGTCCGTCGAATAATAAAATTACACTATACATTATATCTCTGCATCACTGGTAGAGAATGCCTATGGCATTAAGTCCGCCTTATACAATCTGTATAGAAGTATTAAATAAATAAATAAATAAAATTTGCATTGTGTCTGCTGTCTAGCAGTCAGTGTTAATATTTCATTTCTTATAAATAGATTGTTAATACATTAGGTAGATATAAATTTTTTGATGGCGAAGTGTGGAATTGTGCACTGCGCCCTGTTACCTAGGACTTTTAGACATGACTAACAAAATGTGGGTGTATAACACATCTGCCCTTTGGAGAAGTCCAAGCGAGACTTGTAGGTACAGTTTGGCAAAAAAGTGTATGGAAAAATTGAAGGCTGAAATTGGGCTAGCGTACCCCATATACCACAACTCAAAATTACAGATACTTGTTACTTTAGAATTTGAGACTTTTACGTCATCAAATAAAATCGACGGCTTTAATTTTACGTTAATTTTCAATTTAGTTAGATTAATTTTACGTTCATAAACGGCGAAATTTTTTAGTATTTAATTTTTACTGTCACCGCATCACTCTTTTTTGCCAAGCTATATGAATAAGTCAAGCGAAACCAATCTCGTTCTTGAATTTTAAGACAAAATAAAAATCGTATATGGGTATACTTGCACGCACAACGAAGAGCAATGTAATTAAACACTATTTATAAGTGAATGAGTGCAAAAAAAAACCCATTCGTATCACTATGAAGCTTTCTTAAGGCAACAAACAAAGTAAGGATTCAATCTATAAGTATTTTGTTTAAAATATAAAATGTCAGTAAAAGTAGGTACTTTTTAAGAAGACAATGAATTTATGAAAATTTACCTGTTGCTGCACTAACGCAGGCTGCTACAACCGTCAAGACTAGAAGAACTGTCACTAAACGCGCCATTTCGCTGAATTCGTATTATTGGTTATACTGAGTCAGTTCGTCAGCTTACGAAGCTTTTATAGTGTTTTTACAAAAATAAATTAAGAAAATGGCGTGTGTTGGTCCACGAGAGCCACCTTGAAAAAAAAGCAGACAGATCGAGTAGAACCAGTATGGTACAGTCATAGACAAAAATATGTTTACTACAAGTATTGTGGAACACAAGTGCTTCTCTTACCTTAACTCTTTAAAGTAAGAAAAATTACATCACTGATTTGAATCTGAACCGCACCAATTTCTTTTGCTTCTAGGTAATACATCGGCAAAATTATTTTATTTTTCATTTTTTGTTAGAAGTACTAGAATGTTAGAATACTATATATACTATTATATTAAAAAGTGCAAAATTTTGATGAATTGAAAGAGGAAATGAATGCGTTAACGAGAACGAAATAAGATTGGTAATCAAGATTTGGAATATAGTATTAAATATTATTATTAAGTAATATTAATAAATAATAATATTAAGTATTATTAAATTTTAATTATAAGTGTTTGAGATTTTAAATTTTAATTTTAACATAGAATAATATGAGCACTACTGGATACTAACATAATCTTAAGTTCTGTTTACTAACCTCTATGGAATCATTTTTAAATTCCGAAATAAAGAATATTTTATTTTATTTTTTATTTATTTTTATTAAACGTCTAGTCCCAAATACAATGGTAAGGGGTTATATTCCGTCTACATATTGCATTCATAGTGAACAACTTACTGCATTACTTCATGATTCTGTTCTCCTTGTACCTTTACCATTTAGTATTGAGAGCTATACTTACCAGTACAGGTCTATATGTAAATAGCACTGATAGCCTAGTGGTATGACCGTCGACTGACAAGTCAGAGGTCTCAAGTTCGATCCCAAGGCGCACCTCTGTCATGTGCGTATTAAAAATTAATTATCAGTTGCTAAAACGGTGAAGGAAAACATCGTGATGAAACCAGCACACCTGAGAGATTTTTCAATGGTGTGTAAAGCCATGTCAGAGGCCTACGGGCAGTTTAAACTCTGACACCAGGTTGTTCATCAACCACACGATAAGAAGAAGAAGAAGAAGTACAGGTCTCAATACAAAACTTATACTCTTTCATTACAGTTACTACTATCAATCTTCAATCTTTTACGACTGTCGTAAATCTTAATAAATTCACCACCAATCTGAGGGAAATATCTACCGACGTATATATCCGTTGCTGGAGTCTCCTCGAGGTGGGATGATAAACCACCCTCCGTCACGGTACGCCAGGACTCACGGCACGCTGCGACCATCACGAGGATCATGTGCAGAGGACGCCAGATGACCCGTGTTTGACGTCCAAGGTCTTCTTTGCGATGGGACAGATCGCCGGGCTTCTAGCCAACCACACTTGGCTGCAGAGGGTAAAGAAAGGGGCGCACGGTAACACCGCCCTCCTTTCCCATCGCGGCTCCGCTACCCTTTTGCCGCGATGTCGCCCATTCAACATTACAGTCCGCCTCAGTTGCGGTACCTGTGCCGCCCCAACGCGGGCTTCGCCATAAAGTCAAATCAAAATTTTCTTAAAAAATCAAGAGGAGCGATGCTTCCTCTCGAGGCTCCACTATGTTTCACTTTGGCCTGACTCTACCTCGGTCACATATTTTTCTTAGAGTAATTTTTATTTTTTGCTTATTCATTATACTATTTCTAGTATTTAGTTTTATTTCCATATTTACAACATCTGTCTCGTTTATTTTATCGTATTTTTGCCCGTGACTGTAGAACTACAAACAAACGAAATTAACATAAAAAATGATAAAGTGGTGCTAATATTAATCACCAAACACTTAGAAATTAAAGCAAATACTGAAATCATTTAATATATTAAATGGTTTTCAGGTATTTTACCTCAAAGGTAAGCGAACAAACGAAGCCCTTTTAAGAATAATTTTGCATCAAAATATCTTTATAAGGCATTTTCACAAAAATGTGATGAAAAGTGATGAATTTTTACATGTTAGTAAATTATTACTTCATTGTATGATTCAAGTCGATATAGGTAGGTAGGTAAGTCAACGGTAAGGCGCGACCTCTGACTTTTCGTAAGTTATGTGCGGATTATAAATTAATTATCACTAACTACGTGCCTCGGAAAGCACGTAAAGCCGTTGGCCATGTGCCAGAGACCGGAAGGAATAGAAGTGAGGGAATAGTGCGTACACTTGTGCACTATAATAACTCCTGAGAGTCGTGATAGCCTAGTGGTGGTGACCGTTGACTGGCAAGTCAGTGGTCTCGGGTTCGAACCCAAGGCACGCACCTCTGACTTTTCGTTAGTTATGTGCTTTTTATAAATTAATTATCTCTTACTCCGTGCCTCGGAAAGCACGTAAAGCTGTTGGCCCTGCGCCTGATCTCTCTCCGATCGTGTCGGAAGGCCGTCCCATCGGACTATGAGAGTGAAGGAATAGAAGTGAGGGAATAGTGCGTACACTGTCTTGTGCACTGAAATAACTCCTGGGTAGTTGGCTGATCTCCGTTCAGACTGGCCGCTATGACTGAAATTTGGTCAGGAGGATACTATTATTTATACCTAACCTACAAAAATAATCAGTTTTGTCAAACCAATATTATAAGTAACATTTTTCTCGAGTAGGTACTGTTAGCTCAAACCCTATAGCTATGCTAAACATTAATGATGAGTCTTCATATTATTACAGATATTATGACATACTATGGACAGCGCTGATAGCCTAGTGGTATGACCGTCGACTGACAAGTCAGAGGTCTCGAGTTCGATCCCAAGGCGGCGCGCCTCTGACTTTTCATAAGTTATGTGTGTATTAAAAATTAATTATCAGTTGCTAAATCGGTGAGGGAAAACATCGTGATGAAACCAGCACATCTGAGAGATTTTTCAATGGTGTGCAAAGCCATGTCAGAGACCTACGGGTGGGTTAAACTCTGACACCAGGTTGTTCATCAACCACACGATAAGAAGAAGATTACTGAGGACTTGGATAAATTACCAGGGGGTTACTTTTTCCAACTTGTCTCAATAAAGTGAAGTACGAGTACATGCCAAATATATTGGCAAGTGAGTTGTAGATAAGAATAACACCAATATTAATTTTAGTTCAATAAGTATTCTTAACACTTTGACTGCCACGCCGCAGTCATAATGCAATTTTTATTGTTCGGTAGCGTTCATCGTAAGTTGTCCCCTAGCCACAACCACAAAACACCGAGAGTTCTTGGCATACCTACATAATGTAGGCAAAGAAGCTTAGTGCGAACATTATGCCTAGGGGACAACTTACAGTGAACGGACTGTAGATTATTTTTACAAGACATATCCTGACACTGACACAAGAGTTTATGTGCTTTCTCACTCCTTTCAGATTTCTGCTTAGAAAAAGTGATTTAGAAAACAAAGATATTGATATTGATGATATCATGATATAGATATTGAAGATCTTGAATGAAATAAAATACACTTTTGTATATGCAAAATAGTGTACTGTCATATTATAGGTACAAAATTCTTGGAAAAGTCTCTCAAACATATATATACCTAAGATTATTGAACAAAGGACAAAATAATAAAAAACAAGAGAATATTTTTTTTAGGTGTTTATTTTAAATAAGTTACATTATTCACTGGCGGATTAAAAGTCAAGATTATCCATAGTGAGTGTTACCGCTGTCTCCGCCCTGGCCGGCGTAGGTACTGACATCTTTGTTACCACCATGACCGCCACCGCCTGCTCCTCCGGTGTTACCTCCGTGGCCGATGCTGAGAGCATCATGACCGAATGTATTTCCCTCTAGTTTGTCGACTGCGATACCGCCGCTTGGAGCTATTTTATAAGAAAAAGTTTTTAAGAAGATTAGTAGATAAACGACACAACATCTAGACATAAATAAAAACAAATTATTTATACTAATAGATTAAAAAATGATTTAATGAAAAATGACTTAAGTTTTTAACTTAAATCTATTCGCTATTTAAATCTAAATTTTTATCATTTTTAATTTATAATCCACCGAATAGAATTTGCATTGTGTCTGCTCTCTGGCAGTCAAAATGTTAATATTTCATTTCTTGTAAATAGTTCGTTTAACTAATTATAACTCGTTAAGTAGGTACTCTTTTATGATGACGAAGTGTGGAACTGTGCCCGGGATATGACAACTGCAGACGTGCTCCATGTTACATTGGACTTTTAGACTAACAAAATATGGGGTGTATAACACCTCCGCTCTTTGGAGAAATCCAGGCAAGACATGTTCCTTGGCTAGCGTAGCCCATGTATCACAACACAAAATTACAAATATACTTGTTACTTTAGACTTTTATCGAGATCATCTAAAAATCAACGGCTTTATATTATTTGATGAAATAAGTACCTCTTGAATTTTAAGACAAAATACAAATTGTATAAGTATTAGGGTATACTCGTACGCACAACAAAGAGCGAAAGATTAAACACTATGAGTGCATGAATGCAAATAACCCCCTTCGTTTCACTAAGAAGCTTTCTTAAGGCAAAAATTATAATAATAAATAATAAAGCAGCCTGTAATTGTCACATTGCAGGGCAAAGGCCTCTTCTCATACAGAGCAGGATCGAGCATTAATCACAATTAATTAATCTATTAGTATATTGTTTAAAATATAAAATGGCAGGAATATTGCTTAAGACAATTAAATTTTGAAAATTTACCTGTTGCCGCACTAACGCAGGCTACGACCGTTAAGACTAGAAGAACTGTCACTAAACGCGCCATTTTGCTGAATTCGTAATATTGGTTATACTGAATCAGTTCGTCAGCTTACGAAGCTTTTATAGTGTTTTCTCAAAAATAAATTAAGAAAATGGCGTGTGTTTCACGAGAGCCACCTTGAAAAAAAAGAAGACAGATCGAGTAGAACCAGTATGGTACAGTCATAAGCAAAAATATGTATACTACAAGTATTGTGGAACACAAGTGCTTCTCTTACTTCAAAAAGGCATTACCATTACAGCACTGATGTGAATCTGGATCGCACCCAATTTTTTTAATTGGTTTCCGTTACCGCACCTTTTGTTTTTGCTTCTAGTATGTATACTTTAGGTACCTAACACATCGGCAATATTGTTATTTTATTTTTCGTTTTTTGTTAAAAGTAGATCCTAGTAGAACAAATCATGGAGAAGATATTATATTAGAAAGTGCAAGATTTTGTTATATTCCGTCTATATATTGCATTCATAGTGAACCACTTTTTGCATTATTTCATGATTCTGTTCTCCTAGTAGGTACCTTTACCATTTTGTGTTGAGAACTATACTTACTAGTTTGCCCTCAATACAAAACTCTTTTTCAATACAATTACTACTATCAATCCGCCAGGCCGGTACGCCAGGACTCATGGCACGCCGCGACCATCACGAGGATCATGTGCATGGTCAGATGACAGATGATGTCCTTTCGCCAACCACATCTCGGCTGTAGAGGATAGAGAAAGGGGCGCAACATAACGGCTCCGTTACTCTTTTGCCGCGATGTCACCTGTACAACACGACGTTCCGCCTCAGTTGCGGTCGCCTACCTGGGCCACTCCAACGCGGGCTTCGCCATAAAGTTTGGAGGAGCGACGCTTGCTCTCGAGGTTCCACTTAGCTTCACTTTGGCCTGCCTCTACCTCGGTCACATATTTTTCTTAGAGTCATTTTTAATGCTTACTTATTCATTATACTATTTCTAGAATTTAGTTTTATTTCCATATTTGCAACATCTGTCATCGTTTCTTTTATCTTTTCTTTACGAAATATTTTTGCCCGTGACTGTAAAACTAAAGCTACAAACGAAATTAACATAAAAAATGATAAAATGGTGCTGATATTAATCACCAAACACTTAGAAATAAAAGCAAATACTGAATTCATTTAATATATTAAATGGTTTAAAGGTATTTTACCTTAAAGGTAAGCGAACAAACGAAGCCCTTTTAAGATTAATTTTGCATCAAAATATCTTTATAAGGCCCTTTCACAAAAACAAGATGACCCACGAATGTACAATAAAAGTGATTAAATGTTTACATGTAAGTAAATAATTATATTACTTAAATGTATGATTCGAGTCGTTATAGCCTAGTGGTATGACCGTTGACTGGCAACATTTAAGATTGATAAATGCAAACAGCGGCGGGAGGATACAACAGCGGGTGGATTCTATCAAATCGCACTGGATCAGATCTGGTGGAGTACGCCGTGTTACCGTGCCGTTACCTTTTAAATATATTATTGATATAATGAACAGAGATACTACCAATACTGTCAGACTGCTGGGCAGCTATACAACTTACATACATAATACGTGAAGCGAAAACTGTGGATCCCTTTTTAAGAATATTGCGCGCACGGAGGAGTGTGAAATTTGGCATAGTAAAAGTTTTTATCAGGAGAAGAAGTGCAGAACCCTAAAATTTATCAAAAAACAAGAAACAATTTAATTCCTTTTGTGTCTCATTTTTCGGTATTTAAGATAAGATAAAATAATTTAAAAGACGAATACGAATATACGCATTTATTTATAGCTCATTAAATATAAGGGGACAATCATTCAAGCTGACAAATTTATGTAATCTATAGTGAATACGAACTCTGTCTCCTCGCTAGTCCCTGGAGCCACCATATTTACCGCCTGCTGTTACCACCGGCCGCTTGCCCGGGGCTGTTACTTTGACCGATGCTAAAAGCACCATTACCGAATCTATTTCCACCTACTTCCCCGACGCCGATACTACCATTGTTGGCTGAAACATCTCCATTATAACGCCTTCGAACTGAAAGTGAAACCAAATAATTAGTAGGTAGTAAATACCTTTTATCATATTATTTATAGCACTGATAGCCTAGTGGTATGACCGTCGACTGACAAGTCAGAGGTCTCAAGTTCAATCCCAAGGCGCGCACCTCTGAGTTTTCGTAAGTTATGTGCGTATTATAAATTAATTATCAGTTGCTAAAACGGTGAGAGAAAAAATTGTGATGTGATGAAACGTCAACACTCTTGAGAGATTTTTCAATGGTGTGTAAAGCCATGTCAGAGGCCTACGGGCGGTTTAAACTCTGACATCAGGTTGTTCATCAACCAAACGATAAGAAGAAGATCATGATAATTACCACCTAACCGATTTCCATGTCACAGCGGCTAATCTTAACGGAGATTAGCGTAGGAGATATTACTGTGCACAAATGTGTGCGCAAATACAGGTGCACTCTCTATTCCCTCACTCTCATAGTCTGGACGGCAATCCGACACGACTGGAGAGAGATCAGGCGCAGGGTCAACGGCTTTACGTGCTTTTCGAGGCATGGAGTAAGTGATAATTAATTTATAATACGCACATAACTTACGAAAAATCAAAGGTGCGCGCGCCTTGGGTTCGAATGGGTTCATCATGATAATGATCTTAACGTGGATTTTTTAGTTATTAAGTAGAACCATAGATAATTTATTTCTTTTTTTTTTTACCTGGAATAGCACAGACACAGGCAACGACAATTACTAAGACTAGAAGCAGTGTTACTAAACGCACCATTTTGATAGAATTGTATTGTTGCTATACTGAGCTGAGTTAGTCTGATATCCAGCATTTATACAACTTGAAATACATTAATTATGTAGATATTCTGTTCTAGTCTTTTTGGAAGAAAAAGATAGTAAATTGCATATAATTTGTGAATATAAAAGAGAAAATAGTACAATGCTCGGTAAAACTGGTTACTTAGCAATTAATTGCAACAAATTGATAAACATTTAACACAATATTAAACATTAGTAGGTTTCCGATAAGAGGGGAATTTTTTAGAAATTTATTATCACTTGCTAAAATGGTGAGGTAAAATATCGTGAGGAAACCAGTACACCTAAGAGATTTTTCAACAGTGTGTAAAGCCAAGTCAGAGAGCATTTTTTTATGGCCGGGGGGAGTTAAAAATCCGCACCTACATCGGGCAAGGCCATGTCAGAGACCTACCGGGCGGCAGTTTAGGCCTGGCGCCCACTGGCGGCACGGCACGGCAAAGGATTTTAGTAAACGCAAATGATTTCAGATCTTATTGTATTATGATTAGCGTTTACATTTTGGGATGCTACGGCATGCCACAACGTGCCGAAGATTGCCAAGGCATGCTGTGACGTATCATTGATATGTGAATATTAACAGTGTTGAATAAGATTCAAAATCATCTATAATACAAAAAATCCTTGCCGTGCCGTGCCGCAAGTGGGCGCCGGGCCTTAATCTCGGATACCAGCTTGTTCATCAGCAATGCGACAAAGAAAGAATGAAGAGAAAATGTATAGGTACTATAAATCCCATTCTAATTAATTAATTAAGCTCCTTCACAAAGATCACGACAACGACGGTGATTTTGACGATTCCGAGGAATTTGATGATGACAATGATATCAATAAAAGTAATAAAAAGGTACAACAGTACCTGGGATCGACGGTATTGCAGTAGGCAGCATTTCAAGAGGCAGGTTTCATTCTGGTGCCATCAGCATCCGTGACAGTGCCCATAGTGCTGGCGAGGGTGATGATGGCCACTGAGAAAACTCGGCAGCAATATCGTTCTTCAGTGGCAATACCGTTTGATTGCCGCCGTGGTTTCCTCCAGTGGAGGAGAAAGGAGGAGATAGGCAATACCTACTATAAGATAAATGCTAAGCGGATGTCTATAGCAACATGAATAATTAAGCAGACAAAGGGACGCTTTGTTCGGCTTTTTTTGTGATGATCACAATAAAATATCATCTAAACGTGAAATCATTTTGAGGCTTCAAATAAATGTTGTGTACATTTTTTTGTTATTTCTAGCCCCGTTGTTTCCTATATAAAATATTATACACAAAATTTATCAAGGTATGCAAAATTTATTCAAAATTTAGTGTACACACAGCTACATATCAAGCTATACAATACAAGTATGAATTGATCTCGCATTGTATAGGCTCTTAATATAACAAGATGTCAGCTTATACTGGAAATATATAGCTTGATGTGTAGCCGCAGGTTGTTTAAAACATACAACATAATATGAAAGGTCCTCACAAACAATGTGATAGCTTATTTAAGACCGTGAAATCTACGTGTAAATAGAAGGTACATTTTCTTTATATAACCATTTCTTCTTATTCTTTATAGATCACTTATAGCCTTCTGCCTCTACTTCAATAAACCGGTGGAGTCCACGGAGGAAACCACATACCAGGTCTTTGGTAACTGAAACAATTTTTTTTAAATTAATAGACGAAACGACTGAATATAGTTATGAAAAATCGAACTACAACAACATTATTAAGTTTCAGCAAAAAAATCAGCTTGAACGAAACATGTTTTCAAATAATTAATGAATTTTTATTTTATGTCACAAACAAAATTATGCATACATGAAGAAGAATTCAAATGATTGTTTTATAGAGTACATAATTAATTTGAGAAATATTATACAACCCAAGTATTGTTAAATATCTACTGATAGGCATCATCAGGCTATCAACAATATTTTTACATTTTAAATACGCGTTTTTCTAGAATTGGGTTTTGAAAAACTCTACATCATCATTAACCTGTATTAGTCCACAGCTGAACATATTCAATGCGCGCCACTTTTGTGCGTTCATTGCAGGTCACAGGTCAATGCTCATAATCGCCACGCTGGACAAGCGGGTTGGGGATCGCAGTAGCAGATGATTGCAGTTACTAAGAAGGATGCTGCTGCCCATCCTCCGTCACTTCTTACTACACCCGCGAGACGAGTAGGGGTGGTTCTATTCTTAGATAGGAAATCACACGGCGAAAAACTCTACATGTTTACATACTACATACATGCTTGTGACTGTACCACATTTGGTTTTGAAATTCCTTGACGCTAATTGTGTATGATCTAGTTTTTTTTTTATTATTGATAGAACGTGATTGCGAAAATCTCTAGTAAGATTTATTTTTTAATGTTTCCTTGAAAATCTACGTTAGATAATAAGCTTATTTCCTTACTTGTATTTGCATTTAGGCTTTTTCACATTCCATCTCTTAACGGTAAAGCTTTTTCCTTTGAATCTAGAGCTGGATATGATTCCAGAACCAATACTTCCTCCTACAGACACAGCAACACCCACATTGCTGTCGCCTAATATTATAAAACGACGATCTCTTTTTTGATCTGAAAAAAAAAGAGTAGGTATAATTAACAAAATAACATTAGAAAAATAACGTTATAACGACGTCGATAGTTCCATGAAAGCGCAGAAAAAAATCTTTTATTTTACATTAAATACAAAACTGTGTACTTTAATAACTATAACTTAATAAATAAAACTCTAAAATGTTATTATCTCAAAAATATCACAAGTTATCTTATAATCGGCCGTTATTTATCTAGTCTTATTTCAAACGGAGTAGGTATCATTTGTTTTGAATCTGGCCCAAAAGCAAACAATTGAAGGGCTTTTTAACTTGGCACCGACACCAGAACGAACTTTTTTGAGTTAAGTATTTCTGGCTATATAGTGTTTGAAGTCGGTTTTACTTTTTTTAGTGATTTTGGTTCAGTCTCAGTGACTTGTATAATTAACATTTCATGAATTACCACTACTTAAAGCTACAATTTATATTAGTTTTGACCATTGGATCACTAGTTGACTAATGACAACTGGGGTGCGACTCAGTGCGAGCATGGATATTTTCGTCGAATTTGTATCGAACATTAATCAATTTTAAATGTCAAGTTTGACATAAAGTTCATTAAATTCTGTCTAATTTGACGTTATATATTGATAATTAATATTATAACTAATTTTGTTATAAATTCGATAAAAAGATCCATGTTTGCACTCCTCTATGTTCTATTATTATTATGGTCCTCCTCATGTTTAGACTTGCACTACTGAAGTCACTACGTCGCACTAGTGATGTGACGCGACGAGAGCCACATGAGTAAATTAAATTAAATGAATAATAAAAAAAAATATTTAGGTATATCTTTCATTTTTCTAAATTTTTGTTAAATTTTTCTTTTGGTTAAAGGTCTAACATTGTATAAAATAAGTATGGGAAGAGGCGAGACGTCCCTAACACAAGTATATTATATAACTTCCTGGGGCCGCCTCAATTTTTGTAAAATCTGTGCTATGTAAGATTCAATAAAAACCATTTTTATTTATTTATTTATTTAAATGATGAATTGAACTTACCCGCATTACACTGGCTACAGCCAAATAACACCAAAACTAGTACGTTAAGTTTAACCAAAATTGCCATCGTACATTTCAATGTTCAACCAGATATGGGTAAATCCCACTAACGAACCGATGTCTTATAAGGGAGATTTATATGGTAAAAAACCAGGCAAGTGCGAATCGGATTCGCGCACGTAGCGTTCCGTATGATTACAATAGAATTCCAGTGAATTAATAGAATTTTACATGAATAATTAAGGAGTAAGGCAGAGTTGAAAATTTTACTGTTTTATACTTTTTTCACGAGAAGTGTAGGTAAATATCTGAAACTTTGTATTAATGTTCCTTGAAAGTTTAACAAATCAGCTTTTATTGAGAATTATTTCAGATCGAAAACGAATAATTATAAAAATATATAAATAATATTTAGCAAAACCTTTGAAATGATACCCTTTTTAATGACTCCCACTTTTCAAATTAATCTTCTTACTAAATTTTAATTCATGACTTTGAATTTAATATTATTTTCATTAATGCACATAAGTAGCTAGAAGTGATAGACGGATTGACGGACGTGACGTAAGGTCAGGACAGGATATACCTAAGGGTTCCTGGTTTTACTAAGGAACCCTAAAAAGTATCCCTTCTCATACATTAACATTTTGTTATGACAAGTAACAATACTATATAATTATCAAAATTTTGAAGCCTCAGGTTTCTTTTGTGGATGATGGTCTGACAAGTGCATACCTGAGCCAATAATACAATAAAAAAAAAGTTACTGAAACTGGTCATTATAAAATTGGGCACAATATTGAAACATGCGTAAACTTTTTGATTGATTGACAAAATAATAGTGATTGGCGAAGTGTTGTCTTGTTAAATTGAATTAAATTTCATATTGTAACGTATATTTTGGGGACATGGGAACAAAAAACGGCTTTTCATTATGGTTTATAAAATTCTAAACAGTATTGGGTGATAGGGTCATTGACTTTTTAATTCTGACTGACTCTGACAGACTTAAAATAAAATAAAATGATGTAGATAGGCCATTAGGCACTATTCGTTATTCCAATATTATTTTAAGAATGACCACAGCATATATACTAGTGACTCTAGTTGGTTAGTTCCAAAACAGCCTTCTCTTTAAGGAGAAAGAGAAGAATCTAATCTAATTCATCCTCCTGACCTTATTATTCCCAAACTTTGTTGGGCACGGCTTCTAATCTAACCAGATGCAGCTGAATATCAGTTTTCCATGAAGCGACTGCCTATCTGACCTCCGCAACCTAAAGGTATACGATATTCTATGGTTAGGTCAGTTGTCAGGATTTTATGGGGGTACTGACTCCTTTTAACGACAGTCATAGATCTTCATGACAACCGGGGCCAACGGTTAAACGTGTTTTCCAATGCAGGGAGCAGGTGATAATAAGTTTATTAGACGTATTTAACTTACGAAAAAAAAGATTCCGACGAATTGAGAACCTCCTCCTTTTTTTGAAGTCGGTTAAAAAGTCAGAGATGCGCGCCTTGGGTTCTAACCTGAGACCTCTGACTTCCCAGTCAACGGTCATATCACTGCATTTTCTGTTTTAAATCTTTCCTTCTTTCTTTCAAACTAGACTCTAGCACTTGTAGAGCAGTTAATTTATTTATTGCAATTAGCAGTAATGAATCCTGAGAAAATAAGCAAGACATATTTTAATAATTACAGGCTGAGTCATCAAATCGTTCCTGTGAAAAAGGATCGTGCGTCGTGACAAGCAGACAGATGGTAAGCTGAACTAAAAGGTTTTATGATATATCTGTGCTCAGCATGGCTCCACGGTAACGACCTTTCGATCTGGAATTTAATATTTATTCTGCTATTCGGGACGGAGATAAATACAACATATTAAAAACTATGAAAATCGGTTCAATATACGCTAAACTAATAATATTGTATTATAAAGAGGTAAAAATAGTATGTAAGTATGTCGGGTAATCTTTGAAACTACCGATCCGATCCTAAAAATTCTTTCACCAATAGGAAGCTACTTTATCCCTGAGTTCTATAGGCTATTTTTTATGCTGAAAAAGTTGAGCTTGTAATAAAAAATAACAGTATCTGTAACAGTATGTAATTCAAGTAAAAAACAGCTATCTGGCTGCTTTATCAACGTGTGTTTAAGGGACAATTTAATTTAACGCGGACAAAGTCGCGGGGACCAGCTAGTTATATTGATATAGGTATAATGACACTGTAAAATTTCTCCGACAGAGGAATTATAACATAGTGAGTATATAGCTAGATAAGTAGATACGTTACATTTCCTCTGTCCCTGAAACTTTCGATCATCCTCTTTAACAAATAGCAAACCCCTCATTAAAATCGAGGCATATGCGGAATAAATGGTGATTGAACTAGAATTTCTGGGGACGTTTTGAAGCTTTCTTTATGGTATGGTTGATGAATAACCTGGTGTCAGTCTTTTGCCCGTAGCCTTTCGATATGGCTTTACACACCTTTGAAAAATCTCTCAGGTGTGCTGATTTCCTCGCGATATTTTTCCTCACCTTTTAACAAGTGATCAGACTTAGCACATGAATCCGAAAAATCAGAGGTGCGTGCCAGGGTTTTTGAAACGCTAATCGGAAATTTAGTACTATTATTGATCGAAGTGAAGAAATCAGGATACCCGAGAGAATATTCAATTGTTTTAATGGCCATTTAAATTCTGACACACAATCAAATCAATGTTAGGTACAATAAAGCATATGGTATTTTTCGCGTAGACATAGACATAATAAAAACAACTATTTTGAACAACAACTAAACACCGGATATAATCGCGGTTAATAGCCTGCAACGTCTGCGACCTCGAACGCTGCAGTGTTCGAAATGTCAAGAGAATTTAATAAAACAGTTTTTAATCGGATTAAAATTTTTCAAACGATAAACGATTGATTAGAACACGAACTGTGAAACGAACTAACTATCCGATTAAAGTTCATTGCACATTAACCGACACGATACAATAGAGTCGTGATAGCCTAGTAGTGGTGACCGTTGACTGGTAAGTCAGTGGTCTCGGGTTCGAACCCAAGGCACCTCTGAGTTTTCGTAAGTTATGTGCGTTTTATAAATTAATTAACACTCTCCGTGCCTCGGATAACACGTTAAGCTGTTGGCCCCGGCTGTCAATTGTAGATCTTTGACAGTCGTTACGGGTATTCAGAAGCCCGAAAGTCTGACAACCAGTCTTACCAAGGGGTATCGTGTAACCCAGTATCTGGGTTGTGGAGGTCTGATAGGCAGTCGCTCCATGTAAAACACTGGTATTCAGCTGCATCCGGTAAGACTGGAAGCCAACCCTAGTTGGGAAAAAGGCTAGGCAGATGATGATGCACATTAACCGACACGACGCCAATCCACCACCATTCCAACACGGTTTCCAACGCGTCGTAAAGTCTACGTGTTGGAAAACTTATGTGTTGGAAAACGGTCATACCACTAGGCTATAAACTAACTGCTCACATACAAGAAAGGAAATAAAAAAAAAACTGGTCAAGTACGTAACGGAAACCTTCGAGTTGCACCCGTACTTGACCAGTTTTTAAAAATTTATTGGCCATTAACGAACACAGATTTATAAAAATTAATATTTTTATTTTTACCTAAGTTGTAAAATACTTTGATATTTGGATTTTTCCTCAATTAAATGTTTATGTACTATTCTGAATTAACCTTCACCTTAAGTTGGGAGGACATAGTATTTTAATTGTTTTTTTTAGATGCATTTGAATGTTTAGAGAATTAATATGTATATTATTATTCGATCGTAAAATGTCATTTTTATGTTGTATTTTAAATTTGATGAAGACTAGTTTTTATTGTTCAACTATTTAGTTCGGCATGTGGTCAATCTAAGGTGAATCTAACTGTAATTAAAAACCTACTTTAAAAAAACATATGTAGGGTCAGATGTCCAACAATGAAACAGTGGTACACAATAAAACATTGTGATATTTCTAAAAGGCTGCGTTCCAAGTTAGTGAATTATATCGCATAAGGACACTTGTGACACTTCACAAGGAAAAAGCTGCTAGGCTTAGTCCGGGGAAATTACGAGAAATTTAAATAATGTTTGAGATATCTTCTGGTTTTATAAGTCTGACGAATATAATATTGAATCTAGAGATTCTTTGAGAATGTAATCACTCACACCTGCACTGTGGATATTCTTGGAACGTGCGGTCCCTGGTAGATGCAAGACTATAGAAAGCTAAATGTTGAATATACTAGTTTATTGTATTGAAGGTTGTAAGGGTTAGATCATTTCTGTAGCCCTAAAACGCCAACTGCTTTTCAACTATAATATTGAAATTCGTTGGCAGGTGACCGAGCCAGCTCATCAAAGTCAAAATCAAACTAAATATTTTTATTCATGTAGATCATTAGGCACTTATGAATAAGTAGTCATAATTCTAATATTGTTTATTGTGTGTTGAGAGTCGTGATAGCCTAGTGGTGGTGACCGTTGACTGGCAAGTCAGAGGTCTCGGGTTCGAACCCAAGACGACCTCTGACTTTTCGTAAGTTATGTGCGTTTTATAAATTAATTATCACTCTCCGTGCCTCGGATAGCACGTTAAGCTGTTGGCCCCGGATGTCAATTGTAGATCTTTGACAGTCGTTACGGGTAGTCAGAAGCCCGAAATCTAACAACCAGTCTTACCAAGGGGTATCGTGTAACCCAGTATCTGGGTTGTGGAGGTCTAATAAGGCAGTCGCTCCATGTAAAACACTGGTATTCAGCTGCATCCGGTAAGACTGGAAGCTGACCCCAACATAGTTGGGAAAAGGCTAGGCAGATGTGAGAGGGACTCTAGTTGCCAGTTCCAAGGGCAGCCTACCCTTCATGGAGAAAATCGAGCAAGAAACTCCATGGTTGCTTACCCCCTTTTTAATGGCGTGTGCAGGAAAACCTTTTATGTGCCCCATCCCCAAAGGCTGGTGAGGAGATTATGTCCGACTCGCACGAATTAAAAACTACACGGTGTTATGGAAGTAGGGCTTTCACTTGCGAATTCACATCGTACTCCAGGGAACTGGACCCCTGAAGATCAGTCTTGATAAAAGGCTGGAGGCAGCATCCAACCGAGGTAGGAACTCGATTTCGCGGTAATTTGAATTTTAAATAATGTATTACCACGGATACGCGAAATGTCTCGAAACAAAAGTCAAAGTTCATAAAATACCTAGTGTTGAAGTATCCAGATATTCCAGTTGATTATTATCACATAGAGCGGTATTTCCTCATCGGTTTTTGAGGAAAAGTTTCGCAATAGCTAACTTAATGGTTGGTCCCGCCATCTAGTAGTGTAATGTTGTACTGTATTCTGCATCTTAGTTCCTTTATGGGACAAGAAGACATGCGCCTTGTTAGTTCCGACAAAAATCGTAAATTGTTTACGCCAGATTATTAGCTTCGTTTGGCTCTTCGACCTCTACGGCGATTACTATATATTATCTATCTATTATACATTTATATTTGCAGTGATAGCATAGGGGTATGACCGTTGACTGCCAAGGCAGAGGTTTCCGTTAAGTTTCCGTGTTATAAATTAATGATCACTTATTCCGTGCCTCGGAAAGCACGTAAAGCCGTTAGCCCTGCGCCCGATCTCTCTCCAGTCGTGTCGGATTGCCGTCCCATCGGACTATGAGAGTGATCTGTGTTTGCGCAGACACTTGTGCACTATAATATCTCCTCCATCGATGGCTAATATCCGTTGAGATTGGCCGCTGTGGCCGAAATTTGGTCAGGAGCATAGCACAGCGGTATGACCATTGACTGGTAAGTCAGAGGTCTCGAGGTTCGAACCTGACGCACGCATTTCTGACTTTTCGTGAGTTATGTGCGTATTATAAATTAATTATCACCTGCTCAATGCCTCGGAAAGCACGTTAAGCCCCCTCCGCTGTCATGAAGATCTTTGGCAGTCGATATTGGGAGTATGATTACACATTATATAATTAATAAAGGAAAACAAAATCGGAATTCAAATTGTTTTATTAAAAATCGATATAAATGTAAATTCAAAACAGTATATGATAAGAAAAACACAACATCTGGCGCATAAACACTTATTATAACGATACAAAACAAAGTTTTAAATATAATACTGATTTGCTAGTTGCTATCGAGACCGGTTATAAATGTATTGGTTTTTTATAGTCTAGACTTGCCAAGTCATTATTGTGTTGGACGCTGCAACTCTGTATGTTTTCTGAAGTCAAGTTTATTTATAACTTTACAGTTGTAAGGCATTCAATAATTTATTAAATCTTCGTCTTCTTTTTCATATGATTGATGAACAACCTGGTGTCAGAGTTTAATACACCCGTATGCCTCTGACATGGCTTTACACCGTTGAAAAATCTCCCTGGTCTTTTCAAGGCAGCACGGCAGCACGCCTTGAAGGCTTTCTGAAGTATCTAAAGAATTGGCATCTTAAACCTTTCCATTGACGACAGCGAACATACACGATAATTATACCATTTCTCAAAATTGACTGGGACGATTTTGAAATCGAATCGTTTTTTTATGGAAAAGGGCGCAAAGAAACAGACGGTTCGCCTGATGGAGAAGTGAACATCGCTTTAGCTGCCCATAGGAACCCGCAACAACAGAAGCATTGTAGATGCGTCGCTGGTCTTTGAGGAAGATTGGGCCTTCGTCGCTCTTCATTGAACGTACTGACTATAACAGCATGAATACAGAATATTGGCGTGAAGAAGCCAATATTCTGTGAGAGAATGGTACACTACTACTCCGGTCCGGCAGGCCTATACGTGCTGAAACCAGGGTCTACGCTTAAGTTAGTAAATGTAGAATACCTAAGCAATGTAATCCGTAATATGGTAACAAAATTATTTAAATCTATATAACACATTTAAATGTATGCCACGTAAAATTGTATAAAACGCAATAGAATATATTGAAATGTTGTATTCTTTAAACCAAATTTGCTCACAGCACCATTATCAGAGGTAACTTGGAGGAGTTCATTTTCATCTTACACTTAAAATATCTAATATTAATTTCCCCACACCCAAGGCTTTTCGTCACTTTCAGAGTCATCACTGTATCCTGAGTGACTTTGCGCGTAACCAGTTCCAGCATTATTATTTCCATAACCATTTGTGCCATGTCCAGCTGAAAAATCTTGTTGATAATTTGGTTTGGGATATGTGTATCCATTGTATCCGCCATGTTGTGAACTATCCACAGGTCGGTTTCCTTCATTTGCATGTTCAGTATTGCCATGATTATTTCCACTATGTCCAATTGAAAAAGCCTGTTGATTCCCTGCAGTAGGATATCCATTATTTATAGCTTGTTGACTTTCTGCAAATTGTTGTTGATTATTTCCATTATTGAAAGCAGGCTTGTTGGGAGTATTAAATCCAGCAGGGTTCAAAGTGATCCCACTGAAGCCTGGTGGAACAGATCCACCAGAGATTGATCCTATCTGAATACTAGGCTTGCCTTTAGGGGGCGAATTCATGCCAATTATAATTTGCCCTTCAACTTTTCCTCCCTCGCCTCCCTTACCCCCTTGTGTATTGGTCTGCGGTCTCTGGGGTGGTGTGGAACTAAACGAGACACCTGTAATAAAACAAAATCGAATCAATTTTTTTTATACTTAATTCATTATTTTTTAATTCTATCTGAGATGGTTGAATGTAAAAAAGAATTTCGATAACACGGGGGAATAGCTCAATAGCAGAGCGACTAAGTCGCGGGTTTAAATCCCACTCGTAACGATTTTTTCTTTCTACAAAATTTCTAACTTTAGTGTCGGCGTATGCCAAATAATGCAAAATACTTTATAAAATAGTTAAAAATAATTATGTTAAAAATAATATCTTTAAAATCTCTCTAATTTTAGAATGTGTGTATCATATTAAACATTTTTATATGAAGCATGTTTATGCCTGCAAAATGTCCCTATTTTAAAAGAAAGAAAAAATCAATTATGAGCAGAATTTGCGCCTGGTTAAAGCCAGCCACCGCATTGCCAACTGCGTAATTCTGCTTGCCGTAATTCTGCGCGTGCGCACCTAGTTACATCTATCCCTTGTAATGTGATAGCTTGATGGCTAGCACGTCTAACTTTGCAGTTTGAATACAATGCTAAATAAAAGCAAATTTATTGCATTTATTTGCGTGCTTACAATGATACCTATAATAAAAAAGATCAATTGACTTAAAGGAAATAAATAAACCAGCCTGTAACTGTCCCAATGCAGGGCAAAGGCTTTTTCTCATACAGAGATGGATCGAGCATCTATCCTATCTCATCCTACCAACCATCCATCTTCTCATCCAACCATCCAAGCTGCGTGTTGATGATTTCAGATTATTAAGTCCAGGTTTCCTCACGATGGTTTCCTTCACCTAACAGTGGTGTCTTAGATTAAATAAATATGAATATGATACGATTAAATGAATATGACTTAGAAAAACTTACATTGGTACACTCAGCAAAGCTATTAGGTTGGCAGGACCACTAGTTAAGGATAAAGATTTTAGTAGAAGTTTGCATAGGATTGTGAAAAATTAGTTTTGTATAGGTTTCAGTAATACCTTTTCAAAAAATATGGTAAAATGAAATTGTGTTGATGACATCGTGAAAAAATCACAACCTAATCTAGCGCCTCGTTGGTCTAGTGGTAGCAAGCACGACTGCTGAGCACGAGTTCCTGGGTTCGATCCCCGGGTCGGGCAAAAGTGCCAACCTAATAGCTTTGCTGTGTGTACATGCCAGGTTCGAAACCACACCCACGTGCATGCAAAGCGGGTACGTACTACTACGATACTATTAGTTATTATATTTAACTGTTACTGTTGTTGTGACTGTTACTTTTAAATATTACTGATGACAATGGTCAAGATAAATATGAATATGTATCTAGTAAAGATCTTTCTAGTAAATAAACATTAAATTCAAGTGACTATTATTAAAATAATCAAAGTTCCGTTTATCCGCACGAAGCGTTTTGCTTCCTCTTTTATTATGACTTTTATTATGGACAGCGAAGAATTGGAACTCATTGCCGGCGTCAGTTTTTCCCGATTCTTATAATCTAGGAGTATTCAAGGCAAGAGTGAATAGAACTCAAGTAACGCCTTACTTGAGTTCTGTTCTTCTGTTTATCTTAGACTGCATCGTCACTTTCTATCAGGTGAGATCCAGTCAAATGCGCTCAAGTTTTTAATAAAAAAATTCAAAACATCTGAACGGATTAAACCTGAACGGTATGTTTTTCTCCATTTTTGCTGTGTCCACCATCACCACCTCTATGAGGAGGTCTTTATTTACCTTGCTGGCCATTGTTTACTCCTTGTTGTATGGCCGGTCTACCAGCATTTGCGTTATAAGGTGGGCTTTGTGGATCAGAACTACCTGGAGCGCCAATGCTAAAGCTTCCGTCTCCAAAAGAGTTGCCACTTATATGTCCAACACCGATTTGCCCATTCTCTGCTGTCACACCAGTTCCTGAAACGAGAATTTTATTGCATTAGATCAAATATAATCACGTAATCTTTGGAAGTCAAAATGACTTTATTTAATTGGACTGAATTAGGTCTTTTGAAGCGTCAATTTGAGATAGACAGCACTCATAATACCGCTTCATAGTGTTATTAGTGTAAGAGAAGAAAAAACGTTACAAACTCTACAGTAACATGATGTTGATATTCCTTTTTGACGGCATGAGAGCTAGCATAACAAATTACGATTAATGAAAAAAAAAACTTAAGTAACTGTAAATACAAGAATAAAAACAAAGCGTCTGTCTTTCTCCTCTTTCTAGTAAAGATAATGCATAGATTAACTGGTATGACTGTTGATTTGCAAGATAAGACTTAGGTCCAAATCTAAAAATCCCCTGACTTTTCAAAAGTTATGTAACAAATTAATTATCACTTCCTCCGTGCTTCTCTCCAGTCGTGTCAGATTGTCATCCCATCGGATTATAAGAATTACGGTATAGAGTATCCAAGTATGGCGAATAAATGAATTTCTTCAAAATAAAAACCCGAGTTATATCCGTTAAAAAGTTGTTTCATTATGTTAAGTGTTCGCGAAAGTTTGAGACTATATTAAATGAATTTCTTTCTTTCTTTCTTTCAAGTATACCTTTGCGCACTGATTTGTAGATTATAATTTCTTCTGCATAATTGGATATGCTAGAGGATAATAAAACTCTTTGTATATTTACAATGTGTGTATTAACTTTTGACATGATGTAATCTGTATTACAATCACTATTGACAATGACCTAGTAATCAGTTATTTATTAAAACAAAATTAGTATTGAAATTATTATTTAGTATTTGAATTAATTATTAGTATTAGAATTATAATTAATTATTACTTAGTATTTGTATTAAACTAACTTTGCAGAATACAATAATATACTAATTAAATGCACTTTATTGCTTACAATGACATAATCTGTATTTAAATCATTATCAACTTAATAATAATTAATTAATGCTCAATCCTCCTCTGTATGAGAAGTGGCCTTTGCCCTGCAGTAGGTCAGTTACAGGGTAATTTATTATTATCAATAATTAAAATTAAATTAGTATAGAGTTATTTTTCAAATTTATATAAAACTGTTATGAATATGTTTCTGATGCATTGTCAAGATGAATATAACTATGGTAGGTACTCAATAAATAATAAAATCAAATCACATGATTATTAAAACAATCAAAGTTAAAAAAATCTGAACGAATTGAGTCTGAACGGTATGTTTACCTCCATTATTATTATGTCCACCATCACCGCCTCTCTGAGGAGGTCTCTGATTGCCTTGCTGGCTATTGTTTCCTCCTTGTTGGACTACAGGTCTTCCAGCATTCGGGCTTTGTGGACCAGAACTACCTGCAGCGCCAATACTGAAGCTTCCGTCTCCAAATGTGCTGTTAGTTACAGATCCTAACCTGATACGCCCATCATCTGATACCACACCTTCTGAAATCAGAATTTTATTATATTAGACCCTAGACCTATTTTTATGGATATCTTAAGGGGTTAGGGTAGTGTACGAGTAGTATGAGTGAGATTTACCGTTCTGAATGAAATTTGGCAAGGTAGATAATATAAATGGATATAGAAAATATTAAATGGATATATATATTAAATGAATATAGATATTAAATGGATATAGAATATTCAAAAAGGATTAAAATATCAAAGAGATGCAATTAAAAATAGACTAGAGTTTTAAATGTGCAATATTTTTGTTCCTAACCGACATTGTCACTGAACGATATATTTAACTCCATTATAGTAGAATCCCCCATTACTACCTGTCTGAGGTCTCTGATTGCCTTGCTGGCTTGCTCCTTGTTGTACTGCAGGTCTATCAGCATTTGCGTTAGAAGGTGGGCTTTGTGGACCAGATCTACCTGGAGCGCCAATGCTAAAGCTCCCGTCTCCAAAAATGTTGTTAGAAAAAGATCCTAACTTAATTCGTCCATCCTCTGATTGGATACCTTCTGAAACCAGAATGTTATACCTATATTAGACCAAGTACCTACTTAAAGTTTTACTACATGACTATTTTAATTATATCCCTGTTTGATATTTTAATCCTTTTTGAATATTCTTTTATCCATTTAATATATCTACCTCACAGAATTTCAGTCAGAACGATAATCTCACTCACACTACCCTAACCCCTTAAGATATCCATGCAAATAATTTGCATGGACACTTGGTTATATGCAGAGTCTGGACAGGGTTCGTGTGTGACACATAAAATTATTTATTGTAAGATCTCTGAAACCACATGATGCAATAAATGAATGGAATTGAATTGAACTTTAAATTGTGCCATATTTTTGTTATTAACCGAGATTGTCACTGGACAATATATTTACCTCCATTATAGAAGAATCCACCAATACTGCCACTCTGAGGAGGGCTCTGATTGCCTTGCTGGCTTGCTCCTTGTTGTACGGTAGGTCTACCAGCATTTGAGTTAGAAGGTGGGCTTTGTGGACCAGAAGTACCTGGAGCGCCAATGCTAAAGCTCCCGGGTCCAAAAGAGTTGTTAGATATAGATCCCAACATGATTTGCCCATCCTGTGCCATCACACCAGTATCTGAAACGAGAATTTTGTTATATTAGACCAAGTACCAATTTAATTACAGACATTAGTCCGTTAAGTTGGTTTGCGCGCTTTATTGTTGCAGACACAATGCGAGATTTACCGCTCTGAGTGAAATTCGGTGAGGTAGATATAGATATTAAATAGATAAAAGAATATTCCAAAAGGATTGAAATATAAAAAAGGCACAATCAAAATATACATCACCTTTGATAAATATACTTTAAAATATAAATATTTTACCTACTAACGAGATTGTCACTGATTAAATTTATTCAGATTCAAGTCTCTTATAGTGCAACAAAAATAGCTAAAAGCTTTTCAGATAAGGAGAAGAAAAACAACACAATTCAAATAAAATAAAATATGCAAATGCTTACTTGCAAATACGTGAACGGTAAATATAGCTAGCAGAAATCCAAGAGCCACGAGACGCGCCATCGCTTACAGAGTCACTGTGAACACTAAAACAATATAGCTTTTATAAAATTGGCGCATTCATGCGCTTACGGTGTTCAGCCTGGGTTTTGCCGGCCCTGTCTGGTTTTTACAGAACTGCATAGGATTTTTTATAATTTGAGTGGTCGAAATCATCGATAGGTAGGTACTCCGTACTGCTAATTGCCGAACTAAACCGCGTGATTGGATCTTTTTTCGTAGAAATTCAAAATCAAAGACAAGATGAATATAAGTTTATAACTACACTATAAGTTTATAACTATAATTTTATCACATATTTGAAGTTACTGTTACTGTCAGTCCATATCATCCCACTGCTGGGCAGAGGCCTCTTAGAGCCCTCTTCCTTTGATTTCCACGTCTTTCGATCCAGCCAGTGTGGACCAGTTATATTTGAAGTATCATCACATAATGTCGTGGTGGCGCATTGGTTACGGACGGTGTGGGTTCGAACCTGGCATGTACCAATGTGACTTTTTCAATGTCATGTGTACTTATTAAAACATCGTAAGGAAACCTGGACTTAATAGACTGAAATTGCCAACACGCTGTGAGCTAGCGGAGATGAATGCTCAATCCTACTCGACATATATTATATGAATAGAGGCCTTTGCCTTTCAGTGGGACAGTTACAGGCTGATTTATTTATATTTATTATTTGAAGTAAGAATGATTCATTCATAAACAGTAACAGGTATAAACGAAACTTAAGGTGCTAATTTAATTACGTCAGCATTAAAAATTTGCATAACATTCGTCTGATGCGCCAATAAACCCAAAACGCTAGTGCTTTGTTTACAGTAGAGGACAATGACGTCACGATACTTACATGGTCATGAACCCTAACAATCATGTTCTAGAATCTCAAGTTAAATATGAACAATGTTTGTAATGCTAATAAATGCATCTGAAGTAGATATATGCAAAGGTCATTACAGTTTTTGGCAATTGTTTTTGGAATTTGTGAGTGATTCCGCCATCTTGACGCCAAATTGGCAGAAAACTTTAAAAATGCTTTAATAAATGTAAAAATAATGCATACGTAGCACTGATAGCCTAGTGGTATTGAGTTCGATCCCAAGGCGCGTACCTCTGACTTTTCGTAAGTTAAGTACGTATTATAAATTAATTATCAGTTGCTAAAACGGTGAGGGAAAACATCGTGATGAAACCAGCACACCTGAGAGATTTTTTAATGGTGTGTAAGTGTAAAGCCATGTCAGAGGCCTACTAACGGGCGGTTTAAACTCTGACACCGTTGTTCATCAACCATACGAAAAAATAATGTTAAAATATATATATGAACTAATCAGTATTACCTAGGAACTAACTGTTTATACGAATGAATTCCTATTGTTGAACTAGTTCCTATTTTGGCACAATCATGAGTATTTATGAGGCACTCACACCATTGCTTTTGTTATTTTTTATACTCTCCGTTGTTATCCGAGTTGTTTCCATTTCATCCACCCAGTTATTGCCATCGTTGTTAATAATTCAGCAGTGTAAGTATTATGATTACACATTTATTCATTCTCAATACATATAAAATACATGTTTAAATATATATAAAACATAAAATTATACATTTAAAAATATAAAATATAGGAGCCCACCGGTATCGGGAACAGGGCCCAAGCTGATTTATTATTAATATGATTCAAAATAGTAATAAACGGATTGTTCCGGTGCTAATTCTTTGATTTCTGCCCATTTTTCACTTCTGGGTGTCACACATATCATTAATTTTATATTTATACCAAGACACAAGAGACAAGTTCAAATAAAAACTTTTGTACCTATTTTTGTATCTATGTAGCTACACAATGTAATGTAATGTAATAAACTAATAGTTCTGTAATGTAATGTGTACAATAACTTTAGTATCACATCGCATTTTTTATTTGGGGATTTTCTACAATAAACAATTATTTTTATCGAAGAAATGATCGCCATCGATCTCAGTACAAAAAACCTAAATTGACGTCTAAGATAAATTAGAGGCCATTAAAAGTTGTGGCTTTAACTTTTTAGAAACCACTTAGGGTTTTATTATAGTAGATACTTTTAGGCATTGGCTCAAAACGTCGTCACTACAATCTTAATGATACCTTATTATATTGTTATTTATAATTATGTTTTTTGATGCTTTTATCGAATTTATCTACTAAAGTAGGTATAGAGGAATAATAATATCGACTACTTTGGAGATAACTACAATACCTAAGAACAATAACAAACCCAGGAAAGCATCAGCTTCGTTTATCATGTTTTAACCGACTGCCAAGGAAAGGTTATTGTATTTAGTTACTAGCTGCCCAGCGCGACTTTGTAAGCGTTAATTCTGCCCTACCATAACCTATACTACCCTACCCTATACTACCTTACTCTACCCACCCTACCCTACTCCTACTCTAGCCATACCCTACCTTACTCTACCCGGGTAGAGTAGGATAGGATAAGGGTAGGGATAGAGTAAGGTATGGCTAAAGTAGGGGTAGGTAGGGTGGCTACCCAACCCTAACCTTACCCTACCATATCTCTACCCTACTCCTGCCCTACCCTACCTCTACCCTATCCTAGGGGTATAATTCCATTGTTTTTAATATTTATTATGCTATAAAAAATAGTAGGTATTTCTAGCCACTAAGAAATAAATATAAAATTGATAGCTGCACTCATCGTCTTCAAACTAAAAAATATTTTTGGCAGTCCGCCATGCATTTAGATTTTGCAACAGGTTTTGTGTGTTAACCTTGACTGCTGTGATGATTCACTCACGAGAATACAATATGTAATACTTACATACATGTCGTACTTTGAAATAACTGAATATACTAATACTGAATTACTGATTAGAATCGGTTTAGGATGAATTATAACAATGAATAAAACAAACATGATTAAAATATGCAATGTGAATCTTGGGGTCAATCAGAAATTTCCGATTTGTATAAATAATTACGAAAAGGTTTACCTTTTACGTGATTACCTATTAATAATAAGCACGTAACTTCTGAAATCTCTTGATCTTAAGACCTCTGACTTGTTAATCAACGGTCATACCACTAGGCTAACACACCTCGAAAGAAAACAAAGTATATAAATAAAGTAATATAATTATCATGGAATCAAATAATAATGATATCATGATTCCCGACAAAAAACCCATTAAATTTTAAGCACTATAACCTTGATATTAATTTGGTACTCCCATACCTTTTAAGATTTAGCTTCATGATTGTATAGTGATTTATCGTCACTAGATCCTGCGATAGGTATTATTGATCTAAAGTCTCTTGCATATGCAAGACAGATTTGTTGGAAAATAATGATCTGATTATTTTAGTATGAGCTACTAACTAAAACACGAAACAAAATATTTTTTGTGAATTTTTTACATGTTATAACGGTTATAGCACAATGATGTTAGCTTAAACAAACAAACTTAAAACAAAATTGTATTTAACATAACATAGACTCCAAGCCTGTATTCACCAGAGGGGGTTGGCAGAGGTCTATGCAGTACATGCACCCACGTTTGTACGGATATGTTAAAAGTCCCATGTAATAGGGGGCACAATTCCATATATCGAGCTGCTACTGAGAATTTCTTAATGGAAAAACCCAATAACTGCTCGATCCGGGGATCGAACCTATCGAAGTTTGCATGTGACTGTGAAAAATAGTTTAGTTTTGTATAGGTTTCAGTTAAGTATACTTTGCAGAAAATAATTTAGGTACCTATAGTAAAATGAAATTGTATTGATGACATCTTGAAATAATCACAATCTTATCTAGCGCCCCTGCCAATCTAATATCTTTCTTACCTACGCAAGAAAGTTAATGAGGGAAAGGCAGAAACATTAGCCAGAATCATCTTATTAAAGGACACAGATCCAGAAGGCGCGAAAAGGCGATCTTTTAACATAATAATTCGTACGCGGAATGATGACAAATATTAATGGTTCGTCAGCTGCGGTAATACCTACTGGTCAAAATCAAGTTAGTCATATTGCAACTAAATGATACAAACTTTAAAATAGTGCTGCAGTAAGCTTACAATGACCTCATGGTCCGAGAACTTTAAATACTAAGACACGATATTATGATGACTCTGAAATACCTGTCGGAATTTCCGAAACCAAAAAAGCGCACGTAATCCCGATCGATGCGCGACGTAACAAAACGTCGTATATATGTTATGCAAATGCAAAGATTGATTGAAAAGATCTATGTGATGCTGATGAGTATTTTGACGCATAATTACCTTTTCTTTTTAACGTTTCATTTATTGGTTTTAGAAAGCATGTAAATATAATTTATATATAACTAGCGACCCGCCCCGGCTATGCACGGGTGCATTAAACATATAAACCTTCCTCTTCAATCACTCTATCTTAAAAAAAAAAACGCATCAAAATCCGTTGCGTAGTTATAAAGATTTAAGCATACATAGGGATATAGGGACAGAGAAAGCGACTTTGTTTTATACTATGTAGTGATAATGTATAATAACATTTCCCACTGCAGGGCAGGCTCATAATAAAAGAGCAGTGATAGCCTAGTGGTTGACCGTTGACTGGCAAATAAGAGGTCTCAGGTTCGAACCCAACGACACCTCTGACATTTCGTAAATTATGTGCGTTTTTTAAATTAATTAGCACGTTAAGCTGTTGGCACGTTTAAAAACAATTATCAGTTTATTCCAATCCATAGTATTGGCATTTCACTAATGTCCAAATGTTTGAAAAACATAGCATAGATAAATTAGCAAGATTAAGATTAAATTAAGCAGGATTAAGACTCCTTGGTCATGGGTGATGGGCACATGCCTAACGGTCAGGTTTCGGTAAGAACGGAAAATACTTTTATCACTTTACTGCACTTCGATCCTTTTAGTTAAAACTAAGAAGCAAATACACTGCGTTTTGAAATAATTCAAGCAGGTAAACAGAAATATATCTAATTAGCCTAGCCTTATTATTCCCAAACTTTGTTGGGATCGGCTTCTAAGTTCTAAGTTAGGGGGTCCGGACCCCCCTTAGCAAACGGCTAAAATAAAAATCGATGAATATTAGACGCAAACGCAACTACGAGCGATACTATTGTACGCGCATTAGTGCATCCCCCACCCTTTACCCGCGCACCGCATAGGTACTATGAAATTATCTGTGTGAAGCTCGGGCAAAAACTAGTTTATCTTGGTACATTTTTGGATCCTCGGACCCCCCTCATGTGCAAGCTATAGCTACGCCCATGTGCAGCTAAATATATATTTTTTACAGAACGACAGCTGGGGAAACAATATTAGTCGTATCCTATATCTCCCTGTGAACAAACCCCTACAATTTGTTTAAAAGAGAACTCTATAATTTGCTAGGTCATTAAAACGAAACAAAAGAAAGATATTTATACCTACAAAATGTTTATAAACTCAAGCAATGACGTGATGGTTCGAACTAAACTGATAAAAATAAAAACATTTAGCGGCGGGCGTATCGTGAATAATAAAGGTTTTTTCTCAATAACTTGGTGTGATGACAGTGTGTACGGGTCTTTAAATATACAGCTGGTAGAAATCGTCGTCTGTTTTGGTCTGGACGTTCAGTGTTGTCCGCAATGTCGCGTTTCGTGGCCGTCTTGCTTCTTGTCAGTGTGGTTTCAGGTATAAACTTTTTAATAAACATATTAAGTAAGGACACTGCATCTTTTTGCGTTATGCTGCGATTAATTGAAACGTGTTTTTACGCACGTTTCTATAAGTCGCAATATGACTTAAGCTACGAGATTTGTGATACAGTTTTGATGTCCTTGGATATCCTTGTATGTTCTAGAATGTTTGTGAGTTACTATATTTTGTAACTAACTACTATTTGAAACTATTTAATAAGAAATTCGCAAAAACTACTGACTCGGGCGGAAAATAATTTCATTTATTAAGCAAATCATGTGCAATACATGTTAAAAATATACATAAAATATAACTACTATTTATATTGATAAAGTAAAGATGATCCATGCGTTTCTTTACGTTAATGTGTGTTGTGTTCAGGCGTATTATTGTCATTCGCAAAAGAAATTCCAAAACAGGTTATTTAGTTACATCATTGTCATGGCGGGAGCTCTATAGTACCTATGCATTTGTGTATGTCTCTTAGTATTCTGTGCGCGTTCATTGTACGTCAAGTAGCATGTTTTTTAGCTTACTTTAACAGGAATTTTGATATTGTATTTTTGCATTTGAATACTTATTAAGCGACCAGAATATTAAACAAAACAAAAGTGTGTCTGGCTAAACAGTAGACTTGTCAGCTATTTTTTATTTATCATTCTTTATAATACTGCATAAGAATGCAGTGACAACCTAGTGGTGAGACCGTTGTTCTGCCAAATCAAACGTCGTAAGTTCGAAACCCAGGCACGCACCTCTGAATTTTCGGATTAATGTGCGAATTAGAAATTAATTATCACTTGCTAAAACGGTGAAGGAAAACATCGTAAATCGTAAACGTTAGCAGTGTTTTATTAAGAACTGTTAATTAAATTAGTATGTATGTAAAAGTTTAATATGACTCCGCTTGATTTGTAAATAAATGCACACATGCAGACAAATGGAAATATTCCACAAAAAACTCATCAATTTTTTTTGATAAGATAGCTAAAAAGACTTCATTTATATCTTTCAGAATTCGTTTTTAATATTAAAATGAATTTCTTTACAGCCCAATTTCGGCTGAAGGGTACCGGAAATGAGCCAAGTATCGTCATAGACTCTATAAGTGGAGGAAACTTTCCTGACGGCGCTTTCAGCATTGGCCACGGTACAAACTCTAACAGTGGTGACGGTGGACATGGAGCAGACTACGGAACGAATGGAATACCAGGATATAATTACGATACGAACAGCGTTAGACCAGGACAAGACTATGCCACTAGCAGACCAACTGCAGGTTATGGGACAAACGGTGGAAATGCACAATTTAACCCAAACTACGGGGCCGGTCAAGGGCAAAATTATCATGCAGACAATGGAATTGGTGATGGAGGACTGAATAATTATTATGGTCAAAGACCTGCTAATGGCGCAAATGTGTATGGTGTGAGCTCAAATAACCCTGGACAAAGGCCGGCCAATGCTTATGACAATTATTATAACCAAAATAACGCGAATACACATACACCTGTAAGGAATTCAGCGACACGTTATCCAGGATTCTGGAAGTATTTATTTACTTGGTGGTAACTACGGAAATTTGGGGTTTATTGCATAAAAAAGTTATATAAGTAATATATATTTTTATAATTAAATGATGATGTTTTTTGATTCACTTGCTTAATTATTTAATTGTGATGTTTAATTGTTGTGTCTTCAAGGATTTTGGGTGATTTTTTATATTGTCTATGTATTTACGATGCAGTTCTAAATAAAAATATTTAATTTCTAGCTTTTGCCAGCAGTTTTGCTCGAGTAAAATTCAATTCGAAAGACAAGTGGCGCCATCTATAAGATAAGAACGTTATTGTGGTTTTCCTCGGGAACAGAACTTTTGTCGGGTTGAAATGTACCTTATGTCTGTTTCTGTACACCACACAATGTAAATTTCGGGATTTCGGTTCAGTGTTTTAGGCGTGAAAAGGTAACAAACAAACAAAAAAACTTACTTTCGCATAGATATTAAATAGGATATAACAATATCGCATTTCGATATTAGATAGGATACATCGCATATCGATATTAGATAGGATACATCGATATCGTATATAGATAGGATTTAGTGGTAGTTTTATTTTATTTGTTATTCTCATTTAGAAGTTAATAACTAAAAGTAACGAGGCAATAATTACATTATCAGTCCTATAATATTATTATATTCCATACTTACGAGTAGTTATCATTTTGTAGGTACTTAAATATATTGTTATTCCAATTTTAGTGCATCATTGTTATTGTTTTAATTATATCTTATATTGTTATTGTATTTAATTGCTTATATGTAATATTGGCTACATTTGTTTTTGATGTGATTTAAATTAAATTGTGAGGTTGTAAATATCTACATTTATACACAAAATAGCAACACGTAGCTAAATCAACACTTGAAATATCTAAATTCATAACTATTATGATTTTTTTTTTAATAAATAAATAAAACCGACTTATAAAGAAACTAAAAATCTTGAAACAACTTTAAGAGGTTTTGGAGTCAGTTCCAATTCAAGTTCTTAATGAGAACATTAAAGAGGTTAGAACTTGACTTGGAACCGATTCTTATTTTGCTTATGTTTCTTATATTAAATCATTTCCCATCCCATAACTTTTGAAACTTTAAGACCCTGTACCGTTTACTAAGTAGCCTAGTGGTATGACCGCTGGACTGCCAAATCATAGATTGTAGGGTCGAAACCCAGGCACGCACCTCTGATTTTTCGGATTTACGTGCGTATTAGAAGTAATTATCACTTGCTGAAACTGTAAAGGAAAACATCTTGACACCTGAGAGATTTTTTAACGGTGTGTAAAGCTACAGGCGGTTTGAACTCTGACACCAGGGGGGTTAGCCAAGTTGACTATCTACAATCGCTAACGAATAGAAAACGAAAGAAATGTATAGGATGACATTACCTTCGATCGATATGTCACGTGACAGGTAATGTCATCCTATACATTTCTTTCGTTTTCTATAGCGTTAGCGATTGTAGATAGTCAACTTGGCTAAGCCCCCAGGTTGTTCATCAACCATACGATGAAGAAGAAGTACAACGCTATCTTTTGAGAATTTTAGGAAACCACTTGTCCATTGATCTTCATTTATAGTGTCGAATGTTGTGTGTCCTTTGTGTCACCGTGTCACCTGGTGGTATGGCCACCGTTCTTTATGGGGAAAAGAACACCACTGATACATATATTTGTTTTATTTGCGACAAACTAGTAATACAAGAACACATTTACTTAAAAGATCAACCAAAATATTTGTTCTTAATGACACCGGCGCTGAAGCTGTGGCCAATAGCAAACGCTCCTCCTGCGTGTACGTTGTCCACCAGGGTCACTTCAGGCACATTATCTCCTGAAAAAAAGTACATGCAATTAGCAAAGAAATAAACTGTTTCTTTAAAAGGTACACAATTCGGTATACACGGTGGTGACATCTAGCCCTCTAGGTGACAAAAAAAAAATAGGTACCCTACCTAGCAAAAAACTCCAGGGTTGCTATTTTAAATATTATATCTATAGATATGTACGAGTGTATGGCTTACAATTACATTGTTCTGAGGTCTTATGTGAAAACAATGTCAGTCGACTAAACATAGGTACCTTAACTATATTTATATAAAAAACTAAAACCCGACTACTTAAAATCTAAAAACAAGCTTCTTAGATTTGAAATAAAATTCTGTAGTCGGAGGCCACCAAATTACAAAGTATTTACCCTTGGAAGATTATCTAGTACCTATAATACATTAAGGCCTCTGACTACAGAATTTTATTTCAAATCTAAGAAGCTTGTTTTTAGATTTTAAGTAGTCGGGTTTTAGTTTTTATACTATATTTTTTTTCAATGATTTTTAGTGGTAAAGAAACCAATAAAATTCATTTTAATCACAATTTTTTAGAATGTGGTAGTTCTTAAATAGGTAGATTTCTTTAACTGTCAACTTCGGTTCAAACCTTTAGTCAATTTTTAAATTAAATTTATTTCAAAGGTGTCGTCCGCGACTTCGAGCTATTAAAACATGGCCTCATATATTTCTTAGAAGTATACATGAAAAGTAGTAAGAAGTACAGCTTGGCAAAAAAGTGTCTGGAAAAATTGGGGGCGCCACTGTCGCACTTTTCACACTACAATTCAAAATTACAAGTTATTAAGTGCTTACATATTTCTATGACGAGTTTTTTGTCATTAATTATAATCAAATGAATAATTTTTATGTTATTTTAGTACTCACAAACGTAGTTTTTAAGATTTTTATTTTTAGTTCCAGCTGTCACCGCCTCAGACTCTTTTTTTGCCAAGCTGTATAAGTACACATGAAACCTTTTTTGTGGGATATCATTATAGAAAGAGTACATTTACCTAAAGTTCGAGGAAGTAAGTAACATGGAGTTGATAATACCTGCTCTAAAATCCCGAAATCATAAACATTACAATTAATTCCCGGGAAATAAGAAATTAATTTTACGTATAATTATTTAATAAGAAATTTGAAAAAACAACTGATACGGATGGGATTCGAATCCACGATCTCCGGTGTACCGTGCCGACGCCCTAACCGCTGAACCACCGTATCCCATCAGAATCAGTCGAAATTTCAAATCTCTTTCTACGCCTAAGGCGTGTGGTAATATCGATCGGAATACATTAATTATCCGACTCAGTGTTCTAAACTTTGCAGTTTTTAGAAAGCACCGATAGATATTACCACACGCCCTAGGCATAGAAAGAGATTTGAAATTTCGACTGATTTTGATGGGACACGGTGGCTCAGCGGTTAGAGCGTCGGCACGGTACGTCGGAGATCGTGGGTTCGAATCCCTTCCGTATCAGTTGTTTTTCAAATTTCTTATTAAATAATTTATTATATTTAATAAGCAAACATATGTTAAAACATGTAATAAATTCTCCAAAATATTAATTTAACGTTTTAAATACATATGAACTAAATTATTATAATAAAAAGTCTTTATTATGTTTTTAGACAGCGGTAACAGATAATGTAATACTTAAGTAGTTCGGTACTAAAACTGTTAAATTAATGAGTTTTATTTTACATACAAAATTAATTCTAATAAAAACTATAGGTCAAAGTCCATATTAATAAAATCCCGGGATTTAATTGTTATGTTTACGATTCCGGGATTTTTGAGGAGGTATTTTTAACTCTATGTTACTTACTTCCACAAAACCGCAAACCAACGCCATCTAGTTACGAAAAAGAAATCTCAATTTAATTAACATTATTTTAAAATATAATCATAATTTAATAGGCAGTGATGTGTAGAAACTTTAATTTAATTAGTAAATATTTATTGTTATCACGTTTTCACATTGTATGCAGTGTTATAATCACATATACACACATCAAAAGTGTCTAGGGATCAAGCATTTTTATGCGGATTTCTTGAGATTGAGATGTGGCTTTGTAATAAATTTATGATTTTATAAATTTATATGGATCCTTTTTGGTGCATTTCATAATTTGAATCAGGAACTGTGAATCAAATTCGAGTAAAAGATGAAAATCAGCTGTCAATATTTTCCCTATAAAAACATACAACGCATTGAAGACATTATTAGTGCTACTGTTTCCCTACTACTGATTAAAACCAACGTTATTATGGAGCGGCGACGTCATTTAAGCAGGGAAGAAATGCTCAGAGCCGTGGGAATGATAGAAGCTGGTTCCCGGCAACGTACTGTGGCTTTAGCTCTGAATACAAGTCAGAGTGTTATCAGTCGACTTTGGACACGTTACCGAAGCACTGGTACCGTGGCTGAGCGCCATGGAGGACGGTATCGCTGCACCACACGGAGACAAGACCGATACATTCAAATCTTAACTCGAAGAGCTCCAACAATAACCGCCATGATGTTAGCCGTGAGGCTTCATCACTCTTCAGGGAACTTAATTAGCGACCAAACAGTCAGAAACCGCTTGCATGAAGTGAACCTTCATTCCCGAAGACCGCTACGGGTACCACCTATAGCAATGCACAATCGTAGGATTCGATATCAATGGGCTCTTGAACACAGAAATTGGGCAGAAGAACAATGGCGTTTCGTGTGCTTTTCTGATGAGTCTCGTTTTGGTATGAGACAAGACGTATACGACACTGGAGAACCCCTGGACGCCAACAGCGATTAAAATCCTGCCAGGAAGTCCATCCTTATAGTGGTGGAACCATCATGGTATGGGCGGGTATTTGGATCGGCGGAAGAACTGAGTTGATTTGGATCAGAGGCAACCTCAACGCTCAAATTTATGCTGAGACGATTGTATCAGACGTCATCGTTCCTCTACAAGTGCAAATCGGTCCCTTATTTCAGTTAATGCATGATAATGCACGACCGCACACCGCAAGAGTTGTAAGACATACTCTCGCCGCAGCTAACATCAATGTCCTGCCCTGGCCTGCTCAGTCGCCAGACTTGAACCCGATTGAGCATGCATGGGATATGCTACAGAGAAGAGCTCTGCCGAATATGGAGGGTATCCCGTCGCAAGAAGACCTTTTTTTGTTGTTGCAACGAACATGGGCGGCCATTCCACAGCGTGATTTGGATGAACTCATTTTGAGTATGCCAAACCGATGTTCTTGTGTTGTTAGTGTTCGCGGTAGAAACACGGATTATTAATTGTTTAAGTTACCCAATAAAATTTTAAAGAAAACTGTTATTTCAGTCTTTTTTTTGAACTTTAATGTTAGTGGTTCAAATGTCAAAAATCCCTTTATTAGGAAAATGGCAAATTTCTTTATTAATGCAAAGGTGACTTGGTTTATCGTTACTGTGACAAACGAAAACACTTTATTTGATGAATCCTTAAAGAAAATTTTAATTAATATCAATCAGGAGAAAAGTTATTGCAAAAATATATGTTGATCCCTAGACACTTTTGATGTGTGTATTTATGATAGTCGTAACGGGTAGTTAGAAGCCTGATATTCTAAGAAGTGGTCCAGAATATATTAGATAATATATACATATTCTGAATGTGCTCATCAAGACCTTCCATTTGATATCAAACACGATAAATTTACCTTAACTTTATTTTTTTCGAGCTGACTAATTTATTTTTAAAATCCACCTTATTTGATTTTACGAAATTTTATAAATCCTATAACCCGCAGACCATTAAGACGCATCGATAGACACCTTACACAAAACACCGAGAGTACAGAAGTAAAGCTCATGTATGTACTGCGTTTTTTATGCCTACTCTCGGCGGTCGCGCTAGGGATGCCGCGCTCGCCGCTCCATCATCTTTCCGTGGCGAGCGGGTCGAGCGTAGGTAGGTATATTATTATTTAGATTGATTGTAGGTACATATATAATATTGTAAAACTGATATCATCGAGTATACATATTGAGCAAACGGTTTATTGGTTCACTAGCGTAAGAGTAATTTGCACTAAATACCTAGGTAGATAGTAGATACGAGTAGGTACATTATTTCCTAGCGACCCACACAAAAAAGCTAAATAGTTACGTAAAAAGATGTGCGACTCTTTCTCGATAACAGTACCTATTATGATAAACACTTCTTTTCATTTTGTAGATACCTAATACAATACAATGCAAATAGATTATAGGCAAATAGGTAGGTACCCACCTATAAAAGTCATAAACACTTAGGTACCTACCGTGTTTTGTGTTACTCACGTATCTAATCATAAAATTACAAACCTACTAACGTCTCTAAAACAACTGGTAGTTTAAAAAACGAAAATTGACTATTTAAAGTCGAATTTAAACATTTCAACACACAACAATTGTAAATTTGTAATAACTTTTTTTCGGTGCTCCATTTTTGCACAAAAAATATTACGATGCGTATAGTGCAGCGCGTGCCAAGTTGTGGCGCAGTACTCCGAGTCAGTCTGAGATTTCGTGTCCGTGAACGATGTCTATGTGTGCGTTGCTCGCGCGCCCAATGTACGTAGCTTTACTTCTGTACTCTCGGTGTTTTGTGCACCTTATTTATTGAATTACAACAAATAGTTTAGGAGCTACGAGGGAAAAGATGAACAAACTTACATACATACATAGACTGCTAAAATCATAACCCTCCTTTTTTGTAGTCGGGTAATAAATAAATTAGCCTGTAACTGTCCCAATATAGGGCAAAAACCTCTTCTCATACAGAGAAGGATTGAGCATTAATCACCACGCTAGCTCACTGCTGGTTGGCGATTTCAGACTATTAAAGTCCAGGTTTCCTTACGATGTTTTCCTTCACCGTTAGTCAGTGGTGTCTTAGATTAACTAAGAAAGTACATATGACATTGAAAAAGTCACATTGGTATATGCCAGGTTCGAACCCACAACCACGCGCTTGCAAAGCGGGTCCGTAACCAATGCGCCACCACGACATCTAATACTACATTTATAATTTTAATAAAATTACCATAACAGGTATGAGCTGACCAGTCCCACCTAACAGAAGGCACTCGTTCACCTAAATCAACCAAGTAGGAAATCAAACGACCCGACACACAACGCCACCTATCGGGACATTTCCGCGAGCCTGACATATCCAAGCTGCACAGCAATCATTACCTACGTTAAATAACTAAGTTGGATGCTCAAATAATTACAAACATAGATAATCATCATCTGCCTAGCCTTTTCCCAACTATGTTGGGGTCGGCTTCCAGTCTTACCGGATACAGCTGAATACCAGTGTTTTACATGGAGCGATTGCCTAACAGACCTCCACAACCCAGATATTGGGTTACACGATACCCCTTGGTAAGACTGGTTGTCAGATTTTCGGGCTTCTGACTATCCGTAATGACTGTCAAAGATCTACAATTGACAGCCGGGGCCAACAGCTTAACGTGCTATCCGAGGCACGGAGAGTGATAATTAATTTATACAAACATACAAAATAAGCAATACAAATATACTGTCTGAGGATTCAAAGAAGCAATAAGATATCAGAGCACAACTAAAATTGATTTTGAATATACGAAAAATTCAATCAGGCGCTAGTGGATCCCAATGTGCAGGAGGAATTACTTAGAAGTATGCCACACAATCAGCTTTATCTTCAATGTAATTGTTAAAGTTATAAAAAGCTTTTGACATAAGGATATCTTTAATAACTGATTTGAACCACAGTATACAGGGTTATTTGTAAAACACCAGCATCCTTAAAAGGGGTCATTAAACTCATCATTATGAACAACTTTTAGTATGGAACCAACCCTGAAATCGCAAAAAAAAATCAGCTGTTCCATACATTTTGTTGAGTCATGTGAACATAAGTGGATCATAAGTGGAGGGAAACACGTGGGCTGGTAACGAGTTCCACATCTTAATAGAACGGCAGAGATAGGAGGCGCCGAACCGTTTGGTGCGTGGCGTTATCCGTTCTACCGTATAAGAATGGCACCTCAACCCAGCACGTGTCGTTCGGAATAGGAAAGGAGAGGGTGAGATTAGTTGAAAGAGCTCTTCAGAGCACTTACCGTGATAAATGCGGTAGAAGACAGCCATTGAGGCCACGTCTCTCAAATTCGGAAAAGGAAATCCAAAAAGGAAAAGGAAAAGGAAATTTGGTCAGGAGGACATTAGTATATTTACATCAACTTCATCCGGCACACGCACACCGACTTCTCTGTGTCCTTCCACAGCTCCAAAGGACTTGCTCCCCAGTCCTGCTGCGCCCACACCGAACGAACTGTTCTTGATTACGGTGATCTTAGCAATGCCCGGCACTGAAATTTAAAAAAAGATATTTCAACACTTTTATAAATAAAATCTGCCTCGTTGGTCTAGTCTGCCTCGGTGGTCTAGTCTGCCTCGGTGGTCTAGTCTGCCTCGTTGGTCTAGTCTGCCTCGTTGGTCTAGTCTGCCTCGGTGGTCTAGTCTGCCTCGTTGGTCAAGTCTGCCTCGTTGGTCTAGTCTGCCTCGTTGGTCTAGTCTGCCTCGTTGGTCAAGTCTGCCTCGTTGGTCAAGTCTGCCTCGTTGGTCTAGTCTGCCTCGGTGGTCTAGTCTGCCTCGGTGGTCTAGTCTGCCTCGTTGGTCAAGTCTGCCTCGTTGGTCTAGTCTGCCTCGGTGGTCTAGTCTGCCTCGTTGGTTAGCACAAAGTAGCACAAAGTCCTGGGTCAAATAAATAACTAAGCTGTTTTCCTCTCTCCGACTTTTGCTGTGCCCGACAGGGTCCACGATGATCTCATAGTTTAAGTTACCACCTAAGAATCACATTGTGGAATGCAATAAAGATTTCGAATTTGAATTTGAACTAAGGAAATTCTCAGTAGCAGTTTATGGCAATAGGCTCACCCCCTATTACATGCGACTTATAACATAGCCGGCGAAACGTGGGTGTACCTAGTACCTACTACATACACCTCTGTCTACCCCCTTTGGGGAATACAGGCGTGTCTGTTTCTATAAATAACATGTGGTCCAGCAAGTTATACTACTGCGTACTATAAATAACTGCATAACAGAAATTGCTAGCTTGTACCAAAATCAGATTACCCATTTTTATGTATAATTGTCTGTCTGTTTGTTCGGCTTAAGCTTTAATCAGTTGTTTATCAAAACTTATGCTATCAACTTTATCTTATGAAGATTTAACTTAGCTAACATGTTTACGGCTACACATTAAGCTATAGATTAGAATAGAATATCAATTATTTCTGAGTTTATGGTACATCGAGGTCTTAAATTTAAATATGTTCACAATATACTACCGTGTCCGGTGTAGAAATGTCAGAATTATGAAATTATTGTTAAAACAGTTAAATAGTAAAAATAAAAAATATTATCAATGTCATACAAAACCATGAACTGACCTCGACGAAGAGCCACACAATGTGGCTCTTCGTACAACAAGATGTCAGCTTATACTATAAATGTGTAACTTTGTAACTTGATGTGTAGCTGTGTGTACTAGTACCACTACACTACAATAGGTGGCGCTAAAATGATTAAGACACAAAAGTGAGAATTTAATTAGAGTGAATTTTGCGGTATTCACGAGGAGTAAATAAATAAATAGGTATTAATTTAAAAAAAAATGTTTTACTTCAACTTGTTTTACTTCTTAGTTTTGTACTAGTTGAGGAGGTTGTACCTGAGTAGCTTATTATTGAATTTTTAATTAAATTTAACAAATTTAAAGGTACCTACTACCAACTAGTGTTGAATTATGGTACTTACCCAAGATAACCTTGATTCAACTGTTGTTATGGGTGTCAGATCTCAGAGCAATCTTAAAGGATAATTGCTATGAGTTCTAGACTACCTAGGAAGGTATAGGTACACGGATAGGGTGGGGGAATGAATGACAATGCATGAATGTAGGTACCTATGGTATCATCATTTTTGAGAGTTAGGTACTCCAAATCCCTAGGGATAAAGTGTCAAAATGACATCCATGTCTCTACTGCCATCCCTATCACTTAAAAAAATATAATTATAGTATTTACAATTTAACAAAAATAGGACAGCAATATAAGTAGGTTCCTATTTTTCGATAAATATTTGTAAGGAGTAAAGAAATGTCAACAGTCGATATGAAATGGCAAAGATTAAATTGAGATGAAAAAAATATAATTTAAATACATTATAATATTCGTCTCTATTCTATCTTAAAATACACGAATTATTACCTGGTGCTGCGTATACGCAGGTTGTAAATAACAGAGCGAAAACCACGGAGAGACGCACCATCTTGCTGCCTTGCACGACAAATATACCAAACTGGTTAGTTCTCGCCAATGCTTCCATTTATAAGTATTTTTATTTATTAAAACAGATAACCACAACATTAGTATGTCCCTCGACTATACTTTTACTTGAAATAATTGTTTTTTTAAGTACCTACCTGCCTACTTTGTAAACTTTGAGAGAACTCTGATCGTGACTTTAAACTATAACTTGGAGAAAAGTTATAGTTTAAAGAAATGAAAGAAAATATAGTTTAAAGAAGTTTAAAAGAAAAAAAAAACTTATTCATTGTTTATTTTATACATAAAAAATACTATTTATGTTACCAGAAAAGACATAGACAAATTAAAATAATAGGTAAGTTAATAATAGATTATGTTTTAGTCTTCGCAAAATGTCATGAGACTTGTTAAAATTCAATAATTTTTCATCAGATCTGTTTAGTAACTAAGCGTAAAATGTAACCAACAAACGGATACAATTTCGGTTTATTATGTTAGTATGGGCAGATGGACATTTTGGACAAAGACTAATAATATTATAGCATTCAAAAATACGTGTTTTGATATAAATAATCTTCAGCGGGGAATTCCAATTCTCATATTATGGAGCCTTATCATTTTTTTTACGTTTGGATAGGTATCCCACCTATCCAATATAGAATTCTTCCGCCCTCGGGAGAGAGATGTGAGACCGACAATCCGATGGCGAGGATCGCGGGGGTCTAACTGGAGCCTACCGAAACTCTCGAAGAGTGTGGGTTTTACCAATGCAGGTCTAATCTCAGAGGGAGAGAGGCGATCACTCGCTCGACTCGCTTACGTTAGCCAAATATTTGTTCTTTTACCTCATTTTATTACAATTTTATTACAAAGAAACTAATAATACCCGGATCTTGACACCAATAATATAGGTATTATTTCGAGACGACGTTGAAGTGAAGGATATGGTCGGCGGATCTAGTGCAAATGTCACAAAAATTGTGTACTTAAATAATCTAAAACAAAGACATTCAAATTATACCTAAAACAACGTGGGTAGTACACACGGCAAAATATCAAGCTAAGTATACATTTCCAGTATAAGCTGACATCTTGTTGTACGAAGAGCCTATATAATTCGAGGTCAGTTAATACTGGTAATTATAGTTTGATAATACTTATGTTGCCTGCATATAAAATTATACGTATAAAATTTTAAATAAACGAAAACATTCTAATTTCTGTCTTAAGACCATCACAACACAGCTTAATTTTGCTCGCTTGCTTTGCATGCTTAACAGTCGATTCGTGTTCTTTACGTGTTTTGTTGCCTTTTTGGACACTTTAGGAGCGGATCCAAAATCCAGTCTTTTTAAAAATTTTGCATTTAATTTTATGCTAATCTTACACGTGATGGTTCATTAGACTTAGAACGTACGTATCGACACTGGTGCTAATTCTCCTACACACGCTATAAACTAATTTAGGACTCACTATCTCTCTTTCTAACAGAGATCTTTAGAAAAGGATAGAAGATTTTTAGAGCTGTCAAACTAGTTGCGTCATATCAACAGATATCAACGAGAATTTAGTCAAAATGTCATAGAGGTCTCTTCTAATTTCACGGCAATTGCAAGGACGTAGAATAATTTGACAGTTCTAATTTGAAAATTCAATTTGCTGTCCTTTTTCGATTGTGTTTATTAGAAAGAGATATAGTTAGACTAAAATAAGTTTAGTGGGATGTATAAGAGAATCAGCACCACTGTCTAACGCTAAGGTCACCCTAGTTTATGCTTGGCCGGCTTTTAAATATCTCCTCTACCTACAAATATTCCAATATCTTTGCCTCTCATCATTTTAGCCATAAGACGTCGTTTACGTGACCTTCAAAAGGAACCCGGCCTCCGGGGAAGTGACCGGAAAAAGTGGGATTCTTACCTCATTAAAACCACCCCGGTGATCACCATCAGCACATGGCGGGAGATCCCGGGTCCTCCAGAACCATGCAACTCCGGTTAGGCACATCCCCAGAGAGACTGTAGAAGGGGGCGACGTGACCGACTTACGGACTATCTTTTGGAGAGTGGTACGAATAGTCAGTATAGTGAATGATCTCACCTCCTTCACTAAGCTCGTGGCAGATGATAACCTAAATGCCTAATGCCTTAGGCCCAATTTCACTTTAAAAACAGAGTTTAATAAATAACTAAGTTCAGCGCTACACAAATTGTAGTTCTGAACTCAGTTAAACGCTTGAACCGAGTTTAACTTGATTAATCGCGTTTAGTGTCAGTGGTGAAAATGGCTCTTCATAGGATACAGTGATTTTGGGATAATAAGACTTTGATCTGTTACAATGTTTCGGGTAATAACAAACACCTTTGCTAATTAAACTTTTTATTATTATTGTAGAAGTTACTTTTAACAATCTCTAAACAACTTTCAACGTCAAAAAGACCTTCTATTTCTTTTATTATGCACTAGCTTTTCTTCTGAAAGATTTTGACTGATATGAAATTTCGATGTTCTCAATAATTATTCCGTGATTACTGAGCCGATTTGAGCCGTTGACAGTCGAGAGGATAGTTTTTTGGAAGAGTATACCTACTCTCTGATTGGTTCCATATAAAATATCGTAATCATAATTATACAAATATTGTCATCAACTTCAGAGATATAAAATGGAACTTTTTATCGGACGATTACAAATCTCTCGCAACTTATTTCACTTTGTTTGTCCGAAAAAGTAGGGGGGAGGGGGTTTGGCTTATTGTTTATTTTGGCATATTATTAAGCTAAGGATGAAGTTTTTGTAGCAGCTTGCATGTGGTTGTGTAAAATTGTTTAGTTTTGTATAGATTTCAGTCTTGTTTTCAGAAAATATGGTAATCTAACGTGCCAACCACCAGCTGCCAGCCACCCTGCCAATGTAACTTCTTTACCCCTTTTTTCACTTCCATTATTTCCGGTTTTTCCGGAACTTTACAAATATTTACAATATTGTTGCGAAGTTTAAAAAAAAAACTTTTCTAATTCGGAAAATAACATTTTGATGCAAGCGCATTTATTTAATTGATAGATAATGTAATTTTCAAAAGTTTTCTATATTTGTAGGTGTATGGCTTTATTTCTTTACACTATAATAAGGTTAAAAAATAGTAATAAATAATATTTATGTGTATATAGTACCTTACCTAGGTAATATAAGCATAATTATAATTATGTGTAAAATATCTGATTTGAAGATAAGTTTACGCTCCCCGGATTTAGCCACGCTAGCATTTCGTAAACTGTGCAGGAGTCGCTTATAACGCTAAAAATCATGTATTTTCTAACTTTATTACTATTTCCTCCTCCAAAATGGGTTCTAGCCCACATTGTCCTTTACAACACCGAAGCTCAGGCTGTCTAAGAAAGCGAGAGCTGCGCCGGCGTTCACGTCTTGTACAAGGGCTATCTCTGCATGCGGGTCCACTGAAATTCATCAAACATTTATGAGTTACTCGTTTTTTTCAGCTTTATATTTAGTAGGGCTACTAAAAATGTCTCAGAGTTGTCTTGATAGCAAAACCTTATTATTGTGAAATAGGGAATTGTTTGTCCACGAACCCACCTTGTGGTCCACCTGCTTTTAAATTAGGGGGACAGAAGTTGGACTGTATGATTCAGACCCAAGCCTCAGATAGGTTTTACCGAACATCATGGCGGAACACAACACAGCTACTTGACGGCAAAGCTTTTACCAGTTGGTGTCTGAAGCAGCTCGGGTGTTGATCGCTGCTAGTTTGTGTCGTTTGTACTATCATTAATCGACTTATAGTTGGTGCTATTTTTCTCCGACACCACAAAGGGAGAAACCAGAAATTTGAGCAGATGAGACACAATATCGTATAGAAACTGTGCCTGCGCAGCTTGGCCCACCCACAGCTTAAATTTATTGTTTGTTCTGTGTTCGTGTTCGGTATTTTTGTTCCGCCATATTGGAACAGTGTTGCAATTTTAATAAAATAAGGCTGGCTGGCTCATTGGCATTGCTCATGGTATTTTTTCCTTTTTTTTAAATTTTGTTTGTTAACATTCGTTTTAGTTAGTAAGTTTAGTATCCATCTGTCCACTTATGGAATTTTTCTTTCTTTCTAAATAATTAGTTATAGTTACATTAATAAATTTACAATATCTTAGAATATATTAATGCTAATGTTGAGCAGAAGCCTTCTCTGTAGATGTAGATATTTGATTTACACTACGTACATATTCCTCCTGGCACATCAACGTCCACGCTTTGATTATCCTGCACCACGCCGCCCGTCTTGGCGTCCAGAGCTGCAAGCCCGAAGCCGAACGAGCTGTTATTGAGCAGTGCTAACTTGAGGGGCGCTGAAATTATATTTGACAAAATCTTAAAATATAAATGGACTGGGTTATGATGCGATTGGCGCAGAAACAATGACAGAAAATTGATTCTCACACAGCTTGATTCAATATTTTATTCAATAAAGCAGTGGTAGCCTACTGGCATGACCGTTGGACTGCCAAGTCAAAGGTCGTAGGTTCGCAACCCAGGCTAACCTCAGATTTTTCGGATTAATGTGCATTTTAGAAATTAATTATCGCTTTTTAAAACGATGAAGGATAACATTGTGAAGAAACCAGCACACCTGATATGTTTTCAACGGTATGTAAAGCCATGTCAGAGTCCTATGGGCCTCTAACAACCTGGTGTCAGAGTTTAATCCAACTCTCACATCAGGTTGTTTCATCAACCATACGATAAAGAAGATGAAATATTAAACTTTTTAATCATTCATAATCATCATCATTTATTTAAGAGCTATGCTCTTGTCGATGCAGCTTTTTCAGCTCTCCCTATCAAGAGCCAATTCATTGACCTCCTTATACGTCTCGACTATTACTTTCTCTTTGACCTGCGCTAAGTAACTTTGTCTTGGCCTACCTCTTCCTCTCTGAATCCTCCTTTTTAATCATTAAAGTCTAAAAAAAATAACAATCAACAAGAACATTTTCACGCCTTCATCTCACCAACTGTTCTAACAGTAATAACTTCCATACATCCGCAAACAAATTAAAATCTAGGTTCGAGTCCACAACATCGAATTCATTCAACTTTGTATGGCACTTAGGGACTGTTAACAATTTGTGCCTCCGACCACGACAGCAGTTGTCAGGCACAAACAGCTTACAGATTTTATTGTAACGATTCGGTGCATCATCAATCATATTCTTAAGAATACAATAAACATATTGTTTGAGGGAGGACAGCTGTATAATAGTTTACTGAACGACATAAGAGAATGCAAGAAGATAAATATTTACAAGACCAAACTAAAGTCCCATATATACAATACTACCTAAATGGCTATAAAATTGTTGTTGCGCTTTCTGTAAGATAACGAATGAAGACGTCATCGCGTCAGAGCAGTTGAACAATATTTAGTTCTTCTTCTTCTTCTTATCGTATGGTTTATGAACAACCTGGTGTCAGAGTTTAAACCGCCTCTCTTCTGAAATGGCTTTACACACCATTGAAAAATCTCTAAGGTGTGCTTAATTAAGGTGTGTAATTTAGTTAAAGAAGTTACATTGTATCTCATTTTAAGTGAACTTGTTAATGTTCTTATGAGAAATAAAGTTCTTTAAACCTAAGAATTAAAAACTTATAATCAAGACAGAAATAAAATTAAAGTTACCTGGTGCTGTTTGGATACAATCGATGAACAATAAAGCCAGAATAACAGTCAGTCGAACCATCTTGTTGACGTGCACAACGTATATCACCAAAACTAGAAGTAATTTAATAATCTTAGATTTTCAGCTTAAATATTTGAATATCGACTAGCTATGTTATTCGGAATTGCTTGACATAGAAAAACAAGCAAAAATGTTAATGTTGCTTTTCTTTGATTGATTACACAAGTCAACAAAAAAATCTTTTTGTGTTTGTTATTTAATGATTATTGTCTGCTTATTTAATAACCAAAAATTCAATTTATAAAAAGAAAGTTTGCTTTTGTACTGTTGTATATACGATGATTTAAAAATATACTGTTTTTGAAAAAAAATGCTTAAAGACTACCTAAGCAAGAAAAAAAAGAAAACTTTATGAGATAAAAATATAATTTCTTTTATTAATTAGGTTAAGATATCAAAATCGGGTAAGTACTCAAAACTCAGGCACCAAATTCGTGTTGACTAGTGTTATTTATTAGTTACCAAAAGGTATTTAATTAATAATGCTGAATTTAAAACGAATGAAAAATAATTATTACCGATCGTAGTAAAAGGCCAGTAACACTACCTTGAGGTACACCGTTAATGATTGCAGGAACTACTATATATTTAATTTAAAATTAGTATTTGTTGATTGAGTTTAAGTAGTAACTAAGTTTTTTGAGATTTAATTTCATACTGTTTTTTTCTATTATCTTTCGTTTCCAGTTATTAGACCTTTAGTTCGTATACATATTATCAAAAGGTTTGGTCAAGACCGGAACAAACAAACATTCTTTGCACTTGACAATACTTTAAAAAAAAAAATATATTTGGAAACATACAGACGCACTAGATTTCTTACTCATGAATATAATTAAACAAGTCTTGATTGTGTTGATCATATGTATAACCTATACAGCTCGTATCATCGCTCGTATCATCGCTCAAAGCAATTTAAAAATTTATAATTGATTATTGAAAAATTTACCTGTTGAACTGGTTGTTAAAGTGCATTCAGTGATTAGATGACGTTGGTCCACCAATTAAACAGCTTACAGCTTCATGTCTTGATATCGCTAAAATGACTAAATAATTCTCACGTAGATATAAGTGTAGCTAGTTACTTATACTTAACTAGCGACCCGCCCCGGCTTCGCACGAGTGCAATATACATATAAACCTTCCTTAAGAATCACTCTATCTATTAAAAAAAACCGCATCAAAATCCGTTGCGTAGTTTTAAAGATCTAAGCATACATAGGGTCAGACAGACAGCGGATAGCGACTTTGTTTTATACTATGTAGTGAAGTGAATGAATGTATCGCCAGCACATCAAGATATTACAGTCTGTCAAATTTCTTTCATAGATTTTCAACTTTCTTGCTAAAGCATTAGGTTCAAAGTTGATTGGGAAAATTGGTCAATTTCGGGTACCTTGTGCTGGCGTCTGTATCTATCTATACTAATATTATAAAGAGGTAAAGCTTGTATGTTTGTATGTATGTATGTATGTATGTATGTATGTATGTATGTATGTCGGGGGTAATCTCCAGATCTACTGGTCCGATTCAAAATATTATTTCAGTAATAGAAAGCTACATTCTTCCTGAGTGCTATGGGCTATCTTTTATTCTGATAAAGATAAGTTATCAGCAAGAAATAACAATATCTGTGATCCAAGTCAGAAAAAAAATGCTTTCTGGCTGCTTTATTGACGTGCGCTATCTAAACGGCTTAAAATAAGTGACTATAATGTTTAGCAAAAATATTAGCCTTTATTAGTTTTATAAAAAAGTCTGTGACACCATATATCTATCTTTAATATTTAAAGTAAAATAACGGTTTCATTTTAAAAGTGTAAGAAATCGATATTAATAATTTCGTCAAAGGGTACGGTAGACTCGATCGAAACCTCACCAGAATAATAAAATATGAAAAAATAAAGATTTCGAGTCGACAACATATATCCGCAAAATTAGGATTGTCGAGTATTTCGTTAAATTTTAATGATGCTGACAGACAAAATCGCAGTTGCCATATTGGCCAGTCTAGCAAAACGGCACTGACACCGGATGACATATTGAGTAGTTAATAAACGTTCCGTTTGTAATTGGCTCCATGTATCCTATTCCACTGTAATTATACATATGAATAGCTGTTGGTTTTCCATCCGTAAATAAATAAATAAATACTAGCGCACATACGCCTCACCACTCAATACGTCGCGCCATTCATTTTAAAAACAAAGTAAAACGAAACGTCTTGCCATAAACATTGAGCGTATCAAAAAAATATATACAGTCATACAGTCATACTTTTCAGTCGTTTCGCAAAGGTGTTATGGAAACTTTTTTATCGAAAATAAAAGAGTCTGCAAAATTGGAGGCGCCACTAGCGCACTTCGCACATTACAATTCAAAATAACAAGTCATTTGGTTCTTACATATTTTTATGATGAATTTTTTGTCATCAAATATAATCAATTGAATTACTTAATACTCACAAACTTAGTATTTAAGATTTTTATTTTTAGTTCTAGCTGTCACCGCCTCATTCTTTTTTGCCAAGCTGTACCTACTCTGTGTTATGTGTTTTTTCTTAAATATTATATTTTATGTATATTTTTTAATGTTTAGATACATGTTTTGCTTATTAAATTATATTATTTTAATAAGAAACTCGCAAAAACAACTGACTCGGGCGGGACTTGAACCCGAAATCCCCGGCGTGTCATCGCTTTACCAACTAAGCTACCGAGTCCTGCCCGTTTCATGTTCAGGTCATGGGACCAGCAGTGCAGCAGTACTCTGGTAGATGTCATCACAAGCGATTAAGCCGTTAAAAAAGATATTCGTTATTTCAAATGAAGTTGTTATTGTACCTTTTTTTTCTTTTTCTTTTTTGTTTACGGGGGAAAACCTTCAAAAGGCACCCGGCCTCCAGGGGAAGAGACTAGGGAGTATGGGATTCTTACCTCACTAAAACCACCCCGGTGATCACCATCAGCACATGAGGGGAGATCCCGGGTCCTCTTAAGAGACCAGCTTCGGAACCTCCCCTGCGCAACGCCTGTTAGGCACATCCCCGGAGAGACTGTAAAGGGGTCTCTCCTGAGCCTCGCTGTGCACGGTAGCATGTGACCACTTTGCCACCGTCTTCTCTGGGGTCGCTCAGTGGGCGCACAAACTCCCCAATCTGAGCGCCCGCGACCCCAAAGGCCCCGCCTGCTGCTGCTGCTGTTTCTGCGTATTAGACGCCAAGGCGGTTGCGTCGTCGACGCCTCCTTCTCCTCCGAGCGGGATTGGCTCTCTCTCGCTCCCGCTCAGCGGCTTCCTTCTGAGTCATTACGGTCTCACAGAAAGAGGCTACTTCTCTCCAGTTATCTGTCTCTGCCAACATAGCCGTCACTACTACGGGCAGAGACAAATCCCTGCCGATCCGGTCCGTCAGGACTCATCGCTCGGAGATTCACGCAGGGCACTCCTCGAGCGTTTGTTGTGCAGAATCAACACTGCATCCACACACGGCAACTTGCCGTAGCTTCTCGACCAATCCAGTTTAGGTACTCACCGAAGCAACCGTGCCCGGTGAGCACCTGAGTCAGCCTGTACCTGCGCTCCTTTCTGTTCAGCCAGGTTTCGAAGAGCGGCAGGACGGCTTCGACATAGACGATAAATACTTTTTGGGTAGGTACCTAAGAATCGCAATGAAACCTTCTAGCTTAAAAACGAAGGTACGTTTTATAAGATCCTCCAAGAGTTCTATATTTTCCTTTTGAGGTACGGAATGAGATCCGCGTCATCCCAATAGGTTTTTAAATTTGAATTTGGTGCCATCTCGATCGAAGTCAATCGGTTCCTAGGCGAGTGCGGGCAGCACGAACGGGACGGGAGGCGTTGTCATCGGGAAACTTTGCATCGGTGATTAGTACAATAAATTCAATGTGATTAGTACATTGCACGAAGGTGTCCTGTTGGTTTTTTATAAGTTTAGGCTTGCATTCTATTTAATTTAAATTTTATACCCCTAGGTGATAAGAGTGGTTCACGCGGACGAAGTCGCGGGCAACAGCTAGTAGGTAATAAATGCATATTTTTTGTAAACTTTCTTTAAATTGACTGCACAACAGTTGTCAAGTATATTAAAACTTACCTATTTTAAATTAAGTATGACATTTGAAACATATTCATCAGAAAATATAAGGTCACCTCAGACTATAACAATTTCAATACAATTAAAATTAATCCTATTTTGCTTAATAAATAAACAATCATTATTATAATAAATACTGGTATTTTCAATTTGATAGGCCGAAATTCCAATGATCACTTGCTCCGTACCTCGAAAGCTCCGGCTGTCAGGAAGATCTTTGACAGTCTATAAAGTGAGTCATTGCCCCACTGACCTCTATAAAATACGCGTATTATAATAGAGGTCAGTGCATTGCCCTCATAAAATTGTTCGATTTTAAAATATCGTATCCCTTTGCGTTGCAGGGTTAAGTCGCCAACAATTTACCCTATATGAAACTGATATTCAGCTGCATCTTGTTAATAATATAAGCCGACCTCTACAAAGTTTGAGAATAATAAATTTTTCATTTTAAATTCTCATTTTTTATACAACAATTTACCGTTCATAATTTACCGCTTGGGAATTCCGTGTTAATTATGATTGTTAATACTTTTTTGGATTTTTATTTGGAACATCAACACTTTTTGAAATGCAAATGACCATTTAATATTATTAAAATCTTTATCTGTTATTAACAACAGAGGGTTTTCGCATGCATTTATACACAACTATTGTTTAATCACTGTAGAAATTTTAAGGGCAAGATTTACCAATCACATTATATGAAATTTAAAATTAATTTTGTTTCTTTGTACAAACACTTCGGATCTATTCTGTATCTAATACTAATATTTTATATGAAGACTCTTTTCTTACGAATAGTACAACACATGCAAATGCTCAACCTGATAAATCTCGATAAATCTCGTTTGATGATATTTGTAAATCAAGTTACTCAATAAGCGGCGAGCGCCATTCGTGAAAGCATTAGAGCGGCTCGCTTTTCTATTACAAGTAAATGCTCTAGTGTATACAGACCCTATTATTTTCTTTTAAAATTAAACGACGCAACTTGGACCATTCGCTATATTTTTTTATATTTTACTCATGAATAATTAACAAGTCTGATGATCAAAAACTTTCACACAATTTCATGAGATTAATAGAATGTTACGTAATTAAACGTTTAATGTAAAAGCTGCACTCTATTCTTAGTGATGTCGTGTTACTAGATCCATTCAAGTACCTTCATCAACAATAAAGCAATAATAAGCATCAATGTAACTATAATACAGAACTTATACAGGCGCTTCGTGGAAATCATATAAAATTCTCGGAAAGCACGTAAAGCCGTTGGCCCTGCGCCTGATCACTCTCTGGTCGTGTCGGATTGTCGTCCCATCGGATTATGAGAATGAGGGAATAGAGAGTGCACCTGTGTTTCCGCACACACTTGTGCACTATAATATCTCTTGCGTAGTTGGCTAATCTCCGTTAAGATAGGCCGCTGTGACCGAAATTTGGTCAGAAGGACATTATACAAATTCTATAATCGAGGCGATTTATAAACAGTATATACAGTAGACTTCTTTTAAGGCTCCTATCGGAACTAGTTTTTATACATACAAATTGCCCAATCACAATTTTTACAAGCTTTTATTTACTTTCACCTGTCCCGTTGTCTGTAATGAAATCTTGCAAGTTTAATTTAACCCACATCCTGGTTTCCCATTCTGGTATAATTACCTAAGAAAAAAGGTATTTAGTGCCCTTTAGCTTTGTTTAGCTCGTCTTAGCGGGGGCATTGCATTACCCTCAGATTGCTCTTCGATAATTAATTTTAAATACCTTATTTACTTTAAGTATCTATTTTATCTATTTTATTACAATTAGGACCTATTACTTGTCTGGACATACCTAGATTATATCAATAACTCGAATATCGAATATTTTTTTGTTTAATATATTAAAGGTATTATTTGTTTAGGTAGGTATGGTTGGTGGCTCTGTACCTACCTCTAACGTGCTATGAACTGTAAATTAGCTAATTTTTGCTCAGTATTATTTCTAGGCGTTGTTAGAGTCACTATGGCTGATAAAGAACAATGATTTTCCCAATAGTACAATAGGGATACTTTTGTTTGAGCTTGGACAGTGACAATGATAAGGATATGCGGTAAGAAAACTTTGAAATTCTCTGAAGGGATTCTCTTTTTACGCATAATACAAAAAGCTATGGACTTTATATAGTATAAATAATATACATATTAAAGTTTAGACCTAATGATTTTAGATTAAGTAAATGTTATATCAAACAACGTTATATAAATACATTTTAGAACAAATAAATGTTAGATGTTAAAAACATTATATCAATAGTTGGTATATCTCACGTTGATTATATCTTACTAGCTGTTGCCCGCGACTTCGTCCGCGTGAACCACTCTTATCACCTAGGGGTATAAAATTTAAATTAAATAGAATGCAAGCCTAAACTTATAAAAAACCAACAGGACACCTTCGTGCAATGTACTAATCACATTGAATTTATTGTACTAATCACCGATGCAAAGTTTCCCGATGACAACGCCTCCCGTCCCGTTCGTGCTGCCCGCACTCGCCTAGGAACCGATTGACTTCGATCGAGATGGCACCAAATTCAAATTTAAAAACCTATTGGGATGACGCGGATCTCATTCCGTACCTCAAAAGGAAAATATAGAACTCTTGGAGGATCTTATAAAACGTACCTTCGTTTTTAAGCTAGAAGGTTTCATTGCGATTCTTAGGTACCTACCCAAAAAGTATTTATCGTCTATGTCGAAGCCGTCCTGCCGCTCTTCGAAACCTGGCTGAACAGAAAGGAGCGCAGGTACAGGCTGACTCAGGTGCTCACCGGGCACGGTTGCTTCGGTGAGTACCTAAACTGGATTGGTCGAGAAGCTACGGCAAGTTGCCGTGTGTGGATGCAGTGTTGATTCTGCACAACAAACGCTCGAGGAGTGCCCTGCGTGAATCTCCGAGCGATGAGTCCTGACGGACCGGATCGGCAGGGATTTGTCTCTGCCCGTAGTAGTGACGGCTATGTTGGCAGAGACAGATAACTGGAGAGAAGTAGCCTCTTTCTGTGAGACCGTAATGACTCAGAAGGAAGCCGCTGAGCGGGAGCGAGAGAGAGCCAATCCCGCTCGGAGGAGAAGGAGGCGTCGACGACGCAACCGCCTTGGCGTCTAATACGCAGAAACAGCAGCAGCAGCAGGCGGGGCCTTTGGGGTCGCGGGCGCTCAGATTGGGGAGTTTGTGCGCCCACTGAGCGACCCCAGAGAAGACGGTGGCAAAGTGGTCACATGCTACCGTGCACAGCGAGGCTCAGGAGAGACCCCTTTACAGTCTCTCCGGGGATGTGCCTAACAGGCGTTGCGCAGGGGAGGTTCCGAAGCTGGTCTCTTAAGAGGACCCGGGATCTCCCCTCATGTGCTGATGGTGATCACCGGGGTGGTTTTAGTGAGGTAAGAATCCCATACTCCCTAGTCTCTTCCCCTGGAGGCCGGGTGCCTTTTGAAGGTTTTCCCCCGTAAACAAAAAAGAAAAAGAAAAAAAAGGTACAATAACAACTTCATTTGAAATAACGAATATCTTTTTTAACGGCTTAATCGCTTGTGATGACATCTACCAGAGTACTGCTGCACTGCTGGTCCCATGACCTGAACATGAAACGGGCAGGACTCGGTAGCTTAGTTGGTAAAGCGATGACACGCCGGGGATTTCGGGTTCAAGTCCCGCCCGAGTCAGTTGTTTTTGCGAGTTTCTTATTAAAATAATATAATTTAATAAGCAAAACATGTATCTAAACATTAAAAAATATACATAAAATATAATATTTAAGAAAAAACACATAACACAGAGTAGGTACAGCTTGGCAAAAAAGAATGAGGCGGTGACAGCTAGAACTAAAAATAAAAATCTTAAATACTAAGTTTGTGAGTATTAAGTAATTCAATTGATTATATTTGATGACAAAAAATTCATCATAAAAATATGTAAGAACCAAATGACTTGTTATTTTGAATTGTAATGTGCGAAGTGCGCTAGTGGCGCCTCCAATTTTGCAGACTCTTTTATTTTCGATAAAAAAGTTTCCATAACACCTTTGCGAAACGACTGAAAAGTATGACTGTATGACTGTATATATTTTTTTGATACGCTCAATGTTTATGGCAAGACGTTTCGTTTTACTTTGTTTTTAAAATGAATGGCGCGACGTATTGAGTGGTGAGGCGTATGTGCGCTAGTATTTATTTATTTATTTACGGATGGAAAACCAACAGCTATTCATATGTATAATTACAGTGGAATAGGATACATGGAGCCAATTACAAACGGAACGTTTATTAACTACTCAATATGTCATCCGGTGTCAGTGCCGTTTTGCTAGACTGGCCAATATGGCAACTGCGATTTTGTCTGTCAGCATCATTAAAATTTAACGAAATACTCGACAATCCTAATTTTGCGGATATATGTTGTCGACTCGAAATCTTTATTTTTTCATATTTTATTATTCTGGTGAGGTTTCGATCGAGTCTACCGTACCCTTTGACGAAATTATTAATATCGATTTCTTACACTTTTAAAATGAAACCGTTATTTTACTTTAAATATTAAAGATAGATATATGGTGTCACAGACTTTTTTATAAAACTAATAAAGGCTAATATTTTTGCTAAACATTATAGTCACTTATTTTAAGCCGTTTAGATAGCGCACGTCAATAAAGCAGCCAGAAAGCATTTTTTTTCTGACTTGGATCACAGATATTGTTATTTCTTGCTGATAACTTATCTTTATCAGAATAAAAGATAGCCCATAGCACTCAGGAAGAATGTAGCTTTCTATTACTGAAATAATATTTTGAATCGGACCAGTAGATCTGGAGATTACCCCCGACATACATACATACATACATACATACATACATACATACATACAAACATACAAGCTTTACCTCTTTATAATATTAGTATAGATTAAATGTGTCTTATGCGAACACTTGTTCGAAATTTTTGTAGAATGAAAATATCGATTATGAGCGAGATTTGAACACACAACCTAATGGGTAAAGCCTGAAAAAAGACAGGGACAATTGGAATAATAGAACAATTGGAGGTTTACCCGGTCACGGGTTCAAATCCCGCTCATCATATTTTATGATAAGCAAAAATTTCGAACAGTTATGGACTTGCTTTGTTTCATTTCTTTATCGTGTGGTTGATGAACAACCTGGTGTCAAAGTTTAACCCACCCGTATGCCTCTGACATGGCTTTACACACCGTTGAACAATCTCTTAGGTGACCTTGTTACCTCACGATGTTTTCCTTCACCGTTTTAGCAAGTGATAATTAATTTCTAAAACCCACATGAATCCGATGAGAGTGGTGAGTGCATAGGTTACGAACGTTTGATTTGGTAGTCCATACCACTAGGCTACCACTACTAGTCATTCGGTCATACCGCTAGGCTATTACTGCTTAAACTTGCTAAAACAAAAATAATTAACAATGAAACTGAACTAGTTGAATATAATTATGTGTCAACTTGTTAGAATATTTATTTAAAAAAAAAACATGTGGAAAGGTTTGTGACGTAAAAGCTATTGTTTAAACTATTTTCATGTGAAAAGAATGTGCGCTGATCCGCCATTGTTTTAACTAAGTCGTAGCATGAGAATCAATCAACAATCTATCGATTAAAAGAGAAAAAAAAAACAAATGGAATAAATGCCCTAGATGGAAACCAATATTTCTATGATGGAAACTATGCATTCAGGTGATACTTTGCGGATATCCATAATATTTATAATTACTAAAAACAATATGAAGTAGGTACAGGCACGTGGGTTCAAACCTGGCATGTAACAATGAGACTTTTTCAATACCATATCTTTCTTATTTCTAAAACACTTAAACATCGTAAGGAATTCTAATAGACATTATTGTGAAAGGTTCAAGCAATGTCTAAGTGTAAAAAGATAATGTTCTCCTGACCGAATTTCAATCACAGCGACCAATCTCAAGGGAGATTAGTCAACTACTCACTCTTATAATCCGACACTACCGGAGACAATTCAAGTGCGAGAGATCAGGCGCAGTACGGACAGCTTTACGTGCTTTCCGAAGTACGGAGCATGTAATAATTCATTTAAAATACGCACAACACAAAAGTCAGAGATACGCGCCTTGGGTTCGAAATTGAGACCTCTGACTTGCTAGTCAACAGTCATACGAATGAGGCAATATTATAACGACTACAAAAAAAAATTGTTGTCATATAATATAATAATATTTCAGTGCATCTACCATGTTATCTCTGCATCATTAAGTCCACCTTGTACATGTTTCTGTACGAAGTATAAATAAAATAAAATAAATATAAGCGAAATCGCTGCCATCAAGTAGTATAATATTATATTGTCTCAAACTTTCGCGAACGTTTAGAAACAACCATTTTAACGAATTCGTTGAGTAAAAACATTTGTATATCAATGAGTAAAAATATTTATTTATTTGTCCCATATTATAAGTCCCATTACTTTTATCGTTATGTCACGTGGTCAAAACAAACGAATAGAAACTAATCTTATACATTTCTTTCGTTTTCTATAGCGTTAGCGATAGTAGATAGTCAACTTGGCTAAGCCCCCTGACGTTTAATATTATATATGCGAGTATAATAAGTTTAATAGGTAGTTGTAGGTATCTTACCTATCCAAAGTAATCACGACTGTAATTATCATAAACTGTAATTGTACGTTTAAACCGACCTACGTGATGAACAAGGTTAATGTTTGTTATGTAGGTAGGTATCAAACAAACAAACATTCTCACTTAATTTTTTGTAAACTTTAGCAGTTTGTTTACTCGTACCTACTTCTGTTGAGAATATTGGATATAAAAAATATACTACCGATTGTGTTGAATATAAACTAAATAGCGAATAGGTACTGAATTAACATAATAATGTAGAAGGTTTACAAAAACGTCCCCCTCCCCCAATGGGGTTCTCGCCTTGTCTCGCCTGTCGCGCTCTGTCGGGGGATTGGAAGCCGTTGAGGTGGCCAGACCGCTCACAGTGAAACTAAGCGGAACCCCAAGAGGTTCTTTTCACTTCACTAAAAAACTTACCTACATTATGTATATGTAGAGATTAAAAAATTTCTAGCAAGAAAAAAACGATAACAAGCAGGATTTGATCTCGCAACTTTATTGGGTAAAGCCCCCATATTATCCGCTCTGCTAACTAAGCTTTTCGATTGATTAATTTAACATGTTCATTCATTCACTATTCTAATGTGATTATTATTGTTATTTGCAGAGGTACCAAAGCAATTATCATAATTCATAATCATTTCATCTACCTCATTGTTCTAATTATCAGAGGTTCGGCGAAGCAAATCGGGTTTTCCTGTTTAGAAGTTCTCAGTAGCAATGATGAGTTCATTTGTTTTTTTTTTTACACTACAGAAGATGGCAATCAAGCATACGACTCCCCTGATGGTAATCGGTAACCGTAACCTCTGGAGTCTAAAGGTTTGCTACACCAGCCACGGTAGGTGTATGCTGTACGGCCACTTGCTCTGTCCGGGCCCTCTGCGGAATTATGGAAGGCCTGTGCCCTCATTGACAATACACACGAAACAAAACTTCCTACACATACTGTATCTCACATCGATACTATATGAGATGGTGGTACTACCCCGTTCGAGCCGACTAGGTAAATCAAAGTTTTCAGGATTTTATGTATGTACTGTTAATAGTTTGAAATATTTACTGTAATAGGATCTCTCTCTCTCTTTGCTGGATGATCTCAAAATATCTTACAGAATCTGACCCTGATGTTTATATTTTACAAAGTGATTTGAACAGACTAAATGACTGGTGTCTCGCCAATGAAATGAGGCTTAATATAAAAAATGCTATCACTTATGGTTAAAAAAACTTACCTACATAAAATCTGTATACCAAATAGGAAATAGTAAGTATTTTGTAGGAATTAGACAGTATAAGGGATAAGGAATCATGATTCTTGATAGAAATATCTCATGTTGAAGCTATTGTAAAATAAGATTTTATTAAAACGACATTTTTAAATAAGCTTTTTTATTGGTACAACAAAACTAAACGTAGGTACATTATACGTAAAATTTCATGCCTATGCTGTTGACCATTGAAAATTTCATTAATCTGGAGTTAATCTTGAATGTTTATTCATGTCATGCTTACCATAAAAATGTTATGTCTGAGGAATTGAATCAACATGTTAAAATTCAACTCCGTAGAATTAGATAAAGTGGTTCTGATTAAGCTAGCAAGATTTGACCTCAACACATTAACAATGCAAGTTAAATAAAAACTTGTAATAATAATAAAAACGCCTTAAAAATTTTAGGTTTTGTAATTAGATACGAAAAAAAATATCCACAAATTCCAAACAAAAATATTACTAATTAAATAGTACAATACTTTGGTTCATAGTCAGCTAGAGTACATTATCTGGAGACCACACTATTCTACTCTTGAAACTAGAACGCTTACAGAAGAGATTTTATTATGGCAACTCACACACTCAGAAAAATCAATAAATATTTTATAAGGCTTTTATGGAGTCCGAATTAGACCACTAGTAGTAGTAGACGAATTAGATCACTGGACTAGTTTCAGAAATGTTTTGTTTCAGAAAATTCAATGATATGTATAATTTAATTCCAAAAAACTAATTACATTTAGGACACTTTTAAAAAACCTTGTTAACCTTATGTTAACTGACAAGAAAAAATAAAACATTTCCAAAAAAGGTTTTTCGGATTTTTAACATTGTTGGAAAATCTTAATTCTGTAAGTGGAAAATTGATAAAAAAATACTTTCAAGATTAATTTAATTTCTAAGATATTAAAACCAAATTCAGGATTTGTAAAGAAAAAAAAAGTTTTAAAAACTGTGATTTGTGAAAAGTTCTACTTAAAATATTAAAATCATTTCAATACTCACTCAATATTTGTAGATTTAATAAAACAACAATCAACATTACTATAAATAAGTTTACTGACTATACGAGGCATTAGACATTACTATAATTACAATCAAATGGCCGTAAAAACCTGACTATGTTCATAGAACTGTGAATTATTAGCCGTAACTACTGGCGCTAGCTGTCGCAGATGCTTTCGCGGATGCAAAGGCACCTGAGTTGCCGTAGCCACTATCTCCACCCTTGCCGGGACAGCCGTTTGCACATCCAGAGCCACCAGAGCTCCCAGACTCACCGTACCCTCCAGCCACACTGGCGGCATGACTTTTACCAACAGCTTTGTCATGCGAGCCACCGTATCCACCTCTGCGTCCAGCGTCAAGTATGCCTAAACCGCCGAATCCAAATCCGTAATCACTGTCTAAAATACTACTCAAGCCACCGTTATTTTCTCTAACGTTTCCTTTTACACTATTTTCAGAGCTTATGTAAACTCCATTGGCTCCGCTTCCTACACCGGACCCACCATATCCACCACCCCCTCCAAAGCTGCTGCCGCTTCCTATACTCTTTCCACCACTTCCTGCTGGACTGCTACCTCCAATTTCAACAATAAATCCACCGCTTAGCCCTCCGCTTCCTCCACCGGAGTTTCCACCGTATCCGCCGCCTGATGCGCTAGTGCCACCGCTTCCGTAGACACCAGCACCACCACTACTACTGCTACCACCGCCACCACCACCGCCGTAGCCTCCACCATATCCACCGCTACCTCCGGCTTCACTTGTTTTACCCCCACTACTTCCAAATCCACCATTGAAACTAAGCCCACTGTTCAGTTCGCCATTCCCACCGCCAGAGCTACTGCCATGGCTCCCGCCTGAACAACCTTTGTAGCTTCCTCCCCCACAACCTCCACGGCTACCACTAGTTTCAAGTCCGTAACCAACACCGCTGGTTGTTTTTTCGTGGCTACTAACAATGCCTCCACTTCCACTACTTCCGAATCCGGCACTGAAACTTATTCCACTACTCAGTCCGCCATTCCCACCGCCAGAGTTACTTACATGATCGCCTGAACAACCTTTGTGGCCTGCTACCCCACAACCTTCATGGCCACCACTAGATTCAACTCCATAAACAGCACCGCCGGTAGTTTTTTCAGGGCTATTAACAATACCTCCACTTCCACTACCTCCGAATCCGCCACTAAAACTTAGTCCACTGCTCAGTCCACCACTTCCTCTGCCAGAGTTAATTTCATGGCCCTCGCCTGAACAACCTTTGTGGCTTCCCCCTACACAACCTCCGCGGCTACCACTGGGTCCACCTCCGAAACCAGCCCCGCCGTTAGTACTTTCGTGGCTACCAACAATGCCTACACTTGTACTACTTCCAAATCCACTACTTACTACACCGCTCAGACCGCTATTGCCTCCGCCAGAGATACTACCATGTCCTCCGCCTGAACAACCTCCTCCTCCACAACCTCCACGGCCACTACTAGATTCACCTCCGAATCCAGCACCACCGCCATAACCACCCCCACTTCCACCGCCCTGACCACTGTTCTGCCCACTTCCCAGGCCATTGCTTTGGGCACCGCCCTGGCCACCACCTTGGCCACCACTTGTGTCACCGCCTTGACCAGCACCTTTGCCTCCACCCTGGCCACCGCCTTGACCAACGCCTTGATCACCGCCCTGGCCACTGCCTTGCCCACCGCCCTGGCCACCGCCTTGGCCACCAACTTGGCCACCGCCCTGGACACCGCTTCCAACTTCGTAACCACCATGTAATGCGCCAGAGCCACTAGCACCAAATCCCTCACTACCACTACCCCCGAGTACAGTTATGATTTTTATTCCTCCGCCAAGTCCACCACCACTTTCACTCCCTCCATGTCCTACATTATAAACACCCTTGGGGTTTCCACTTCCATGTCCTCCGCCGTAGTCACTACCGAAGCCGCCACCACCTCCGAAACCTCCAATATTGCCACCTCTACTATATCCGCCGCCTCCGCCGTAACCGACGTTTCCACTGTCAAGTGAACCAGAGAATGCGAAACCACCAGATTTTCCATCTTCTGCTTTTGTATAAATTCTTTTTTCACTTGCTAAGGCACTGCTGCCACTGAATCCCCCGGCTGCTTTACCAAGGCTGCTTAAACCAGCGTGAACTTTGCCAATTATGCCACTAACGCCATCTGCGATGTCTTCAAAATGCGTACCAAAGGTACCATCAGAACTTCCAAATCCCTCTTCAGCTTCTCCTACAAAGGCGCCTCCACCAATACTAAATCCTCCTCCCCCGTATCCTCCCCCTCCACCGCCGCCTCCACTATAGCCGCCTCCTCCATAGCCGCGGCGAAATCTCACTAAAAAAAAAGCACTTTTGTAAGAAAATAATTTTAAGAATTCACTTATCGTTTTCTTTTTCTTTTTAGTAGCTATTGACGAGCCTTAGAATAGAATAGAATTATCAAAAAATATGTATTAAATAATATAAGTAATTTTTTTTTAACGTAAAACGGTTTTGTCGTCAAAACTAAAGCTAAAATAAAGGGGGTGAAATATCGATTAATAAATTTGAACCAAATAATAAACAGGTCAAGCTAGGTAAAACCGTTTAAAAAACAAAATACCGACGAATTTCAACCAATAACACAAAAACTCATGAAGAGATTGGACCGAAATGTCCAGGTTATTTTAGGAAAGAACCAAAATAATTTAAAAATAATTCAGATTCAATTCAAAAAGTACAAAAACTGAAATTAAAATTACCTGAAGCATCGCCAATGCCTAATATCAGGCAGAGAACGATGCAGTTACGCATCGTTGTCATGTTTCCTTCGATAACTGGCTTCGTATTATAACAAACATCCTTTTTATATTAAATGCTCGAGCGTGTTCAAAGTTCAAAGGAACTCATACATACGTATGTACTGGAAAAACAATTAGTTTTTATAACGATTTATATAGTTCCCACAACAGGTTATGAATGCTAGTAAAACTGATGTTTTTGTAGAGCTGAGATTAGTTCGTAACGATTGTAAATATCATGGCATCTTTTTTGGTTGTCCTTGAACTGTGCAGTATACCGTGTAAGACCACTAACCAAGACCACTGACCAAATGTTTGAAATAATACTTTCCGTGAAAATTTATACTGCGTGAAACAAATCCTGCGCGCACGCACACCAACTGTTTTGGTTTCCACTCTCATTGTGACGATTGGTAATCATTGTGTAAATTTTTCGCAGGTATTAGGTAGGTACAGTGTACAAAAAAAAATTTGCAAATCTTTATTTTTTTATTAACTAGTTTTTTTTGCAGAAATATTTTTAAATTATAAAATTCCGTTTTTTTTATAGTTTGGTCTTTAATCTTTAGATTAATAAGAATCGGATATTACAAAACATGACATAGCTGTAACACAATTTATTATTGATTAAATAAATCAGCCAGTATTGACCCACTGCTAAGCAAACGCCTTCTCCAAGAAATTGTGACGAGAGAGATACAATCTGAAACGAATCTATCTGAAGAAATCTGAAGAAGTGCTGATCTAGCGCGTGTTAGTAAAGGAATTCTGACAATTTATCAAGACAATTGATAATTTATCAAGCCTAGAATTAAATGACCAACGGCTTAAATTTGAACTGTAATGAAATGACACAAATGGTTACCTATCTACAGTCTATCTATCTCTATCTATCTATCTCTGTCTATCTACTAATCCCGTCAATGCTGCTTTACTTTAGTTATTGTAATAATATCGTCGTCATCGTCCACGTAAACTTAAATTTTCATGTATATTCCGTAAAAGTCTATGTGTACTCTTTCCATTTTTGATGAATTGCATTAATAAATTAAATATATTAATAAAAATATATTAAAATTAATAAAATAAATTGCATTAATACAACCCAAGGTGGGTTGTATTAATGCAATTTTTATAGGAGTCTAATTTAAAAATAAAATGTCGCTTGCTATTAATGCTGTCTATAGGTGAAAGAATTTATGGAATGGGTTAAGTCGTTTTTGAGTTTATCCATAACAAATCCGCATTTATATGCTCTCTTCTAAATCAAAAATAATTAGATTTTTTATATGCGTTAGGTATAATATATTTTATCTTATCTTATCTTAGTAATCTTATCTTAGTAAGTAATATTAAGTAATTCACCTCTTACCTCTAATAAAACATTTTATGATGCTCTTTTATTTTTTAATTACAAGTTATATCCTTATGACGTCATTAGCTACAGATATGTTGAAGTCCTTGATTTGTTTCTTAACCACTCTTCAGTTTCAAATGACAGAGTTAAAACAGCATAGATTTAAATATATAAACGATCTACACTCTTAATAGATAGTGACTTTATTTTATCATAATCAAAGTACTGTAGAGTCGGAGTGTCTTAAAGAGGCTTCGAACCTTCAAATGCGAAAAGAAGCCGTCGTACATCATGACAACTTCACAGTAGTTTTTAAGAAAAAAATGAAAATTTAAAAAAAAATGTCAAACGATGTGTGCTTTTTAAGCTTTTTTCATTGATTTGAGTCGCCTGCCCCAGCTCGTGAGGCTGGAGCCCTAGTAGATGTGTTCGAAATTCCAGTTACAATTTTTTTTTAATTATTCTTTAGTATCTTATAAATACATAACACTCTTTTTCGCTTCTACCCTACAAAAATACTTACCGAATATTACTAATATACCACGCTAGTTGTATAAATACATATTGTATTTTTTCTGTGAGTGATTGTACATCTTTTGAGGAAATAAATATCTTAAACCGTATTACAGGCAAAGTTTACGTTTAAGACATCAAACAAATAAAATTAAGTTAGAACATTTTGCTGACCGTAAATTAACATTTTTGTAAAAACGTAGGTACGATAAAAAACCGATAAGAGCCGATTTATGAGTGTAACTAGGACCGGAAGCTTGTGATTGTATGAAGCATTTAATAAATGAATTGCCCACTTAAGTAAATACTAAGCCAGGAAGAAGAACGTATTTTTTATTCTTTAACCTCATTTAGTCTTGAAAAAGGAATAAAAAATAGTGTTGTAAAGCATTAATGAGTCAGAAAAACAGTTTTTTAAAGCGGGCTACTCATAAAACTGTCGCAGAAACAAGGGTTAAGATAATGGCTCGCATAGCCAGGAGATTCCTCTCTCTGGAGCCCTAACCACCGGTAGCTTGGACCTTGTTCCCGATACCGGTGGGCTACCATATTTTATATTTTTAAATGTACATCTTCTTCATGTTTTATAAAAATATAGAAAAATATTTTTTATTTATGGCCTTTGCCCTGCAGTGGGAAATGTTTGGCTCATTATAATAATAATTATAATATGTAGTGTATCTATTTATCCTGAATATATTCGGCCACAGCGACTAGCTTTTAACTATTGAGAGCTTCGTTGGTGTGCACTCAGGTGACTGACGTACCATGGGGTAGATACGTTAGCACTTTGAATACTACACAATGTAATGTAATGTACTGCCCTCCTAACTCTTAATTGCCTTCTAACGGGGTGAAGAGGAGTGTTTCCCGAGAGCTAAACGCGATCGGAGTATTAGATTAACTTGAATAGCTAATCAAAATCAATTAAATTTTGTAAACAAAATCTAGACGTAATGTATCAGATTTCCATTATCATTAATTTTTTTGTCAAAATTTCATCAATTAAGAAATCGTAAATCGTATTTTAAGAAAATCTGACAAACCAAAATTTAAATAAATAATATTCATAAAAGTTGATACCTTCCTGACCATATAATATAATTTTCTTCAGTAATCTTTAGAAAAACGTTTAATTTTCTTAATAAGTTTTTACCATCATTTCTATCATCATCATTTTTACAGAGATTTCAGGATTAAAATTTGTTTCCAATATTATTTCTACTCTCAGAACCTTACAACAGGATATCAGTTTATGTTTTTTATAATAATTGGTAGCTTCCGCCCGCGGCTTCGGCTGCGTGGAATGTTGATAATTTGTAGCCTATGTATTAGCTATATTACTGTAAAGTTTCATCAAAATCAGTTCAAAAGTTTTTGCGTGAAAGAGTAACAAACTTCCACTATCCGTCCATACTCACAGACATTTACCTTAATAATATTAGCAGGATTAGCAATATAATTAATACCATTTTTAACATTCAGTGACAAGGTTTGTCACTGAAAGTTAACTATAATTTTACTTTATAATTTTTTTGCCAATATTTTCAAAGAATAGCTCTACAGATCATCTGACGGACAAAAATTTAATCACACAGTTATGCATGTTTATAAAAAAGTCCTTAATAACATGTTAGTTTGTTATACATTAATGTAATACAGGCATTGTTTTCTTAAAAGAACATTTGATTCACATACCTACCACATGGACAAAAGTAAATAAATAATAGCTGTACCTACAGAATTTGTTAATGAAAACAAATAATAATCATTCATTGAAATTATTAGTACATTCATACGAGGTTCAAATAGAAGGGATGTCTTAGAAAACATGGCGGTTAATAGGTTATACTTTTTCAACACGTGTAGCGTAGCTTATAATAATATCCTCCTGATCGGATTATAATGTTCGCACGGTTACGCTAATATGCATGTATTATACATGCATATAAACCTTCCTCTTAAATCACTCTATCTATTAAAAAAAAACCGCATCAAAATCCGTTGCGTAGTTTTAAAAATCTAAGCATACATAGGGACAGACAGACGCGGGAAGCGACTTTGTTTTATACTATGTAGTGATAATCTGGAGATATAGTGCACAAATGTGTGCTCAAACACAGGTGCACTGTTTACACCCTAAAAAAAAAAATCGGGCGCAGGAATTACGACTCTACATGCTTTCCTCCGAAGCTCGGAATAATTAATTAGGCATCTGACTAAATTTGAAAATGCAAATGTGTTTTTTGGTTTACCCTCTTTTCACGCAACAATGGATTTTTACAGATCATCGCGAATTTTTTGCAAATAGATTGTTTATGGGTTGGAAAATACATTTATCCTAGAAACCTAAATTAATAAATTTGAATCAAGGGTGCGAAGGTACAGGCAAAAGCTAAATTAGATAAAGTAGGATATAATTACAATAATTCCCTTGCGATTTTTTGACGTTACAGCTGTCAATACATGATAGAAAAATTTTCAATATTAAAAACTTTTCACACTGGCAATTAGGTATGACGATCAAATTTACAAATACAAAAAAATTATGCGTCCTTGCTTGACATAATTATTAATTAGCGAAATTACCAGTACAAAATTATTGTTATTCATAATTTTCAATTACAGATTCTTATTTACCTCATTGCATAACACGCATCTTTTTAAATGAAACCATCATAATAGTAATCGCTGTGGTTAAACGTTTCGTTTTTTTTTTAAACTATAATTGATAGCATACCAACTAATCATTAGACGTCTGACGACCTTTTAGGTTCTAAGAAGGTATTTAGATTTTCTGCCTTAAGTTGAGATTAACTAAGAGTCACGACATAGTGCATTACTAGGTAATTTGTCTTATAAACCGCATCCGGGTGTGAACTGAAATTCCGAGTACCTAAATGGCTTGCACATTTAAATCGGTACTTGAACTTTTGTTAAGCAGTTTAGGAGAATATTTCAGAAGATAAAACTATATTTTTTTATTCGTCTTTCTGATCTTTTCTATAGAAGCCTTTGGTACCTAAAAATATAACGGCCAGCGGATGGCAGAAAAATTTAAATATATGAATGAATAATATAAACTTTTTTTAAATTCTTTATTAATTATAGAGGGTTTTATTTTTTAATATGCCACCCTAATCATGACACTCCCAAATACTCACCCTTACAAAAACAAAAATATAAAAACAACTAAACTACCTTACTACTAATTCCTAAACTAACTATAGGTACTATATAATTTCTTTGCATCGTCGGATTTAGGAGAGGCCAGGATACTGTTCACCATACCGACTTGACATTAAAATAAAGTAATATGTAATTGAAATAAAGTTTTATAATGCTTGGAGAACTACCTCGGACCTAAGTATATAGGTACCTTTGGAATATTATTACATTTTTGAAACCAAATATTTCATCTCTGTAAAAACTCTCACAAATTAAAAAAAAATGAGTATAAGTTGTTACATTGAAACTTCATTGATATAATTTTACAATAAAAAAGAGACATACAATATACAAAATATACAATATTTGTTTATTAATCAATACAAACAAAATTATCTATACAAACAAAAAAAGTAGTAGTTATAGTAACATAATAATTTTATAATATCTGTTTTACCAATTTTTTTTGTGTATATCTATACTTATAAAACAGTACCGTAACTGACTGACTGACAGACAACGCACAGCCTAAACCGGTGGACCTAGAGACTTGAAATTTTGAGACAATATTCTTTAAGTATCCTAGGGGTGCATAAGGAAGGATTTTTGGAAATTTCATCCCTAAGTAGGTAAAAAAGGAGATAAGAGTTTGTATGAAAGTCCGTGGTTTTTAAAGTTAAATGTACGAAACTTGGTATTTAGCTTTTCGGTAGTTAGATAAAAGACGAGCATAGATTTTTTTTTTCAAATCTGCAACCGAGCGGATAAAAAAGAGGGTGAAAGTCTGTATGGAAAATTCGTTATTTTTTAAGTGACAGATGCAAAAATGAGTATTAAGGTTATGCGCTAAAAATAAGAAAGACGTGCATCAAAAAATTTGGATTTTCTCCCCCTAACGAGATATAAAAAGGTAGATATTAAAGTTTGAATGAAAATTCGTTTAGTTTTTCGGTTAACAAAAAGACGCGTTTCAGCTTTTTGAAAACTTTACCCATTAGGGGGGAAAGGGGGGGCAGGGGTGAAAGTTTGTGTAGGAAGTTCGATGTTAGTAAAAGACATCAAAGTGGCATAATTAATGAACGGATAATTTGATATTTAATCACTATGGGTAGAAAATATATAGGAGATAAAAGTTTGAATGAAATTCTGTCATCTTTAAAATTGAAGTCATGAAAATTAATAGGTAATGTATACTCCAAGGGTATGGTAGGGTAGGGGTAGAGTAGGGTAGGGGTAGGGGTAGGGGTTGAGTAGGGTAGGGTAGGGGTGGGTAGGGTAGGGGTAGAGTAGGGTAAGGTAGTGTAGGGTAGGGTAGAAAAGCGTAGCGTAGGGTAGGGTAGAAAAAGCGTAGAGGTACGATAATCACGCGTACGAAGTCGCGCGGGGCAGCTAGTGTAAAATATAGAGTATTCTCTTTTTATTAAGTAAGATTATACGATTACCTACTTGCTTCCACCTATCGTGCCTACAGATGACAGCTTGTCAATGGTTGCTGTTTCATTGAAAAACTAGTATTGAAAAATAGTATTTATTACAATCGAGATAAGATGCATAAAAATCATCTATGTAAAACTAAGAACTTTTCCTCTCATTATCCACATGATGGATGATGTATGAATCATACTTATTTATAAAATAAATAAACTTGTATGAATATTTATAAATATGTTATGTACCTAAGCTCTGTTATTATTAGGCATTTATTTACATTACTTTTTATGTATCTAGCTAGCCTTTTTTAAAAAGAACTCTATATGGGTGCCCCATCAAGAGCAGGTGATGGGGTTTTTAAATCCGACACTCCGAAATCGCAGATGATATCTAGTCAATTATAAAAAAAATATACGCATCTAATCATCTAAAAATGAATATTAATTTTTTTTTTAATTGTGATTATGGTCACAATTTTTTTTAAAATTGTGATTATGGTCACAAATTTTTTTACCATTATTATTGAAGAATATCTCATTAGGCCTCTGACTAATAAGGTCATTACGGTGGTATGACGGAAGTAACAATAAAATTTTAATTACAAGGTAAACCATATTATTACTATTATTAGCTAAGTAATTATGTATAGGTGTTAACTAGGTTAATTGTGACAGCACTGTAATTATTGATAAAAAGTATGATTACGAACATTGAGAGCTTTGTTGCTAACAAAATCTTAATACGTTGGAAGTTTTGAAGCGTAAAGGAAAAATAGTATTTTACTCAAAGGAAACATTCTTTATAAATATAATTATTTAATAAAAAATTTGAAAAAACTTATTAAATAATTAGGTATAAGCTAACATGTGCTAAAACATGTAAAAAATTCGCAAAAAGACATTCTTTTTCTTTTTCACGAAGGAGCAAAATGGAGATTGTCCATATAAAAATATTAACTACCTATTTTTTTATTTTTTTTCGAAATTAATAGAGCATTTTAAGAAACTAATTTGAATATTTTATTAATTAGCTGACTAATTAATTTTAAAAAAACATTTAAGATTTTAAAATTATTAATTATTATTTGGAGTGACGCCATCATTGGCAGAAAAGGTTGAGCCGTTGCTCACTAGTTGCACAATAAAAAAAATACTTGTCATTATATTAATATTTCATTTATAGTGGGTGTTATTCATTTTTAGTGTTATTACTGTCGGTATTAAAACTTTCTAAATTGTCATATTGTTATTATCCGAAAATACTTAATTTTGTAGATTACGTTTGCGAATTTTCAACAATGATTGATAATTTTAATAGATAAATTTTGAGTCGTTATTTTTAATTTTCTTAGCTTACAAGCAATGGTACAAAATGCTGTCAATGATGACGTCATATAAAGGGCAAACCAGGTCAATCGTATTTTATTATCAAAATCAACAAACAACGATTATTTTTCGTTATTAGTTGGTGATGAACTTTCCTGGAAATGGTTTTTCAATTACAACAAATGGAAAAATATGAACAATGCCTATTGTACCTAGATAGATTTTTGAAAATAAGCGTATCCCACTATCCAATACCCACTTTAATTATGAAATCTGGAGGAATTGTTTTATTAAATTTATGAAATCAAACAGGTATTTTTTTTCCGCTTCCAAATATAAATATTCGATTCCGTTACATCATCCTCCTGGCCTTATTATTCCCAAGCTTTGTTGGGGTCAGTTTTTCTTCGGCAATCCATGTCAGAGGCCTACGGGCGGATAAACTCTGACACCAGGTTGTTCATCAACCATACGATGAAGAAGTCGAAGAAGATTGTATCACTCTGCAAAGTTTCAGCGACAGAGAAATTATAGAAGTAATCCATATAAAAAATTTCCTAGTCGATTGGACTAAAATGCTTAATGACTTATATTACTTACTTAACTTTGCTCAAAAAGGCAAATATCGCCGGAGAAATCGCCTATGCTAGGTACTGCTCTAAGTTTCATTCGGATTGAGAACATCATCATCTGCCTAGCCTTTTCCCAACTATGTTGGGGTCGGCTTCCAGTCTTACCGGATGCAGCTGAATACCAGTGTTTTAGGTACATGGAGTGACTGCCTATCAGCCCTTCACAACCCAGATACTGGGTTACACGATACCCCTTGGTAAGACTGGTTGTCAGACTTTCGGGCTTCTGACTATAACGAACTGTAACTAACGAAAAGTCAGAGGTGCGCGCCTTGGGTTTGAACCCGAGACCTCTGACTTGCCAGTCAACGGTCACCACCACTAGGCTATCACGACTCTTTCGACGCGACTTTTTATCACGATTCGGATTGCGAACAATAGTACCTAATAGTTACAACATAACTATTGTTCCACAATCTGCGCAAGTATATTACGAGATGTACGAGTATTTGAATGTTGAATAAGCAAATGAAGTATAATGTACGGATTATAGGACTCGACGTGGTGTATTTTCGGCCTAGAACCTCCAGAAACAGGCGTGATGTAATGGTTTGTCTTGAAGAAATTAAAGTTTCGAGACCTATAAGACCTCTAAGGATAAAGAGGTCGACGAATAAGCTTTTGATAGGGAGAGCTGGAAGAAGCTGCATTGATTGACAAGACCGTAGCTCTTAAATTTATGATCATGTTCTTCTTCTTATCGTATGGTTGATGAACATGAACAACCTGGTGTGAGAGTTTAAACCGCCCGTAGGCCTCTGACATGGCTTTACACACCATTGAAAAATCTCTCAGTTGTGCTGGTTTCATCACGATGTTTTCCTTCACCGTTTTAGCAACTGATAATTAATTTATAATACGCACATATCTTACGAAAAGTCAGAGGTGGCGCGCCTTGGGATCGAAGTCGGGAACTCTGACTTGTCAGTCGACGGTCATACCACTAGGCTATCAGTGCAATTAATGATGATGTCTTGGATTAACGATAAGTTAACTATTTAGTTTAGTTATAACATCTACGTTATAGTATCTACGTAAACCACTTAGCCTTTAACACCGAGAAATGAGACACAAAAGGAAATCAATTATTACTGTCGCATTGTTTGAGACGTTGAAATATAAGACGTGATAGCCTGGTGGTATGACCGCTGACTGGCAAGTCGGAGGTCTCAGGTTCGAACCCAAGGCGTAAACCTCTGACTTTTCGTAAGTTATGTGCGTATTTACACCGTGTGCCTCAGAAAGCATGTTAAGCTGTTGGCTCTGCGCCTGATCTCTCTCCGGTCGTATCGGATTGCCGTCCCGATACGACCTAATAGAGCACCTGTGTTTGCGCACACTTTTGTGCACTATAATATCTCCTGCGTATTTGGCTAATCTCCGTTGAGATTGGCCGCTGTGACCGAAATTCAGTCAGGAGGACATTTTTATTCAACATTTTTTACAACAATACGTTAAATCAATTGTTTTATTAACCTCTACAACATTATCTACGATCTTCTAACAACCGAATAATTTTGCAAGAATGTTTAATGTTTAGAAAAAATGTCAGTAGTAAAAAACGTACACGTGACACGTGAACGTTTTTTTCCCAGTGTCAGTGGCTCGATGAATAACGTAGTAATTACTATGTCGTTTAAGACTTATACTTTTTTTTTAGAACCTGGAAATTAAAGAAAGAAAACCATTTATTTGGCACAGAGCGCTCAGACATACCTAATGATTAAAACAATAAAACTAACGAAAAAAAACCCATATGAATAAAAAAAATATTTAAAAAAAATAGCATAAAGCTATGTGTGTCCGGCGGCTGCGCCCTGGTTTTCAACTGAACCTGAAGACGTGACGGATGTAAACCAGTTTTATTATATTAGAATACATAAATAAATTAAAGCAACTAAACACAGAATATCGAACTATTTTACTTAAATTCATAAGATATATTTTTTTTTGTCTAAATTAAGTACCTACTAAAATTTTTAAGTGTATTGTCATCATCATCTGCCTAGCCTTTTTCCAACTATGTTTGGGGTCGGCTTCCAGTCTTACCGGATGCAGCTGAATACCAGTGTTTTACATGGAGCGACTGCCTAACAGACCTCCACAACACAGATACTTGGTTACACGATACCCCTTGGTAAGACTGGTTGGCAGACTTTCGGGCTTCTGACTACCTGTAACGACTGTCATGGATCTACATTTGACAGCCGTGGCCAACAGCTGAACGTGCTATCCGAGGCACGGAGAGTGATAATTAATTTGTAAGTGTATTGTATAGGTTTCTTGAACTTACTGAATAAACGTTTCTTTTTTTATTATTTTTTTTAAATATCGATTCTCAATCAGAAGAGAAAATTGTACCTACTTAACTACATACTTTATTTTTGTCTATTTGTATATAGGGTAAGCTTCCAGATACGGCTTCGCCCGAATTATTGAAAAGATTCATCAAAAACCGCGCAAAATGTGCGTAAAAGAGTTATAAACATCAATCCATCCTAAAAATTTTTCGCTTTTATTATGTAACGTTGCTATAGAATTATTATATTTTGTATTCATCTTCAAATTGTAAATAGATCGATAGCGTAGGTGCCTAACCACGTTGCAGCAAGGTCAACAATGTTGTGAACGTATATATTGAATAAAAAAAAACAAAAACCGGTCACGTCACGCTAGACATGCACGCAAACAAACATAAGACGTATAACTTGCTGGATAGACAACTGATATTAATCTTTCATTGACAAGTAAACTGGTTTTAAATAAACTCTCACGCTTGCCTAGAATGTTCAGAAATGTTCTTTAAACTTCTCTATTAAAGTCTCATCTTTCTACAATTTTATCTTTTTCATCATAATCGATAACAGTTAATGTTTCATCATAATCAATAAACCGTTCATTTTTCATCATAATCAAAAACTGATAATTTTTCCTACTACTAACCATCTATATTCTGTACCTTATTCGGCCAATTCCCTCTTGCAAATTAGGATTTGTTAGACTAAATTCAACATCACCTGTAATTAGAGCATTATAAAAAGTTTGACGTAATATGAGACTGGTTAAGCCAGATTATTTGGCCATAATAACTTGCTACAATTTTTGTTTATGGTACGCATACGTACCAAAATCCGATACGATACTTTTTTCTGGCATCACTCATCTTGTACTAGCCACGTGTAGCGGTCAAGCTGGTAACAGTAATGAATTACATTTCAATTTGTATAAGATGATTAAATAAACTAACTGAATCATAATATTATTTAAGTCAAGAATTCCCCATTGTTTGTGTTCCCCGTGTTTCACATAGAACAATACCATCTGTTCCCATACTTCCTTTACTAATTGTTTTATTTTTGATTAAAAATTTTCCTCTATGTTTTTATTACGTTCGCTATTTTTTGTTTACTAATTCTGATGTGAGTGTGTAACGAACGGGTACATTTACGTAGATTTACTAATACGTACCTGTGATACCATGACGATATACCTACGTACAATTTATAATTGCTATTATCAAAACGTGGTCTTTCCCACAGTCATTATTTTGTTTTTTTTTTAGATTAGAGGTTATAAGATTATGTGATCGGGTTTTTTGAACACGCACAACAATGGATAAGTATTAAAATTCAGAGCATTTTTGATTTATTAATCTTAAAAAACTGGTAGTCTTTCAGTTTTCAATAAACACTTCTGAAACCATTTACTTACTCATTATTTTTCGGTCAGCGGCAGTCAGAACATGAAAAACTTCTATCAAGAAGCTGTAACGATTGACACATTGCGGAGACTGCCGAGAGGCGGAGCTTAGTATTTGCTTCATGAGGAGATCTTTGACAATTATTTAGTTAAATGGTCTAATGCTATTAGTAATCGATACAATGGCTTTAATAAGGTTTACATTGGGTAACTCAGAAACTGGACAATTTAACCAAATCAGGAGTCCATATTATTTAAAATTTCATCCTTTTTCGCAATCAGTATTGTTCCGAGTCTAATGACTGGTTTTAGTCTGATATAGTGCCAATATCACTTCTCCATCGGTCAAGTGAATCAGCTGAGACTGGTTGCTGAGTGTCCACGACTAACATTTAGTCTTTTATGCCTTTTTGTAGGTCGTACTCGTTTTAATAATGCAATCAACAAGTTAAATTTTTTTGCCATCAAAAAAATTGGTCTTAGATTTATCGGTCTTACGCTAACTCTTAACTTTTTAACTGTCACTTTGCAGTAGAAAGATTAAAAAAATATTGTTTACTGGATCTATCCCTAAGTCATTTAGATTGCGAAAAAAAAAAGTCTTTAGTCCAGTCTTTTTCTTTCTTAATATCCTCCTGACCGAATTTCGGTTACAGCGGCCAATCTCAACGGAGACCAGCCAATTACGCAGGAGATATTATAGTGCACAAGTGTGTGCGCAAACACAGGTGCAATCTCTATTCCCTCACTTGCCTTCTGACACGATCGGAGAGAGATCAGGCGCAGGGCCAACAGCTTTACGTCCTTTCCGAGGGACGGAGTAAGTGATAATTAATTTATAAAACGCACATAACTTACGAAAAGTCAGAGGTGCGTGCCTTGGGTTCGAACCCGAGACCACTGGCTTGCCAGTCAACGGTCACCACCGCTAGGCTATCACGACTCAACTTTCTTTCTTTATCGTATAAACAACCTGGTGTCAGAGTTTAAACCGCCCGTAGGCCTCTGATGTTAGTGTTTAGTCCAGTGACTCAAGATAGACTAAACAACAACAGCCATCAATCCATTCATATTGTTTAAGATATCCATCTAAATTCATAGTTGAACGTTACAAGAAACGAATGCGAAGACAAACCGAATTCGTGGTTTGAATCCCAATCAGTCAGGTACAAAGAAGTATATAACCCAAAATCTGACTAAACCTAACACATACTCTTAAGCTGCGAAACCCACAGCAATAATATTGATCTCTTGGTAATCAAAAGTGATAAAAACATGCAGTTTGTATTTTTGCTGGTCATCTTGAGTTGCATACTCTTTGAAGTTAGGGGATATCCTTACTTTTCTTCCTCGAGAAATATGGACAGTTGTAAGTTATTCTTTAGTTTTATTCTGATTATGTACCCGGTATAAAGACTCGCACTTGCTGTCAAAGTATTGGTTTTATTATATAGACCGTCTTTGTGCTTTGTTAAATTACTTACATGTTAAACTTTTCCCATATTAAAGGAGAAAATTGTAGTGTGCAGTGTGGAGCCACGTTTCTTTTTAAGGAAATAAATTTGATTATTTTCGCCTTTTAATATTAAGATTTAAATGTCAATCCTATTGTTTATCTGTACTTCAATCAAACGCAAACTATCTTGGTAATCTTAAAAAAAAATCGTCCACAGGGCCTGGTGATGCGGACCGTAATGGCATGGTGCTGAGCAGCTTTTACGATCCACAGAACAGTCGCCGTGCTATCCGCAGTGGACCAACCACCTTCTCTTTGAGGCAACCTTACACCGAGCTACCGCATGAACCAAGCGAATACCAAGCCATTCTTAGACGTCGACAAGCTCTGTTAGAAGTTAATGACACACCACCTCAACAAAATGAAATATACTATCCTCGAGAACCAGAAAATATCGCTGTCACTCCAGTTGAAACCACAGAATTTGTTAAGCCTGCAGAGAGTACTGAAGTTATTCCAACTACTAAATCTGTTACTATTCCTGAATTAGCTGAGCCCGAACTTGAAGAGCCTGTGCAAACTTCTAAAAAAGCTGTAAATAAGAAAACGCAAGTGAAAAGACCAATAGATGATGATGAAGATGAAAGTAACTATCCTAATATCCCTATGGGATCTTTTTTCCCTATGTTCTTCGGGTGGGGTGGCAGATCTGGCGGTAATGGCCCCATTGCTATTGCTAATTCGTTTAGTACTGGTCGTGCTGGTGCATCGACTAGCCATGCAATCGCTGTTGGAACACCCAATATAGAAAATAGAGTGTGAATATTTTTCGTACATTTTGTTATCAAAAACTCGAAAACTACGCTTCGAAATAAAGTCATTGAGCAATGTTCTGCCAGGTAATAAAACAAAACAATAAAAGCTTGTAAAAAGTATAATTGTTAGTGTGAATTGTTAACCAAGCTTCATGTTTTTATAAATATAGGTTTTTATAATGTTTTCCCTGTAGGTTATGTGTAAATAATCGCGCATCATAAATTTTATTGTACATTTAATAAAATCATATATGAATATTCTGTGGTTATTTATGTTTATCTACGACTAAACTATGCGCGAATGATAAGTAAATAGTAATGAGTAGAGCGAGTATAAGAGTGTTGGAACTTCTGCACCATCAATATCTGATAAAATTCTTTTCCTTGCGAGGAAAAGATGGATAACATGGAAATGTAATCCCTATAAATCGGATTATACGAAACCACATTAATAGATTCAAACTTAGACTCACGCCTGTATTCTCCAGAGGTACAACCTCTGGCAGAGGTGTATGCAGTACGCCCACGTTTCGCCGGCTATGTTGCTAAGTTCCATGTAATAGATGGGGAGCCTATTGCCACTAACTGGGCCCAATTCCAGGCTCTATGCTGCTACTGAGAATTTCCTAATGGGAAAACCTAATAACACTTTGCACTACCCGGGTATCGAACCAAGGGTCTCGTGCTCAGCAGTCGCACCACATTAATGTATCGTCAATATAACCTCAGTTAAATACCTGCTTCTAACTTACATCAGTGCCATCTACCAAAATATCTACTCTACTATCTACGCTTCAGATTAAGCGCCTGAGTCACCAAGTAGCAATTAGTTCACGATGATGAACTCGAGATGGCGTTTCATTTAGTTTATTTACTATGGTTATCAAGATAAATTGTATTGATTTAAATGTGATAGTAATTGCAATATTATCCTTGGTAAATATTTAATTGGAAAAATAGCACAATAACAAATCTCTTGTCGTCGTTTTCGTGGAAAGATCATCTACGATTTAGCGCAACATAATAGTACATAGCGCCAAATAATAGTACTTACATTGGACAGGGACACTTACCTACATGGGACATTCGAAGCCCAAGCCGCAGGCGAAGGATATAATGGCCCAACGTCATATGAATTGGCCTATAATTGTCGTATAACATACAATGTTTTTCATCGTAATACAAGGAAATAGACAACAGAACAACATACAATACAATAAATGTATGTAAATAAAAACAAAACGGCAGGATTCTTTCAAAAAACAAATTAGTTAATTGTGTCAAATATTGCATTTTACAGTATGGATTTTAAAAAATAACTATTACGCTCTAGGGTCTTATTTTCGATTTACTTTTCGCATTTCTAGCATACAATAGCCCATTTTACGAGCAATTATGATGAAAAATAGATTAGGTCCTTTTTAATTTGAAGATATATTGTATTACTTTATTGCAAGTTCCTTAACAACCAGGAAAGATTGCGAGTATTGATATGCGATCTTGCACTACGTTGCAATGAGTTTGTACCTAAATAAATTGGATTCACAGTAGCACCCTCTAACAGAGAAATAACAAACCTAGGAACTATGTTGATTAAATATATATTATATGAAATAAAACCATAAAACATGATCATAAGGTATGCCTATATCTGTAACTACTGAAGCTGTGTAAATAATTATGTAACATCATTTGAATTCTCTCTATAATTATAATTAGATTCCCAGTATTGCTTATTACGTGTGAAACAAATATAGTGTGTTAATGCTTTATATTATGTACAATTGTATATAAACAATACTATATAATATATGTACAAACTATATAGAAATATTTTATATTCCTAACTTGGTATTGAATTATGACGTTAATAATTATTTTAGGAGCCTATAAAGCACTGTTACGGATAAACAGTATTTTGAACCTTCAACTCTTTTAACTCTTTTAAAACATACTTTACTCAATTTTCAAAACACAAACATTTATTCACAAACGCCTATAGATATTTAGAGACTAAGTCGCGCTTTGCCTATTAATACCAATTTGTGCCACAGGGGAGACGTGCTTTGTAAATATTAAGCTGTAAGGAACTTGTTCCAAGGTTCAATTTTGTCAAATCCAGCAAAAAAGTTGAAGAGTGAAATACCTACCCTTTCTGCATTTGCATTTCCAGAACGGAATTTTGAAACATATGTCAAATACACAGAATATAAAACACCAAAACCAACAAAAACTGGTTTCTTATTTCTGTGGTCAAATAGTAGAAAGGAACAACTTTTTAACGGATATAATTCGCGTTTTTATTTTGATAATACAATCCTGACGTTTCGAGTACTTTGCAGCACTCGTGGTCGCAGGCAGTCTGCCTAATCTATATCCGTTAAAAAGTTGTTTCATTATGTTGAGTGTTCGCGAAAGTTTGAGACTATATTAGTAGAAAGGAATCAAAGAAATTTATAACTATAAATTTAAAAGCCCTCGAAAAAATTTAAAAATCCGTTCAGGAGCATCGATGCCACAGACAGACACACAGACATGTCAAACTTATAATAGGTACCCCTCTTTTGCGTTGGGGGTTAATAAATACCTACAAAGCAGAGATTAGCGTAAACCAATTGTAATTAATGAAGTACAAAAATTAAATGGCAAATTTTATTCATATATGAATGATGAAATGAACAATAATAATTAATATTTATTAGTAATATACATAATTATAAAATATAACAACTTGAAAATATAAAATGTACACTTAACTCTATAGCAGTTTATAATAATTTACACTCTCTCCTCAGGTCTGGGGGCTCCGTAGGCAGTCGCATGGCTTGTGGCTACTCCACCTCGGCCGGTGCTGTAGGCATTCGCAACTGCTGTAGGTCCACTAGGGCCACCTCCAGAACGTCCGCCCCAACCGAAGAACATTGGGAAGAAGGTACCAGCAGGCATTTTAGGAGAATAATCCTCTTCGTCTTCATCGTCAATTGGCCTCTTCACCTGTTTCTTCCTGCTCACTGCCTTCTTTGGTTTCTGAATGGGCTCCTCTTCAGGCAGTTCCTCAACTTCAGGCTCAACTAGTTCTGGAACAGGTACAGATTTTGTGGTGGTGGGGGCGAGTTCAGCTTTTTCTGTGGGTTCAGCAAGTTCAGTGACCTCAGTAGGGATGAATTTAGGATTTTCCGGCAGTTGAGAGTAGTAGACTTCGTTTTGCTGTGGACTTTGTGGGATGAAGTTGGTTTCCTGTGGTGTTTGGCGGCGCCTGTCGGGCAGGTAGTACTGGCCCGACTGTTGAGGAGTAGCTTCGGCTTCAGGTTGTCTAAACATGAAGGAGGCCATACCAGCTCCGACAGCGCGAGGATTGTAGTACGGGTTGTAATAACGGCTCAGCGCCATGCCACCACGATTGGCATCACCGTAAGAAACTGTGGAAGAAAAAGTTTTATCACTTAATTTTTTTTTTCTTATTAATTGTCAATCAGTAACAGTCAATCCACCCTGTTAGAATAGCTTTAACAAGGTCAAATGTCGTGATTACTAAAATAAATAATAAAGACACATTGAAAATTCATGGAGTATTATGAAGAGCCCAATAAAGTTTATTAAATTATATTGGGTTGGATAAATTAATTTACAAAGATTCATAATCCTCCTACCCTTATTATTCCCAAAGTTTAATAATGAATTAATTAATTTAAATAATCTGGGCTTATCGTTACTATAAATAATTATAATTATTACGCAAATAAAAAAAAGGTACTCACTAGAATCAACATTTCCGTAAGAGGGGTAGTAGGCGTACGGATATCCACTAGCTTCGAACAGTGCGCAACATACGATCACCAGAGAAAATATCGACTTCATTTTTTGTATAATTTTAATGACTTCTGTAAACTATTTGATACCCTTTGTGGATCAAAGGGTGTTGTGTGTCAGGCTGCCTGTGAGTTTGTGTTGACTAGAGCCAGACTACGCGTTATATAGTCCATTCAGTCTGGACTAATTGGGATGCAGGGCACGGACGCCCGGCTTGCACCCGCGCGGCTTTGACCACTGTACAATATTCGGCAGAGTTCTGACCGTTAAGAGACTGGACATCCTAGAGGAAACCTGGTCATGCGCAACACGTATCTCCATTAGGTTGGTAAACCGTTGAACTTTTTGTTTTGGTGTTTTTTGCATTAAACTGCACTAATATTGGCTTGATGACTCAGACTTTTACAGTAGTAATAGGTTTAGATTCGAAGAAAATTGGTTGCTAACACATCTTTGACATTCTTTATTCTCTTCTTTTGAAGTGTTTCAATCGAGTTTTTTTTTACTAAAGTACCACGCAATACTAGATCGTAATATTAATATACCTGTAGGTACCTTACTTTATTTTTATGGTCTAGCCTTGACGCTAACGAATTATTTAATTAAAACCTAAATTTAATATTATTTTTGTCATTGATCATTATTTTGGCTTTAATAAAACAACTGACTGATGACGACTGTCATAAAAATAATTTAAAAAATCTGTTAAGAGGATTGACATCTTAATCTTACTGCAAAGCTTCCAATACTTAAGGGTAACGTATAAATTTCAATATACATAGTAAGCTATCTATCTTCTCTATCTTTAAAAATATTATTTAGTTCCAAGTACATTATTTTATGAATTTATTAGATTTTGAAAACTACATGCCTATAACGCATTTTTTCTGTGCAGTGAACATAACGGAGTCGTTACGCTCGGGTCGGTGACGCTAAATAGGATTAACTCGATTATAGTAGATTTCAGCCTAACGAGGTTCATTAATATCATTATTAAAATTACTTTTCACGCTGAAGATGGACACTCATATGTTTATATCAATTCTGTAAGTTCTCACTTTTATCATGTGGCTTTTCATAAATACGCTCATTTTTTCATAACTCTCAATTACTGGCGCCGTCACATTTGCCCGGTACACAAGGACTACAAGTGCTGCTATGGAAAGCAGTAGCGTCTAAGGCCCTCAAAAGGCGCAAAAATAATACTTTTGACAGCAAACCTATTTGAGCCTTTTGAGGTTAAGAAAAAATGCAATATATTTTTTAGGATATTTAGTCCACGATTATTATTATTAAGTATGTCTTGGTTTTTTTTTTGTAGAAGCAACTTAGGACCGAAATGATGGCTGCCTAAAGTGCCTAGCCCAAAGCTTAGCATAGTAATTTAACGTGCTAATTCTGCCAGTTGTTTACTGATTGGTCTACCAACTGGTCCCGATCTTTTAATTAAGGAAGGTTATTTTTATTTTATATTTTTCCATATAAATAGGTAGTTTTATGTTTTATGTAAAGCCTACAATAATAAATTAAAATAAATTAAGTTTATACTTTTAAATTATTTTTGTTTACATCAGTTTGGAATCCATTGCGTACCGTACCTTGCAGCTATTTATTACCACAATCGTGTGAATCTGCAACACAAAGTGCCATAAATATGGAAAAATCGAATTGTTCGATGCTCGTACGCATCATGTTGCGTTTACGAACTCACTGCATAAATCCGACTCTACGTGGAATGACAAAAGGGTTCATTCATGAAGATTTATAACGTAAGTAAAGCAATGTTTATTAGATTTTTAACTACTACTCAGAAACTTGGAATGGTATAAATTACGAGTTATGACGATCGCGGAAAATAGTATTTGAAAATATTTTTGCTATGGCAATACAAAACTAATATGATTTACAATTGTTTTGATTGTTTGTGAGATATAAGTTCACTTGGCAAACTTCCGCAAAAGGATATTTTCAAAACTTCGTAATATCTTCGGATCATGTGATTAATGAATTATTTAACTAATTGAGTTTCTTAATTCTTAAGTAAAACTAAAGTGCCTACTTAAATAATTACAGTAATTTTATAAAATGCCAGGAGTTCTTACAGCCCATCTATACAATTTAATTCACCTGTTACTATCCAGTTAATTTGATTATTTATAATATTTCCTGCATCGAATGTTAAGAAGGTCCCCAAAATCGTAATCCCTCTGCAACGTCAATCAAATATTTCCCAAGAAACTATTTTATGTATTCGCGGTGCCGATAGAAGCTAAACGCATGTTTAAAATTTGTAAGTAATATTATAATCTATCCATATTTGTATTTCAGCCACGTGAAAAATTTGAGGTACTAGTGTAGCTAAGCCGGCGATACTATCTCCCGCTTTGTCCACTACATCGACGTCGATAGCATCGGTGCCCACGGCATAAATTCCGTTAAAATGTTCATAACTGTCAAATTTGCTTGTTGCTCCTTGGAGATACTGTCGTGGATTTATGCCGGAAACGTCGTGTCTTGCCCATTAGTATGGCCAGCAGGCCACCCTGATTCATGCTCTGCAAGACCCATGTCATGTACGAACACCTGTACGAAGTCGTAACGTCTGCCGGCCAATGTCAATATTCAACTTAGGTCTAATGCTAATCCAATCGTATCATCAACCTATGATAGATTTATTATAAATAGAACTGGTACAGATAGGAAAACAAGGACTCAGTTTTTAACAGCAGTTTTATGGATCAATTTAGAATAGAGGCTTAAATTTTATTTCTAAAACAGTTCCAAAAATATTAATTATACTAGAGCATACTCCAGAAATTCGTGACCAAAAACTTACGTTACAATTGGTTCGGCGAACTGCATTTGAATACGGCCTCGACAGACATTCTGACTACAACGCGCCTGTCAGATGGTGCGATACGCAATGTTGATTGCCTGATATTACTGCTAAAGAGACAGTGCAAGGAACTTCCAAAAACCGCTATACTTACATTCAGTGTTACCTTTTTAGAGTTTTGTTATAATACTTTGATCATTGGTTTTAAATATACAATAAACATTTTAATTTTAATTAATTTAAAACTTCTATGGAATCCAAACACTAACGTTCCAAATTTTTATAGAAAAAAAATTGATTTTAAATATATTGAAAATTTTATAAAAATCTAAGAGTAATATTTACTTCCTATGTTTAAATATTCACTTACTTTAGGCTAATTATACCCTTAATTTAATCCTAAAAATCATTAACATTGTAAAACGAGAAACGCTTGGTTAAATAGGTTTTCATCTGAATGAAGATAATCATAACGAAATATGTACTTACTACTTTTGAATATATTATAGATGGATCTAGACTTGAAATAAACGTTGCAAATATATTTTAATCAAAAGCCGTAGTATGTATATTTACAACATGCATGAAAATATGCAAATGTACATTTGAATTAAAATTCTACCGATTGGGGATAATGGATAGTATTATAATATGAGAACTTATTGTTATTAGTAAAGTCGAAAGGGACGTGCTGTCCCCTGTGAGATCCGGCAAGGGTCATCAGCAGCCACAGGACGATTGATAAATCTACGGAGTTTTGACGGTGACTGGGTGACTCTTGAGGACAAGACAATATAAAGACAATTGCCAACCTAAAACCAGTTAATAATAATGGTTTTTAAAACATTGAAATTTAAAAAATATTGTTTTAGTTGTACTCTATGTACTTCCAATTATTATAATTCCGTATTATCCGCAGAACTATCGGCACTATCATTGCCTAATTCACGTCCCACATGTCGACAATCTCCCGTGCCAAGTCAAAATTCAATCAATTATTGTTATTACAAACCCGAAATTTTCCACTGCAGGGCCAAAGCACTCTCACTCATTAGAGCTGCTGAAAACCAATCTTTATTTAAGGAGTCAAGAACTTCCAATTAACTTCGAGAAACCGTGCTCTTGTGATCTTACCTTCAAGCCCATTAAATTTAAGATGTTCATATCAATCATCATATCGCAAGCAATATCGTCCTCAAGTTCATAAATATTATGGTGCTTAAGGTGGCCTTAAAAAGATTAATTTTGGGTTCTCCTTAATGGGTCAGAATTTATGTCTTTCTGACGGCAATCCTTTTGGTGTTAAGGTTAAAAATCACGCAAAATCTATTCTTTGTATTACATCCATCATGTTTGTAATGAGTTTATTCTTATCACGGTTCTATTTGCATTCACGCTTCACCCTGTACAGAATTTTAAAGAAATGTTTAGCTAGATATTTTACGCTAGTAGGTAGGTATAATAAATTTGAGTTAGATAGATACTTGGATAATTTCGTTTTATATTAAAAAAATATACATTAATATAAATGTCGATTTCAACGCATAAACAGGTTTATTTTTAATAAAATATAAACCTCTTACAGGAAATATAATATCTTTACATTACTCCTGACAATTTTAATAATTAATAAAAAAATCATAGAAAAACAAAAATATATTCTAATTAATAATAATTCTACATGCGGGACGCCAGTAAGGAGTAATCAGTTAGTGCAATGCAAAACGCAGAAACCGAGCAAAGAGGATATGGGCAATAAGACGCCTAGATGCCCTTTTAAAAAAATATACTTGTAAAGAAAGTAGCTAAATATGTGCATCAAAATTGTATTACAATAGAACAGCAATCGTACGCAAATACAGCTCAAAGTACAATCGCCTACTTACAAAAGCACAAAGCTCATGACGTCGTCGCACCCTTTGAGTCTGTCTATAGTCTGGCTATTGAATGCATATCTCTCACCCATCTTTACGTCAGGCGTGTACAGACAGACATGACATTTTCCTGTTCTTTGTGTATCAACATGTTCATTTGCAAGTATTACGTGCCTAAGTTTACGATTAATTTTGATTTGTTGATGTAGATCAATACAAGTGTTGAATTTTTTATTTTTATCCTCTTACGCACTTGTCACCGCATGAGTCTGTTTGCATTATTTATAATGGTCATTGTGGTAAGTTTTTATTAAAACAACGTTTTTAACCAAGCTTTTATTTTGGAATATCAAAACTAAACGTTTATACAAAATTGGGTGTATGTGTTGTTGATCGTTGAAGTTAGTAGAGTATCTGGAGCTAATCCTAGATGTCGATTCAGATTATGTTTTTCCTAAAAATGCTTTGTCATCGAAAATGAACCAACATACAAAAATATAACAACTGCACCAACATACAAAAATATAACTACAAGATAAGAGGAAGTGATTTGATTCTTTTCAAGATTTGATCTAATCTTACTAACATATAGACATTTCATTTAAAATAGAATCTGGCAATAAAAATACTGCTAAATGAAGATTTTTTTTCATTACTGCTGCTTACTACTCCATTTTGATTGAGACTTCACATTAAATTCATTTATGTTCATTTTGATTTCATAAGGTATATTAAGCAAGAATTATATTAAGAAGACTCTGGCGCTTACAAAAACTTTTAAAAACTAAAAAATGTAAGTATAGTTTTTGTTAGCTCCATCGCGAGGAACATTATTTTTTAGTCGGTACATTATCAGTTCAACTTTTTCTCTGACGACAGTTGTCTGCTATTGTGCTGATATGACGCACAAGGCGCTGGCCGTTTGTATTATTGCTTTATTATATCATTAACTACTCTTAATAACATTGATTTTTACTCTCGTTATTCGCAATACTCTTCAAGCTGTACACTAGAACTTCTTATTCAATTCACGTGTATAACATTTTTTAATTTACGACATCATTGATACCTCGTGATTAAAAATGCTTAGTGCGTTTTAAGATTTTTTACTATTCACAGTTGTTATAAATTTAGTAAAAACAGTTGCAAATAATAGAGGAGTATAAATCCTTGACGAGGTCAACGCTGATTTTTTTCTATATCTAATACTCTTTGTCCACCTAAGCTATAAATTTTTGCTTAGACAATAGGTGTACGGAACGAGCTATTAAATGAATAATCAATTGTACTTTTTTACTATGCAGATATTGAAAACAAAACATGTATGCATTTTAATTGATTTTATGGCTTCTTTTAAATATTTTGTGCAATTATGTTTGCTGATTACAAATGAGATCGTCTACATAAAATAAAATTCGTATGCAACTCAATCAGTCAGGTTTGACATCACAAATGCTCATCTTTCAGTTAATGTACAAACACAACAATGGATTTAAATATTCAGAGAATTATAAAATAGAACTGATATCAACTTGGGTGGCACTGAGTGAAACAGAGCATCAATATGTCATTTGAAACCTTCATAGTACTTTACATTTAGATTGTATCAAGTTGATGTGATGAATTTTTTTGTAATTTTTTTTACATGTTTTAGCTCATATTAGCTTATCAAATAATTATATTTGATGTGATGAAGCTAAAGTTAAGCTTTTGGTGCAGAGTTTGTTAAAATTTAGTGGCGGAGGTTCTATAGAACTCGATTCCTACCTCCGGCCCAATGCAAATGGCACAGAAAATAAAGCCTACTGACTGTACCTTACAGGGCTTACCACGAAGCAAGGGCTTCCCTCTTGGAAAAATTCACCCTGTGCCACTGATATACACTTTTCTCGATGGAAATAATGACTAACCATACCAGGTACTTATATTTTTTTAATTTAACCAGTTACGTAACGAACCAACTTTTTTGGAATGAGAAACTAAAAATTGTGGACAATTTGAATTCTGATGGTTGCACTTACCGCTTTCAAAATTAACATTCATGTTACTAGGAAACAGTATAAACTTTAATTAAACGTAGTTTTGCCATGGTAACAAATCATTTGGCGGTGGTCATTGAAATAGCTTGATTCTTGGAAGTCATAATGTGGTATCAGGTCTCCATACCAATTGTTATCAGCAATGATTCGTGCGCTTCGGCTAGAGTCCGTAACGGTGGCGAGTCCTCTCAGTTCTAATGGTGATTGTATGCAAATACTGTTTTTGACTGACAGCACACATGACGCTCTTTTTTGGTGGAGTTGTTTATTTAAAACCTATCAGTTAGACAGTATTTTACAATTTATACATTAAAATTATATGGACTTCTTACGTAAGACTCTTTACCTGTAATTTGAATGTATAAATTGTAGAGTACAGTTTTCTTCCGCCTACTTATGTCTTCTGAGAAGAACCTTCGGTACATACATCTCTAAAAAACCTTCCCTCTTACAATTCTATAAGTAATTCCTTATTTAAACAAAATGCTAAATCATCTATCAATTTATCTCATAAAGTAGGAAGATTACAGGACCTCATTAGTAAAAAGGAAGATTATAATTACAAATATCAGGAGATGGTTGCATCGTGTAATTTTTTTCTGTTTGATGGAAAAAAATTACACGATGCGACCGTCTCCTGATTCCGACGTCTAGCAGCAGATGTGACGATTAATGAATCAGTTACAGTAACATTTAGAAAATAGATTCTCCAATAGAGATAGACTCCAATAAAGCTGCACTCTGTACAAGATGGAATATTAGGAGTCGAAGGTGAATTTTCAACTTGTAGAGAAACATAAGCTATGTTAAAAATCCCGAGCGGAGATATCCCTCAAAGTTTTGGGTAATCATTTTAAATCACTCTGTATAGCGACCCAAGCACGCGGACTCGCGCTGTACGTTATGCGTGACGCGTGCTCAACTCAATTCGATGCGCACACGCAACGAGCATACGATTAGATAAACTACTTTTCATCTATTCCTAAAGCTGCTATCTTGTTTAACATACCTATTATTTTTATACGTAACATTAACATAAATTTGTATTAGTCATAGTCGAGATGATTGAGTGTAGTGATATCCAAGTGGTATTACTGGCAAGTCAAAAGGCATCAGGTTCGAACTAACGGCCTCCGACTTAGACATTAAATAAGTTACATTAGTACACGCCAGGTTCGAATCTACACCCATGTGTTTGCAAAGCGGATCTGTAACCAATGTGCCACCACGATCTTGGTACACGGTACACCAGCAGTGGCGTGCCTAGTACTTAACAACAGTGCAACCTCAACAACCTTTTCAAAGGTTATATTGAAGTAAAAAAATACATAGACTCACGGCTGTATTTCCAAGAATGTATCGTTATAGGCACATCCCTGTATAATATCTGTCTTTTTAATATGTATCTTTATTTCTAATTTATATCTCAAAGAGATTAGCCATGTACGCAGGAATATATTATAGTGTACAAGTGTGTGCGCGCACAGATGCACCCTCTATTGCCTCACTCTCATAGTCCGATGGGACGGCAATCCGACACGACCGTAGAAAAACCAGGCGCAGCGCCAACGGCTTTACGTGATTTCCGAGTCAGGGAGTAAGTGATAATTCATTTATAAAACGCACATAATTTATGAAAAGTAAGAGGTGCGCGCCTTGGGTTTGGACCTGAGACCACTGACTTGCCAGTCAAATCATCACTAGGCTATCACGACTCGATCTAGGCTATCCTAGATCGAGTCGTCATAGCTAGCGTAGCACGTCCCTGTATACAGATGTTCGAAAACTATTAAATTAATCGCTTTGTCTAAAACAGGACGATGTCGTTTTCGTAAACATGTATAAGACACAGGCAGCTGACAACGATGGACAACTTTATAGAGGCGAGATGTTCAGACGGTTCGTGTTGCCAATTATATAAGTGGCGCCGTTTACGTCAAATAAATAAGCCACCTATTTGCCTTTTAGAAGTGTTGTACGGTACATCAGTGGTAGTTACCACATTATTATGCACCTTGATGTAGAAGTAATAAGCGTAATTTTCCAATAGCACTATTAACATTAACGCTGTTGACTATTCTGTACTGGCTATTGTACTAATATGGGGTTTAATTCCTCTTACTTAGTCCACTGATAGGCTTTATATACTAGATAAAAAAATAGAACAGAATTTATAAGAAAAATCAATGGAAGGAGAGGAAAAGGTAGACCAAGACAAAGTTATGTTCAAAGATCAAAGAAAAAAGTCGCGACGTGTAAGGAGGTCAAAGAATTGGTTCGTAATAGCACGTAATCACGTAATAGGGAGAGCTAGAAGAAGCTGCACCAATAAAAGAGTAACTCTCAAATTGATGATAAATTAATAATGCGTTGATGATCGCAAGCAGTAATAGCTTAGTGATAGTCGTGATAGCTTAGTGGTGGTGACCATTGACTGGCAAGTCATAGGTCTCAGGTTCGAACCCAAGGCGCGCCCCTCTGACTTTTCGTAAGTTATGTGCGTTTTATAAATTAATTTATCATTCTCCATGCCTCGGATAGCACGTTAAACTGTTGGCTCCGATTATCAATTGTAGATCTTTGACAGTCGTTATAGGTAGTCAGAAGCCCGAAAGTCTGACAATCAGTCTTACCAAGGGGTATCGTGTAACCCAGTAACTGGGTTGTGGAGGTCTGATAGGCAGTCGCTCCATGTATAACACTGGTATTCAGCTGCATCCGGTAAGACTGGAAGCCGACCCCAACAGAGTTGGGAAAAGGCTAGGCAGATGATGATCGCAAGCAGTAATCCGAATGATTTTAGAACTAGAGGATTTAGAGTGTGATGGATATCATACTTTACATTTATCTTTCAGGGCTCTAAAATAAGAGAAATTTAATTATTTTTCATTATCCTAACCTGAAAAACCCGTCATTGTTCACGCGGTACCGAATTCAACTGTCAATTTTACTTCTTTTACAAAAAAAACACAAATTAATTATAAAATCTGATGGAAAGCAATAACACTTAACGACAATGTTATGCTCTCCTTGATTTCTTTGAGCCAATATCAATCAAATTGTCTAATCTATAAAATGTCTGATCTATTTATGTAACCTTGTAATTCGATGCAAATCAATCCAGACTATCAGTTCAACCTTTATCTGTGTTTTCGTGACAGTTTTTTTAAATCATTTAGATTTTGCAGGTGGTTCACGTTTCCTACAAGATTTGGATTTATATTCTGTTCTAGTTTGCTACGTTCACGGCGCCATTATACTCCAATTTGTGCTCTAGTGATCATAAAATTGGAAAATTATGGTCAATTTGACGGCAGAAAAAAAAGATTTAGAAGTCAGCTATGTGAATGGAATACTCTAGGTTTCCTTCATTCATGTGAGTTTTACCGACTTTTTGAAGTATTACTTTGGGGTTCATTGTTAAACATGACACATCGAGAGTCGCTATAATTCTGTTGATCATCAAAACTGTTTTTACATGTCACGGAAAATAGGCTGCCTGTATGAATGTGAGATTCCATCTACCTTTCTACGCTTGTGAGGATGTATTTGCCATTGATTGGGTCCAGTTAGTAAAATCATTTGGGATCGCGTTATCTACTCAAGTGATAAAACCAGAGAGCAAATAAAAGCTTTGTTTATTTGTCACATAAATAAAAGAACGTGTGGCACTCGAGGACTGCCCCGGTAAAGCTTTTAGCATAGGATTTTTTATCAACTTATGCAATTATTTATTTTTTATTTATGCAGTCAATAGCTTAAAAACTTAATACAAAATGACGTCTTGAAAAATCTAAGCAACTAATTAGTTTTCGAAATTCAAATGTTTATATTTCAAAATGTTTTGTTTTTTAATGTATTAACATAAAATGTACCTTATTTGTTAGTAAATAAGGTTTTAAACACTTCTGCAATAAAGGGTGTTAGGTTTTATTTTCGTTACGAAATTTTTTGATTCGGACACCGCGCTCAAAGCCCGCGATAAAAGCTATGCAATAGCTTAACTATGAAAAACGTACAAAACACAAGGCAAATTGAAACACAATATCAAATACAAACATGCGTATATATGACACGTTTAAGCATTTACCACTTGTTTACTTCGTAGGTAAATTGCGTGATACCTAATGTTGTACATTATGTATTCAACAGTTGTAGGCCGGATGTGGTTTTAAACAGAGTATTTATATACATACGAAAATAATAGGCTTTAGAATTGAGTCATGGGATCATGTCGATCATCCTTCAATGTCTAAACTAACGCTCTTCTTAAATAGGTGTGTCATTGTTTAAAAAACGTTAACATTGTTTTAATAATTCCTTACCGTTGCGAAGATTTCAGGATAGAAATGTATTTCAAATAATATTTCTGCTATACTTACAACCCGAAACCTATACTTGTAATACACACATAGCCTGTATCAGTCCACTGCTGAAAATAGGCAGACTCATCTCATCACTTATTTTGTGCGCTCATTAGAAGATGTTTGCCCTTAATCGCCACGCTGGGCAAGCGGGTTGGTGATCGCAGTAGCAGATGGATACTATTATTCAGTAGGATGCTGCTGCCCATTCTCCAGATTTTCCTTTGTCGCTTATTACGACACCCGCGGGATGAATAGGGGTGGTTCTATTCATAAACCGGAAACCACACGGCACACAAACATTAATGAAAAAGGTAATTATTAACATAAGATTATTCTAACATATTAATTACTGGGGTTGATCAAAATCAGAACCTGATACATATTGCTTTTTCCATAATAAGAAAAAGTAACTTCAATTATCCAGCTGTACACTACAAGCAATTATACATCCATCTTTAGAAGGTTTTGGTTACAAAACAAACCTGTTAATTGGCCTATGACTCGTCGGTAATTTCTTGCATCATTAACTACTAAACCTTAGATCTATAGACTGCAATTTACTTCGACTTTACTTTTCTATAGGTTATATAGGTACTTAGCTATAAGTATACCTGCAAGGTATTTAGTAAATGATCTTCGCATTCGTCTGAGCACGCACTAAGCAAGCCTAAGTTCACCAAATCTACGACTTACCAAAAACTTAGGCTATTAATTTTTTTCACAAGTTTTACTTAAGTTAAGACTAAGTAAAGTCAAAGTACGCTCTATAGTATAGATCTCAGCTTAAGAACTCTCTAGTTAGAGAGTACAAATAGTTATTTGTGCAACAAGAGAGCAAAGTCGTTTTTTTGCTGCGAGTGCTGATTTTGAATCCTGAGCTAGCGAAGGATTCAATGATTGACTCACGAGCGTAGCGAGTGATTCTAGATAATAGTAGTTTATAGTAGTTCTAGATAGAAGATAATAGTAGTTTATGTAGGTAACTGTCACATTAATAGTATAGGTACACGAGTGTTTTAATACCTAGTTATGTGTAGTTTCATACACTACTTTATCTACACTCATAAAAATAGGTAATTATTAACCTAATAATATAAGGTCATTTACCTTGATAAAATTTTCTTAATTTTTGTGTTAAAAGATGTTCTACATTTTCGTTGCTGCTAACTAATTGCCAGGAGGAGTTAAATTTTTCTTATTATTACTGACATTTTCAGAATTTTTTTAGTCCAGAATAAGTTTTTATACCGATAGTAACACAATAATCAAAAGTAAACAAACATTATTTAGAACATGGCGCCCAAACTCAGTTCACCGCGCATGCGCCCTGACGTGCGCCACCACAGATAACATGCAGCCGCTATTAAAATGGCATTGAAAACTCCTTGGTCAAGCCGAAAGTGTACTTACTGTTATAGAAAAAAAGTTATTTTATAGGATTATTTTGTTCAGAAAACTGCTTATCATAAAATTGAGTGTGAAGGTTTCGAATTGTATGATTAACCCAAGGCTGAATAAGATATTTGCGGCTTTTTGAAAAAAAATAATTAAAAAGTTACTTTGTCTCACTAGGGAGCAAAATCGCATTTTGCTCACTGATTTCAAGCAGCAAAACCTACATGTTTGAGCTACTGAAGTGAAAAATAAATTATAGTACTATCTTTGTTCGTTTATACACCTACATAATAAGATTTTTTATGCTTTTGTACGCTTCGTGGCCCTGTGCGGTGATTATCAGATAGCCCTGCCACTGCCAACATGCAATAGGTCAGTGTAATGGAGTACGACCTGATCTCATCCAACTCGATTCAATCAGAGAAATTTTGCCTAGCTGTGAGGCAGTATATGTATATCAGCTGATTCTTTTTTGTACACCTATTAATAATTACTCCTCCTACGTCCTGGCAACAGGCAACAGGCTAAAGTTAATTAAAAATAATAAATAAATCATCTTTTTGTACCTGTCCAACCTTCTTCTTTTTCTTTTTGTCCTGTACAACGTTAATATAATTACTCCTCCTACGTCCTAACATTAAACAGGCTAAAGCTAATTAAAAATAATAAATAAATAAGTCATCTTTATTTCAAACACAAAATTCATAGAGCATGGACATAATTTAAATTTCAATTAAAAATTATTAAAATGAAAACAATTATAAATTCACAATTACACATTATACATTTATGCTGAAGTTTGGAGCCAGTTTTTATACATGTCAAACGAGAATATTCTAATAAAGAACAAATAGATAAAGAAATGGCTTTAAAGACTCGAGTCGAGAAGTGCCGATGGATGACCCGGCGAATGCCGAAAGATGCCGACAAATGCCGATGGACGTCCCAGTGGCATGCGAGCAGCCGATAAATGTCGCGGCCAGATTCCAAAATGTACAAGTTGAATGCAAATATAAATTTCAGTCCAAACACTAGGATTTCCTATAATGCATTATATTTCCAATCAGCCTTGCTTCAACGCGTGCTGATCGGTATAAATCTTGCCATAAACTCTATTCGAACTGTAAATATGACATACATTTATTATAAACAAGTTTATTTTATATAATCTACACAAATAAGAACTATTATTAATTAATATTTATTAAGAACTACACTCTTATTTATTAGCCTAGCAGATAACCTAAATGTTTAGCCTCTGCGACTCTAGCGCCATCTTGCAGACTGGTCTGTGTGTTGGTGTGTGCTTGTCGACTGGACGGAGACCTGACTTGCAGCACAGACTCCACCACCACCTCCTCTACGAATGGCTTGCTATCGGCATCTGAAATAGTTTTATTAATTAATTTATATATATTAATAAATTTACGACTAAATTTTTTAGTGTCATGGGTACTAATTCTCTTGCATACGCTCTAAACTAATTTAGACTCGCTATCTCTCTTTCTAACAGAGATCATTAGAAAAGGATAGGAGATTTTTACAGCTGCCAAACTAGTCCATTTGCGTGATATCAACGAGAATTTAGTCGGCATGTCTTATAGGTCTCGTCTAATTTCACGTCAATTGCAAGCACGTACACTAATTTGACAGCTCTAATTTGATAGTTCAATTTGCTGTCTTTTTCGATGGTGTTTATTAGAAAGAGATGAAGATAGACTAAAATTAGTTTAGCGGGATGTACAAGAGAATCAGCAACAATATCAAAAACACTAAAAATCTTAGTCGCTTGGGCAATCTCTTTTACCCAGTGAATGGCATTAATTCTCACAATGAATCACAGTTCGCATAAATAGCGTTTCATTAGATAACTTGGTGATAATAACCTTGATAAAAGCAAATTAACTAACTGAAATCACAATAACAAGACCACTAAGGCCCTTTATCCTTCAACACCGAGAAATGAGACGCAATAGGAAATCAATTGTTACTCAATTGTCTACGCAAGTCAAAGATATAAGTATAAACGTAGATAATTATAATAATGATAATAGACCAATCCGTTTTATCACAATATAACACAATAATATAAAACTATAGTCTGTAATAGTCCTGCATCAACCAGGGACGATCCATGTCATCCTACAATGCAGCAGTACCTACCTCCTGGTAGTATCTCCATCGCACATTTTAGAATAAAATTCACAAAAGGGCCATAGTCTGTTGGACCAGTGCATTTTAATCCATGCAGTCAATTTATACTACTACTTCGTAGTAAGGCGGTGATAGGGATGCACGGATGCACAGGGCACAGACCCTAGAGAGGTGCAGAAATTACTAGACCAGGATTCAGTTTTGGGTCTTGCATGGGCGCGGTTAGAGAAGCTCATACCGGATGGGTAAAAAAACTATAGTTACGGCACTGGACCTGGGTCCCCAGGCAAGCCTTTTAGCCGGTCTCTTTTCTAAGAAGAAGGTCCGTGAAAGAGAGAGACATAATAATTTTAATTGCCAGTTGAAGAGCAGTCTAACCTTCATGGAGAAGTCTGGCAAGAAACTTCGCGGTTTTGTTTTCATAACTTACAATATTTGGTTAAAATTAAATTATTCACAGAAATTACGACTTACTAAACCATATTTCTTTTGATAATATTGCCAAATTAGCCGTTCAGATAAGCCATCGGCAAACTTAACTATATTAAAGAGAATCTTAAGACTTGATAACACCACTATCAGGACATCTCCATAAGCATGACATGCTCAAGCACAGCATTTAATTATTATTAAAACTTGCGATCACTTTATCGCAAGTATTACTTAGTATGTTCAAGTGAACTACGTGCGGTGAATACAAATTGTTACAAATACAATGACAGATATATTAGAAACTATTATGAATACGATCTGTAATACGCACCGTTGGTCCCAGTCTGCAGTTTTGACTTCGCTGGAGCTGCTGCAGTTAGGTACAGGATGGTGAATAAAGAAAACAGCAGTAGGGCTCGCATCTTGACGCACGCGCAAAGAACACTGCGCGAACGACGCTGTGTCAATTACATCTGTCGATTGCGTTATTCTGCAACTTGTTATTTTTACATTTACTTTTAAATCTAGAATACTAGCGTAAGTACACGTTCACCTATGTAAATATCTGTGTAAGTACTTACTTATAATAATATCATAACTATGTCGTGATGTAATGGGCGCACAGTCACTGAATTTGTTTTAAGGGAAACTCACGTACACCAGTCAACATTTTATGAGTTAATAACGGGTCAGGTTGTTACGCCACTGTAAAGGATTTTAGTATTATTGACTATACATATATCTGTATTGAATATTAAGTTGTAGAAATTAGCATTTAAGTAGTTTGAACTAGGATATGAACTTTGGCGCTATGGCAGTTTTACAAACAAAAACCACGTGTATGCTAAGATTGTTTTTTAAAGTTCATCAGGGTAAATGTTGTGATTCTAATATAATTAACTTGAACTCAATGAAATATAGGTAATATAGAATAGAAAACATTTTAAATTCGATAAGAAACAGTAGCGGCACAACAAACAATTAAAAATAAATACAAATCACGGAATACTAGAAACAAAATTAATAAAGAGGAAAAAAAATCATAATTATTATTGAAATAAATATCTGACAAATTATTTAAAGTATAGTTATTCTGGTTTTTTCTTGTTTTTCTGCTGACTTGATTAAATCCATGTTTCGTTTTATCATCATCATAATACATAGGATATGTATTTATCTCCCAATTCTCGTGTTGCCTAGTCGTGATAGCCTAGTGGTGTTGACCGTTGACTGGTAAGTCAGAGGTCTCAGGTTCGAACCCAAGGCGCGCACCTCTGACTTTTCGTAAGTTATGTGCGTTTTATAAATTAATTATCACTTACTCCGTGCCTCGGAAAGCACGTAAAGCCGTTGGCCCTGCGCCTGATCTCTCTCCGGTCGTGTCGGATTGCCGTCCCATCGGACTATGAGAGTGGGGAAATAGAGAGTGCACCTGTGTTTGCGCAAGCATTTGTGCACTATAATATTTCCCGCGTCGATGGCTAATCTCCGTTGAGATTGGCCGCTGTGACCGAAATTCGGTCAGGAGGACATTATCTCCCAATTCTAATCGCCAACCCGCAGTGAGCTAGCGTTCTCAGTATGGGAAGAGGCCTTTGCCCTGCCGTGAGACAGTTACAGGCTGATTTATTCATTTATATATTTACCTCGTAACTTACATTCATTTAGTACTATCAAAAATATTATTTACTAACTTATTGCTGTTTCTTAGCTCGCATAGGATAGTAATTTGGTTTAGTAGAATAAAGTCATACTTTTACACAAGTTACTAATGCAGAATAACCCTATTTTAATTGCATAACTTATTGAGTGGGGGTGCGATTTCCAAGCTTCACAAAACACTTAAATACATTGTTGAGAAAGTAGCGAGCTAGATAATAAACTGTTCTAGCGTAAGCGGTTTAATGCCCTTTGTAGTAGTCAATAAGGTTGCAATTAATTTATTATCAGTATCTCGTTTGTATAATCTCTCTCGAGGTCTAGGGTTTTGCCCTTAGTTAGTGACCGGTATTACACAACGATGGTTTTAAGGAAGACTGGGAACAAGGCAGGCTGTACTTAATCATTGCTTGTCAAATGACAGACTTTTATTATATTTATTTATTTATTTAACTACATTTAAAAAACAAAACTGTCACTGACTGATTGACCGTCAACGCACAGTCTAAACCTTAGAGGAAACATTTTGCTTTTCATTATTCTTCCAAGGTCTAAACGGGTGGACCTAGAGAGGTGAAACTCAGAGGAAATATTTTTTCAGTATTCTAGAGATTTACTAAGTAAGGACTTTTGGCAACTCTACCCTTAAGTAGGTTCATTTGGGGATGAAAAATCTGAAATCCACGCAGTCAATGTTGCGGCCGAAGCGCTAGTTTATTATATTTTTATTGTACTCATCATCATCATTGCGTATGGCATTCATCCTGCGTGGATCAGATCTCTATATCCAAATTTTTCAGCCAGCCTACGGCGGCAGGTGTGAGTTTGTGGACTTCCGACATTCCACCGGGAAAACAGCGAAGTGGGCATTCGTTTACCACATGGGAAAGGGTCTGGCAAGGTGCTCCGCAATCGCACTGTGGTGACTCCCTTAATCCCCATTTATGGAGGTGGTGATTAGTTTTCCCGTGGTTGGAACGGAATCGATTCAGTCGCGTCCATGATTTTCGGTCTGAGTCGAAACCAGGCAACTTTTTAGTGGGGTCTGATACGAGATGAGATACATATTATAACTCTCCTGTTTTTGTAGTTGGGTAATAAATGTACAATGGACAGTCTTATTGCCTATCGCACACAACGATTTCTTTCAGACAACTGTAATGGTAAGCGTACCACGTGCATATTATCCAATTCAATTACTAATATCATAATGCTATAGTGAAAACGAATTATTATGTTTTAATATAGATAAATGAAGAAGGAGATGTTTTGATAAAAAACAATAGCTAGTCTTCTTGTTTAACTTAGGTACTATACTATATTTTGAAATCTGTATAAACTAGCAATTCTTTGTCAATTTGATGTCTTATAGAATCTTAGTATTGTCAAATACTAACTACTAATAATTGGGTGCGTCTCATAACATATAAATTCATTTGATCTAATTTCATTTTATTATCGTTCATCTATACTAATATTATAAAGAGGTAAAGCTTGTATGTTTGTATGTATGTATGTATGTATGTATGTATGTATGTATGTATGTCGGGGGTAATCTCCAGATCTACTGGTCCGATTCAAAATATTATTTCAGTAATAGAAAGCTACATTCTTCCTGAGTGCTATGGGCTATCTTTTATTCTGATAAAGATAAGTTATCAGCAAGAAATAACAATATCTGTGATCCAAGTCAGAAAAAAAATGCTTTCTGGCTGCTTTATTGACGTGCGCTATCTAAACGGCTTAAAATAAGTGACTATAATGTTTAGCAAAAATATTAGCCTTTATTAGTTTTATAAAAAAGTCTGTGACACCATATATCTATCTTTAATATTTAAAGTAAAATAACGGTTTCATTTTAAAAGTGTAAGAAATCGATATTAATAATTTCGTCAAAGGGTACGGTAGACTCGATCGAAACCTCACCAGAATAATAAAATATGAAAAAATAAAGATTTCGAGTCGACAACATATATCCGCAAAATTAGGATTGTCGAGTATTTCGTTAAATTTTAATGATGCTGACAGACAAAATCGCAGTTGCCATATTGGCCAGTCTAGCAAAACGGCACTGACACCGGATGACATATTGAGTAGTTAATAAACGTTCCGTTTGTAATTGGCTCCATGTATCCTATTCCACTGTAATTATACATATGAATAGCTGTTGGTTTTCCATCCGTAAATAAATAAATAAATACTAGCGCACATACGCCTCACCACTCAATACGTCGCGCCATTCATTTTAAAAACAAAGTAAAACGAAACGTCTTGCCATAAACATTGAGCGTATCAAAAAAATATATACAGTCATACAGTCATACTTTTCAGTCGTTTCGCAAAGGTGTTATGGAAACTTTTTTATCGAAAATAAAAGAGTCTGCAAAATTGGAGGCGCCACTAGCGCACTTCGCACATTACAATTCAAAATAACAAGTCATTTGGTTCTTACATATTTTTATGATGAATTTTTTGTCATCAAATATAATCAATTGAATTACTTAATACTCACAAACTTAGTATTTAAGATTTTTATTTTTAGTTCTAGCTGTCACCGCCTCATTCTTTTTTGCCAAGCTGTACCTACTCTGTGTTATGTGTTTTTTCTTAAATATTATATTTTATGTATATTTTTTAATGTTTAGATACATGTTTTGCTTATTAAATTATATTATTTTAATAAGAAACTCGCAAAAACAACTGACTCGGGCGGGACTTGAACCCGAAATCCCCGGCGTGTCATCGCTTTACCAACTAAGCTACCGAGTCCTGCCCGTTTCATGTTCAGGTCATGGGACCAGCAGTGCAGCAGTACTCTGGTAGATGTCATCACAAGCGATTAAGCCGTTAAAAAAGATATTCGTTATTTCAAATGAAGTTGTTATTGTACCTTTTTTTTCTTTTTCTTTTTTGTTTACGGGGGAAAACCTTCAAAAGGCACCCGGCCTCCAGGGGAAGAGACTAGGGAGTATGGGATTCTTACCTCACTAAAACCACCCCGGTGATCACCATCAGCACATGAGGGGAGATCCCGGGTCCTCTTAAGAGACCAGCTTCGGAACCTCCCCTGCGCAACGCCTGTTAGGCACATCCCCGGAGAGACTGTAAAGGGGTCTCTCCTGAGCCTCGCTGTGCACGGTAGCATGTGACCACTTTGCCACCGTCTTCTCTGGGGTCGCTCAGTGGGCGCACAAACTCCCCAATCTGAGCGCCCGCGACCCCAAAGGCCCCGCCTGCTGCTGCTGCTGTTTCTGCGTATTAGACGCCAAGGCGGTTGCGTCGTCGACGCCTCCTTCTCCTCCGAGCGGGATTGGCTCTCTCTCGCTCCCGCTCAGCGGCTTCCTTCTGAGTCATTACGGTCTCACAGAAAGAGGCTACTTCTCTCCAGTTATCTGTCTCTGCCAACATAGCCGTCACTACTACGGGCAGAGACAAATCCCTGCCGATCCGGTCCGTCAGGACTCATCGCTCGGAGATTCACGCAGGGCACTCCTCGAGCGTTTGTTGTGCAGAATCAACACTGCATCCACACACGGCAACTTGCCGTAGCTTCTCGACCAATCCAGTTTAGGTACTCACCGAAGCAACCGTGCCCGGTGAGCACCTGAGTCAGCCTGTACCTGCGCTCCTTTCTGTTCAGCCAGGTTTCGAAGAGCGGCAGGACGGCTTCGACATAGACGATAAATACTTTTTGGGTAGGTACCTAAGAATCGCAATGAAACCTTCTAGCTTAAAAACGAAGGTACGTTTTATAAGATCCTCCAAGAGTTCTATATTTTCCTTTTGAGGTACGGAATGAGATCCGCGTCATCCCAATAGGTTTTTAAATTTGAATTTGGTGCCATCTCGATCGAAGTCAATCGGTTCCTAGGCGAGTGCGGGCAGCACGAACGGGACGGGAGGCGTTGTCATCGGGAAACTTTGCATCGGTGATTAGTACAATAAATTCAATGTGATTAGTACATTGCACGAAGGTGTCCTGTTGGTTTTTTATAAGTTTAGGCTTGCATTCTATTTAATTTAAATTTTATACCCCTAGGTGATAAGAGTGGTTCACGCGGACGAAGTCGCGGGCAACAGCTAGTAAGATATAATCAACGTGAGATATACCAACTATTGATATAATGTTTTTAACATCTAACATTTATTTGTTCTAAAATGTATTTATATAACGTTGTTTGATATAACATTTACTTAATCTAAAATCATTAGGTCTAAACTTTAATATGTATATTATTTATTTCATCGAAAATCATTTGGTCTAATGTTTAATACGTATATTGATTATTTAATCAAAAATCATTAGGTCTAACGTTTAGTATGTATATTGATTATTTAATCTAAATTTTCAACTCCGATAATTGGGGATCTATACATTAATTTTGCGTAACTTTTACAGTCTGCTAGTATGGTTATTAAACTATAATTGTTACCAGGAGAAACTGGATGCAATCTGGACTTTAGGGCACCCCAACTTGGACAGGTTAGGTTAGAAGGGGATGACGGGGTCGTGTGAGCGAGCGAAGCGAGCGAATAGACCCCGCCATCCCCTTCGTGGTTATTTTTTTATAAACCACCCAGAAGTAGGAGCCCCGCGAAGCGGGGCTCCGTCGACCTAGCCCACCTTCGACCATGCATTTCTATGCATATTTTAAGGTTTAGTTAGATGACATTTGAGTTAGGTTAAAACTGTGACCATTAATTTACAATGTTTTTCGTTAAATGTTTGGCGTTTTCATCTCGTTAGACCAAATAAGTTTTATATATTTTGAGCGGTATTTTAAACGAATTTATATTAAATGATCGTTAAACTATATAAAATTATAGCTTCCGTTGTTATATGTTGAAAATATTAGAGATTTAGTTGTTATATTATTTGTTATTTACTCTTTTTGAGTGGTTTGCCAAACGAATTTTATATTAAATGTATTTTATGCTTATAAAAATTAGTTATTTTAAAATTATATCAATCGTTTATTATATTAAATAATCGTTATATTAAAAAAAAATATAGCTTCCGTTGTTATATGTTGTAAATATTAGAGATTTTGTTGTTATATGATCTATTACTTACCCGTAATAATTACGTTTTTAGAGTTCTGTAGTTAACCAGGAAGCCTTAAGGTTTGTCATGTCAGTTATGGCCAGCCTGTCGGTCTGTCGGTCACAGCCATTTTACTCGCAGCATAATGGATACTAGACCGGATTGATTGATTGATTCTATAATCTATAATGCTGACAAAGTGATGGTTTTTTTTTTTAATGGGAATTCCTACAAGTGGGGATGAATATTTAAGCCAAACTGCGGATCACACTTGGCCCGTTATTTAATAATTAAAAACTGTATTCAAGTTCTAAATCTCTTGCGCTCTCTCTAAACTAACAAAGACTTTTTAATTATCATTATTAAAATTACATTCAAATTCATTCAATTAATTATCTTTTGTATCGCTATTCTTATGCTAATAAATGCGCTACATTACAGCAAATGGTTGCACAACTTTTAAACACACTTGTGACCAATCTCACTTTGACACACATACTCGTTTTGATCCACTTACTTACTTAAACTCGTCTCATTCGACGCTTACTGTTTAAAAATATTTCATGGTTATATACAACCATGTACACTATTTTTTTTGGAAAATCGTATTTATTTAGTAAAAAAAATAAAAAATCTTTTAGCTATAAGTATTTTTTCCTTCTCTTTTTGTTTTAGTTTATTTTTATTCTTTCAAAAAAACTTAGTACAAGACAAGTTAAGATTTTCTGAACAAAAACTTTAAAAACATTGTACATATCCGAATGTAAGTATTTCATTTTTTTATGGTAGGATCCTCATCAACCAGCTGCTAATTGACGTAGCCATTACAAACATTGACTTAATTCATTATCATTATCATAGATGGCGTCATAATAAATTTGAAGTTGAAATTGGAACACATTTTCTGTCCTTTCAATAAATTATAGAAAAAATTACGAATTTTAAAAGTTATGGACTTTTACTTATTGAGAAAAATCAAAATTTGAAATTAGAATATATTTGGATTTGTAATGGTATTATCGATACATAAGCCAACACTATGTCGTCTTCTTTTAAGGAGAAGACTAGCCAAGTTTTATCAATCCCACGCAGGTTTTAATAGCCAAAAGCACTCGGGGACAATAGTTTTATTGCGATTATCTTAATCTTAACGGTATTAAACATGTTAACCATCGATCTATTGTTATTCACTGATTTATTAAAAAAGCCAATCTTATCTAAAAACATGTTATTCAAAATTTTTATTTATTGATCGTTAAAAAGTCATATATTTTATAAATTCCTACCAAAGTAGTAAATTAGTGAATAAATCAACGGAGATACTAATGAGGTTGAAAGGTAAATTAACGAATTGCTAGCCCAGTATAATAACTCACGAAAACCAGGCCAGGGAATGGGGTTATTTACGTACAAAATTTTACCCAAGTAAGTATACAAAACAGAGGGAGAATTGAAGTGGATAAATCTCTGTCCTCTCTACTTCTCATCCTGGAATCTGCTTTCTACTGCCATTTTACCGATTGTCACTCACCTTGCCTTTTATCCGGAAGATCGGCTAGCGACAAACTTGTACAAAAAATCGGTTGTCAGTAAAGTCGGTTTACTGACGATAGTTGAACGTGAAACGCCTCAGAGCGAGGTAACGCCGCATGAGTCATGTTTTTTCGTGCGTGCAGCCGACTCCATCGAATTATAAGACGTTGTCACGTCAAAAATAACTAGAATGTCATCCTACTTACCTACTATACTGCTTATCAGGGGCTCGATTCACTTAACGATAAAACGTCTTAATAGAGTGGCAGTGTAATGACAATGGCATTATTTTACGTCTTATGGTATTCCGCAAGTACTTTTTGAGGCCAGTGACACAATGGCAATAGCATCGTGTCAGAATGGACATTTTTGGTAAAATAGCGGAATTACCCCCCTGTACGAGAATAACCCTACAGAGGAAAAATTACAGGCTGATTTATTATTATCATCCTACTAGCCTTATTATTCCGAAACTTTGTTGAGAACGGGAAGTTCAGTCTACCAATAATGATCAACCAATAAAGATTGCAAGGGTTTTTAATGCATCATAATATATCGTAATGTGGGGGTGTATTTGTAATTAACTAGTGAAATAGTTTAAATACATAGTTAACAGGTAAAAATAATTAAACACATAGAAATAAGAGCTCTTTTAACATAATTATACTGCATAATAAATCGAATAATTCTTTTAAAAAAAATCATAACGTTCAGTAAACTTAGACTGGCAAACTATTGGTTCTCTCACCACATAACATAATTTGCAAAATAGAGAAGTTATAGATAAAGAATACAAAGTCAACAGTCCCATAATGAGCAGGTTTTATATTAAAACATAAAAAAGAGGTCATTTTGTTTTACAGATACATTTCTGCGGATGCACTGTGAGGGCAACATTCTGTTTATGGATCTATATCTAGACTAAAAAGTTTTATTTTAATTTGTTTGACTTGACTCGGTTGTCAGGCTGGGTGAATGTTTTTAAATTGTCACCAATAATAGTGTTTCTTCTCATAATAATCTCTCAGTTATAAAAATCAAATAATATGCGTTGGCTTAACAAATGGAAAATGATAAAGACAAATATAATTATTAAAGATGAAAAATTAAAAGAATCCTCCCGCTCTTCCTCATTGTTATTTATATAAGAAAAATAAAATTGAAGATAGAAGAAAATATTAGTATAAAAAAACACATTCCTATCATCATTCTTCCACTCTTTCTCATTTTTATTTGAAGTCGGCGTAATATGGGTTATTCTTCCATTCTCTGTATAATTCTACTTATTGACATTGAATCTTTAACCCCATCGATCCATCTTCAATTTCTTTAAAATTTTGAAAATTTTTTCTTGATGTCTTCAAATAGTTCGTTTCATTGACGAACTATTTGAAGACATCAATAGAAATTTAGCTAGCTAGCTCTTTGTCCAGTGTGCCACGAATGGTCAGGTGCCTTGTCAATGGAACGTGGGCTATACCTGTCGCTCCTTATAATGAACGGTAGAAAGAAACTCTTTTTGACGTCATTTTTAGAGAAATTGTTGAAATCTCCTTTTACGAAGATATGCGAACGAATTTGTACGGAAGCTGAGTTTAGTTTAGACTACCTCGTTGATTCAGAAGTAGTAGATAAGCACAACCAACAACCTGAAGGTCTTTTATTGGTATTTCAGGTACTTCTTTTCTCACTAATTGAACCTAAAACAGTTAATGTAAAAATTACGGAACATATTCTAACTCATCTTTTAAGAAACTTTGTCATATTGATAAACTACGTTATTCAAATGGAATCTTATGACGACATTTTCACGCAAAATTAGTCATTGTAACAATAATGTTTTATGGGTACCATTAATTTCCATAATCGTCTGGTTCGTTTTTATTAATCTGCGTTCTCAATGTGTTTTATTTTGGTAAATAATTCATTCATGAAATGTACAGTTTTACGATATTTTTAGATCATTGTTTTTGTCTAACTAGGGATAGCACCTCTATAATGTTGAGGACTAAAGCTAGAATCAATTATTACTCTATGAATAAACGTTATGTTATGAGTAATTATACCTATTATACACGGAAAAAGAGTATGAGGTAATAACAATTATAATTTGGATTTTAGCAATGGCGTTTTAAGAATTATGTAGTCAGATTCTCGCATACTCAAATGATACAATATTTGCAACCTAAATAACAAATATTATACACGCTGATAACAGTATCATCATCATTATCATTATCAACCTAATATAGCAGTCTACTGCTTGACATAGGTCTCTCCTGTTCCACGCCAAACACGATATTAAAAGTATAAAGATTAAAATTCCTTACTAAGCAGATAGCACCAATGATGATCTTGTATTCAAAATATCTAGTATTACAATGATAAATAAATTAAATAAACAAACCAGCCTGTAACTTTCCCACTGTAGGGCAAAGGACTCTTCTTATACAGAGAAGGAACGAAGGATCGAGCATTAATTATTATCACGCTAGCTCACTGCGTGTTGGCGATATCAGATTATTCCAGTCCAGGTTTCTTTACAATGTTTTCCTTCACCGTAGTCAGTGGTGTCTTAGATCAATGAAGAAAGTTGAAAAAGTCACATTGGTGCATGTCAGGTTCAAATTTACACCAGATTACAATATGAAATAAAAAACAAAAAGGGTTTATATCGATTTATTTGCATTACCAGTAATTGAAGAAGGGATTGAAACTCGGATAATAATAATTATGTCTAAACATGTTGTTTTTTGGCATCGCTTGTTTGAACATGTCGTTGTTCATCCAGGAATCCATACTTGATGGAAACAGTGGTTGTATTCTGGGGAACGACGGCTCGGGAAACCTATGGAATGAAGGCTGTGGTATTCTTGTATGATATACAGAATTCGGTATATTAGGGAACGATGGGAACGGATCAGGAAAGAAAAAGTCACTCATCATCGGCTTCACATATGGTGTTGTCCAAGAATTAAAATTTGCGATCTGCGGGCCTGCAGATGCTGAAGCTGATCCAGACTTTGCTGATGAAGAAACAGATACAGAGCCAGGCATGATCTTAATTGTACCTGATACACCATCTCCTTGCTTCGAAATTGTGATAGGCATAGGCATTTTTCCATCAACAGAATTAAAGATAAAGTTTCCTTTGGAATCTGTCTTCACCTTGGAACCGTCTACCGGTGGAAAAATCTTCACTCCGCTCATAGAAGACAACCTTCCATTTCTAGAGTCTACGCCACTAATGCTGGCGACGCCAACCATCCCATGGTTGAATACTGCGTGTGCGCTTACATGGTTCGTCGGGGTCGCTTTTGTCGTTTGCTCCTTTGACTTACTGAAGTAATCAGTTTTGTTCGTCTTGTCTTTTGCTTTGAGGTCAACTAAAAATAAAATAAAAATACAAATATTAGAAATCATATTATTCTCACTTTTTTAAAAATAGATACAAACATCCTGTCATGTCATTAAAATTCTGTAACAGCGCAGTTATTTAAATCTGACTTCCGTCCACAAATTGTCAATAAAATATTTAATTTAAAATTCTGTTCATCAAAATTGATATTGATGATTTTTAAACAAAGGAAAAAAATAAACAGTTACCTGCTCCCGTTGCGGCTACAACTAATATAATATAAATAACAAAAACACGACCAATCTTATTCATGTTGCAGACCAAATAGAAATGCATGACAAACATCGATCTCTCACTTTATATCCTCATCGAAAAATTACAAGTTTTCGACTTTATAGCATAAGAAACGGTTCTTAATATAGATACTACGACAGATCTGTTTTTAAAGATAATTTCTCTGCTATTATTTCACAAACGTAGTTTTGATTATTCGTTTATAGTTCTTGAGTGTAGTAATCATACATCGAAGGCGTCAAAGCTAGGCAATTGTGTGAAGCAATTATTTAATTTTGTTTTTCTTCTTTGCCGCCATCGTCTGAACTAACAGTACTTTTATTGTTCGTTCTACGACGACAAAAAATCTAGTGGTTATTGAAAACAGTTTTAATATGGTCATTAGTATGTTTGGTGCTGGTTTTTTTTTAAACTAACACAGAAAACATTTTTTTAGCACAATCTTTCTTTCATTAATGTTATTTTTTATTTCAATTTACATAGCCTTGTCACGTTTGATGAGCTCGTAAAACATAATGTGACTTGTACCGTACAATGAAAATGTATTAATCGATCTTAAATGTAACGGCGACTTTGATCGATTGATCAAGTAATCGTTTTGCCCACTTGCTAAATTAAAACGACCATTTAAGTGCCTCAGGTCATGGTTTGAACATTTATATTGTTTGATATTTAACGCTATTTCATTTTTATGGTACCTATCTGTTAAAAAAAAAATCAAAGTAAACTTAATGAATTAGATTTAAACTGTCGCTATGGGGCCACATGGTAACAAATTAGGTTGCAATTATTATGTTTAAACAATTCTTTTTTTTTACAGTAGGTATCAAATCATGCTTAATCTTACGTATACATAATTAAGTGAATATCTAAAGTAACTAAATTAGCAATGATCACGACACATGTGATCGACATGTCATATTGAACGCTTTTGAGGTGCGCGCCATTACCTGTTGAATATATACCAAATTTTGCCTAAAACTTGAAAGGCTACGTCATCTCGGAAGCTGTTTCTAATCCTTCATAACATAATTAATTAGATAAAATAGATACTAGTTTGGTGCGGGTTTCCTATCCGAAGGATTTAATGACCTCCAAAACTAGTAGCTGCTGTGTAACCTTGTTATTTTAGTGAGAAGCTCTTAGTCATCTAAATTTATAAATGGTAAATTATTCAGCAATTCTACAGCTATCCTATTTCATTACATTGTAAATGTAAAAGTCTCTGAAGATGTTTCGATATATATTATTTAACCACGCGTAAATTATTGAACGGATTTCGATTAACCTTTGTATAGAGTATACCTTGTCTTGTATTAATACAGAGGATACTTTTTATCCCAGTATGACCTCCACGCGAGTGAAACCGCGAACAGTAGTTAGTTTTGTAATAAAAAACCGTTATAATCACCTGAAGCTCTTTGAGAAGCCATGAAGTGTTTTAATTTTAACACGGTATAGAATGTTTTCTATAGAGAAACATCATCAATTAGTTTTAAACGGTGTCCTAAATCCAGCCAAAGATTCTGATTTATAGAGATTACGAACAAACCTGTAGTTATGCGTAAAGTAATAATTTTAGTCGATAATTTGTTATGTTATAAATCTAAATTTACACCGCTTGCAAGATAACATCTATGCCTAAGATTTTAACTAGCAGGTTGTGTATTTTGGTTACTAGCTATGCCTGCGACTCTGTCTTAATGGAAGTCAGTAAATTAACGTAATTGGCTTCGGTTCCTAATCAACGTCGTCTTCATCATGGGCCTATATTAATCCCTTGTACAGACTTCTTAACACACCACTGAGTTCAAACTAGACGGTTTCATTCTCGGTCCCTTTCCTTTATCGTGTGGAAAACCCTTTATGGGTGCCCCATCACCAAGAGCTGGTGAGAATGTTATGTCCGATTCGCTCGGATTATTTCACAAGCGCTTTAACCGCACTCTCGCCAGACTCATGGGTCCCAACATCGGTCACTGATAATTTCAGTCACCATAATCTGAGATTAATCTTAGATTCATCATTTCATCATTTTGAATCTTTGTTAGACATAATAAAACGTGTCTTTTTATTTTCTCTGACATGTAAAACTATCTCAGAAAGTTTTGTGCTTAATTAAAATATTTCTCTCTTCCCAAATTTATAATTGTCCAAGAATAATAGTATACATAGAAAGCATATGGTTCTCAGATATCCTGTTATCCTGTGTGTGTTAGTGGAGTTGATATTCAATGTACAAAGTAGTCAGTTTCATTTTATTATTATTAGATATGGAATAACGGTTTTTCTTAATCTTATTCATTCATTTTGTCTACTTAAAAACCCATTAGTAGTTTGGCAACCTCATTTGTTAAGTACTATGCGTGGGGTGTATGGAATTGTTGTCAGCTATGGCAGAAAAAATTATACACCGTTGCGTTGTGATCAGCAATTAATGATTTCTTTCAGAAAAGGTATAGTCATATTTATACTCCGTGTTGGCTGTCTTTGCCTAATTAGATAATTAAGGGTTTGTAACTATTATTATTTTAAAGTAAAGCCCAAATCCATCATCCTTTTAACCTTATTATTCCTTAGTTTGGATCGGCTTCTAATCTAACCAGATGCAGCTGAATATCAGTTTTCTACGGAGCAACTGACACCCTATCTAACCCCTGCAACTCAAAAGGATACGATATCCTAAATATTATAGATAGATATACAAAATTTAGATTAGCTTATTAGATTTTATGAAGAACTGGCTCCTTAACCCCCGGTTGTCAAAGATATTTATATCAATGACGCGGACGTAGTAAAATCCAAAATATTTTAAAAATCTACTACTATAAATGTTAAAAGTATTTGTTGGTTTGTACTTTTATGCAGCAACGCATAGACATAGTTTACTAATTTGCTCCCGCGGCTTTGCCTGCGTGGTATGTTGATAAATTGTAGCCAACACGTGTTGTTATTTTCCTCGTAAACAATAGTTTTTTCGGGATGAAAACTACCCTATATCCGTTTTTGTACACCTAACAACGTAAATAATACATAGGTACCTACCTATTTATATGGAAAATTTTAGGATGATCGGTTCTGTGGTTTAGGCGTGAAAAGATAACAAACTTACTTTCGCATTTATAATATTATAGTTAAGAAGCTAGGATAGGATAAGAATTAGGATGGTTCGTAGAGTGACAGTGACGGAAGCGAATCCGCGGTCTTTTTCTTATCGTATGGTTGATTAACAACCTGTTGTCAGAGTTTAAACCGCCCGTAGGCCTCTGACATGGCTTTACACACCATTGAAAAATTGAATCCGCGGTAAAAATGTAGTATTAAACATTAACATTAATTAATGTTCCCCTTTCATTTACTATTTGTTTTTTTTTAATCTTTATTTACGTTTCCCCTAAACGTTCATCCGATAGATATGTCAACCCAGGTGTTTGTTGGTTTGTGCTTTTATACAGCAATGGATTTTTTGCATAATTTGAGGGCTAGAAAATTTCAGATTTAGAGGCTATTTAAAAATTAATGTAGAAGAAGCCGCAGGCAAAAGCTAGTAGATTATAATAGGTAGGTTTCAAAGCTAACGGACGCGGCTTCTATTATCGTCACTTACGGTGCACGGTGGCAGTGGGCGACGCTCTACATTTTTTTCTGCCCCTTGTTAGCGTCTCACTTGAACTTAGCTACTTACTACAATTCGTCGTCATAATATTACAAATGTGTTATGTATAAATGCAAAAGTATTTTTGCTTTTTTTTGCTATTTCACGCAGGAATGGAACTACTACTACTACTAGAGATAGTTTATAGGCCGGACAGACAATTTTATTTTTATCTTAAAGGTAAATGAAGAATAAAAACACTGACTAATAAACCGTTATCGTCTAATATATAAATAAAAACCAAACTATTGATTTTATAACCACCAATAATTTTAATGACATTGATATAAAATTGTATGATATATAACTCATAAATAGAATAATTTAACATCATCAACACCTTCGTGTTGATTTAGCAATAAACATATACAATACTTAATTATGATAATTTGATCGAAATACCTACCTAACAATATAGTCAATCAAAACGAAGCTTAATCAATAGCAATTGACAAACAAATCAAGTTAAAATCTCCAATCAAAACTTGATATAAATTTAGCATTTTTATTGATAAAAACACAACTAAATTAAATATATTAGAGTAAGGTCAATGACCTGCCACTAGTTTTGATTTAATTATTCTCAATTTTCGAACCAGCGCCATCTATGTGTATATATCTGAATTAGATACTAAACACATTCTCTACATCTCTAGAAAGTGCCTCTATTTTCCGCAGCTACAGAAACATTCACCTCTGCGCTTATGAGCCACTGCGTGACATCACGGAGTTCTAAAAAGCTCACGCTAGATGCGTCTAAAAGTGTCTAATACAAACCCAAAGCGCGGATATACTTAATAATCTAAAATTGAGTGCGTAATAAATTCCATAATGTAAGACAATTTTTTTTATGCTTGCTCACCTTAGATCATTCAAAATTTTCAAGTTGCTTATCGCTTACCAATTTTAGATTTTGAGTTTTTTTGACAAAAGCGCCCAAACACGTATTCTGTAATAATTTCAGCTGGCTAGGCATCTATTACGGCTCAGCCCTGTGGTATTCACACAAACGGAATTTCGACAACCCCAACTGATAGACAGGCGCCTGCGCAGCGGGGTGGCGATGGCGGTTAGTTAGAAAAGCCTATCGTCGAAGAAAAAGAAGATTAAAACGTTGCCAGAAGATTGCAAGTTCAAATCCTGCTCGAAATCAATTTATTTTTTCCACGAACTTTAGAAATTCGGTCCGCATGCAAAAATGCGTAACAAAATTAAAACGTTTAATTATGATAAACTATTTGTTACAAAAAGACCTAGGTACAATAATTTTTAGTTGCAGTAAGTATTTATTTGTATTTGTAGTAGTAGGTAGTTGCTTTAAATAAAAAATAAGTATAGTGTGTATCTTTACTGACTTCTTTACCGAATTTCGGACACAGCGGCGAGCGGCCAATCTCAACGGAGATTAGCTATTTATGCGGGAGATATTAATAGTGCAAAATGTGTGCACAAACACAGGTGCACTGTACTGTTTACTGTATTCTCCTGCAATAACTTTCCGATGGGACGGCTTTTCGAAGCAACCGGAGAGAGACTAGGTGCAGAATTTTTTATGTGCTCTCTGGGGCACGGAGCAGATGATCAATAATTTAAGAGAAGCTTTTTGTTTTCATTATACAAATTCTAATCCTTAAACAGTGGAATCAATGCCCGAAATAACGCGCTTTTGCAGTAACGTAGAAATGAGTTCTTATTTTTATATAAATTAGGATTGCAACGAGTAGGTAGTTACTCTTTGCAAGAATTAGTCAGTCTTTGCAAGAAAAGTTAGTCATTGCAAAAAGTACCTAATTTCTAAGTCTTTGCAAAAACTGTCCGATTTAAAAACAAGCAAAAGCACTTTCATATCTAGAATATTCGCACCAATTTTAATATAGAATTATCTCTCTCATTGCAGGTCTGCTGGCAGAAATTTCCTTAGAAATAAGCAGTACCTTTGTACAAATTTATCATACATGTTTTATTTGTGTATTTTTGGGTGTGTGCAAAAATAAATATAAATTTAACGACAGTGACCTAAGTTTAATTCAACAATATGTATTCTAGAATCTATTTAGTACTTGCCATAAATACTGACACACCTACACAGGTTATTTTAAAAATGTTAATATTTTCTTGATTTTGAGTTCTAAAGATGTTAAACTATTTAATTAGCATATAGTCTTAAAATATTCAATGGTAAACGTCTGATAGCTACTAGAATTTTATTGTATTTTTTTTCTCTAAGCAATCTGATCATGTCACGGTCCGAATCTAAAGATTTAAACTCTATAAAAATGGCTATCGACTAAAACAATAAAGGAAAGCGTCGTAAATTTGTAAGGAAAAACTTAATAGGTATTCAAACTAAAAGCAAAATCGTGTGCGTAAACAGAGGTGCAGTTTCCCTCACTCTCATAGTCCGATAGGACGGCAATCTGACACGACCGGAAAGAGATCAGGCGCAGGACTAACGGCTTTACGTGCTTTCCGAGGCACGAGGTTCGTTATTACTGCGAACACAACGACCATAAGCAATTATACTTATTTTTAATTATTGTGGCAGTATCTGTTTATGTGAATCAAGAAACAAATAGTGTGCTCTGTGGATATTAAAGATAAGAAGTTAAATTAGAAATAAAAAATGAATCTCCGTTTTTGGATAAATTATAATAAAGCCATGTAATGCAGTGGCTGTTTCCTAGCGAACAAAACCTGCCATGCAACTGATAGCATTGAACCCTGCTGTTATATCTACAATATTGAGTATAGACATGATTTAGGTGTATCTGAGGTTAGATGTTAATCTCTAAGCACTTCTAAATCACGTTTGAGATAGTAAGATGGTTCATTCACCTTACAATGGATAATAAACCATCGTTCGACCCATAGCTTCCTATATAAACCGTTCATTGTGGTCTTAGCAGTTATTGCTTTATAGATTCTATGTACGGAGTTTGATTAGGTTAACGTTATGTTTGTTATAAGAGCTTTCGCGACAGTTTTAGCTGTCAACTGGGTTGTGGAGGCAGTTCCTGTTGTTTTCAAAGGTAAGTTTATGTAAGAAGCGTTAATGTTCGATAGACTGATAGACCGATAGACCGTCGATAGACCGTCGATAGACCGTTTTATTTTGAAATTTTAATAGGTACTGATAATGTAAATTTTTTAATCGTTTTAATAAGATATCATATTTTTTGTAATTGTATTAATGTCTGTATGTTTTCATACTATGAAAGGCAAGTGGGTATCGCAATGTGTCTACTTATATTTTGCAATGCATTAAGTATTTAAGTATCGCGTACTATTTTTGAACTAATAATCCGTAATTTATTAGAGAAAGGTGGCGATTGCTCCACCGACAAGAGCCTAGCTCTTAAATATAAGAGAGAGAGAGAGAGAATCCGTAATTGTAATTAATATGTATTTATTTAAAACCATCTAAAATTATTCAAATTGTTATAGAATCAACACCCAACGGAGAAGCCATTTTAGCAATATCGTCCTCAGATCCAGACGTTGAGAAATATTTTTCTCAACAACTAGCAACCAGGTCTGGGTTCACTCAACTGAACACTGAAGAACATAATCATCCCTTCAACAATCAGCCGAAGGTACCTCAAGGTGCTGTTCACTCAAGCATCAGCATAGCTGTTCCAGGAAAAGCTATAGCTGGTGGTGGAAGAAGCTTTGCCTCAGCATCAAGTGGTCCGTTTCTGCCACTTTTTGCTTTCCCCTTAGGTCATGACAATTTTGGTTTTAATAACTTTGACTTAAAGGATTGGGTACGAAATGTTGAGAGTTTATATAATCCCAACTTCTCTGGTAACAGCCAAGTTAGTTCTGTGGCAGTTAACGACAATGGACATATCTATGGGAAAGTTAACTCAGTTACTTTTGATAATAGAGCTAAGAGTATTGAAACATTTGATGATATAAACCAAAACACAGCAGCTTATGATGATAGAACAAGAAAAATTGAGGCAATTCATAATAGGGCCAGAAACTTTTGATGTTAGAATTTAAATAGTTTTACTTGATAATTACGATACATTATTGGACTATGTAAATTAAGGCTAAATGAACAATAAACACGATATAATAATTATGGCTTTTATTGATTTCATAAATAAATTAAGGACACAAAAAAATTCAAAGGTGTTGAGACAAGTTGACTATCGTCGTCTCAACATCTTTTTATATTTTATCAAACACTTCAGTAGAATCCGGTGTTGACGGCGTGAGAGTGGGCGGCCTGGATGCCGGGGCCATTGATGCTGGTAGCACCACTGTGCTGGACACCACCGGCACGCTGCTGCACAGTCTGGGCAGTGCTAGCTCTGTATGCTCCATTGTTCTCAGCAGCAGACACGGCAGAAGAGCCGTATCCGAGACCCCTTGTCTGAGCAGAGGACAGAGCGGAAGAAGATCCGAATCCGTTGTTTTGAGCTGCCGAGAAAGCGGTTTCATAACCAGTGTTAGCGGAGGATACAGCAGATCCGAGTCCGTGCACGTTCTGAGCCAAAGAGCTGGCGGTATTGTAGCGGGCGGGGCCAGCGCTCTGGGCGGTGGAGAGAGCAGAGCCGTACTGGTTACCACCCAAAGTTTGAGCTGAAGATACGGCGTTGTTGTAGCCACCGAAGTTCTGGGCGGAGGAAGTCGCAGCGCCGTAAGTGGGGCGAGGAACAACCTGGTAAGTGGGCTGGTACTGCACTTGGTAGGTTGGGGTGCCAGAGCTGGCAATTCCTACACCACGAGCGTAAGAGCCGTCAGCTACACCAACGCCGCTACCGTAGGCCTGGCCTTCACCAGACTGGAAGGCGGCGCCGATACCACTGGAGTGAGAGATGCCACCAACGTTGCTACTGAAACCGCTTCCAAATCCATAGGAAATACTGGGAGAACGGCCAATGCGCATGATTACTCCGGGAAGAAGGTCGTTTCCTGAAACAATTACAAAAAAATGAGAGTAAATCATAATAGTTTTCACTTTCACTACAGATTTTCGATCGCATCATGTGATGTTATTATTTAAACAAAACATTAAATTCATTGTGATTTAAATTAAAATAATAAGCTCTTGCAGTAGAGGATAATGTTTATCAAAAACATCAAGAAGTGTTCATGACCCCGATGCACTTACATAATTTCGAGAACAAAACATATTATTTAAGTGCTCAATGTATTTCAAGTGACAATGTATATTGTCATTTTGATTCAATTGCGCTACACTTATTGGTAAGATCAAGTTCAATTGTTACATCACCCACTTACCATTGTACCAGATAGGACCTGCATTGCAAGCAGCCAGAATGGTAGCAAGGACGATGATCTTGGATGCCATTTTTGATGTAGTTATCTTTGTTTTTTCTTCAAAGGATATCTAGACCTTTCCTCAGGTGGTTGTGGATACTTGTGAAACATTCCCCTCAGTTTATATACTAGACACATGATTCCCCCACTCAAATCTGACTGGGTCACCACTACACCTAAAGCCATTGACACTCATAAACAAAATTTATCTAACGAGTTACGGTAAACAGTTTTGATGGGTTCAGGTGATCCGATACCATAAATTGCTCGAGTATCATCTTTAAACTGATAAAATGCTGATTAATTGGCCGTAATAAAATCGGAATCATTTGATTTAGGAAAAACTTGGAAGAAGGATTCTTAATTAAAATATTTTCTAAATCAAAACGGATGAAGGAAAACATTATATCATTTTTAATTACATCTTCAAGATGTTCGGGCGAAAAAGTTGACTTGAACACATTAATGTCACCGCTTGTGTTAATTAATACAAAAATTAACTAATAACGATCACATAAATGTTAATGAAGTTTTTTTATTTAATTATGTCGATAACTGAGACAGTTATGTCAATAATTATTTAAATCACATTTGTTATGGATGTTTATTTCTAAGGGAAAATTAGCAATGTTTGTTTTACATACTTATGATCAGAACTGGTTAAAGCAAACACGAATAACTTTTCAACACTCATTAATTTTACTTACAAAGATGTCACCTGTTCGTGTACCTTCATTCTAAGTCAATCAATAAAAGTCAACCCATAGATCCAAAACCCTAAATCTATTTACATAGTTCTCAAAGCAGTTAGGTATTTCTGTTTCGAATTCTTTCGTAAATATTTCTTTAAAATAAATCTATAAAGTGCAAATTTAAAGGCATTTAACGGCTGGTCGGTCTAATCGGCTAGAAAAACAATGAATTTTAATTATATCTTCAAATTGACCGCGCATATGGATAATTTGTTTCTGATGGAAAAATAGCATGTCCTAACACTGTAATGTTTAAAGAAAGACCCTGTATCTTGATAATGACATCCATTGAAATCCATTGCTTCGCGCTGCCGTGATGCAAAAAATCTTTCTTCTTAATGAACTACATAATAAATATGAAATGACTGATGTACAACAATTTAATATTTTTTGGGTAATAAATATATAATAAAAACAAAGTACTTCGGACATATTTATTCGCTATTAATTTCTAATTTCTCCTCAAAACGTTTAAACTAGTTTAAATTTTCTATCTTTACTTAATACGATTTCTTGTGCATGTTGCATATTTTAAGCTGAAATGCGATCTTCGTGGCATTCAAAACGAATGAGAGTCTCAAAAATCGATAATTTTATGTCGATCACATGCATAGATGATAACCTAGGTCATAGACCTCGTAGAATCAGGCAAATGATCTGAAAATTATATACAAACATTAAAATTCCTAAATTTATGGAGGATGTGCGCCATTTATCTTTCAATAAACCTATATAAGGAGGCAAATCTCATCACGATAGCTATAACGTCGTGAAAGAATTTATAGTCCATAAATATTTTAATCAAAATAAAAGAAAAAACTTTAGGTATACCAAATTTAATTTATTGGATTGAAAATTCCAATATTTTAGAAGTAACATTTATAATGACACATCATCTTAAACGTTCTGTTTAATTTGTACAAAACCAGCACATTAACATATTAATTACTATCTTAATTAACATTATACATCTTATCACAGATTTCACTCATTTAGACATAAATAACTTTTATCAAAAACATTATAAAATGATAGCGAAAAAGAAACTAATAACAAAAAAAATATTCGAATCGACTAACAACCCTCTTATATTATATTCACCCTTAACTCTAAGGATCTAAATGTTTCTAACTTTTGCTTTCAGCAGAAGCGGCAGCACTAGACCTAGCAAAACCAAATCCTCCACCGTAATGCTCCTCATTTTCATGTTCACCATCATGATCATCCCGAAAACCTTGGAAACCAAATCCTCCATTTGGATAACCATTGTAATAGTTCCCATTAAACTGATTGTTGTAACCGCCATTGCCGTTATCGAAGCCGGGTCTGTATCCATTGTAGCCAGAGTAACCATGGTTGGGATAATTTCCATGGTAGCCGTGATAGCCTTGATTGTGGTACCCGTGGTTAGGGTATCCTCCGTTGTATTGATAGTTATTTGGGAAATAGCCGTGGCCGTGCCCACCACCACCTTCGTTTGCAGAAGACTGGGATTGGCTGATGGCAATGTTTACTGGTGGTTGATATCCTGGATAGCCTTGATATCCTTGGTACCCTGGATATCCTTGATGGCCTTGGTATCCTTGATATCCTTCGTAACCGCCGTAGCCGCCGCCATGACCGCCATATCCACCATGACCTTCACAGATTCCATATTTCTTACATAATTTCTTCTTGTGCAGTGTACGTGATTCCCCCACTAAGCCATCAGATTGTATGTCCGTTGAAGATCCTGAAAACAGAATAAGAAGTGTAAATGACGATAATTAAATATGGAGATAAAATTTAAGGATATGGAGGGTCACAAATTTTATGACATTTTACTGGTTGTTGCAAAAAAAAAACATAGATATAAAAACTCTTTCATGCTACGTTTTCAAATTGAGGGTATAGGAGTGGTTGTTTCGCACATTCAATGTCTGGTTTTCGAAATTGTCCAATTAAACGAGTACAAACGTTGTATGTGGGACTCACGCCTTTATTTATGGGATGTTTGAACCTCCTACTGATCAAAGTGTGCCAACCATATTTAAAAGCTTCCTCTACAACTTTCACAATTTGCAAAACTTTAATTAGAAATCCAAAAAAAAATGGCATTAAATCATTTTGGAGCTGGAAATTTAATCAAAAGTAAATTAAGAAACATTGTGACAGTCCATTTTAACCTATTCTGACTTAACCTACAACGACGTCGTCTAAATAGACCACCCTATTACCTACAAAGGGATAATTACACACAATTTACTAACGGTGTAAAATCGATACATAGTTATCGATAGATCGTGACACCGCAAGCAGATTATAGAGTATCGATAAAAAATTACCACCTTCGGCTAGGGCCGAGCTGCATCCCACAATAGCAACAGCAAAAAACAATAAGCGAATATTCGCCATGTTTAGTTTATTGTATGTTCCGTTAAATGTGGTTTATTTTTTTGCGAGAGGAGTTTTATAGGTCGTCGCGGAGGTCATGCCCCACGCCTTTAGACATTGAGGTTTTATTTGGAAAAAATCCCACGGAAGTGAGTATCTTGTTAAAGTTGTAAACAATACTGTATTAGTAGAACGGAAGTTATTAGTATTGAAATTAATGCTAGATTTGGTAGGAAGCTGCTATCTTCCCAGACTTTTCGTCCTGGCAATTTCCTGATCTTTATGCAGACCTCCCAATCAGCATTAGGGCTTATAGATTTGATATCAACAAACATAACTCAAGACGAACTCTTAGCAAATTATACAATTTAGTAGTTAAAGAGTCTTACATCACCAACTGGCATTATAAAAAAATAATTATAGATATGATTAATTGTTTTTAGTATCAATTGACGAGACGACATTAACCTTGATCTTGATTGTTAAGTAACAGAGTCAGTAAACTTGATCTTGATTTGGAAGTAGTTGGCTGTAATTATACTCGTTTAATAGCTTAATGAGATGTAAGTGGAACGGTTTGATAACTTCAAATAAATGCTGATATTTATGATGAATTGAGCACATCAAAAGTGTTCTTATTTAATCATATTACTCAAAGTTGGCGCCTGTTTAACCTGATAGATTTTTATTGTCTACAAATTGGTATCTCAAAAGGGTCAAAGCTAAGAGTAAAGATTTTTACACATGGTGCAATAATGTTGCTACTAGAGCTTAAGCTCTAAATAATATTGAAGTATCAATATGACATCAGCCAAACTCATCATAACTCAAACTCTTTAATATAAACAAAATAATATTAATTGATATGAATGTGAATAATCAGCGTTTGTCGTATCACAATTTAGTTTAATTAAGGACAAGCGTCCAAAACCTTTCTTTGTAAAGTTTAAAAAATATCACACAACATCAACACACATGTTACATCAACCCCTTTAAGTCAAGTATATGCGAATGTTACTACTTATACTTGGAAATATAGAAATTGGGCTAATGATCCTTGAAAGCCTCTGAAGCGGTCTTCTTTTGACGGAATAATAAAGCTTACCGACAAGTTATCATACTTGGAATCGTCACAAAGCTGTCAAAAAACACGTTCCAGTAGCCTTTAGTACTTCCTAAGTTAAGAAAACAGGGAAACCAGATCTACCTAAAGACAAACCAAAAGTGGATCATAATATAGTTTTACTGGAATATAACGGTGCAACCCGTTTTGTGCGGATGTAATTTTTACATTGAAGTTTTATTACCCCCTGATTATACAGATTGTGCAAACGTGATGCCATGCTGCTCCAAAGATAGTTGTTTCGGTAGTTGGAACAGTTAAATGTGAAGAACTTTGACCAGAAAATATCAGATGTTTACGGTTAGCGTCAGTGAAATCATCTAGTGGCTTTTGTTTGAGGAAACTTATCAATGTTAACACTTTGAAATGAAGATTGGTATTCGGAGGTCGATGTTAATTTGTCAACTTTATGTAGTTTACCGTTATTATTCTAAGACGACTATTTATCTGTTGGTTTTACTTTTTTTGGAATAACTGTGTAAGTTTAAAAACATCCTGAAAATCTCGAAAATCTGCTATTTTATTTTCGGTTACTTTGAAGTCTGCTATTTCCATTTGAATGTGTTAGGAGTGTGTTTTTTTTTATTAAATTGAGAGAAAGATGTCAACTATTTTTTTTTTATATTGGAGAAGCAACCTTATATTTATTTTAATTATTATGTTGCTTTAAAATTCTTAAGCATTATCAAATTCCAATCTAATTTTCAAAGAAATATGTGAGTAAATGTTTATCAAATGAATATTTATTTTTAACAATTTGGCCCCTTGATTAATGATATTTTGCCAAATAAAGCACACTGTTTTATCAAAATTAAGTGGTCTATAATTAATGTAGAATAATTATACGAAATTCTACTTTACTAGATTCATTCTTATTGACAGACCAGCCATAATTAATTACTTTAAAATGCAACGCTTTTAAAATTAGGACCTCAACTTCAATGCAGCTTATCACAGTCTACTAAACATAGCCCACTTTCCCAATCGGTGCCATATAAGAATGTATATCAAAGCTACATTCAACGTATTTTTTTATTTTCTTAGATCTTAAGATCTACCGGAGACTAGAGTTTGTCTGTCTTGAGTAGAAACTTTTGGCTTTAGAAAACTTTTATTTAACCTAAATAAGTGTAGGTCCATATTGTAATTATTCCAACTTAATTTCTACTGGGTGACAAGGAAGAGTAATACCAATGCCTCTCCCTCTCGGATAAAGATCACAAACCAGCAGCGATCAACACCCAAGCTGCTTCTGGTAGGATAATTCAGCCATGGCTAATTACCAACCACCGGAAAAAGCCTTGCCAGTTGCCACAAAGAGACTATGTCGTGTTTCAGCATGATGTACGATGAAACCTATCTGGGGAACAGGGTCTTGACAATACCAACCACTTCCGCCCTCCTTTTTTTATCGCGTGGAAACTCTTTATGGGTGCACCTGCACATAGAAATATTTCCAATATCTTTGGTGCCCCATCACCAAGGACTTGTAAGAGAGCTAAATCCAACTCGCACGGACTAAAAACCACACGGTGTTCTTTCACAAACTACTAGGTGGAAGTACGGATTTCCCGCCAGATTTCCGCCTTCCTGCTTTGGTAAGTATGCTCCACCATGGAAAACTACACCGCTTATTATCAGGTAGCTTCTTGGTCAAAAAAGTGCCCCTTTCATAATATTAAAATACGATGTTGATGACAACAGTTTTTAATAAATTTGTATTACATACAATATATAAGAAAGACATATTCATCATATTTTAGCTCGGGGCGCCTTTCTGTTCGGTGTCATAAATTCAACAAACAGCGACTTTTAATATATTTCTGACGACAGTATTATTGGGTATAAAAATATATTGTCTTCTTTTTCTTTTCTTAGTTAATTAAGCTCTATAAAAATATATCCACCGTATCGTATTATTCTCATGACTTTTTATAATAAAAATTCTAAGATGAAAGACCATTAAACCGTGTGTATAACGTATTAATATTAGGCAAAATAAAATAACACTAATTTAAAGCATTTTATAAAACGGAAGCGCATAATTAAATGTTTCCTCAATGGTTTAAGATTTCGCATAATTTTGCCTTGCCTGTCAACAAGGCCCTGCGTGGGCGCACGGGCTGACCTCTGGACAATGATGACGTTAAACCAAAATTTTAACTTGCGTAGATAATGATTCATAAGTACATAACTGAGGTTACAAATTTGATTCATCATGATACGTATTCAAATTTTTTTTCATCATAAGCTACCCTTAACACAAACAATAGCTCATCAGTTTTATCGGAAAACTGTTTTATATAAAATCATTATACTACTGAGTTTCAAGCAAAAGTAAATGGTTACTGTAATCTAGATGCATGTTATAGCAGGAGCATCACCTGAGCATCACCCGCGTTGCCGAGCTTGTGCGGGATTCAGTGGGATTATGGAAGGAGAGGGAAGATAGAGGGGGAGGATAGGACTAAACCGTACAAATACTGTTATTTCTTGCCAATATTCTGTCCCCTACCCTTGCTTATGAAAACCCAGGCTGAGCCTGTAGCCATAAACATGGCCCTAAATAATCAAAATCAGATTCAGCTAGTCCCTAGAATATCCCCAAGCAATGCCCTAAGCTGAGACCTGAGTCCCATTAGGGGGCGCCCTTAACTGCTGTTGCTTTAGGTTTAGTTTAATTGCTTTAGCTGGGGAAGCCTTTAGGTTTCGCTAGAAATTCGGTTAATTAGTCTGAGCTGCGTAGAGCTATAACTGAGAGAAACCACGTAGAAAAAAAACGATATTCTGTGAGATGGTTGTACAACTCCGGTCGAGCGGCTAACTCATACCGTCTCGGCTCTATCACCACAAAAAATATGAAGTCAAAAATAATCTGCAGCTACAGATATTCCATTAAACTACACCATGCGGGTCATAAATGACCCAACAATACATTTTCTATTGAGTGTGTTGCACGGCAATCGAAGTGTTAAGTCGATGACACGATAAAAACCGTTATTCCAACTTTTTATTTTTTAGAGAAATCAAAAATCTTTTGTTCTTTTTTTTTATTATAGTATAATAAAATTATGCAAATACAGACTGTATTTAGAAATCATTTTCGTTTTGATATTTAAATTAATTAAATATCCATGAATGTAAATGCAACATGCATTAGCATTTTACTCCTCCGCATTTCGATAAATCACTAATTGTATTATTTTTTTGTTTCTTTCAAATTAAATTTAAATAGAAGTTTGCTGTCCCCATACTTGTAAAACGGTTATTTATACTTATTATATTAAAATAGCATTTTCTTTATAGATGTGTCCTCACCGCGAACATTCAACAGCGAGCGAGTGACAGTAGGGTAGCGTAAAATAAAAAATGTGTTGGTTGGTTTCTCCATCTTTCACGACATGGTTTTTTTAAAGAGATTTTAATTTCTGGGCCACAGAGTTAGATTAGATAATCTCAATTCTCATCACATAAAAACTTAAACCACTTGCAACAACATGGTGTCAGAGTTTAAACCGACCGTAGGCCTCTGACATGGCTTTCACGTTGTTGAAAAATCTCTGAGGTGTGCTGGTTTCATTACCATATTTTCCTTCACTGATTTTGAAACTGATAACTAATTTCTGATATGTACATAAATCCGAAAAGTCAAAGGTGCGTTAGAAACTACGACCTCTGACTGGGCTGCAGTCCAACGGTCGTACCACTAGGCTACCACTAGTTCAGTAATTTTGTATTTACGACTTAGAGAAATGTACTTAAATGTAAAAATAGATTCGTTAATATATGTTTACTCTAGAAATTGATAAATGGCGAGCGATAGCGTATCTATGCCGTTTTGGGAATATTAAATCTCGAGCCTCGACTTGATTTTGGCAATTTGTATACAAAAATTTAAATATATTTAAGACAGGGTTCAGTCGTCTAATTTATTTATATTACTTATTTATATTTATAACTTAGCAACAATTATAATAAAGATAAAAAATAATAAATTCTTTCATTAATCCTTGTTTCTTATGTTCTAAAAGTAGCTTATTATGTTGAGAAAACTTTAAATTACTTTCACTCGACACGCTCATCTTAATATATTAGTTGCTCTTAATAGAAACATTATAATTAAATTTTATGATGACCTGTTTAGGTTTTTTTTAAAATAAATATTGGTTAGTTACTACGCCGTGATAGCCTAGTGGTATGGCCGTTGACTAGCAAGTCAAAGATTGCAGGTTCGAACCCAAGGCACGAACCTCCGACATTTCGTAAGTTATGTGCTTTGCTTCCCAGAGATTTGTAAAGGAACATCGTGTGGCTTTTAGTCCGTGCGAGTCGGAAATAACCCTTCACGAACCCTTGATAACAGAGCTCGCACCCATAAAGCGTTTTACACGAGTAAAAAAGGCACTAGGGATTTTTCCTGAGGATTTTTCGTGGCTGCAGTATACATACATTATAGTCACAATGCAATAACGACACAGGAACATTTTACCTGTCAATTCCAGAAATATTTGTCGCGTGCGGGAACCGAACCCGTAAGGTATAAAGGATAGAAAAAACCCCTAAGGATAGAATGTTTGGTTAACCGCTATTTTATAGAAAGAAAGAAAGAATGAAAGAAAATACATTTATTCTGAACTCGCACAAGTACAATACATGAATAACAATTACAGAAAAACTAAAGAACCTACCTGTACGACGCCAAAAAAGGGCCCTATCTCAGCATAATGCTGCAGCAGAATTTTTAAATTATGCAACAGCGCTGATATTCTGATAGGTGCTATGCGGGTCCTATGCTATAATACCTATAGCACCCTATAGCGAGAACTCTATTATAATATTTAAAAAAAAAAACATTATTTACGTAATATAGTCTCAAACTTTCGCGAACACTCAACATAATGAAACAACTTTTTAACGGATATAATTCGCGTTTTTATTTTGATAATACAATCCTGACGTTTCGAGTACTTTGCAGCACTCGTGGTCGCAGGCAGACATTATTTACGTTGCTATTATCTCCGAAACGGATACAATCTCAATTACTTGTGAAAATATTTATGAGAGCCTTTCTTGTTATTATATCCGTCACGACTATAGGCGTCTCCGATTTAAATAAAGATATTAGGCCGGAGTGGTCGTCGTTAATCATAATTATTTTTTATGCGGAACCAATACTTGAGATATTTTATTATTTTAAGAGAACTGTCCCTCGAGCGCACTCCACACAAACGAAGTTAGTTCTTAATTTGAATATTACCTACCCAATTAAGATCAATGATGGTCGTGACGGCGGCGGCGTTGGTTACGGACCCATTGCATTGGTGTGGGTTCGAACCTGGCATGTACCAATGTGACTTTTCAATGTCATAATAATATACTCGTACTTTCTTAGTTAGTTATTTTTAAAAAACACCCGGTCGTATCCTATCTCTTTTTCATTTTAATTTTTTCCAAGGTACATAGCTGCAACATATCTAATTATCACAAAAAATCTCACAAATCCGGTAAAGGTCCGTTTTAGTGCTTATAAATTACAGATTACAAATCTTTTGACAGTCGACAACCAAAACATAAGTTTAATAGTGATTAATTGAGAGCATTTTATCCTCAAATGATGAACATAAGGAAGTTAGTGTAACATTAGAAGCGGTGACAAGTTGCTTTTTAACAAACTGGTCAATTGAACCGTTAATCTATATTAATGGATATCATTAGCAGAAAGCAATATTTACGGATATTTGTATTATTTTATATTAATTAACTAGGTGTATCGCCACGGCTTTCGCGAAAAATAGAGTCGTTATGATTTGTCTTCTATCTATCTATACATTTAAAAAGAATGAAAGTTTCGCGTGTCTCTACATTGCATATAAATATTTGCAAACAATTGTACTTCATTGCACATATTTTTTAACCTCTTGAGCAGATAACCAGAAAACATAAATGAATGACAATAAATGACATAACAACGTCACTTTGACAGAATATTCCCGCCATACGTCGTTTGAATTTAAAGTCAGATTTTATGACGACCAAAAAAAAACCAATCGACGATATACGTACGGAAAAGACAATTTAAGTAGGTACCTAATATAAATATTCCAAATTAAAACAAAGGCTACTCTTTTTTCTGCATTTGAGATAAGGGACTCTATCCGGCCACTCAGTGACCAATTTTGCTGTGCACAGGCGCACAGCGAGGCTTGAAGGAGATCCTTTACAATCTCCCATGGGATATGCTTTACAGGGGTTGCACAGGAGAAGTTCCAGAATTGGTCTCTTTTGAGGTCCCACTTCCTTACATAATAATATGCTGATGGTAAACCGGGGTCGTATTGTTATTATTTTTACAAGCCCGTATTTTCAGCACTTTGCAGCACTCGTGGTCGCAGGCAGACATTATTTACGTTGCTATTATCTCCGAAACGGATACAATCTCAATTACTTGTGAAAATATTTATGAGAGCCTTTCTTGTTATTATATCCGTCACGACTATAGGCGTCTCCGATTTAAATAAAGATATTAGGCCGGAGTGGTCGTCGTTAATCATAATTATTTTTTATGCGGAACCAATACTTGAGATATTTTATTATTTTAAGAGAACTGTCCCTCGAGCGCACTCCACACAAACGAAGTTAGTTCTTAATTTGAATATTACCTACCCAATTAAGATCAATGATGGTCGTGACGGCGGCGGCGTTGGTTACGGACCCATTGCATTGGTGTGGGTTCGAACTTGGCATGTACCAATGTGACTTTTCAATGTCATAATAATATACTCGTACTTTCTTAGTTAGTTATTTTTAAAAAACACCCGGTCGTATCCTATCTCTTTTTCATTTTAATTTTTTCCAAGGTACATAGCTGCAACATATCTAATTATCACAAAAAATCTCACAAATCCGGTAAAGGTCCGTTTTAGTGCTTATAAATTACAGATTACAAATCTTTTGACAGTCGACAACCAAAACATAAGTTTAATAGTGATTAATTGAGAGCATTTTATCCTCAAATGATGAACATAAGTTAGTGTAACATTAGAAGCGGTGACAAGTTGCTTTTTAACAAACTGGTCAATTGAACCGTTAATCTATATTAATGGATATCATTAGCAGAAAGCAATATTTACGGATATTTGTATTATTTTATATTAATTAACTAGGTGTATCGCCACGGCTTTCGCGAAAAATAGAGTCGTTATGATTTGTCTTCTATCTATCTATACATTTAAAAAGAATGAAAGTTTCGCGTGTCTCTACATTGCATATAAATATTTGCAAACAATTGTACTTCATTGCACATATTTTTTAACCTCTTGAGCAGATAACCAGAAAACATAAATGAATGACAATAAATGACATAACAACGTCACTTTGACAGAATATTCCCGCCATACGTCGTTTGAATTTTTAAGTCAGATTTTATGACGACCAAAAAAAAACCAATCGACGATATACGTACGGAAAAGACAATTTAAGTAGGTACCTAATATAAATATTCCAAATTAAAACAAAGGCTACTCTTCAATTTTGCTGTGCACAGGCGCACAGCGAGGCTTGAAGGAGATCCTTTACAATCTCCCATGGGATATGCTTTACAGGGGTTGCACAGGAGAAGTTCCAGAATTGGTCTCTTTTGAGGTCCCACTTCCTTACATAATAATATGCTGATGGTAAACCGGGGTCGTATTGTTATTATTTTTACAAGCCCGTATTTTCCCACTGCAAGGCAAATGCCTTCCTACTATCCTCCCATCTCTCTTTGTCTAGAGCTGTTGAGGATCTTTATTAAAAAATTCAAGCTAATCCCACCATCTGAGTCTGTCTAAGTCTGCGCTTGCCATTTTGAGAGACCCTCTAAGGTCGTTTTAGTAAGCAAAAATCCCATACTCCCCGGTCTCTTTCCTCCGGGTTTTCCCCAAAATTAAAAAAGGCATTATTATAGTTATGTCTTCTGCGTCAGGCTTGTTATTATTAGTCACCTAGACCTTGCAAGCTGTTAAACTTGAACTTCATTCTTGGTCAGATGACGCGACTGACGTAATACGAATAAGATACTCATAACCTCAAAACTCATATGTAGTAGATCCTTGATAAAATAAAGTAGTTATTCTCCATGGTTGTCCTTTGCTATTGACTTACAAATGATAGAGAGAGATGACGTGTTAAGATCGGGTTAAAAAGGCAAAATTTTTCCTCCTTATGTTAACGTAATGTAAGTACCTACGTTTCACATACCTTTTACAAATAGGAGGGATATAAGGTTTACTACTGCATTTGCTTTCCCCCCATATTTAACTTTGATGATTTGTAAGGACTAAAGTTATCTTGAAGACACTCCTTATATTTAAGAGTAGCGTCAAAAATATCGAAAATCCCAAAAATTAACTAGGTTTCTCTATCGTCTAATTGAATTTTCTAAAAAATTTAAATGGGACAGTGACATGACATTGAATTAGCCTCTATAGTACTGTCTGTCGTACGAGCGGTATTATGAATAAAATGTCATACAATAAAATCTTTGCCTCGTTTTAACTTGGGTCGTGCACAAGAACACTTGCAATAACTAGACCATCAAGACATATGGATAAAATTCATCTAAAAGTATAATCTAGATAGACTGTTTGCATTCCACTTAACATTTAACAGGAGAGCGTGATTCACGAATAAAATGCAGCTGTCACAAGCTTTTAATAAATAAACATAAAATGCCAATAGAAAACAACGGTAAATAACATAAAACACTTAACAATACTACCTATTAGCACTTTTCTAAGCTAAAAAATGTGAGATTTGTTTAATGTAATAAAAAAAATAACGGTCCGCCTAAATGTCAAACGTTTAGTTGTTTTTTGTCGCTTTATTGTTCCAAGTTCTAAAGTTTGAATTTGAAAAAGGAAGTGTCACAAAAATGTGGTTGGCTGTCAATAACCTGACAATGTTCACTGCTGATATACATTTATCTGACTGTCTCGCGGCCTCGTCACGAAATTTCAATTTTTTATTCAAAAATTTCCAAAATTGTTTTTTTTTTGCCATTCACATTATACCTAGATTTTATAGCTTCTGAACGAAATTTCAAACGCGTTTTTTACTTTCTTAACCGCGTAGCTCTGTTTTTTGGGATAAGTAATTATCTTACTATTTTCATTTTAGACTATGTTGTAGCTCTCGTCATAAGATTCATTAAGACTACTTTTAAAAAGAAAGAAACGTGAATTCGGCTTTAGAAAAAAAAACTGCTTAAAAAAATATATACTTAATAAAAAAAAATACTAAAGACTGCTGTCTTGGTAAAATTGGCGTATTCATGTAATATTAATTTCGTGTTATTTTTCTAGGAAACTAATCCAGAATGTACCATGCCTCGTTCATTATTATGCTTTGTTTACCTACTTTACTGGTTTAACCAGAGCAGAAGGTTCAAACAGGTCATGATCTTAGCAGTATTTTTTCTTTTTAATAATTTATGTAACTAGTTCTGCTGCTTCGAGATCAGAGATCACACGACATCTGTCCGCTAACTTTTACGAGGATTAATTAGCTGGTTCCTCGTTGGTCTAGTGGTCGTAAGTGCGACTGCTAAGCGTTTGATCCTGGGTTCAATCCTCAGGCCAGCAGGAAGTGTTATTTCGATTTTTGCGTTAGGACTTAGGACATTGGACACGGTTGGAGCTCGTTATAATTTTGAATGGTGCCCGATTATAAGTTATTGGATATGGAACTTATAACAGGCTAAATATGAATGCCATATGTTTATAAGATTTAATTTTACAAAATTTCGAAGTTATTATTAAGGCACTATGTTTTATAAGACAGCTTTCAGTATTTTTACTTACGATTACGAAGGATCGCATATTCGCATTTAATCTAAATTACGTTATTTGATGTTATTTGCGGTAAACCGGCCTCTTGTTATTTATGTACATTAGAATTTATTTTATTTAGGAATGTAATAAAACGTGGGTGTACACTAACAAATAATATTCACAGTCAAAATAAATTTAATGTTCTTTATTTGATAACATAAATTATTATAATTAACAACTTAATATGCCTAATTATAAAGAAATATATACACTGAAGTAAAAACATAAAACAAAAATAAATACAATAGTAAAAAAAAAATTTTTTTTTCCTTAACACTATAAGTTTTCAACAACAAATTTTATGTTTAACAATAACGATAACAAAATTTGCAACAAGTTTAATGCAAATAACAAAACCAAAGGGAATAAAGTAGTTAAGTACCGTGTGTGAACCCACACATTAAGCTAAAAAACCAGAATGAGTTGACCTCGCATTGTATAGGCCCATCGTACAACAAGATGTCAGCTTATACTGGGATTATATAGCTTGATTTGTAGCCATGTATACTGTCTCTAAGATAACTATATCCTACGTAATTCGGTAATTCGTTAAAATCTAAAATCTGTCAATGAGTTTGATGCAATCGGAGTCAATACCCTATTTGCTCTCACAGTAACCTAAATATTTCCTCTTACAGCACAGAATGGATCACTGGCCAGCCTCAATTAGCTTTAGCCTTAGCTACGGCCACGGCAATAGCATCTCCTGTCTCGCTCTTAGCATTACTAATCGACGTCGATGCTCCTCGACCACCGGCACATGTAGTACACCCTTCTGATGGTCCATTTTGAGGGTATGAGTAGTAGTTACTTGGTGGCGGTGGTGGCGGTGGTGGCGGCCAGTAACCAGGAGGAGGGGGCGGTGGTCCTGGAGGAGGGGGCGGTGGTCCTGGAGGAGGAGGTGGTGGCCAGTACCTCCGATGGTGACGTGGTTCGTATTCGTAGTCGTAACATTCGTATGGCGTACGCCTGAATCGCTGGACGCTGATTTCTGGAAGGTAAAAATATATTTTATTGTTAATTGATATTAAATTGAGCCAGAGATCAGAAACCTACTCAAAGGCTTTTGACTGTCTCGTTGGCCTAGTAGCAAGTGTAACTGCTGAGCACGAGGTCCTGGGTTCTATCCCCGGGTCGGACAAAGTGTTATTAAGTTTTTCCAATACCTACGACATTCCATTAGGAGTTTATTATAGGACATTTCATAAACATTTAAAAGTTTTAATCGTACAGTATTATTACCATGTTTATTATGTTTTAAACACCGCTTAGACGTAATTTAAATTTATTTAATCCCTGTTCAAACCACAATATTCTTTATTAAATTAATTATTAGGACTGACAGATCAACTTTATGACATCTTAGTTTATAGATAAAGATTGATTTGATTTGATTAAGCTTGTGGCAAATGCATTTTATATGCTCAGGATCTAAGGAGCTATCGGATCTGGAAAGAATCTACCTACCGGTTTGACATACACTTAATGGAGATCTTATCACAAGTTTCCTCACTAAACCATCACACAATTCTCAAAATCACTCCTAATTACAAGACTATTTGTTACTGACGGTGTGTAACGCACGAAAGAATAAGGCGCTGGAATTGATAACCACAGTTTATTTTGAAATACTCTTAAAATGATCTTAATACAAAGGTGAACCCGCATGAACTCCTAGTTTTCCCCGTTGTCATTACTTTTTGAATTTAGAATACAAAATAGAAATCCAAGAAGGTGATCCAAAAAGGTGATCCAAAAAGGTAATGTGCAAATGAGTTTGTAACACTATTTCATCAAACTTACGTTTAACATCAGCGTCCACAAATTCTATTAAAGCAGTCGTTAATAGCAATACACCAATTCTCCACATCATGTCGTTTTGTTATGAATTGGTTTGTCAAACGATACATTTTATATAAGAACTTCGTGTATCAATATCTAATCAAACACTAAGAAATACTAAGAAGTTAGATTCGCGAGGAAATGTTAATTGATAATGATAACTTCATATTTGCGGTGTGGAAATACTAACTTATTTCGGTGTGTTGATGTACAGGTGAATCCCAGAAGTGTTTGATGTAGGATGGAAATATACGGGCAGTAATAAGGTATATATTACGTCCGTTAAAGTCCGGTAATAAGTCCGGTTCAAAAAAATATTTACGAGCAGAGTAGAACAAGAAGTCTAAACAAAGACGAGTGCCTGAGTTGGTAGTTCATTGTGCTATAGGAGTGGTAAGCCCATAATTACTATCGAGGGACATTGCAATTTTTTTGGAAATTTCAAATTATTTTTTCACTGTTTTTATTTAGAGAAGATTTAGGTAATAGTAAATCAATATAATAAACCTAATCGTCATCTCTATCAAAGACGGTTTTCTAGACAAACATGTTTAGTTATAGAATACGATTTAGCTTTTCTGGAAAAATAGAGGCACAATGCCAGCATTATTGTTGACATGGAGTCAGTGGATAAAAACTTCAATAAATGTCAAAGAGAATTTAGCCCGAGCAGATATCAGTAAACGTATAAGAGCTAGCGACGCGGACGTCGCAAAAAAACCATTTTAGTATGTCGGGCTTTTTGATATTTCCTCCCAAATCCTTATTGGAAAGCTCCAAGCCCTACCAACCACCACACGGTAGGCGGCTTCCAACCAAACGGTAAAAAAGCGGTTGCGGTAACGAAGAAGATCATTCACTAAGGGGATAAAGCAGTGTTTTACGTCACGGCCGCCATATTGAATCTCGAGCATAACGAAGGGTTCTAGGGTGACCAGACGTATAGAGTAAAGATAATCTCTCTTTTTTTGTCCTTTGGAAAAGTCTTTCTTGACTTCAGCGAGGAATTCCAACTTGCTAATGACGAAGATATCTTTATTCCCGAGGACTCGTGGAGTACATAGGTATACCTACTCACGTTTTCACAGTATGCCAATACGGTTTTATTTATTAATCAAAGGTCGAGAAATGAGACACACTAAGAAATTCATTGTTACATGTAAAAAGCAGTGTGATAGCCTAGTAAAAAGCAGTGATAGCCTAGTGGTATGACCGTTGGACTGTCAAGTGCATCCGCAGCCTGCAGCCGCGTTCAGAATGATTTTGAAAGAAATCCATACTACTTCATATAACCAGTCGTGCAGCCGCAGCCGGCTTCGTGCAGCCGCTTCATGTGCTGCCTGCATCCGCAGCCTGCAGCCGAGGTTGAAATAGCACCTTAAGGTTTACTGGTTTTATTTATTTGTGTGTGGTAATTCTAAGGATTTGGGTGAGCATAATGATTAAACAATTTGCATGTCGCACTGCGGCAAAATGCGGCTCTATATTTTATTATATCATCTGCCTATAATATACCAATATTTAATATGAATAAACTATTCTAATTTCTCAAAATCTATGCCTAATTAAAAGTAATTGACGTCTCTGATTTGAGATTATTAAAAACTCTGTCGAAATCTATACATACATACCTTTCTTCTGTGTGCGAGATTGAGAGTAATATTATACATAAAAGTATTTAATTAATTACAGTCTCAGCTAAGTACCCAATTAAACTATTACACAAAATCTCCATTCTTCTTCTTCTTTCTTTTCAATCCATAAATATTTTGAAGTTAATTCAATAAGTAATATTGGTACTAATTCTCTTCCTCAAGCTTTAAAATATCTTCATCTCTCTTTCTAATAGAGATCATTAGAAAAGGATAGAACATTATTAGAGCTGTCAAACTAGTCCATTTGCATGATATCAACGAGAATTTAGTCGGAATGTCATAGAATTTAAGTCTCGTCTAATTTCAATAGATTAATTTCACGGCTCTAATTTGATAGTTCAATTTGTTTTTCTTTTTCGATGGTGTTTGTTAAAAAGAGATATAGTTAGATTAAAATTAATTTAGCGGGATGTACAAAAAAATCAGCAACATTGTCTCTCTAAGATAATAATAATTAGAATGAAATAAAAATCCAACGGAATTATACGTGATTAAAATCGATTTAATAAACTTACTTAAAATCTTAAACATAACATTTACATTATAATCACAAAAATAAATATACAATGTTTCTAAAAAAATAACAATTATACAAAAAAATAGCATAACATGCAAAACATTTCCAATTATGTTTTTGATACTATAAAAACATTCAGTACCTATTAAATCATCAATCAGTCAGGTTGAACTAACCGCTAACAGATAGAGCTATAGCATTTCCATTAGTGCTCTTAGCATTACTAAGAGCAAAGCTACTCTTTCCACAAGTACTGCATCCAGGTTGTTGCTGCCCAGCAGTTTGTAACCCTTGAGCAGCTAAATTAAGAGCGCCACTCAGAGCTTCTTTAGTAGATCCTCTTGATCCGCCGTAGCCTTGGACAGCGCCAGAATTGAAGCCATTCCCACCAGAGCCGTAACCACCACTTACTCCTTCGGCTTCATAGCCACTTCCGCCTGAGGTAGAGCTTGCCTTACTAGCACTCGATGCATCATAGCCTCCAGATGATTGATCACTGCCAAATGTGTTTCCCCCAAAGTTGTTATTTTCACCAAATGCAGCCTGTTGAGAGCCTTCAGCTCCCGAAAATATTGGTGGGGGTACTTCCGCTCCAGCGGATGAACTAGACCCACTGCTTGCACTATCACCTCTTGATCCTGAAGAACCGAATCCGACTGATTGTTGGCCGTTATCATATCCTTGGCCTCCAGAACTTGAACCATAACCGCCATTGTTACGTCCTCCTCCGAATGCATTATGTGACTCTTGATAGTCTGACCTTTTCACTTCATCGTTGCTACCATATGGACCGCCAAATGTTTCTGTAGAACGACTGCTGTAGCCTCCAGAAGCTTGGCCGCCGTAGCCCCTAGAATTTCTACCTCCGTAGCCTCCAGAAGAATGACCACCATAGCCCCCGAACGAATTTCCGCCATAGCCCCCGGATGAATGGCTGCCATAGCCCCCAGAAACGCCGCCGTATCCGCCAGAAGGTTGACTTCCGTACCCGTTATAAGATCGACCGCCGTAACCTCCGGAAGATTGATGTCCGTAGCCTCCAGAAGAATGGCCGCCATATCCACCAGAGGAATGACCTCCGTAGCCGAATGATCGACCACCATAGCCCCCTGCGGACTGACCACCAAATCCACTAGAAGACTGAGAACTGGAGCTGGAAGAAGATCGACCGCCAAATCCACCGGATTGAGATTGAGAGCCAGAAGACGATTCATCACATCCATCAGAACTTGAACTAGAGCTTGAACTGCTTGAACCAAACCTACTCTCAAGCTTAGGTTTGTCAGCCATAGAACCTTTAGTGCCTGCTGTACTTGAAGCCAAGGAGAACGCTTCTCCACTGGCCTGGTTGGTATCACCAACTGCTGCTGCAGCCCCGCTGAATACCCCTTGTTGCTTGCCATCGTCAGTTATCCCAGACCAATGAGCGGTATGGTAGACACTTGAAGATGGCTTAGGAGGCGGCGGTTCAGGAGAACGTTCCACTCGCTGATGAGCCTCATCTGAAAAATTACAATAGGTATTTATTTTTTACCTACAATCTATCTAACACAAGCATTAATTAATATATCTGTGGATGCAGATGTTATGTTAGATTTCTAGCTATAACTGAATTGTATTGTATAATATTTTGGAAATGCTTAGTAATTTTATGAATTTCAAGTTGTAGTCATTGGATTCAAACAAATTACGTCTGAAAGGCAATTTCTTTTTTTACAACTAGCAAAACAAAACAAAATCAATAAAATATTACAAAAGTCATACCTTCATTCTTTATTACAGCACATTGAGCCGATAAAATGGACAGAGCCAAAACCAAACATCTAATTTCCCTCATCTCGCCAAAGGTCAGTCTTATTCTGAAGTAAAGTCATCGGTTTCAAACATTTATATGTAGTACTAGTGGATACAATGAATATTTAGCTTCTAAGAATAGCATGTTGATATGTTAGAGCCAAATTGTTAATTTAAACAAACCGAAAGGCAATTTACACTATCTATTTGTAATGCACACAACTTTTGCATATATGTACTTGGTAAATCCATCGAAATCAAATGATGACAGAGTATTATGTCATGGTTAAAAATATTGGTTTGTTATGGTTAGGAATGATGTACTCGATAACCTAATTTTATTTACTGTCCTATTTAGTATAATTATATAAGCTAGAAAGCTGTATTTTCTCTATCTCAGTAGTATTGTGGTCTACGGTGGAACTCACCTTTTATTGTAGACAGGAAATGCGCCAGCATAATATAATCCCGGTTAGGATATGCGAGACCCTTACAGCTTGGCAAAAAAGAATCTGAGGCGGTGACAGCTGGAACTAAAAATAAAAATCTTAAAAACCAACTAAGTTTGTGAGTACTAAAATAACATAAAAATGGTTCATTTGATTATAATTAATGACAAAAAACTCGTCATAGAAATATGTAAGCACTAAATAACTTGTAATTTTGAATTGTAGTGTGAAAAGTGCGCCAGCGGCGCCCCCAATTTTTCCAGACTCTTTTGCCAAGCTGTACGTCGGACGTTCTGACTTAGAGATAGTAAAGAGGCCGGCACACCGACTGAAGGAACTAAGTGAGAATCCTCCAACCAGATGGGTATTCTGCCTGGCAGGCACTTGCCCAAAAGTTGTAGATGGTTTTTTGTACCTATACATAATTATGTTATACATGCAAATTTGACATGTGGGATTCAGGTTTGTCGTAGTTACATGTCTTAGCTCAGAGATGGCGCTAGTAGTGTCACTTCTTATTCTCATCAGCATAGTGGCGGGAACAACATTTGCGAACTCCACGAACCCGACGCGAACGTCAGTTGCCGAACTCTCCACGAGTGTGGGGTGATACACACCCAGTACCCACCTTTCGTCACGTTACGCCTAAACACACGGTGCGCCGTAACCACCTCGAGCACCATGGCTTATACATTATTCACTCTTGATAAAGAAATATTCATATAAATCGATTAATTAAGTTATAAGTTCTAACCTTTTGACATTTCTGGAAGAGTTATCGATATGATATAGCCGCAAAAATGTCGAATGAAGTTGACTCATATATTTGTAAACAGTTATTTCAAAATTATCAGTTTATTAAGTCATTTATCTATAATGCCTTCTCCCTCAAGTAAATAATGTTTAAACCCTTTATAGCTAACTTTCCTCCTTTTTGTAGGAAGAAAAAGTCGATTTCGGGATCAGGATTTCAACTCGCAACCTATTAGGAAAGCTTCCAGTTACTCTGCCAGTAAAGTATACGTAACCCTGCCGGTACAATCGAAATTATCTTCTATATTTAACCATCTATATCAAATCGAATAGCAGTTACATCCGGGCACATATTGGGTTACGAATTAATTAATGGCAGAGCGTCCGACTGGAGGGTTTACCTAGTAATTTGCGGGTTTAATCAAATCCTGCTCGGTTTTTTTTCTATAAAAATGTGTAACTTTAATTATAAAGGTTATAACATTATTTACTAAGCTAGCTTATTTATCCAGTTAAGCAAATAAGCTAAGGGCGCTCCCTAATGAAACTTAGGCCACTTCTTACTCACTACACACCAATATTCTTTTTGATTTAAATAGGTATGTATAGTAAATGACAAACAGAACAAATTGTTTGCTACTAAAAACATTAATTAAAATTAAGAATTTGGTGAAAGTGGGCCCCATGAATTTAGAATTACCTAGGGTACCTAAATTCTATATCTATGGTGCGCCATATTATCTTTTGGAAATTTAAAAAATAAAATTAATTAACTTGCTAGGCGAAGAATAACATAACATTTCTACGATATTTACCCACTTTTATTAGAAAAATTGAGAAAAAGTTACTTTGAAGTATATTTAAATATAATGCTACGTGTAAATGTATAAAAAAAATAACACACTGGACCTTTTTTTATATGAAATATAATTATATCAAACTCATTTTATACTCCATTTATTATTATTAATGACATAAGTTCTATTTTCCAAAGCCACGGGATCCAGAGTTCGCGCTTGATTGTGCAGAACTGCCAGACCCAAATCCTCGGTTGCCAGAATTTGCGCTTGATTGTGCAGAACTGCCAGACCCAAAACCTCGGTTGCCAGAATTTGCGCTTGATTGTGCAGAACTGCCAGACCCAAAACCTCGGTTGCCAGAATTTGCGCTTGATTGTGCAGAACTGCCAGATCCAAATCCTCGGTTGCCAGAATTCGCACTTGATTGTGCAGAACTGCCAGACCCAAAACCTCGGTTGCCAGAATTCGCACTTGATTGTGAATTTCTGCCAGATCCAATACTAATAGATGTACTCTTAGAAATACTTAAAGAAGGCTTAGCGTTGTTAGTGGGAAAAATCCCTGCTCCACCAAAAATTCGAGGAACACCCGGTGCGCCCAACAGCTGTGGTGCTGAAAAACAAAATAAGGTTTTTTAAAGGCTTTCCTGATAAAAACGACGGTTTTTTAATAAGAATTGTTATTTGCTATTGCTTTTTGTTTAAAACCGTTACCCCTCCCCTACCCCCCAGCGAGATGGCCTTCAATCGGCAGGACGAGTCTAGCAATGGACTACGTAAGGCTTAATTGATTGATAGAAAAGTTCATTTCCTGACTTGGAGATAACAGAACTGAAATTATTAAGACAATCGACCGAATCTTGACAGGAATGTTAAGTATCGATAATAATAGATGCCATAAACAAGAATTAAAAAAAATTTAGACACTTGTCACCTGACGTAGAATAGTTATCTTTCTTTTTTTAAATTATTGTTTGTTTAATCTATCGATCATCATTTCGCTAATTTAAATTAATGCTATGTAATTACGAGTGCCTCTACTAAGTCAAGTAAACAGAATTAACAATAACAATTACCTGCATCGATGTAAATTAGCTGAACCAACACCAGTACACCTACAGCAAGAGTTAGACGAGCCATCTTGTACTGTTCGACGAACACTAGGTGGATGTTACAACATTACAGCAATTTATATAGGTTCACATAGACCGATGTGAATTTTAGCACCTCTTTAATATTTATGTTAACTAGATTATTCATTTCAGTAGCTTTAAATACCTAGTTCCTAGTTGTCAACCGCATCTTTATAGCATCAGACTTACTTAAATGCAAATTTTACTAATGTAACTTAGAAAACACTACTTTATTACGATGAATAATTATGTTTATGCAGTATTATGACACTTAATTAGGAAGTATCACAATGGTATAATGCTTAAAAAAATTTTGAAAGGTACTTAATATTTGTATAACAATCGTTTATCTGTGCGTTTATCGTGGTATAGACGTGTGATGCGGAGGAATGAAGGAGGAAGGAGCTAGATGACATCTCAAGTAGTTAAACAAACTGCGCCCATGGATCCAAAACTTGGTTCCGGCCTGCTTGCCAATCACGGTATAGACAATTAAAAAGCGACCGACCCGTGGTACAACTGCGATGTCCAACTGGTTGTACTACGGAGAAGTAAATTTACCCATGGTACAACTGGTTGTTCTATGGGGAAATATCTTGACCAATGGTTCAACTCGAGTGAGTTGTTCTTTCCTTGGGCCAACTAGTTGTACTTCTGGGAATTGAATGTATCTATTTGTTCCATAGATACATTCATTCCTACTGGTAATAGGTTAGAAGGGGATGGCGGGGTCGAATAGACCCCGTCATCTCCTTCGTGGTTATTTTTTTATAAACCACCCAGAAGTAGGAGCCCCGCGAAGCGGGGCTCCGTCGACCAAGCCCACCCTCGACCATGCATAGAATATTTTAAGGTTTGGTTAGATGCCATTTGAAATATTATTGATCCCCGTGGTCCAACCAGTTGGACATAATTCCACCGTTGTACCACGGGTCATAATCATAAATATCAAAAAAAAGAGTTGAACCATGGGTAAATTTACTTCTCCGTAGTACAACCAGTTGGACATCGCAGTTGTACCACGGGTCGGGAGTGAATTAAAACACTTTAGTACAATAAAATCTTATATTTAAATCACAAGTTAACAGTCGCTACTCATTTATCTCGTTACTTTCCAAAGCTGCCAGCATTAGAACTTGCGCTAGATCCAGCACCTCCACCCTGACCGAAACTGGCTGACTGACTCTTAGAAAAACTTAAACTAGGACCTCCACCATAACCGGGTCCACCAAAGCCTTGATTTCCATAGCCGGGGCCACCAAAGCCCGGATTTCCATAGCCTGGTCCGCCATAGCCAGGCCCGCCGTAGCCCGGTCCGCCAAAACCGGGTCCATTATGGCCACGTCCGCCGAAACCGCCTCCGCCAATGCCGATCCCGATGCCTACGCCTCCACCCAAACCGCCGCCGCCAGGAAAGTGAGGTGATCTTATTACTCGAGATGCTGAAAAATTTAATAAGATAGATGAGGTAGTATTCTATTCTAAATAGGCTTTAAAATTTAATTTGATATTTAAAAAACGAACTCAAACAATACAAATCAATTTTAATTATGAAAAAGTACCTAAATTATAAAATCAAGGTATCGACTGCATCGTCACTTTCAAGATTCACTTGAATCTTGAAAGTGACGCTCATGATTTTTAATTTAAAAAAAAATTAATGCAATATAAACAATAAAAAACAGTGATATGAAAACCCATAGTACAACGAACCCTTTAACAAAAACTGTTCTGATTATAATTCAGATTTTACATAATTTATTTATAAAGATTACCTGCATCCGTGCCGATCAAATTAAATAAAACTATAAAAGCAGAGACACACAAAACAAGACGAGCCATATTGAAGATATTACTTGAAAACTAATATCGCAAACTGTACAGCATTAATTTATATACGAATCGCGGAAATTATACGTAATTGAACATTTTAGCACATCTCCGTAATGGTAAAAAATTGTTTGCTTACACTCGGGGCATTTCCTTTGGTATGGTTTATTCCTGCATTTATTATATCATCATTTAATTATTATCTTTCTGCTCTTATCTCTAAATTATTTACATACATACGGACACAACCTGAATCAGTCCACAGTTGGACATAGACCTCTTCTCATAAGCGTTACATATTTCGTGCGTTTATTTAGGTGCTTGCCCTTAATCGCCATGCTGGGTAAGCGGGTTAGCGATCGCAGTAGCAGTATGGTTGCTATTACACAGTAGGATGCTGCTGCCCATCCTCCAGATTTTTTCCTTTGTCGCTTCTTACGATACCCGCGGGTTGAGTAAGGGTGGTTCTATTCTTAGGCCGAAAACCACACGGCACTCTCTAAATTATGTAAGTCAACTCAAAAGGTATTTTTCTAGTTTTTCCGTAAGCCACAATGTCACTGCTATCTCCTGTTTAAACGATATTGTGATTTTAAACAAAATCTTTACTTTGATTACCCTTTACCCTTATATTACCCCTAGTAGTGACTTGCGCACAATGATAGCGTATGTGTGTGTTCGTACATCTGACTTTTCGGTGAGCCTCCATCAAGTGAACATATAAAATTGGATAAAACTAGTACCTAATAAATTTAGGGACAGGAAAAAATAAAAAAGAACTTGGAGGCAATGACGATAAAATACAATTAGACTCTTTATAAGTAATACTCGTTATAAGTAATTCAATTTTTTTACAGTAATTTTGTAAATAATTGTCAATATTCTCAAATTACCACCCTCTTAACCTAATTTTTTTATTTCAATGGATTATTTGAATATAACTGCTATTTAATAAATAAACAAATTAATATTTGTTATCGTCTTAACTATGAAAAAAATTAATTAATAAGTACCTATCCCTGATCCTTGAGCACTCCGGGCATTCATTTTTCCTTTTTTTTAAGCGTCAGTATTCTTTTCTAAGGTAAATTGTATTTCATCGACATTCACTGTTATTTAGATTTAATATAATTACTTTTTTTACCCCAATAGACCACTTGGATAAGTACAGTATTTTTTTTACAAAACGTTCACTGTTAGGAATGATAGGATTTTTTTGTATTTTTCCCGTCGATAAATTTACTATCTAGTAGATAGACTATCTAGTTAGTTAGTTAGTTACTATCTAGTTTTACTCAATTTCATATGTGTAACTAACTGTATGCGTAATTTTTTTTTTTATAATAAATTTAGTTCTATACATGGTTATTTGTAAAATATTTAATTGAGTCATGTGAACATAATTAATGTATGGAACAGCTGCCTTCTTTTGCGATTTCAGGGTTGGTCCCGTAAAAGTTGTTCATAATGATGAGTTGTGCAGTGCCTCTGAAAGCACGTAGCACTGACCTGAACCTAATCTTTACTGTTTCAATGAGGAAGTAGAGAGTGGACCTGTTTTTATTTAGGTTCATATTTAGGCTTTATTTAGTTTGCCCTGTTTTTTTTTTGTTGAAATTTTACCCACTTCCTGTTGACAGATTCATCGGATATTTGGACCTTTAGTTCTGATGACAATACAATTTAGTATAATCAGTATCATTATAAATCCAAGATAAGTATATGGTTTTATAACCAATACAATCGTTTAACTTTAAAAGAAAAGTTTACTTAATTATTTATTTAGCAAACACTTTATTTATTTAGCCTATATCGTCCCACTGCAGGGCAAAAGCCTCCTTCCACTTGTCTCGGGCTGAGACTAGTCCTTCAGCTAGATGTGAGTCGAGTTCATCCCGCTACCACTTCCTGGGCCTACCGCGAAGACGTTTGCTGCTTTCTGGGACCCACACACTTATACTTATAAAATATCTACTGCATCTGTCTTAAGATTGGCTTCATAATAATTGATTGACATTTAGAACACTTAGGAGGGTTAATTGAGTCCATTGACAAAATAAAAAAAAATCGTCAAGTACATTTATTTGTCTTCCAAGGTCGGAAAGATCTGACGTCTTGATCTGAGCTATTTATTTGTAATGAGCATTTCAAATAAATACCTTGAGTTTTGTAGTTCATTGTCTGTTGATTAAACAAATAATGTCTCTTGCAAGAATTGAACCTGCTACACTAAGCATAGCTACGCCAATGTCGTTGTATTTCAGTCAAGCACCTAGTTTTGTTTTAGTTAAAGAATTACGTTTGCTAAACTGTCCCACGTTAGAACCTTGAGTAAAAAAATATAGTATAAAAACTAAAACCCGACTACTTAAAATCTAAAAACAAGCTTCTTAGATTTGAAATAAAATTCTGTAGTCGGAGGCCACCAAATTACAAAGTATTTACCCTTGGAAGATTATCTAGTACCTATTTACCTATAATACATTAAGGCCTCCGACTACAGAATTTTATTTCAAATCTAAGAAGCTTGTTTTTAGATTTTAAGTAGTCGGGTTTTAGTTTTTATACTATATTTTTTTTCAATGATTTTTAGTGGTAAAGAAAACAATAAAATTCATTTTAATCACAATTTTTTAGAATGTGGTAGTTAGTTCTTAAATAGGTAGATTTCTTTAACTGTCAACTTCGGTTCAAACCTTTAGTCAATGTCATGTATTTTTAAAATCAAATTTATTTCAACGGTGTCGACCGCGACTTCGAGCTATTAAAACATGGCCTCATATATTTCTTAGAAGTATACATGAAAAGTAGTAAGAAGTACAGCTTGGCAAAAAAGAGTCTGGAAAAATTGGGGGCGCCGCAGTCGCACTTTTCACACTACAATTCAAAATTATAAGTTATTAAGTGCTTACATATTTCTATGACGAGTTTTTTGTCATTAATTATAATCAAATGAATCATTTTTATGTTATTTTAGTACTCACAAACGTAGTTATTTAAGATTTTTATTTTTAGTTCCAGCTGTCACCGCCTCAGACTCTTTTTTGCCAAGCTGTATAAGTACACATGAAAACTTTTTTGTGGGATATCATCATAGATAGAGTACATTTACCTAAAGTTCGAGGAAGTAAGTAACATGGAGTTGATAATACCTGCTCTAAAATCCCGAAATCATAAACATTACAATTAATTCCCGGGAAATAAGAAATTAATTTTACGTATAATTATTTAATAAGAAATTTGAAAAAACAACTGATGGATGGGATTCGAATCCACGATCTCCGGTGTACCGTGCCGACGCTCTAACCGCTAAGCTACCGTATCCCATCAGAATCAGTCGAAATTTCAAATCTCTTTCCTTAGGCGTGTGGTAATATCGATCGGAATACATTAATTATCCGACTCAGTGTTCTAAACTTTGCAGTTTTTAGAAGGCACCGATATATTACCACACGCCCTAGGCGTAGAAAGAGATTGAAATTTCGACTGATTTTGATGGGATACGGTGGCTCAGCGGTTAGAGCGTCGGCACGGTACGTCGGAGATCGTGGGTTCGAATCCCTTCCGTATCAGTTGTTTTTCAAATTTCTTATTAAATAATTTATTATATTTAATAAGCAAACATGTGTTAAAACATGTACTTACCTAATAAATTCTCTAAAATATTAATTTAACGTTTTAAATACATATGAACTAAATTATTATAATAAAAAGTCTTTATTATGTTTTTAGACATCGGTAACAGATAATGTAATACTTAAGTAGTTCGGTACTAAAACTGTTAAATTAATGAGTTTTATTTTACATACAAAATTAATTCTAATAAAAACTATAGGTCAAAATCCAGTCCATATTAATAAAATCCCGGGATTTAATTGTTATGTTTACGATTCCGGGATTTTTGAGGAGGTATTTTTAACTCTATGTTACTTACTTCCACAAGACCGCAAACCAACGCCATCTAGTTACGAAAAAGAAATCTCAATTTAATTAACATTATTTTAAAATATAATCATAATTTAATAGGCAGTGATGTGTAGAAACTTTAATTTAATTAGTAAATATTTATTGTTATCATGTTTTCACATTGTATGCAGTGTTATAATCACATATATTTATGATAGTCGTAACGGGTAGTTAGAAGCCTGATATTCTAAGAAGTGGTCCAGAATATATAGATAATATATACATATTCTGAATGTGCTCATCAAGACCTTCCATTTGATATCAATCACGATAAATTTACCTTAACTTTATTTTTTTCGAGCTGACTAATTTATTTTTAAAATCCACCTTATTTGATTTTACGAAATTTCATATATCCTATAACCCGCAGACCATTAAGACGTATCGATAGACACCTTATTTATTGAATTACAACAAATAGTTTAGGGGCTACGAGGGAACAGATGAACAAACTTACATACATACATACATACATACATACATACATACATACATACATACATACATAGACTGCTAAAATCATAACCCTCCTTTTTTTTGTAGTCGGGTAAAAATAAACAACACGTCAAAATATACGATTTTTTTTATTTTACTTATAAACAAAAAATTCAGACTCACAGATTTATATTTACAATTATTTTAATCATTTCGTTATCAATTGCAAAGTTCGCCATTATTTACCAAAACTACCCGCGCTAGAACTCGCGCTAGATTGAGCAGCACCACCTAATCCAAAACTAGCTGACTGGCTCTTTGAAAAACTCAAACTGGGACTGCCACCATAGCCATAGTCCCCATATCCAGGTCCTCCAAAACCGGGTCCGTAGCCTTGTCCACCATAGCCGCCATATCCAGGTCCGCCATAACCAGGTCCGCCATAACCAGGTCCGCCATAGCCAGGTCCTCCATAACCAGGTCCGCCGTAGCCAGGCCCGCCAAAACCGGGCCCATAGCCACCTCCGCCAAAGCCAATACCGATTCCAAAGCCACCACCACCGCCAAAGTGCGGTGATCGTACTACTCGAGATGCTGAAAAAAAAAACATTTCCGGTTATTCCCCATTTATCATAAAATATGTGATGTAGTTCGAAATTATTATATAGAAGTTCTTATGAATAAGAAACTAAACGAACTTCTAAATTAGAACCTAACCTTATTAAACGAACTCCTAAATTGAAACCTAGCCTTATTATTCCTAAATAATATTGGGACTAAATTCTCATCTAACCCGAACAAGCTGGAAATAAATTTTCCACGGATAGCTTATCAGTATATTACATAGAATCCACAAAAAAACTAGAATGCTAATAAAAATACCTGCATCGATGCCGATTGAAAATAATACTAGAACAGCGGCCACACAAATGATCAGACGAGCCATAGTCATAAAGGTAAACGCGACGACTGATACCAAAAATTTTATTTCACACTTATTTATAACTATTAACATTTATTTGATGTCGCGGAACTTAAACGTAAGTGATAATTTTAACACAAGCTGCTGGTTTTTCCTCCGAGTGTAAGTACACATGGCTTCAAATCAAGTTATACATTTCCAGTATAAGCTGACATCTTGTTGTACGAAGACCCAATACAATGCGAGGTCAGTTCATACTGGTTTTGTAAAGCTTGATGTCTATCTACTACAGTACTACTTGTGGTCTCTAGGGTTTTCTTTATTTATCCTTTAAAAGGTTTTTCCAATGTTCTAGGAATAACTAACAAATGACTAACTAAGTACAAGGAGGAAGATAAAAAAGTACTTAACCATTGAAATTGTCATGAAATAAAGTATTACGTAATTTACAAACCCAGTTTTCAGGTATTTAGAGAATTAAATTATAGAGGAATTAGTAGTACTTACTTTTACTACATAATTTGCAGTATTGTCATCACCGTCGGTATCCCCGCCTGCGCTTTGAGAATACAAATATCGTCCATATTCCTTTTTAATTATAAAATTATTATTGTGTATTTCCTTCCTTCCTTCTTTTTCCTTTTTTCCTACAGAGATTTTCCTACAATATAGGGTTCTTAAATATATGAATTCGAATGGTTCTGAATCCTAAAAACTCTATGTGTATACACAGCTTTGTAAAAGCAAATATAATTAAACAAATAACCTGAACTGGTAATATTATTGACAGTTTTAGTCAATATTTACTTTTAACGTTAGTTACAATGGTATAATTAATTGATTCACTATGGGATAACCCAAGAACCTCAAGTTATGCGAAAATGTCATTCACTTCTGTTAAAAATTATGATAATTTTAAAAACAAATGTTTAACCATTGTCGTGCCATCTTAGATCAAATTTTTGTGCCTTATTCTTTTTCAGACCTTTTTAAGATCCAGTGCAGTGATAACTTTGTTTTTTGACTGATGACAGCCAAGTCTAAGGGCTTAAATTCGAACCCAAAATCAACTTCTTTCTTTTCGTATGCCAAGTGAGTATTATAAATGTATTACTCGTCACTAGCTCCTTTTCCCGGAGGACAATCTAATAAGTCATTACCTTAATAATTATATAATTAGTTATAATTAGTCAGCTAACCTTCTCATTTCGTATCCCTTAGAATTGCAGATGCTGAAGAAAACCAAAAAAATAAAGCTAGTTCAAGTTAGAGTAAATGCCAACTCAAAACCCTTCAAGTTTGGGAATAATTGATCTTGGAATATTCATTTATAGGTGTAACTAATAGAACCCAGTTGATATCATGCGTAATTTTTATAAGAGGCAAACTTATCGTGCTTTACACCCCACGGATATACTCGAAATTGAAATGCTAATATATCAAAATTAGTTAGCAGGATCCTTCTAAATAATAAGAGGGTTGACGCCAAATCATTGGTCATTCTATCAATAAGATAGAATGCACTGATTTGGGGTTAACTTTACCTATCGAGTATTGAATCATTCATAAATTCCATAAGCACTTGGAATAATCCTGTTGTCAACTGGGTAAAATGTCAGGTTTTTCTTCGCACGCGTCTCCTGTTCTTTTTAATAATATACAATTTTTAATAATAGATACTTAACTCCATGCTTCGAAGAACATGCTTTAATCTTTACTCATTGACAGTAGATATACTTTAGGTAGTTGGTATTCTAATACTATCCTGACAGCTGATCTAACCTTAGAATATAGTATATTATGTACGATTATAATATTATTGATCGTATCCATGAAGCAAATACAGTATCCCTTTGGGTTGCAGGGGTCAGATAGGCAGTTAATTTATCTGGTTAGAGAGGAAGATGGTCTTATTAATGTTTGTTGTTATTAAGGTTAGGAGGATTGATATTGAGTGAAAATATTGGAAGATTAATTATGGCATATATACGATGCCAAAGAGTAAAGGATTTTTGTATAGGTAGGTATCTACTTATTTAGCGGTAGTTACTTAGGTAAATGGGGTTACTTACGTAGGTGTGTCAATAACTTTAAAGGCCAGACCATGTTAATAAAACATTATAATATTTTTATTATACAAAACATTGTCCTTAAAATTAAAATCTAGGCAACACTAAAACACTTCACTTTCTACTGCTCGCTCCACCGCTGGAGCTCGACTGCGCGTTACCACCAGAACTGATACTGATTGTCTTGGAAATACTAACGGAACCACCTGGAGGTATGTTGTATTCAGAGTCGCGGTCATAATGGCGTCCATGGTGGCCGTGATGATGAGGACCAAAACCTGGCCCAAACCTTCCGGGGGGCCCGTAGCCGCCGGGGCCAAATCCGGGTGGAGGAGGTGGCCCTGGGGGAGGAGGTGGCCCGGGTGGTCCATAACCGCCAGGGCCAAATCCACCAGGCCCAAACCCGCCAGGCCCGTAGCCGCCGGGTCCGAAGCCACCAGGACCCCACTGAGGTGACCGAACTATACGTGCACCTGCAATCAGTAAATCGGTACCTATTTATTATTTATATTTGATATTTCGTATTTAAACTTCATATACATTTACCAATCTTTTATAGAGCGCTAGATATGAATAGTAGGTGGCAGTGAAGACTAAAAATATGTAGGGTTTAATCAAGAATGATATTATAATTACGATGAAAAGAGACGACAATATAAATAAAAGTATAGACAAACTAGAGTATAAAGGCCACAACAAATATTGAAAATTGAAGTGAGAAGAGAAGAGACCTTTTGAAAACATGGTTTACCTTCATTAACTCCTATGAAATTAACTAAAACTAAGATCAAAAAACTACAAAACATAATAAATCGTGCCATATTAGACCTATGTTACAACAACACTGACTTAAAATCACGTATCTGTAGTTTATATGTCAACGCTAAATGACATAAATTGAGTTTGAACGCTAGTGAGAAAAATAAACTTTGATTTTGTTTCTCGATTGTGATACTTATTGCTACTCCTTTAAAGTTATATTTGCTATTGACGCAATCATAGATTTATGTTATTTCCGTGGTATGATAATATTTGTATTTACGTAAACCGTGGATATGGGAGTCCCTTTTTACAACTAAGTACACATTTTTAATCTTTTCTAGATGTGTACATTAAAATAATACGTATTGACAACAACGCCGCTTACTACAGATAGCTTCGGGGTCAAACACATGCCTTTACATTTTTTTTTAAAATTGTAAGTTCGTTGGGGCGAGGCGACATCGACCCTCATGCCACAAAAATGACCACACTTTTTGTGATACCGAGTTGCAACCTCCTTTACTCTCAAGTCCAAAACAAAGAAATTTAAATAAAAAAAAAACCCATGACAATTTAAATGTCAGTTGAAATTTCATAAATAAAGTGAATTATATTTTCCGACAATGACTTACGATAAAGGAAATAAAAATAAAAATAGACGAAGTCGGTTCCAAAGACATATAAGCATTCTAGTGTGGAAATGTTACTTACAAAGACAGTACGTACCGTCACTCAAAAAATTGTTATCATTGATGATGTTAACCTTTGATTATATATATGATGTTAACCTTCACATCAATTTACTTATTTTGAATGTATCTTAACCTGTTAAAGGAGCTTTACACTATGATCTTTTTGGGAAATCTATTTAGAAACACTCTAAATAAAAAATTGAAAGCCAGCAAACAAGTAGAATCTGAAATAGGACATACAACTTGCAGTCGTAGTAGAATTACATTGGGTTGCAAATGGATTACACTAACCTAAATCGTATACAATTTAGAGAGCAGTGCGACTAAATAGTATTCTAAATAGAATCCTAAATAGGACTTATTAGGATTATTATTATCACTTATGCACTTAAAAATTAATCCTTCTGTACATCATACTAAAAAGATAATGGACCAACGATAGTATGGAATTATTTTCATTTAGGTTTATAGCAATTTGCATTACGTTATTATCTGTGCCCTGTACTCTCCTAAAGGCTGATTTATTTCAGTGTGCAGGTGTTGTTCTCCTGGTTTTCTCTCTTAAGGGTTAATATATCGAGGTGTTCTACCATTATGTTTTTTTTCTTTCAGACGAAGATGGGGCCTTCTACTTTTAGAATCAGGGTTTGGTGCAAGTCTATTCATTATCTCTGTATTCATAGCGAAACCGGTGTTTCTGATCCCACTGCAGGATGAACCGGAGCCACCTCTAGCATCTGCGGACGTTTTAGCATCATTAAATAGTAGGAACATACTGGGATACGCACCAAATATTCAGCCCTATGTTGCTGTTATGCAACGAGCCTCGGTTCTTTTGGGAATTGGTAAGTGGGTATAGTAACCAGCGCGCAAATATTTAAAAACTAAATCTTGGATTTTGCGCTGCCACGTCCTTTACGGGATATACGGGAACTACTGAACTTTTAATTAAATTTGACAAAGATTTATCGTGGGCCGTGGCCTTTAGAGAATGACAATTTGCCTATGTGAAAATGAAATTTAACGCTGACAGAGTTGCGAACAACATTAAAGGATAGTTATCTAAATAAAAGACAGGTGCGCACTGTCTGACTTACATCACAAAATTAAAAAAAAATACTATTTCACCGATTTAAAAATTTGCATATAAGACTAGCTATGAGCCTTTTTGCTCCACGACTTGACTTAGATACAGACTTTTGAAATTTAAAAAATCTAATCCCCGTTTCCCTAATTCTGTGCCAAAAAAAAAGAAATAATAGATAAGCTACAAGGTAAAAGGTTCTTATTTGCTTGTATCCTTAGTGATGTGTCCAAATAACTGTTTTCTTTCTTTCTTTTGAGCTTTCCTAGTTGCTGCACCTAAAATAAAGTATTCAGAAAAGTATTACATTATTGTACATGTTTTACAGAAATAATGGGTGCGCCTACTGAGGATGACCTAAATGAAATGCTGTACAATCAATCTCGAGGCAAAAATCTCCGAAGTCCTGTCATATGGGTCGTATGGAAACCGAAGGTTAAAAAATTTGCTTTAACAAATCAAACACAATAAACCGTTAGGGTCGCGATACATCTGCGGAACGTACGGCAAGCGGCGCCGAACATTCGATATCAACGCGATGTAATTTCGGCTGATGAGTCTTAGGGAACTTGAAAAACACTGCAAGCGGATTCAACCGAACGTTCGGCGCCGTACGCACCGCAGATGTGTCACGCACGACCCTTACGTATTGTAATACTGCTCCAAAGCAGCCCTGGATCTTGAATTTCTTCGTCCCGCCGAGATGGGGCAAAAACTGAAAATGCCGCCTCCGCCCGCCAATATTTTTACAATCATCATCATCATTTCAGCCATAAGACATGATGATTGGACATAGGGGAGGCCTGAAACGACCGGTCTAGTGCTATTATTTCTCTGTTAAGCCTATATTTTTCTGATAATTATAATGTAAGTAGTAAAAGTACAGAGCGTTTAGGTTCTTCAATGCAATGTACAATGTACTCTGGGAAACAGGCGTGAGTCTATGTATGTATGTATGTAAGGACGTAATTATGAGAGAGCACACACTCGTCAATTGAAATCCTATTTCTTTTCTAAATTCTACCAACTCTCAGCTGATTTAGTTTGTAAGTTTGAGAATGAAAACGTTTACGTATTTAAAAAAAAAAACAAACACATTACGTTGTTTTTTTATTTAGGTTAGCAACATTTGGAAGTTAAGCATTCGCAGCACGGAGCGAGCTCGTTACGTCACCAGCGCCGAAAATAGAGCGACTTCCAACCCTCATCTAAGAGCTGGGTTTCTTGCTGTCCAACTAGCTATAAGCCAAGCTGTCATTGAATTCGCCAGCGAGAGTCCACCTGATTTTGAAGTAAGTAGCGATCTTTGGAACCAGTTGTTACCGTATGAACCCATAGTCTTCGTCGCCTTAAGACGCCTACTTCGTAATGTTATTCTTCGTAACTTGCGAATTATCATAAATAAATTCAGATTATAAATCTTCAATGTGTGAGTAAGATAGCAAATTAGTGAGTCCTTAATTAATGTATGATTGTTGATTAACTAAATGTCGTGGTGGCGCATTGGTTACGGACCCGCTTTGCAAGCGCGTGGTTGTGGGTTCGAACCTGGCATGTACCAATGTGACTTTTTCAATGTCATAGGTACTTTTTTAGTTAATCTAAGACACCACTGACTAACGGTGAAGGAAAACATCGTAAGGAAACCTGGACTTTAACAGTCTGAAATCGCCAACCCGCAGTGAGCTAGCGTGGTGATTAATGCTCAATCCTTCTCTGTATGAGAAGAGGCCTTTGCCCTTTTTTTTTTGTTGATTAACCTATTGTTAGTGTTTAAACCATCTTTAGGCTTCAAAAGATAATAAACCAAATATAATAATATAACCAAAATAAAAATATATAAATCCGTCTAAAAAAATGTTTTGCCGAAACCCGGGATTGAACCGGGGACCTTTAGATCTTCAGTCTAACGCTCTCCCAACTGAGCTATTTCGGCGATACACTAGTCTTTAAAATTATTGATAGCACTATATTTTTACTAAAACATCAGGTCACATTGTATTTTATATAACCTCTTTAGATAAAGAAACTTAATTAAAAATGTTATGAATGATCAAAAAACAATAGTTTAGGTATAAATTATTATCTGTTAAAATGAATGCATTCATTGAGGTAATATTGCTATTACTGCCTGTTCGCACTGACGAAACATTTGCAAAACATGTTGAAAATTTTAGGTTTCTGTCAATGTATTGGACCCTGTCGCGGGATGGTTGCATGCTACGTAACCTGTTGAAGCGCAACTTGTTTTACATTTCATCGATTATGACATGTTTTAATACAAATTGTCAAAGAATTTACCCGGGGCTATAAAAAAACATGTTTTTGTATAAATAACACTTCATCATTCTTCGTCACTTCTGTCATTTGTATGGAAACGCATCTTCTTCTTCATCGTATGGTTGATGAACAACCTGGTGTCAGAGTTTAATCCGCCCGTAGGCCTCTGGCTTAGCTTTACACACTGTTGAAGAATCTCTTAGTTGTGCTGGTTTCCTTACGATGTTTCCTTCACAGTTTAAGCAAGTGATAATTTATTTCTAAAACGCACATGAATCCGAAAACTCAGAGGTGCGTGCCTGGGTTTCGAACCTACGATCTTTGACTTGGCAGTCCAATGGTCATACCACTAAGCTATCACTGCTTTAACAAGTGATATTTCTTTATCCACAAGGTGGACAGACGACCTAATAAAGGTCGCAGAAAGCTGCTGGATGCAGGTTGCTTCCAACCGGCCAATCTGCAAGGCATTGGGGGAGGCCTATGTTCAGCAGTGGACGTCTTATGGCTGAAATGATGATGATGATGATTTCTGTATTTATCCTCTAGGTAAACTTAGTGTCGATGCCAGTATCTCCTCTGATGGAAGAAAATCGAGTCAGAAAAGCGCTATCCGGTATCCTCCTCTGCTTCACCTTAGCATTCTTGCCGCCCGTGTTAGAAACCCAAGCGCTAGTTGTCACAGAAACTTGCAATATGTTCAAGGTAAAAGTTCCTGTTTCCTTAATTGGATATTCTTGAGATTAGGTTACTACTACTACTAGAGGGGTATCTGCATGTCTATAGCATCGTAGCTCCCAAAAAGATAAACCGATTCTAAGTTATTTTTTTAAATTTGAAAGTTGACTTGAGAGTGTTCTTACCAAAAAAATATATGTCAGAGATTAATTTCATTTAATAAACAAATCATGAGCATAAACATGTAAAAAACATACATAAAAATATGTCAGAGGTTTCAAATTTTGTTAATTTGTACTTCTTGATATCCTACCTAAGTTCCACAATTTAGAAATTAGCATTAGGTATATCAATAAAGTGGTAATTGTCTAATATTAGTTGACCTCTGATTTTGTCAGTGCCTAGCAACGAATAGATGAGGAAAACCAAAAGACAGGTAACACGAATGTGTGAATTCTTAATATTCTTACATTTTGCGAAATTAAATAAGATTGTTTATGTATGCTTTATTTATGAAGTTTGGAGCTTGTTATTAACCTTTCCAAGAAAGTAGAATCAACTGCTTGGAACTAAACAACTGTAAAAGTGTAAAGTTGACCCTCTTTTTGATCATCAAATCATGTGCAGAAACATGTAAAAAACATACATAAAAATATATTAAAAACTTGATGATATAGTTTCTAAGCTAGCTATAAGCTGTAAAGTTTGAAACATGGGACCGGCAGTGCGGCAGTACTCCGGTAGATGTCACCACATGCTTTTAAGGCGAAAGAGATTCGTAATTTCAACTAAAGCGGGCAGGACTCGGTAGCTTAGTTGGTAAAGCGATGGCACGACACGCCAGGGATCGCGGATTCAAGTACCGCCCGAGTCAGTTGTTTTTGCGAGTTTCTTATTAAATCATTTAAGTTCCGTTAATTTATACATACTTACATTTCCTTGACAGCGTGCCCTCCGTCTCCGTAACGTAGGCTATTCCTCAATGTACGTGAGCTGGTTGGTTTTCGCCTACATGACTGTTCTGCCTGTCTGCATCTTGGGAGGCGTGACACTCATTCTCATCTTCAGATGGATCCACTTAGTGGCCGCCTTTCTAGTGCTATTTTCTTACGCATCCGTCATGATCATGCTAGCCCTGATGATGGCAATGTTCCATAACAAAGGTTTGTAAAAAAATATATATATATTATTTACCCTTGTATAGTAGTATAGTATAGTATAGTCCCTTGCCTCCAAACAAAATTATAATGAGGTAAAACTTCAAAAGGTTAGCATTTAGTATAGGTACCTATCTGTGACTGATCACGACTGACTCCGGATGTAATGATTCATCACATCGGCAGCCCCTCGGTGCAAGCTCACAATATAATACACACAGTAGTTCAATAGACATAGTTATAAATTAATTATCACTCTCCATGCCTCGGATAGCACGTTAAGCTGTTGGCCCCGGCTGTCAATTGTAGATCTTTGACAGTCGTTACGGGTAGTCAGAAGCCCGAAAGTCTGACAACCAGTCTTACCAAGTAGTAGTGAAAGTATAATAGTATGATCATTCTTCCAAGATAATATCATTCTGACTTGTTCAACAGTGGACGCCTTCCGGCTGATGATGATAATGATGATGATCATTCTAATTCTTTCTTTTTGTTCTAACCTAATATTGAAGGAATACCTATAATTTGTATCGAAGTAGTAACTAAACTGATTTAATTTTTTCAGCCACCATTGCATGCATATGGTCGACTCTATTCACGTTGCTGCAGTCATACCTAGCCGAATTACTAGTTCATCATCAGTATGACGTCAAGCACAGTGCTCTAACTTTCGGTTTGCACCTCATCCTGCCGCCTCTGGGGTTGGTGCATGCGTTTAACGAATTTGCATTGCTGCAGACTGGACGTAAGATTTTTTACGTAATAATCTAATTGATACCACAGTATAATAAATATACAGTGTGGAAACTACGTACAAATGCTCGAAACGGCACACTCACGCAATCATGTGTAATATTGCGTACCGACGAGACTCCTAAGCTAACGTCGCGGTACTCACAGTATTAACAACGCGTCGTTGCGCATGTTTGTTGTGAGTGTGCCGTTTTCGAGCGTTTGCAATCACGTAGTTTCCATACTGTATAATTATTATACTATGTTAACACAGTATTTTTACGCAATAGTATTTTAATAAACCAGCCTTTATCCCACTCTACATTAATCACCGGGCTAGCTCACTATTGAGTCCAGGTTTCCGTACGATGTTTTCCTTCACCGTTAGTCAGATAACTACTGTCTTAAATGTATTAAGAAAGTACATTGTGGCATTGAAAAAACCACATTGGTACGTGTTATGGTTCGAACCCACACTCACATGCCTGCAAAGCGGGTCCATAAACAATTTGAGCCACCAGGACATCGACGAGTTGGAATATTAATATGTTTTAAATTTGAACTCAGGTTACAGTGTACAAAACAAAAGCTCATTGCTATATATGGTGATGTCTTGGAGCGCGATGAATTTGTTGTACTTTGGTGTACTGATGCTATTGCAGCGGACGATTGGTCAGCGCCGAGCCATCGGCGGTCAGGTGTCTTGGAAGTCCATAATATTCAAGAAAGTTGTGGTACAGTACCTTACTCTCATATATGTATATATAAAAAAGTCGAAAGTCGTGTTAGTTACACTATTTATAACTGAAAAACGGCTGAACCGATTTGGCAACCAGGCTGAACCATTTGATTTTGTAGGGTAAGGTAGGGGTAGAGTAGGGTAGGGTAGTGTGAGGTAGGGATAGAATAGGGTAGGGAAGTGTTGGGGTAGAGTAGGGTAGGGTAGGGTAGGATAGAATAGGCGTAGAAGTAGGATAATCACGCGTACGAAGTCGTGCCGGGCAGCTGCTGGTATTTTAATAAAAAGATATTGTTCAAGCATTGGACGATGTATTAATGGACGGAAAACAGTGAGCATTATGGCAGTTTGGTGACAGAAAGAATATTTCAATCATCATCATCAGCCGGAAGACGTGCACTGTTGAACAAAGGCCTCCCCATAGGACGCCACAATGAGCGACAGCTTGTCGTTTGCTTATTTTAATATTTCTGGATTTTTTTTTAAACACAAAGCACTGTTACTATAGTTCGTTTTTAAATTCGATAGACTAAATTGACGTTTCGAAAATGTCAAATATTTTGAATTACTTGGAAATAAAGGTCTCTATGGCGTAATTTTACTTTTTGAAACGTCAATTAAGTCTATCGAATTTTAAAACAAACTTTAGCTTATATACTTAAAATTCTTTCTCTTAGGATGTTAACGCACTGCACCATATCGAACCCCCCACTGGATTACAGCGAGGAAAACTTCAGGAAGTGGATGAGTTAGTAGCTAAGGCAATCAGCTTTCGCGATGTTTGCAAGGTTAGTTTTCTTTTGTTGTGGAATCAGACAACAATACAGGGTTATTTGTAAAACACCAGTATCCTTAAAAGAGCTCATTAAACTCATCATTATGAACAACTTCAACTATGAGACCAACCCTGAAATCGCAAAAAAAATCAGCTGTTCCATACATTTATGTTTACATGACGCAACAAAATGTATGGAACAGCTGAATATTTTTTTTGCGATTTCAGGGTTAGTTCCATAGTAAAAGTTGTTCATAATGATGAGTTTAACGAACCCTTTTAAGGATGCTGGTGTTTTACAAATAACCCTGTATATCAATCCAATCACAAACGTCCTCATCATTTTACTGCCTTTTTATGGGTCAGGTTTCTTTTTCAACAATCCCTATCATAAGATAATTTCTTGCTCATCCTCTTACTATCCTTGTCATGTCTCTACTCTATCTATCCATCCTTTTCAAACGGTGTTATTTAGCTTGCCCTGTTTTGTTTAGTTCAAATTGAGTAATTGAAATGGTACCCCCTTCCTGTTGACAGATTGGTCTGATATTGGTACCTACATACCTTTAGTTCTAATGACAAACCGTTTTACGTAAAAAATTACTTATATTATTTGATTTACCCTTCAATGTATAATAAATTACAGATCATATAGCTGCAGGTTTTTTCTTTTTTATCATAATGGAACTTTTTGAGTAACGGAATTATATTTTCAGAGCATAATGGATGTCCGCGTACTTAGTTATCTAACTTTTGACGTATACCGCGGAGAGTTCACTGTTCTATTTGCTGAGAGAACTCAAGATGTGATGATAAACACTATCGATGACTTGCTCACTGGTAAAATCTGCAATTTTATCTTTTTATAGCACTGATAGCCTAGTGGTATGACCGTCGACGACAAGTCAAAATCTCGAGTTCGATCCCAAGGCGCACACCTCTGACTTTTCGTAAGTTATGAAATCGCAAAAAAAATCAACTGTTCCATACATTTATGTTCATATGACTCAACAAAATGTATGGAACACCTGATTTTTTACGATTTCAGGATTGGTTCCATAGTAAAAGTTGTTCATAATGATGAGTTTCATGACCCCTTTTAAGGATGCTGGTGTTTTACAAATAACCCTGTATAAATTTCATCTTTTTTTAATATTTTTCAAACTAGGTACTAGGTAGGCTCATCTAATTCTGTGATTTTCGTAATTTGGTAGAACCTATTCACTGTGAGACCTACTATAAATTTCTATAAGTGGAATTCATACCTGAATTAATACCGTAAAAAAGTGAATGGTACCAAATTAAGAGTGTCACTTACTTAGATGAGTTTGCTATACTATAAAGTCCATAATCCCTGTAATAGTGTATTTATCAACTTAGCTCGCCTTTTGTATTAGCCGTGACAACCTTATGTTTAAAGAAATATCGTCTGATCCAGGTTTAACATTCCCTGACCACGGTAGCATCAACGTGTTAGGTCAGAAACTAACTCAGGGTCAACCCAACATAATGACGTCATTGTATATGATGGGTTACTGCCACCGCGCCGAGACTCTTGTAGACGACCTTACTGTTCTGGAACATTTCATTTTATTCAATACGGTCAGTTAACATCATAATAAATAAATGAATCAGCCTGTAACTGTCCCAATCTAGGGCAAAGGCCTCTTCTCACACAGAGAAGGATTGAGCATTACTCACCGAGCTCGCTCACTGCTGGTTGGCGATTTCAGACTATTAAGCCCAGGTTTCCTTACGATGTTTCCTTCACTGTTGGTCAGTGGTGTCTTAGATGAACTAAGAAAGTACATATATATCAGAATCAGCTGCATAAAACGTAGGTAAACACGCTTAGGGCGCGTCGAATGGAGTGGTATCGAATGACACCTTTGTCTGACTTTCAAGCAGCACGGTTGCAGTTTCTCGACCTTACAATGTTTACGTTAATATTTCGAACTCAGACTACTACGATCTACATCATGTTAAAAAATACGAAAATGAAAAATATTTTCCTGTGGCTAAAGTATTTGTTGGATTTGATTGATTTTTTGTATATGGGTAAAGAACATGATACTCTTTACGTGGTTTACAGGAATGTCAATCTTCACATTGTATAACATACCTACTGTTCAACGCAAACACAAACGCAGCGATTCACCGTTAAAACGCACGATTGCGATTCTGCAAAACGCCAAACCGCTTAAAGCGCGATTGCAAAAGCTGAATTGCATATAGCTGATGCAAAAAGAATTACTTTCTTTCGCCCGAAGAGCATGATTTATTATTACATTTGTATTTGGCACAGTGATCGCAAACACAGCCTAAAAAAAAGCAAGTCTAGAAGATGAAGCTTGGGAAAAATAAAATTTCCTTAAATTTCTCAGTTTTAGCTTGGAGGTTGGAACTATTCCCAGTAGATGGCATTACTGTAACTTCTCAAATTTTAGATAATGACGTCATGATTTTATATTCTTCAGATGTGCTTATGGTATAAAAGAAAGATGACCACTTTTGAGTACGCTCACGTTAGATCCAAAAAATTGCTGAAGGAATGTGATCTGGAGGATGTAAAACACGAGCGGGTCAGGAACTTGAACGTCTACTACAGAGCACAGCTGTGTTGGGCCCTGGCCGTGCTGTTAGAACCGAAGGTAGGTTTAAATACGTTTATATCTTTATGTACCGACAACTTTTCTACCAAAAAAGACTGTTAGAGTAGCTACACACAGTCGATTCGGCACATTTGATTCGGTATTTTAGAAGAAATTTCATCGTGACTTCAAGTCAAAAAATCAGCTGTTCATTTTGTCGAGCACATAAAAGTATGGTACAGCTGATTTTTTTACGATACGATGAGTTTAATGACCCCTTTTATGGATGCTGGTGTTTTACAAATAACCCTGTATTTTTATCTAGCTTAATACCAGATTATTTTTTAATGATATTGTGATTTCAGGTAGTTATTATTCCCCATTTCACGGATCATCCTACGTACGTAGCTGTTATTAAAGATAAAATAATGGTCAGTACCTGGTTGTCTTTTTAATAGTTTTATTTTCGTGAATTATTTTACTATGTTCTGTTAAATGACAGTTAACTTTTAACAGATAGTTATATAAGAATTCTGTTTTTTAAGCTACGTCTTTCTTAGATAGAGTATCTTCATTTACTGCCTTTAATTTTTTATGAAATATTAGTAATATTTTAAGATTGGACATTGTGGAATTCTAAGGGGGAGGCCTATGTCCAACAGTGGACAACTACCGGCTGTTAATGATGACTGATTAATATTATAAATAGGTTAATATAATACAAAGAATAATAGAAACAAAGAATAGGTAATCTGTATCATACTGTTGGCTTTGAGGCCGTCATTCGCAAAAAACCGGTATCCCTGATCTGCAGAGTGCGTGGTAGTCGCAATGAAATCCTGAAGACGGTAGCATAGGATCTTATCCCCGCTTTAGAGATTTCTAATTAAGAGGATGATTTAGCAAACTTTCTTGTATCTCATATTATGGACTGTACATTGCCTGAATTAAAGAATATTTTATTGAAATTATTATTTATTTAAATTTCCAGCAATACAAAAAATACATAACTATAGTCGCCCTGCACTTCTCGAGTATACAAATTGAGTATGCGGACCGTTTGTTCTTGTTTGACAGTAAGATTCTAGTGTTTGGAGGTACCCCTGCCTATATGTTCTTCAAATATGGTAAGTAGTTAATCTAATTGTAGGTACTTTTTTGACATATTTTATAAATTGTTAGTTTTCGTCCCAAAAATGTCTGATCATTTTCTAATAGAACTTACTTTTACTCTTTTCTTTTAATCTGGCCTAAACAAACCTTTGGCCGATTTTATCTTATTTTGGAATCCGGTACGTACTTGTCTTATTTCCCTTTATCTCAGTTCAATCAGATTCTCGTTAGGTATTAAAGATGACATTGTTTAACACGATCCATTAATCTTTTTGATTTTACCTCTACCCGTATAATCATCCATATTTATACTAATAACCTTTCTCACAACAAATATAAATATGAGTAAGCGTAAAGATGTTCCAGATCAAATATAAAGTGGGTTAAAAGACAGAAGTATTCTGATGCCTCAATTTTCTCTAAGGTCGTGAATATCGAGTACGGATGACTATGAAAAGTGGTGGCACCTCCGAACATATGATTAACAGCTTACTGGATCGAGCTCAGCTAGCCGGGGCCACCATACGAGCTCATCTCGGTTCTCTGCTCATTCTGCGTTTACCTGCAAACCCGACATCCACTGTAGCAGCTCTTGTCAAAGATCTCACAGAAAATTCCAAAGAATATGGTATCACAACGTTTAATATAAGCGTGGCGGATTCGGAAGAAGTTTGCCGAAGGTACGTTTCAAGTACCTATACACTAAGGCCATTCTTACACAGATGAAGTTAAAGAAAAGACATCTGTGCCGTGTGGTTTCCGGCCACCACCCCTACTCGTCCCACGGGTGTCTTAAGCGTCAAAGGGAAAAATCCGGAGGATGGGCAGCAGCATCCTACTGTATAGCAACCATCTGCTACTGCGATCGCCAACCCGCTTGCCCAGAGTGGCGATTAAAGGCAAACATCTTCTAATGACCGCACAAAATATGTGACGCGTATGAGAAGAGGCCTATGCCCAACAGTGGACTGATACAGGCTGTGTATGTATGTTTTATCTGTGCTAAGAGTCACCATGGTCACCAAGCAGTTTTCTCAAAATGCTAACTATTGGCCAATGTGGAGGAGATTCGCGTCAGAAATGAGTTTTGTTTAACTTTTTGTTAGAAATCCTTTCTAACTTCTAAATCCTCTAAAACTTTTGGTTTCATCAGAGCAATAACAGACTTGAGGGCTGTGACTGTGACCGACAATCCTCTTACTTATATTATGGCTAGACAAGCATTGAAGAAATATTCGGGTAAGCATAGGTATAATATTACTGCTATTCCTCTTTTCAGTAAAGTTTTATGTGGTTCATTCCCTTTGAACGCCATGCCGGTCACCGGTGACCGGCAAACAATAAAAATTGCATTGTGTCTGCGGCATGGCAGTCAAAGTGTCAAGACATTTTTGCCAATTAACATGCAATAAACTATATTAACTTAGAAAACCCTTTGTTTACCTTATAAATGTGTCAATGTTGCAAAAATATTTGTGCTATGATAAGCAAGACTTGACGGGCAGATCTCCGGTTCGAACCCAAGGCTCAACTTATTAAAAGTCAGTGATGCTTTATTTATAATGTCTACATAGAAATCATAAATGAATTATCCTCGAAGGGCTCGTAAAACTGTGGGCCCAGCGCCTGACGCCTGATCTCTCTCTGGTCAAGCAAATTGCCGTCCTATCGCACATTCAGACGCTGTCATTACTTTTTCTTTAGGCTATGGAAAACTTAATAATACTGTCCACTTGAGGAATTAAAAAATATAAGTCCAGAGTTTCAATTTACAAGGATAAGTCTAGTTTACTTTTCAAGACACTTTTTCAAAATATTGCCAATGATTAAATAAACCCTTCTCATTGTAGGTAATTGGCACTTCATTTTAGAGTCGAGCAACTTGCACAATAAAAGACTTAATTAAAAATCGTGTGGAGTGCTGGTATTTTATATTTACAGTTTTTTGACGCGCGTTGAAAGGAATTGCGTATCTAAAATATAATTTTGTGTGTCAAGGAGGATAAATAAACGTTCTGATAGGTGGAAGTTGTGGGATTATGCATAATAATGTATTGAAGATTTAATTTTAGAGCCAGTGAAGTGGACGAGACGTTCCAGTATTCTCCACACACATTTCACATACATCGCAATGAAATTCTTCTCGTTTCATTTATACCACAAAGTTCTTTTAATTGTAACGGTGAGTTAGTAATCATTACAATAATTTAATTATTTTAGTTGTTTTTTATTAATTAATTTATTGGTATAATTATAGCAATTTAGTACATAAGTAGGACTGCTACAAAATTTTGTTTTATTTTTTATTTATATAGTGGCAAACTAGCATATTACTCGGCCTCCTAATGGTAAGCGGTTATCGTGACTTGTAAACGCTGGCAACACCAGCGTACTAGCTATTACCAGCTATTACTTGCGCATTCCCTGTGTAGGATATCCCTGGTGGAGTGAGAAGGGTTATGGAAGGGAAGGTTTGGCTTGCAGTCCTCTAACTGGCTGTACGCAGCAGTTTGAACACGCTTGCGTAATTAACATACCCTCGCCAGGGGGGACGCCTTATCAACCAATTAATTGTCCTAGAGTGTTGGCACAGGCAACAGCTTCGAAAATAGGTTTGCTAACTGTTAGTTTTAGTGTTATAGGTTTACTTACAGTTTTAGCTTTGACCTCACTATCGCAATGAGAAACATTGAGACATTGATTTGCTTTTGTGTTTAATTTCTCAATATTTGACAGGACGTTATGATATAAATATTTAACAATTTGGCTTAAGCCATTTCGTAACATGGCCAAATCCGTTCTTTTTTTCAGATATTGTCAGCGTTAGCGTCAGGGATATTTCTTGGAATATCATTGTGTTCCGTGCTGGCTCACATGGATCCCGAAAAAGGTTCAAAAAGAATTATAAGTGGTGAAGTAAGCACTATGCATAAAAATATGTTAGCAATATTACAAACAGGTTTATTGTTGTTATATTTTTTAAGGAACTTGAAAAGGAGATTTTCTGGTAACTTATATAATATCTTTGTATTAATATGTAATGTATGTGCCGTGTGATTTCCGACCTAAGAATAGCCACCCCTACTCGTCCCGCAGGTGTCGTAAGAAGCGACAAAGGGAAAGAACCGGAGGATGGGCAGCAGCGTCCTTCCGTGCAACAGTAATCATTTGTTACTGCGATAGCCAACCGACTTACCCAGATTATGACAAATACTTCCAATGAGCGTACAATATTTATTATCCTTTCTATGATACTGTGTTTAGTTCCAGACGTTAACTGTGGAGAACTTGGAACAGGAGACTACTTTAGTATTACGAGCAGATAATTCTTCCGAAGCTACTTCTATTGCGACTGCGTTAGTTTACAACTTAATTATTTTCCTATTTCCTAAAAAAATGAGGTTTACCTAATTGTTTCGTGGGTTTTATTTTTAAAGGTTATTAATAATATTATGGTGACAAACAGGCATTCAGCTCGCCTGCAACACGGATTGCTGCTTGTGATTGGTTGCTATTGTGGCCAATGTAATTAATATAATTATTTTCCATTAGCGTCAAAGTTTGAAGAACCAATCATGGAACAGAAAGATTTTTTTGTAATGAGCTAAACCAAAAAGCAATAGAAAGAATAGGAAGAAAAAAAGGAATTTTATTTTAGTTACAAACAAGGCGACATCAAGAAGCCATGCCCAAAATTTTAAAATAAAATAATAGTAATAAACAGTAGGTACTAAACAGTGCGGTTATTTGCGCAGAAAATGACGTAAGAAGCTACATAAACCGCTGATTTTCAGTGTCAACCTTATAAATGACGCCACAATTACACAAAATATAAAAAACAATAAAAAACTAACTCTGTGCTATTATTGGCATTGTCTATGCTGCCCCCGATACATAGTTAAGTTTTTTTTCAGATATGTGATGTCGGATACTAGGGCAACTGAAAAACAGATAAAGTTTATGGAATATACGGCCCTCCCCTCAACAGAGGTGAGTGAGACAACTGTTGATTTGTTAAAAAAGCGACCTTACTTACAGTTACAATAAGCTAGCAGTTAGAGAAAACTTCAATTAGGTTCAATTTACACCGCCGCGGAATGGAATCGAAGTAAGAAGTAATGATTTTTATGTCAATCGTGTAACGTACAACTAACTTCGCCGGCAAGGTGGAAATTCCCGAGAACGTGCGAGAATTCCCTGGAAAACACGCGACTTATTTATCTATTTTGTTTCGTTCGTGTTTGATTTAAAGTTCATTATGCTTTGGCCAATTCTGTTCGCTTCCATTCCGTTCCGTGGCAATGCAAATTGAGTCTTTCTGCGTGTTCTCTTTGTTTTAGTTCTTTATTACTATAAAGAACGACGATAGCACGTTAAGCCGTTGGCCCCGTTTGTCATGAAGATATAGGGAGTCAGTACCACAGATATAGATAGGTACTTATACATATCTGTGGTCTACCCTCATCAAATCCTGACAACTGATCTAACTTTAGAATATAGTATCCCTTTGGGTTGCGCGTAAAAAACTGATATTCAGATGCATCTGATTAGATTAGAAGCCGACCCCAACAAAGTTTGGAAGTAATAATGCTCGGAGGGTGAGGAAGACGCTTCAAGAATGGCCTTTTCATGCAATTGCACATATCAATACTGTTTAAATGGGAGAAAGGGCGAATTTTCAACTTCAGAAAGATTGATTAAATAACCATTGACTTTGATTTACCATCACAAGTCCAAACCACGACAGAATTAGATAAATATTAACTACAGCTGATATAAACCTTTGTGTTATAGAGCCTCACGGAATACCTGGTGACTCGCGCCATAGATTCACCACAACTGTACGTCTATTTATATGCCTATGGTATGGACGTATCCACCGACGCTAATGGAACAGTTCAGGTTCGTTATTATTGCAAAATTTCGGGCCTTAAATAGATTTTTAAACATATTACAGCTACGCCAAAAAAAGATTAAACACAAGCGGGTTTCAAGTGAATTAAAAAGGCCAAAGATCGTAAGAATAATATCAAAAAGAATAATCCGTAAATTCTCAGTTGAACAATCTTATTTATTTCACATCATAACCTTCACAGCAGTCGCTCAACAAATAAATTTCAGCTTTTACTGAAGCGGCATAAGGATTGTTTTCATAACTCACCCCTCAAACATTTACCTACCTCTTGTTTCGATAGATGGCGTTAAGCCTCTCTGTTCTAGATCGCGCTATGGTTTCGTTCACATGAAAACGTAAGTCACCTGAGTTATTACGATCAACAGTGTGTGAAAGTGAACTAGTGAAGTGATGTGAACTAAAAGCTTTATCTTTGCCGTTAGAGTTATTTTTGAAAGTCGTGATGAAAATCACGATTAATTTGAGTGAAATGCCAATCAAGGGCGCGTATTAGTCGAAATTAGATGCGTATTTTTTTTCTATTGTTTCTATTGATGGCAGAAACGGAAAAGAAAATAGTACCTATCTACTAAATTATTCCGCGTGTGACTTGTCCGGCTGGACCGATATTGATGAAATTATCTGTGTGGGTTTCATTGGGTCCCTGGATGGTTTATAACCACAATTGGCCCCGGTAGGTGAGGCTGCGATCACTTGCTAAAACGGTGAAGGAAAACATTGTGCGGAAACCAGCATGCCTGAGAGATTTTTCATCGGTGTAAAAAGTCATGTCAGAGGCCTACGGGTGGTTTAAACTTTGATACCAGGTTGTTCAAACAACACGTGTACCATGATAAGTAATCTTTGCTATAGGTGCAGGCGCTATACAGCCCACTTCACCACGACCATGGCGCGGCTGCGCGGTCCCTGGCACGAGTGTACATGGCACTGATGCGGCACTACTCCGGCTACCTGGACGCTACCATACAGATAGATGATGACCCACTCGCACTCGATCTTTCACCGGTAGTACACTCTTTATTCTTAATGCCGAAACAGACACACAAAGAAAATATGAATGGAGTGTGTAAGCATTGATATAAATGAAAAAGAAGTAGATGCTCAGATGACGGGCGGCTGATAGAGAGGCATGGAAGAAAATGACATTTTGCGTCGACCCCAAGTAATGTGGGACCAGATCAGGCGAAAGAAGAAGAAGAATTATGAAAAAGGCATGTGAGTAGGGGGGAAGCTGGACTTCCTAGAGTTGGCCCTGCGCCTGATCTCTCTCCAGTCGTGTGGATTGCCGTCCCATCGGACTATGAGAGTGAGGGAATAGAGAGTGCACCTGTTTGAGCACACACTTGTGCACTATAATATTTCCTGCGTAGTTAGCTTATCTCCGTTGAGATTAGCTGCTGTAACCGAAATTCGATTAGGAGGACAATAATAATTATCAATAGATCCCATTTTAGATTAAAGTTCTCAAAGGGGCCTCTGCGTGTTGGACCTGTGTCCCCAGGCAAGCCCTCCAAAGGACCAGGTGAAGGAGAGCTCGTGAATTTAAAGAGATTATCAATAGGAAATTATTGATTACCCTTCCTCCCAAAAGTTTGATTCGATAAAAAATGAAAATGTTGAAAATCTAACTTGCTTTCGTTTTTCAGTGGATGAAAGACGTGGCCACACCTCCTCTGTTTATCCAGTTTCTTTTAATACTAACAATATCACACATCACGTTGTTACCTTCGACGGAGTATGGGCTTATCAGACATAATCAGGTAAGTTTGCCAGGATACTACATAACTTTGATGAATCGGCAAACAGTCGGCAAAGGAGTTAGGTTGGCAGGGACGCTAGCTAAAATTGTCATTTTTTCAAGAAGTTATTAATATAATTTCATTTCATTTTATTTTATGAAATGGTATGACTGAAACCTATACAAAACTAAACAATTTTACACAACCACAAGCAAACTTCTATGAATAACTTCATTCCAAACTAGTGGCCTGTTGTACGTACTAGGAACGTCACTGCCAATACGAGTTGTGTTTTTTCGAGACTTCATTAACAATAAACCTTCCAGAAACACGCCTTGAATTTCTCCCCGGCTCGCTACTGGCTCACTTTGTACATGTGCGACCTCATCTTGTACTGGATACTGGTGATCTTCATGAGCTTGGTCATGATCGCTATCATGTTTCTTACTGTGCCCATGTCATATTTCAAGAACGTTGATCTGAGTTAGTACTTGTTATAATTATCTGCTGTGCCGTGTGGTTTCCGGCCAACAATAGAACCACCTCTACTCGTCCCGCGGTTGTCGTAAGAAGCGATAAAGGGAAAGATTCCGGATCATTCCCTTTATCGCTTCTTACGACACCCGGGCATCATGGGCAGCAACATCTTTCTGTCAATCATCTGCTACTGCGATCGCCTACGCGCTTGGCAAATGCTTCCAATGAGCGCACAATAGTGGCACGCGTTGGGTGAAGCCTATGTTCAGCAGTGGACTAACACAGGCTGATGATGATGATGATGATGACAATTATCTTGCTTCTACTAATTGGCAACGAGATAAAAGTTTTTAATATTGAAATGGCATTTTGAAAAGAAGAAAAAATGTCTATTGCACTTACGCACGTTGAATAGAAAAAGAGGTGTCTCAGTATTACCTATGCATTATTTTACAGTCATTGTGCCGTTCATGTTGGTCGTCTATGGGATAGGCTGTGTGCCACAAGCATATGTGTTCAGTTTGGGACCTCGCATTGCTCTTAATACAATGAGTTTTGTCATCGTCAACGTAGTGTTTGGTGAGTCAATATTTTTTTATATTATACTTAATTATTTTTTTTCATATAATGAAAAGACAAGTGAACTATGAACCCTGAAGTCATGAACCATGAACCCATCTAGTGTTAGGCGGACCGGAGGACCAACCCCTCAAAGGCTGGCAACGCATCTGCAATGTTTTTGTGGTCCTCGGTTGCATCTTTAAAAAAAAAATTAGACGAAGTGTTAAGTCTCTCAGACCCTCGCACTCAACTCAGAAAGTATGAAAGGATAGAGAAATTGTCCGCTTACAGGTGAAACTACAATAATAGCAAAGATATTCTACGGCGATGCTCTTAGCTACGCCTTGGACTTCATGAGTCTGTCTCCCCAATACAACATGGCGTATGCTTACGTGAAGATCAAGCAGATATTCTTGTACAACAACGAGTGCGTCATATTCAAAAAGAAGAGCCTTTGTCAGTTTAATACATTCCATAAATGCTGTCGTAAGTATTAGATAAAAATAATAAAAAATATCTAGCCGAAACGTGTGATCTATTTCATAAACGTAATCGTTCATAATGAACTCTAATATATTTCTAGAAATAAAATGGTACCACATCAAAAAAAAACTAATAACAGTAAGCGAAACGTGTGATCTATTTCATAAACGTGGTTCATATTGGATTCTAATTTATTTCTAGAAATGATATATCCTACATATAATATATGGTAAGGGGACATTAAAGATAATATTTGAGGTACAAAGTTAGGCTACACTTCTTAACAGCAAAGTCTACTTACACAAAACAACAAAAATTACAACGAAGACAAACAATACCTATATTTTTAAAACGAGGAAGTGCTAAGTGTTTTACTATATCATTTTAAAATGTACAGTTCCATATTTTCATTTCAGCAAAATGCGGTGTACTACAGGACTGTTTTTCAAAAAAGAGCTACTTTACTCAGTACCCTGGAGTTCTCTGGGAAGTGACAGCGATGTTCACGACAGCAATTTTCTTTACCATGCTACTGTTTCTTATAGAATACAGGGTCTTCCAGCGATTATGGACAGCTGCCACTTCCAAAGTCGCTAATAGAGATAAGCCACCACTCGGGCCTCTAATGCCGGGTGCAGACAGGGAAAAGAAAGAAGTTCTGGATAAAAAAGCGCAGCTTAAAGACAAACGACGTAAGATTAGTATAGGTATTTTTAAGATATTTTGTAAGGATACGAGACTGCCCCTAGTTCTTGTCTGGGTGCTGAATACAAAGTACTCGTATTTGTTAGATTTCCGTGTCGAGATTTATCAGTCTATGTATGTTTTATGGTTTATAGGTTTACATATTTATACGAGCGTTAGTTTGGCTGTTCTACTGAAAAAATGCTCTAGAGTTCACAATACATAATATAAATTACTTCACTAAATGTATTTGTATAGTAGGCAGTCTATACCTACAAATACATTTAGTAAAATAATTATTAAAAACCCTTTTTAATTTCAGCTCATAAAGTAGACACTTTCGGCGAATATCTTCTGGCAGATGATTTAACGAAGAGATATGGCGGCGTGTACGCAGTGCGTGGTGTGTACCTCGGCTTAGGGAAGGGTGAAGCCATGGCGTTGTCAGGACTTAAAAGACATGGACGACTCAAACTGTGCGAGATGCTTGCGGGGTACAAGGTCCCTTGCTATGGAAACGTGTGGTGCATGTCTAAGTGGAATCTGGGGACTCAACCACATCTAGTAAGTATACCTACACCAGTGGCGTAGCGTCTTGCCCGGGGCTAACTGAAAATTCTACACGGATATAAATAAGGATACGATATTCTAAAGTTAGAACGGTTGTCAGGATTTTATAAAGTTACTGACTCTCTGTTTCGACTGTCAAAAATGCGTAATAAAATTATTATAGGTACCTAGATAATATTTTATGAGCTTCCTATATTTCCAGTATAGTCGTCAAGTATCTTTAAGCTGCGAACGACAAGCGCTACCGCCATGGATGAGAGTCATAGACGCTCTAGAACTAATCGCTACCCTGCGCGGAGTACCGGCGAGATTCATGAGAGGCGAACTTATGAATCTTATCGAGGCACTTGGTTAGTTGCTGACACGGTTAAGCACAAATTTACTCGGCCGCACTGAAGTTAGGCGCTCGGATTATTCGCGTAATATGCTCCTCACTATCTACCCCCTACCCCCCAGCCTCTTGGTACCATTTGATCCCTAAAATGTGTAGGTAGGTACTACGACGCCGTTCGTGACTAACTTCGGGTGCCGAGTAAATTTTCGCTTCCTGTAAACTATTTTGTTTTCTAGTACTTACTGAACTATGAAGTAGGTACCTAGAGTTTTATTTACAATAACATTCTAACAGGTTTCCTTGCCTGTACCACCTAGTAATGTTCAAGACGACTAATAGCAATCCCGCGCTATAAACTTATTTTACGCTATTATACTTCGACTCCTCTCGGGGTCTCGACACTTGGTGATCGTTTGATTGGAATATCTCACCTTTTTCTTGCGGCTGGGGGCAGTAAAAAATGTTCCTACCGCATACCGTAATCCGAAGACGTACGGTTATGTGGGGCTCGTACCCACTAAAAACATCTCCCCCTGCGTGTTCCTCGCACTGTATCGGACGGGGCCGGGTACTGCTAGCGCGCTTCGCAGCCCCGTCCTGTGCCGCCTGTAGGCCCGCTGAAATTTACCCTCGGGGGATGTCGTACAACACGCTCTTTGGAATTACTTATCTTAGCTTGGTTAACTAACTAAGTTTAGTATACTAACCTAAAGTTTCAGGCATTCCAAGAACGTAAACAATAATAACTTATCAACTTATTTTCTCTTTTCGAAAATCCAGAACTCCAAAAGCTAGCCTACACAACCGTTTGCCGCTTGAAGAAGAACGACCACACTCGCCTTAACTTTATTGCCGCAGTGGTCGGGGCGCCACCTATCATTGTACTGGATGAATGCACTGCTTTTCAGAAGTACTCCGTCCGACGAGCAATGTACTTCATACTGTACACGCTGAGGAAGAGGGGACATGCCATCTTCATGAGTTCTAGCAGGTGATTTATGTATCTAATCCTTTTTTCTTGTAGGGACATCCTCCTAGCCATAATATTCCCAAACTTTGTTGATGTCGGATTCTAATCTAACCAGATTCTGACCTCCGCAACCAGAAGGGATACAATATTCTGAAGTTAGATTAGTTTTCAGGATGTTATTAACGTACTGACTTCCTACTGTCAAAGATCTTTATGACAACCAGGCCAACAGCTTACCGTGCTTCCCGCGTATAATATTTATAATATAAGGCAATCAGTCTATCAGGAATAACATGGTCTTTTGTACACACAGCAAAGCGCCCCTACAAACCTAATAGCTTTGCTGTGTGGTACATAACCACCAAAATCAAAATCGTTACCATATCTGTGTGTCTTTATCATTATTTTTACAGCATAGAAAGTCACATGCCAATAACGCATCGCTTAGCTATCATAAGAGACGGTTGCATCTTCGACGTGGACTCCGTGGACAACATGGTGGAGCGGTACAGCAATAAGGGATACACGGTCGTGGTGCACCTCAAGGACGAGGTCGATGTCAAGAGGATGTTCGCGAGACACTTCCGGAACTTTAGTATCAATGATACTACGGAGGTTAGTTGGCAGAATTACAATGCCGGATTAAAAGGCTGAAACAAAAGGGGCCAGTGGCAAAAGCAGAATCTTCGTATGTCTTTCATCAACCATACGTCAGAGGCGTCACCGCTCTCGTATGCCTCTGACATGGCTTTACACGCCGTTGCAAAAATCTTTCAGGTGTTCTAGTTTCCTCACGATGTTTTCCCTCACTGTTAGCAAGTGAGAATTAATTTCTATTAAGCACTTAAATTCGGTAAGTCAGAGATACGTGGGTTTTGTACCTACGACCTTTGACTAAGCACTCCAACCATCATACCACTAAGCTATTACGGCTTAAAAGCAAAATAAGGCTTACTCTCTGAAGTGGTTCAGGTATTCAGGCTGTAGACGGTAATGATAATTAAGAAGCTCATACATAAATGCATGATTACATTGTATACAAGAATAGCGCCTCATAAAAAACAAACATCAACCTTACAACCAGTGAATGGATGCTCACGTTATATTTCCTTCTTATTTAATTTTTTGAAAGTGAAATTTTAAAAAGTTAAAACTAAAACCTTCTTCTTCAATTAAAATTTTATCAACAACCTTAATAGCTTTAGTTTTAGTTAAAACTTGATTTATATAAAGATTTTATTCCGCCAATTCAAGCAAAAAAAGGCAGCGCATGACGTGACATAAAATAAGTAGTTTACTATAAATTTCAGGTACTAGTAAACATACAAGTAAAGGACGACGATCTCACCTGGGCGACCATATTCGAAAGAATGGAAGAGCTACAAGCCGAGAACCAGCAAGTCTACTCTTACATAGTCACTGTGATCCCTATCGACTACATTTACAACTCTATTATAAATAACGAAAGTGGGCATACGCCAGCTAAAGGGTTGTTTTCCTGGAAGTGGCTGAAGAAAATAATGTCAGTCAAAAATGAGATACAGCCTTCGCAATCTGCGCTGGATAAACTGATCCCGTTTAAACAGAAATATGACATTAGCAAACTGAATGAGCTGCCTTGGTCCGTCATATTTCATAGATGAATTTATTAATGACATACAACTTTCCATTTAAGTTACAGTTAGGGGATTGATATTATTAATAGGTATGTGTGAAAGTAGCAATTACGTGTAACTAAATAGGATAGCCCTGTATAGTTTCACAAACAGATAATTACCAGCAATCCCTGACGTCAGAATAGCTGGACACCATTAAAACCTAAATAACTTTTTAGATAATTGTAGAAAGCAATTATTTAATAGAAGGTATGTTGTCCATCCTGTACAGCAATGTGTACCATGCAAGACCTAAATGAGGCTACGGACAAAGCTATTGAGGTTGCCACATACTGGTCAAATAAAATTTGAATTGGGTCTTGACTCGACAAGAAGAAGAATAGAAGGTATCACGATAGCAAATTAGCATTTAATAGTATACCTACATTTCCACGCCGTATGAGGTAGATGACCAGCCATTCTGACGATCACAGAGCGTTTGGTGGAACCAATAGGCGCAGCTGTGGCGTGCTTAAGTAGCAAGCAAGCAACTAGCAGTAGTAGATACAGTAGGTACTTACAGGAAAATTTATAACCACATCTCGGCTGCGGAGGATAAGGAGAACTGCGGCTCCACTGTATAAGCAATCCAATCCAAAATATATAGTTTTATTTTATGAACAATGATAAAAAATTATGATTTGTTTGGTTAAATGTTTAATTATTTTAAGTAGATAATAATTTAGTTATGTTTTCGTAATAATGTTATTATTATTAGTTAAATGTTAAGCCTTTGCATTTAAGCAAACTCGTATTTATGTTCAGAAAGTCGATTGCTTAGTAAAATTGTATTTGATTCCTCAATATTACTTTTAAATAAAATAAGAAACTTGCAATGGTCTTATTGTTAAGTTCTTAAAATGTTACTAGATGGCGCTGTGTCATTTGAGCAGTTTTCTGAATCGCGCTATCGTTTTGTTACCACGGATTAATGTAGTCTCCATGCGAACACTTTTCGATTAACCGATTATCTTGAAATTTTAAATATTTTTGAATACGTTCTGAAGCTGATAGGTCTCTAGAACGTCAGAAATCAGAAATGTAGAGAGAAGAACCATTGGACAATGGAAATTAGGAAAACTAAAATTAAATTCGTTGTTATTGTTATCAAGGGCACTGGGCAATTGATATTTATCATTCAGTCATACAATACAATAACAACGGAAAGTCGAAAACGAAATAAACTCATAGTTCCCTCTTATGCCTGTTGGGTGCCGCAAAATAAGTGGCACTGGCCACTGTCAAAATTTTGTAGGTACCTTCTTTACCTGTACCTAGAATTTTTACAAATAGTGTTCAGGGCACTGTCCAGCTAGCTTGGCACTTAGTAGTAGGAACTAAACTAGTGCAAATTATAATAAACGTTGCTTTACTTACACTCATATCACATCATAAAAATTAGGATCTGGGAATCCCAGGTCCTAATTCGTTCCACCTCCTTTTTTGAAGTCGGTTAAATAGTTTGCCGTTGTCCCGTTTGCCCCAATGCTTACATTAGGGGGGTAAACGGGAAAAATAATAATACTCTTCCCGTCCGTACTACCAGTGGCACAAAGTAGTGAGACGATCGGGAAAACATGGAAAACTTATTCCCATTCGTCCCACTAATATAATTTTAGTAGGACTATTTCCATTGGAGTAAAAGTAAGACAGATTACCGACATCGTCGTTCGTACGTAGGATACAAACCCGGTTAGGTTCGGATGGGACATTTCTTATTAAAATAAAAACTCCTTTCCAAAAGGTACCTACGCATAAACATGCATTCCACAATAATTATAAAATTAATAATATTAAAGGTTTTCTTACAATAAAAGTTAGTGTTTCAGTAAGTTTTAATTATTATATTTTTAATAATACTGATAAGCGTGTTATTTACATGTTAGCAAATAGAAGTCTGACACCAAGCAATGTAGTTAAATAAAAGGATTTACAGCAAACACCCAATAGGCTTGACAAAAACAGGAACACAATTCACGCGTTGATAAGCATTAATTCTTAAATGGTTCTTATATTTGAGATTCATCAAGTACCTATACAGTCGTGATGATTGGTGGCGCCACAAATTCTTTGGTTAATAGTTAGATATACTTTACTGCTATTCCACTTAAGAGGAAACAGTAAGTAAGGCGAGTAGGACTCGCCATTAAATTCAGTAATTTTGATAATAACACTTCAATCAATAATGGTTCTGCTCCACCAGCGCCCTATCTGAAAGCGTTAATGATTGTCTTTGTCAACGAAGTAGTGTCCAACAGAGATAACAAGACACTGACCACGTTAATTAACGAGTTAGGACGCAGGTGAATAAAAATTTGATACATAAGTTACTGTTAGCGTCAAAAAATTTCCAATCGAAATGAACCTACCTACCTTGGGTGGTAGTTTGGATTTAGAAGCAGGTTGGATTTAGTAAGCATACAATAACCGATAGTTTATTTTTTATTTAGAATATTCTGTTAGCCTTTGCCACCTATTAGCCAATATTCTATTTATAACCACAAAACGCCGCCACTGACGTATTTCCTGTAGTTTCATACGTTTTATATGGACTCGCTGCACACGGTTGATGCCGGTGGTCGTCACGCGCTAGCTGTGAAGCTTCAGGTGGCGGTGTTTGTGGCTCTCGCGTGTAACCCGTGTGCGGACAGCCTTAGTATTCAAACCCCTAAGCTATGAAGTAAGCTATAAGGTATTAAACTGACCCATTATAAAACAATATATAGTTTAAAAATACGGGCCAACCTCCGATAGCAATTTGTTTAGATTAGAAAAAAAGACTGTAATTGCCACTGTATGTATCCAACAAAAATAGCATAATATTAATCGCGTTAATTTAATAACGGTGTTAGTTCAGTTCTTAATAACGGTTAAGTCACCTCACAACATGTCGCGGTAAATGGCGTTTCATCTGTTACATCCTGGATAATATTTTTAAAATTGGTTACCTTGCAACATTCGTTAACACCTATTTAATTTTAATAGCATGCCTTATTATTTTATGTATGGTGGGTAGTTATACAGTTAACACATATTAGTGCAACATTCCCAAACATGTTGATCTTCACATGAATACTTGCAATAACATGAGTTTTAAAATATTTTCGATATAGGTACCTACTACTATTACCTACTGGCCTACCCTCAGTTATTAGAATATACAGCTTGGCAAAAAAGAGTCTGGAAAAATTGAGGGCGCCACTGGCGCACTTTTCACACTACAATTCAAAATTAGAAGTTATTTGGTGCTTACATGATTATAAAACTAGTTTTTTGTCATTAATTAATATCAAATGAATCACATAAAAGTTATTTTAGTACTCACAAACTTAGTTTTTAAGATTTTTATTTTTAGTTCCAGTTGTCACCGCCTCAGACTCTTTTTTGCCTAGCTGTACACTGTCTATACTCTACTACTATATTTATGAACTCCTAAACTATATAATATAATTATAATCCCTTATGATATATTTACTTGACTAGATTGCTGTATGTGGTATGAGACCACAAAATTTAATAATACTAAGTTTAAATAGGTTCTTATACTAATAGAGACTAGCTGCAAAATTAACTTCTTTCAAGTCTTAAATCTTTCAATATGAAGAAATGTGTGAAGAACACTGATTGAATTTTACCATATACGGAACATGATTTTACCACATCTAGGTAGCATGATTTCACCATATAGGTAACATGACTTTACCATATAGGTAACATTATTTTACCATAAAAGTAACTTGATTTTTCCATATAGGTAACTACTTTCCTGGTTAAATAACAGACATGAGCATTAACTAATACTTCGACTCTAATACTCATGTTTGATGGCAGTGACGTGATACCTATCACTTTATTACCAATTTTATTCTGTTGAACATAATAGTGTTTATAGTGTTGTGATTAGGCCAGATGTTGGTTTTTTTAGTGCAAAGTGGTATGTGATCTATGCAACTCAGCAGAAGAACCTCTGGCCTGCGCCATCATATTCTCAATCCTATTAGTAGTCTCCCTAACCATGGAGAACTCGGACAAATCCGGGAGGTCAAGTACAATATGAGCAGAGAGACGTTTGTAAACAGAATTAGAATCCTTTTTATTTCTCCTAGCTTCCTCATATTTTAGTTGCTGTTTTAAAAATATAGATTGTTTCAACATTTCTTGGATATTCTTGAAACTTGTTGCGGCACCATCCATTGATTTCACTGCGCTGTTAAGAATAAAAGTTTTAGGTTACTGTACTGTTTTTTTAATATAAAAAATACATTTAAAGTATGTATTTGACTTTGACCCCTCTGTGTCTGAGTGAATGGATAATGCAATTTATAAATTATGATGAAACACACTTTGGTAATGGATGGAATGCCTTTGAGATGCCTTTAGTTTTAATTTTTATTTCTTCTTATACAGGGTGGGCGGAGAATAGAGGTTCAAAAATTTTTTTTAGGTGCCCCTCTCCAATAGCTATTCGAATAACCCCCATGTATGTTCAGCGATTATTTATAGTTTAAGAGCTAGATTTTTTTTACCAATTTTTGGGAAAGTGACTTTAGATTTTATTTTTTTCTTCTTCTGCATTGTAATTCTTGAAAATATTTTTTGTTATATTAAGTCCTTATAGTATGGTCTATGATCCATAAAAAAACTGTCTGTCTAATCATCTCATAAAGTGCCTAAAACTTTGCTTAGAAGGGAAAAAAGTGCAAAATAAAATTTGTTCCAGATTTTCATTAACTCAAAAAAAAATCAAAAAATGGTGGTAATGACCTCAAAGTAGTTTTAAAAACTCCCTTGGACTTTCAGCATTTTAAAACAATCAAAATATTTCCTACTTTTCGGGACATTATTTTGTGCAATCATAGTTCAAAGATGGTAAAGATAAAAAATCTCAATTAATTTTTTCATTTACTTGATAGTTAAAAAGGTTGTTTTAATACATTCTTATCATGAAAAGTTCATTGAGTTGTGATAGCTTAGTAGTAGTAATCGTTGACTGGCAAGTCAAAGGTCTCAGGCTCAAACCCAAGGCGCGCACCTCTGAGTTTTCGTAAGTTATGTGCCATAAATTAATTATCACTTACTCCGTGCCTCGGAAAGCACATAAAGCCGTTGGCCCTGAGCCTGATCTCTCTGCGGTCTCGTGTCGGATTGCCGTCCCATCGGTGTATGAGAGTAAGGGAATAGAAAGTACCCTTGCGCACACACTTGTGCACTATAATATCTCCTGGCTAATCTCCGTTGAGATTGGCCGCTGTGACCAAAATCGGTCTGGAGGATATTATTATTATTTTTTTAATTTTGGCTTTGTTTTTTTTTTTAATTGGCGCCATATAAATCGGAATCTATAAATTTTAGCATTTTAACTAGCTACATTATTGCAATCAAAAAGATACAACCCGTTACATTACAACCATTTAAATAAAGTTCTATTTAAAAGTTCAGAATTTGTTTTTAAGCACGGATTTTGCTAAAATTTTGTATTATTATTGTATTATATCTAATGTAAACTGTATTCCATTAGAATTAAGAGCCATCAAATAATAAAAATTTGGGAAGAAAATAATTAAATTAATTGAGATTATTTCTCTTTACCATCTTTGAACTACGATTGTACAAAATAATGTCCCGAAAAGTAGGAAATATTTTGATGGTTTTGAAATGCTGAAAGTCTGAGGGAGTTTTTAAAACTACTTTGAGGTCATTGCCACCATTTTTTGTTTTTTTTTTGAGTTAATGAAAATCTGGAGCAAATTTTATTTTGCACTTTTTTTCCTTTTGAGCAAAGTTTGAGGCACCTTATGAGATGATTAGACAGACAGTTTTTTTATGGATCATAGAACATACTATAAGGACTTAATATAACAAAAAATATTTTCAAGAATTACAATGCAGAAGAAGAAAAAATATAAAATCTAAAGTCAGGTGATACTTTCCCAAAAATTGGTAAAAAAAATCTAGCTCTTAAACTATAAATAATCGCTGAACATACATGGGGGTCATTCGAATAGCTATTGGAGAGAAGCATCTAAAAAAATTTTTTGAACCTCTATTCTCCACCCACCCTGTATTTAAGAGCTAGGCTCTTGTCGGTGGAGCAATCGCCACCTCTCTCTATTCTCCGCTTGTGTTTGTAATTTTTACAATATGAATACTTACTTATTATTTTTTTGGGAAATATATGTAGATGCTGCTGAGTAGCGATCATTGTCGTCAGTTTTAATGCCTTTTTTATGAATGTGGTTCGAGAGTCTGGTCACAATAACGGCAGTCTCTCAAACTACTCAATGATTTTAATTTACAGAAAGTATTTTAGTATATTACCTAAGAGCATACTCCACGTCATAACATCTCCCTTGTAATTCGTACTGTAGTTTTGTCACTTCAACCCGCCTTTCTACCATGGGCGGTAAAGCTTTCCTTACGTGCTCCTGTAGCCGGTATAAAGCTAACGACGGCTCATTCGCTACTATGTGCATGTTCTCCGATATTCTTTCAGCAGCTGCAAAGGTATAAAATTTCAGTTTAGCAACGAAAACAGTCTTCTTCATAGATAATAGTAAACAACCGATGAACCGACCTTTTTTTGACTTAGATTCTAATTCTGGGTCCCCTTGATACACAAAAGCCATGATGATCAATTTCTTGGTGACGTTCACGTGGCTGTTGATTTATTTTAATCTAAAATAACAATAACATGACGATAAAAACAGGAACTGAACAAAAATTGCTCTTTGACTAATCTGTCCGACTGACACTGACACTCATGAGTTCATGGCACTGACAGTGACAAGTGACAATGACCTATAAGGATAGAACCTTGGAAGAATGACAACAGAAAAATTTTTCCTTTAAGGATAGGACCTTGGAAGAATCATTGACAAAGGCACAAAAAATCCTCCATGGATAGGACTCATCCTTGGAGTGTAAATACAGTGATAATGGTGCTAATTCTCTTGCACACGCTCTAAACTAATTTAGACTCGCCATCTCTCGTTCTAACAGAAATCATTAGAAAAGGATAGATGATTTTTAGAGCTATCAAATTAGTCCATTTGCGTGATATCAACGAGAATTTAGTCGGCATGTCATAGAGCTCTCGTCTAAAAACGTCAATTGCAAGGACGTAAACTAATTTGACAGCTCTAATTAGACAGTTCAATTTGCTGTCCTTTTTCGATGGTGTTTATTAGAAAGAGATATAGTTAGACTAAATATAGTTTAGCGTGATGTACAAGAGAATCAGCACCACTGTCAACAACATTGCCTTGTGCCGAACGAAAGCAGGTAGCATATAGATGCATAACAAATTATTTATAATGATTTTTTCTCTTTTAAATGACGATAAAAATATTTACCTCATTCCCTATTGTCATTTCTATTTCACAGTCGTTTTAAGTTTATTATTATACTCTTTGGTCTGATAATAATCGTTGTGTTTCTGAACGAAACAATGTTGCAAAGTATATAATGAAATTCCTACTATTTTTTATAATAACAATTTTTGTGTTATAGTCAGCTTCACTCACGAAGTCATGATAATTATAAATAATTATTTATTTCTTACATATTGTTTTAGAGAGCCTCTTAATGAGAATCTTTAAGGTTTGTTGTCATTATCGAACTGGGCACTTGGGCAGACTCGAGAGGCCTTGAACTTAAATTATTCTTGCTATAGATTTTTTCGCCCATATAGTGGACCTAAGATAAAGTACATACTTTATCTTAGCAGTGGACAATACGCGCCGCATTGCCATAATAGACTTCTCTTGACTCTTGACAAGCAAGTTGTCATCGTTGTCATTGTCAAAGTCAAAAGCTAAATTTCCGCTTGGCGCTTGACGATAACACTGATAAATATAACCATAGTCCTGCTTATATCACACCACCACACAAAGTGCCGGTCCTATATAAATGCACGTACAAGCATACAATCATAATTATCTAGTACCGGTTATTATCTTGTATTTTGTAACAGTATCAAACGCACTGTATCCAAGTGAATGATTGTTTAATTAATTTCTTTGGTTATTTATTTTACACGGAGGTAGTTCCCGAATAATAAAAGTTCAATTTTAGTTTGCAATTTTGCTAACTTCATCAGTATTTGCAAAGGTATATATTTGTTTGCCATGTGTTCTTGGAAAAAGTACATATAGTAGGTTGCTAATAATTATTCAACGATAATAAATAGGTAATTATTTCTGCACTCCAGAATATTGTTTTAATTGCATGATCACGCATGTTAAATGGTAAGTACCCACACCAACTAACTAGTTAAAATATTTCTAAATTTATCCCTATACTCTTATGATTTAAATTAGTTGTTTTTAACATGACTAATATTTTTTTTAGGAATCAAATTTAATTACCAACGCCCTGGGAATCCTGTTCAACATTGTTTTCCCTATCAGAATGTTGCTCAGAGTGTACTCCTTGTGTATTTTAATGGTGGACATAGGATGGGTCATATTTAGTGCTGTCTGCGCTATGCTCCAGGCTGTATATGAACTATTCCGACCACCACCAATGAAATCAGTGCGACTAGAAACAGCTCTTGTAAGTATTTAATTTGTCATTAATTTTGTATTGCATTAAAAGTAATTTTAACGCATTGGTTGTTGTCTGGGACAATTAGCTACCTATTAATAAATCTTTAGTTATTTTATTAACTAAACTGTCAAAAGGGTCAAGGGTATTATTAATTTATTACTTAATAATACCCACACTGCACTGCTGAAAAAAAAACTGACTCATAATTAAAATATACTTTTTTTTAAATTTCAGGTGATTGGCTCTGGTAGAGGAGTGGGTCGTGAACTTGCCATACAGCTAGCTCATCTAGGTGCTATAGTTCTCTGTGTAGACAAGAATAGTACATCTAATGAAGATACTGTCGAAAAAATTAAAAGGCTTGGTGGTTCCGCAGCCAGCTACACATGTGATGTAACTAAGAGAGAAAATGTCCAGGCTTTAGCTTCTCAAGTTAAGAAGGATATTGGTTTTGTGAGCATGTTGTTTTACTGCTGTGGAATACCAAGCCCAAGGTCACTGATAACACAGCCTCCTCAAAACATTCATGATACACTGGATCTTACATTGACTTCCTATTTCTGGGTATGTATTTAATAAAGATTACTACTTATTTACAATTTATTATACTTTTTGAATCAATAATTTTAAGAAAAGAAAGAATTTTAATTAATTTCCTAATAAGTATAATGTTACTTTGTGACATGATTATTTAAATACTAATTTTATTGGAATATCAAGTGAACTATAACTCAGAAGGAAAATCCACTTACAAATAATAAAAACTTATAAAGCCAAACTAGACTAAATTAGATTGTTACTTACTGTTCTGTTGGAGTTAGATGAGGAAGGGAGTGTGTACTCTTATAAAGCCGTATGACGCTCTTCTATGCACATGATGGTCTAGTTTTACCACAGTTCTGTCAATGCCACCTTGATCTACCCTACTCTCTAGTTATCAGGTTAATAAAGTCAAGGACATCAGAATACTATGTAATAATTTAACATTCTACTTATTTCATTACCTTTCAGCTCATTGATCACTTCTTGCCTGACATGAAAGCCAAAAACCATGGTCATATTGTAGCCTTGACCTCAGTTGCTGGCCTAAGTTACATTAAGGATCAAATGCCACTTAGTGTAGCACAGTTTGCTGTCCAAGGTCTTGCGGAATCTTTGACAGAAGATCTTAGGGTGCATAAGATTGACGGGGTGCATGTCACGCTGATGCATATTTACCCGTTTATTGTCAATGATGAGAAAGCAGACATAAAATTAAGGTAAGTTTTATTATAATATTTTTATTAGCCATAGTGTATTTTTATTATAGGTTATTGTTGTATTTTTATGATTTAATCTTTTTATTTCATATTAATTTTACATTCACATTTTTATTTAAAAGAAAATAAATAAAACAAACCTCCTGCTAAAATGTTAAATTTTAGTGCGTTTTTAAATAAATTTCAATTCATTTATGTGAAGAGATTTATTTTCATAAAGACAATACAATGCCACTTTGCCATGAAAATAAAAAAGAAAACATTTCAGTTTACTATTCTATTAGTCGCCGAATACTCACTTAATAGCTTCATAGCCTCAGTTGGAAGGTGAAAAGTTTTAATTTAAGTTATTATTAGCGAATATTAGAAATTAATTATTAAAAATTAATTATTAGAAAACCCAAGCGCATGGCACGCTACGATAGTGGCAGTAACAGGAGGATTAGCGAGGTCGCCAACAAAAACATGGCGCCTTACCTCCAGCCTACATGAGTCGCCGGTACATGTGTGGTTAAAAACCACTCAAACTCACCTAAATTACACTGGGAACTAATTTTTTAAGCTGTTATTTAAATGTTCGAGATGTTATTATGATTAGTTGAAAAACATATTGAGCAGTTATTTAATTTAATGGCGGTTGATTAATTATTGCGACAGTAAAACATGAACAGTAATAAAAAATAGATAAGACGGTTATTTTATCATACAATGTCAATTCTAAAAATAATTGAGCAGTCCAATAACTGAATGAGCGGTAAAAATGATGGAATGAGCAGTTCGATAAATAGTTCGGCAAATTACGATTCTATGTATGGACTTTAAGGCACCCCGACTCGGATAGGTTAGGTAAGAAGGGGATGGCGGGGTCGTGTGAGCGAGCGAAGCGAGCGAATAGACCTCGCCTTCCCCTTCGTGGTTATTTTTTTTAAACCACCCAGAAGTAGGAGCCCCGCAAAGCGGGGCTCCGTCGATTATATGATAAAGATTATATGATATAAAGCATAAGGTCATATGAATAAAATTAATTAGCAAATAAAATAAATTTTATAGCTTACCAAAATGATCGTTTAAATGATAGCCTATCTCAAAAACTACTTTACCACCTCATTGTTTATAGAATTGCTTAGAATGACATTTCTTACCGACAAACTCCGATTTATTACTGCCCAAACGTAACCGCTCATTCAATAATTTTTTACCGCCCATTTAATTATTTTCCTACTCAATTATATATTCACTGATCCATTTCATAATTTTTTATTACTCATTTTTGTTTACTTTACTGCTTAGTTTTAACTGCTGAACTAGTTATTAAACGTGCCATTTATAATTTTTAACTTACCAAAACCGCTATTTACAACTGCCTCTTTAAATGAGTGCCAATTACACTGTAGGTGTACCCACTGACGTGCGAACTATTTAATATTTTTTTTATGTTTTCAGAATACCAAGTTACTTTGGAACTTTATCGCCAAAAGACGCAGCTAATTCAATCCTTGAGAGTGTTCGGCGTAACTACTTCGAAGCATCAGTACCGAAGCATCTTCTATACCTAGGTCACCTTCTACGTATCTTGCCACGAAAGGCTACCGTTCTTATCAGGGATTTGCTAGATACTGGAGTAGATTTTGCATGACGTATTTTATATAATCCTTCTTTATCTATTACGATTATTGGTCTCATTGATAGTGTATTAATTAAAGTTAGAGCGCTATGTTGTGTTCAAAATATGTTGGTTGTAAGTTTATGAAAAGAAATAGGTAGGTATTAATAAGTTCGATGAAGATTAAAATTACCAGTGTTATCCGCCTGTTACAAATTACTAAATTAATTACGAAATTATTGCCCAAGTTATTGATATCGATTGTGATTTATTTATGATTCAATTATGATTAAAATTGATTAAATCACATTTAAATCACTAACATTTTAAAAAACTTGTGTCAACATTTTTAATTGCTGTATAAAAATCTGCGAATTTTTGAGATTTCTCAATAATAATGTTTGATACAGGTTATTAATATTATTATTAATGTGAAAGAGTGTGAATGTATGGATGGGTTAATGTTTGTTAATTTCTCACGCAATACAATTTATCAACATACACGTGAGCGAAGCCGCGTGCGAAAGCTGGTATATCATAATATGTTCAATTAAATAAAGTATCAAGTAGATTTTAGGAAATTCGTATTGCTCAATTTTCACATCGATCATATTAAAACTGGCTGTGGCATGCATTTTTATAATACCTATATTATAATTATACTTGTATTTATTCGATTAAATTGTTTATTAAATAAAGTAAGATAATAAGAATAATTAAAAAACAAAAATTAAGCACCTAAGTAGGTGCTTAATTTTTATATTTCTTAGTTTGGAAGACGGAATTGAATTTTTAAATCATTGTTAGCTTGGTGGCCAAGCTAACTAGATAGCATTTGTAAACATGAAACATCATAATATTGTAAGCCTTTTTTTTGTGATGAATATAATTAAATAAGATTTTATTATACTTCTTGTATTTATGAATTATTTGTGTATCCCTGTCACTACTCACTCTATATCGATTTTGAATTTACCAAATGGATCTAGTTCAATAATAACTACCCATTTCTACAGTTTAGCAAAAAAGATTGTACAAAAATTAGAGGCGCCACTGGCGCACTTATCATATTATGGTTTATGTTTCAAAATTACAAGTTATTTAGTTTTTATATATTTCTATGACGAATTTTTTGTCATCAAATGAATCACTTTTAAGTTATTTTAGTACTCACAAACCTAGTTTTTAAGATTTTTAGTTTAAGCTGTCACCGCCTGACGCGTCAGACTGTAGAACTTGGCAAAAAAGAGTTTGAGGCGGTGACAGCTGGAACTAAAAATAAAAAATGCTAAGTTTTTGAGTACATCGTCACAGATTTATGTAAATACCAAATAACTTGTAATTTTGAGTTGTTGTAATTGAAGTGCGCTAGTGACACCCTCAATTTTTGTAGTCTCTGCTAATCAGTAAATTTAAAACTACTAAGTCTAGATTGGTCATATTATTCTTTATTGGCAACATTGCTTCTAATGTCATTGTTAAAATATTTGCATTGTGGCGCCATCTTAGATAATTTTCGTTTTCGCAACTGATATCGGTGATTTGCGATTGATAAAAACAAAAAAAATCGGCAATTTTGAGTAGCGCGTTGTGCAGTTGTTTTTAAGTGGAACTTTTGATTTATATTGTGGACTCTAAATCAAAAGAATAATACAGTGTTCGGTGTGGCGACACATCGTTAGGTAAGTCAATTGTGCTTGATTTCTATCGTAGACTGATACCAACAGCCGATCGATATTAGAAAACCTATGTTTTAATAGTATAATCGGTCACGATTTAGTAATATTTTGTTAGCTATATGCTTAATCTCTAATACTAGACTGTAAAAAGCCAGCGACCCATTTATTGTTTGTGCTCTAAGGACAACTTTCTAAAAGGCAAATAAACCTACGCAAGAGAAACTTAAACATAAATTATAAATTACCTATACCTACCAATTTAATAAAAACCAATTCTTCAATAATTGTTTTCGGAAATCAGATATTTTCTATTAAACGTGCAAGAAAAAATCTTCATATTGGTTATTAACAATTTTTTCTTATTACGCACCTACCTTCGGCTCATTACGATCCTAACAAAACAGCCTACCATGAATTAATGTTCTGACTTTTCCAAAGAAGTAGGTAATAACTTCTGCAGTTCTGCAGTAAAGTCAGGAAAAACCTAGTAGTTATTGACTTTCATTTCTTACAAGATTAAAGGATTCATATTTGCCTTTGTGTTAAGAAAATCATGTTAATAAACTTGCTTAAACTTATAATTTGTAAAAAAGACTACTATGATTAAGAAATACTAATAAATTTTTTTTTATTAAGTACTTACCTAATATTATATAACTAATAATCATTTTTCATGCAAATAATTTAGTCCTTTATAGTTTAAAACCCTACCCATATAGTAATTAAGATAGGTGCAATAAAAGTTATGATCCCAATTCATGAATCCATAATATACCTACATATAATATTAAGAGTAAAGATCCCTAAATATTATGGTGTATAATAAAGATAGTACCTAGTTGTATAATAGGCAGTAAATACTAGCTTAAAGTCTTGATAACTGATTTAACTTCAGAATATTGTGAGATAGTCAGTTGCTCCATATAAAACTGTTATTCAGCTGCATCTGGTTAGATTAGAAGCCAACTCCATCAAAGTTTAGTAGTAATAAGGTTGGAATGGATGAATAGCACTATAAGTATTCAATCTATGCTTGATGGTAGTACAATCAAGACCCATATAGGTATTTTCGTCATTAACAATTTAAAGCATACATAAAAGGAGTCTGATAGTGTCGCCTAAGCTGGTTGTTGTATTTTCCAGTTAAGAATGGATTCAATTATATTGCATTAAAACCAACTAGGTACAACCCTGTTGTCAGGTACTATATGTATACGTATAGGTATATTACCTATACTCAGAGAGGCAGCACTGCCTATCATGACAGATATGATGCAGGCAACAAATTAGTGAAACTAAGTAGAATTTGTATGTACGGCAGTACATACAGATTAATACCCTGTCAAAAATTGTTTGTGCTTCTAAGAGGAAAATAATTTTTAAGATAATGTTAATGTTTTTCAAAGAAAGACCCCTTAGACATGATACCCTTATGTACCTATATAATTATCATCTTGATTTATAGAAAATTCCAGCCTGTACATCATATTACTTCAATCCAAAGATTCACATGCTTTGGCAAACCCGTAGGTACAATGTTTGTAAACAAATTATATTAAAGTAAAAAAACCTTATTTTGTTTACCAAGTATTTTATATTTATTTGGTAAAGACAAATTTATGTGAATTGGTTGAATTCTACATTATTCTTAATTAAATACTGTATTTTTTGTTACCACATCTACTTATTCAAATTTCCAGGTCTGTAGTCCATTATGACTACAGACACAACATACAAAATGATAACAGATTACATTATTTATCGCCGTTCGATGTCGTACTTTTTTGGCGCATTCATTTCTACTTTTTTGATTAATAGCTCTTTAATGACATAAAGCATTAGGGGAGCTTAATTTGTTGTTAATTTGATCTCTGCCCGCGAATTTCATCTTATTTATCGAAAAAATGAATAATCGTCTCAATTATGCATTCAGAGACCTCAAGATGTTCGATTAAGGAATGTTCGATAGCGATTATATTATAATTATTGATATTTCAAAAGAATATAGTAGAAGAAAGACACTCGCGAATTTCTCACTCGATCGTAATTTGGCTCCAAAGGAGGTCAAGGCAATTCTATTCCAATGTTACTAAGTCTACATAAATAAATAAATCAGCCTGTAACTGTCCCACTGCAAAGACCTCTTCTTATACAGAGAAGGATCGAGTTATTAATCACCATGCTAGCTAACTGCGTGTTAGCGATTTCAGATTGCGTGTTAGTGATTTCAGACTGCGTGTTGGCTAACTCTGCTAACTTTAATATACATCAATCGGGTATCAATAGAGTGACGTGGAACATTTGGCCATTTTACATAGTAGCAGAATTACCAGATGACGAAAAATATTTATTCTACACGCTATTGACACACTATTAAAGTGTTAGGAAATTAGCAGACTTGAGCGGTGATGACGATGTTTTCTTTCACCGTTTGTTAGCTGTGTCTTAGGTTAACTAAGAAAGTACATATATGACATTGAAAATGTTCGTATTGGTTCATGTAACCAACACCTACGCTTGTAAAGCGGGTCCGTAACCAATGCGCTACCACGACTTATTGATGATTGAAGTTTTACTACTAAGTACAGCATTGAAATAATTATGATGGACGCAGTGACAAGGCACGGTAGAAGGAAAGAGGCATTGGGGACAGAGTATATCCATTGGTCCGATCAATTACAGCACTCGAATCCAGTGGTTTGCCACGCTGTCCATACTCCAGAACTGCATGATCCAAATAACCACATATGGTCCACAAGAATAAGTTACTTGGGAAGAGATGAAAAAATCTGTATAAAAATGTTTTCAACCGCTCACCAGTATCGACCTAAGGGTAAAAACCTACTTATAAATACCGAGATTTTGTTTCTATTGTAAAAATAAATTATGGCAAGATGAGGTAATGCGTAACACGAATACGTAAGCCGCTGCCTAAATGCCCATTATTTATGAACATTTTAGAGAGTCATTAATATTCACGAGGATTAAACGTAACCTGTACTTAATACATTTAAAATTAGATGAGATCATCATAGACGTTTCACTAAATTTTTGTTACAGTAACTCGAATATTTTGCAAATATTAATTTGAATCCACAGGGAATCTGTGTTTGAATCAATGATCTGTATCAATCCGATTAGGCGTACTACTTACAAGTTGAGGTAATTGCTGAGTAAATTATTCAAGTGTTAAAAGGTTTCAAATAACATACATAATTATGTGGGTAGGTATGTATGGGTCATGTCTTCCAATCATCTTAACCTGCATAACACCAAAAACTATATATACTTATGGTTATATAGAAACAAACTCGGACGTGACTTACGCTGCTAAATAATTATAATATGCACATGTACATCATCGAACTTCCAAAGACCCAGATTTATGTCGGACGTCCTCCGTACTAATAGTCGCAATTGTGAGTCGCGTGCCAATATGTTTCAAGCTTTTACCATTGTATATGGCAGCCTTAGGGTGAGCGCTCACGGGCGGCCGGCATGGCAAAGGTTTTTGGCCAGTTTTTCCCGTAATTTCCTACTGAGCCTGTCGCGAAGTCGAAATTACATTTCCTAATAAATTTATTATCCTTTGCCATTCCGTCTCAAGTTTGCGCTCTGCTGATCCTTGTGACTATTATCGGGACGTGTCACGTGTGCCGAAGAACACGTGCGGAACATTTGGCTGTCGACTTCAAGGCTGTATCAAAGTCACCTCAGATTCTGCCCTACCTTCAATGTCATTAAAATTCTTTTCACGGCGTATCTGCGTAATTTGGTTCATGTGAGATGTCTTCTGTAAAGAGCCGCTCCAACCCAGCCTATTTGCCGTCGCGTTTCACTTTATTGCAACCAATATACATCCTATCCCATTTTAAATTGGACTTTAAGTGAGGCATGTTTATTTGTTTATGTTTGTAATTTATTTAATTGATTAATTATTTATCCACTGGGTTGTGGTTATTATAGTTGCGATTTGTGTGCAATTAAATACATGGTTACTGCAGTAGAAAACTGTTGGAATAATATTAAACATTCGTTAATAGTTTCAATAAAGTGGTTAAAGGACTAGAAAACCAGCTTTTTAGGCTATCGCCCAAGGTCATTGGATTTTTCATTGTTATTTGTAATTGATAGGCTTGGGTTTGACCTCTCTCTCGCCTGATGATCGTCAACGCTGACGATGGTGCACGTTTATCTAGTAGTAACCTATTCCCTCTACTCTTGAAGACTCCCAGGTTATAGCCACCGAAACAGACTCTAGCAGAGAATTCCACTTTTTGACTGTACGCACAATAAATTCTCAAAGTGCGTTTAAGTAATAGAACAAATAATGTCCATCCGAATTTCATTCACAAGTCATAGTCGTAGTCTGATGAGACGGACGGACTGGAGAGAGATCAGTCGTAGAACCGACGGCATAATGTGCTTTCTGGGGTAAAGAGCAAGTGATAATTAATTTAAATAGTTACTACACACTATAAACTTACGAAAAGTCTTTGGGTTCAAATCTGAGATGTCTGTCTTGTCTTGTACTAGGTTATCGCGATACAAAACATATGAACATGTTAATGAAGTTCTCAAGTCATTTAAATATTTATTTTTTTGTTTTCCTGTCAATATCAAGACCACGACCTACCGTAGGAACTAGCAAGTTGCACAGCTAATACAATCGGTACCTGTCAGTAAATTTTTCTGTAAATTATTTTGTATTTTATTGTGTCAAAATATCATTAGTGTAATGAAAATATGCACCTAAAACATTACCCTATTACATAAGAAACTGCTCTGAATGCCGAATAATGTAACATCTAACAAGGTTAGGTTGAAAAGACCCAGTGAGCGCAGGTGTTCGCTTCGCCGAGATCGTTTTCCAAACTGCGGTTTTTCCACAGTTAAATTTGAATAAGCCATTATTCTGCCCCGACTCTTATTGGACGCCTGCTTTCTTTACTATAAGACCGCCTTTACAAGTTTTTGCAATCCATTCCAGGCAAAGGTATATTTATTGAGTTTCTGTCCGGCTAGCTGGAAACAAATTCTTTGTTTGTTTTAATTATTATTTTAAAAAGAAAATCCAATTAGGATTTTTAGTTTATCTCAGAAGTTTGAACAACGATATCAGTTACAGATTAATTGCAGGTATCGTATTTTGTAATTGTAGTATACTTTCAAGTTTTGTGTTACAAGTAGATACTTACTGACAAAGTTTTATTTAAACTGTGTTTTGCAACTTTCGCTAGACGAGTTTTAAAGTTTCTAAAACTTGTTAATTAAGAAATTTCTAACATTAAAATGTTTGTAAATAACTGGTAAAAAGTATAACTTGAATAAATCTATTAGCGTTAGGTAGAATTTAAGATTATATTTATTACATAGTTGATTTGTTGCTGGCAGGTTTCCTGAGAGTGTTTAATTTTTTGCAGTCATCAACGGTTGCCTGGCTAAGCGATCTTGTACAAAAAGCGTAATTAAATTCTTTCTACCAATATATCACTTGTTTCTCGCCAAAACAACAGCAAATTATCATCAATCAACTGTTGTGCTTATTAAAGCCCTCATCTGAAGTTCAAGATCAAATCTAGAATCTTGATTACGAAAAACTACGTGTTCTCTAAAAATTATAAAAAATAAATTAAAAATGACAATAAGATTTTTTAAATAGTGGGTAAACTTTAAGGAGTGATCCTCATGTCTATCTATATTCTTGTTTACGTAAATCTGAAAGCAAGTAAAGCAGTTGGGTCCTGCGCCTGATCTCTCTACGGTCGAGTCGCATTGCCGTCCAGAAGTGAGAGAACAGAGAGTGCATTTTGAAATCTCCTGCGCCGATGGCTAATTTCCGTTGAAATTGGAGACCAGCTCCGGAGAACCTCCCCTGCGCGGAGAGACCGTAAGTCTCTCCTGAGCCTCGCTGTGCACGGTAGCATGTGACCACTTTGCCACCATCTTTTCTGGGGTCGCTCAGTGAGCGCATAGACTCCCCTACTTAACGTTTGTTTTTAAACAGTCAGGATCGATAATATCCCGATAAAGGCGCTTGAAATGCCTAAACCTTCGGCGAGGCCATTAACTGTGTAATCAAGTTAATAAACTAGCCATTTTGTTTATAAAAATTCCTTCATTGTTCGTCCGTTCCCCTTTGAAGTTTTCTTTTGTAATAGATACAAAGTGTTTAATTCAGACCCCATGAGCTGGAAGATTGTTCGTTTGATTAATTTTCAACCGTCAAGACGGGACTTATGTTGGCATTTATTTCGTGTCTAAATAATTTGATTTTATAAGTTCATATGTGCGGAAAGCCTTCGTCAAACATAACTGTAAGAACGCCGTACGTATGTTTAATGATAGGTAATTATACTTCGTAATGTTATTCTGTGAAATTATAGTTTCAGAACTGGATTTTGGTCGAAATTTTTGCAATGATTCAAATATTTTGATCCACGAAAACGTTGAATAAAGTCATTTGCTCGGATCGTTAATTTTTATAATTTAGGTAGGTACAAAGTGTTGTCCGAGACTTGGGCTGCGTTAGGTATGTATGAAATTTTTTTCAGTACTGAATTGCTTGTGAAACGCAATTCAAACATTATGTAAAAACTGTTCATCTTTACACTATTTAACTAGCAAAACCCGCAGCTTCGCTATTTTTTTGAATAAAATTAATACGATTGATCTTTGCACAGTGATAATTTATAGGATAAATTATCATTGTGCAAAGATCACATCGATCCGTTTCTCCGTTGTCGAAATAAGGATAAACCAACAAACACGCTCGTTTATAATGACCTATTTTCAATTTCGATTTTTACCAATCCTATAATAAGTGCCTATAGAAAATTATGCCGATCGTTTCAACAACAGTAAATTTCCTAGTAGAATCGTACTTTTATATCCGTTCGATTGAAATTCGAAAGCTTTTATATGTAACAAGGCAAGTTCGATTACGTAAAGCTTCGAGTGGCAACGACCTCAAGGTCGAGGAATCTAAAAAAGAAAATTGTATTACCTGCTTTGGGTACTAAGAAAAATAAATATTTCATAATATCACGCCACAGCCCTTTGTAATCTTCAGCTCATAAATTAATTAAGTTAGCTCATAATGTTACCTGAATTCTTCATCTCCCGCAGCGTACTGTGAATTTAATCCAAGGTTTTTCGTTATTTATTGGTCTGTTAATTATTTAAGAATTTTGGATAAACAAACACGTTGCTGCTGGCTTCTTATAGCTGTTTAAATGCTTCAAGCAAACAGAATAATTAAATACAATAAGTTCTAGTAAAATCTTTAAAACGCTATCTTGCTAAACCGGTAATGCTGTCTACCAGCTCTTACGGTTTATGGCAATCTAAAACTGTTGACGTCACAAAGGCTAAATGAACAACCACAAAACTACCATGACAGCCTAAAATGGAGCCCCAAACTTTTATTACGCTACTTTAATTACGCGCGCATGACTCGCCGAACACGGCTTCTCCGCAACACAAGGAAAGAGATCCTTATGTGTCTAACCTGTCAACCATAATGACCTTTGTTGGAAACTTCTAGAACAATAAGCCGTTTCACGCACTCCACACAATAGTATTCGATTCGTTTCAAATATTCTGAGTTTCTGACCCACCTAATCTCCACGTCCCAATTTGCAGGCCCCACGGTTAACGTGCCACAGTAATAAATTGTTTTGGGAAACATCCCCAAGATTAATAGTTCAGAAGCTCTTGACGCGTGCTAATGCTAAGTGAAAGCCGCTTTTAAGTTCTCTACTAAATTAAACGTGAATTTTCAGCGGTCATTGTACAAAAGTACGTTTTATTAAAGATTTATTTTAGCTTATCGCCTTAATCGTGTTTTCAAAAATAAACATGATTGTAAGCGAGCTAAGTCATTTACAATTGTAATATCATTGTTTAATTAATCTAAGTGGAGGTCCTATGTAACGCTTATTGAAATTGTAAAACAAAAGCCTTGAGTCTCGAGTTCTACTTACTTAGTTTGCTGGTTTTTAAAATTCATATTAATGGGTAGACGTTGTCGTTCCATCTTGCGCTTATGGTCGTAATATTTCTTATGTAGCATCAGTATTCATTCTAATGTCATTTGAACCGCAGCAGAAATTACTCGAGGCACGTTGTAATGACGTTAAAAGCTTTTATGTTTTCCGGACAACGGCTTCTGAACGGAACTCCTCGCATAAATTATCAACGTTGCTCGCAGTCTTGCGTACGATAAGTGGGTTGAATAGATGAAGCATGTTAACGACGTAAATAATATGTATAATCATTTTTATGCTAAGGCCTACATTATTCGTATCAAGCAAATAGGGTCACTGAAATTCTACTCTAAAATTACACGCACACTGTTTTGTTAAGCTTCTTCTTTTATTTAATTCTTAGATTCTGTTTTACGTCATTATTTTTAGGTAGGTATCAATAGCATCAGTAAATCAGAAGTCGGGCGTTGATTTCTTTCAGAAAATTATTCCTTCCTTTAAAAACACTGGTACGGAAGTTGCGGAACAGACTTTGATGAGCTTCAAAAAGTCGCAATCTGCGGGATACTGCAAATTGAGAACAGATCTCGATAAAGAATCTTTTGAAAAATATTCATTCGGTGCGAGAGTATTGGATTTTCCAACTTGATTACGAAAAGACTTCGAACTTTCAATAAATTCGTGTAAAAAATAAATGAAAACGCCAGTCATAAGTACAAACTATAAATACTGGATGCTGTTTAGAGATTAAAACTTTTATTATTAAAACACAAGGAAAAATGGTTATGTTACGTAAGGTTAATTGTCTTAACTTAGAAATAGATTTAAATAAAATTGCGCAATAGGGGGTCCTTCTAGAGGGTGGATTTTTTTGGAAATTCTAGTTTTCCCTTTCTATAATATTATTTGTAGAAAGAGTATGAGAATCGGTATGAGAAAGTAAAATCGGTAATCAGTTTTCCAATTTGACTTAAATTTTAAAAAAGAAGAGATAAATAACAAAATCGGGTTCAACCTGGGTGATTGTGCATTAGGAACTAATTAGTCTGTAATTTCATCCAAGGTTCTGGAAATATTAACGTAGCCCGCGATAGATTCGAATCTATCGTTGAGGACAATAAAATAAATATTGCCGAGCATACAATTCTTAGATATTTTAATATTTTGCGCAAATATTTTAAAAGTCAACAGAATAAAAAGTTCATGATTCATAACGTTTTATTTAACATTTATTAAAGCTTTATTTGTTTTAAGCAAACCTAAAAGGGATGAAGGATTAAATCCAGCCCAGAAAAGCAAAGAGAGTTTGCTTGCTAATTTTCATCCTAAGCTAAGTTTCCTTGTTAAATGCTAAAAATGTAACATTATTCAAAGCGCGGGCTCGTTACTCGTAAGTTATCCCATAATATATAAAATGGAATCTATAGGTATAGGATTATAAGAAAATAATGTGAAAGTATGATTGTTGTTATTCGCAGCAACGAGGCAGCAACGGGGTAACGATTGAAGTGATTTTTTGCATGAAATGGAAATTGGAGTGAGTAACGTCATTTTCATTTTCACAGCTTTATCGTTGGTAATGGAATGACTCACTTTTCAGTTATTTTAGTACTCACAAACTTCCTTATTAAGAGTTTAGTTTTTAGTTCGAGCTGTCACCGCCTCTTTTTGTCAAACTAAATATATGGTTAATATACCTAGCTATTTAGTACTAGCTGAATTACTAATGAATTCTTGTAAAACCTTTGAACTCTAGGGCATATAAATTTAATAAACATTACTAAGTAAGCACGAGCTATGGCTAGGCTAGGAATACCGCTAAGAGCACCTGCTAAGTAACGCCTATTTATCTTGGCCTATGATTTTTTCGTTGTTAAGTTTGATTTCAGTTAGACTCCAGCTTTTAACAAGGATTGGATCGGATTGGCTGAAACAACACTCCAAATTCAATTAGCCAGGTTTTGTCGGAGAGCTGGACTAACGAACGCTTTGTCCTAAAGTACAGTCAATTTGAAAAAAGAGGAGTAAAATCTAGACTGGGATGGTTACAGATGATAACATTACGTTGAAACTAATCCTATATAATCGTATAGTTTATAATAAATTCTATAGCAATGGTAGATAAACTAGGAAGCTTACTATCGAACTCCAATTCCAATTAAATATTCACTATGCAAAAGTTGAAAATTCCTTAGGGCTTAACTACCGCAGGGACGCCGGCGACGCATAACAATTGATTTCCTCTTGTGTCTCATTTCTCGATGACGGTTTCATGGAAACAATGCGCGCATTGGCACGAGCTTTTGCACCAACGTTGCAATGAGGTCGTTGTGGTTCGTATATAAATTGGGATTGGGTTCGTAGTTCAAGAGTAATCCCCTTGTTATTTATTCAGCTTTGTGAATATGTATGAGCAATATGAACGTCTGCTGTTATGTTTTCATGGACACAAAAAATATACAATGAATTTAGGAAATATATGTATATTTTAACGTTATGTGACGTTCATATTTCATATCCGAAAATAGTATGAAATGTTCAGTATCTTTATTTGCATGTGTATCAAACAAATGTCTTGTTTATTAACATGTACACGACCCGAATACTGAATGTTTTGCATACGAGTTTATATTCATAGAGATGTGATCACGTATTTCTCAACCTAATGGATAGAACATTGTTTCTCTCAGGAAATAAACAGTCTCTGTCATTTGTGGTTGTAGCACGATTGGGATAAGGTTTAATTTGAACCTTAATGATAAACGTGATGAAGGAGTTTCTAGACTAATAGCGTATCTACCCATCTATATGTTGTGTGTTGTCTTGTCATCTATTGTGTAATGAAAATTATGAACTGTTAGGGCCGTGCAGTTCATATAGGCAAAAAGGCACTGCCTAGCCCGACAACTATATGTACATACGATGCGGAGGACAAATTAGTAAAACTTCCTAAGATTTGTATATATTCCTATGTCGAAAATGTCTGTGCACGCGCCTGATGTTAAGATGTATCTAAACTAATATTAATCCAAAAGGGTATTGTAATGATAATCTCAAAAACTACTTAAATTCGATTTTAATTAATTAGAAAGCAACATTATCAGCGAGTAACATGGGCAGTGTATTTTTTTAAATGAGATCCTTACGAAAAGAAATTAAAAGATTAAACAAAGAATTTTACAGGATATACAGAAAAAATCAATTTCACAAGGACGAAGTCGCTCGCGGGCGACGGACGTCTATAATAAAATAGAAAAAAAATTACAAACAAACTTTCTTCAAACTGAACCTATGAGTTTTAAACAAAGTACCTAATGATGATTAATGAGAAATTTATAAAAATAATGAAAATGTTACAAATACACCATTGATTCCTTCTCCCTAGTTTCTTACTACCTTTTAACATTAGACAGTCCCTTCAGCGTGAAGGTTCGTCTGTCACGCGCAGTTCAGAGAAAGCTTCTAACAATGATTCATCTAAACAATGTAGGTATTGGATAAGTACAGATATGTTTTTGACAGAAGATATGAACACCTATTTTCTCCATTTTCAGTGAATGAGGGGTATGTTAACAGTTGTTAGCTTAGTCGTGTGTGGCAATGATTTCTGTACAGTTGAACTTATCGTGGGATGTTCTTAACGCGTCGAGGGCTTGTTGCTCAAGAATTCCTTGAATTGAAATGTAGACTTATGCGATAAGATGTAGACAGGGAGCAACTTAAACAATTTGTAACTACTATACACAACTACTATACAATTTGTGACTACCCACAAAATTAAACAACTTGTAGGACATCAGTTTGCATAATGCACGAAAAAGTTACAGTTCCCATACAAAATATAATTCAAATCTAGGATTATTTCAAAAGTTTAACGGTGTTGAGATTGTATTGTATTATAGACGCCATTTTTAAGCTCCCGTACGCTTAAAATTAAATGTTTTGTTTCATATCCTTTCTAACAAAATCTAATAATCTAAGTCTATAATAATCTAAGACTAATAGTCTAAGTTGGTTGGTCTCGTTTACCTTGATTTAAATTTTGTAAGTATCTTATTTGCCTTCGTCACTGACCTACATCCCCTTTTCAGGTATTTTTCTTCACTGATTTCGTACTTATGACCTTTGACTGCTTTTCAGGTGTTTAGTATATCTAGGTATTTAGTATAAGTATCTCTTTTTATTCCTTTGAAAGTTGTCAAAATTTAGCGTGTATAAACCTGATTTTTGTATCGGTCCCACTTAACCCCATTTTACATAAGTTTCAGCTGTCATCTATATGTGTAATTGATAAGTACAGATATCAACTGTCAATGTGCTGGCTAACCTCTAGACAACCTACATGTTAGCATATATAATAAATTTAATAATGTATCGTGGATTGGGTTTGCGTGAGGATGTATTATAAAAAAGAAGAATTTAAATACTTGCAAATCATTTGCTTGTATTGCTTGATTATTCTTATGATTGACTAGCTATCACCCGCGACTGCGTTCGCGAGTAATTTAATGATCCCGTTTATACCACCCGTTATCATATAAGTGGGGCAGTTTTACTGGTAAATATTGGATGTAAGGTCGGCACAAAAAAGATCCCGTATATCTCGGATAAATATTTCCTAGCTGCTGCTGTAACTTTTATAAAATAAAAAAAAATGTGACATATTTTTTTGGTACTAGCTATTAATCAAATACTAGTGGAAATGACCCTCAAATTGAATTTTCTTCCTAATATAAAATGTTTTTATTTTTTTTCCTAAATATTTTCGAAGTTCATATTAGAAAGTTAGTACTTTAAAGTTAGCCACCTGCTTGTGAAAATCTTATCGGTCCAGTTTAGAAGATTTCCTGGAACAAGCGAACGACAGATCTTTAATTTTTTTTAAAACAGCTTATGAGCATAGCTACTGTTACTTACGGCGTGTAACGAACGAGAAATAAGGCGCTGGAAATGATAACCAAAGTTTATTTTGAAATACAATCTTAACACCAAGGTGAACCCGTATAAACTCCTAGTGTTTTTTTTTACCGTTGTCATTGCTTTTTGAATTTAGAATACAAAATAGAAATCCAAAAAGGTAATCCAAAAAGGTGAAGTTCAAATGGAGTTAGTAACAGCTACCTTGCAGATAAAATGGTTATTTTGATATTGAAAACAGACACTCCATTTTATTTAACTTAGATTTACTTTGTTTGAAATAAAATATTTAATTTGTTGAGTGCTTAAACACACTGAAGATACAATTTCCATTTTTATTTCAATTGAAATGCCAATGAAATTGCAATAGACCGTATTTCTTTATGCGATGCTAAAACAAATATTTTTAAACGAAATTCTCTGAATATATTTGTAGTAAAAGACCCAAGCTATAGGGTGTATGATAGATGGATGTTTAAACAAGTACATTTTTACTCTCAGAAGGGCGTTGCTGGGTGGGTTATTCCTTTCATTTCGGCCGTCTTACTCGTATTAATCATTCTTTCTTAAGTGCGAAACCCTGTCGTACGTAGAGTGTGTTAGGTGAGTAGGAAAAGCCCTCTATATTAGCCTTGAATCTAATACAAGATAGAGATATCAAAGTGTAAACGTGTGGGACTTGTCACTCTTGTGAATAGTATTTTTACTTAATCCTTCAAAAATATAAAAGAATTTTTGTTGTATTGTAAAATCATCGTTGAATTAATAACGTAACTGTATTAGTACCGAACTATTCATTAAAAGGAATTGGTTGATCGTATTGTAAACAGCTTTTCCAGGACCCAACAATCGGTATCGGTATTAATCCTCAAATCCCATTTCAATAATCGAATATAGCTAAACATCGATTCAGCCCTGCACAGAGCTTTGCATCTGACACCGTTATGCCAAGATTTACTGAATACATTGAATGCCTCCCCGTCGCTATTGTGTCCCGCTTTCGTAGGATTACTTTTCAATTTTATTCGATAAACTGCGAAATATTCAAATCGTATACGCGATTCAATCGCTAACGAGTAATTTTTCAATATAACGAAACATTCGCTTGATTGATGGCGTTGCCGTATTGGAATTTTATTGCAAACTAAATAAAGTTTCAATTATAAAGAATTGAATTTTGTTGGATTATATTATGAACATTGATAATCTAATATATATATGAACATTTCAGATATTATATAATTATTATTTATGTTGGCTAACGAGGTAGTTGATAAAACATAAATTACTGTTATTTAAAAAATTCAATTAGCTCACGTTATCCTTGAATGTTTACCGTAACTCCTGAGTAATTATAGATTTTATTAATATTTATTAATAACATGCAATTCTGAATCTACAGTCGCTCGACTAGATAACCTAAACGATAAGCTGTACTCATTAAATTAATATTCTAATATAAACTACGAATCCGGAACTCTGCGTCTAATAAATGGCAAGTGTTAGTGGGTACGGTTATTTGCGTTAAGACAGGTTACAAGGGAGAAACTGTTCATGGTCCATTTGCTACGACAACATCGAATCGACACAATTTGTCAGATACGAGTACGACTACGAGTGTACAACGCACTTACTTTTATGAACCCACTTCACTGCGAACTAAGTTTTTAGTGTTTTTCTTTTATGTAACGTTTTGATATCAATTCTTGCTGGTAAGACTGTGCGTCGTTCAAGTGGAAGTATATAAATTAATGCGGTCTATTATTGCTGTAAGCAGAATATTCAATTGCAGACTTTTGGCAGTAATCAGAAATAATTTGTAACCATAACTCAATAAGTCCTAAGTTTTCGCGTGTACTATTCATAATTAAAGCAGCTTTTTAAACGAGCAACACACTGAAAGCAATTACTGCTTAAAATGAAATGATTTTGTTTTGTTTTTTCATCCAGAAGATTGTTTAAGTAAAGCTGTTTTATGAAGTGTTTATCTACGCATCCATATCTATTGGTCTTTTTTTATTTGGTATACAGGGTTTTAAAGTTTATTCCAATCTTATCATGACTCTTTAGTGGACCAACCATTACAACTTAACTTCTTTACTACTAATACTACTATAGTTAATCACTAGCTGCCCCGCGCGACTTCGTACGCGTGATTATTCTACCTCTACGCTTTTTCTACACTACCCTACGCTACTTTACCCTACCCTACACTACCCTAACCTTCTCTTCCCTACCCTTCTCTACCCCTACCCCTACCCTACCCAACCCCTACTCTACTCCTCTATTGCTACCCTACCCTACCTTACTCTACCTCTACCCTACCCTACACATACGCTACCATAAATAACCTAGTAGTTAATCATTGCTTATCCAATCCCTTTCATATGCCATGTTTCAACAGTATCAAATTCACGGTTAACTCAACCCATAAACGGTTCATAGTTTATTATTATTGTTACTGATATTATACACATTTTCCTTCGTAAAGAGAATTGTTAATTTAGTAAATTGAAAGGAACTTGATACATTTGGTAGAACAAACGCTTTTCATTATCAGTTTAGCTGATAGCTCCTCATTACAGCTTGAATGAAACAACGTGTAGAGGTTAATGATATCCTTTACGATGTACCAAGTGTTAGATAGCAAGATGAGTATGGCTCATACTGAGAAATAGTTACCGTTAAGAGGTTATTGTCGCATTCAAATCAACTTTGCAAGAACTATCTACTTAATTTTTTAGTTTACTTACTTTTGTAGTTTATCTCTGAGATTTTGAGCAGTGATAACCTAGTGGTATGACCGTTGGACTGCCATTTCAAAGGTCGTCGGTTCGAGACCCAGCCACGCACCTCTAACTTTTTAGCCTCATGTGCATTTTAGGAATTAATTATCACTTGCTATAACGGTGAGGGAAAACCGCGAGGAAACCAACACACCTGAGAGATTTATCTACGGTGTGTAAAGCCATGTTGTCCGAGGCCTTCGGGCAATACGATAAAGAATATCTCTGAGATTACTTTTAATTTCATTATAGCAATAGTTTTATTAAAGGGTGTAAAAAAAAAGTTTCAATATGCTCGCACTACACTGACGTATCATCTATTCGATGGGCTCATGGGCGTCTAATATAAATTTAACTATAAATATTTTTTGTGAACTTTTTACATGTATCAGTTGCTTTTTCAAATTTCTTATTCATCATCATCATCATCATCATTTCAGCCATAAGACGTCAACTGCTGAACATAGACCTCTGAAGCAACCTGCATCCAGCAGACGGACGGTGGACAGACGACCTAATAAAGGTTGCAGGAATTTCTTATTAAATAATTATAATATTTAACTACAAACTTTATATTGCTTAGTTTATCATTGATTTCCATCCATATCAGTTTCACAAGCTACCAGAATCAAGTTTCTTAGTCAAAACAATATCTACACAAGTTATCCGCAACAAATCTTGATTTTCTCAACGTTAAGTCCAAACAATATTTCACGGAGAACTTCGCAACAACTAACATATTACCTTCACTTACCAACTTTACTAGAAATTAAAGAGCACATTGTTTACTGAAACTGTTTCAGCTTAGTTAGCAACTTCGAATTTGTAGTATGAGTAAAATACGAACCTGCGAACTTGCACTATAAACTCCTGAGTGATGAAAAATTGTGATGTACTTATCTAGACAAATTAACGCAACATTTACAGTGTTCATCACACTGTTTTTCATTCCTTATTTTTAATGACAGCTTATTTGCTAACGGTCTGTACGGGAAACCTGCGAACTTGCACTATAACTCCTGAATGATGTAAAAGAGTGATGTACTTAGTACTTACCTAGACAAATTAACACAACATTTACAGTGTTCATCACACTGTTTCTCATTCACTCTTAATGACAACTTATTTGCTAACGGTCTGTGCGCGGGTCTTCGCCAGCAAAAGTCCCTCTCCATTTTATTATAAGTAGGCAGTAGCCACTAAAGATTTACACCAAGAGGGCGGACAGTAGCATTGGTTTCCAAAGTTGGATTTATAGGACAAATGTCTAATACCAGTGGGTCGGTAAAAAATACCGTACTATATATAACTAGCTTTTGCCCGCGGCTTTGCACACGTTAATTTAGAATTTAAAATGTAAAATTCAATCATGATTCGGAAGACACGTGGCGTCATCGATTGTCATAAGAACGTTATTGTTGTTTTCCTCGGGAACATATACTTTTTTCGGTATGAAAGGTACCCTATGACCGTATCTATACACCAGACAACGTATATGCAAAATTTCAGGATGATCACAGTAGTTCAGGTGGTTTATTTATTTATGATGATCGTAGTGTGAAAAAGTAACAAATAAACGAACTTACTTTCGCATTTATAATAGTAGGAAGTTAGGATGGTAGATTTCTTTCTAACTGAGCTGTATCGCAGCTCGTACAGTGTTTTTATATGCACAATAATCTAATCACGAAGCCGTAAGTACTTCTCACCTGCCATAACTCATATTTCTACGTCGATTTTTCCTCTATAAAAGTCAGTTCGAGGCGGAAATTTGCGTTTTTAACACAGCAAATTTCAAGAAAGTAATTTATTTTTATCGTTATGACCTGCAATAACGGGATTTAAAGCAATTTGGCTCGACGACGATACAAATTGCAATTATTATGGAGCGGTAGATAATTGCCCATTACTTCAGTGATTTTCTTCCTAATTCCATATATTTTGATGAAGATAGTCCTATCCAAATTGCTATTTTGACAGTTTTTCATCATTTTCAGACAGTATCTGTAATCTATAGCGACAAGCTTGCCCAAACCGGAAATCGAACCAGCTAAAAATTCAAAATTAAACAGTCGCTATTTTATTTCACTAATCGATAGTTTAAAAAATATAATTATATTTACCGATATGAAAATATTACACCTCATACTTTCTCAATAAACGAAATATTTACCGCAAAAAGGTATTTTTTCATCGAACTGGTAGTTTCTGAGATTAGCAAATTCGTACAAATCTACTTTAAAACATAGACATTCCAGTAAGCTTTTGTACACATTGCAGTCTATGCGAAAACTACCGTGCATAATCAGATATCGAGCTCTTTGATACTGAAGCTGGAGCTCATAAGCCGCTCATAATCGGAATTAACAAGTACATTGCGATTAACTTCGTTTGCTGAACGGATACGGAACCAACTCGATTAATTCAGTCAAACGATTGTATGTGCACTATCATTAGCTTCTACTACAATTCAAAGACATTATACTACAATAACTTTTATAGTTTCTTATTTATTGTGGGCACTCCGACAATTATTTTTAATATGAATTTGCTAACTGGCTGTCGCCTGCATCTTAGTCCGGGAGGCGAGAAATTAAACTTTGCTATAATATATCTCCTATAGCCTATTACCTTCCACAATAAACGGGCTATCTAATCTGGTTTTTCCCGGGAATCAATTTCAACGCTCTACTTGAGTTCAGGATATGATATTAGTTAGTTTGTAGCGTCTCTTTCAAAAAGATTTTTTTTTTAGGGAAATGCCCATACTTATTTTTGCGTCTCGTTACTATTTCTTTTTCGTTTGTCCTGATATTTGATAAAACGAATCTGGCAACACTACATACAAGCAAAAATGTAATAAACTGCAACTTGCAACAAAAAAAAAAGGATTTCATCGGGTTTAATGAAAGTTAGTCCACATTTGCTCGCTGAATTCCCGCGGTAAGTAGTGTGAAGAGGTTTACGGGAACTTTACCGTGCACCCGCTATGTACAAGTACTACAGTTATAAATCCGTTATCTACCTCACATAGATAAATTCATACAGATGATGATACTTGAGAGTACTGCGAAGTATTTGTATTCTCATTTAATATGTTCTAATGGGATGCGTTGCATATAGTTGCGTTTTGACGGGTCGTGCAGATGGATTCGCTCGAGCAATTAAACTTGCTTGCTAACGAAAAGACTATAACTGCATTTCGTTAGCTTGCATAAATCCCATATACGATTGTGTTACTTCTTTAAGGTTGATAAAAATACTTTTACTAGATTAAACCTATATGTACCATGTTTCTGGAAATAAATATAATTTCAATGCATTTCAAAACGAAAAATTGGATTCCACGAAAATCCAAATAACAAAAATTTACCCAATCTTACAGTAGCTAATGTCGCAAACCGATTTCGTGGTATATCTGAATGAATAATATATACCTTTACGAAGGCGCTCACGGATTGCTACTTTAAAATATCTTAATATTTAATTATTTTACCCAATGCTTAGCTAGAAGTAAGTACTTTGTAATACTTAGTAAGTACTTTGAAATTAAGATACCTAAATGCAGAGTTGACACTGCTATGAATAACTTTACAATGGACATTTTAAAAGTAGGTATATACCTACTAATTATCTTTTGAAATTGGGAGTCATCATCATCTTAGCTTTATAAATCCCAAACTTTGATGGGGTCGGCCAATCTCTAACCAAATGCAATTGAATACCAGTTTTGTACGGAGCGACTCCCTATTTGACCCCTGAAATACGGTATTCTTTCTAATGCTAGATATGGATTGCTGACAACTGATATAATTTTCGAATATCATAAGACATTGTAAGTGGATGTAAGTAGATATTTTACTCATATAAATTCAAAGTGAAACCACATCTATCATAACAGATTTATGTTTTGGCACAACTTGGATAAAACTGATTCTTCATATTTCATTAACTTTTATTTTTTAAAAGCTTTCTTAATAAATAATAATTTAGTTATGATAATACAGTTAGCATTGAGTTTTAAGTACAATGTAAGCTCTATGGTTGTCTGATATGAAAATTAAACACAATATTTACACCAAGTAATAAGTATTTTTAGACTCTAAGACAGAGGAGTACTTTTAGCAGTTAGACACCGTTTGGTAACAAGTACTTCCAAAAAATCTTTGTCTCTCTTCTGATATCGCTTTCCTGCGGAAAAAAGACTGGGAACACTGGAATATCGATTCTGTTCCATCCCATTATGTTTTAACGCTTTCAATAGATTAAAAGCCTTTTGGGTGTTACAAATCACACTGTAAAATACTGCCTTTAAAATATTGTGTTGGCAGCTAGGTGCGCCTTTTTACTTCGTTCGTTTTACTTTGCGTATCTAAAATGAAAGTAGGTCAGGGACTGGATTCATGTAATAGTAACTCATGTTCACTATTCAATGTTTTTGGCAATAACATTGTTTTAACTTTGGTCCAATTGTTCTTTGTGTTATTTTTATGGTGATACGTCCATTTTGAACCATGCGTTTTTTGTGAGTTGTGTTCCCTTTTTAGCAGTTCCATTTGGGTAGTGTTTTTGATGTTTGTTTGGTCCTAAAATGAAACAAAGTGTAATTAAATAAACTTGTCTAAAATAGAATTCGTGTATTTTTGGTACTATACTTAGTAGCACTTGAGTGAGGGTCATCTTTGACAAATACTTTTTAAGACAACTTTTTTTTTAAAAGTAGTCTGTTATGGTATGCATTGTATGCAGCAAGCTTGTGTGAAACGGGCTTGTGTGGGCGCATCCCATATAGGCCGAAAAGGCTCTAAGTGATGTCTGATAGTGAAGTGATTGTACTTGTTATCTATCTGGGTGTCTCTTGCGCGTTGCCAACTCTGTGCGGGATTGACCGTACGAAACAGTATAAAACTGTTATTTCAAGCTGATATTAAGTAAGAGGGTTGTACACACGGTTACACATATAAAGTTATACCTACATTACCAGTATACCTTGCATTGTATAGGCTTTTCGTACAACAACATGTCAGCTTATTTTGGAAATGAATAGCTTGATGTGTAGCCGTGTGTTAAAAAGAATTAATAACAGTTTCAAACCTCATCCAAAGATGCAATAACCATTTTTCCCATTGATATTGAATGATATCGGACTCGTATCTTCTATTTCATTGCATTCGTTCAACTTTGAACATATCGATTGGCGATATGAAGTCATGAAACGTCAATCGCCGAAAAGTCGCGCGCTGAAAGTTAAAAAAATAGAGCTCACGAACTTGGAAAGGCAATTGAAACGCGCTCGTTGGGAATGTAAAACGGCCCTCTGGCTGCGGAATAAAGATAAAACGAAACTGTACTACCAAAGTTTTTGATGCGATGACTACCCATGTATGTGAAAGGTAGGAGCAATGTTTACGTATTAATCTTTTTAGGGTTCCTGCATCCGTCAGTTGCTTTTTTTTCTTGTGCGAAATGAGGTCGCTTACCCAAAGACAGAAAAAAAAAAAATGTTTGTTTTCTTTGACTCGATGACTTAAAAACCCACATATAGAAAGGAAGAACAAGGACAATGTTTAAGTAATAATTGTGTGCTTAAGGCTGCGTTTCCACCAGTGATGTGCGAGGATAGTAAGCAAAGAAAAAATCCACTTATAGGAGAGAGGAGCCGTGACTGTAAGGCTAGGAAAATGATGCAATCTTGATGGGTATCGCACACATCCCTCGCTGCGCATAGCACATTTCCTTTATAACAATGTTTATAGTTTAAAGTTCCTACAAAACTCATCCCAAATACTAAAAAAAATGCAATGCAATGCCTTAGTACGTTATTCCGACTCGCACCGCATACAGCCACGATTCAAAAATTCAAAACTAAACGTTCAGCATTCCTTTCGCAATTTTGTAAAAAATAATCTTTTATTTTTTGTTAGTCTTTTGAAATTAAATTCGCAGCGTAGAAATTGTAGAGCAGTATTTTTTCCATTTATGATGCTCCCTCGTTTGAGCTTCTCAAGGGATATCCGATCTTTTTATTCAAATGCAAAACGGCGTTTCTTGCTGGCCATTAACGAGTACAAGACGCTTTGATGTTGTCACGCAATGTATTCGTAAAGTAAAGCTCATATTATATCTAAATATACCGGAAAGATCAAGAAGACAGATAACCGGCCAAGTGCGAATTGAAATCATACTAAGGGTTGGTACCACACCGTAACCACCCTTTTGGGTGTTGGTACCTTAAAAACGTCATAAACTTTGGATATAATCTAATGCTACTGCTCCACCTGCGTCCTAACGCGTTAATAACGGTGTTAACTATCGACACTATGGCGATGACAAATAACACAATTGTCACGTTAATTAAACGTTAAGACGCAGGTGGAACACGGGCATAAAACGTTTAGTATTAAATTCGTAGAACATATTACCATCGTTAAATCTGCAAATGTCCATTAATTATTCCCACTACTATAAATTATTTCAATTTGAGCGATTTCCGAAACGCTTGAATTTCAAATTTTCAACTAATAATGACTTGATGTGACAAATTAGTTCCACAGAGGACTGGCTTATTACCGATTAATATTCAAGTTTGGAAGTAACCAGACTCGTATATCAATGCCTGAAAACCTCTAACTTAGAGCTATCTGAAAAACCTCTGAGTAATTTCGTAGAAGTTACGGATTGACTAGGTATTTGTTTTAGAAAAAAATAACTTAAAGATTTTAAATGGATGATAGATCATCATTGAAATGGGATTGGACCAGACCAAAAATAGTGGCATACCTACAGTAACCATTTTTCATTAGGCTACTAGAAATGGCGTGTTAGCCTCCTTAGTGGTATAAAAAAGTAAGCACCATTGCTTCAACTATTCTTCATCTTCGTCATAATTTTCCTACAACCTGCATTAATTTATGTCTATGCAGGTTGTGGAAGATGATGATCTAGAATGTTTACCAATCCGAAAGTCCTAAAGAGCCCTTTAGAACTAAGCTAATCTTAGAAACTGGCTGTCTCGTTGGTCAATTGGTAGCAAGCGCGACTACTGAGCATGAGGTCCTGAGTTCGATTCCCGGGTCGGGCAGTGTTATTGGGTTTTTCCATTAGGAAATTTTCAGGTAGCAGCACGGAGTCTGGAATTGTGCCCGGTTAATGGCTAAAGGCTCGCCCTTTATTACATGGGACTTGTAACATAGTCGGCGAAACGTGGGTGTACTGCATACACCTCTGTCTACCCCCTATGGAGAATGCAGGCGTGAGTCTATGTAATGTAATCATAAAAACAAAACGCAATTTTTTGGTAATGCGCTCCAAATCTGGAGTCATTGTAATGCTATCTTTACTGCGTGGCGCAAAACATCCGGCTCTTTAGGTTTTTGTCGCGCTCCCGCTGTGATACGCCTTTTATTTTTTTTATCTTATTTCACTATATAAATGTATTGGAAAACGGAACTGTCTTATTGCTTTGCGCTGATATGAAGTAAAGGGTGTCAAAAAACGTTCGCGCTCCATGCTTCCCTCGTCAATTTTGGTTCTAAATTGTATATTAAAAGGAAAGTATTTGGCTAAATGTTTTTCTGCTTGCTTTAAACGGTGTGAAGCTTCATAAATTGTTATTTATTGTTATTACATTTTTGTTTTTTGTTAATATTGTATCAGCTGCTTTGAGCTGTTTTGAGCTACAGCAACAGCAGTTGGGAATATAGACGTAGGCGACCAACTGTGCAAATTAACTATGTTCGAGCAAACAATAAATTGTGTTTGCCTTTTAAAAACAAATTGTAAATGCTTGCAATTGAAGTCAATGTCATGCTATTGTGTGCAAAAGCGGCGTTGACGCTGTTTACTTGCGTCACGCATTTTTTTGACACCACCACCAAAGCCTTTTGATATTAAATTCGCTTAGCTTTATTTGTAAACGCTTACTTTCTTTTTCAGATTACCTGCTCCGCTTCGTCAAGTAAATTTCTTCATTGTATGGATGTAAGTGCTTATTTATGCTTTTCAATCTATTTATTGTACTATGCTTCATAAGGATTAAGGTTATGTTTTGTGTGATGTCCTATACAACATACATTGTGTGGATAACTGCTAATGGATTGCGTCCATCGAATCGGTTGATTGTCATACATAATAGACAAATTAGTTAATCATTATATATTCGCTACTGAACTATTGGAGCGCAAAGCGAAATACAAAAATATCCCTAAATATCACAAGGACAGTGGTGCTAATTCTCTTGCACACGCTCTAAACTAATTTAGACTCTCCAACTCTCTAACAGAGATCATAAGAAAAGGATAGAAAATTTATAGAGCTGTCAAACTAGTCCATTTGCGTAATACGTCTGCATGTCATATTAAAGGTCATATCGTCTAATTTTACGTCAATTGCAAGGACGTAGACTAATTTGACAGCTTTGTGTTTTTTAGAAAGATATAATATAGTTAGACTAACATAAGTTTGGCGTGATGTAGAAGAATCTGCACCATTGTCAGCAAAATCAATTTGATCAACGATAATAATATGTTACTTTAACAGCTTGGATACCATTGAATGGAATGCTGTTAATAAAAATTCTTTGGAAAAGTTAGCAAAATAACTGAACAGAATATGCCAGCAATTTTAACGGTAATTGCGAAAACGACTCTATGTATATTTCAATGGCGGCAGCGCACTAAAAACGGTTTTTAGCTGTTAACTGAATATTGTATAAGTTTTCCTCGGCTAGTTCTAGTTCTCGCTTCTTCTGTGTATTTAGTATTTCTATAAACTTTATTGACACTAGTTCTTGCTAGAGCCAGAGCCTTATATTACTATCGAACCTAATCTCAATCCTATTTTTTTTTTCCAATCTTTGCAAAAGTTGCAAATTCGAAGCCATGAAATAATATTTTAGAATAATAACTTTCGTGAGTCATACTAATATATAAATATTGATACGGCTTTACTCACGTATTGTATTCGGGGAATGCCCGACTAGTTTCGTTATTAGTGAGGTCCGCGACGCCGCCGCGTACACCCGCTCTTGAAAATGGACTCCGTTTGAGTTCGAAACTAGTCGGGCATTCCATGAAATAATGCGTGTATTGGCACACTCTTTTGCACCAACTGCAACCGCATGATTCGTATATAAATCGGGATTTGGATCGGTTTTGTAGTTCAATATTAACCCCCCAGGTCCAAATAAAAATAAATTGGTAACATCTTAAAGTTTCTAAAAGTTGTTCTCCGCAATATTTTCTGACTAATTTCTATTTGTCAGGCGAAAAAGCTATTAGAACTGAAAACGACTCACAGCAAAAAAATACCTCCCCGGAGTATTCTACGGAACGAGCGTTTCAGCACTGTCTTACATTATTTCCTTTCTTGGGTAATGAGCTCTGTAGGTGCGCACAAGTTTTTCCAAATTGTAGAAGGTAATGACTACCCCACTTTTGTGTACCAAAAAATTTGTTTTTGTAAGAGGAACTTCTAGTAAAATGACTTGTTTTATTTTAATTTCAATTCGTGTTTTGTTTGTCAGTTTTCACAGCATACTAAGCCCTGAAGCAGTCATAGAAGCATCATTGCGCCTTTTTCGTGATGAGCGTTTTAAAATATAGTTATATCGATCAGTCGAAATAATAATTTGTCGACTTTTGATAATATAAAATACCCTTAAAAATACTAAAACAAAAAGAATTTGGTAAATTTTAAGTAAGGTGACTTGAATCGGGGTAATTATGTGGCGTGCGTGTCGGCGGTCTTATCTCGCTCTTTAAAATTATTGGAACAAGTTGCGGGCGGACACAATGGTGACTTAACTGGCCCGCCCTTGATTTAGAGTGAGAGGTACTACTATAGAAGTATTATAATAGATTTTAAGCGTATGATAAAACAATCTATAGTCATGCGCTTTGTAAATAATTTACAAAGCGCTTTTAAGTATTTTTTTCAATAAAAAAATATTTGTTTAGCAAAGTGGTTATTTGGAGCCATTTTTAAGCTTTAATAAAAATCTCGTATTAATTTCGTATGAATTATCGCAATCTCAATCTTTTCTGATATTATTTGCGAATACCAAACAAACCAAGACCAAAAAACGAGAATTTTATTACATTTTTGGGATAAATAATTCCCAGAGAATTCCCTGATGAATTCGTGTCGTGCTCTAATGAAGTTAAGATTAAACTCGCTCGCCACTTGCCCTTTGCGTCGCAAAAAAGGAGTGTCTGCCAAATTTTCCCCCTCTAACGAAAAGGGACGATTCCCTTCATTATAACGGCCACGTCTTAGCAATTTTAAAGACACCTTTTAAGAGCACTCCGACTTAGTGCTATTTTTGAACAAAATTGCTTTCGATAGATCCTTCCTTTCTATTGTTCGGTCTATGGTTAAGTATATCTCGCTTTGCCATTTATCAGCCTATTCTTGAGGGCGATTGTCACCGATTCTTTTGTCTCACGTGAGGTACCTTCTTTACGTTTTATCCTGCCCTCCGGCCACCAGTGATTTATGGTTTATGCGCTCACTTCAGCCATAAAGATATTTATTATAGACTATCGGTTGACTACCGTTGTTTTTGTTTTGATCTCACGAAAGGCTGTCGTAATTCTATTATATTTGGAGTACATTTTTAATGATTTCTTCGGTTTAATGCATGTAGGTGCTGACTCTGTATAATGTGCCGATACTTTAAGTATATTTATATCATGATATTCGGTCGTAAAGTTCCCGTGAAATGGAATGAAAATTTGCATTGTTTCTGCTGTCTGGCAGTCAAAGTGTACTTATAAAATCAATGATACGTGATAAAGATTAGCAGATTGTATTTCAAATCATTGATTTTATATGTATTTAAACTAAAACATAAGACACAAAACTAAATGCCTAAATTCTTGCATATTGGCACGTTTGAAGGTACCAATATGCCGATTTGTTCTATTTTCGCAGTACTGACTGGCAAATAAAGGTAGTAAATATCAGTTATCAAAATGTTTTATACCTTACTTTTCTATTTCCAATACAATTTCTTTCATTGCCTTCCGTAACGTCCATACGAATGGTTCAAGATTTTGCGGTGCGTCGTATAAAAACAAATAAATGTAGTGTAGTGTGGGGGTGAGTCACCCTCGACAGCTGACTGGCGGTAGGACCCTCTGATACACACCCCACACATTTCGATTAGTACGGAACTACGGACGTTTGAGATACTGACACGAAAATTAAACTTTACCTTTTCTATTACAATGTTAATGAGAAATTAATGGAATGGATACTATTTATGATAGAATCTGATTTAGCATCGCAATTATAATTTTAAAATATCTAGGAAAGTTATTGAACGTCTGCCAATATTAAAGCTCTGATATTAACAATGATACATATTATATTTGAATAATATTATATACATATATTATATTAGATACATATTATATTTGAATAATATATTTATAGAAACTTTTTCCCAAAGATAAGGTGACTTGGAAATTATAATGATCATTATCGAACTACGGTTTCATAGAATTTAAGCCGTTCAATAACGTAAAATCATGGAAGGATTTAATTTTCTAAATGCAATAAATATGCTTGAAGAATTACACTACCAGCCATTGTGAAAAAGCACGTACTGATAAATTTTCTGGAACATATTTTTCCAAGCATAAAGAAGCTAGCACGACAGGTACGCGAAGACATTACATCTAAAACCCAATTTACTTTAAAATGGCTAGCGAAAATAACTTCGCTGGCTAGAGTAAAAAATACCCAAGCAAAATATTTCCTCGAAATAAAAACCGTGGTTTGGGAGCGTGTTTTTAAAAGTTTTTTATCTGAGCGTCTCTCCAGTAGTTTCCAGGTTTTAATGCGGTAAAATTTTAACACTATGAAGTGCCGGTTAACTACCTCAATGCTTTGAAAGCACACAGCGGTTGTTAGACTCTGATGAGAACTTGTATTAACTTGGAGGATGCTGAGAGGGAGTGGATTTTGTTTGGGAAGCGAAATTACCAGGTAAACTGTGTTACGGCAAATACTCTCCTGTTTACCAACATAATCATCTCGTTAAGTTTGTGTAATGTGGTGTGCAAACATGAGAATAATGTCTTATTACCGATTGCTCATAATACATAAGTCCTTTTGATCTGAACTGATTTTGTATTCAGCTTTATCAATCTGTTTTAAGTGTGAGTAGTATTTACCTACCATCCATTCCTTGAAGTTATGAATCCACTAAGAATCTATTTTAAAGTCTTCATATTATGCTCATCATTCTAAATTAACTCGGTGATCCCTTGAATTTGTAGTATGTAGAAAAATGTAATTCAATACTATCGCTGCTGCACTTCCGAGAAACGAGAAGCCGTTGCAATGCAAAATTCATTTATCACGACTCCCAGTTACTTGATAGACCCGAGGTGTCACTAATGGAACGGAAGAAGTGAAATGTCGTCGCTCGAGTAATATCTCAGAAGAAAAATCTGAAATAGAAATCAATTTATTTCTTTCTACTTTTATGATCACTATTTATTGATGAGAAAGAATAGAACTCTTAGTTGTTTTATAAGCAACTACGACATGGCATATTAATAGCTATGTAAATATCTGGTTTTAAATCTGTTTCGTGAAACTGCATACATCATTTTTTATTGTGAATATTGTGATGGACACTTCGCTCTGTGGATCGTCCGAGATCATGAATCTCGGACGAATCATTTGTGTTTATTTTAGTTTATCAATTTGTATTGTGTGTTCACGTGTGTGAGTATGGAGAATTCATACCATTTTATAAATGTGATGCCATTTGCATTTCAAATTCTTTACGTAAATAAAGTCAACTTGTTTATTGTTTCAGAGATAATACTATAGTTAAATGTTTTGTTTCTATTTTGTAGTAAAAAAAATGTACAACCTTGAATAAAAATATATCTGAAAGGCACGTAAATTTATTCATGAACGTCGTCAATCACATTGTATGGTTACATCTCCGTAATTTACAATATAATATTGAATATGGAACCAGATCAAAAAATAAGTATTTTTTATTCTTACAAAAAATATTTTTGTTATTCTTCCATCTAAGATTGTATAGAAATAAATTGTTTCTGAGTTTCCAACAATTGGGACTCAACGAGCTGAATTTGAAATTTGGAAATTCATTTAAAAGTAATCGCAGTTAACTTAATTCATTTATCTTATAAATTGCAAGCCCCATTCAAACATTAATCGAATTCCAAACGGAGATACGCCTGTTGTGATTTGTATAAAACATTAATTGTAATTTGTAGTTAGATCTTCTATTTAATGTGACATTGCAAGTTCTGTATTAAATATAATTATATAGTACAGTATAGTATTAGTACAGTATAGTTATATATATTACAGTACAGTATAGTAGTATATAGTACTTCAAAGATGTTTATAGTCTTCAATCCTTCGATCATTAAGTTCATCAATTTCTATTATTTTTGCAAGTTTTACGTAAGTTAAGTCTAAGCAAAAAAAGTTCGCTCTCGTCGAAACGAGATACGTGTATGGCTTGAAACGTAACAACTACGGAGCTGGACAATATTGCTGTATTTTTGGTTGCGGAGCGATTATCTAGCAACACAAATATTCAAAAAATATATTACATTTGTTTTGCTATATTGTGTTCCCTTGGTGGAAATATTGTTGACAACACTATTTCTGTGAAAACATCGCCCGTTTAGGAACACTTTAAGAGAATCAAAGAGATTTTCAATAAAGAGTCTGATCCGGTCAATATATTGACTTGATCTTATTCCCTGGCGTCTCGGATTCTAATAAAACCAGGCTCAAACTTCGTTTTGTTTAAGCGACAACCAACGCTCGCGGTGTATAGCTTTTGAATCTAATTTTAGCTCTATCAGAGCCTTTTTGTTGCTACATCATTTTCATTTACATACTATTTTCGTAGACATGCCTACCGTGTACTTTCTAGATTTTGTATTAAGAATTTCTTGAATTTTCTTTCTTTTTCTTTCTAGAATTCGTCATTCTTTGAATATATTTATTGGCTTTAAAATTAAGCTAATCATTCATCAAAGTTAAGAATGGAATCAATCAGGCAAACAAAAAATGGTTCAGTACCATTTTCTCTTTGTGAATTGATTTATTTTTGGTTATTAGTTATTCGTCAATAGCTCTAGAGATATCAATAAAAAATTGAATGGAAAAAATTATGATCGAATTTCGACCATTATGTGACCTCTACTTACTACAAAAATCTAACCCTCCATCTTATAATAAACCATCTTATAATAAATCCCCTGTTATTAGGTGTTGAGATAGTAAAAATAATATTTGCAATATATTTTAATTCTGAAATCTTTGAGACGGTAACGAATTATTAAGAAAATGTTAACGTTTTTCAAAGAATGAGACACTACCTTCACATTGTAGTACTAGATTATTAAATATTTTGTCATACAAAGTTTGTTCCCACTGCCTTTAATCATTAACATAACAGAAACATAACAGCAAAACAATTGATTTTGTTATTTTTGAAGATAGTACAAGTAAATATCCCACAACTCCTAATTCCAGAGGATTTAAAGCGATGTTGAAATCTTAAACATTTGTTTCCACTGCTTTATTTCCGAGAGAAACATTTTCAAAAGCTAATTGTGTAAAGTAATTTAGTTTGGACGCGGAGCGCTGTCCACGGCCGTCTTTCGTCATTTATTTTCGAGGGGCCCTCAATTTACCTCCCCCGCTTTTTGCTCCTCAACAAATTTACAATTGTTTTAATTGCAATCCGAGGCGTATTTCTTAGTTATCAAAGTCCAATTTGCATTATCTGCTATCAAGTTAACGTTTTGCAATAAGGACCCGCTGAAATTATTGCGGCCCTGTTTCTGTGTCCCAAACCATCGTTTTGCTAAGTACTTTTATTTTGCTTTTAACCGCTGCTCGGTAAACTTTTTATATCGTTGTTTTCTTTTTTGTTGTAATTTGAATAACTTTTTATTTTATGCCTACATAAAACGAGATTGTATGAAGTTTTCATCGAATTACATGTGAGTGTAGAATAATTGACTTTCTTCCGTTTCTTTTTGTATTCTACGAGATGAGTTTAATTTAGGAAATGGATACATAATATATTAACAGTCAATAGATTTTTTTTTGTCGAAAATGTTTTTTAAATCTTTATTGTAGATATGCAAAGTAGGTACATTGTAAAAATATTGTTTTTATGAATAAATAAATACAATACAAGCTATTAAAGGAACTCCTGAAGGTTACGATTTAAAGCTAGTCATAAATTAACTTTCAATAACACTTTTATTATCAGTTCATATAAATAAATGCAAGAATATTAATAGCATAATGACTGCTTTGTTTACTATTTCTATTGTAGTAGATACTGTGATATTTAGTTTTCTTACTAAACCTTGCATCAATAGTTTAACCTCAGAAAACAATAACAGTGTTACGAATATTAATTTTATTTAGTTTTGGAGAAGCCTTTCAACACTATATTATTGCGATATTTACTTATTACGAAGTAACCATCCTTTTGCATACAAATAAATAATGCTTTTAATAAATACCGAAATGTTTATCCTTTTTCACAGCTGTCTGTTTGGATCCGAATGTAATTTTGCAGCGATGCCGACGTTTTTTTCATCAACTCTTTTTTCTGCTGCCACTCAAAGTCACATGGCATTCGCATCTGTCAAGTGTGCAAAGGAATTCAATCGGTTCTCGGCGATAAACCGGTTGGCGAGTTTGCATATCGATATTACGACACAGTGGGTGTATGGCGTACGCCTGGTTAAGCACAGTTAACCACTGTTCGAACGTTGTGTGGCTTGCATTCTGCTTTGTTTACTATTGTGGAGTGTTACCAGGATTTAGTGGATTGAAGTGATTGATAGCGGTAGATTTATATGTGGTGAGTTGGCGTATAGCCGTTAAGAAGTGAGTTTACTTGTGTGAGACTTTGCAGACTTGTAATGGTCTTGTGAAAACAAATTTGTAGTTCAACTTTAGTCTAATGTCTAATGGTAAATTGAATTAGAAAGTTTGTGAAAACTGCATACAACAGCATCGCCTAAAAGAGTGTGATAGATCGAGAAAGTTTCCCGAACACATGTTACCGTAAGTTGAAGTAAAAAGTTTCTAATAATATCCAAAATAAACTTAGCGCACGAATTTATTTTGTTTCATTCATTTTAAAGTTTAAATAGCTGCACATTCAGTCCATTTCATGCTTTTGTCCTATCACTAGAACAAAACACTGAGAGTAATGCTCCTCATTTATGTAATGTCCAATTCACGTTTTCAAGGTATTTAATCTATTCGACCAAATTATGCAAAATCGGTCTACATTTGTTTGGTATAGTGTTGAGTTTCGCATGTACAGTTATGTCTTTGTGCCTATGAGGACATGCGTGCTGTAGATACTAATTTATTAGTGGCAGGCCATCGGTTTATAGTTCGTACTTGCATTCGTTGACCATAGATTGATTTTATGATAATGATTTATCAGTTTTGGCTGAATGAATTACTCGTGCGACGGCTGATGAAGCTATTAAATTTTGGAATTGCATGCAGCCTATAGTCTCACTATCGAAATTCAAATTTTAATGGTGGATTCTGTTTGTTTTGTTATTGCAGTTATGTTTGAACAAAGCAAAAAATGGTTATCAGCTTTAACTGAGTAAAATATATAATTTAATCAGGACATTTAAATTATATATTTAACTCAAGTAACTCAAGTAAACTAATAGGTATCTTGTTTTTTTTTGCACCGTTTGACCTTTGAAGCATTAAAGCCATAGACTGAAAGGATCTGATTTCAAATTAAAGGTCATTGTTAAATAGATAAAACCTTTGGTATTCTTTAAAGATGAACGTTGAACGTATCTCTCTAAGCTATGATCATCGTCAAATTCTTTTCAGTAAATTTCGATTTTCATCTTCTGATTAAAGGTTTGATTTATGATGGATAATTTCAAAACAAAGCAAAGACTTACCCCTTTCGCAAAATCAACTGCAGGTCTAATCCTGCAAAATGGCGAGAGACTCAGCCAGCCATTGCCCTTTTACCCGTCTCTACTTTTTGTACCGCTTAACACCGAACCTATTCCAGCGTGATACAAAATCGGATCCCCACATCTGGTCGCTATAGATATTCACTTCTGTTACTATTTGCCATATACGCATTGTTCTAGAAAGCTTTTAAGTCCCCAACTTTGAATTTAGTGACGCTGTTGTTGTTTACAGAAATGGCTGTTTTCTGAATTGAAGGTAATTTTATTAAGGACTACTCACGCTTTCTTCGAAAGTAATTTAAAGTCAATTTTGGATGTCTTTGAATTTGTAGTTTATATTCTTATACCAGATAATTGACTTATTTTGTTGAAGCTTTACCATTTCTTACACAACAAAATAAATCGATTTACTTATTACTTGTTTTAATTTCTGTTTCGCATAATTGACTAAAATGTATTCTTTACCTTTGCTGCTCCTTCAGTTTCTACAATTGAATTTATTTTGTAATGATAAATGGATAATTCGGTATCTCTCATAATTTCAGTTCTCGCTTTCTACTTTAATTATTACAAATTTGTTTTATCTCTTTGATAGCGAAAACGGCTTCTTTAATCAAATCTGTTATAAAAGAGTGATATTGTTTACTGATAAACATATTTTGTATGCCTGAGATTATTATTTATATTTTGAACGGTAGTATAAATTGTTGATGCCATTTAACTGTCACTGGTATATCAATGACTAGTTGATCGATGCTCTTTTACAATACTTTCATTTCATTGGCTCAGTTATTCGTTCCCATTATGTCATATTTCCCTGAATCAATGAGCACTGAATGCTGATTCTCACTTTTTTCATATTTCTACTGCTTCGCGTATTCTGCAAACAGTCATTTGATACCAATTTAGTTTGTACTTTTTCTCACGAGAACTGAAGGTAGGTACTCTACTTTCCTTTTACTTGAACGACATCGTAACTTGAACTAAGCAGCGTTTCTCTAAACATAAAGTAGAAAAGTAATTAGTTCTTTTAGATGCACTTGTACTTTAGGTGGAAGTTGTTGTTAAATATTAAGGCACCACTAATGGCGACCCAGTAACAGTAAAAGGTAACAATAAAGATATATGTCCAGTCACTCGAGTGTGTACATTACGTACACTACTACTAGTACCCATCCTAAATCTAAAAAACCTATATGAGTTAAAATTCGCAGCCAGTGAAATGATAGAAACTCAATGGAAACAGCTAGTGGACCATTTGCCAAGAGGCGTGCTGAATCGCAAGATACTTTTATAATACACAAAATAGCAAAAAAAAAATAATTAAAAAAATCAGAATAAATAGCACTTAATTCTTTAATATTATTTTAGAAACCGTTCATAGCAAAATCTTTTTCAGGAGAAGTTTAATATTTGTCTATTTATTTTAAAAGGTTTTTTTTTAGTAACTTCCATATAGTAGTGGTTCCATAAGTATGACGCATCGTATTCTCTTCCATTAAAATTCGATGGTAGGTTGAGCTTCATGGTAGTATGTGATTACCGCCAATATCACATGACTGGGTATCAACAAGATTATACTCGGACAGTCATTAAGCTCAGCTCTGATAATAATTATGTACTCGAATATCTGGAATGCCTGGTAATCAAATGTTTATAATTAATATTATACACTAAGCTTCTATTATACTAAGGTATTAAGTGACATTATTGAGTTTATAATTACTTTAGTTGTAGAGACTGAAACACAAACAATAACTATTTACATATGCTTCACCAACATTGTCTACAAACTCGACTATCTAAACTTCTTCTTCATCCACCTTCAAATTAAAGTTCTAGTGCGTCATATGACACGAAAATATTGCGTAATCAGATTAGAAGTGAGCGGCACGGCACACTTAATAAACTTCCCTACGTACCCTATCGCTTGTAGTTGACTCGTTCCCGACGTAATTTGTTCCTGGAGTCTTATTAAATTCATAAGTATGCGTCGCCAGCCTTACTTTATGGTTCAAGTTAGGGGCGGGACGGGTTGTATGAGTTTGGAAATTGTCGGTCTCTGTTTTTGGTATATTGCAGAAGGGTCAACCCGATGCCTGTGGAGTTTTCAAACTTTCCCATTGTTTACCTACAGCAGTAGTACATTTTAGCTTAATTAAGAAGTTCTAATGAAGATATGCTGCCTGTAAAAGTGGTTTGTAAATTAACATAGTGTATCTAATAATGGTTGGATTGTTTTGTGATTCTTCCTCTGTTGTACCATTGATTTAATTTTGGTGATATCAATCTACTCAAAGGCTTATGTCTCTCAATCAATTTCAAAAGATCTAAAAAGTTTGGTCTCCTTCCGTAGATATTTTCGCTTCGAATTGAAATCTGTCTTCACAACAAATTACCCACTCATACGCTAGTCGTAACACGACACATACACGACTTTCAAGTGAGATAAGTTCGTACTAGCGCAAATTTATAACTGCTACCGGCTTCAGCCCTGCGGAGAGCATCCACGTGATTTATGATGCAATTGGATTTGTACTTTCTTTAGTTCCTTAACGCAGCATTTATTTTAGTCTTCATAATTTTTGTTTGGAATTGTTTAGTGATTGTTTTATATTTTTATGCTTTATCATTGATTTTTTGCCTTTTTATTAACACCACCGTATGATAATTAGGTATACTCTTATCCACCACTAGGACGTGTCTAATACATTTAATTCATATTATTTAATTTATTTTTTATATTACATATATAATTATAATTATGTAGATGGTATGTAGCAGAAGTCAATGCAATCTTTAGTCCTGAGAATTATGATCTGGCCAAGTTATTTTCATTCATTTAATTGAAATGGCAATAAAATAGAAATCAAAGGTTTTCATTGCTTTGAATTATCTTCTTTCGCATTCTTTCTTAATTTCAATTGAATCGATTTTATTTTGTTAGGTAACTTCTGAATGCTGTTTTACTTTAATCGTCTATCGCTTCGATTCAACACTTGTACCACAACCTCTAAATCAGCTCGCAGTGCTGTCTCAGTAACACGCGGCAAACTCATCGTCAACTTTTGGTGCCGTGCAAATTCACGCTAGGCTACTTACCGTCGACATGATGAATTGTAATGACATGAGGCGTATCTTAAACGTCGCACACATATTCATTGCAGCTTTTTGTTTGCATCGGCTTTCCTTAAAAGCAATGTATAAGTTACGTAAGATCATTATTTCTTGTCACATATAATTATTTATGTTCACGTAATGCGCTGAATTATTAGGTTTCAAGGCCGTATAAATGTTTGAGTAATGAGCCTTTACAGTAATGTTTTGTTTTTTAGTTGTTTGGATTAATGATGTATTGTTTGTAACAACAAATACGACCATAAAAATGTATGTTTGTTAGCAAAATAACATTAATAGACTTGATTGTCTCTCTCCGATAAGATATCAACAATTGCTTTTACATCATCAGTGTCAACAAAATACATATTCATCGACTTGACTTCTAATTGCCTTAATATCATATGTCGACAATTTATTAACGATTCCAATCATTTGGCAACTGAAGATTGTATCTGAAGAAGTCACTGAGTAATGTGTGTTTACGTTAGTTAATTTTAATACATACGAAGCATCCCCTAGGTTGAACTCCTTTGACTTTTCTTAAATAGGAAAGTCTAGCAGAGGCAAATACACTAAGTTTGCAATCAGTTAAGTAAGCAGGAACGGCCATTACCAGTAGGTACCTTTTTAAATAACCCCTGTAATTAAACGTTCCCAATACATTTTCGCAGGCAATACCAGATCACACTGTAAGTCGATAGCCGACCGATGTTTCGTTAAATAAAGATACATGTCTTAGTAATCCTTTTACGATACGCCGCTGTTACAGCCAGTTTATAGACAAAACATTTTATCTTCGCCACGGGACTAGTGTGTGTCAACGTGTCCTTATTTTAGCGGCACACCGATTTCTAGTGGTTTTAGAAATATAATACTACAGGGACAGTTTTGGGAGAAAGTTCACCTTTTGTTATTGGGGTTTCCTTTTATATCGACGACTGGATACATTGTGTCGATCGATTTGGGATTGGCAAACTTGTTTATGTAAAGATATGTAACGGGAAGGATTACTTTTGCATGTTTAAATTGACGTCGGTCAACAAATCTATTCTCTATTGTTGGCATGGTAAGATTTGTATAATATTGTTCAATATATTTTCTTCTAGTCCATGTTGTCTAAGAACGATTTATATGGTATAAATCGAGGTTGTAGAATTGTCTATGTAGTATTTTACGATAAATTAAACTTTTATAATGCTACTTTTTTTATCATCAGTAAAATTAGTCCTTATTTAGTTTTTTACTTCAATAGACGCCTGGGGTCATCAACTCAAGGCACTTAAGATACTGCCAAGTTGTGTCCTTTATATAAAATATTGGACGAAGCTAGGACGTCGATGTGTCCGAAACGCCTCGGGGAAGACGAATGTTCTTCCTCGTTTTATTTAGTACACTCGGAAATAATGGTGTTGAAATAATGTCTACGGGGTTATAAAGGGCTGTAGGTTTTCAGCACTTATTTTATGTTTTTTTTTTGTGATAGAAATACCTACTTATAGTTCATTTCTTATTATCATGGATTGCTTAAGTCATCTTATTTAAAAAAAAACATGGACTGCGGTAGGTACTTGTTACTCTTTTTTTTTTACTTTTTCCTTTGATTATAGGTATCAAAGTTACCAATAGTTAAGTTTGAAGCACGTAGGGCTTAACTACCGGATGGATTAAGGACAGGCGACCGCGACGTGTAAATTATTTCCTTTTGTACCTCATTTCTCGGTGTATGGCGGTTTAATGCAAGTTTTTATCTGTGTATGCTAGGTCCCAGGTGGTGAGAGCGGGCCTACAGGCAGGCACTGGACGGGGCTGCGAGGCGCGTTTGCGGTACCCGGACCCGTCCGATACAGTGCTAGGAACACGCAGGGGGGAGACGTTTTTAGTGGGTGCGAGCCCCACATAACCGTATGTCCTCGGACGTGCGGTATGCGGAAGGCATTTTTTACTCCCCCCGGCCACAAAAAAAATAAAAAAGGTCCCAGGTGGTGAAAAAGATTTTGTTTTTATTGTTTCGAAAATAATCTAGAACAACAGATTAAAATTACAACTGGTGGCTTATTGACATCATATCACTTTGCCAGCATGTGACAGGTTTTTGTAATGTAACACGCAAAATTAATTTCATGTAAGTAACCTTTTTATTCGTGAAATCGGTTTAAAATGTTAATTATCTATGAAAAATCATTTCAAAAGGTCTGTGTAAACAACAGTTACTGATATACGCACAGACATCAAAAGAGATGGATTGAAGTGCGAAAAAATGTAACCCTAATTAGGATACCGTGGCCCGAAGTAATCAAAAACAAAACAAAACATCACGGGACGTTTGTTGTTGATCCCTTTTGCTTGGCTGTTTAAAATTCTACACTCTGGCCCACGCGTCACGAGAACATAAATACAAAATTTGAATACACACACACACATATATTTTGTCATGCAAGCCCGGATGAAACCACAAAAGCGTTGTTGTAATCCGGTTAACCGGTTTGGCGCGCAACCAGACGCCAAACGATAGCTGCTAGTGACAGCTTTGAAAAAATATTCGTTCAGTTTTAGATTCGAAAATTAAATTTGCGCTAGTAACCGTGCGTATTTAGACGAATAGCTGGTACATTTTATCACTCGCGTCCGAATTTAACCGCAGAGTGGCGCTGTCATCCGGTAATCCGGTTTCAAATGGACCTACGTTTATGACCGGATGGAAATAAGCTCTTGATGACATAGTAGTTGACGTACTGTATATATACTTGCGTCATATTTCTATTGTGGTCTACTCTGCGTTGCAGTTTATTTATGAACGTAGTAGTGTACGTGTTAAATAAGCTTCTGATGAATACGCACTTATTCTATTTTTAAACTGTTGATAATTATGCAAATTGGACTCAAAATCTATATATATAAAAATGAAACCCGTTTTCCGTTGTCACGACATAGCATGAAAACGGCTTGACCGATTTGGCTGATTTTGGTCTTGAATTATTTGTGGAGATCCAGGGAAGGTTTAAAGGTGAGAAAAAGGGGTAGGGTAGGGGTAGAGTAGGGTAGAGTAGGGTAGGGTAGGGGTAGAGTAGGGTAGGGTAGCGGTATAGTAGGGTATGGGTAGAGTAGGGTAGGGTAGGGGTAGTGTAGGGTAGGGTAGGGGTAGTGTAGGGTAGGGTAGGGGTAGTGTAGGGTAGGGTAGGGGTAGGGTAGGGTAGGGGTAGTGTAGGGTAGGGTAGGGGTAGTGTAGGGTAGGGTAGGGGTAGATTAGGGAAGGTTAGGGATAGGGTAGTGGGTAGGGTAGGGGTAGAGTAGGTTAGGGGTAGAGTAAGGTAGGGGTAGAGTAGGTTAGGGGTAGAATAGGGTAGTGAGTAGAGTACGGTAGGGGTAGAATAGGCCTTGAAGTAGGATAGTAATCACGCGTACGAAGTCGCGCGGGGCAGCTAGTAATCGATATTTCTAAATAAGTCTGTTGAGTGTACCTATTAAAATACTGACTGGTAGGTAATTAAGTGGTGAAGGGTGAATATTTTAAGGTAAACCAGAGCCAAACCAGAGAAAAATTTAATATTAGCGAATTTAACTTCAAAAATATTTAGGTTTTCGCGCAAAAAAAAAACGCTTTTCGGTTATATGATAACTACCTATATGAATTTATTATCAGTATAATTTTTTTTTGTTTTAATAACACAAACAGACACTTCAATTGTATATATTTGGCTAGATTTGCAGATTTAAGTTCGATGTTGTATGTAGAGTGGATTCTAGAATATTCCAATTTGATTTTCACATTGTGTTAATGTAAAATTGTATACACGTATATGGCTTACTAAACACACTTCTTGACTCGCATAAAGTCCGGTGTAGGGGCTGTATTTGCTGTAAATTGACAGCACAGACAAGTCTTTCTATGAGAGTGTTAACAAACATTTTGTTTGTCGAATCTCTCGAAAGAAGAATCAGATTATTACAGTACACATTTTTATCACCTTTTAAAGCCAACTACAGACAACGCCAATATACGCTGCACCACTTTTATTGCTCGGTTTTCCGTCACGTCGAGACATTCCAGTCCGTCCCCAGAGCCCCGTCTTAGTCGATAAATTGTATTGAACCCATAAATTGTCGCGTCCAATACCTCCTACGACGGTACTTCCGATCTGATGGATAAACCACAGACGAGCGTAAAGCTTGTGTTAATTAAGGTTTTGCTTTTATATGTCTGCTCGAAAGAATGGTATACTTAATTTAAATTTGTAGGTAAAGGCAAATATTTTTTCTAACTCGTGTGGTAAGGTCAGAGTTATATTGATTTTTAACAAATGTTAATGCCATAGAAAAATTAGATAAAATTTAAAAAAAGAGACAGATAGATACGAGCTTGCTTGAATCCGCGATACCTACTTTCCATACATTTGCAATGCTCTTACCAACTAAATCCGCTCGTATCCTGTCTCTTACAGTTTCCTAAAAATTTTCGTAGGAAACGGTTGCCCACCTCTATGGGAGTTCTGTAAGAGTTGCTGTCGTCCATGCAAAAATTGACGATGCAAAAGATGTTTAAAATATTGTAAATAGTCTTAAATAGTCAAGGAGACGGTGCACAATATCCTTCTGAATCTCATTTCCTATTCGTTCTTTCGAAATGTATGTATAGCCTTTATTTACTAACGGATAGGATTAATTTTCAACAAAATTTCATTTTACAAGCTTTTATTTAACTTCGCTTATATTTGCGTTGTTTGGGTCAAATGTTGCAAGAAAAATTTGAACCACTTCCTCTTAACTTACGATTTTGAAATTTTGCATGCTTGTTCAGTTTTGATAACAATTCTCTAAAATTTCATAAATAACCTGATGCTGCAACGAGGATTGTCACCTCACGAGGGCACTCCTCAACGGTTAGAAAAAGAATATTATATGTATACAAAAACTTTGCTGTAACGTTTAGTTTTGAAATTCTAATATAAAAGCTGATTTACAAACTTATTTCTTATAAAACTTATTTCTGGTAACATCTAAATTATTATAACTTTTTTGATTTGAAAAGAGGACCATATAATATGTATAATCTATTATTTATAATGTCGATACACATACGCACCTTGTTAATTTTTCGCAGATTTTTTGCGCCGATAAAAAATATCCAATTAAGTGGAAAATTTGCCGACATTTTTATCGATTTTGAAACTTTTTCATAGACAACAACAGGTTTAGGGAGGGATTATTGTATTAAAATTTTGCCATAGAGGTATGTGTAAAGTCTATAAACAATTATTGCCAAATTAGGTACAGAAAGATAAACTCGATTACCCATTCTTCGATCTGGGGACCGAACACAAGACCAACGAAGGAGAGAGTTTAAATTTATTGTTTAATAATTAAACAACAAGTAATTAGGAAATTGCCATATTATTTATTTCAGTGTTTTATCGATAAATTGTAAGTTAGAAACTGAACATTTTCTCAATGTATTATATCAAATAAACAGTAATGTTGTTTAAGTTTAATTTTAAGCCAGTTTAGTAATAAGTAACAAGTTTTAATGACTGGTAGTCTGATTATTAATTTAAGTAATTCCAAGACCCCCTTCAAATAATTACAGTGAGACATTATGCATGCCCAATATAAAATGAGAAATACGCATGGATATAAAAAATATAAACTTTATTTTGAGCTATGAATAATTAAGTTTCATCACGTCATGCGTTGGCTCGCTTGGCAGGCAGTTCACGTGAAAACGAGGCCGAAAATATACATACATAGAATATTCAAAAATATTTTTTTACCCAGGGATTTCTGTGGGCATTTGTTTCAGTTTCCGAAGTTGCGACCACGCTCAATTACTTGTGGCAAAACAATGGCGGCTACTGCAGAAAATATTTGGGACGAAATATTGCAATACCAACCTCGATGTCGCCAAATACCAGACCGCAAAATCTGGATGTTTTGTGCGCGATACAAACAACTAAATAAACTCTAGACGTCTTCAGAATTGCTGTAACTTGAATTTCTCGGACGAACTAACATTAATTTTCTAACAACAATTTTTAAAAATCTCTGAATTGTAACGCAAGCTTACAGCTAAATTATGAGTTTGTAACAAAGTATGAAACAAAAAAACATGAACAAGACACTGAAATATTCACAAATGCCTTTCGCAGGGCAATTTCAGATATCAGTCCAGCAGACAGTGCCAAATGGGGTGTAACGTAGGAATCGGCTTGCCTTGTGCAGATGCGTCGCTGGCTGCGACTGACAGATATCTGTGCGAGAATTTAGGTCGCAATGGATGCTGGGCTACCAAATAGGTCGCAGCTACTCAAGTGCCTGTGAAGTGGGGCGTTGGCTTGGCTACGGCGACGCGGGGCTATGCTAAACTCGTGCACATAAGAATGCTAAGTTAAATTACACTTTCGTTCGTGATTAAATATGATTAGACTTTATGTTGAGTTTTATAGCAACTTTTATATAAATGACAACTATTTCCAATGCAATTCCAAATTTAAATAAACTGCCATAATTTATGCATACCGTTGGCATGCGTTGTTGAAAATAGGTCGCAAAGACCGTAATGGGAAACGGACATCTCCATGTCGCGACATGTCGTCCAAATAGATTAATTATCAAAGTGTCTCGACCAGATTTTTGGTATCAGTACCTATTCTAAGAGCCACTTCTGTTTGTACAATCATGTTTGCTACTTGTTTCTACATATATCAAGTGGAACATCTAAGCACCTAATTAAATACGTCTGTTAAACGTACAATGTCAGTGCAATTTGTATGTAAAGTACGTCTGTTCGAAGCAGTGCCACTAACTCATGTCACTAAGAGGCCTTGATTGTTATGTCGTGATGTGTACGTACGTGTTACTTAGTCTAGTGGGCATATGCGGGTGACATTAAGTTACAATTGGTGTCAACACATTGTATTGAACCGTTAGGATAGAAATTTCCACTAGATTAGAACCGAAAAATGTTTGATGCATTTGAGCACAACCGATCTTTTCAAACAAATAAAAAGTATCAAGTAGAAATTAAAAGCACTCGAAAGGAATTAATTGTTGACTTCTATTTTGCTACAAATCGCTTCATTTACAACACTGCAATTATATCACTGATCCTAACTGAGATAAAAACTCTTTTAGTCCTTCTCTAATTAACTGTAAGAGTATTAAAAGGGGAAAACGGGATCACTGTCACCGGTCACGAACCACGAACCAAGCTACGCTTGATCAAAGCAATGGCTTTAATACACCGTAGCGTGGTTCGTAGACAAAAGCGTAGCAATGTTCTACAACCTACTACTACTACGTACTACGCTGTAAAAAACAGAAAATACACAGAACAGAAATGTTTGTTCGATAAAATTGGTTCGCTGGTTTTGTTTTAGTGATCGTGTTGCAGTATTTTATTGTTTAATAGAAGCGACTGCACGAGGTTGCCATGTACAATTAGAGGGTAACCTGTAACAAGATAACGGTGTCAAATTATTTGATTTTCAACGTACACATCTAGGTAGCAATTTTCCAATACTTTGTCGGAATGGAAAATTTTATATAAAACTTTTTGTGTGAACGTTTTGTATTGTTTCCATTACTACTGTGTTTGGAAATTTTATTTGAAAACAATTTAGGTCCTTGCCTAGTGTGCAGTTCCAAAACAATACATAGGTACTATTGAGCCATGAGTCAACTAATTTATCACATTTGTATTCCAATCGTAATTTTATTATTGTGCCTTGTTTACTAGCTAGTTATTAGGTATTGCCAGTGATTAGCAGTGCGTGGCTCGTTTGTGAATGGAAATTGGCTAGGAATTATAATATTAGTACTAATGGTAATTCCTAAAATTGCTAACTGGATGTCAAGCATTTAAATGCAAATTTCAACAGTATTTGCGTACTTTATATTAAAAGCTGCGTTTTTTTGCACATTGGGATATTTTTTATATAAAAAAACTCAATATAAAAGTTGCATAACGTTATTTGGTTTTGTACTGAAATAAATGCCTACCTACTTTTTTTAAAATAAATTAATATTAAGGTCAAAACTTCCTCAAGGATGTCGGCGAGGCGTAACAATTGATTTCCTTTTTTGTTTTATTTCTCGGTGTCTGACGGTTTAATAAAGGTAAACGACGAAGTTCATGGCTTCAAATAAAATTTCCATGATTATTCTACAGTACGACAAAATCCATACAGATTTACTACTCTACATAGCCACAACGATGAACAAACTCAAAATGAGTAGGTACGTTACACCGTCAGAATTATACATAGACCATAGTATTTGACATACACAAACTTCATTATTAAATACAGCTTTACTCAGACTCGTACCGAGCACTCATATTAAAGCAAACGTATCATAGCACTGTAGCAGTCTGCTCGCGTATAATTAATGTATACAAATTTGCATATTATCACACGCTAAATTAAACTAATATTCGGCCTATTGGAGATTCGGTCGCGTGCAGGACTTTATCCAGACATAACTGCTGTCGTTAATCTTTTCAAGTAATCTAGATGTATTCGTTTTTTATGTTAAATTACTTTGTGAATCATTGAGATTTCAAGAGCGTTAAATCTATTATTATGAAAAATGTTTCTGAAGAATGTATTCAGATGTAAGAACATACTTCTTTTTTGCGAGAATCTAAAAGTGAAGCCTTTACTGGTAGTAAACCAAAGCGTACGTAACCAAACTATGAGTACTCGTGCTTCATTTCAATAGGATTCTGCAGGCCTGACGCCCGCAAACGAAGCCAATTGCTGATGCCGCATCGACAGTTTGAAACTTACCAAATTTGTTACTGCGTTATTTGCTGAGCATTTTGTAATGTGCAGTGATTTTTGATGCGAATAATTGAATATTGCATACGTGTTCTGTGGAACGTCAGTATTTCCGACAATTATTTTAGTAACACTAGAGTTATGTAAGACCACCGAATCTCATTTGCATTGATGCATGGGATTTAATTAAAATTCATCGACAGTTCAGTTCATTGTACTTAATAATAAGTCTTAATATCATAACAAGGTATTAACTAGATATTAGAATTGTATATATGTGACTACGGTAGCGAACTACGGTAAATTCTAAGATTTTCCAGTAAAATCTAAGATCTAACCAATCCTGAATGGTAAAAGTCCGAACCGTTCTATAACCATCGATTATTTCGAACTTTAACCACTATTCACTTGGTAAATATTAGGATTTGCCTCAAAGACACGGTAAATGTTGAAATAAAAAGGACAGAACGCGTTCGGCCTTATTTTTTAAATTTTTCATTATTGTTTGTGTAATTTGTAATTTATTACGATAGCTAGCATGGCTAGGAAGATTCGCTCCGTAATTTGATTTATCCCTATATAGTGTAGTTACTACTAACAGAATTGGATGAAAACGTCGCCTCGCCCAACGGAAACCACCCAATCCACTTCTAATTTGTGTCACCAAAACGAGAGATTAAACAGAGAGGATATTGCAATGTTGCTCCTAAAAGCAATTAGTACTATCATTTATGCAAATATGATTTCGAGGTTTCTACATAAATAAGGGCGTGTCAATCTACAATTTTATTACCAACTAGCTCACTAGCCTAACTAGCTCACAGCTTCGCTTGCGTTAATTTAGAATTTGACAATTCGGGTTGTGCGGCACGTGTGGCCCCATATATCATAAGAACCTTATTGTTGTTTTTCCGGGAACAGTAGTTTTTTGGGATGAAAGGTTATGTACGTTTCTGTACACCTGACAACGTCTATGCAAAATTTCAGCATCATCGGTTCTGTTGTTTAGGCTTGAAGAGGTAACAAACAAACCAACTTACTTTTGCATTTATAATATTGGAAGATAGGATTAAGATACATTGTTATATTTAGGTCGCGTCTCGGTACTTTGTTGCTTTTAATTGTAATATAGGTAATGGTTTTCCGTGCAATTTGATTTACATCATTCCTGCAGTGCGGTAAACTACCAAGTGATAGTGATATAATTTTAATCATTCGATAAGCTTTTGGGTTTTAATAACACTTTATCTGTCCTCTCTCATTGTCATATGTCAGTAAAAGTTAGGTAACTGTCATCTGACATTTTATCTACTTTTAATTGGATATCGAAACTGTAAATTGTATCACAAATTAAGTAATCAACATCTTAGTATACGTATTCATCTAAGGTCATGAAATAAAACACAATAATGAACCCATTGTATCTACGTGCCGCCAGGATGTACAATATATTTCATAGGTTAGGTTATGTAGTTTTTCATAATAATATCGTGTTAATCACAATGTATCTTTTCGGTGTAAATGGAAGCACTTATTATGATACATTTTCTAAGAGCAGTAATAATAGCGTTTCATCCGATAACCTTATCAACGAGCGATGGTATCATTAAGTATAATAGCGTATGGCGATACACATTGATAAATAAGCTCCTGTATTGCGTTCAGTCGATAGACATTCAACTAGTAGGCATGAAAATAATTTGAAATATTTAAAAGAAATTAGAGTGCGGTCTGGTCACTTTAATGAGAAAAAAAATTAACAACTGCAAAACACATACCCGCTAGAAATAATGTGGAGACAGTGGTCGCAACTGCTAAACAAAGCTAAATAAGTTACGTAATTTGCTATCATCCAACGAGGTGTTCCGTTCTATATTTCCGAATTACTCCATGAAACCATGACTATATTTGTATTTGACCCCACTGGAAATAAACCTTATTTAAGAAAATCAATATCAGATGGTTCTGCAATAAGTTATGTGTAGTCTATAGGTCATACATAAATGAATGTAGGCTTGCCTCAATTTGTTTGTCGGCTAATATTATCTTTTTAATCAATTAGCTTCATGTTTACAAAATAATTGCTTAGTTCTGGGTCACTAGGATTTTTGATGGAATTGCATAATATGTCAAAATTACGTAGGTAAATATTTTTTCCCAAGTTTGTGATTCCCTAAATATATTTTCATTAAGCGGAGTCGAGTAACAGGGTGACGGTTGGTCGTTAATGTATTGCAACAACGGTCCAATGCTGAATTTAATAAGGTGCGACTTAAAAATACTCATTAATATTCCTTATATTTTCTCTTTCTGTTGAAATTATGAAGTGACCATTTTGAATATTTTAGGCACATTCCCAAACCTCTGTTTGGGGTCCAAATTTATTGTTTTAATCAGCTTCTGTATACGCTTATTTTATTCTAATTACTTGGTTTTGTGTGAACCGCATACGATTTTGCTCATGGCCTTATTTAAAATAATTAAATCCGCAGGTCAAACACGAGCCAAGTTTTCTCATGCGGATGAAAATTATCCGTATTTTATATGTTCACGCCTGAACGAATATTCCTTAAACATAGCCTAAAACCGAATATAAAAAGCGGTTACATTTCCGAACCTGGACTTAATGAGAATTAGATAATCCAATTCTTTTTTCGTGTAAATGGTATGTAGGGCATGCAATTCCGGAGTTCCGGAATTCCGTAATTCCGGAATTCTGGATCTTTGTACTGATTTTCCAGTTCCGGAATTGATTGGAACAATTCCGGAATTCCAACCGAGATTATTTGACACAAGCTTATACGTATATTTTATCCGTCCCACCCACGAGTGTGGAGAGTGAGAGAGTATTTTCGAGTACTGGTTACTTTTGTAACCGAATAATAAGCTGTCTATCTAATAAGATGTTAGACGCTTTATTATTCTTGAGAACACATTATCAAGACCAACGGTTCCTATCATAAAAATAATTATTTTTTATAATACATAATTTAATTGATCTAGAATAATCACAATCAATAAGTCTCTTAACTCCTTATATTATATTGTTTAATGTTAATTCTATTTTCTTTTGAGTATATCAACTTGGTTGATTTTACTATTGTGAGAAACTGAGAATATGTAATTAGAGTAATAATGACATTATTTGATGACCAAATATTTAATTCACAATAATGTTAAATAGGTAGGAGAGTGGAGACTATTTCGAGAATAGTTTTTATGTTTTTGTTACTTTTACATTTAGGTACATTACATTATTTTGTTTTATATAAACTTTGTTGATTTTGACTTGCGAAAATGACTAATTAGAGTAATAAAGGAAAATAATCAAAATGATTAAAAAAATGATTTAATAAACTTTTTTTGATTTGAAACATTTTATTTTGTATTTTCCTAGATCAAGAAGAGAAAATGAAACAATTATAAAGAAAAAGAAAGACAAATAAAAAAATATTTAAAAAAATATCAATTCCGGAACCAGTTCCGGAATTCCGGAATTAGCTCTCCAGTATCGGATTTCAGTTCCGGAATTGAGAACCTTCCGATATTGCACGCCCTAATGGTATGGTAGCGGCAAAGGTATCAGGCGGAATCAATATTGCGAAAGCTCACGTATGAAATTTTTGCCATTTTGTTTTCTGACGTTGCAAAAATACCACACACTCAACGCTTTTTAGATTGGATCGCGATCGTCCGTAGAGACTTCAATTCATAAATAAATATGGCGTCCGTCTGCCGCCATCTTGGCGGGAGCTAGGCTACCGAAGTGTTGCGTGAGAGGCATGCTAACGCAGCCTGCCTTGCTGTTAGAAAATTTAATATAACCTACAGATAAATCAGTGTCAAAAGGGTTTGGATACCCTACACTCCACAGTAATGAAGTGAAAACTAGAAAATTAAATCAACTGATTTAATTTTCAGTTTTCGTCAGAGGCCGGGCGAACTATGTCGGGTGAACTTCGTGCTTGGACTAACAGTAATTACTACGAAGTTACGAGTAGGTACCCGTGTTGATATTGTACAGGTAGAGATTGTAATACTAGAAAGGAAAAATTATTACAGTTATTCAATAAATTTGGCAACTTGAATTAGTTTCTAATGTTTTGAGTCTCAATTATCATAAATCCAGTAAAAATACTATACTTCTTGCCCACATAATTACATGTAATATTTTGAAATCTGATGGTCGAAAATAGGCTTTCCTTATTACGAAATTCATTTAAACGCAGACAAGCAGTTTTTTTTTTCGTTAATACCACAATTAATGTTAAATTACAAAAAAATATATATGACCTTAATTCTACAGTAGCAATTCCTGCCTTATCCGTGAACTGCGATAAAGCAATATTGTCGTACGATTTCCATGACACTATCGCGAAAGGGAGAACATTTGAAAAGCCTTTGTAGGTTTACACTACAAATGAGCACTAATACCAATACTGGTCTAATCAGACACAAGCATATACTAATGATGCACAGACACCACTGAACCAATAATTTTAATTTTAACTCGTCTACAAAATAGAAGTTTCTAAAAATAGTACCAATTCATTTGCCATCAAAGTACTACCTAATATTGTTACTGAAATCAATTCAATAATAATCTTCAATTATTTTCTCCGCTTCTGATCATTTAACGGGCACTCAATTTCAATCCAGTTGCCGTGAATTATGTTTTCTGTTCAAGAAAGAGGCTTTGTGACTCAAATTTACAGGTTAATCCATTTTTCATTTATTAACAAAGGAAGTCTGTATACAGGCAATGTCGGACACAGCCAACAAAATACGGTTATCAATTCACGTTGCCATTTCTGGGATTCAGTGAGACTTGCGGAGGGAGAAATTAAATGATTTCCCTGTTAGCGATCACACGGATAATTCAATTAGCTATCAAGTCGACTGCAAACAAGGACCACCGGCTTCTATTGCAACGTTTCGTGGATTAAAATTCGATTAAATTGAAACTCCGTCGTTGAGAGTTGGAGATTTTAGAAGTCTTTAGTGATTACACTTAAGCTAACTGGCTGAAATTAAGTTTAGATATTAGTGTTTTTGTTATCGCAAATGAAAACAATACTGTTTTCCCTGTTTGATTAGCTCTTTAACCGACTTCAAAAGTAGGATGTTATCAATTTGACTTTTTTTTCCATGCATTGTAAAATTATATGAACGTGGTACCGTGCGTCCACTATACAGGAGAAAATCTCTACTCTCTCTCTCTCTAATTAAAAAGAAATCTACTAAAGTACTATTTCTGTTCAAACGGGTTACCGAACTGTTTCGATTGCATGGTATTGCCTCGTGCTTGCTTCATATCTTATCTAAAATGAAAGCGTTCCATAGCTTTTGTATATCAAATTGGCCACTCGAGCGTTATCATGCATTTTATATATACTTACGTGGAAAAATCTTATGGATTCCCTGGCATCGATGTACGAGTATTATGGGCGATAGAAATTATGTATATCCTTTCTCGAAGCATTTGGGTGTAAGATTTAGCCATCCATAGTCTTAAGGTCTATTGGATTTGTGGCATTGTGATAATGTAAGCTGTACACACTTCACAGTCTACCGAAGAGGTTTACCTGTGCACGTTGCAGCACCGATGTAACAAAGGGTTCTAAATTCAAAAATAGTTTACAAACTAAAATCACACCTTAGATACAAATGTGATGAATGGAATTCGTTTAAACACATCAATTGAGCCCAAACTCGTGGGGTTTACTATCAGATCAGCTCGATGGTACCAAATTATTGTATTGTCATCCGGATTACAAATACTTGCTAAGTTTTTAATTGACACGACAATAATCAGAAGTAGGTTAAAATCAACTTCCAAGATTTGTTTACATAGTTTTGCCAAAGCTAATATGAATATTAAAAAATAAAAACTATATCTAAACTAATCAGCCAATCTATGTCATAAGCAATACGGTCAATAGATAAGAATTCTTTTTTTTCTTCAACACTAGAAAGTTTTCGCCACGTGTTTAACTTGCACTATTAGCTTCTTCTACGGTATGCGTCGGCGTTTCTATCCCGCGGGAAATCACAGCATGATACCTGTGTACGCTAGGCACGAATTTTACATTATTTCCTTTCTTTACCTTTGCGATCGCCGAACGTGATTTGCGGCGTCTGGACACGCAATTATTAAATAATAATAAAAATAGGAGCATTTTTTATGTTACAAGTTTTATAATGTAGCATCTACTTTTTTTTCTTTTGTTTTTTAAATGGAAATAACATACATAGAGAGTGTAATGTTAACGCAAAATATTTAATTATTAGCAGAAAAAATATAATATAATAAAGGGTAAGATAGTTTATTTAGTTATAAGGAATATTTTACATAAGGTACATCTGTAGAGTTTCGTAACGAGCCTTAATTCAAGATTCACACGATATCATATAAATTCCAGAGCCTTCAACAGCATATCACATACATTATATCAAATTGACCTATTTTCACTCGCTGACCTGCATGACTCTTAATGGTATGAAAGGCTGCTGCAAATTGTCAATTTTGCAATTTAGCTTTAATTATGATTAGTTCACGCAACACCAATAACAGAGCACAGAAGATTTGTTAAGTTTTCCTTGCCCTGAGTGTATAAACATATTATATTAGTATGACGGTTGGACTGGTAAGTTAATGTCCGGGGTCACTATGGTGGTTTATTAAACCTTGACATCAGGTTGCTCGGAAACTAAACGTGAAGGAAAGGGGCCGGTTAAAAGGGGAAACTTGAAAACAAAATATTAATTTGAACTAAACATATTTCAAGAGGCTGGGTAAATAATTCCTTTGTTAAAACTTCTTGAGAATCAAATTACCTTTCAAAAAAGTAATTCTCGAACTAATTTTAAAATATTAAAACTAATTTTACTTCATTATGTCTAGCCTCACAGAACAAAGAAAGCTATTAAGGTCACTCGAGACGAAACAAAAGTTTATTATTGCAATTTGAATGCACGGCAACTGTCGCAAGTTTCAGCAGCGGCAAGACTTGGAAGAAATACTCGTATGGTTCAAGTCCGCTGGGAAATTATGGTACACTCTGTGCTCCACAGTTATTAATTTGATTTGAATCTTTTTTTTATTCTTTATGTATGTTATTATTATTTACAGTTTGACTTGATATTATTTTAGGACGTCAGTGGTTTACTGTGTAAGTAAAAAAACCATTAATTTCGAGGATAAAGAGCAAAAATTGCTAGAACTCACTGTTTCTTTAAGTAAGCCAGGCAATCATTGTTTTATACTTTTATTAGAATTAGTAGTTGCTGAATTAGCTGTGGTTTATTACCTACCTGCACATGTAATGTACTTACCTATAAACAGCAAACGGCATACATCAAGTTTACTAAGTTTAGTTTTAGTTACCTTTGCAGACATTTTTACCCCACCGTCTGGGTCCTTGACCTTGCAATAAGCGTCGCGCAACCCTCCAACACCCCTACGTGGGTGTTTTAAGCCGGTTCTAAATCTTTAAACACACGATAACATATAAATATTTTATTATACCTACATCTTGTTGTTTGCAACTGTATCTACTTAAAATGGCGTCTCATAAAAAGCTTACCATTCGTACCAGGCAGTTACAATGTAAACAGTTTAATATCTTAATTGTTCGTAACATGAAACCACTTAAGTGTATTAACTGTCCGTGTCTTCACTGTAATGGACCTATCAGAAAATCAACACTGCAGCTTAACAATTTTGCTGTAGCACCATGCTGAGATAGGGGTCTTTTTTGGCCTCGTACAGTCAACCGCATGACAGTAGTGACACTGAACTACAAAAGCCTTTACTGCTACGTAATAAGGGTGCTGTCAATGTCAAATTGTTACCACTGATGTGCTGTTGACTGTACATGTATTTTTATCTCATTATATTTCTCTTTTACTTTTGCTGTTAAGTTTTTGTATCTCTCTAAAATATAATATTTTCTTTTTTCTTAATATTCCCTGGATTGTAGCGGGTCGCCTTATTTACAAAGCCTCTACAGTCCAATTTACGATTATGCTCTTATTACCCATCAGATTAAGTTCAAAATCCAACGATTTGAATAAATCAAAATTATTAGCATTTTGTATGAATAGGCAAGGTATAAGTTTGACCCAATTTAAGAACTTTAGATATGTCAAACATGACATTTAAAATCTTGGAAGAATGTTGTCAACAGCAAAATTTTTCATCTAAATTTAAAATAGTTCAATAAAGACTTAAAGTTAAAGACGTCGCTAGTGGTGACTGTGATGAGTAAAGTATATTGCCATTTTAAGAAATCTATGGAAATCCGTTAGTTCCAATTTTGTTCGCCTGAATAGATAACTTGGTGGCACTGTAAAAGTAAATCTTCTAACTTAATCGCTCAGGTCGTCGAACACTTAATGAAGTGGGGTGCCGCTTTATGCAAAGCCTAAAGGGGAAAGAACAACGCACGAAAACGTCCTTAAAATGAATCCTACTACTACGACATACGGTCTATTTTGCATAGTAGTAATACAGGCGTGGGCGCAGTTCGGTGAATGTGGTAATGAGTCACAACTCACAAGGGTCCTACTTCCAATACCAGGACATTTCAACATAGTATAATTGTCACTTTTAGTCAGTGTACAACAGATTGAAATCGTTAACGATATTGTTGAAGGGTAGGACGTGGGTAGTTTAGGTTTCGTGTAAGTTAAAAATAAATTTGTCACTAAAATGTCACTTTGGTGACAAAAGTATTATTTGCTAGCTTTCATTTTGAATTACAATATTAGATAAAACAAATTTATATACCTACAAAGGTTTCTGATAATATTTTTACCATCTTTGTGTGATTGAGCCTAAATGAAATTGAAAAGCTATTTCCAAACCCATTCTTCATTTGAATAAGTAATTGTTGACATACCTATAATCCGTTATTAAATGTGAAGCGAAATGCCAGCCGCTTCACTAAATACTGATATTCAACCGACTTTCAATCTAGACCAAGGGCAGACTAATGTCAAAATCAATATTGCCAAATTATTTGACGATTAGAGAACAAAGAAAAAAAAAAGAATATTGCCTCTTTTAAAATTAATAGGTGTAGCTGCCTAAAATTTTTACATAAAATACAAGACTCGTAGTTCCAGAGATATGCTAAAATATTTTAAAGATAATGCTTATTGAAAAAGTTGAAAACGTTTCCAGGGTCTCTTCCGCGGAAACCGACCTCATCTCAGATAAGTAAAGTTTATCTGTGAATAAAGTAAGATTATGTACAGTCAACTGCATATCAGTGGTAACAATTTGACATTGACAGAACCCTTATTGCGAAGAAATAAAGGTGCTCTTCGTAGTGCAAGTATTACCACTGTCATGCGATTGACTGTACTATCGCGGACACGAACGGTGCACCACTTTGCGATCAAAATGCTTTGAACGATGCTACGTGCGTAGGGGTGGGGCCAGCGCTACGTTCGGACGCCCCGGGTGCAAGCGATTCTATAGAGTGGTGCACCGGCATTGTTCACGGTAGTACATACCTATTCTAGTAGTGCATTATGCCAGCAGATTGGCTTCTACTTATTAATAGCAATGTTATTTAATCAGTGAGCATCTAGTTAATAGTTAGGGTCACTGATCGGTCGAACTTGTCTGTTCTAATTAAATTTATATCAAAATTAAGATGGCACTTGTAACACCTTATTTAATAAATAAATGACATCTTTACTTAATAACAAAACCCATAACCCGGAACCATTAAAGATAATTATGTAAATCTTGTAAACATCGTAATTGATAATGACATGAGCTAAAAATATCTCCATAACTCCACGTTGGCAGTCTCTGAATAACTCGCCTTTCGTCTTTAATATATTAAACACGATATCATCAGTACCACCCAACATTCAAAGGCCGTACATGACACCGTTATAAAAACCTCGTTTAATTATCGCGGGATTAATGCACTCTGCTGCGTAGTTTCGTTGCGAACACGGTGTAATTAGAGCCAGCGTCGCGACTGTGTCGTGCGAGTCGTGTTCGCTATGACGGGGTTGAATAATTGTGTAATGAGACAAACCTAAGTAATTTCTAAAGTAGGTCTGTCGATGTGAAGATTGCGAAAGTTTTAGAATTCTAAAACAATTTACTACGTCGAAAAATGTAAGAATATTAAATATGTATAGACTCACGCCTGTATTCCCCAGAGGGGGTAGGCAGAGGTGTGTAGTACACCCACGTTTCGCCGGCTGTGTAATAAGTCCCATGTAATAGGGGGCGAGCCTATTGCCATTAACCGGGCACAATTCCAGACTCCGTGCTGCTACTGAGAATTTCCTAATGGAAAAACCCAATAACACTTTGCCCGACCCGGGGATCGAACCCAGGACCTCGTGCTCAGCAGTCGCGCTTGCTACCACTAGACCAACGAGGCATTAAATATGTAGGTACGTAAAATAACATTTTTGCATGTCTGTTATTGTCTACAAAGGATAATGTTTTTAAACCACGAGTATTAATACAAATTTAAACGATGCTGAAGTGCTAAACCACATTTATCCCGCTTTGCAAAAAGAATGACGTAGAACGATTGCTATTCCATTTCGCTGCATTGCCTTGTAATAATTTTACGTTAAATTGCATTGTTTAAAAATGAAATGGCTGGTCTCTTACCGGCCATTTAATCGTTGTGGGACCTTTATTATTGTTGGATTAGACATTTTTCTACACTTTTTTATTAGTACGAATTGTTTATTTTGTTGTATAGTAATATATTTAGGTACTTACTTACTTCGTACGTAAGATACGTTTAGGTTCAAAATGTCCAATTCCCAAAATGTCCAGAGGTTGCAAAATGTCCATTTCCCAAAATGTCCATTTCCCAAAATGTCCAAGTCCCAAAATGTCCAAATCCCAGAATGTCCAATTCCCAAAATGTCCAAATCCCAAAATTTCCATTTCCCAAAATGTCCATTTCCCAAAATGTCCATTTCCCAGAATGTCCATACCAGAGTGTCTATGGTGGATTGAAAAAGCAACTGTTGTCAATCATAATTATGTTTTAATCAAAAGAACAATGAAGCAATTATAATAATTAACAATTCGAATAAGAAGCAATTATATCTATTTTTATATAAGTTAAGAAAGGAAAGCAAATATTGGGATAATCAGGATACACATTAAGTACCAACAAAATGAGTACAATTATATCTTGACATTTCAAGCGAGAAGTTTCATACTTTGTGAAACATACCAACTCTGTGTTTGCTCAATCCTCCGTTATTAGGTCATGTTAGATCTCAGATATTACTAGCGCTTGTCATGAGCCTAGACTTCTACACAATAGATATGACGTCGAAAACATGATATTATTATGTCTCCAAATAACGGCCTTCAGTGTGATTAACATTCTGTGCATGTCGTATACTGGGGTAAAGTTATGTAATTTTCTGTTGAATAGAAGGCTTGTGGTTCCTTTGTGGCGAAATAGTTCAGTCTTTGTTTTAGCTGGTGGGCTACATAAAAACAGATGCCTTGACATCTGCTTTTTTCACGCAGCACGCAGCAAGGAGCAATCCTACAAATATTATAAATGTGAAAGTGTGTGAAGATGGATAGATGGACGTTTGTTACTCTTCCACGCAAAAACAACGGATTTTGATGAAACTTTACAGTTCATTGTTTATACATCAAAACAACACGTAAACGACAATTTATCAACATACCGCGCGGGAGGAGCCGTATGCGGAAACTAATGGATGGCCTTTAGTCTATAGACTATAGACTAAAGGCCAGTGAGGATATCGGCTATCATAATTACTTACCCATCGAGAACATCTTTCAAAATTTCAATTCAATTCATGTAGCAAAACAAACATGAATCCAATTTCAATCCAATCCAATCCAAAGATAAAACAAAAAACCTAAATAACTTAAAAATAAAATAATGATTAACCTATAAATAAAAAACTGAGTTTAGGTTGCTGCCTGGGGAAATCGTGCCGAGGATGCTAGCGGCGTTACCCCGTTGAATAGCCAAACTGAGGCGTTGACCGAGGTAACTGCCAGCCCTCCGGTCACCAGTGGTATCCACCAGCCTGGAGGAAAGCTCTTTGAAAAATTTTCGCGCACATGGACCCCATGAGCCCATGGTCTCTACCCCAAACGGCACAAATATATAATTGTCACCAATTGATGAATATTTGAGCCGTTTGAGGTCCTCCGCAGCAGTGGCCGCTGTGCCTGCCTCACGAGACGAGCCCATCACGTGAGAAGGAGCAACGGTATCCACGCAGGTCGCATCCCAAACCAACGACATGCCCCTCTTCCACGGTATAAGGGTCATACCGTCGGGCCGCTTGCCGTCGTCACGCATGACACCGTTCGGCTCTAAAATGGCCGGTACGTTGACGGAAGCAAGTGCCCGACGGATGATATCGTTCAGGGCAGCGTGGCGGGACAAACGACCCGCACTGCGACGACAAGCGAGACCGTGGTGCCCAAGCTGGTGAACATCATTTCCACACAGGCAGCGATGAGGTGCATTAACTGCACAGCCAATACGTAAACTAATCGCTATGGAAAAAGAAGAATTATCCATTAGGGTGCCCAAATTTGGTGATGGTAGAGCATTCAGCCAATAACCTGACTCGCGTTGAGCAGTAGCAATAAGGCGAGCCCGCTCTGCCAGGTCGGAACTAGTTTCCAGCAATTGCTGTTTAACCTGGTTACAAAGTGGCTCGTCCCATTGTTTCTGCGAGAATGGTAAAGTCGGAAGGCTACTACTCGGACAGGCCTCTTCCCATGCAATTTTGGCCTCATCACGATATAAAACTGTACAATCTCCATAAATGTTCCTCATTATTTTATTAAAAAGATTGTCAGAGCTGTGTGATGAGGACAAAAAAGCTGGAAGTGAGACAGCGGATGCTTTGCGGATACCAATGCCACCAAATCTCACTGGTAGTGATGCTTGGCACCACGACCTGTCTGTAAAATGGCAATTTAGAATTTTAGAGAGCGTATTTTTTATAGTATCATCCAAAGGTATTAAAATATCAAGAAATTTCCAAAACGGACAACAACTCATTTCCAATCCCAATTCAATTTCTATTTAGATTATAATCGACACGAATATAATTTAGATAAATATAACATACGAAAACCAAGTCTCATTACCTACAACTATTTATTCCAGTGAGATCAATAGCCTTGTTTGTTTGACTACAAAGCTATTTTTTTGACATCTTGTTGCATTCTAGTCGTATTTTATACACAAAGTACAAAATTTCAGCTGAATCTTATCAGGAAGTGCATTTAAATTTAACCAAAAAGATCAGCATTTGGGACTATCAGAGGATTTTAATTTATTGAAAAGCTTTCTCCCTCCCTCCATATCTCTTTTTGTATACAGAATTTTCAGTATTGTTACTTTATTATTCCATAATTTATATTTTTCAGATTTCTAACGTGATAAAAAAAGATTTGTTCCTGTTTAATGGCAGGCAATTACAGTTCTTCATACATACAATGTAATATTTAATTTAAGAACATGAGCTTTCAGAAAATTGAGCTATTTCGTATTCAGGCTACTTCACATACTCCTAAAAAGTTTTATATCTCAAAGCTGCTTTATTGTTATTGTCGCGGCTGTTATTCGTGAACCTCACGTTACCAGAAGCGTGTTAAAGGCTTTATACAAACTATTTTCTACTCTTGTAGTCAGCGTATGTTTGTTGGGTAAATCCGACCTATATGTTTTTTAGCTACATTTTTGCGTCCTTGTCTTTCAATCACGACTAAATGGCTGATCGGATTTCGATGAAACTTGGCTAATATGTAGTTAGATTAGTCCAGTAGTCCCGAATTGACCTTTCAAGAACCGCAGTCACACCGAGGGAGTTTTTTTTGTGTCTCATTTTTCGGTGTTTGACGACTAAACTAGGTATCCTGAGTTCATGCAAACGAAGTTAGTAGCAGAAGATAGTGTTACAATAATATCAACAAAAAAATAACTAGTAATAAGATTTGTACAAACCTGCCTAATGATCATTGATCAATTTCCTGATAGTAAGAAGTAACGAGGTCTACTCAAAGTGAAGCACTTTTGCCCAAAGCTCATAATAATTTATGTGTTTTTGTTTCCCTATGTCATTATTGTAATTGGTTTTGTACAGTTTTAATTAAAGTATAAGCGAATAAAAGAAACCGGTACATAAAAGCCAAATATTTTATTCTACGAATATAAATGATAGCCAAATTATGTCGGTGATGAAACTACATAAAATTGGCTCGATTCGAAATGGCATGCGCATGCAACATACAAATGTATAAAATTTCAAACTTTTACGGACAAATATTCCACTAATATATGAAAATTGTGGCGAGTATTATTGGTGCTGCTTGCGGTCGACGGCCCGACATAGATGCCATCGACTTGCTGCAATGAATATAGATTCCTAAATAACAAGTGAAATGGTCTTCAATAGAAAGGAGCGAGAGCTACAGATGCATTTATAGGTATACATATACAATAACTGGCGCATTGCTCACGGCTTCGTCTGCTTATATTTCTGTTTTATCATCAACAAAAATCTAAACTTCCTAAGATACCTTTTGTATTTTTTACGAGTAAGAGTATCAATTTTCACGTTTCTAACTTTAAATATAATGATTTCCCAAACAAACTTTCACCCCCCTTTTTCCCCCCTTCAGAAATAGGTAAATTTTTTATTTTTACCGAATACCAAGTTTTTATTTTACTTCAGAACAGAATTATGGATTTTCTTACAAACTTTTATCTCCTAGTTATACCTTTTGGGGGGAATTTCCAAAATTCCTTCCCTGTTCCGTATTTGTAGGTTTTGCGGTAAACGGTAAAACAGTCCATTTGTTATTCTAAACCTACAAGTTAATAACGTACCAATGCTCGCATCTTTCCTGACTGATAATAGAATTTTCAGTTTTTGAATTAAAATAGGATTTGGATTGGGTTCTTAGTTTAGAGTTAGCTCCCAGTTTAATGAATATGGATAGCAGTAGGAAGCAGTCGACAGCCGCGGCGGTTCATTGACTCAGAAAGTTTATATGCAATGCTTCTAAAGATACACCGATGAAGATCTCATCTCAGATCCGAAAGGTATGATTAAATAAATCGTAGAAGGACTAACACAGTAACACTGTATTGCACATTTCTATGCAAATGAAGTACCTAGTTGATGATAACATCGCAATCGCTGCGGTTCGCAGCGGGCCGGTCGGCGCCTAACATCGATTCCTTATACATTGTTGCTTAGATTTTCTACGGATAAGTAACGTCCGGGTGTCTGGAGTATAAAGAAAAAGGTGCAAAGTAAAAAAGGTTATTTGAACAGGCGTGCTTACATTCGAATTGGTTAGAAACCGTAATTTAAGCAGGAAATAAGGTCGGGTGAAGGTAAATATCAGATCTAAATTATTTGACTACAATCTTGAGGTCGTATTACAAAAATAAATTATATATCGAACTATAACAAAATCTTTGGGCTTTAAACACAGAGTAGGTATTAGTTTACATCATACAGAGGTACCTAACATTTGTATGTATGTATGTCTGGTATTATGTGGGGGGTGGGGGCTTAGTATTCTCTCAATCTACTAAACCGTAATTACGTAATATCTACGCCTCATTATCATGTCCATCAATCCTAATTACTAAGTATATTTGTTAGTGTCGTAAGATGTGTTTGTACTTTTCTGAATAAATTAACGGATTCTAAAAATTATTTCATTAATAAGAAGATACACTATCCCTGAATAATATGTCGGCAAAGTAATAAACCCCCGCGAGTTCACGGGCAAAGCGCTAGTGTTGTACAAATACTATAAATGAAGTCTCAATACAAGTCAGCATAAACTGCGAGCTCCTTATTCTGGCGAAGTTTGTATCTAGCCAAACAGAACGCGCACTGTTCCCTGCACAGTTCTCCGCCAAGTTTTGCCGGTATCGTCATTTCGTCGTCCGTTATGAATAACAAATTAGGGAATAAACACCATAGACGCAGAACGCAATTTCGTTTCGCAAATGTGCATTGCAATTTCCTTACTACACTGCAGATGCGACTTAATTACGTTTGTAAATTATAAAAAAACGTTTAGGGTAGTAAAAAAAAGCAATTGGTCTGCCAAAAAAACTTTTTTGCAGTATGCAGTTCTGCCACAAAAAAATTGTGTGAATAAGTTAGTTGGTAAAAATAATGGAACTTTAAGCGTAGCTTTAGTGAAATTCTTGGGATGTTGAACGTAACATTTTATTTATACTGTTACTAGCGCTTCGCCCTCACTTTGTGGGGGGGTAGAATTAGGGGTAGAGTATCCAAAAAACTTTCCTTAGCGCATCTCTAGGGTACTTAAGACATACTTCCTCCAAACAAGCTTCTAGGTCCATAGGCAGTGCGGAGATTGTCAATCATTCGATTAGCTAAATCACAGTAAATAAATAAAGAAGCCTGTCCCACTGCAGGGCAAAGGCCTCATCTCATACAGAGAAGGATCCAGCAAAGTGTAGATGACCAACCTGTAGGAGATTGAGAACCGTACGATACAAAAACTGTTGATCGTAATCATTTACTAATTTAAGGTGAAAATAAGGTCGCATTTTGTAGCTATAAACGCTAGTAGCGATTACACGACAATGAGTTTGCATGTAGAAACAAAGATTCAAAATAAATAGTCACTCAAAAACTAAATTGCAATCGAAAAGTGTAGAATCGACTAGACGAAACCATAGGCAAGTCAAGGCTCTTTCTTAAACCCATAAATTCAATGGAATTGTATTCTTCAACTTATAACAATGACGTTTCTACTGCGGCAAGGTTTTCGGTGTAAACAGTCGATTTATATGTGTATAGCCAAAGTATTGTCAGTCTGTGTAATTTCATCGTCCAACGCCCACGTGTCTGGTGGTTGTTAGCGCTTCAGTTGCTTACTTGTTATACGGATACTAGATTCCAAAAGATTTTACGGTTACTTTGTACTGTTAGATAGATAAATGTTGTACATTTTGGTAGATCTATTTTACTACTTTGATCGCCTAGCAAAATGACAAAGATTTGTAAAAAACAATGGTTATTCAGGCGCGTTGACTCAGCTTCGCTTTGTATGAAAATGTGTATGAATAATTCGCGATCGGTGCTACGGGTTATAATTCTCATAGTTTAACGCTCTCCACGTTTTACAAGCTAAGTTAAGTGGCTCAATGAAGGCTTATGATCTGCATGACGTGAGCGAAAACGGAATCTCGAAAATCATATTAACTCTTGGCTTTTAAGATTGAATGAAAGACTGGAAAAAACAAATGCAATTAATTACATTTCACTACAATTCCAAAACTCGATTCTAACCTGAATAATGTTAAAAAACCGTTATGGAACGTGAAACGGAATTTCGTGTTTCGAACTTTCAAGTATTCGTGACTAGAATGATTGTATCGATTTCTACGATAGAGCCGGTTATATTATAATACTACTAGACGGTAGGTAGGTACTTTTAACGTACCTGTGACGTAGTTTTGAATTTCTATTAGACCTTATTGGTTTTCAGAGTGCAGTGCATACACAATAAAACAGGCAACTAATAATGATTAGTATGCTTTCTGAAGTACAATGAAATAACGAGCGTCTATCTACTTATGTACTCCTGGTTCTGGTTAATAAGGTTATAAAAACACAGTTATGGCTAAAACAGCCATATGAGAGAACATGAATGACATCTATATTATGAGCAGTCGCCGTGTTAAAATCGATCGGGAATTCAGAAGACTATCATCATCAAAATTAGTAAAATCGTATTATACTAAAAACAGAATGATACAACCATATTTATTAAGCCAAATCCATTATAAGAGGATATTGTTTTATCTCATAAATTGGGTAAAAGCCACCGGGAAATTGCTTACAAACCAGAATTCACTTTTAAATTAAGTACTCCTTCAAACGTCAATCTCAAACGAAAACTTTAGGGAGGCATAATAAATCAGTCAAATATAAACATTTTTACGTATTAATGGTTTTGTATAAAAACATTAAATATAGGTCATTTATTGTGTGTGTAACAGTATTTCATTATAAGATTTAGACCCTTTTAGGGTATCGTACATTCAAGATAGAAAATCCCTTCTATGATCGCTTTTACATACAAATATCTATAATTGACCTTTTTTCCAAAGATTGTTTTAAATTATTAAGGTTTAAAAATGGATACACTTTTCCAATATTCATCTAAATTAGAGAAACAAAAATATGGGACATATGAAATCCATTGTTACGTTGTCACGTGGATGCCAGGATGTAATAAATCTTTCATAGATTAAAATAAAAGACAAGTAAACAAATTACTACCCTCTTTCGAGATAATCTTATGTCAGACGTCAGACGCTGTCGAACACAACAGAGAAATAGGTTGTAGTTTGTCTACGTTTAGTCTTTTATTTCATTATATCGCGTAGATAATCTAAAATGGACAGTATTGTCACTGTATTAGAGTTTGTTTCTGTTTGTACAGGAATCTTTGAAACCTTAATAAAATTTTCTGAGCCATCAAATCTTCTTACTTATTGGCGATTATGTAACATTTTGTTCTATTTTGCATACTAAATGAAGGAAATTTTTGCTTTTGTGTGACTTATAAGAAACGTTGAAGAGAGAACAAACTTTTGTTTCAATTTTCTATTATAAACATCTTAGGTCGCGTTATGTTATAAAACAGCTTGGATATTACCCTGTTAACGGACAATCTGTTTAAAATAATTTATAAACTAAAGTACCTAGTAACTTTATTTAGTAGGTACCTATATATCTTAGACTTTGTTTGTATTCTGTGTTCAAATTAAACTGACGAAACTTCACCTTGTTTATGAGATTTAACTATATAAAACTCTTAAACAATAATAAAAACGCGAAATAAAACGTTCGCTGCCACAACGCCGGCAGCCGGCGGCTGACCATAACTCATTGTCATTATCTCACCAAAAGCGGATTATATCAACTACAATCCTCCCGCGGTTTTTAACGTATTAAAATTACGCTGAACATTCGTCTTCCCACAACAAATTACACACATCAATTCCTAAATTCAAACATTTTTTGCTGTCAATCATTCAACAACAGAGATAAAACATCATTTGTGCATTCATAAACTCCAAATTAAAGTCACTTGAACAATTTAAAATGAAATTGAAAGCTACAGCAATACAAAGATTAAAATATAATTTTATAAAGTGCTATTCATTAACTCGTAGTGCTGCTGAGAGCGCGTATCTCTGAACGAAACATTTCAAAAGGCGACCTACTGGTGCACTTCATTATTATGGAAGAACAGCTGGAAAAATTCAACAGATAGCCTACATTGGGAAATTAAAAGCTGCGATTCAACCTAGTAATGTCAAGAAATAAGTGTCAGCTCAAAATCAGAATGGTTTTACTCTTGAAATGCTAATCTATCTAATCCTATTTGTATTATAATAAGTTTTTATAAGACAGACGTTTTTAACCAAGCTTTTATATTGGAATATCAAAACTTTCTCTATGTGCTGTGCTGACCACTGAAGACCTTTATCTGGAGCCAATCCTGGATTTCGATTCAGGTCATGCTTTATTACAAGCATGACCTGAATCGAAATCCAGGATTGGTTGTACAGGTTGGTTGTTTAGTGGTGTCTGTTCTGACATAGGTATAAAATTTATATCAATACAAACTGAACACAATACTGTAAAATATTGATATTCATACTAACGTTTTGAAACAAACTAGACTTCGATGTATTGATCACTGTAGCGCCACTCGTAACTCGTTGTATCCTTTTTTTAAAAACGCTTTTACATTTGCAAAGTTTTTATAGCCGCACATTCATCTAGTTTAGGAGTCAGACACATTGTTACCTGCGCCAAAAACGTTTAAATTGTCGCAAAAACACAGAGGTAACGCAGAAATATATGCAGCTTATTTGCGTGTGTGACAATTTTAGTTTTCTTTTATTTAAACAAACTGGATGCTTCCTGAATCGTTGTTGCAGTTACGGGTGCTTTATGAGGTCAAAGTATCTAAAAGGTTTGTGACGTGTGTGTACTCTTTCGCAGGCTGTCGAGCCGAATTACAGAAAAAAGGTGAACCAATTTCTTTGTGACCGATTTGCGTAATTATTGTTTAAGTTTAAAATAGTATATTCTCCAATTGCCCATTTCAATATTACTAATCAAATATATCACTTTGGAGATGCAGATCAACTCTCCCGTAACAACTAATTTCGCTTTGTTTAAAATGTGTTGTTGATTATGGAGTCCTGAAAAAAATTAGCCTCTCTGACTTCTCAATCAAATATTTCACGTGAGGCAGCGTCTATTGAAGGTGCCATTTATAAGTAGTCAAAACCATACGAAAATCGAAGGTACAACAATATAGTGGTTGCCAACTGTTAAAAAATATACATTTAAACATAATTAATATCACCTTATTGAAGGTTTAAAAATAACCTGACATGAAAGAAAAAAATCACAATCAGTCGCTAAATGCCGAAGTTAGAAGGTTTCTTATATTCTGTAGGGGGTTACTTCCCGCAAAATAGAAATATAAATGAGTGACAGCTCTTTGACTTCGACATCGGAACATATGACGTCACCTGTTCTGGCTGTTCTACGTACCGTTATATCTTGCAAAGAATGTTAAAACTCTCTTATTGTAGAGATTGTAAAAGACCTAGTACTCTCAACGAATATAACAGTCCTAACCCAATATGAAGAATATTTTACGTCATACTTTCCTTAAAACCCAATTGACATAAGATTGCAGCAAAGTCACATAAGTCCTCATAACCTTATGTAAATATATCTTCCGTCTATTGAATATGACTGTATTGGTTGACATAAGGATAGAATATACACATAAGGGTGGTCCCACATGTGTGTTTGTTCGTAATATATTTTTCACTATTGAGTCGATATGACCGTTGACTAGCAATTCAGAGGTCTCGGGTTCGAACACAAGACGCGCACTTCTGACTTTTCGAAAGTTATGTGCGTATTATAAAATTAATTATCACTTACTCCGTGCTTCGGAAAGCACGTGAAGCTGCATCGGACTATGAGAGTGACGTAATAGTGAGTGCACCTGTGATTGCGTACACACTTGTGCACTGTAATATCTTCTGCGTAGTTGACTATTCTCCATTAAGATTGTCCGCTGTGACCGAAATTCGGTTAGGAGAACATTATATTTTCACTATAAACATCACGGATCTGCTATATTAATATTATTGAGTAGTAATATTAAAATAATAGTTATATAATTATAGTAATATTATTTAGTACAGTTCAAAACCAAGTAATGGTACGAATCAAAGATGGACTGAAACCTCCTAAAATAATAAAAAAATATAAAATAGTTATTGTTTACTATGTGAACACTAAAGTTCACGGATATCAGGGGCGGAGTTACGAATAGCTTAGTAGGAGAGCAACTGTAGGCTTTACCCAGTAGGTCGCGGGTTCAAATCGTGCTCTTAATCGATTTTTCTTTCTCCAAAATTTTCAAAGTTTATATAAAAGCAATTTGTTAACTTTCGAATCTGCACAAACTTTTCTGATTATTTTTGACAGCTCGATTTAACGGGTCATCAAACTGTCAAAACAATACACAAAACAGGGTGGCACACGTCAAACAAATCGTATTAACTTCACCCAATCTCGTACGAGTGATCTTCAAAGCCTTGTTTCATTTTCCTCACACTATTTTCCTTTACGAATATTATAACTTACCTATTGGGAAACGAGAATGATACGACTAGCGAATCCATCCCCTACGCAGGGCAGCGCGCATGCGCGAAACATCGGCGCGCCACCCGACGCAGTTTGTCTTCAGGCGTCATCATTGCTGCCCGTAGCACTTGCTACGCGCGTAGTCCGTAGCGCTAGCGTAGCGTGTAGCTTAACCCGCACCTGCAGTGACGTTTGGTTGAGTTGTAATTACGTGTGATTAACAGCGTGATAAGTAGCAGTGATATTATCATATTGCATACAGACATAGTGCATTGATTTATGTATTGTGTTGACTAGCTTTGGCTACCTGTGATCATCAGATAAGCTCGGGATTTCATTGACGCTGTTAGTTTGTGATGTAAGTAGATACTTTATTAGATACAAGTGGTTGTCTAGTGTTGACTTATATTTTCCTGTTTGTGACTTTATTATAAATTTTACTTTTATTTTTATTATTACATCAATATTTTGTTTTTAATGTTGTTAATTTATATTCGTTTTGTAGATACATAATTTAATACTTTATCAATATTTTTTCTTTATAGCATGTCTTTGTTACGTTTATTACTGTATACTGAATTATGAAATATTATATAAGCTGGTAAAAGTACGCGTTATTGCTAAAATATTCAAGCAAATGTTAAAAGATACTGCGTACAATGTTTAGGATTAGAACGGATTACATATTCAAGAGAATTTAAATGTTCTGTAACTAAGTAGGGTTTCAAGTTCACGGAGATATACGTACCTATATTCATTAAGAATTACGTCCAGGATTACGTAAAAAGGCCTTTTCTTTTGTGACTTCCATTGTATTAGTGATATAAGCTTTATTTCGTGTAACATCTACGTATTCTAAATTGTATGTCTCTCTTAAATTTTGGCTAAAACATTTTTATAAAATTGAGTCAGTCTCACGTAAAGAAAATCTTGAAGAATATGAAAATAACATGAAGCAAAACACTGCAGTGGTCGCGTTGACGGCCGCGGCGAAATGTTGAAAACTCACTGCGGCGTTATTTTTAACAGCCTGTATCAACTGTTGTTCGACGAGAGTTTTACTTCATTTGAGATATTAAGCGGCTACGTAGCCACGTGAGGGTTAATTGTGTAGCAGAGTATTAACTCTCACGTATTAACGTGGTGTTAGTTTTGAATATTTATGGTTTATATATTAAATTGTTTATGAATTGTTTATTCGTTAACATTAAACGAAATTTAAGGTTTATTCATTTCAGTAGTGCACTCAAAGATATTCGCAAATCGTATCTAAATCTCATCGGATATTGATAGAAAACCGAAACATTTTCTTCTTCCCAACTATCGAAAAACACTAAAGCGATGAGTCATTTTATTCCCCGAACGTTCCCCTAGCGTTCCCCAAATCCCCTGTACGGTCAACGGCACATCCGTGGCAACTATTTTGTACCTTATTGCAATAGTAATAAGAGATATTTTATAAAAGAGCTAAAGACGTGCTGTCGACTTCTATTCGAATTCGTACGAATCACAATAAAATTGCAAGGGGATGAGTCATACGTGCCGGAGACAATTCGATAATTAGCTCAAATAACCTACCCACGTTAGGGGTATAATCTGTCGAATTCATGAATGGGATCTGTGGGGAGGATCGTCCCTTATGATATTAATATGATATAGTAATCTCTAGATAAGTCGTCTTCAGACATCGAACGCGAATGAATGGTTCTAAATAAAGGTCACCCATTCTTAAAAAAGTATTTTAGTCTCGTACTTTTCATCTTACTCTAATCAGTATATTTTGTATGAACCAGAAGTTTCATATGTAGTTAGTTAAGGTTTTGAATTTCTTTAATTATCGAATACTAGCTCCTTCTTACCTTACTAGTACGTCATACAAAGAGAAGAGGTCCTAATTGTCTGAGACGGTGGAATGTGAAGAAAATTTCAAAAAGAATTTCGAATATCAAACAAGTTGACGAATGGTGTAGGTATTTACCCGGGAGGTCGCAGGATCTAATCTCGCTCATAATAGTTTTACTTTCAACAAACATTTTAAATTAATTTCGCTTTAAATGCATTTATGTTAAAAAAAATTAAATTCTTATTATCTTAAATTTTGTAAGTAATTTGTTATTATTAAAAAAATACATTAGAATCATCATTGTTCTCTTCAATGATTTCGAAAACTACTCCCATAAAATAAATTGCTTTCTAGTAAGACTCGCAAAATCAGTCTCTAAATGAAATTACTTTTTTAAAAGGCTTACTTAAGTTTAATGTTTGGGTAGGTACACTGCGACGCCCAAACTCCAAATGGATTAATATTATGTTACCAAAAATAACTCAACAATAGTTAAATTCAAGGTCAATGTCGTATCCAGTAGTTTACTTCTGCGCATAACAGACTTAATTTCGGTGCCGCGCCGTGTTTCTATACACAAAAGGGGATGTAATAAATCAATTACCGACTGGGTCTACGTATATTGCATATTTATGTGTTTAGGTACGGGTGTGATTCGATACGTTTGATGGTCTCCTATTGTGACAGGCTTAAATGGGTTAGCCTTTTATGTTTTTGTTTGTCTTTCACGTATAAATTTTATCTGAAAGGGGTAAGAAAACTGAAATGACCAGCTATGAAATTTATATATATTAACTTCCATTATAAATTTAGAAGTTTGTGAAGATGTTTGAATGTTTTTTATTCAATAAGCATAAACCTTCGAAAGGATTTGGATGTGTAGGAACTGTTACTCTCTTTGTGGAAGAGAGTAACATTTCTTACACATCGATCAAAATTAAAATTAGATTGGCACAAAGAATTTATGTACCTAGTTCATTTATTAGACAAATTGGATCTATGATTAATGGATTTTCCATTATAAACTTATTACTAACTTATTTTGTGAGCCTGTGTTAGCTCAAAGCGTTTATGAAGTGTGTCGTCCAAAGACTAGCAGATAGTTTCCTTCGACAAACTTAATTAATTCAGAACATGCATAAAATTTAAATTACGAACTTCATTATTCGACTAACTTGTTACTTGAAAATTGTTTGCTTTTAACGGACGCGTGGTTTTATGTCACCTAAACTAAGTGTAACCTAACCTAACTTAATTTATATTATTAACTAGCTGACCATCACTCGGCTTACCTCCGTCGTTCTAATTTAACCCGATCGCAGTACCACTTACCGGGTCCAATGGTGAATATAAACTATCCAGGAAGCCACTCAAACAAACACAATTTTTTTATCAAAATTGGTTCAGCCGATTTGATTTGATTGTTAGTCCGCGCTAGCGCTAGCGCAAGGATCATTTATGGATTTTGATTTAAAATTACTTTTACGTTTACGTTTTAATTTTGTTTATAGTTTCGTCTTCCTGTTACTATTGAGTATATTACATAGGTGTAATAACTAAAAAGAAAGAAGAATTTCTTCTATGTTAATAAAATGTACCTACGAAATATGTTTTAAAAATTTAAAAATGTTTTAACGTCAGACCAGGTGAAAAAAAAACTATGGAAACGCAAGCAGGTAGGTATGTCTTTAGGCTTAGGTCGTGACGTCGCTGTCGGCTTTGTCATGCGGCGTAGCAACGGCCTTGGAAGTCAGCTGTTAGAGCGAGACTCACACAACATACCTGATATAAGTGAAATAACTATTCAGTTATAATTTTTGCGTTTAGTTTCAGATATTTTCAAGAGTTGTTGAGTTGTGTTGTACCCATTTTCCACCTTTCATTTAAGATTCAAAGGAGTTAATAAGAAAGCGATGCACTGTTTTAAAATATCATTTCTTTTTAATGCCCGGTGCTAAATGTTCTATAATCTATGCGATTCAAGTAAGAATGTGTATCGCCATTTTGTATCTGAGCTGTTTGAATGTTTTTTTAAATCTCTATTATATAATATTGACAGCTATGACATCACTAAATGGCTATCAGAGTTGCACTTTCTTATTTGAATCTCATCGTAATTTGATCGATCAGATACATAGAATATTCTTTATTGTACACCATTTCAACAAACTTAAAAACATAACATTTAAAAAGACATACAAGTAGGTCGTAGATCATATTTTATATTATTTTTATGTTTCACACTACCTTAGACATATTATTATTGGCCATAAAGCTTAGTTAAAAATATCTAAACAACTTTACAAAGAATAGTAAACTAAACATCAAACTAAAGTAAAACAAACCTTGCTTTTAAGTTACGCTAAACAAAATCTGCCTAAACTCTCCCTAGTAATAATAAACAGATAAGTTTTATGAAATGGAAAATTCATGTTCTTTCGTAAATATTTTTTGCAAAAATATTTACTAACACAATATTTACTATTACGAGGCTCCAGTGGCGAAGGCTCTATACAACTTGGTTCCTATCGGCTTTCCATTGAAAAGTAGTACAGTCGGTTAGAGTTTATTGGCTGTGCCATTGGTTTTTCTTCGATTAAGCTCCGGCCTTACCATTTACAAAAATTTAGCCTTCGCCTTCGTCTTGTAGCACTGAAATACAATATCAATTTAAACATTTATTGATATTGACGTAAGATATAGCAGGATAAAGTGTTGGGCTAGAAATCTCAGTGCGCAATCGTGCCGCAAATAATTAGGCATATCAGAAGGCCGGCTCCAGTCGTCCTTGAATAAAATTTCCTACGCTCGACCAATAGTTTTCTATTCGACTAAAAATCGGTCGAACTTGTCAAAAACAAACAAAGCAAATGATACCTTCATTACTATTCATTTTTTGTTATATTGCAAGTTCACTCGCTCGCTTCTAGCCTCCGAGGGTATCCTCATACATCTCCATAATTATGTTCAAACGAAATAATACTGTACCAGTTCAAAATTCCCATTTTAAACCGACACAAAGTACAGCCTTGTGTTTCATTTGTTGATTTTTCCTTTGCATTGAGTAATTGGATATGATTGAATGCGCGCCATTACGCTTGTCAAAATATTGCGCGAAATTAAAAAAGGGCCGTTTGTGCGTAACTGCGAAGTACGAGTAATGAACGGCTAATTTTAGGTAATGGATTATTCAGTGCGCGTACTGTGAACGGCTGGAAATATTTTTTAAGTGCTCCGTTCAGCCGTATTATAACAAAATACCCATTGTTTTAATTTTCTTTTCTTCACTTGTTCGTGTTTATCGCGTTAGTGCTTCAAATAGTTTTTGTCAGCCACCATGAATGATTGATTTTGTAACAAGTTTGACAATAGATATTAAGTTTGATAAGTCCAGTTGTAGTTTGGGACATAATAATCCATCGATATCATTAGATAAACTTTCGACAGATTTACAACTTCACTTATCGAGGGTTAAGCTATACATCATTTGTTGGCCACCGTTCCAATCCAACCAAAGTTGTTTGTAGCATAAAAGCTCTTCTCGGAATATTTTTTCTTCTTCCTCTGAAATGTCAATTTGCAGACGGTCTTTCTGTGAAGCAGCCATTTATAAAGTAATAACTACTAAGGACTTAATTTGTTTTGAATCAACTATAGTCAAAATCAAAGTAGACTAGTTACTAAGCTAAGCTTAACTAACTTCTGATTAACCCAGTGCAGAATATTGAACAGCTTGCAGTCAAATATGTTCGTGTATAGCAGCTTTGCAGTGTTTGTTGTCATTGTTGCGTCATGTATAGAAACCCGACTCGCTGTCATTGTTGCGTCATGTATAGAAACCCGACTCGCTGTTCAGTGTTCTAATTTATAATTACAGTAAAATGTTGTAGTCGTTGTAGCGAAGTATATTTGAAATGCGTAGTGTCTACGCCATACAAATTACTCATTCCTTCTCTTAAAATTCTTTGTTATAAAAAAAATGCGAGTAGATTATTTTAAATAGACCAGCAAAGTTTAAACTATCAACTTCTTATTAGGTACGAGTATTTAGCTACGGGATGAACTTGTAAATTTTCTTATGAAGTTTAATAATTCCTGCTTAACCTTTATAAACAAATGTAGAAAATCAATGATAGACATTTCAGAAACATGTCTGAAAAGGTGGCTTATGCCAAGAAAAGCTAATTAGGGAGTCCAGATATAAAGTATGGATGATGATATAACTATTTAAAAATCCTCGACACAAATAGGTATATTTTTTTAACTAAGAACACTCGATGAAGTCACCTTTCAAATAAAAAAAACTAAATCAAAATCGATCTTTTCGTTTAGGAGCTACGATGCCACATACAGACACACCGACACGTCAAACTTATAACACTCCTCTTTTTTCTCACTTATAAGTTCTTTACAAACTACTAATTTCACTTCGATTCAATTTATCTCGTTCATAAATATAACGTCTATATTTCTCTATATTACATATCTCGCGAATCGCGACAACTAATGTCTCTGAGCGGGGCGCCAGAGGTCCATACTTTATTATTACGTTAGGACGCCGGACACATGATACATAGCAGCCATTAGTATAGGCGACAAGTTGCCTGACTTGTTGTTACCAACAAGTGTTTGTTGAGGAAAAGTGATTGAACCTTGCCTTTGAGGCTTGGTGCCTGTTGGTTGCTAAAAAGTAACCTGCAGATAAATTCTAGCTTGCGTAGAAACATTTTTCTTTAACGAAGAACAACATAATATTTTACAGTAATTCATTTTTTAAAGTAAAGTGCTTCCAAATTACTACACGTGTTTGTTGGACTACTGTAGGGAAGGAGAATAGTTCCCTAAACTGTGCTCTGACACCAGATTATTCGCTAAAGATTATGCTAAAGATATTATGCCACATTTCGCTTAATTAAAAGCGTAACAGATAAGGGGCCCAGTTTATCATTATTTATTAATTTTTAAAAGGGGTGACTAGGCCTTGGTTCGAGTTTCTTAGTAGGCCGAATGGGCGATTCGGCCTACTATGAAACTCAAACTAAGCTACTAAGCCAAAATAAACATTTCAAACATAATACTTTTATAAGCTTTTAAAATCTCCTTTCCGTAACACTTAAAATGTCACAGTCTTCTTCTAGATTCCTTAACAATTGCCAAGATTCTCTTCAAATAAAAAAGGTTGATGTGGAAAGTTCTGGCAGTCTGGCAAGTCCGTATGTATCGCATTGCGTGTTTCACTACGATCGTTAGTACGGTCGTTGACTCCCGGCCTTACAATGCGGGGCTGTGTACAACCTATTTCGATTGTGCCCTTATCCACATAAACGTGTGCCGACTTCCGCCCTATATTAGTGCTGGTGACTCGGCGATTCACTAATGGACCGGATCCCTTTAACCACGTGTTTTTGTTGCGAGAAAATCAATTAGTTTTTAGAATGGTTGTGTTTAATCAATTCGAGTATACCTAGTATGGAGATGACCTAATGCTCGAATGAGCTGTTGTAACTGTTTGCTTCAAAAAACGAATTAGATTTAGTATAGATTGTTTGCAGTTGCGGTGAAAATTATTGTAAATTAATGCTTAATTCAGAGCTTTCAATAAAATCCTAACGTTTGATCACAATCTTATATGGCCTTAAAACAAAGTCAAGTATTCTTGATGATTAAAAAAACTAAAGTATAAACTTTAATAAACACCTAAACTAGTTTATCGAATTCAAATCCGTGATAAGTAAATCTTAACCGCAACCACGATAGTTCACGAAACATGTTAAAAGCAAAGCACATTAAAGTTTAATACTTCGGAAAAGTGAGCCGATAGCACGCGATGCAACCACCGTACACGTAATTATGATATTACTGCTCGTTTGTTGCGTTTTGTTGCATTGAAAAATATTTTTGGTTTACTAGTATGCAAGTCGTTAAAGGCTAGCCTTTAATAAAATTGATTTTCTAAATTATTATTGATATTTTAAAAACTGGGGGCTACTCTTGAACTACGATCTCAACCAAATTCAATAGTATTTTACATTCTACAAGCAAAAGTTTTAAATTTCTTAAACAAATAATTTTCTTAAACACTTTTGCACAGTCTGTATATAAATTAGGACTGAGTTCGTAGTTCAATAGTAACTGGATGAGGAAGAAACAAAGCGAGCGAAGCACGTAGTATTATGTAATGTCTGCCTATCTTCATGGAAAATAAGCAGTATAGAGCTCTGCATGGAGCTATTACAGACTGGTTGAATTATGAAAGGGTTACTGCTTTGCATCAGTGGACTGTCCGCCTATTTATTTAATCACTTTTCATTTAAGTTATGCCAGGATTTATAAGTTTTGTGCTACAAAAAGATTTTAGTAACATTTGGTAACCGAACTTGTAAAACTTTTTCATAATAGTAACAGCAAACTTTTAATATCTGTAGAATAAATTCATACCTTTGTTTCTCTTTATTACTTTGTTTCTTTATTATTTCTTTATTATTCTTTATTATTTTCACGTGACTTTTTTATGCCATCTCTCTTTCACTCAAAGGTTTCCTGGTTGAAACTCAGCTTTAAGCTCGCTTTTGTAGTATGTATGTGTAGTATGTTTGTATATATTAATCTATGTGTGTGTCTATTTCTAGACTTTGTGTACAATTAAAAATGCAAAGCAAACCTCTTTTAGTTTCGTGGAAAATCTGGTAGTTTAATCCTCACACGTAATAAAAACAATAAACCTTATCATATCATTACACCAAATATATTAAATGTGTATCGTGCCAACAAAACGACTTCATTAAAATGTTAATTTTGTGAACTTCCCTGATTAATATTAATGTGACGTTTTTGTTTCAGGTAAGCAAAACCAATTTACGCAATACAACTTCGGAACGGTAAATATTCGGCTCAATTATTCGTGTTCCCAGTGTTTGGAATAAAGGGAAATTCCCAATCGAGAATTTTCGCAATGGGTTTTAAGGTACACTGAAAAGTGAAAAAAAATACATATCAAACAGTAATTTAGAAATGAATTTTTAATATTATCCTGTAAAATAATTTCATAAAATTGCTTTAGTGTTTTTGCGATGAGGGCGTGAATGCCATCATTCACTTTTATTTTTATCTCGGTATATAAAATAAGTAGACACCTTACTGTATAAAAACGCTTAAAAGCCAGACAAAAGTAGTTAACGAACTAGACTTATATAACGGTACGAGCCACCTAAATTAGCGTTTATATAACCTGGATGTACAGTCATAACTGAGAAGAACAAAGCAATTATGTTGGCGGAGTCCGGGTAAAAGTTGCGCTTCTGAATTCAAAGGTAATCAAAGTTAAATATACACAGACACAAAATTAGAAGTACTTAAAACTGTTACCTGAATTAATTGCTCGGTTTAGACTTGCCTTGATGCTTTGACTATTTAAGGCTAGGTGCTCCACGCAACCCAATAACGAAAGTAGTGTTTCGGTTTTCGGGTAAGGAAGGATCTAATAGCTTGGTTAGAGCAGTTTTATTCATTGTGTAACCAAAACTGGACGTTAACACCATATTTCGTTAGAACTCGTTATCCCTAGTTAAAACTAGTTTTTACTAAATGCCTTTGTTAAAACTAGAATTTACCAATGATATATATATTTGATATACTTAGTTGTCACTCATACTGAGTGGGCGAATAGGGAAGATGCACTATTTTTATTTTTGTTTTCATTTTAAAGAATTCCATGTAGAATAGACCACAAATATATTAAAACAATTAAAATATTGTAATTTATCGGAAAAAATGCTGTTTTAAATTGACAGTTTGACAGTTCGCGCGAAAACGGACCTATGGTACTGATGACGTCACTCTTGTCTGTCAACAACTTTCAATTTACATTTACTTTTCATTTTAACTTTTGCTTTTTCGAGATTATTTGTAAAAAATTAAAATGGACTATCCATCGACGTCAGGTGATTGTAACAATACCATTAATATTCAGATAAAAAGCCGTGTTGACTCATGTTTTGTGCCAATGTGTCCATCTACCTCAACAAAGTTTTTGCAAATAAATTATTTTTGAGTGGACCTTCTGACCCAAAGCTGAGAAAAAAGTGGTTTCAAGCTGTGAAGACAAATGGTGCACACCCTTTGCTACACTCCGACCAAGCTTTGCGTTTCATTAATAATGGCTGTAACCCGATAACCTTCTTTACGTTCTTTGTGCTCCGGAGTAACTCTACTTTTTATTGTACATAATTCTCCTCCATCTCTTTTAATTTGGACATGGCCGATTGCGTTATCGCCATAAGATTCTCTTGTCGAGCTGAAATAACTGCTATATGTAGAAGCCGCTGAATAAAATACAAAGTTTAACAACTATGAATGACTATGATGTATACATACCGTAGTAATTTAGCCCCTTTCATTTCTACACCTGAAAACTCGCACTTTCGATAAAAAAGTTACAACCATGTCAACACTAACTTTCGGTAAATTCCTGGAGTCTGCTTTTATAAATCCAACTTCCATTTTTATTTAAAAAACGCAATTAATATTCCCATAAAATAATATTCACCTTTACAACCATAACGTCAAATAAGTTGTCAAAACAAGTGTGACATCACGAAACGCTAATTCGTGTTTTAAAATACGTATTGTTTCAAGTCATTTTTAAATCGTAATTATTGTAAAAAAACAACAATATGTAAAATAAAAACGTTGCAGTGGCCTTTCTTTTATATTTTTTTAACGTTTTAATCATACAAATTCCATAAATATTACATCTGCATCTTCCCTATTCTACAACAAGTAAGGAAGAGCGAGCTCAAATCGGGACTTTGAGCATTCCGACTCGGACAATTTAGGTTAGAAGGGGATGGCGGAGTCTAGTGAGCGAGCCAAGCGAGCGAACAGACTGCCAACCCCTTCGTGGTTATTTCTTTAAAACCATTCAGAAGTTAATTCTAGTTTTAACAAAATTTTAGTTCTACTAAGAAATACGCGTTCTATTTAAAAGCTGGTTTGAACTATAACATTATATTGATCTTTGCGGCAACCAGCCACGGAACGGAAATGGAAGTATCGTAAATCCTAGACTTAAAGAGTGAATAAAACATTGACAAATAAACATAAATTAGGAACATAAATCCTTTGCATTATTTTTTGCTGTTAATGTTTGTCTATGAATAATCATAGGTCCTTATAAAAACCTTGTTTATAATTGCTCAGGCTTATAATTTTAATACATATTCTAAACAAAAGAAAAGGTATACATAATACGAAAAAAACTAGCCTTTTACATTCATATCATTCTTCGTAATTCATATTGTGATTGATATGTAATCCAAATGAATTTCCGAAAATAATATATTTGTAACAAGAAAACAGGTTTTTCTGACACATCTTATACACATTAAAGTCGGGGTTATAAGCAACACGTCATTGGGAGGCTTCCCTCATACCTCCCCCATAATAAACGCCTCCCCCTCTATATGGAACATGTTTTCAAGTCTCGACTGTAATGTTAAGGGATTTCTATCCTGTAATAGAAACAATGACATGACTTCGCAAAGGCTGTTTCGCCGAGTAAGGGACTTAAATAAATTTATCCGCGTCATATTATTTATTGTACATGTTTTAATGGCCGTCGAAGTAAATCTTCCATAGTATCAGTTCTCAAACGTTCACTATTAACACGAGTTAGTTCATACCCCGCTACAATGAACATTCCCGGGGGATAATAGCACAATCACCACGCTTGATGGAGCATGATACATGAACTATCTTTTACAGCGTCACATAAAACAGAATATTTTATATCTCTTGCACTAGCTTATATTACATAGCTTATATTACAGTCGCTTATTTAATCATTTTAGTGCAAATTAAAACCACCCCAATCTAGATTGTACTCGCAACGGTAAATTCAACAGGCTTGATAACAAAAGATGAGCAAAATATAAGGAAGCTAACAGTTCTATTTTGTAATATTATTTTGGACGTTGGAAACAGCGACGTTTCTCACCATTTTTGACGAGGGCAGCGTCGGGTGTCAGATAAAAAATAATAAATAATGAGTGAAAGGGGGTGGGGATTACAAAGGGAGAGTTTCCGATAGGCTGAGATCAACGAGATTTGCGGTTTTAGGCTGCTTTCACTGTTCATTAGCGAATGACAGCTTATGTTTCATTGAACCAGTGTTTTGGCATTTAAATAATGTGTTCATTTTGTTCAAGTATTTCAAGCCATGTTAGATAAAAAGCTTTTATCAGGCTTTGGACTGACGGGCTATTCAACCATGATTGAGTATCTCGTTGTTAAAAAGCGCTTTTATGTCAGACAAATCGTAATTTAGGCAACAAAATGATGAATACAAAATTTGATATGTATAAATTACGTTCTTACCAATTATTTTTTTACACGACTTCAAAAAGAAAGAGGTTACCAATTCGGATGTTTTATTTTAATTTTACTTAGGTAAGTATATGTATTTCTTTGCCAAATGATTTTCTAATTGTTGTTTAATCCAATCTTAAGTGTAGTGTTTTATAGGAAATGCGATTTATATCTAGATCTTTACACATTTTGGATTACGAAAACTCGAAACCTTGAAAACTTTAAATATTTTAATTAAGTACCTACTAAGATTTTCATTCACTTTTATTTAAGATTGCGCTTATGCACAGTTTTGATTTCATTTATTCTAATTGGCTTGCACAAAGAGGCACAAGTCAGGTAAAGAAACTTTAACAACGTAATTCCTAAGTAGGTACTGTACTTAAGAATATGTATTCAATCGAATAAAACTCAAAACTCTTCTTATACTTATTACATAATATAAACGTCTTGTTTCATGTCTATAAACTTCGAAACAAACTTATCTTACTTGCGCCATCTCTCGCGCGTCTTGATAATAATCTAATTCTAAGCTTATTTGATACGTCCATTTGCCGTTCGGCTTCTTCGAGGCAAAGTAAACAACATTTTATAACAAGGATACTGGTAATACTGACAATAGCCTTAGTATCCCGAAGCTTAAGTATCCATTTTATCTCAAGAAGGTAAGTAGGTACGTAAATTGTATCAGCTCTTTATTTTTGCGTGCGAATCAGTTCTTGAATTTATTTTTAGTATAATTTCAGCTTCATTATAGATGTCGGTTAATTTGGAGAGTACTACGACGTCCCCTTTATTGTAGATTTAGATATCGGGCAGGTAGATAAGAGGTCCGAGATATCAAGAGGTTGGTCGGAGTTAATTTAATAAAGGTGGAGCCTACCCATCAGTTTTAATTTATCTATTTTCTTGACTGTTTCGGAAATAAGCAAAATTGTGAAAGTAGATAGAATTACGTAATTATCATCAAGGCGAGTCCATTGACTTAAATATACCTACATTATTATAAGAACTATGTTCCTACCATGTTTCTAGCAAATAAAATGCTATTTCTATAATATTTGTTGTTCCAACATTGCTTATACCCTCTAAATTGTGTCGTCACCTTAGATCAGTATTTTACACCCCCGATATAACAAAATGGTTGTATTTTTATGGTATTTTCATATTCCCCTCGGGGTACACTCGTATACTTTAAAGACCGTAACTTTCCGTTAGAACCGCTTCCACAGACAAGCAAATACAGAAACATTTCTTTTTATCTTAATGCAGAATGTTGAAAACAAAAAAGTGATAATAAAGAGGCCGGACCTAAGTTCGGTCCCCAAGCGGCTCAAACAAAGTTACTTTATGAAAATTAGTTCTGGGATTATGATATTTTCTGATGGAAATGTTTTTGTTTTACAACCACGATGTTAATACAAGTTTTATAAGACTTTGAGTTTTACGCGTGTTTAAAATATTTTTTAAGACTAAACTAAGCTGACGTGTGATGTGACATTGTGCCCGAAATAAAACTAAAAGCTTTTTACTGACAACTTAAATCAGTTACATTACTTAGTATCTAAGTAATTAAAAAAAAAGTCCATCCAAGAAAAAGCTGATAATTTACAAATGGATTTGAAAATTATAGACTTATGACATAGGTATTACGTCCTACAACCAATATTACGGTTTAGTTGATTCCATAAGGGAAATAAATGGACCAATATTTAACTCATTGACTCCCGCAAGGACGCGACGCAGCGTCCAGTAACAATTCATTTCCTTTTGTGTCTCATTTCTCGATATTTGAAGGTTTAAGGGATACCCCACTTAATTTTACTTCAGCCAAAAGTTGCCTTTTCGCACAACCCTTGAAATAAATCTTAAGTAAATAATGGTCCCCAAAAGAAAAGATCAGTCAGAATTAAAACTGTTATCCGACTATATTCTTTACGTTAAATTGCTTCGGAACCGATGCCGCCCACAAAGTTTCTTGTGAATTATAGGCCTAGATTCCGTAAACCGTCTTGATAACTTTGTCTAGCTTTAGATATAAAACAGTCCTTGTCTCAGCAACTACGGAACCTTTTTCGGGGAAAAATCGCTTAAGTATATAGTAGGAGGTAGACGACTAGGGCCTCGTACGGTAACGACAAGTAAACGAGATGTCGTTGGACGTTAATGTTAGGGGATTTTAATGCAAGAGCCTGATGTCAAAGAGGGGTGAACTTTACTATAACATCTGAGTTTTGGTAGTTTTGAAAACAACTAACTGAAATTGAATCCGATTTATATTAAGTTTCATACAAACCCATTATATTATCTACCTGTCTATTAGAATATTATTTTCTTCTAACATAGCAACATTAATACATAATTCATTAGTACCTACACGTAACTACATTCATACACATTCTACATCTTTGAAAAACATTATTGACTACAGATTTTGTCTTTGATATACCATGCTATTTATGTTGATAAGTTTTCCTCCCAAATCTCCAATACGTAGGTCAAAGGGTGATAGTTTACAAAACTATAGTTAGATACAGCGCTGTTGCCATCAACCCTATGCAAGGGATTCGCCTTTTTACGATCAGCCTTCCCTAAGGCGTATAAAGGATTTGTGTTTTTTCGTACCCTACAAAAAACTTGCTCTCCAATTTCAAATATATGATTGTAAAGTTTCAACAAAAATGAATCCAAGACAAAATCGAAATTTGTAGTAGTTCCACCCCTCCTTGGGTTCCTTCGAGACGTTTCTTCATTTACTAACTGTCCAACTTCGAGCGTAAATCAATTCACCTTACTCATTTTCTCACATTTTACGAAGAAATGAGAAAAAAGTGTACGTCTACACCTTTGTTACCAACATGGGAGCAGGGACGGAGACAGTTTTTGAACAAAACTAAAATTCTTTTGGTTTCACATAGATGGGGTTGAACTTTAATAAGATTTTGGCTGTGGTTCAGAAATACTAAAAATATTTTATTTCTAATCAAACGTTTTCTGGAGGAAACTTTTAAAATTCTTATTCCTTTATATACGAAAATTTCAAGTTTTGAACAGTAAAATATTATTGGGTTCATAGTTCAACGTATTATAACTGTAAATTAAACCTGTATCATGCTTTCTTAACTATTAATATAATCCAAAGGGTTTTCAAGGCCAGCAGACTCAATTTCTTCATTAATTGCAAACTCATTTCATTAACTCTTTGCCATAGATTTCATATCAGAAAGGCACCAACCGTGTGTGTTTATGTAAAAGAACTAACACTTTCAGCTGAACAGTGTGTTTGCCGTATCGGTTACCAAATGTAGCGTTGCTTTCTCACATAAAACGGGGTAACTTCATGCGTTAGCACGTAAGGTCTTATAAGCGCAATATTTATACGGGTTTTACGAGTATTTCGAATAGCTCCCTCTCTTATCAACATTCATTGCGTGTGCTGTTGACACGTTGCGACGACGGCAGTAGGTACACATAATCCTGGATAAAATTCTGTAATGGTGAATTACTTTCTGGTTAAAAAGGATATTACCAAAATTTTGTTTGCGGACCTGGAAGAAAAATATCTGAATATCTGAAAAATCTGTGAATATTGAATGGAGAAGAAATAGCAGAAATTTCGATAGCACGAGCAGCATTACGAATAGCTCAGTTGGTAGAGCGACGGCGGCTTCAAACAGTGGTCTCAGATTCGAATCCTGCACGAAAAAGCCATCCAATTTCACGTTTTACTATCCCTAACACTATTCACATACTTTCCATTGAAGTTCCACACGACGATAATTAAACGACACCTATTATTATGAAAGCATTGTTCCCCTAAACTATAAATTACTCTTAACTACCATACAAGTTATCCATGGACATTAATTGCAAACTGCGTGCAAACTCCATCATGGTTTGAGCGTCAGGAATAAACCGACGATGCATCACTCTGCCAGTGCATTAGACTAACTGTTAACGTCCTAAGCGATGGCTTGTAGGACTTGATGAAACGGGCTGTGAATGATCTTATAGATTGTAGACTTGTAGATTATTATCAATATCTCGACTAGATTACCCCGTTTTATGTGAGAAAGTAACGCTACATTTGGTATCCCTTACCTACGGTTACTGCAAACACACTGTTCAGCTGAAAGCACCAACTACACTTACTCTGTGGACAGTAGCTATAAGCTGCATTTAAATAAATTGACATACCTATTAAATATTTAAAATACATTTAAAAATAAATTAGCAGCGATCAACACCCAAGCTGATTCTGCTAGACAACACCATGTCGCCAAGCGTCCTCCAGTTTTAAAGGCATGTGATCTCCATCACATAACAATTAACTTAGATTTTACAAGATTGAAGCATTCACTTAAATTTTTTAACACTCTATCAAAGAAGCAAATCTAGAATAGATATTTTCTAGAACATTTTCATTGTTAGAATATTTGTGTAGGAGTTTGATATTTGTTAGAGTATATCATACTCAATTATTCTTTGTATTGCTGTCGTTTCTAAGAAATCTATTGATTTGTTTTACAATTTCAAGCAACGTATTCTTAGAACGAATTTCATATTTCAATGTTTGTCAGTATGACATGAATTTTCGTTAATGTTTTCACAAGGTATATTTTGTGTTGTGAGAATCAATACTATTACAGAATACTAAAATGTTACCTACGCTAAAATCAAATAACATTTAGACTTGATTGACAGTCACCAATACTACATTAAAGCTTTTAGTACTTTTATTTGGTTTTATTGTGAAAATGAATGTTTTGGTTATCGTTAGTAGATTGTTTGGAAAAGAAGATTTTGAGGCCTTCAATTAACGTTTTTTTGAATAATCAAAGACGTGATGTACACAGACTGTACACTTGGCTTTCTTTTTGCACTACGTAGTCAACGGCACAACAGTAGCAACTCCCATGCACCTAACTCAATAGTATCAAATAAATACGATTTTCCAATAAAACTGTGACGTGCCGAATTGAAAAATCCTCTGTGTAAAGGACAATAGGATTTCTATCTTATAGGTACATACTTTCAACTTACGTACGTATAGCTACTTCGAACATAATCACCCTTATGTTAAACTGAATCTGTTAAATTTTCTGTCTGCTTTGTTTAAAGAGGTTTCAAATTTTTAGGATTTTAATTTTTTATAGTTATTTCATCTCATATTACCTTACGCTATAATTTAATTTAGATTTGCTATACCTACTTTGATGTTTAAAACTCGATCCCGATCGCGACTGAGAGTGAAACGTCGCGAGATTTTGGGCCTCGTCCATCGAATGTTAAAGTTTATCTTAATAATACAGATTATACATACAGGCTGACTGGTGAGACAATTACAAAAAATGGTGCCTTAAAAGAATACGCACGAATTCTCCCCGCATTCACTGTCCAACGAATCAAACGTAGCTCCGCTCTGAATGAGAATCGAGCCTTATTGTATCGTTCGTCTGATCATTACGATCGCCGCACAATAAACAAATTTTAATTGACATTTATGTGGCGCTGATGCATAAAGTATTATTATTAAAGTTTCATTATTTCCCTACAATTAATTCAATTATTTAGTTTGTACACTAGCTGTCGTGAGCGACCTCGTTCACACACTTCATTTTTAGATTTTAGTATAAATATATACATTTATACTTGGTTTGAATTCATTGTTGTACCATAAAATTTCAATCTTCGTATGAAGTATTGTAAAATAAGAATTCAACAATGTATTCCTGAGAAAATTAATTAATTATTAAGTATTCTAATTAAAAAACCCAATTTCATGCGAATTAATTTTCTAAGTTCAATCCCACAAAGAACCATCTGACGCGACGTTTTCGAGCTTTACTTTGTGAAACTAATTTGATCTTTCAGACATAAAAACAATAACAGAAAAGTCATCGACCCGTTAATAGAAAGCGATGTTACAAGAATCAATTTCTATTAACCAAATCTAATTGCTAGACAATTTGTCACCCCAGATCGTTCCACGTGTTTGCCTAAAGTTAGTGAAACGTAGTCGACAAACTGGACGTTCGTCTTCCCCCTTCAAATTATACGCGCTTAATGTAATTTTATTAAGGTAATTTCTGTTATATACCTTCCCCTTTAATGTTCTTAATTTCAGTTTTTTCTTAAGGATTTATGAAGGTTGTAAAGGGTTTTGGGTCATTAAAGAGAAGGAAATGTAATTAAAGAAACTAAAAATATTTATAGAACCTTAATTTTATATTTACTTGAAAGGTTTGTTGGCTATCTGTTTTTTTTTAATATAATTACCAACAAAATTATTATTTTCTTTAAAAATATTTAAATATTCCAATAAAAAAAAATAGAAAGTTAAGAGTTTGAACAGACTCTGTTTGATAGAGGCATTTCCAACTGACGTCGTGTATTCTAATTCCGAAGTCAAAGAACTGTCACTCCATACATAATATCCCATTTTGCGGAAAATGATAGCGATAACCCCGTCCAGCATTTTAGAAAGCTTAAAACTTCGGCATTAAGCAATTTATTTAAACGAAATTTGCAACAGAACTATTTGCAGTTTTATCACAAATTGCTGACGTCATTTGGTTTACTAAAAGCATATACAATTGACTTCAAAAGGCTTGGCACACCATTTAACCGACCGAGTGACAAGGTAACAGAGTCTAAACTGATCATCTGATAATATACGAGGCGATTAAAAGCTCTTATAGAAACTTGGTGCGCGGCAAACTACCGCCATATTGATTTATACCTTCTATTCAACTTTATCTTGGATTTGAAACGCTTTGGTAACGAAGTAAAATCTATTTGAATAATGATTATGAATCTCGCTTAGCAAATAATTTAACTTTTACTCGAGGTTTGATGCGAAAATTACCGTTATATATAATATTTAGTGACGGAAGCTTAAACGTACTACTAACACATTAATTAATTGCTGTTTTGGCTCTTGTTACTTAAGCAAAGTTTATGTTACTCTGTCAAAGTTTAGATATTGCAAAACTGTTTATGAGCTAAAACTTTTGCTCTATCATATTCTGTTAGTATGCTTCGTCTTTTGAAGCATGGTTTGGCAAATACTTTAGCACGACCATCCAAACGAAAAGAAGAAGAAGCGTGGTGTGTTAAAAACCGTATTTTTAACTCGTTGACTGTCCCGACGATGGATAAAATGAAATACGTTACTCAAAGTGCAATAAATATCCCTCAACCAATCAGAGAGTGGACTTTGAATTTGTGAGATAAATACCTTTTAAATACAAAACTTGTTTCATTATTGCAAACATGCTTATGATTAATTGGACTGAACCATGAATAACTTTTTTGTTCTTCAACTTTTTGCTTGGATTTTGTTGGATTCTCATTTGCTTTTGGCTTGGGGTATCGTTCTGCTATTTATAAAAGTATTTTGTAAAAGAATTCAATTTGTCTTATCATTTCAATCAACTTTAAGAATTTTTAAGGATTCCGATTGGTTTTAATTAGTCCGATAAGCCACTTTCTACCGCTTATATGATAAGCTCAATCGAATAAAATATTATACATACTCGGTCCGTAAAATTCAATCCATCAAACTCTCGAAAAGCTCTGGCCTTTTATGACTACCTAATTCTTACAAAGATCGAGAAATGAATCACAATGGAAAAACTATTGTTATGTGCCGCTAGGAAGCAAATGATCGTTCCTAGGTTAAAAGTAAACTTACACGTATTAATGAAACTTTAATTATTCTATAGCAGTCTAGAATATTTGCGCTTTTCGTTTTAATCTAGACTCACAAAAATAAGACGAAGGTATCGCCGATAATTAGTTCGACAATTAGGTACATCTGCAGCCATTTCGTGCTAGGAATTCGTTGCGTCTCAAAAGACCGTCGAAACTAGCGCCAATGTAAACAAGACTTAATAAACATTCAGAGAAAATACGTTTTAGTTTAATGTTTGCAATATAAAAGAGTTTTGAAAAGAAAATGGGGAGACATAGCTACTTAAATGAAGAATACATACGCAAGAATGAATGTCTTTTTGCCTTTTGTCAATGGGTAACTTTTGCCTCTACATTGCAATTAACTTGTCAAACGAGCAAGAAAGATCTCGAGTTGTTCAATTTAAGTTACGAACTTCCTTTTACAATTTGTCACACAAAACCGTTCAGTTACACACTTTGTGGGGTGCTAGTAAATCCTCCAGTATAAAACGTGGCGTTCTGTAAAGTTTAAAACTCTTGGGGGTTGCGGACGCGAGTTGAGTACTAAAGTAGTAAGTTACGCCGTCTTACTGCAAAATAGCTTTACTTGACTGTGGATAACTGATACACGAAAAGCGACTTTCTGTTAGAAAATAAGTTGATTTCTCTTTGACCAATTAAATGATATCTAGTTAATAGAACTTTACTTTAAAACCTGAAAATTTTAATATATTTTCATCGTTTTAGACTTTTTATATTTGACTCCAATATCAGATTATTGAATCAGCAATCTATTGACTAAAAATAAAACGATTACCTACTTCATTGGCTTCTTCATTTTTAATATCTTTGACCCTGATAATCCCGGTATTAAATGAACAGATTTCCTTAAGGAGATTATCTATTATTATTTACTTAGATATCTTATTTAATTTGATTGTTGACATTGCTGAAGGATTACGTAATTACTGCTTTGTTTGTGTATGTTTGATTAGCTCATTAAACGCCAAGGCGCGACTGTTATTTACATGGACCTTCTCCCTCACGTTTCCGTTTATAGCTGTAGATAATTGTGTTATTGTATTTGTTTGTGACTCGCACGACTTTGTACATATACCTTAATTCCATTACTCACATTCGGAAGATATTTTTTATTTTACAAGAATTCTAAAGAAAGTTATCTTTTCTAAGACAGTTTATCGCTTAGCACTGCTCTGTAGGCTTTTTTTTTTTGTAAAACACGAGTAGGTACTCTTAAAATGAACTGCGTATTTTCCACAGAATAACAGTGGTTGAAATCTACATATATTGTTATGCTACTAAGCTTACTTACCCGGGCCGTACAACGACGGCCTTCATGCTTCAAATTTCAAAGTTAGTTCTACATTTTCGGCTATGCCTTTACCATGTGTAATACTGTTGTTGGTCAGGAAATGTTGATATTGTTATTACTTTCGAGTTTCGGGCAGAGTTGCTAATTAAGCATGTGGCAAGTTTGGTTTATAACTTTCTGGGACTAAAATATGTGGGAAACCTTGCCAGAAAAGTATTATTAGGTAACTGGAGGAATATAAGATAAGGTTTTAAGAATTTATTACAATGCTTAATTTCGCATTATAAAAGTACTTACCTGGCAGATATTCTTATTTGATGTATAAGTTTTTATGTTGCGTTTTGTCAGTGACAAACAGCCTTAGAACGGAATAGGTAGTCCGGAACACGAAGCAGACGGAATTTACAATCCCGGCTTAACAAAGACTCACATATATTCACATTTTACTAGCTACAACATTATCATTTTACGATTGAACTTCTGCGCGTTCAAATCTCTTTGTCTACCGAAATAGTTGTATTACGTAACTTAATTTTCATGTGAAATCGTTTAATGGAACAATCTGGACTAGTAGTAAGTAGTATAGTAACATTTGGTATGCCTACAAATAAATAAATTGTCCCACTGCTGTGTTGGGTGAAGGCCTTCTTATATAAATCGAGATGAGAGAATACACCACCACTCTGACCTTGTGCATGTTGATGGAGGCAGGTTTGTAGCCACCCACTGTTGTAATTTATAAGACCTCCAACATGGATTATCTAGTAGTCGAAGCCCACTGAACAGAAGTTAGACTCGTATAACAGCCGATCGGCCGCGAAAACAATGAATTTATATTGTTTATAATACCAGATCAAAGGGTTAACGTGCCTTCCGAATTCAGAGACGCTGTAAGCCTATGCTACGTACAAATATTAAAGCTTTGATGTTACCTCGTGAAATGTGTAATATGCCTTCTAACTCAGGTTCAAGGCTTTCGGGTTTTCGGGGAGAATTAGACCATCAAGTTTTGCAAATTAATTTGAGGAGTATTATTAGTAGGTTCTAAAATTAGGGGAAATCTTCCCGCTCGGGTTACCGTATGTTTTTGTTTATTTACATAATGTTTACGTCAGTATTGTTGTGTCCGAGTTTCATTCTTAGCAAAGAGGTATGGAACAGCGGAAATTTTGACAATTTACATGTCCCTTTAAAAATATGTTTGAGATAAACCAAACGGTGTGCTTTTCAAGTTTTTTTTAAAGAAAAGCTTTTTCGCTTGTTTGCATTTTTCCCAAAACCTTTAAATGTTCCTATTCAGTTTGACGATAAAATCTTTGAACATATCTTCAAAGAGAAAAATCTTCTAATGACGAAATAAGTCTCCACCAATATTTTATTTATAACATGACTGAAAAAGACGTTATCATCTTATATTACATATTATTATGTGTCTTTTTAATAAACAGGTTTAAACTAACAAAGCATAACGAAAATCGTATTAAATATTTTTGTTTTATTAAAACGATTTCTGATGGTAGATAGTACCTACGACATACACTGTAGTCTTTTTTGTCTAATTAGAACTTTCGCCCGATTAATATTTGAAGTTCGGCGTTGAATAGGTGTACCTCATATAAGAGAACTAAGTTATACTTAGCTTTCTAGGTACACCTGGTGATCATATTTTCGAATCCCCATAATAAAAACGAATCCGACAGTAATTCATCACAGAATTAAACTGCTGCTACAATAACCCATTTTAACTTTAGTTACACTCGTTAGGGAATACGAGGATAAAATTCTCTATAGGGAATTAAGAGCAATACTTCCTTTTGATGATACGTAAGCTGATCCGGATTTAAAACAAGTTGAATTAGACGCTCCATTTTATCTTATGTCAATTTGTTTTGCCTCATGTGACTGCTACTATAGTACCTACATGTCCTTCTAATACGTCATTTGAGGAATAAGAATTAAATTTCTTTTTACTGCTTTTTAATATTTTTTTTTGATATGGTAATACCAAATTCGAAATATAATTAGTAAATTCGAAATAAGTTCGTTAACGGCGACACTGACCACACAAAATGTCTAAATGTTAGCAGCATTTTGTATGCTGCCATAGCATAGGGTACTAAGATTACTTTCTATTCGGTCCTTCAAGCATTGTGATTCTACGGTCACCACGTATGATTGCAGCACATCCACGGTAGCCCTTGATTTCAGCTTTCAGGTGTCTTTATAATTCTAAAATATTATTTTCTAATTCTCTCTAGTGTTATGAAACACTCGGATATAAATTTGAATTACCAAAAACATCAATGGCTTTATGAACAAAATCGTCACAACATCACTAAAGCTGAATTGAGCCTTAAAATGTTAACACTTCAGCGAACATCTCGTATATAATGCAAAATAGTTTTTGCTCGACGATTGTGGAAGACAGTTGTAGATCTCTCAGGGCTGTGAGCATCAACAAAACGGTAGATTTATTCATAAGTGAACTGTGAAGCGCAAACTGAGCGTACGACGTGCACCATCTTACCGGACCTTTTGCATAATTGAACACTTTTCCTTCCACCGCGGTATCTTGTCGAGTCTTCTTTTACTTACCACAAAAATGAATAACGTTTTAGGGATGTCCGCTAAAGTTATGATGGATTACTACTGCTTTATATATCGTTAACTTTAATAACTTGTCTTGAAGGATCCCGACGGTAAAGATCCTATTGCTTTCGTATTTTATTAACTTTTGAATAATAATAATATTCTCCTGACCGATTTTCGGTCACAGCGGCCAATCTCAACGGAGACTAGCCAATTACGCAGGAGATATTATAGTGCACAAGTGTGTGCGCAAACACAGGTGCACTCTCTATTCCCTCACTCTCATAGTCCGATGGGACGGCCTTCCGACACGATCGGAGAGAGATCAGGCGCAGGGCCAACAGCTTTACGTGCTTTCCGAGGCACGGAGTAAGTGATAATTAATTTATAAAACGCACATAACTTACGAAAAGTCAGAGGTGCGCGCCTTGGGTTCGAACCCGAGACCACTGACTTACCAGTTAACGGTCACAACCACTAGGCTATCACGACTTTTGAATAACTATGTTAGATTCACAGAATATTTATCAGTGAAGCAAGTTACATAACCTACACATGAAGTTTGTAGACGAAACGTTTGCTTTTACTACATCAATGTAAGTTATGTATTTTGTAAAGGGCATCATTGATGTTGTGATGATTATAACTAGTTCGATATCGGACTTTGAAATGTCGGATTACAGCTAGCAATACTATGTTTTTTTAACCATGTAATTGAGATAACGTATTATTTTGAATTGTGTAGGTAGGTACGATTGTGTTGTGTATGATTGTGTAGGTACGATTTAACTGAAAATAGACATTATTTATTATTAGACAGAATAGTTTTAGACCACCATATTCCAGTTACCTACTTAATATAGGTCTTACCGATATTTGTACCACCAGGCTGGTTTAACAGTTTAGGTATATAAAACACGTTCCTCCCCTGTTGCTGTAACTTCGAGATGCTATAACAGCACCTCGTAGTTCTCACTTGCTTTCATCACTACCCAGACAAGATAACTACACTCAGCTATTTATTCACAAGGAAAGTGCGAAAGGGAGCCGTCGCCTTTGACACTGACACACCTTTTACATAATTAATCAAGTTTTTGTTCTTTCAATAGTAAGTTGTAGTTGGGGACAAAAACTTGCCTTTTGTCCAAAGAACATCACCTTAATGTTGCTGACTTGCTGTGTTCAATATTTATGAGTTAGAACTCAGTTGTTACAAATATTTGGAAGAATGGAACTATACTATTAATAAATAATGGATGTGATGTGATAAAAATGCTTGATGCTAAAGAAGGGGAGGCGAATTTCCTTGTCACCTGATGAAAGTTGTTGAGGGCAAGCTTACTCTTTATTTACATAGCATAATGTATCGACTTTATACTTGTTAGAGTTCATTTCTAACTGAATATAGCGATTCCCTTGAATGATTTAAATATTAAGAAAATGGAAACGATTTTGTTAAGTTTTTTCAGTTCTAAGTTCCGGTTTTAAGTTCAGCGTAATGGTAGGAAATGTAGGACCTAAATATTGGTTTATTCAAAATCAATCAAAGTGCTTTATGCAGGGTTGAAAATAATAGGCTTAAAGCGCGTAGGGGTTTTATTTAAAGTCCATAAAAAATAAAGTTCTGCCATTCGGTAACCTCTATTGTTTGATTACTTTAATATATTCAGTATTATAATTAGAATTTTAACGAATAAATCTTCCTATCCTAGTGTAGCTCCTACAACATCACGAATAACAAGGGCACAGTTAATTATGACTTCATATCGCCCGTAGCTAAAATGTTTGCTCTGTACACAAGCTAGCTGTTTACCTCGCTGCAATATCATTATACTCTCAAACATTATGTTAGTTTTTAAATTAAAATTACCATATCAGGGGTTGGTAGCCGTTGGGTTTGTTTGTGTTCCCTACTTGTTTACTCTTGATTGCACTTTGCATGAAGTTTAGAGTATAATGGAATGGAGGTTTAGAGAATAATGTTGTTCCTTTTGGAGTGTTTTGTTTAGGTTCCTATTACAGGACCGAACGGTGTATAAGGCGGTAATGCTTACTAAGAAAATGTGAAAGATAATCGTGATCGTAACTTTTTGTCGTTTTTTAGTATTAGTTTTTTATTTTTATATATTTCAAGTACTTAGTTTTATTTTAACATATTCAAAATTATTCTATAGTATATTTATAAATATCTATTATTTTTCTAGCAGGTATCTATCTACTAGGTTAGTTTAGTATCGTATTTTATTTTGTACATCAGAATCTATATCATATAAAAAGAACGAGCTTTTTTAAAATACCCAAATTAAAGTCGATCTTAAACAATAATGTAAAAAAGCAGTGTTACATTATTATTAGCGCTGATAACCTCCAAAATTTGTGTGAAAATGGTGTAAAATATTGGATGTTACTTTTAGAAGTCCCATCATCGCTGAAATGAAAGAGAAATATGAATCGCGTGAGCTGCTTATGTATATGATGTATGTATATCTGTCGGCTGCAGCTGTTAGTTTTGCAAGCTTAAGCACGCTTGAATGGATCTATGTCATTCACAGCACTTCTGCGATATTAAAAACGATAATACATTTCCGGGGAATTCAAAGAACTCAGAAAACCGCTGCGTACATACCTACTGTAAAATAAACAATTTTTTTGTCCCATAATAATATTATCCCATGATTTCTCTTATTATTTTGGGGATTCGTTTTTTTAATATAATATTTTATAGGTTAAAAAAATGACGTAGTAAATAGAACTCATTTAAGCTAAAGAAAACGATCTAAAGGAATTAAGTACGTAACAGGTGTTCGGGAGATTGCCTCCGCCGCAATTTCCCTGTTTTCCCGCGGATTTCCTGTTCTATAGAAATGGTGCTCACGGCTGGGCCAATTAATTAGCATAAATTATTGCCGAACAGCGAAGCAACATTATATAAAAAACGTACTTACATACTCGTACACTACGTAGTCGCGCACCTATTCTAAGTTTGATTTGATTTAACACAACTCGCTCCGATGAAGATTTAAGTAGAAGATGTAAGATAAAGTAAGTTGCTGTCATTACGATTTATTTAAATTAATTTTATTTCTGCCTGTAGGCAGTTTTCATTACCTCCTTAATTTATATTTATTACGTACGTTACTTATTTAATATTCTGCTAAATCAAAATCTACAATCTATCCACAGTTTACTGCAGAAAATATGAGTCCCATCTAAGTATGTTTAATTGTTTATGTATTCATTACTAAGTCCGCACATTAAACACCTTCGACGTGTCATCGGCGCGAATTTCATTCTGTGATGTTCATTAAAATAGCTAAAATTGTTCACGATCTCTGCCCGGAAAAAAATAAATTGTACCCGACAGTGTACGTGACAGATTTGGGGGATGATGAACGTTGCCACAACGGAAAGGGCGTAAACCAAAGTTCCCCTTATTTTTGATGCGAGCTTCGTATTGATGAAAAGCTTACCGTTCCGATATTATCTAACGCTTAATCGTTTCGAAAGGTTCATGGTCAAGCCTGATGCAGGATTAGAGTTTAAGTTTATTTTTCATCAATGTTTAGAAGCAAAGTCTGGACCATATTAACCCAGCTTGCATGTACAACGACCTTAGAATAAAATTTCTGACTGCTACTGCAGTGAAGGATACTTCAAGGTCATGCCTTGCCTTAGCCGTGTCTACTAATTCATTCTTTTGGAGCAACTGAAAAAGCAGCGGCAAAAGGAAAAATCAAAAATTTAGCATTCATATTTATTCCGTATACGAATTCATGGAGTACAAATCCAGATTGCTGAAGCGATTCTAGCACCTCAGTAGCAACAAACAAACACGAGAATGTTTTATTCGTAAATAAACAGTGCGAGTGTGTGCCTCAGAGCGATTCTCCCGCATTTATAGCTTCATTTAAAGGGGTTTAAAGCAGATAAGTGCTTTTAGCGAGGCCCTTATTAGGACTTGTATACACAGGACAACTGCACACAAGGGGAGAAGAGACGACAGACAGCTGTTTGTTTTTGTCCGAGTATCTTGTATGTGTGGGTTTATTGTTGTTCTTGGTTAGTGCTTTTTCTTTGCAATGCATTTGGCGTGAGCCAATCAACTCGGGCTATGTGGTTTTCATTTCAATAGTGTGTTTTCGATTTTGTTTTGAACAGAGAAATGGAACATCCAATTTTTTAAACTATCTCGTTCACTGAAAACTTCAATTCGACAAACATTCGGCAAATACTGTTGCAACTCATAATGGACACAATGGAATTTTGACATTACGCGATTTGTGATTTAATATAAGTAATTAAATAATCAAATAATAATCTGCTGTAAGTAGGTACTGCATTTTGCCGAGATGTATAAAATGTATGGAACGGCTAATTTTTTTCGCGATCCGAGTTGGTTCTAAATTAAAAGTTGTTCATAATGGTGAGTGCAGTGACCCCTTTTCAGGTTTTCAGTTTTTATTTTGCAGAAAAAAAATTGCCCCTCTATGAAAGCGTAGAACTTCGGCTTAAGATTGATTTTAATTATGGTTTTGTAAGTCGTGCTATTTTTAAATCTATGATATTCTTATATAAACAAATTTAAACCTATGATATACTTATACCTACATATAAATATTTTTAACAGTAGGCAGACAGTAACTACCCTATTGTTGTATAGTGTAAGCCTTTGAGAAAATGCAGATTCATATTAACCAAACACATTTACAGCTAAAAACAAGTCATTATGTAAATCAGAAGGGTACAGTCCCCACATTGTATAACCATGATAACGTAAGCGAAGGATTGCGTGCTACTCAGGCGATTCCTGAGACCTTGGACGCACGAATACCTTCGATATGAATTGTACTATGCGACAAAAAAGTTTTTGGTGTATGAAACGTTTTATTTAAAAATATATTAATACTTCGTAAGGTACTTCTTTGATATTAGTTCTAAATGAATGTGGGGTGTGATGACAAATGGAAAAACATCAGGTTCAGGTCATATGGCCAGTTAATATTACAACCCACTGACAAGAGAAAATATTGATAAAATACCCTAAACGCACCTTTAGGTTAGGGTTGATACAAAATGTCTACCTCTTCCTTGTTCTTTAGAAGCCGTCATCTGAAAATTTAGTCCTTTTCTATTTGTATCACCCCACATACAATTCATCCACCTTTTCTCCATAAAAATTTATGAATATCACTACTCTAACATGTGATTCATCCCTCCTCATCATATCTGTTGTAAAAGGACCACGCTTACTTCAAACCAAGATGATTTAAAAAAGAAAAAACCCATACCAACACTAGCTTAGCTTCTTATATAATTTACAAAGAACCGTAATCTCGTATTGATCGCTGTGTGTAGGTATTTCATTAAGTCTAACTAGACTTCGAGATCGTCTAGACAAGAATACAGACTACTTACGGTATTACTGCTAGAGTAGGTACTTGTTTCTATAAGCTTATTTATTCTGTAAAATATTAACGATGCAAGATGGCTATTATTTATTTATAGTAAGTATTGAAGTACCTACTCAAGACTGAAATAGACTGCGCTTTCTGAGAACGAGAGTTTAAGAGAGAGTTACATAAAATTCTCAAAGGAAAACCTATGTGTTTTCAGGTAACAAAATCCTTAAAGGAAAACGTATGTATTTTCAAATAACTCTTAGTGCTTTACAGACATAAGTAAACTTTAAAGACTTAATGTATGAAAAATGCTGTAGAGATATTATCAACAGTAATTACTAAGTGCGATGATTCTCTATTGAAAATGGAGGATCCTCCAACCAGATGGGTGTGCGGCTTGGCGAGCTTTCGTAGAAGTTTTATAATACTATCGTAATAATTCCAGAAATAGGATCCGCTTTGTTATTTTTCTAAGAAGTAAACAAAACAGAGATAGGTACAGCTCGACAGAAAAATACAAAAGCTGTTAAGATTTAAATTCCAATAATTTGAACTGAATTGAGGATTAGATTACTTATCTCAAAAAGATAGTTATTTGTGCAATAATACCTAGACAGATATTCTATACTCCAGTATTACTATTAAATAATAATGGGCACATAACTCCCGAGTCTCTGCACTGGGCAATCAAGCTGATGACCGCAGGCAGTTCGACCAACACAACGAAACAATATTACCAATGCATTTCCGCGTAATTTCCGTTGAACCAAACCGCTAACAGGCAATGTTGCCGTAGCCGCATGTAGCCCAATAGTGTAGCCACACTTGTAACCAGTGTTATATTGATGTCGAACATGCGTCCTTGTGTCCCCATATATCAAGAAGCTGACCGCAGGATCAACCGCACAATATCCGCGGTCGGTTGGATCGCACCGTGTGTTTCCTGGCACAAACCAATGTTTACACTTTCTACTAGGTAGGTAGGTATAAGTATACATACACTTGTAAATCAAACTTTTCCATGCGCTGTTGCGCAAATGAAATGTTCACCTATGTTCTTTGGTGTACTGACTGTTTATTTAAGATTTTAGGAAGGGAGTTTGTAATTCATTTTAGATTCTTAATCAATGCGTCGTATATTATAACCATCAGATCATCTGTCATTACATCTATATTATTATTATTACATCTATATACTTGCAATAATTTCATCTAAATTTTACACATGCTCGTGTAGTGCAGTTGATGCTAAGGGGCATTGCTATTCATTGAAACAAATACACAATTCATGTTTTAGAAATAAAGCAAGATTTAACACATAATGTTTTTTGTTCTACTGCAGTCCCTCACTAAGTTTTTCTCATGTACCTTTCGTGGATGCAGTTATACAAAAGATCATTTCACAATGCACAAACATCTAAACCTGAATAATTATCTTTTGATTAAATAATTTTTCATGCAGGAATCGAAAACGCGACACTAACTTTAAAAAATTGTGTCTTTTTTCTCTTAAAAATGTAACTGTAGGTACAGGCTCTGCCTTTATCCCTTAATCTGTTCCAAAAGAAAAACAACGAAGCAATAAAAACATTTTGCCGTGAACATGAAAATCCGTCTTGACATAGATCGAGCTCGTCAATGTAACCACATCCGAGTTTACCCTTCGCAATTTAATATCACAACAGATGGTCACGACACGACGACGCGATCCTCAAACAATATGACGGCAGTCGAGCTTCTTAATTACATGACGTATTAATAAATCACTATCTAGCGAGGGATCGATGTGATTTCATCAAACGATTATGTAGTTTCGGATCATATTTAATTGTTTAATAACGTCCGACAATTTAAGGAAATTGAAATTTAAGTAACTAAATTTGTATGTACAGAACTGACTTCCACGACACCGTCGCAAATGTTCATAGCTGTTTACCATCAGATGACCCGCATACTCGTATGCCAACTTTTATTAAATTTTAGACACCCCTTTTGTTGAGATCTCCACAAATAAGGCGACACAAATAAATAACTACATAAAAATAGATTTCATGTAGTTATTTATTTGATAAAAACATCTAGGTGTATCATTTCGACTATGTTTACATTTTTCCAGAAAGAGGCTGATAGTGGAATCGTTTTAGATACCTTTTACGGATTCTGCAATTCTAGTAGTGTAGTCTAAAAGTTAACACACTAAAGTTCGCGTATAAACGCCTGTCTGAGTACGGTCAATAGGAACTGACTTCGAAGATCACTAGGCGAAATTACTTGGAGGTCTCTGCGACCTTCATCCCGTGTTTCAGGGTTCGTATTGATTTTATATCTACGTTTTTATTATAACTTAGAAACCGAGGCAGACACCTCTAGCTTTTCGGATTTATGTGCTTATTAGAAATTAATTATCACTTCTTAAAACGGTGGAGGAAAACATCGCGAGGAAATCAGCACACCTGAGAAATTTTTCAACGGTGTGTGTGTAAAGCCATGTCAGAGGCCTACTGGCGGCTTAAACTCTAACACCCAACCACACGATAAAAAATGGCATTAAAAAACCGGATTGTTTTGTCTTTTCGATACCAATGTCAAATGCAACTTGACTTAATGGCAAGCGACATCGCGGCAGATCCAGATGGATCTCCGTTTGCGGCGGGATAAGCTTGACTAATTTAATAAAGGCTGGTCCTCAGCAGCTCAACAAAGACAGAGGTGGAAGGAGAGTAGGAAAGCATTTGCCCTGCAGTAGCAAATTATGAGCTTGTAATAATAACTTATCGTTCAGTTTTAAGGAGATTTCGTACTAATTACTACAGATATAAAATATTAATTCAATATCAAACTACAACCTTTCTAAAGTGCTACAATGTTACATGTAAACCTGCAGAAACATTTATAAATACAAAAAACACAGTTCACATTTTAATAGTGTTATTTAACAAAAAAAAACTGGAATACATACCTAGTCAACACCCAACCACTCAACAGAGACCTAATCATAAAAGTGAACAGTGGCAAATATTAAAATTTCTCGAGCAACCAGTAAGGGCTAACTCCGCCTGCGTCCGCCGCACAATTGCAGAGAATTAAAATGGTGTTTGGTACAAGTAACGAGTGCGAAGCGATTATGGTAGCCGAAGTTTTTATAAAATTACAATAATAATTTAAGATGGAAAGAATTCTGTTGGTCTTTTGCCAAATATTATCACGGTGGAAGCAGAATTAATGACTAATATTAATAGTGAATGAAGGACTTGCTGCTAGCCAGGTTAATTCGCAAGGCAATATTTTGCACACGTTACATAATAGTTAAGTAGTCAAATTAGGCACATTTAACTTTCTTTTAGATTATAAAAACAAACTCATACTGGGTATCTGGATTATAACTGGAATATCAAGTTCCAGAAGATACTACCCACGTGGTAACAATCCGAAGATAACCGTTATTAAAATAAAAATGATGTCTCTTCTTGCAAATGTCCTTTCCTTAGCATGGTTCTTTAAGTACAGTTGATTATTACGGTAAAGTTATCGGTGACCAATCGCAATTAACAGCTATTGTTTACGTTTTTCACAACACTAACTAAAAGCAAAATGGTTTTTTTAATACCTACAAACGCTTGCCGTTTATTTCTGATCCACAACTAAAGCCATTATTAAGCCATTTAGCTATAATCTCTATTGTTTTAAAGTTTAGTTGTTTCAATTTTATGCACCAGTACCTAGTCTGAAATAATAAAATTAAGAATGTTGTAGTTCGGGTTTGACATTTTTCGATTACATGTACATATTTACGTACCTGGGAAAAGGGCAGGGAGATGATGATTTACGTACGTCAAGTAAGATGCCGGTTCAGTTTGTTGGGTCCTTCTAAATGGACAAACAGAGACCTGTTTGGTCTTTGAAGACAAATATAATTTATACCCACGACTGCAATGTGATCCAGGACCTTATGTTTAGTGGCTTAAGCAAGCGATTATTATACTTTTGGGACTTAAAAAACTTAAAATTTGTGGATTGTCCAAAATGCGCGTGGCTTTCCCTTTTGATTGATGATTTTAGCATATCTCATCCTCATATTCAATATGTATAATAATCCTTTAATCTCCAGAATACAAAACTCTTAATTAAATCCTTGTATTAAACTTTGGCATTTCAGAACTGAAGTTAAATTGAATAACCTAAGTGTACCGTTTCATAATTTTGGCTTAGTATAATAAAAAATATGATTACCTACACAAACTTTCTTACAAAGAGACGAAGGCATAATTGGAATTTGAATCCATGTTAGAAAATGTGGTTATCCCAGCTAATCTGTATTCAACCGCATCTTATATAAGGTTAATAGAAAGTCGTTTCCCACTGTGTACATAGGTAACCCAATCCTGAATCGGCTTTCTAAATAAACAACCAGCCCCGGGTTAAACACCACATCGACCTGAATTGTTTTCGGCCCGCTGCCCATATCGAATAGTAGCGAAAGTAATTATATTATTAGTCACTCCTACAGTATTAATAAAATCGTGATAAGTTTATTAATGTTATACGTTTTAATAAAGCGGTGCTGAGTGGCGTGGAGCTTTGGGTATGCGATTAGAATGTGGTGTGGGTTTCTCCTTGATAGGTGGACTGTGACGGCCAAGCCATGGGGTGTTATACATAATAAACTCGAAATTGTGTTGGGAAGTATTAGGTCTGTAATTTGATGCCATATAACAAATATGACACAACATAAAACATAACACCACGCTCGTATACTCTGCAAGATTATCAGAAGATTATTAGAGATCTTATGCAATTACGTGCAATTATATAATTTCACAATACACTCTGATACAAATATTTGTTGGTTACAGAAATAATTATAATATTGTCCCTTATGGCAAATTTGACAACACGACGTAAATAGTTACGCTAATCGTGTTGTGAAAAGCCCAAGTGTTTGAAATTTAGATTAGAAGTACACTATCATACAGTTGACACGTACTTCTTAATTCCCAAATTTAAATTGGGCCCAACATCGACATTGTAACTTACAGGACCGATTTCAAACATTGGAAGTAAAGTAGCTGTGCTGATTAAGCTGAATTACCTGAAGTTGATTCCATCAATGATGTCAATAATAGTAATTTAGTTTCCTTTGAGCTGATTGATCTTCTCGTTTTTCTGACCAATCGGCACTTACCTGTGAGTCAGTCGTTTAATATCGAAGCGGCACAGTCAACGACTTCGGTTGAAGTAGATACCACATGCTTATAACAAAAGAGCTCAATATTGCTGATTAATATCGCCGGGGAACGTATCGTTTTGTTACAACGAAATTGATTTCTGTCACACGCTGTGATAGCAACCATCCAATAAAATACGCAAGTCATACAAAAACTTACATTATACCTACTGTAAAACTTATACATGTTATATTGAATTTCGTCAACATTTCGTCATAAAGTTGAACGATACAAAATTATCTAATCGTATGAATGTTTCCAACTAAATATTGGTATTAAATGCCTTTAAAATCTCAACCTAAAAATACCAAAACTAAAATTCTTTAAGGGAAGTGTCGCATTGTAGTTCCCGTAGCGCAAACTTGAAGCACAAAGCGCTGAATTTTCCGCTTACCACACACTTCACGCTTTCAATATAGCGTTGGATTTGCTTCATCTCTTGCTGAACGGTGCCGGTTTGAAGAAAATTGGGGCAAACTTTATTGATAAATATTTATCTTTATATTTATATTTATCCATATGGATGATAGTCTTATTTTTTTTATTCTGTATTTACATACGACAAGAGGTACTTAAATAAAAAAATATTTTGTAGCCTAATATCAAAAAAATATTCTAAACATTTTCCTTATGCAAAAATACATCCTCGTTAAAGCTTAAAAAAGCTCTTATTTTTTTGAGATAGTTAACTCTCAACGAATTGTCACGACGACATTTTTTGAAACTGAATAAATATCTATGCCGTCGTCGGTCATGGAATCAACATTCAGTTAGGTAAATATTTTGTTATTAAGAAAAAAAAACGCTAATTAAATATTTTTTAAGATTCGTCCCTAATTCTGTTCTTTACCAAGTTCATAGCATGTTTACGAACGAATCTTTCCGTGCAAAGTTGGTCAAACTTGGCTGGAATTAGGAAAATGGCTGCCGAAACCAAATAATTTATTCAACTCATTGTTTGTTTTCGAATTGATTTTATTATATTAATATTAATTATTTTGTTTCAGGTATAAGGAGGATACAATTATGAGGAAAGGTAAGAATTCGTTCCATGTTTAATTTGGATATATTTCTAATTGATTTTTTGTTTTGGAGTAAACAGCAAATGTAGCCGGAATACTTAAAATGAAAAAAAAATAGTTTAAATCATCAAAAAGATATGACAGCCTTTTTCGTATCTGTATACAATATCCATCTAACACCATATAATAGTCAGTAGTTCAGAACCAAACCTCAGGAAAAATCGTCTTTTTTTGTTAAAAATTAATAAATACCCAAAAGATTAAAAAAACATACACAAGATAAAATTTAATTGACTATTGAGGTATTTCAATACCTAAACAAATCTAACATACAAAATATGACCAACTGGCTATGCCATATCTATACTATAAATATCTATGTAGTAAATTAATAACATACGTCAGTCAAGTGAAACGTCAAGTGTTTTTTTTACATTAATAAATACGTTAGGTATAGGCAAAGGAATCACCATTCAGCCTTTTAAAATAACGTTCCGTATTCATTCCATGTCACAATATATCCTCATATATCCTCATCTTATTTTATTCATTTGAAATTGTTTTTCTTTAGTTTACCACCGAAATCTCCGAGATATGTGTTTGTACTTTATTAAATTTATATAAATAATAAAACACTATTAATTATGAAGACTATGAGATACACATGTAATTATTTTTAAATCAATCGTTAATACGTTAATACGATTCGGACCAAAGTGTGAATGAGATAGCGCTATTCAGCTCATATAGCTTTGTTTCTTTTCTACTTAAAGCAGGAATAAGACAATACTTAGGAACCATTCGATCTTGCGCAGCACTATGCAGGATTAAAACAATACTGCTTAAAATAGTTCATGGTACGAATAAGAGTAATGTTATTATAAGCTTGAAACAAAACGTTCTTGAAATAAGATTGTTTCTTAAAAGGTTGTGGTAAGCCCCCTGGATAATTCATTAGTAACTTGTTTCATTATTTCTCTCTCTCTCTCTTTCAAGTAACACGGCTGATTCTAATGATACGTGATACGTACTACTAGTAGATAGACATTTTGAGTAGCTTATTATTATATATAGGTATTATATAGTAGATAGACATTTTGAGTTGCTTATCTGTATCTTCCTCGAAGAAAGGCTGAAACAGGCGATTTGACTTAAAACTATACATATTGCTCTATTTCAGCAACAGCATTGTAACACGTTCATCGATTTTAATATAAAAGTTACACATAAAAACTGACTTAGTTACTCCAAATGGGGCCTTAGAAATTTTTCAGCTATAACAACAATTTTACTTAACTAATGAGGCTAAACATTAGCATTTACACGTTCCCTTATAGTCACGGAACATTCGATGCCGTGAAACGGTAATATAATACCGGTAATTTGAATACCGGTATTCATCCGCCCAGTACATTTTTAATGGGCAGCAGTGTATATTGTTTGATATACTACACCGTACGATGTAAAATATAAATTACATAATCACTTCTGTTTGTTTTCGTTTAAATATTCGAAATGGGAAACGGTGTTTTCTTTTTGAATGAATTATGCCATAGGTAGGTGTATTTGGCCTCCCTTTTTTTTATGACATCGCAACATGCAATCAATGTTTTATATCTTAAAGGCTTAGAACAATTATAGTTGCTATATATAAACTTTTAGGTCGCATGTAGCAAGATGAAACTTACTTTGCGATTGCTATGTATACTGATAAGTGCTTAATTGGGTCCTATTGGGTAAATGAGGTCCTATCATCTTTAGGTTTTTGCAAATTTAATCAATCTGATTAGGATACTTTTTAGTCTGGTCAGACCTTCACGCGGCCGAAGCTGCAGGCAAAAGCAAGTAGGCCCTAAATCCAAATTCAATTATGGTATTAAGAATTTTCTGTAGTACAAATTTTGGCCAAGACTTCTCATCCATGAGAAAACTCTATCTTCAACAGCTAAGTTGATAACATATTTAAAACCCATTAACGCAAACACTGCCCTCTGGGACGGTTGAATGTAGAAGAGAATTTTGATAGCACTAGCAGAATTACGAATAGTTTAGTTAGCAGTGTAGCTAATTGCTTTAACCAGAGGATCGCAGGTTCAAACTTTTGCTCGTGATCAAACTTTTCTTTCTACAAAAAAATTAACCTAGAAGGTCATAGAACCTTAATTGTCCTTACCTCAACCTAAAGTAAAAATATTGTTCCAAAACGTGTTGTGCTAAAACAAAAAAAAAGTTTCGTTTAAAAATATTCTTCTTGCACAAAACTTCTACCTCTTCGTGTTTCTTGAGTAATTATAATTTCGTAAACGTCCCTTAGAAGGGTTCCCTTGTTCGAAGCGTGTTAACAACCAGAAAACTGCGCAACAAACTTGTTTGGGAAGGGTTAGCGCTTTTCCTTTTATCGAGAAATGTACGAGTTTACGCGCAAGAACTTATCTGTAATAAAGCGAAGACTGAAATATCTTGAGAATATCTGATCTTTCTAGTTACTTATTTATTTCTTATTGTATGGTTGACAAGCAAAATTTAGAGCCTTGGTTGGTGGTTACAGCTTTTTGTGGTTTCAGCACGATTAGACCGGGATATGACCAGGGTTTACACAAGAACGTTGTTTTCCTCGGGGATAGTTTTTTTTTCGGGATGAAAAGTACTCTATGTCCATTTCTGTGCACCTGACAACCATACCATTGTTATAACAACAACAACTTATAAACAACATGAAAGCAACAATAAATCAATATGAATATGACAAGTGACAACGTATACGTAAAATTTCCGGATGATCGGTTTAAAGGTTTAGGCGTGATAAGGTAACAAACAAATAAACTTTCGCATTTATAATATTAGGATTAGGATATAATAAATGTAAAAAATAATAATCATACAATTTCTTATACTTAGCACAATTTATTCAGTTTCTATTTCTTTATTTTCAAGACAAAACATCGTGAACTACATGTTACAATGTTGTCAAGTCGGTTTTCCAACGAAGCCTGCTATTGTAACCACACGTCGTAAAACCACAGACAGGGGTAGCTGAAAACGAGTTTACTTGTTCTTTGTGCAAGGAAATTGTACAGCACAGAGCAGCAAATGAGATTTTACTAAAATGTTTCGAAGATACATTTTCAAAAAGCCATGTTACAGGAGTCAGAAAAGTTAGCTAGTAGAGCATAGTCGTATGCTTAATCATACTCTCCATATGGATATGTTGGGGAGAATAGCTTTTAATTATCAAAAATAACCTTTTAAAAAAGATAACATTCTAAATGATAGATGAGATTAGGTAATTGGCAACCAAAGTGTATCATGTGGACTTTTTTAATATTATTAGGTCTATGTTACTACTAGGTTTATCTCCTGTTGCTTTATTAGCAAAGACCCCACTATACCTTGTTACAGATTTATGAAATAGCGGTCTGTACTTGTGGGTATTACTGTGAAAGATTAATTACTTCTAAAGTATTGAATTCTCAAATAAAAGAACAGTGGCCAATGATTTTATAATGTTATCACGTTTGTCCCTACTTTGGTGTCACAAATATTTTCTACAATAAAAAGATATAAAAACCTGGCCCTACAACATTGCATAATATTTTTACCAATATTCATGTATCATAAAGTTCTTATAGTCTAATAAAAATTTCCTTCTATAGAACATTATATTTTATTCATCGACAGACGTGTCACTTTTCAGGTAGACCCTCTCGTTAGTGAATATATTATTCCCTTTACTTAAATATATACTATAGAACAAAAATATTATACTGCATATTTAAACTTTACGATGATATTCGGCTTCAGATTAAATTATGAAGTCGGGATAGTCTAGTCACTAGACTATCACAACGGTCATCGACCGTTGACTGTAGTTTAAATAAATATAAATTAATTATAACTTACTCCGTGCCTCGGAAAACACGTTAAGCTGTTATTAGCTCTGCGCCTGATCTCTCTCCGGTCGTGTCGGATTGCGGTCCCATCGGACTATAAGAGTGACGGAATACAGATAGCTCAACTGATAGAGCAGCTGATGGATTTAACCAGTAGGTTCAAATCGATCAGTAATCGAATTTTCCTTCTATAAAAATCTAAACTTCATAGCGTTATACTTTTCACGTAGATAACCTTTTTATCCAACTTATTGAAGAGGCATTTGAGAACACAAAGGGTCTATCGAGCTAGCTCTTTCATAGCCATTGACCTTTTGGTTTACGACTTTTAAATGTCGACTCCTTGGGCTCACGACCTCGATATTTTGTTAATAAATTAGGTCCTTACCTCACTGGTCACAAACCCTATTTATTTTTTCAATGCGCTGGGAAAGAGTTCCATTGATAGAGATTGATTGATTGAGTGCGTGGCTTGGAATTTTACAGCTTTATGTATATTGTAAACGTTATGTAAAAAAATTAGTTTTTCGTATAGAGGGCGAATGTTGTTACTACTAAAAGTTCCTACTACTAACAATTTTTTGTATTCCTTACCGAACGGCAGCCCTACTAATAAGACTATGACTTAAGTTCCAATATCCGTCTGTCCCAGCGCTATATCTTTTGAACCGGATAGACAGTTATAGGTAGACATTATTTAGAAAAAAATATCGTAATTTTAACTAAAGCGTGTAGGACTCGGTAGTTTAGTTGGTAAAGCGATGACACAGTCCGCCACGTACCGCGGGTTCAAGACGTCAGTTGTTTTTCGAGATTCATATTAAATAATTTCACAATACAAAAATAAATAATAATAAAATAAATTTTCATAATTCGTAAGCAAAACATGTGCATACACATGTAAAAAACATACTAAAATATAGGTAGACACTTAAATTTTCACAAATATTGTCAATTGAACGATTTTCGTACAAACAAGGATTATAGAAGAATAGTCATTATTAACTTAATACGAGTCAAATCAATGTTTTGCAAAAAATACACTACTTACTTACTACTCTTCTCTACTTCCAAATACTGAGGAAAACACGCTGAATATTAATTTAATTACATCGCTTTCCTTGTTTGAAAATGAATAAGCTTAGTAGAAAATTATTGTCTATTTAATAAAAAAAAAACAAAATATTAAAAACCACGCGACCCTTAATATGAAATTATAATTCTGTAGTGACTTACGGTCGGCGTAATGAGGTTTAGTATAATATGACTTATTAGTCCAGCGTTATTTGTAACTTTCAAATTAATAGTTTGTTTTATACTCTACTCTGGTAAGTGATTTATGGCTAATTTTGCTGCACAAGAGTTTTGCAATCTACTATCTGTTCATTTACTTTCGTTCGTTGCCGATTGTACTAGTTCTTAGACTGTAATTTACATGCCTTAAAATGTTGCCTCACGGCAATATTCTTCTTAGATCTTATAGCCTGGTTCTTCCTTTTCACTTGTTACACTAAGCAAATAACTGCTTTTGTTAGGTACAACATAGAATATTTTGGGATAGAAAGGTAGACATTTTGTCTGAATCCACAAAAAGCTCAAGATCCTTTGATTTAAAGAGGGTATTCTATGACCTTTTTCCATATGAAACAGCACGTTCGCGGTCCACCAATTTATGTCTGTTTCGATACGTGACCCAACTCTAGTTGAACAGACATTTCCGATGGAAATGTGACGGCCGACGTTTAATATTACGTGAATTCTGTGTCAATACTTAAGTAGGACGAGAAATGCATAATGTGTTCCTAAGAGTTACTCACTTTTCAACGAACTATTTTCCAAATTTTTGGTTTGGATGAGCAAATTCATTTAACAATTGAAAATACTCGAATTAAATACATATCCCGAGGTCATGACTCCAATTTTCATCTGCGGGGGAATTTCCTTTGACTCGGTTGACTTCTATTATATTCAATTTTTGTTTCCTCGTGACAGTTGAATGAGCGCCACTTGAGGGCCTCACGCCTATTCTATGAATGAGGTTTTAATTACCGCCTGGACTCGAGGGTCCTATTCTTCGCGAAATTCATTAAATATAAGTCGGGCCCGTGAGAGACTTGCTAATTGGCAAACTGTACTGACGTCTGGCCAAAAGGCATGTCACTCGGGCCACTCTCTCATCAATTAGAAGGTATTACACAAAATTATATCTTCTCTACGACAATTTAAGTTTAAATTTTGATTGTATTGGGTACTCGAAAGGTTCTCTTTTAAATTACGATGAAAGGGTTTGGGTTTTCCCAAATGTAAATTAGATTGATTCAATTTGCTTTGAACAGCAAGATTTCGTTTTCTTTTTTATGTTTTTTTTTTATCAATTTAGTAATTGTAAGTGCGTTATGATAATAAGTTAATAGACTCAAATTTCGGTGACACTTGCACTTTTTTAGTACAAGCTTGAAATTATTTTAAGTATTAGCATTTGAGCAAGCACTTGAGTATTAATTTTAATTACTTAATTATATTTAAAACATAATTAATTATATTATTATTTTCTTATTAATCAAACCAATTATACAACCTGATTTTTTAGACACTAGCCAAATTTTAGGAGGTAATAAAGTTCATGAAACTGAACAACTTTCCCCAGGGAACATAGGTCGAAATATGAAAAAGCAAAAATAGACTTTTCATACAAATGTGTGTCACGTGACCAGACACTATATACGTATGAAAACTCAATTTTTGATTAAAGTAGGACTTATTGTTTACAAATATTTGATTTCTTCAAAACATTAATTTCGCATGTTTTATGCAAAATACGTTCTACATTTTCCGTCATGGATTATAGCAGCATATCCATAGCAGCAAACTGTTTGATTTTATAATTTCTCCAAACAAACTGAAGTAGGTTGGCGTCAGATAGTGATTTTCCATTTAAGTAAATAATAGGTACCTACTGCTACATTTCATTAATTTCTTCGTAACCGTTTGAGTTGTTTGCATAAATTTCGAAAGGTGTAATTATGCAAATAATGGCGTTAGGACACGTCAGCATGGAGAATATCGATCAGTTGCATAATAAAAGTTTATAGTTCGCTGAATTAATTTAATAAAAAACATAATCCTCCTTCTGGCGCAGTCGGGTAAAAATATATTAAAGCAGGTAAGTATATCAATTTATATATTTTTTAATTTCCTCCAATTAGTATAAACGTGACAATTAACTTGACATATACCAACTCACTCAGTAAATGCCTAATGGTATAACTGGTAAGCCAAAGTTCGTAAAAAAAAATAACTTTAGACATTTTGAATTCGTGAGCGTATTAGATATTGAGAAAATATCACTTGCATAAAACAGTGAAAGAGAACATCATAGGGCAACTAACACATCTAAGAGATTATAGTTATAAACGTTTTTTTAAAGCATGCGATGCGAACATTCAAGAGATTTTTAAACGGTGTATAAAGCAACGATAAGCCTAAGGATGTTTTAAATTCTGACACTTATTTATCAACCATATGATAAAGAAAAAAAGACTGTCTCTGGAAACCCTTCCATAAAACTAAATAATAAATAACTGCAGTTACCTAACTGACCATTCAAAGCAAAATATATTCAAACTAGTCTTTGTTTGGAAACAAACAGCTGTGGACGACGTAAGCAGATTCCCCTACATTATGGTGGAGCAAAAAAGGATCTTGCTGTGACAGCTCGTGTATCGTCCAACGCAATAAAAACATTTTTGTATACACCCGCCCTTTGGAAAACCGACACCGGGGAGCCTTATTGGAATTAGGGCTGCTAAATATTCTATAACTTACTAACATTGTTTTAAATTATTAACTACTTTCTAGATTTTCCACGAAACTTCTCTAGTTCTCTCTAGTCTCTAGATTTTTCGGGATATAAAGTACCCTTCGTCACTCTATGGCGTATAAATATTTCTTGCAAAAAACCACATCGATCCGTTCCACCGTGCATTGCTGCACGCATTCAGTGAATTCTTATATTTGGATGATATTTGTAACAGAAAACGTAAATCTATAATAAATATGTTAATTTTTATGTTTCCGTACCCAAAGGGTGCTAAACGGAACCCTAGGCTTAGTAACCTCCGCTGTTCATCCGTCTGTCCCAGGGCGATATCCTTTGAACTGTAGGGTATTTAAATATATTCGTACTATTCCATTCCTGCGGAAAATACTCAAGCAAATTAACCGTTCTGTCTTTTGATCTTTGATCTGGCAACAGTGGCAACCCTATTGGAGCCATAAACGCCGCGACCGTTACGTTCATACGGCAAAATATATTCCATAACACTAGCATATCTAAGTTATACGTCTGCGCTGCAGAAAATGTTCTATGTGAACGTTTGCCGAAGACATCTGTGCCAAAGTATTGTTTTTATAAACAGCGCATTCACAAAGGCGAAGGATGAATGAGTTTTATATGTAAACCGAGAATAGAATTTTTTTTTTTATGTCCAAAATTTAAAAAAAACACGCTAACAGGCAAACTTAGTTTGATACAGAAAGTGCTTTTTAAGAAATTTCAGATAGGTGCCTAATGCAAAAAAAATCTTCTGACGGGATCATTTTAATGAGATATTATAACAACGTTTTTTTAAAAAAATTAGCTATATCTATCTAACTACGTCTGTCTGGATGCCGACAAACTGTACCCCAGTTTTGTAAAATTACGTAAAGTTGTAACTGTATTTCTCTTCGAAACAATAAATTAAAAAAAAACTAAAATAAAGTAAAAATGTAGAAAGCCAACAATACCTACTTAATCTATAATTTACCTGTTACGTTCCAAGGACTAGTTTCATACGGTTAACTCCTTTTTTTTTCGTAATGTAATTAAATATTTGTGAATTTAAAGACTACTTCTCTTTGTCTAATATATAAAAATCTTGTGTCACAGTGCTTGTTATCAAACTCCTCCGAAATTCCAATTTTTCAGATTTTTTTATGTTTATTTGGTAGGTTAGAAGAGGTAGAGAATAGTAGAGTAAAGAATAGGTCGTAGGCTTTATTTATACCTAAGGGTAGAGTATGGGTATGGTAGGATATGTGTATGGTAGGGTGTGGGTAGAGTAGAGTAGGGTAGTGTAGGAATACAGTAGAATAGGCGTAGAGGTAGGATCACGACGCGTACAAAGTCGCTCCGGACAGCATGAATATTCTATGTTAGTTTCTTTCTTTTTTTCTTTTTGTTTAGTTTTTTTTTCACCACGTATAAGGTTTCAAGACATTTCAGTCCGCTCCTCCGTTCGCAGTTTTAGTGGGCGCACCGCTAATGCCCTATCGATCTGGTAGTTTGGCAGCGGTTACAGTCGGTACCATGCGAAACACGTCATTGGCCCGCGCCCCCAATACCTCGGTGCCCGAACTCCACTGATAAACCCCAAAATGTTCGTACATGCTCTTAACTGTTCTACTATGTCAAACACACTTGAATTGCTTATTTTTCTATAGAATTTTGAGCTTTAATTTATTTTTTGAGAGGGAATTATTGAGACATTTTTAACTGTAGGTACCTATGTGTGCGTGGATAACTACTGGGTACAGCCGTACGGAGTAGCGTGAAGAAGAATTTTAATATTCATATTAAAAACGTATACCTACTGTTTTTAATTATTGGTAAGAAATTAGTATTTAATATTTTAAAGGTTGGTTGACAGCCATCATGTACCAAGCGGCTGTGCAGTCTTTTATGTATATTAGAAGCGGGCCTCCAATCAAATTAATAACTACGCTACTATTGCTGAGTAAAATAATGAATACATAAAAACATTGGCAAAAAAAAAATCAAAAAGTGCATCGACATTCAACATTAACGAGACTCTACAACGAATAGAAATATGTACTACTGAAATACATGCTGGGCCTCGTAAATATTTCCGTTCGAACCAGGTTTCTCCAGTCCAACAAGCAACGTCTAGTCTAATATTTACTACCAAGAATGTTCTAACTCCAGATGGGTTTTTAAAGAAATTGGAGAACCGATCCGCATTAGATTTACATAGATACTGCTAACGGTCAAATTACATTGGAGTCTGAGTCTGTGGCGAGGGTTGGCACAAGACCAGAGAGAATGATGCCACAGTTTCATTACCCAAACTGTATGTATCTGTAGATTGTACGATAAATATTTTTTTGTCCATTAAGTTGTGTGAGGGCCATTGGTAACGGACCCGCTTTGGAAGCTTGTGGATGTAGATTCGCTATTAGATGATTGATCTTTGTATTTCTTAGTTAATCTAAGACACCGATGACTAACGGTGAAGGAAACTAATAGGTATTTGGCTAGTCTGTAGAAGAAAAGGTTTTATACAATTTCATATTTGTAGAGATATACTCGTATATTTAAGTGTGGATACTTTAAAAGCTTTTATTTAATTTACATTGTAGGTACCATATGTGTGTATACGTAAGTTCGGGTCAAATCTTAAACTTACTCATTCTACTTCCTCTTGTTGAGTTAAATAAGTTCCGACAACAATGCATTTTTATGGTAAACATTACCTGAATCGACATCCAGAATTAGCTCTAGATAAAGAAACTCATCAACGGTCAGCAGCAAAGACACAATTTTTGGCGATTTAAAATGGACATAGACGGTTATATCGAGGTTTGTAAACTCTGTAGGGACAATGATTTGCTTTTGACTGTACCTACAAAATGGACGCTGACCGCTGGTCTAATTGCGAGCTCTGAAAGTTTTAGCCTTACTATTTGTAATTTTGTTGCTTCATTAGGCTACAACTGAAAATTCATATTTAGTTTCCTAAACCTATTTCATTTGTATTGCCGCACCATTTAATTTACAAAATTTAGGATTCCTATCCTCAAAACTGGAATAATTTAGTCATAGTTTGATATACGGTTACTCCGGTTATTCTGACGACAGAGTACAAAGCGTAATTGTGCTAGCCTAAATAGTGCCTCCCTCAACGTTTATGTAGATATCTTTGCTATTGTAGAACTCCTCTTGTTTTTGAAGGCCTCTACTAGATATATAAGGTTTGCCTGGCAGCTATTGGTCTTAAAATAATAAACATTTTGACCTTATAACTACTACGATATTTTAATTTATTGATAATATAGAGTGGATGATACCCTACTAGTTATAATAAACGTCTGTTTAGTAATATATTTCATAAAATAAAATATACCTATTCAAAACTTTTTTAACCCATAGGTATCCGACAATCTAATCTTCTGACCAAGACCAACTAGACCTGTCAGTTTTTTGGTTTGCTTTCTTATAATTAAAACTGTTTTTGAACCTAATTTTCTGAATATTCTAGGGTATTTTAACAGGCTCGCTTGCTACGTGGTCTTAACTGTAGTTACAGGTTTGTAACATGATGAAGGATAGGGATGTTTTACACCTTTGCTTAAACCTTCATGGAAATTTAGTCGCTACTCGCGATGATATTTTATCTGAGTTTAGCTGTCGTTAGATACAAATAGCATTTTAGAAACTTAAAAATCTTACGGCTTACTCTTGATGAAACTCCATAACGCTCAATGCAAGATCAGGCCTATTAGTGGCTTATTATTGGTTTCTATTAACTAACGTAGAGGCACATATTGCCGGTAGAGGCGGTGGCGGCGTGACCGTGGCGGTGCTGGCGACATGAGCTCGGTCGCGCTCCCAGCGGACGGCGCGGGCGACTCCACGCCCGGCTCGGACGTCGGCGAGCGGATCACGCGGCTCTTCCCCAAGTGCCGCCCCAAGAACATGCAGCACGCACACGACAGGTAAACTAGGCCCATCAGCCGATTGATTGACACCAATTTGCTTGAACTTGTACTTAAGTATAACGTAACACAAAGATTGGGCAGCATGAGACTTTCAGCTAATGAATATGTCTGAACATTCTCTTAACACTGCTTACACATGAGGTCCAGCGAAGGGTCTCTAATAAAGCTGTCTTTCATCGATTGAGCAAAGCCAATATAAGCATTTAGGAACTATCTAACATGAGTTAAAAGTAGCCATGTTCGTGCCTTATCAAGAAAATTGACTAATAACCAACGTAATAATTATTCGTCTTCGATCTTCTTGAAATTTTTAATTTGATATTTCCCAAGAAACGCCAAAAAAGTTAGCGGTCCTTAATTGGTTTACTTAACAGATATTAAATAAGTATTAATTATCGTGTTACATGTGCAAACAATTTGTGGACCAACATCTTATCGTATTTCAATATGCATATAAAAATCGTCTAACTCCATTAAGGCTTTGTTTGCAAAACAAAATCCATACCTGCACATTAATTAGGGTAAAGTTAGCGAAAACAAATTTAAGACTTTAATTGAGGTTGTTAACATCTACAATTTAATATAACCTTTGTGTAGTTAGTTAAGTATAGTTAGGTTTATTCTGTTATCAGATTATAGCATAACATTTTAATTAAATTACTTACCTACTACAGAAGTTTTATTTTTCGAATAAATAATGTCTTATCTTTTTGCGATCACTAAACAGATACCTTTTATAATGAAGTAACAGTAAAATTTATAATGTTTTTAGGTTTAATTGTATTATAATTTTTATTTCTCAACCTAATAGCCAATACCTGTAACTTTGCAAACTTCCAAGATTTTATGCCATTTTTTTGGTCGTCGTTCCTTTAAAAATAGAACATGATTTTACCAAGAATACAGCACTTTTATGAACATTTCAGGTTGACCTCCGGTCTGGAGGGTCGCGACCGCGACACAAACAACGTGAACAACGCTTCGTCGGACGAGGAGCGAGGCAACGAGAGCCAGCTGGTCATACTCAACTCTAAGGGCGGAACTTACAAACTTAGAGACTCAAGGTATACAATATAGTTCTTGTATATAAATATCTTTATGTTTATATTTAGGATCTTTATGTTTTGAAATCAAGATTTTCTGGGCAATTTTTGCCTATGGAAAAACTGGGGCAAAACCAAGAACATTTCTCATCAGATAAAAACAGTTAAGTACCTAATTAATCGCAATTTACACCTGAACAAGTTTTGCATTTGACTTTCTCAATGTATTCAACGCAAATTACATAGATTTTTAAGTACATAAGATATAATAGAAGTAATATTTATACAAAGAACTTAACTTTTTTTCCATCTCCAAATACCAGGATCATAGAAATAGCAGGAGGTCGTGAGCTGTACTCGCAAAGCCGAACGAAGGCGGTGCGCAAGTTGCGACATAACAACACGCACAAACACAACATGCGGAACAAAGTGCGCTCGCTCACTAAAGACACCGTGGATTATGCAGCTGATAACCTTAATGAGGTGAGGTCCTACCTAACCCTATGTCAAATTACAGCTTTCTAGGTTTATGAAAAGTATTATATACCTAGTTATATTTTGACGATTAGTGAGAGTGTCAAATTAGCAAAAAATTTGCTAAAAATTAATTACAATATAACAGGTCTGAAATTCTAGTACACATAGCTTAATGAGTAATGATGAAAAATTCAGCGTTCTGATGTTGCTCAGCGACAAGGTATTGTAACAATGTATTGTGCATCAAATCCTAAAAATAATAATAAAATTAGGATCTGATGCACAATACATTTCATCCGATAATTAGGATCGGAAGGTGTGGAACCCACTTAAGGGCGCAAAATGAGTTGGAAATTATTCCAAAAAAGGTTGCAACAGTGGTTTCCTTACGCTGTACTTGGCAAGGCACAACTATGACACCGGATTATATAGATATCACCATAGTTGATATGCAAGAGCTCTAGCTCTTATTGATGAAGGTATTTAAAAAAATAGATATTTAACGTATTAGATAGACTTTAAATTAAAGAAAGATCGTAAAACGTACAGTAAACAAAAATCGTAAAACGGAAGTACTTAAGATAATTTTAATAAACACATAATTTGAACAAAATTTATTGCAATTGAAGCAACTTCTGTCTAATTTTGTCTTTTACTATCTTTATTTCAACTTTTGACAATGAGTGGCTACTCTTTATTGCCGTCGCAAAAAATTGACACCCATTTGTTAGTAGTACCTACTCTTTCGTTTTAAATCTCGCGGCCTTCCCCTACTTCGTCTGCTTTATCTGGATCCTAATCTTGTATATCGATCTTGTTATCTCAAGAACTGAGACAAGCGGAACACTATAGATTATACACTATTCTACGCGAGATCGCGATCAAATTATATTGTTATTGTATAAGTGCATTTAAGTATATTAATAAAACAATGATCCCAGACATGTTATTACCGTTGCAATTGTTGTTTGACTTGTACAAGGTAAATGTTTGTTTTTATTAATTAATTACAACGTGAGAAATACATATTACATTGTTATTGAAATTAATAGTGATAGTATTTATGCATTTATACATGGTGAATGAGACATCGTAAAACTTAGTACGTCATTCTAGGCCGAACCGGCACCCTATGGGGTTTGTAAATTCTACATCAACCATAAGATAAAGGAAAGGATTGGCAAATTGCGAGTCCGACTTGAACATGGCCATTAAAACTAATAAATAAGATACCTGTTGAAATATGAGTGCTAAAAATTGCGAAATACACACATCAAAAGTGTCTAGGGATATTTCAATTAAACCTAAATAACTAAAACTCTATTAACTTTTTGTTAAGACACCTACACATTAAAATAAACCTTGTTTAATAGCCTATCTAATCTGATGATAAACTTTTAGATAAAGTCAAATTTTTAAAAAAACTTAGAAGAAAAGGAAAAAATCGAACAAAATTTCAATCTTAACTTTATTTTTGAAACATCAAAACCTAAACAAAACAACTATTTTTTTTTAAAATTTGTTGAAAATTTTAAATTAATAATTCGTGAATCCACCTAAGACTCTCCTGACACATCTTCAGCGGTTCTGCATACTCAAAACAAGGGTGTCAATATCCTGTTGTGGAATACAGCCCCAAGTCCTGCTTAGATGCAAGAAAAGCTGGTTTTCATGCACAATATCTTCATGGAAATTCCTAAAAGCTCTTCTCTGAAGCATATTCCAGGCACGCTCAATAGGATTTAAGTCAGAGGATTGTGCAGACCAGTCTAAAGCTTGGATATCATGCTGTTGTAATCAACTTGTAACGATACGCGCCGTATGTGGACGGGCATTGTCGTGCATTAGCTGGAAATTTTGTCCCATTTGCTGTCTGTGGGGCAAGATTACAAGCTTTAGTACCTCATCTCGGTATTTTAGAGCAGTCATATTGCCTTGTAACCAAACGAGCTCCGTTCTACCACTGAGACGAATTCCTGCCCAAACCATAATCGTGTCACCTTGATATGCATGAACTAGTTATGGGTGCTGCAGTCGATTGTAACGTCCAGGTTCTCTCCAAACGCGTACTCTTCGCGAATCAGGATGAAATCCAAACCTGGATTCATCAGAGAAAAGCACAAGTGACCATTGAGAAAGGTTCCAGTTTTCGTGTGCAATAGCCCATTGTAATCTTCTTCCTCGATTGCTTCTCCTTAGCGCTGGTACCGGAAGTGGCCTACGAGCACGTAGGTTGACTTCATGCAGTCGTCTTCTCAAAGTTTGACCGCTTACCAGCAAACCATAGTCTCTCTGTAGCCTTTGAACCAATTGCATCGCCGTTACATTTGGTTGACTTCGTGCAGTATTTACTATGAATCGGTCCTGTACATGTGTTGTAATGCGTTGAGGTCCTCGGTGCCGTTCCACCACTTCCCCCGTGACACGATAACGTGACCAAAGCCTGGATATAACGCTCTGACTGGTCCTCATGGCTTCAGAAACCGTAATTTGGTTAGCGCCAGCTTGAATCATGCCCACTGCTCTTAACATTTCGATCCTGGTCAAGTGTCTACGTGGCATGATTAAATGAACATCGGAGATGCGTTTTATAAAAAAAAATGTTGTTTTGTTTAGGTTTTGATGTTTCAAAAATAAAGTTAAGATTGAAATTTTGTCTGAGATTTTCCTCTTCTTCTAAGTTTTTTTAAAAATTTAAATTTATCTAAAAGTTTATTATCAGATTAGATAGGCTATTAAACAAGGTTTATTTTAATGTGTAGGTGTCTTAACAAAAAGTTAATAGAATTTTAGTTATTTCGGTTTAATTGAAATATCCCTAGACACTTTTGATGTGTGTATATTAATTATCTTGTACCAAAAATAAAATTTGTTCACTTCGAGATATTGTGTCTGTCATATCACTGTTAAACCCACAATGGTTTGAGTAATGTGATTTTTTTTGCATTCTATGAGATATTGTTAAATATTTACGTCATTAGTTAAAATCCCCTAAATTTTTTCCAGATCTCCCTACACAGAATAAACAAAGAGCCTAAGAAAATGATATCACGGCATACATCGCCTACGTACACGAACGGCGACCGTGACGTCATCATGGAGAATGCTATGGGGATTCCTAAGAACAGCTCGCCAATTCTGGATCCGCATAAGACTAATGACGTCAGCACTAAAAGCAGCCCTATAGCTGTGGTCGCTGATGGAGAAGTCATGGTGTTTGATGATAGTGATGATTGGAAAGGTGATTGTCTTTTGTTTGATGATTTTTGTAAAGTTAGACAGTAACGTTGTATTGACAGTATGAAGTATTTTGCTATTTAACATTTTAGTAAATTCTGTCAGAAAACTTGCAATATTTAAATACACACACATTACTAGTTTACTACAGTCTGTACGTACGATTGACCAATTTAATGAACGCATATACTTCTCACGCTACACACCCAATATTAAAAAAAATCCGTAGGTATCCGGCAGCTATAGACCGTCACTGTAATGTGTTTAGCGGCCAAGACTGACTAACCTAATCTCATTGATTTTTCTATGTACCTACACCTAAAAAAAAAATAACATACTTTTGATTATCCAAAATACATAGACTACTTGTAGCACTTTGCTAGCATAGTGTATTCAAATGTATTCTTGAGTCTGAATTTATGTTTACTACCTACCTGAATAGTGTTAAATTTTTTAAATCTTTTTGTTGTTTTTCACAATTCACTTTACTTTGAATTCTTGGCTTTTGCTTTCACCCTTCTGTCACTTGTTTATAAAAATTTTTACTGTTGTAAACTTTTGTTTTCTTAGATTTATTCATACCAACGATTATGTTTATTTATTAACACATTTGCCCTATCGATATTTAATTTATTTGTCGTTTGTTATCATCGAAAAAGGACAGAAAAATTAACTGACAAACTAGTCTATGCCTTTGTAGCTGATTGATATCAAATGCACTAATTTGACAGTTTTTAAAAAACTTCTACACTTTTCTTATGACCTTTGTTAGTAGATAGCGAATCTACATTTGTTTAGAGCGTGGGTAAGGGAATTAGCACCAATATCAGCCTAACCCAACTCGAGGAAAATGTCAAGGAGATCTATCCGAATAACCTTTCATTAATCATTACTATTCTCGCAATATTTAATCGTAATCGTTAGCTTATTGGATATTGTCATTGATGTAATTTAACCTTGAGTTTACAACAGAACCCTTAGTACGAATTTGCAAACAAACAGCGCATACTATGTTAGTTTTCGAAACAAGATATTCTTTCAAGATTGTCATTGCTCTTTCCGGTGTGTCAAAACGAGACAAATTATATCACTAACTAGAATTGTCGACGTTCGGATTACAAATTCGTCCTAAGGGTTAATTATACTTAGTGCCGTAACTAGCCTTTTACTGCCCCGGTGCGAGCTCCTATAACTAAACTTGGTCCTGGTCTAGTCATTTCTGTACCCCTCCAAGATCTGTGCCTGCGCACCGCTGGCACCGCCCTAGTCACGGCACTAGCTATTCTTAAACCTATAACCATCCTTTCCAATAACCATTGTTATTCATACAACTTTGTTTTCTTTCTCTTTTATTTTCAGTGATATTGAATTCTGTGTCTCTAGGTTTGAGGACGGAACCCGAAGCTAGTGACGATGAGATTGATATGAGTGTTAAAAGAACTTTAGACAGTATTAAAAACGGTGATAGTGATGTGTTGAACAATAAAAGTGAAATGAGTTGTGATGGTAGTTCTTCTCCGTCGAGAGATGACGTGAGGAGTGACGCGAGTCCGTCAGGGATGTGGATATCGGGGGATGAGGATAAGAGCAGGGTTACCAGGGTGATCGGCGAGCTGCCTATAGCTGAGTACGAGGGCTCGCCGCGGAGGTACGGTGTTGGGACGCAGAAGGCTACCAGGTCGCCAAGGCCTGGGTTTCCTCAGGTGAGTGAATTATCATATTATTTTATTTTCAATCTTGACATAAACTATGTATAACTGAGTATTAATTTCGGGAAGATGTCCCATTGACACAGAGAAATCCTTAAATCCCGAAATCATTTGAAGCTTTCGAGTTTACCCACAGAGTTGAGGCCCCAACACATGTAAACACATTGCAATCTTGGATTAATTATCGTCGAGCGAAACTGAAACAGTACCTATTTGACTATCTTCAAGAAACTCTTCTGTATGTAGGCCTCCCTGTTTAAGTGGACCTTTGAACACGGTCCGCATTTACCTTTTTACTACAAAATCCATATTATTCACGTTACTTTCTCGACACTGAACAAATTTTAACAAAATATTTATTGGCATAGAGCGTTTCAGTCTACATTAATCGTGAAAGGTTTAAAGCCTAAATGCAACCTAGACTAAGACATATAATAATTTTATGCTTAATGATTTAAAGTTTTCTTGCAATTGAAAGTAGATCCTTGTGAACCGCGAGCAGAAGTTAGAATATTGTACCCTCAGCATAATGTTAATATTAATAGGTTCAATTTTTTCTTTAAATTCCAGAGGGTAGTGACAGAGAGTAGGGACGTAACGCCGCCATCAAGTTCGGCCGCGTTCGACTACCTGTACGAGTTCTCAGAAACAAGGAAAGTGTTAGAAGAGTTCTTCAGATGTCCCACGCAATCTGGGCAACCCCAGATAATTGCTACCGATGAAATCGTTAACTTCCAGGTAAGAAAACATTGTAGTGAACGTTGTATAACATAGATTGTTCTTATACTGTGTATCACGGGAGCAGGATAGGTTCATCAAAAGCGCTTGGGCGCGCTTAACGCAAACGAAGTTGTTCCTTATTTAAATACTACGGTACCTAATTAAAATCAATGAAATTTTGTAAAGAAAATCTAGGGGTTAATATTTGTCTGTGGTTTGTCAGAATTCCATTATATTTAAGTATAAGATTCTTATGCTTTTGACATTGGCAGAATCATCGTGTAATTGCGATGGAACCACTTTATTAATATTGGAGGCTTATGTTTCTGTATGCTATCATAATAATATTATAATGGACAATAACCTGTCCTGTTCCAAATCTAGGGAAAATAATTGATGGAAAAGTAATCCACTCGTCTTTTTTAATTATCACCTAATTTGAAAAACGTAGTTTTATTTTAAGAACTGTTTTATAGTGACACAATACTGACATATTCACATTGTATTTCAGGAATTAGACTATGAATTACGACGTCAAACGCAGGAGTGTCCGTCGGAGAATGGTATGGAGGGCGGCAGCGAGACGGAGTGGCCGCACGTACCCGACACTTTGGCGTCGCCGCACACCGCACACAATCACACTAACTTCTTAGGACTACAGGTATTAGAGACGAAGCAACTGTATATTAGAGTATACTATTGTATAATAGAAATTAACAGTTTTATTTCATTAAAATTTTGTTTCATTTTAAAATTACCTGGTATATAGTCCTACATGTCTAAAGTAAAACTACTATAAAAGGTAATAAATAGAAAACAATGCTATACTGTTATGAAAGTAACATGAATGTAAAAAATTGAGCGTTCAGAATTTATAGTAGGTTTAACCAAACTTGAACTATGTTTAATTCATATTGGTGAAAAGCAAAATAAAGCTCAGAACTTACTTAAAAGCGTGTGTTTATTTTGAGCGCCATTAGAGTATGACATAGTGTAGTTGGTGCGGTAACGGTGTGGTGCGTAGGTGCGGCTGGGCGCGGAGGCGCTGGCGTACGGGCGGCCGCTGGTGGGCGCGGCGTGGAGCGCGCAGGCGTCGCCGCAGCGCGCGCCGCCCTTCGCGCTGGCCTCCGACTGCAGCGACAGCGCCAGCGACCACGACCTGCCGCTCATGATCATGGAGAACGAGCTCTCCGAGATGAAAGGTGACTCTTAATATATAGGTTTTTATAAAAATATCTTATTGAGACCATTTTTGCTCCCACAGCTAGGTAAATGGCATACGATGTTAAGACGCGTAAATTATGAAAAAATACAATTTCTGCAGGCTTTGTCTCGTTTTTGTAAACTGATGACATTTTTCGCTTTTCGAAAAAGCTACATATAGAAAAGCCAATCCATACGTGATACACCCTCTGTCTATATATCTATCATACTAATTTCTTGTAATTCTTCCAGCTGTGGTTATGGATAAAAACTATGTTGTGGGGACGCATCTACCCAGCGTAGAAGACGGCCTTTCTTCTTCTGGACATGGTTCCGATACGGATAATAATAATCAGATGATACAGGTAATTAAAATAGTAAAACTATATTAAAAGTCTGTTAAAATACGATATCGGTTATCCAAATACTTAAATATCCATTTTTATTATTATTTTCAGACACATTCAGTAATAATAAAGGAGATAGTGGAGAACGGAACGAGCACAGATCCTCACGTGTTATCTGATGCCGATCTACATTCACTGGATCCTTTAGGCAAGTTTAAAACATAAGAAATAATATTATGATATAAAAAATCGACTCCTATTTCCCCGTGGAGCCGTGGAAATGAATAATGTTTAGTTTCCACAGTGTGTAGTTCGGCGGCGGTGCCCCCGCCAGCGCCGGCGCCGCACCGGCCCGCGTCGCCCGCCGCGCCCGCGCCGCGCCACGCCGCGCACACGCCGCACACGCCGCACCACCACGCGCACCACGACGACGTGTACCCGTCACGGTCAGCTTACGTACTATGACACGCACGGTGCACCACTTTGCGATCAAAATGCTTTCAACGATGCTACGTGCGTAAGGGCGCGGCTAGCGCTACGCTCGGACGCCAGATGCAAGCGATTCTAACCTTAAGAGTGGTGCACCGGCATTGTCCATGACAGTACCTATTTTATCACCCTCAATCGATGTGGTATCATTGTAACTGAAGTGATTCGATACAGATGCCATATAAAAACCATTGATACGTATTCAATTAATTCTTCTTACTCCTGGTGTTGCATTGTAAATATATCAATTGTTTTAACTAAATAAGTACATTATTGTTAACAGAAAAAGGCCGGCGTCAGCGCAAAGTACAGAATCAGTTGAAATCAAACCGGCGAGCGGTGATGAAGGTAAATTATGTTTTATTTACTATAGATACAGCATATACAATTGATTCTTTTACAATTTAATTGATAAAACTACTCTAATAATAAAATAAATTAGTTATGGCGAATGTTTAAAGAGATCAAGAAGAATATATAATATAATATACAAGTACTGTATTCAAAATGTAATAAGTAAATATAAGAAAAACAATTGACACTAGCGCCGTTGTTAGTAAGCGGATGAAACGCGAAACTATTCTTCATCCTTCGATATTGTTTTATTAAGCATTTACAGCATCATTCACCGCTGTATGTACACTCGTAATTAGAAATAATAGATATTTATATTTCAGATGAAGCTGATACAGACCTTGAGACTGATAGACTGCTTGGACAGCAGAGAACTGATGACCAAGGGTTCTTCGATGATAAAGTGAGTAAATAAAATAGATTAGCTTTATAAATCATCCTGCAGGCAAAGTGACCAATCTCAACGCAGATTGGCCATTGACACAGGAAATAGATGCATGCTCTATTGCCTCACTCTCATAATCCAATGGGATAATCAAATCCATAATCCGACACGACCGGAGAGAGATCAGGCGCAGGGGGGCCGGAAGAATTCATCTAAATTGGTCAATAAATGACCAAATATAAAAGGGTTTACAAGTTTTTTTTTATTCTTTATTAATTATAGAGGGTTTTTTTTAAATATGCCACCCTCATCGTGACACTCCCAAATACTCACCCTTACAAAAACAAAAATATAAAAACAACTAAACTACCTTACTACTAATTCCTAAACTAACTACACTATATAATTTCTTTCCATCGTCGGAATCAGGAGAGTCCAGGATACTGTTCACCATACCGACTTGACAGTTCCATCGGAAGAGTTGACGGCGCAGAGCAGCGTTCCTTCCACATTCCATTGTAATATGATAAACATCTTCTATTACGTTACAGTCGTGACAATTAGGTGAAGTAATTTTGCGCATCATAAATCCAAACTTGTTCAATGGAATGTTGGCTAGAAAGAGACTACTTTATATAAATATGGGACGAGAGGGCATATAAGAATCAGAGTTAAACACAAACAGCGTGTGGTCACTTTTGTAAAATTTGTTGTTTTTGTGCCCGGTTTAATAAAAATGGGTTCGTCCCCAATTACATGGGACTTATAACATAGCCGGCGAAACGCGTACCTACTCTGCCTACCCTTGGGGATTACAGGCGCTAGTCTATGTTATGTGAAACAATCATTATACATAGTATAAAACAAAGTCGCTTCCCGCGTCTGTCTGTCCCTATATATGCTTAGATCTTTAAAACTTCGCAACGGATTTTGATGCGGTTTTTTTAAATAGATAGAATGATTCAAGAGGAAGGTTTATATGTATAATACATGCATATTAGCGTAACCGTGCGAAGCCGGGGCGGGTCGTTAGTTAACTATAATTCCGTGTAATATCAGTATGCGCAATTTCTAGAGTATAAATAGTTAACAAACATACATAAAGACGCAAAAGCTTGTGCATAGTGGTTGACAAATGACTCAATTTGCGCAGTATCTTCACCACATCATTGGACTCGCGCTGACTACGTGACCAATTACTAATTAATTAAACTACTGCTAAACTAAAAGATGTTTGCCCACAATGTTGGGACAGTAATGGAGACCTTTTTTTACAAATAAACTTTCCTATTCTGATTCTGACTAGCGCTTCATCCGAAACTTTTTCCGCGTGAATTTAAGATTTCGTCTGCAGATATATATTTTTTATATCAGACTGCCTCGTTGGCCTTGTGGCAAGCATGACTGTTAAGTATGAGGCCCTGGGTTCGTTAATAGGGTCGGCCGAAGTATCACTTTTATTAGGATAGCAGGTACTTACAAGTACATTCGGAATTTTTTAAATTATTATTAAATTTTAAAATTTACTTCGTATAGTTATTCATCCAAGTAGCCAATTTGTCTTGTGGGTACCTACTTAAAGAATCCCTGAGGACAAAAGAAGGTTTCCTGAAGAAAGAGGAACTCTTGAACCCGCGATCCCTGGCGTGCCGTGCTATCGCGAATTCAAGTCCCGCCCGAGTTAGTTCAGTTCAGTGAGTTTCTTATTAAATAGTTTTATTTAATAAGCAAAACATGTACCTTCATAAATAAAATTGTAAATATTAAATTAAAATAATTAAATTATATACCTCTGTCAACTCTTTGGCTCGCTTGTATTCTACAAGCGTGATGTTAATATTATAATTCTAAACAAACTTAGTTGCATTCAGTATAGCATGTTTGTCTAAATATAGAAGCCATCGACCTTGAGATAATGCCATAATCGTTAAAACCCACTTACATCCCATGACACACAATCCCAGACTGGTATTAGTATAGTTTTCTTTGAGACACCCAACCATTTAAAAGGTCCATGACCTGCAACATTAAGAGGTCAAATACCTTTAATTTCTGTTTTTAAGTAAAACATTATTATATTTTCTTTTTTTAAATTTCTTTTTAAATAATTATATTTAATAAGCTAACATGTAAAAAAAAAACAGTATTTCTGACAAATGAAATCTTTATGATATGTTATAAGACTAACTTTACGATACATTTCTTGTACAGTCACAAAGTCAAAAACATCATCATCAGCCCTAATTAGGCTGATGATGATCTACTGCTGGAAATAGGCCTCTCCCAATGCGCGCCACTTTTGAGCGCTCATTGGAGGTATTTGCTTTATACTAACAAGTACCTACCCATAATAAATAGGTCAAGTCCGAGTCGAACGCAAGTACGCAATGTTTCTTAAACTTGTTATGAACATTTGATTTGAATCGATCTAATTTTAGAAAGAAGGTCGAGCACTATTCGGTTTGTTATTATTACTTGATTTATTTTAATCCCGACAACTGATCTAACTTTAGATCATAACTCTTTGGGTTGTAGGGGTCACGGGGTCAGATAAGCACTCGCTCCGTCGAAAACTGATATTCAGCCGCATCCGGTTAGATTTGAAAGCCGACGTCAACAAAGTTGGCTAGGAGGATGATAGCTAGATTAAAAAAAAAAAATCTGTTAATAATAATAACATTTTTTTAATAATGATCTCTGTTTCTCCCCTTACTTCTTTTAAACCACGCAACGGATTTTGATGCGGTAAGACTTGTTAGTCCAACGGTCATGTCACTATGGCTATCATTGCTTTAAATAATACGATCCACTAACTTAGCTAAAATATTCATAATACGATCCAGTCAGTATTATCCAGAGAAAACAATCTTTCTTTAAACAAAGTTTAACTAACTTTTAAACTCCTACGCAATGCTCCAAGTACATGTCCAACGTCTAATAAGTAGAAGTAACCTGTTATTAATTAAGCCGGAGTACTATTTAATGATGACGCAATCATCAGCTGTGACTTGTGAGTATAAACAACGGACGAGTCAGCGCGCGCGCAACTGACCTTGTTCTCCTATTATTGTTGGACAAAGATTATATCTAGAGTTAAGGCGGAGTTTTATGCCTACTAATATTCAGCTTCTGAGAGTATTTTTATTTTTACAAATTGTAAATTAGATTTCACTTGAAACATTTAATGAATATACGTTAAATAATATTATTTATTTAACTTAATTGTTGTAAAATGTTTTTATCAAATATCAATAATAAACGTTACTGATCTAGCAATAAAAATTATCACACTCATATAACATACTTGATTGCTCATTAATTTTCCGTCAAATTTTACGTTGGAGTTGATGGAACACGGGATTAATATAATGTGGACCGGATCGAGTCTGGGTGTTTGCGGAATACGCATTTTTTCATAAAAATTCTAGTGAGGGGTTTAAAAAAATAACAGTCCTATGAATTTCTAGTCAACTGTCGTCTAACGATCGCATAAATGTTATAATAAATTTGAAAGTGAGTTTTTATTTATCTTTCAATAATGGCGGAGTGGTTCGGTCGAAATCGAAACTTATGTACCCGTAATCCTGGACAATGTTGCCGGCAAAACTTATTAATCGTGTTACTCTTTGGCTATCTGTCTGTTTACTTACGCGGTGGCGAACCAGTATCGTTATACTGCGCGAACGAAACACATGCGTCGTCTTTATCGCTTGGGAAATGAACAACTGCACTGATAACAGTATATCGAACGTTCAATCGTACGTAACACCACGCGAAACCTAGACGTTTATCATGAGTGAAGACGAAAGACAACCTTGTTTAAATGACAATAAAAGTGAAAATACAGTGCTAGATTGTAATTCTAATGAAGAAACTAGTGTGAAAGAATGTAGTGAAGTCCAACCGCTAAATGAAAATGAAATAAATAATGATAAAAGTGATTTAAATGAACGACTAGCTGACGATGTGCGGTTAAATGAAAATATAGAAGTTAATAGTGTAGATTCTAGTGTTAATATAGCAGAAGTTAAAAAGGATGTAGACGAAACGTGTAATGATAGTGATTCAAATGTTGACGTTGAGTCAAACGTGGATATTAAGGAAACCGGCGATGAATCCACGAATGTTGAGGAAACAGATCAAGAAAAGGTATTTTTTTGACATGACAACGATTATTTAAATTGTTATGCATATTTTATAACGTCATTTTTATTACAATAAAGGTAAAATAACCTAGCTCTGGTTTAACAAAAAATAATACATAGTAAGTATTTCAAACGACAGAATGATATATATTTTTAGTTAAGACCACAATAGGTACCTATAAAGTTTATAACAATATTCTTGGAAGTTACTGTTTCAAATAGCGACCATCACGAAAAAATGTGCTGTGTTTAAATTTGAATAAACCAATTCACTAAATGATAACAAAAAATACACAAAAATGCCTAAAAAATTAATAATTGCTCAATTGTTATAAAATAGTTGGACATAGAAAACTGGTTTTTATCAATAGTGTTACTGGTAATTTATAAAACCTTAGGCTTTAAAATTCCGAATCTGTACAACATAGGAAGATAAAGCCATCATTTTAAGGTCACTGAAAGAACTGTCCGCATATTTTTAGTCTTAAATAAGTTATGACCCATACTAGGTACTCTTGTATCACTTAAAAATATCCAAACTATATAATGTAACTATATAACTATGTAATGTAAAATAGATTAGTAACACCACTCATTGTTATTTAAGTTACTGAAATTTAAAGGCGTTTTTATTTATTTTAATGTGATTTAATAGAACGAAGTAAAGTAATTTTGAGGTAAAACATTTTTACCTAATGACAGAGTAAATTAAACAGACGTCGGAATTTGGAGTGTCCCAAATCTATAAGTACTATGAAAACATTATTGCTGAATGTGGAAGTATCGGGATAGTAACACCCTGTCACAGAAGTAACAGGTATTCCTACCATTGTGTTCCGTACGGACAGTGATAGCTCCAGGAAGATCACTCTCCCCTTGAATAATCCCCCATTAAATAACCCCAATATGCGCAAGCAATACCAATAGTTTTTGTAGTAACCGCTTACCATCAGGTAGTTTATGGTCAGAACATTCCTTAAATTATTTACAAACTCTTAAAAAATCCTATGTTTACATTTCTCCTGATAAAATACGAATATATTCGATAATATTATCGTTTTAGTCGATTTATTTTACAGCGTTTCTTTTCACAACAGAGTATTGCAAACAAACCTGAATGTTTTAATATGCGTGATAAGCGATGCACATAACATTCAACGTTGTTGCAGTTTATTTCATATGCATAGCGTTTGTTTAAATAGGTATCTAGGTTTTTTAGATTCCTAGTTTAAAAGTTGTAATACTTGTAAAGTAGTGAGGAAACCAGTAAACTTGAATGTAACTGTCAAAGGAGTGCAAAGCCATGTCAAAGGCCTACAGGTGGTTTAAACACTGCGACCAGATTGGTAGGTATTCACCTAAAATTGTCACAAGAGATTTTTTTTCAATAAGCAATAAGTTGAGAGCAATAAGTTTACTAGTCCGATTCAATACATCTTATAAACCATGAATTCTAAGATCTGGTAGCCAATAAGTAGGATGAGGAGACTTACTCTTGGACTACGATCCCAATCCCAATCCTCATTTCACTGTGCAAAAATTGCTAATTCTTTTCTCAGCCAGGAAATAATGCGCGCAAAATTGTCTCTCGCTTTTGCACCGAGTAAAATTACAATGATATCGTTTATAAATTGGGATTGGAATCGTAGTTCAAGAGTAACCCCCCAGGAAGCGAATAAGTACGTCATTAGTATCAGGTGGCGAATAAATAATTAATGGATTCCAATTTACAATAGGTATCAAAAGTTTTAATAGGTAGGTATATTTATACGCCACGGGTTTCAGTGAAGAAGATACTTATTTAGTAATTACTAATTGTGACTCCAACCACGTAATACCCACGTGGTTGGACATGTTTTCAGAAAGTACACAAAGACGTTTACTACGTAGGTAGTTAAACATTTTATGTGTACGTAACATGTGTTTTCGAATATCTGTGAAAAATGTTTTTGCAGTCAGAGAACAACATACGATATGTTTTGCCCGCGATTTTGCTTACTTTACTCGCTTTGGGGGGGAATTTTTGAAAACCCTTCCTTAGTGCTCCTCTAGGGTACCTACTCAAGGAATATTTCCTGTAATTTTCAAGTTTTTTTAGTAGCAACGGTTAGGCTGTGCGTTGTGGATAACGTTTTAGTAAATACTTTATAGTAATTAAATTAGATAGATGTTAAGGGTCATGAAACAAATCATTTAGGTACAATATCTTCTACAATATATTCAATTGGTCATATACTTATGACACAGTATCGTGATTCACTACTGACTGTTAGACAACAACAACTAACAGTTGTTTAAAACCCAAAAACAGTTTACCCGACCCGGGGATCGAACCCAGGACCTCGTGCTCAGCGGTCGCGCTTGCTACCACTAGACCAACGAGGCAATTCTAAGATAGTTTAAAAAAATCCGAATTATATTTTAAATCGATTTTATTGTATGAAGCTTATTGTTGACTTTTGTCTAAGGGCTGGCGCAAGCCCAAATCCCGCACCGTGATGCCGGGCGGCAGCGTGGTGGCGACGCGCTCGCCTCACGCACACGATAACGCCGACAACAGGGACGAGGAAGCGATACTCAATGGAAAGGTATTTATTTACTACACAATATGTAGGTATATAAATATATATTCGAGTAGAAATCGAACCTACTAGTGAAAAACACTAGGAGTATAATTAGTAAATACTTACTAATTAATTATATTATAACTCTTTTCTTTCCAAAAACTCTCGTCTCTTCTTTTAACTTTGACGATAATAGAGCTCGGGTGCCATATGACCGTTCGCTTCAGGCCATTTGATGTGTTTTATTTCAAAATCTTGTATAATAAAAATGACACTGGTCACGTAAGCGCCAGACATTCATTCTGCGTGGCTTTCCCCTAAGGCCTTAGCCGTGGAGTCCCAAAAAACCCATACCATTACATTATTTATTATTATATATATAGGTATATATTTTATACATTTTATTACAGGACAAAGACGGGAAGAAAAAGAGCAAAAATAAAGAAGGTAAGTTATCAAGTTGATATCTAAATAAAATTTTAACGATATTATTATTTGAATGAAAACTAAATCGATTTCACTTTTGTAATGCTGCTTTTGGATTTTGTCCATGGTGAGTTTCTGTACCTACCTATATAAACTAAACCATTCGGGTTTTTTCTTCCGTACTTAATTAGGTCATATAAAGTTTTAGCTAGCTTGCACATGATATAAAATCACTGAATATAGTTATGAAAAATCGCAAATAATCAAGTTAAGGAGATAAACATTACAAAGTTTTACCAAATATATCAATAATAATACAAGATTTCATATATGTACATAAAGCTTGAAAATTTCATAAATTTTAGGCACCAAAAATGTCTGTTTGATCAATATTATATGCCAGTTTTGTACATGAAAACTTGCAAAACTTATTTAATTTTAGGCATTTTTTATGAACGAAAGCCTGTTTAGATCAAACTGTTATTTTTGCTGAACCTTTAGTTTCATAACTATTATTCAATGAATTTATATTTTTATATGTGCCTTAATGTCTTCAGTTTTCACACTCAAACAACGATTAATGCTATCAAAAAGTCTTTATATCAAAAACTAAAGACAATTGGTATTGTAATTGACGGAAATATGCGTTAAATCAGTATTGTTTTTCTGCAGACGTGACCCGTTCAGTGCTCATAGAAGGGGTACTGTTCCGAGCTCGGTACCTGGGCTCCACTCAACTGGCTTGCGAGGGACAGCCCACCAAAGCCACGAGAATGCTGCAAGCTGAAGAAGCTGTATCAAGGATCAAGGTATTGTTTTTTTTTAGTTTGAAAATTATATCATCCAGTTATTATTCCATCTTTTGATATTACTTCATTAATTAAACTGATTGTCCCATTTAGTCAAAAATACTCTGTTTTATTGTACCTACAATTTTATTAATTATATTATTATTCTATTAATTATAATACTATACAGAAAATCTGTCTGTGTTGAAGGCACTAAAGTCGTGCAATTCAAATAAATAACATTTTATTTGAAATTCATGATCTATTGTATTCCTACTTCTAACACTTTATAATTTATTAATAAAAAATAATAATCTAACATTTTTTTATCCTTAGATTAGGGTTACCAATTAAAAAATAGGGTTGCTAACTTCCGTGTTTCCATGCATTCTCATAAGACACAGTTGTGCAACTTACCGTTTGCCCGTGTGAATCGGTATTAATGTAAAATGTTTGTATCTTATGTAGATGTTTATTGAGAAAGAGCATGAAATTACTTGTCACTTCTATCCCACACTGACTAAAAGCACTATCCTTGTGATTGGCAGAATACCTATAGCTGAAACTATATAGCGTTTGCGATCATTTTTTTATTTATAAATTGGCACACTATTTACGAATCATGTGTGTGTGTTAATCTTTATCGAATTTTTTTTTTTCATGACGAGAGAATACATAGAACCTATCCTCTTGCCAATAAAAAACAAATACCTATTGCAAAAGGCATTTAGGCGCGGATACTCGCTAATCTGCTATCTCGCTCACACGTTGAAGATATAAAACCAATGAATATACTTATGAAAAATCTTTTGTAAATTTTCATAACTTTATTCATTGATTTAATTCTTTAATGTACAAGCGAGATAGAGGATAAGCGAGTATCGGCGCCTTTTTTGCTCCTACATTTCATTACACGCGCCGCTGTATAATTTTAGCTTAAAATTTCTTACAAAAACACTCGATTATACAATCGATTAAACGCTTTAGTCAATCGAAATAGACTAAGTGATTCACATCTCTACTTCAACACATGTGAAGCGTTAGCACGCAAACCTTTTATACTATTTGCACGCAAACTGTCCTCTGTTTCAAACTTTCACGGTCATCTTGTAAATATGTAATTTCATGCTCATTAGGTTAGTGTATTGAGAATGCTAGTGGGATATCCTTCATACCCTTTTAAACGAACGAAATAATATTTAGATACTAGAACGTGCAGGGGCTTACCCTGTGTATGTTTAATTTTGAAATGTTTTGAGCCATCCACGACCTGTCCGCCAAACCATTCGAGCTCTTATTGACTTGGCACTAGAGTATTTTTTTCAGTGTGTTCCTCACCCCTCGACCCGACCCGAGAAGATTGTCGGATCCCGTATTGGCCGGCTAGCCTCCTCTGAAAATGTTTTTTTATCTGTCGCTTATGTTCCGCTTGTGCTATGCTTTGTATCATTTGAGCCCTTGTAGGGCACTGGAAGGTAAGAGGTATGCGATCATATTGTGCTGTGCTAGACTTTTACCTTAGCATGTTCCGATTCCGGGCTAGGAATTTACCGAGTTATTACCGTACTTTATCTCCAAATCGAATTGTGTTTACGCTGCAGCTGAGAAGAAAATCGAATAATCGTAAACATGAATCGATTATCACTCGATTAAATAGAAAGTACGTCGCTAACTGGTACGGATGCTTTTTTATCAATGCACTATTTCATAATACGCACAATATAGCATGTAACATACCCGATTCACACCGGCTGAGGTGGGCTGGCCAACGAGGCACATCGCGGAAGGCTTAGCTACGCACATGATACTCTATTCTAATTTAAATCTTAAGGTTAATACGTTAGGTTTGCTTCTATATTAACAACGGTGGATCGCTCGCTTCTCACATAATCATTGTGTGTTTGTATTCGAATTGTTTTGCTTGCTTTGGCGCCAAAATTTTTGATCATTTTTTTATTCGTTTTGAAAGCAAGCTAAACAATATTGGTTTTTTGAACTTATGGCCTATTTTACGATGTATGCGAAGTATTTAGCTATCTACCAAATTTTGATAAACAACAATGGTACCTAGTAGCGGTACATAAAACTGCGTTTCCGTTATAGATATTAAATTATTTGCTAAAAACAGACTACACTATCATTTTAGCGCGCAAACATCATATTTTTTACTCTTTGAATAGTATTATGTTAAGGTTATATGTCATTTATCAATAAATCATACCACAATAGAATTAGATTTTAAATAAAACACGTGTCTCATGGCAACCATTGATTTCGTACAAGGACATAAAATACATTTTTTCCAATGATTTTTCAATGCTGTAAGTAATAATAAACTTTGATTTTTCTTAAAACTTAAGTCCTAAGATACCGTGTAGACATTTAAAGAAAGGACGTACAGTTGACAGCATATCAGCGTTGACACTTTGTCCTTGGGATCGTCTTTATTCGAACGGTGTAGAGACGTGAATTGCACTGTACTTGTTACCATTGACGTGCGGCTTACTGTATCATGGCTGTCGAAATGATAAAATACCAAATCAGAGTTCAAGTTAGAAGTTAAAAAAATGGCATATTTATACCAAAACCCCGTTAAACAAAACACAAAACAAATCGAACACAACGTGTGATTATGTGAGAGCATTCGAGGAGGTTAGCCGGTGTGTGTACAGTGGGGGTGCGAGGGACCCTACTCCGGGGTGTACGCGGCCCCGGCGGCCGTGTTCCGCCTCGCCTTCCTGGGCTCAGTCGAGGTCGATGAGGACTCGCGGCGCCGCAAGAAGCGACCCAAAAAGAACATGGTCGAAGAGGCCGTCACTAAGATCAAGGTGGTTTGGCTGACTTTTATTAGGATTGGTTCTTGTTTAGTTGTTGGTTTTTATTGGGATTAGTGTAATTATGTTTACAATAATAAAATGAAAACTTTGAACACAACGCGGGATAAGAATGACCCGCAAACCTCTTTTGATAAACGTCCCCAGAAAATAACAGGGTGCATATGAATAAATGTTAGCCAGCCAATTACATTATTTGATTGCTATTTATATGTGGTATGTAATTTATGTTTATATAATGTAATATTTGTTTTTAATTTTTTTTATATTTTAAAAAAAATTAAGTGCACCTCAGACTAACACATCTCTATTGATTATCTTGGTCTGGAAGATATTGTTATTAGCGATAAAACCGCCTATTATTACATCTTATTTCTGTAATAAGACTTCTAAAAATACATACTAAGTAAACATCTTAAGTTGGTAATATAATAAATAATATTCTATTCTGTTCTTCGTGGTGTTCAAAGTATTTATTACTTTAAATTCGTTTCTCTATACAAGAAGAGTTTTCAGACGCGATCATAAGGTCTTAACTTAAATATGCACACTAGTCTTACTTATTTAACTTACGCTTACACAATTTCAATAAAAATCAACAATCTTAGTCCTAAACTATTTATGGCATTTGATATTTAAAATTTTAGTAACTTCACAAAAATAATGTCATAAATAGTATCTCATAGGTTTATTGTGTTCGTCTTACTATGTGTAGAAAACATTTATTTTTTAAATACAGTTGGCAACACCGGCACCGTAGCGATCAGTGTTGCTAGCGTCAAAAATCCATTTAAATGTGTGATGTTTGATTGGGGTTTTAAAATATATTGCTCTTTTATATTTTTTAAATTTAAATATCTATTTTGTATTTTGTGGATGTATTGATATACCTCTGTCTACCCCCTCTGGGGAATACAGGCGTGAGTCTTTATTATGTTAAATATCTATACATTTAAAACTCCAATATTTAAGTACCTTACCATTTCATCGTACTAACATTGTGTCGTATTTCCTTTTTCGCTGTCTCGGGTAATCAGGCTTTGGTAAGTCTCTAAATTCTAAATTAATATTATCTTGAAACAGGGGTGGATTAAGATTTCCCACTTACATAGGTATTTAGGCATATTGCTTTATTAATATAATTTATTATGGATCGGATAATCATGCAATTATTTACTTAAATAGGAGGATGTTGAGTAGCAACAATGACTCTTCTTTTCTCATTATTTTTTTAAAATTTCCTTGAAAAAAGTCCCAAATAAGTTTTAAAGTTATGAAAAAGCAAATAAAAACAATTATTATTTGCGAATAAGCTAGTTTATGTAAATTAGAGCCCGTTTACTTGGTCTATAATAATTATATGTCGCTTAATACTTAAAAAAAAGTTAAGTAAAATAAAACAAAAGGTTTTTTCTTAATCCGCCACTGTCCTAAGGTCGTATTCGCTGATTGAGTTACTTGCGTTTGACAGTTCAAAAATGATAGTCACTTATAATTAATTAGTTAAGTAATTAGTCCTATCCTTGTCTTTTGTTGTACAAAAGAACGAGATCTATCTATTCGTAAAGCCCATTTTGCCTATAAAACGAGAGCTGAGTTAGCGAATCCGTCACCGTTCAGATATGATACGATATTAATGAGACCTTCAAAGACAAATGTTCGCCATTTGCTAATTCAGTGAAGATCTTCCTCACGCAAATGCGACCACTCCATCATTAAACTTACACATCATTATGCACAGCCTGGTCATTAGGGCATCCAACATTTAATGAACTGTGAATGTGTAGCACAAAGTGTCCTTACAATCAAACACAGTAGTTAGTTCCCGTTTTTATCAAAATCAATTCCAATATTGATGTAACTTCTAAATGTTGGGGTGCTCGCACAAGTGACAAGCATTTTCTGCAGGCTTTATTCTGTGCTTATTGAAATTTATGTGCTTAAAATGGTAGGGGATGGATAGTGATAATCTCAAGGTAATTTTGACACTAGGAAGTGTTTGTGCCTTTGTCTCATATGGTTTGAAAAACGCGCAGTATATTGAATTGACCAGGGAAGGCAGAGGGATTGACGAAATTGTCATGAAATTGGAACGTTTTCTGTTTGTACTCACTTAACAAGTTATTACAATCTGGAGAAAAAAAAGATTGTTTAAGATCACAAAAAAGTTTGCGCACTAAATTACAAACTTTTTATATTAAAAAATAACTATAAATACTAATTTGAAGGTTTAAATAATTCAAATACCCTCATAAATTAAGTACTTATATTTAGTCATAAAACAAAGAAATGCCTACAGTCGCATCCATCTTGTCAATTGTCGCTTTAATTCAAAATACGTGTTGCTACGCCAATGCTGTCCTGACTCGTCTATACATGAGCTAAGCCGGCCCACGATAACCTTTATCACAGATTTTTTTTTTAAACTTCCAGGCACCCGAAGGCGAGAACCAACCCAGCACAGAGGTCGACCTCTTCATTTCTACAGAAAAAATAATGGTTCTAAACACAGAATTAAAAGAAATAATGATGGACCATGCTCTAAGAACTATATCTTATATCGCGGATATTGGTGACCTGGTCGTGTTGATGGCTAGAAGAAGGTTTGTGCCTCACGAGAATGACTCCGACCAGCCTAAGTTGAACCGCACACCGAAAATGATTTGTCATGTTTTCGAGAGTGAGGAGGTGAGTTTAAGTTTATGTAGATTTTTTTATGTGAAATGATTCACTTAATGCTAAACAAATCGTCGCAATCGTAGAACAAAGTTTTGAAACGACGTTTTATGTCATATTTTGAAACGGCTTGTTCAATCTTTTTCAAATTATGTATCCAAATTTTCAAGCCAAGCCATTTTCAAAATATGACATAAAACGTTGTTTCAAAACCTTTATGCACCGTGCACCAAGCGTTTATGCACCTTGATACTGTAACCCAAAAATGGACAATGAGAGTAATTGTGATAGTAATACTGAACCTTATTACACTAAAGTATTATTTGACTTAGATAACACACAAAACTCTAACCTCAAATATCTCGCGAATGAAGATAAGAATATTTACTCAAACAATATAATGAGCCCGATTCTGTAGTAATAACGTTAACTTCTATAAAAAGTAGTTCCATCTTTTTCTAATGTCATACAAAAGAAAGAGACGACACATTCATTTTAATTTACTATGCCATTTCAGAATCAACCTTATCTCAATAAACATACAAGTCAAATTATTTCAGGCTCAATTCATAGCGCAGTCCATAGGACAGGCGTTCCAGGTCGCCTACATGGAGTTTCTGAAAGCCAATGGGATAGAAGATCATAGTTTTGTAAAAGAAATGGACTACCAAGAAGTACTGAACAGTCAAGAAATATTCGGAGATGAGTTACAGATGTTCGCTAAAAAAGAATTGCAAAAAGAGGTCAGTATTTTTGTGGTAATTTAAACTTTGTATTTTTTTTATTGCTTTTTATTTATGTTGGGGTATCTCACGATGTGTTATATGATGAAGGAGGGGTTTGATAGAATGAAGGTCTTTTTCGGATATATACTTTTACTGGTACCAGGTACAAATACAATATACTTAACAATAACTACATAATAACGACCTAACTGTATGGGTGCGGGGAGACGACTGCTGCGCCACGCTAATATCGCTGTGCGCCTTATACAAAACTAATGCGTCAGCAGTGTCCCTACAATTTATTATTCCTAAAATAAAGAAAAGAATATTCAAATAAAAAAAAAATAAAAAAAATTTGAATGTTCCGGTCATCTGCTATCACAGGCACATACTCATTCATTCATTTTCAGTCATGATGTCTCTCGGATGACGTTATCGAGATTCAAATTTTTGGTACTGTCTTTTGTTTTATATGACAAGTAGTACTTACATTACGTTTTACAAGCCCTGTATTCTGACTATAAAAAAAAAAATTGTATTGCCGTTTCGTGCAGTTATTTTTATTTTCAACACCTTATCGACTAATCTGGGAAATGACTTGAGGTTAGGTATGAAAATAAGAAAATGGACAAATATATTTTAATTTGCTATATATTAAATATATATATTCAACTTTGCAGGTGGTAGTACCAAAGAGCAAGGGCGAGATCCTGGGCGTGGTGGTGGTGGAGTCGGGCTGGGGCTCCATGCTGCCCACCGTGGTCATCGCCAACCTCGCGCCCGCCGGCGCCGCCGCGCGCTGCGGACAACTTAACATAGGTCACATTTTTTAACATCTCGTAAATTAATACAATGTTCTATGCAAAGTTTTATAAATTTCTTAACTGCTGTATAATTACTTAGAAAAAGAAGAATTATATTTTATAACATTTTTAAACGCAATAATAGTTGTTCTTACACGCGTTTAAAAAAATGTAATGTGTTTAATCATGGGACCTGCAACCAAAACCAAACCTGCCAAAATCTACACAGGCCAAATCCATAACTTTTACACCTTTGAATACTCACGTAAAATTTTTTTTCATTACCCAGGAGATCAAATAATCGCAATTAATGGCGTCAGCCTGGTCGGCCTGCCGCTGTCGATGTGTCAGACGTACATCAAGAACTCCAAGCAGCAGACCGTGGTGAAGTTGACCGTGGTCCCGTGCGCGCCCGTCGTCGAAGTCAAGATCAAGAGACCTGATACCAAGTACCAGCTCGGGTTTAGTGTGCAGAACGGTGTGGTAAGAATGGGTTATATTTTTAACGTCAAAATGAACCAAAAAATATTGATAACACGATTGGCGTAGCGCTGAAGCGATTCTTCTGCGCCCGGTGTCTCGGATTCGATTCCCGCACGGGACATTGTTTGCATTGGGAAAGTATTGTAAAATTATTCAGTAAATGTGAAATAGTGTTCGGCTACGATTAAAACAAAACAAAATAGGTTATACCTACCTATTGGCGACCTAGGCAAGTTTGGCTTCACTGACTAAACTAAGTATCCTTCAAAGGTCGGGAACTTCCTTAATTAATTTCTCAAAAAGTCACCGATCCACAAAGATAACATATCAAGGTCTGCTTAACTTCAGTTATCGTGAAAACCACCGCAGTGGTGCCACAAGAGCCTTCTTGAGCTTGGTACAAATTTGTATCCCTTCTAAGTACTATCCGACTGCTTGTTGCGCCGATAGGCAAGGGTGACGTCCGCATTTTACTCGAAAACTGTTGACATAATAACAATCAGACTAAACATAAAAGTGTTAAACATTTCAGATATGCAGCTTACTCCGCGGCGGCATAGCGGAGCGTGGCGGAGTGCGTGTAGGCCATCGCATCATAGAGATAAACTCGCAGAGTGTCGTCGCAGTGCCGCACGAACGCATCGTTAACTTGCTGGCCACGTCCGTAGGAGAGGTACGTAGCTTATAACGCGGGCTATATACCACCCATTGATAAGCCACCTGCTGTAACTTGGGGTGAGAAATATTAAAGTCATATTCGACTTTTATTACGACATGGTAGAAGCTAAAATTATGCCGTGTGGTTTCCGGCTTAAGAATAGAATTACCCACTCGTCCCGAGGGTGTCGTAAGAAGCGACAAAGGGAAAGATCCGGAGGATGGGCAGCAGCATCCTTCTGTGTAACAGTAATCATCTGCTACTGTGATCGCCAACCCGCTTGCTCAGCTTGGCGTTTATGAGCAAATACCTCCAAAGAGCGCACAATAAAATCGAACGTGAATTGAAATCTGTACATATCGTACAAAACTTCTACTTAACGTATAACAGCATGTTGTTCTCAGTGTACGAAAGACGTACTCAGTGTACGCAAGTTGTACTCAGTGTACGAAAGTTGTACTCAATGTTCGGAGACTGTACTCAGCGTTCGAAAATTATACTTAATCACAGTTGCAGGACATCTGTACTTAATGTAAGAAAATTGTATTCAAGTTAGAATAGTTGTTCTCGGCATGCTACAGTTGTTATCAACGTTCAAACATACTCATACTTAACGTACAAAAGGTAATGGACTGACAAGAATTTTAATCAAAATAAATATTACTAATTAACTAGATAAAGTAAAAAATTAGAAAAAATCCTATGCGATAATTTCCCAGCTATCAGATAAGTCAACCAATATACATACCTATTATACTTTTATATTACTTAGATACTTATCAATACTTATAATAATTATTCAGTACGGTAACTACGTACAAACGCTCGAAAACGGCACACTCACACAAACATGCGCAACGATGCGTGGCAGGTACCGCGACGTTCGCTTAGGAGTCTCGTCGTTACGCAATATTACGCGTGTTTGTATGAGTATGGCCGTTTTGAGCGTTTGTACGTAGTTATCGTACTATATGATTATTATACTGTGTCCATACTTTTCCTCCTTAGATCCTGATGAAAACAATGCCGACGTCAATGTTCCGGCTTCTGACCGGGCAAGAGAACCCGGTGTTCATATAACGCGACCCGCCGCCGCGTCTCAAGTGCCTGCTTACCAAGATATTACATACAAGCCCTGCTCAGCACCGTAAGGCCCTAACCTCGCTCTAAGTACACGTAAGACCGCTAAACATAAGTTTGTGTTAAAGAACCAATTAAAAATACTAAATGTTGAAATCAATGTAAAAGTAATTTTGACTTACTGACAAGTAATTCAAAATATTGTGATCAATATTGAGTTACGATCTACATATAGGCATTGATATCTAGAATTCTGAAGTTTGGTTGAAAAAAGAGTATAAAATTATGATATCTGGTTTTTCAGGTCATTTTTTTTCTTACTTGTCCTATGTGAAGCAATCTTGATTCATTTATTTATAAACAATACAACTGTCATTACAAGTTTAATCCCAAGATGATATTGTAGCAAAAAAACTACAAATCACAAAGGTTTTACAATTACCTACATCTTTAACAAAGATATTATACGATATAGGTAATCACAGGCTTTATCGCGAAGATATCAGTGTGAATTGAAACTTGAAAGTAATTTTAGCTTGCAGACTAAATGAAACTTCGGCATTATTTTAACCATTAATTTAATGTTTGGAGACATTCAAAATATACAACGTGATAAAAAATACTAGGCACATTTTATGTGTTGATCGGGTCCATGAAACTAAAGAACTTTCCCCAAAGAATGTAGGTCGATATCTGAAAATTTTAAATCAGCTTTTCATACTGAGTCACTGGTCTCCTGACTTAGTTTTGTATAAGAAGTATATGTCAACTACTATGTTCTTGGAAGGCTTGCTCACCTTCATAGACCACGGTTACATATTTACGGCTGGTCAGTATACTACAAAGTACTTGATACAGCGAGGGTTAGGGCCCATCTCAAGCTTAGCTGATTTAAAAAATACTCAAAAATCATTATGTGATGAGTTTCAATGCTTACAATGCTTACGTGGCTAATAAGATAGAATATAAGTTGTATTATTATCTCTCTATTATCGACACTGTATTTACTACTAAGAATAACCGAACATCTATTATTCAAAGGACAAGTCTCAGTCATTGACCTGTACGGTCATTATTAGTATATTTTAGATTTAAATACAAACTTATAAGTACACTTATGAATAAGGCATTTTAGGTGCTCTAGTAGTAAATACAAGGTGTAAAAATCTTTGATTGTCATGACAATGTGTATACATACTCCACTTAATATTGTATTTATAAATCGAATATCAGAACCCACTCATATCTGCTTAGATATTTATTAAATTTAAAAAAAGAAAACAAATAAACTTTATATTGTTTTGCGTTGCTTTAAGAACAATGATTTCGAGAAAGAAGTTTTGGTTGTCTTTTGCCATATTGTTTTTTTATAATTGCGTTTTGATATGAAAATAAATTTTAATCTTAACATTTTAATTTTTAACCTAAAAGTTATAGTTTTAATTATTATTGTTGTTAAGGGAAAGTCTCAATGTTCTCAGTGTACAAAATTAGTATCAATCATCTATGTTTGAAGCGCGGGACACCCTGTATAGTTTTATAATTTATTTCTCTACCGCCATTCATGACTATTAGCAATCTAGCCATTCCATTTAAACTATTTCTTGTATATTCTCAGATAAGATTGTTAAGTTTAACCTTTTTTAATCATTTTTATAATACACGTGCACCATAGTTCAAATCATCTCATTCAGTTCAGAATCAACATGTATAGCTTAGATAGTAGGTCGGAGGTACCAATGAGTGGATCTGGCTTTAGGCTTGCATCTATCAAAGTAGTGAACGCATCCTAACACCAAACCCACACATTCACAGACCTACAGTGATCAAATGAAAAAAAAAAAGAATTGATTAGTGGATATAGTAATAAAGCATTATTTCGTGTAGCATCTCAAAAGATATATCATATTTTGTAAATTTTATAGTGTCGCTATAGCTATGTAACCTACATAATTATATATGTCCTGTGTTCTTAGCTAAGCTTAGCGCTCTGAGAACGAGTAAACAATATTAATTTATGTATAAAATATATATATATAATTTAACAGTTCTTATTGTAAACACTTTAGATATAAACACTTGAATAAACCGCTTCTGTTTACGTACATTTATTCCCGAATCAAATATCCTCACAAGTCTTCTTGTTTACGTTTTCTTTGCTCTATCGGCCAGTGTCTTTAAAAAGCGGATGTTATTTAAACGCGGGAAACAGCAACCCTAAGCTTACGTAGTCATTCAAGCTGTAACATCCGCAATATTAAACTACCTTCATCGCTCAAAATATAACCAGAATGTTTAGTTTTTTTAAATCCTAAACACTCACACTGGCCAATCCTTGTGAACTAAACGTAAATATAATAAGTATACAGTCTGATGTAATTTTGTATTGCTAGCTGTTGTGAATAAGATTTATTTACATTGAGAAACACAGATAATAAATAGCCTTTTATTGTGAAAGCTGGTATATAGTAGGTACACTGTAACATGTGAAATAACTATTGTTGTTCTCATTTCTAAGAGTATTATTCTAGTCTGCATTAAAGTTAAGAATAAACTGAACAAATTGATGGTTGTCGTTTTATTGTTCGCACAAAACTATGAAGATCTGCAGCAGTGGCCAAGGGTTCATACAACTCGATTTCTACCGGCTTCCAGCAGTCAGCAGTGTCTACTGACGACGGTACCATGGTTTTTAGCTTGTCTCTTAAAAAAATTTAACCTTCGCCACGATCAACCTGTCAGAGAGAATGCCTGTTTCGTTTCAAATTCAAATTGTTTTAGTTTTAAAGCTTTCTCAATCGAGTCAAATGTTCATCTATGAAAGTTGTCGTCACACACCAATGAATAATAATATTCAGACATTCACTTGACCCATTTATTTTGTCCGGCGCGAAACTGTGTTACTACGCCGTACATGGTATATACCTACTTTTGATTGTATATGGCCTGCATGCCTACGGGCATGTCTGTGACGTCAACCGCAGTAAAAATGTGGTCTTTCATTCATAGTTTCACACGTTTATGATACAGACTCCTGTACCATATTTTTGATAGGTGGTCGGTGCCATCATTTCTAAGGCGTTTAATAACATGAGTGATCGATCATGCAACAGCGCGTATGTAACGAAATTAAAATAAATTGAATTATTAGTTAAGTGCATGACTGCATGGAGGAAGTAACGCCCACGTAGGAAAGTACAGAAGATTAATACAACACATTAGAGCATAGATGGCGTGCGGATGGCAATCTCGACCGATCGAATGTTGAATTACCAACTATTTCCATGACCGCCAAACCAATGCCATTTTTGTCTCTTAATATAATAATCTCTGAATAATCATATGAATCTCATCAAATGCTGATAAACAGGCTCTAATTCTTTTTCAATCATGTCATCTTTTTTTACTAGTTACCCTTAGTTACTTCCTGTCAAAAAATGGTTTGAATTTTGAATGCAGAGATACCACGGCACTCCTGCGCCATCTATTGACACGAACTCTTTCCACTGATTAATTGCGTATTGCGCATTCATGAAGGTGATTTACATCGTTGGCCAAGGGAGTTTAGACATAGAGTAACTTATTTCGGGCTTAGTATGGATGTACCTAAGCAGGGGCTGATAAATCGGCTAAAAGACTGGAAAAATAGAGGGCGCCTCTAGCGTATCCCACATACCAGATAACCTGGGTATTATCGAATATGGTTTTAATAGGTAAGTATCCTGCATTTCAAATAAAACAGCACAAAAACACGACGATTATATCGCCATGTGGAGACATCCTGGTACAGTTACTATTCAATTTGATCTCGCTCGTGGAGACTGCTCCTTAGTTGAATTGTTTGGATTCATACCAGCCGCTGAATTTGGCCATCACACATCCCCCAACCAACTTGCTCCAATTACATCCTCACCATCTACGGGTGGCGTTCCTCTACCGTGCGCTTTCCGCGGACTTCTTTGCCACGAGCGTCAGCGTTATGGCCAAATTTCGGTGGTGGGACCGATAGGATTTGGGGATTGTTAGAGCAGACATGGACGTGTTGGATTTTTATAGCAGAGACCTTCAAGGAGCAAGTTTACACTATCTCAAAAACTTCTGGAATGGCAGGTGCCTATGGGAGGCGCTGATCACTTACCATCACTCATCGGGTGACCCGCCAATTCTTTTACCGGCCTTTTTCCATGCAAAAGTAAGACTCAGTCTCTCAATATAATTTGAGTTGGAAGGCGTGAATACCATAAATCTCTATCAAACATAACATTTAATGCTTTACTTATGGCAATTGTGTTGAACTTGAATGTCTTGCTCCCAAGTAGAAACAAATCATTTTGACAAAAACAAACCCTAGTGGCATGACTGTTGGACTGCCAAGATAATAGTCACAGGTACCTGGGCATATGTATATATGCCACTGAATTTTAGAATCATACATGCTTATTATAAATTAAGTATAATTTGCACTGCTAAAATACCGTTGGTTGGAATTAAATCCACTTGGATTCAATCCTGCTGCAGTGCCAGGCACCACTGGAACAAATGTTTTCAGCAGGACCCAAGCAAATACATACCTACTCTATTTCTAAATCTGAATAAGGTCACATTTCAACTACACATATTCAACTCTATTGGTCAATTTAAATTTGTCCCTAAATATCAATAGAAATCAAAATGTGTGTTTGTGTGATGTAATTTATGGATGGCCATGATAGAAAATTCTCAAAATAAAGTAGATTCAATTGTTTCAGAAGTGTGATAAAATGGAAGGTCATAAGAATTGTGTTAGTACATATTTCAAAATAAGGTCTCAAGCAAGGTCCCAGATTCCCATTTAGGTTGAGTTATGTTTACTTGAAATTCTGTACCCGCACACTCAGATGTACTCACTATTATTATCAATAGTACCTATCAACATTAAATATAAAAACTACATAATTATTATAAATAAATAGGTACCTAATTTAATTAAAATTGACTATTCTTCAGTAATTACTAAAAATCAGTCACTACTGATTATTATGAACATAACAAAGACCATTGTCTTTTAGTGACAAAAAAAACTAAAGAATGACCTCTAAGTTGTTATTGTTGAAAAACAATAAACAATTCTAGATAAACTGTAGATAAGGCTGATATCAATGACAAAAATAAACAAAGAACTATGCCAAATATGCACCATTTGTTTTTTATTACTAGTCTATTTAAAAAAACATATCAGGAATTACTGTATCTTAAAATTTTAGATATGAGTGATAATTTATCTTAGAAACCTAAGTGAAGCTCTATGGTTGGCTACATAATGTTCCAATATTCAAAGACTGTGACTACAATGTTGGATGCAATTAGAAACACATAATTTGGCTATGATCCAAAACTGCTACATCTCTCACATTGTCAACAAACTTTAGTCTGTTTACAAGTTTTGTGTGATAAATCTTTGGAGTTTTATTTAACTTAAATTATTTTTATGCCAGATTTTTTTTTATGAAATATAGTTACCATTTTATTTAGTAATTTACCCATTACATAAAATTAATCCTGAATATTGATCTGTACATGAATTTCATATATTGTATCACATGTGTGTAAAATATCAATCACATTTTTAAGTTACCGCAACACAGAAACACCGATAACAAGTTACAAGGGTATGTTTAGTAATGTGTATCTTTGTGTATTACCCCAATGAAGAAGGAAATATTTATAGCAATTTGTGCCTATTATGATCTACAAGGAAAATTATTTAATGACTTACACAACATGTACAAGCTACACAAAGATTCAATGAAAAAATAACCTAAACATCCTCAAATACACTCTTAGTTACTGAAAATAAAATATTGGTTAGCTTTTGTATATTATGTATTTTGAAGTTTCTCACAAAGCCAAATTAAATTTACATAAATACAATTTAATGATAATTTTTATACAAGATGTAAATAGTACAGAAAAGATTGACACAGTGAAATCATGCTGATGTTGCTTACCAGTGAAAATTAAAAACATCTATAATGCATAAACTTTTGCTATGTAAAAAAAATAATTAAATTAATTTCAGTATCACTAATGATCAGTTAACTGATATATTCATTTTATTAAGCTTAACATTTTGCACTCAAAAGATGGTGTTCCGTAAGACTCTTACAAAGATATCCAACTTTGTGACAGTAAACACTATCCATTGTATAAAATTAACCAAATTTGTAACCATGAAATATATACATTTAAGTCTCCAGGTTTTGTTTTATTAGCTATTATAATGATAGTAAAAAAATATGCATACCTAATATCGTAACGAAGCTACATGTGAACGGGTAAACAATGACCTGTGGGACTGTCGGACCGCTCCGAGACAATAAGGGGCGAGGCTACGAAATGCAGGAGGATAACCTGAGCGATGAGCGCCCGCAGCGCCTAGGCGCCGCTCATCTGTGATAAAATGTATCCACAATTGTCTGTTCACAAGTTACTCGGTCTAGGGTGTATAACATAACTTGCACTCTTAAAATCATGATATATGTTAGTTCCGTCCTCGTGTGGCGCGCGTCGGGGAGGCACTGGTGAGTGAGTGCTGGCGGCACCTGCGCTCAGTTGTCCATGGCGTATCTCCGCGTCCACTCCTTCGCATTTCGGATTGCCTCGATTTCGTTCACCTTCCACAGCTCGGCCACGTCGTTTGCCAGCGGGTCGTCAGGGTTCGGCGCTGACAGTAGCGCTTGGATCGACAGCAGTACGGTGCGGATCTGAAGAGCGGGACTCCATTTGTCCTTCAGTATATCCAAGCATATACGACCCAGCCGATCTATGTTCGGATGATATATTTTCGTTATAAACCTAACCTTAGGCGCTGACATGGGATAGTCCTCTGGCAGAAATAACTCTAATTTAAATAATCCTCCTTCGAACGGTGAGTCTTCAGGACCAGTGACGATTACGTGAAAGTAACGTGCATTCGTTTCACTTGGTACCGCGCTGATTCCCGGCACCGGCTCTTGCATCAGTCGCTGTGTCTCTTTGATTATTCTACGTGGTAGGGCTGCCATTTTAAATATGCGGTCTAGCGCAATTTGTCAAACGAAAGCAAGTAATCATATAATCGTACAAAATATCTAATTGTCTTTTCACTTTATATGTTTACGACGATTACCCAGGCACGTCTTTAGAATTAACGAATTACAACTGCATTTTAGCCATGATATTGCTAAAAACGCGACTACAAAAGCGAAGGTACTTCAATTTTTAAATCATAGACTATATAGAATTTTGCACCATAGAGAACACGTGCGGTGCAATATAGAAATGGATGCGTTTTGAATTACTTACAGCATAAATCCGGTAATTACCGGTTTATTCTCAAACATATTAAAAATTTTGTATCGGAGGTCAACAATCTGTGATAGGATTAAAAAACAATAGCAATGAATAATTATACTCATAACGCTTCACATTTATAATTATTTTTACGTTTAAACACTTTTTCTACATTCATTTCGTGACTCTTAAACCATAGATATTTTCATACAGAATACCATAGGTATTATAATGTTTAATTTTATAATGAATTTATTTGTCTGTAAAAGATTATGAAAATATTCATTTAAAAATTACTAATTACCTGTTATACATCAATGTTCCAAAATTCTAGCGAATTTAAACGTAAGTTGGTAGTTTGGACTGTCTTCACGAGATGTCGCTATCCTGTTAAGCTTTTTTTTAAAAAAATCTTTATTTATGTTTAGGGGCTTTTATCCGATCTATCGGATCATATCTATATGTCAACCCCATCGTACCTTATTACAGAATTAACTCTAACTTATACAACAAAATTAATTATAATTAATTATCCTGTTAAGCTATTGCATTGCTTTTATCCTAATCCAGTTTTGTACTAAGATGACTTAATTATGATTAAGTAAGTTCAACCAATTCTGCATGCCGAACTGTCGGCATCTAATTGGGTGAATTTGGGAAGGCAACTAGTAACTACCTAATTAGGTACCTACCACAGACGTATAAGAGTAGCAGACCTAATATAAAGTTTAAACAGCGTAGGCAAAACGCACACATTGAACAACTATTTATGCCAGGGCCGCATTTAGGACATGGTGAATAAGACATAATCACGACATAATAAAAATAGATATATTTATTCTTCTTCTTATCGTGTGGTTGATGAACAACCTGGTAGATTTATTAATACTGTTTAATTTTGATCTGAATTACCTGAAATTACAAAAATTTGAATGATCGACATAGGTATTAATGAAAATAATTAAGACTTCTGCGACTATTTTTTGTAGATTATTATTATAACAGCTGACAATCTGTGCTCTGCATTATTATGGATATGATGTCGTAAATATTTAACAATCTAGGTATAGGTACCATATCTACAAAAAATCATTTGAATTGTTCCCAAATCCGTCCCTCGATAATATTGTAGTACTTGAGCTGTCAATATTTGCAACTTTACAACAAACTAACTCATAAATGCTTTTATTTCTGTTGTTATAGGTCAAAATTATATACGATTAAGCTCCAAATTTAAAAATCTATGTAATAAGCTATTAATCAATAACTAATTATTTGAACTCTTCATCAGAGAGAACCGAATAGCTTTTAATCTTAACAAAGCAACATAAAACTTACCGATGAAAGGTCAATCCAGGTGTATTGTTATAGCTAGCACTATCACACTGATAGGCACTGCACTTTACCATTTTATAAAATTATTATTTTACCATTTCATTCTCAACAGAGCAATATTTTTTACGAAAACCTGATGATAATAATTCGAATCGATGTAGCTTATGTAGCTTAACTAATATGGCGGCGTCACAAAATAGACTACGCCTCATATTTTGTCTATGTGTGTGTGAGTGTTGCAATAGGTGAAAGAACGAGATACATATATTGAGTTGTCCTTTTGTAAGAAAAGGAAAAAAGATTATACCCATCTATATAAATATAACTAGTGATTAATGTATGGTCTGCTACTCTTATATGTCTGTGGTACCTACTTACTACTTTTAGTTATACCTACATATCTACTTATATAAAAAAAGGTTAAATTTACAAAAAAATATACTTAGCTACATTACCTATCTTTGTATGTCCTTTTATTACGTTCTTAGACATGATTGTTGTTTTCTGGACAAAGTTACATTCTAAGGGCAAAGCTGTTCGGTTTTATTAGATGTTATGTTCCTTTAATAATAATAATCAATACAATATTCAAAATATTTATAATCAGTTGATGTAACTTACAGCACCATCTCATGACGAATACCTGTAATGCATTGATATACAAAAAACCCAAGATACACAGTCAGCGTCTCAAAAACGTCCACCAAAAAAGAGCGCACAATTCAGAATTGTGCGCTCATTTCTATTTAGTATTGCGTCACTAGAGCGACAGCGCAGACGATAAAAATGCCGAAGTGTTCGATGAAAAAGTGTAAAAATAAAACGTCAAGAACGTTAAAAAAGGATGGGATATCATACTTTCGGTAAGTAAAAGAGTTTATTCATTTGTATTTGTTGTTTTTATGACTAAATATAAGGAGAAACATGTGATTTTGATTTAATTTGTTTTAAAACTGTACTCCACGATCGTAGTATAAATACGCCAAATTTCAAGATCCGTTCAAGATGTGTAAAAGCAAGCCCATTACAAACTCTTTATTTTGGTCGAATAATACAAATTACCCTGTTCTTTAAATAATGGAGTCGATTTTTTTTTATTATGTTTAATTTTTTTATTAATGGTTGCAAAACTTTTATAATTTTTTTAATTTCGATATTTAGTGTTATAACTTATAAATTTAGTTTTTAACCGACTTCTAAAAAGGAGTTTGTCAATTAGACGGTTTTTAAAAATATTTGTATAACGATTACTTACTCCGTGAATCATGGGCTATTAGAGTATTTTGTTCTTAGTAAAAATAAAGTTTCTGCTTGTGATATACCTAATATAAAATAAATATAAGTATAATCATAATCTTATGATTAACTTCAGAGCAATCATAGCAAATCTGTGGTAATATTAAATTTTGTTGTTACGTGTTATTGATAACCGCCTATCTTAGTGAAAGGATGAGAAGAGAAGAGAGAGGTTCAAACCCCTCCCCCTCTTATGCCACGTTACTTTAAAAACTAAGAAAAAATTATAATTTAAAAGACAGAAGAAAATAATTTACACAATATTACCATTTATCCACATTGCCAAAATTCACAGAAATAAAATAAATTCCAAGAATTAAACACTTAACGGTAATATTATAAATTATTTTTTCTATGAATATAAATACAAAAAAAAAACGATTCGACTCCATGGAGTTCTTGTACTACGTTACTTTCGACGGCCATTTGCTTTAGAGTATTGAATGACATTACAGGTATCGAACGTGACATAACACGCGTTGTTTGCGAATAAAAAACAACTCTATGTGGTAGGTGTAAGTTCTAATTTGTGTTAAGTATGTCAATCAAAACTTGTGACATTTGGATTTTATTTTTTAATTTGATTTGTAGACGACATTTTTTGATGTGAAGTTTGTAAGGAACTGTGCATCTAGGGTTTTTGTATATCAATGCTGTAATGTCATACATTACTAATTTATCGAATGTAACCCAATTGTAAAAAAAAACACTAGATGTCGCCAGCGATCTCATCCGCGTAAGATATAATTATTTTCCTTTTGATAAGATATCAAAAACTTAGGCCTCCGGTCATCCGGTGCTCTCACTGGCCTTATTTCTTGCTGATATTCTCCAAGTAGTGATAGCCTAGAGATATGACCGTTGGACTGCCAATTCAAAGGTCGTAAGTCCAAAATCCAGGCTCACTTTTGACTTTCGGATTCATGTGCGTTTTAGAAATGGATTTCTTATCACTTGCTTAATCGGTAAAGGAATAGGTAGGTACATCGTGAGGAAACCAGCAAACTTGGGAGATTTTTCATTGGTGTGTAAAGCCTTGTCAGAGGCCTACGGGCGGTTATAACTCTGACACCAGGTTGTTCATCAACCATACGATGAAGAAGAAGCTGATATTCTCTCAGAGGGTGGAATTACGTTTGCAACCGTGTGCTAAAACTGGCCTCTACCATCAAAATATCTTACAAAATAATGTCATTCTCTTGTATAACTAAGTACACCCTAATTCCCTATAGGTATCATACTTAAAATAGCCAATCTGCATGGACTGTCATAGCCAGTATAATCAACTATTAATTTAGTTCCATAATTAATAGAGTCCCTTAACTAGAGACTGTATTACCTGGTAAATTGATTCTGAACCTCATCGGCTAACGTCAATCATATATTGATGGCTACAGTGAATAGGCTATTACTGACATAATACGAACCTGGTAATGACAGACTGATATGAACCAAGCGAGCCATTCAAATGTTCTGTTTGGGTCTAGAAATAGGTAACCAGTTTATTTCAAAGGACTGATTACCTAATGGTTACCTATGTATCAATTTAGCGTCGGATAAGAAAAATAAATGAAATGATGTCTGTCATAACAGTATTTATCTAATTTAATTTTATAAGTAGGTATTTAAAGCTCGAAATTTTTATAGAAAGAATAAATCGATTAGAAGCGGTGTTCGAACATACCTACTGGGTAATGCCCCCAAGTAAACAGTACAAGGTAGGTATGTACAGTCAGCAAAGGAATTAAGGTACCAGGCGCGCTAGCTATCCTAGATGAGGTTTTTTGTAGAAGTTTGCATGTGGTTGTGTCAAATGGTTTAGTTATGTATAGGTTTCAGACATACCTTTTCAGGAAATGTAGTAAAATTAAATTGTATTGACGACATCTTCAAAAAATTACCTTGAAAAAGAACCTTAACTCAAATTCAAATTCAAAGTCTTTATTGTGGATCACAGGTAGGCACATAATATATGCAGGTGTTAATCAATATTTTTCGTTCAGCTATGTCCCGCCCTATGGGCATACAATAGTTTCAAATAATGATTTTATAAATAGCGCCCCTTAACGTAATTTAACTTCTTTGGTGACCGTACTTAATATTGTAATTTAAAGCGAATTCATCATCAATTCGACTAATAAGTTTCTAATCAAATTATTATTAAGTGACAATATCAATCTAGCTTCTGCCAATAAGTCTTAATTAAGGCAATCAAAATTAATATAAGTAATCCAGAATTCATAATAATATTAGATAAAGCATTATTGGATGTGATTGGTTAATTTATTAAGCTAATTCAGTAGGTACTTAGGTACCTATATAGTTATTTTTGATTTAGTTTAAATCGGTAGATAAGTAGGTATTCATAGGGTCGTAGTAAAGAACCTAAATCAAGACTCAAGCATTACTTGATTCTAGTTTTTGTTCGACTAAACTAGTTTCAAGTAATGCTTACCTATTCACCTAAGAACCTAACTCAGAAAGTCAGGTTCTGTAATACGACCCATAGACACTGTCATTCTATATGAAGTTTTATTAAACCGTCATAAAAAGTTGGGTACTTAATTACATAAAATCCTCGCAATTAAGTTGGCTAGCTAACAATGTCCTAAGCAAATGATTTTGGGACGTAATCCTTTTTAATTTTGTATTATGAAAAAGCGGTTTCATTGTTTGCCAGTATGAATATTAACTTCAAAATAGAATGGGTAAATGAATAAAATAAAACCTTATTATTGTCTATAGCTGGTTTGACGTTTCTATGTAATATTACGATGTAGATGTAAGTAGTACCTATTATCTTAAATGTAAATATCCAGTAGTAGACGTGTAAATCCATTTATACTTTGTGCGACCTAGCAATGTGCGGGTGACAGCTGTAGGTATTGGTGTTTGCGCTTATTTGCTGTGTTGTATGCTGTGCAACTAAAATTGATATTGACAGCTGCTGTCAGTGTCAATTTTAGTTGCACACTCAATACCATATTATTATACTGACACTGACAGATACAACATAAAACACAGCCAGCAACCAAGTGCAAACAGCGATACTATAACAGCTATAAACCACGCCATGCTACGCCGCACAAAGGAGCTACAATGCCACGAGACAGACAGATACACACATTAAACTCACACCTCTCTTTTTTCGTCCGGTTAAATGATTATCAACAATCTTTAAAGAATTCTTTATTTTCGCATTCACACTCGAATATGGAATGTGGAGAGAAAGTCAGGTGCTCGCACGACGACATGTTCGAAGTCCATGAAGGAGAGCCTCCCATCGCCGTCCACATCTGCCTCGTCCAGCACGCTGGCGACTATTTCCTCTCTCTCTTGAGGATGTAGTTCACCTTTAGTCAGCAATCTAGTTGCTTCTAGGAGGTCGTCCCGTCCTATATACATGTCGTCGTCCAAGTCGTATATACGGAATGCGTACCTGAACAAAAAAGGAAGTTTAGGCGCTGATACTCGCTAATCTGCTATCTCGCTTGTACATTGAAGATATAAAATCAATAAATATAGTTATGAAAAATCGAACTAAACGATTTGAATGAGAACAACATTATAAAGTTTCAGAAAAAAATTCAGCTTGATCGAAACATGTTTTCATACATAAAAATGGTTTAAAATAAAAATTCTACACTTCTCCCTATCTATACCTTAGAACTTTAGTGTTAGCATCGCATTTACAAATCTTAACTAATACTAATCCTAACCATACCTACATAGTGTATAACAAAGTCGCTTCCCGCGTCTGTCTGTCCCTATGTATGCTTAGATCTTTAAAACTACGTAACGGATTTTAATGCGGTTTAATAGATAGAGTGATTCAAGAGGAAGGTTTATATGTATAATACATGCATATTAGCGTAACCGTGCGAAGCCGGGGCGGGTCGCTAGTATATTATAAATGCGAAAGTATGTTTGTTTGTTAATTTTTCACTCCTAAACCACTGAACCGATCAACCTGAAATTTTGCGAATATGTTTTCAGGTATGCAGAAAAAGATATAGGGTGACTATCATCCCGAAAAAATATACTATTCCCGATGAAAACAACAATAACGTTCTTATAATATTAGATGGCGTCACGTGTTCTATAATAACACCAGCGAAGCCGCGGTTAAAACCTATTGCTTTATAAAAATGTCTTATAAACGCATATTTAATATAAAAATAAATATTAGAAGTTAAAATCATTTAATTGCGGTTTCGATGTTAGCTCTCCATGAAGTTTAATTGGCAAAAGTTTTGAAAACAAATCGAGATTACTCGGGTTTTGAGGGATTAAATATCAAGAACTGAAAGTTTCAAGGACGGAATGAATTTGAGAGTATAAAAACTACGTTATTAATATAGAATACATACAAAATATAACAAGAACATAATTATATATAATTATTAAGAATACATAATGTCCTCCTGACCTAATTTCGGGCACAGCGGCCAATCTCAAAGGAGATTAGCTAACTACGTAGGACATATAGTGCAGAAGTGTGTACTCAAACATAGGTGCACTCTCTATTCCCTCACTCTCATAGTCCAATGGGACGGCAATCCGACATAACCGGAGAGAGATTAGGCGCAGATCGCGCTTGCTACCACTAGACCAACGAGACAGTCGGCAGACGGTTTATTATTTACCTATTTATTGGAAAATTGTGAAAAACGAACTTGAATTTATTAATTTTTCTAAAAACTCCAAATATTGGCGCACAATAATACTGGTGTATGAATAGAGGACACTTAAATAAAAAATAATAATTCAGAAATTCGACGGCCTAAAGTTTGATGCTGGCGTTTAAAAAAGGTTGTATATTTGTAAACTATTTTAATTAAACTCAATGTATTTACGAGTTAACAAAGCCAATAAGACTGACACGGGTAGCTAAATGGCACCTTAAAATCGAATTAACCAACAAATTAGCAAAGATATTTACCGCGCCATCTTGGTTTGCCTAGTCACGTAATCCTCAAAACTTGCAAATTCAATCACGTTCATTATAGTTATCATAGAAACTGGTTTCTGGCCTTAATCTTTAGATTGTGTGAGTTTTAAAACTGTAAATTGGAATATAATTATTCTTCCCGGTAAAATAGTTTTTGGGGTGAATTTGTGGGCAAAAGTTGTTTTGCTAAAATTAGAAACATATAATATTTAACCATAATACTAAATTACTAATTAGAAAAAAAAACTTATGTGGTCAATGTCAATTGGAACATTTTTTTAAACGGTTGAAATAAGATTAAAAATGCAAATATTTCAAAAGAAAAAAAAAACAAAATGTAGAAAATATTGACGGAATTTGCAAGTTCTAAAATTAAAATACACATTTAAAAATGGAAACCCAAAGCGTACATTTTCAAAACACGTTTTTTTTTAAATAGTAAGTATTCTTGGGTGCAGCGAGACAAATAGGGCAATTGCTTCACTTGCCCCACCTTGTCTGCCTCGCCCATGTCTAATCTCATAAGCTAAACAATTTTATTATTAAAAATGCTTTTGTTGTAAATAACTTGACACGAACGTATTATTGAAGTACCTACTTATAAAAGGCAATAGTTATAGGTCTGGAGACAAATAGCTTATTAGTGGCTAAAATGTCATAATATAAGATCAATTATTATTTCTTTAATCATTTGATTAGCCACTTTGATAACCCAAATTAACAAAATTAAATTAATCAGAAATGATAATAATAAACGATTGCAGAATAAATTTTCAATTTTGGAACGGATGGCATAAAAAACGGTAGATATTTGTATTTATACATTTTATAAACGCAGAATTTAAACTAAGAATAGATGTTACGCCATATTGAAAGACAAATCTATAAAACCAAACAAAACTTCAATTGCTTTTGTTTAATCAATATTAGTTATTTATGTTAGAAAAGGAACGTCATAATATTTAGGCAAAATTTTTAATGGTTAATTTTTTACCTACTTGCTAAGTGTACGTACTCCTTTCAAGACAGTTGACAGGAATTTTAACAAAAAATATTAAAAAGCTTAATGGTGTCTATGGTGGTGTGGAAAATTAACCTTTTTGCTGCTGGTACCTGTCACTTGTCTCAAGGTCATTCCACACACATCCTTCTTATATTAGTGATCATATCTTACCAAGCTTTAATATCTCTGGGAGCTGCTTCACTGAATACTGACATCATATCCAGGAAGTCTTCAAACGTCAGGTTTCCAGAGCCGTCGTGTGAAAATACTTGACATATGCGTCGTTTGAATGGATTCTCCTGAAAAGAACACAAAGGATATTCAACCTTATTTGCAAGACAATATAAGTAAACATTTTTTTTACGTAAAACGGTTTTGCCATCAAAACTAAAGCTGTATACCAAATATCAGATCAATCTGTAAACAGGAAGGGGGTGAAATATCGATTACTTTTGAACCAAATAATAAACAGGTCAAGCTAAGTAAAACCGTTTAAAAATCAGGATGCTGGATGTACCTACTTGTTTTCAAAATAGAAATAATTTTCTATAAAAGTTGTTGAAGTCAATTCTTGAGTAGCAAACTCACCTTTCCAGATACATAACCTTTGCAATGATATTGAAAGGAATCAATCAATTATGCGTGTCAAATATAACACAATCACATCTATCAATCAATTAAGCAATGTTTATCTTTCAGAAACTTGGAATAAATCTCGAAATATTTGTCAAAGTTCGACAAGAATTATGGATTATGAGAAGTTGGCTAAACTTTTAACTTTTAGGAATTCTTTATTGGAAATTGAAAGATTTCTTTTTGCAAGTATTTTTCAAAACTTGTGTAGGTACTCGTTACAAAGTTACGTTTGCCAAAAAATTGATTACGGAATGAGGGCTCCAACTTTTTGCTGGGGCTTGATAGAATTTCAAATATAATAATTTTGAAAAAGTTATAACTAAGTGGAAAAATTGTGCCTTTTCATTGGTTTTTTTTTATTGTGGAACTTGTGTGTTATGACAGAAGGCTAAATATTTGACATACGCTTTATTTATTTTAGAAAAACATTCTATGAAAAACGTCAATAGGAGATACCGTTACAGATTTTAGGATTAAAATTTATATCTTCTATTTCAGCATCTTACACCAAGGGAGGTTTCTATAATTAATTATTTGCCAATATTTTCAAAAAATGGCCCTTTTTTTGGCGTGTGGGAATTATATGGGGCTTATGTGCCTCATCCCCAATAGCATGCTGGTGAGGGGGTTATGTCTGACTCGCAAGGACTAAAAACCTCCAGAGGTTCCTCCATGAACTACTGGACGGGTTTCACTTGCGAATTCACCGTACCCCTCCAGGTTTTAACCCGTCCGTGCCCTGGTAATACACAATCTTGGGTATATATTATATACATATATATATAGGTAGGTATATCTTACTTTAAGTTCTGGTAATTTTTCTATTTCTTCTACGGGCACTGCTATAGTGTGAGGTTGATTTTCTGTCATTCGTTTCGGCACTAAGGCGGGATTCACTTCTCTGAAGCGTTTGAAAACTCTGAAAAAAAAAAATGTTACTTACTTATAATGTAAATAAAAAAAAACCTTCATGAAAATAAGAAAAGAAAACCCTTTATTAAGGTGGGCGTTTAAGGCGCATATCGCTCTAAACCACTATATCACTCGCTCATAGAAGATATAAAATCCCCGCATGAATGAAAAATCGCAAAAACTGAGACAAGGAGAATAAACATTTAAAAGTTTCAGAAAAAAAATCAGAACAAGTTTGTCATACATAAAAATTGCTTCAAATGAAATTTTGTTTAGGCAATATTTTTAAATGAAAACTTGTTCCGATCAAACTGTAATTTTTAGTTTTCAGTGGCACCTCATTTACAGTTTAATAAGAAATAAATAGAAAATTTGCTTAATAGAAAATTATTTACAAAAACATTGCTGAACTTTGTGATGAAAAATATGTCTGAAATTACGTCTCAAATGTACAAAAAACCTTTATTATCATCAAGTTTACGAAATGAGAAACGTCCCGATTTCTCCCTTTTCGCTGTCTTTTCTAGTGAAAGTAATGTACCGAGACAGTATGGAAACTTGGAGAGGCCCAAAATATCTTGTTACGGAATATTACGTCAGCTTACTTATGCATTAGGAGTTGACCTTGACTTTAGTAAAGGTGGCTTGTGTATTAACAACATCGTAAATATAGCGTATAATTTTATTACGAGAAGTGCTACTCATCAATCAGTTTTATTCTTAAATATCTGACTAAAAATCTGGTCTCAGATTTTTATATTATACCCATGACATTTAAAATTCGCATACGAAACAATTAAACAAATGAATTTTGTAAGCGAATAGTCGTATTTTCTTATATTTTTGAATAATTCCAATCTATGTTAAAAAAAAAGAGCCAAAGAGAAAATAATATGTTAAATATAAATATAAAGAAATTTGAAAAAATTAGAATAAGAAATATGTTATTCATTTTACGCAGAAAACGTTGAGAAAAGCTGCATGCAAAGGAACGCTAAACGAAATTAGAATTTGAGTGGAAAGAACAATTCGTTAATCGAGTCTTTAATATTTGAATTTTCAAACTAAGAAAAGAAAAAAATAAAACAGAAGAAAGTTTCCTTATGACATTCAAAAATCAACCCCCAGGTCAACGTTCGTTTGACCTGCAGTAGGTTTATATTCAAATAAACAATACGAAACGTACTATTGTTAGCGAATGACACAGGTGTATGAATCAAAAAGTTCTCAAGACTACACTCCTTTAGAATACATAGGTTATCATTCTATTCACCCCTAAATTCTTTGTGTTTAGGTTGTTGACATTGCGGGTAGTGTTATATTATTGAATGAGTGTAAAAGGTAAGTTGTATCCAAACTTAATGCACTTATACTTACGTACATAAGTTTGAGAACAAAAGTGTGGTAATCATCCAATCACTTGATTAGAATTTTGCTTATAAGAAATTTTAAAGTAATCTGTGGTTTTGTCAGGTGATTGGCGACGATTATCTTAGTTAGCTACTAGTGGCGAAGAGTCCACTTTTGTAAGAGATAAGGGGCAAAATCAAAGAGAAACCATCGCGTATTTTATAATTATAGTGATGACTGGGTTAGCACGTGGCGTTCTGAATAAACAAGTGACAGAAAATCCGGAAGCCGGTAAGAATCTTATTGAATGGGGCCTTCGCCACTGGTAGCTCCTAGGTTAAATCCATGAAGCAATTGCTTCGTGGTTAAATCTGTAAATTTTCATTAGCGTCATAGAATAGCTCCTAAGTCTGTGTTGGGAACATGCAACATTAATTCATAGTGAATATGGCAGTGGCCAGCAGCGACGCTGAGAATCTGTTGTTTCAACTTTATTTTTAATGCTAAAAAAACGTTGATGGTTCATCATAACTCCACGCCATGTCCGGCTATGGCAACTCCTTGCATGTCTCATGTGGCTTGCAAACCCGAACTTCGTCTTGAAGACACGGTCACATGGTACACAGTACAATTGTCCAGCTGTGTTATAAGTGTAATTGTAGGAGCGTTTTGGTTTGGTTAGGTTAGGTTACTTGAGGGACTTGAAATATTACCGTGGCCACCCGTGGGGACATGTACGATTGTTAAAGCGGCCCTCCAATGGACGGGATGGCCGCTGCTACTAGTATCTACAGTCGGCAAAATACCTTCGGGGAAATACAGTAATAGCAAAAGGGCTTAGATATTCTGTGACCAAAGTTATTAAGAATTCATAATAGCAAAGAAAAATGCGGGAAGTAGTTACTTTTAAATTACAATTTCAGCTTCAGATTTAGGTTTGAAATATTAATTTTATGATTTTGTTACGTGATAAGTTCTAATTAAGTGTTTGTTTTCCTAGAGACCTCCTACGCCAATGTATATGACTAATTCAGGTATTAATGTGTAGGATAAGATTGTTTGAAAGAATTTGTTAGAAGGCTCGCGTAGCGTGGTCGCGTGATTATTAAACTTCGCTAAGATACAATAAATGGCGCTAAAATTGTACAACCACGAAATGGTACGAATTTTCTACGGTACATAAAAAATATTTAAATTATATTGGGACAAAATCGATATAGCTAGTTAAAAAGATATTAATGGTTCTGCACTCACTATGTGCTGATCGGTAATATTATTACTGTTGAATTTAGTATTAAATTCAAAGTATTCAAAAATGTAAATATACAATTATTATCACAGATTAAACTAAATGCATTGTCCGGCTATATACTATACTTTGCTTTGAGCTTGATATTTGGTATAAGTCAGCATTTTGTCCTCGAATTGCTTCTCTAAAAATCTATAATCTTCTATCAACAAACTAGATTAGCTTATTTCCGTTTATGTACTGTTGAAGTGTTGATAGTGACCTACCAAATGCTGGCCATTAATTAGAAGGCACGTGATGAAGCCGCTCGATACGGTACGATACAGAATCGAGAGTGCGTCACAGTGTAAGCCGATTACGTAGCTACTATTTCTGCCTAAAACACAATAAGTATTTGTGTTTGATACTAATTGTTATTGTACATTTCTGGCTGGAAATTTTGAAATGACTGACCATAAATCTGAACAATATATTACCTATTATTCTTATCGTATGATTGATAAACAACCTGGTGACAGAGTTTAAACTTCCCGTAGGTCTCTGACATGGCTTTACACACCCTTGAAAAATCTCTCAGGTGTGCTGGTTTCATCACTATGTTTTCTCTCACCGTTTTAACAACTGATAATTAATTTATAATACGCACATAACTTACGAAAGTCAGAGGTACGCGCATTGGGATTGAATTCGAGACCTATATAGCTCTGATAGCCTAGTGGTATGACCGTCGTCTGACAAGACAATATCTTATTCAATTGTATTAAAAAGATAAGACAAGCTTAAGTGACAGTGGGAGGAGCACATTACTTGTAGAGTTGACGAACGATGGGGCACAAAGGTCCTAGAGTGGCGACCGCGGGGCGCTAAAATTTCAATTCTCAGGGGCTCAACAGCACAAAACAGTCTTCTAGACAATCTTCACTGACTTAGCGCCTGGGGTGCTTCCAGGAGCACTAGTACCACTAAGACAATGTTCTTAAACTGCCTTTGACAATAACAACATTGTACACTCGGAATATTCTAGTACCTATTATAATATGCAGAGGTTATAAATATATAATAAACTAAACAAGGTGAGTTGTAGTATCAATGTTTCTATTTTTGTTCAAATGAAAATTAATTACAGAGATACATGAATAAATAAGTACGTTTTTAATTACACATTTAGCTTCGATTGTATAAAACTCCCAAGGGGATTGTAACCTTCAAGGATGCCGATATTACTGATATCAAATATATCAGATACTGATATCAGGTATAATTATTTACCATAAGGACGACGGACCACGTATTGCATTAAGTAAATTGTAGCTTTGTTGTTATTTATTGTCCTACTATAGCAGTTTTTTATTCTCCTACTATTTTTTATTCAATAATAGATACACACAGACATACAAACTCATAAACTTTCATATTCACAATATTAGAAGGATTTTTGGGACTCGGGCCGTAGTGCGACGTTCGTAGCAACTGTAGCAAGGCATTCGTAGACCTGTGTTCAACGTGACGTGCTACGAACTCTACGAATGCCTAACCTATAGCGATTATGTTCGGATATTTGTAGATGTGTGAATATTTCAGTTCGATTAATTAATACTGTATAGTATAATAGTATATGTGTAATTTATGATATGTATATTTTAAGTATTTTAAATAAAATATATATATAAAATATACTCTTAATTATTTATTATTTTTAAGTGAATATCAAATTTTTCGCTTTAACTCACAGTGCATCTACCATGCTTATCTCTGCACCACCCTAAGGTTGATTGGTAGAAAATGCCTTAGGCATTAAGTCCGCCTCTGTACATATTTATTGAACATAAAGAATTAAATAAATAAATAAATACTGATAGTAGAAAACGATGTTTTTTTTTGATGAACGATGTTTTCTTTTACCGTTAGTCACTGGTGTCTTAGATTAACTAAGATGACATTGAAAAAGACACAAAGTGGTTTAATTAAAACAAATTACATACAAGTATATTGTATGTAGTCTTATGTAATTAAGTAGAGGCATGTAAGGACCAAAAGACCTACATACCTTCGCACAAACAACAAAAAACACTTAACTATATTGAAATGGTTTCCCGCGAAAAATATTTATGTACGTACCACCTACTACTCTCCCTCGTGACGTAAAAGGGGATTATGTGATTACATAGTGCTTTCATTAGCACGTTGGTGATTAAATGAAAGTAAATACTCTAATTAATCTATGTTAGACTAGTGGCCACCCCACCATCTGGAGAAAGGACTCAGTCTTTGTTTTCACATTTTTTTATACAGAATCACATTTTTTTATACATCGTTTAAACTCATAATAATTAATAAATCAGCCTGTAACTGTCCCACCGCAGGGCAAAGGATTCTTCTCATACAGAGAAAGATTGAGCATTAATCAGCTTGCGCAAACACTTGTGCACTATCTCCTGTGTAGTTGGCTAATCCGTTGAGATTGGCCGCTGTGACCAAAAATCGATCAGGATGGACATTACAATGTATTTCATGAACAAAGGGCTTTACATTATTTAATAAACATTGAAATAGCACGAATATTTAGGTACTTACATATTTGGTACTTTTGCTTTTTATAGTTTCATACCACCCGCCGTAAATAGATTTAAATAATTGAAGTTATTTACGTAATAATATCATAATAGTTAAAATTTCTATCGTAAAAGTGTAGGAATTTTCTACGCAATCCGTATGTTACCTACCAGTTAGGTACTCTATAATTACGAGATATTAAACTACTCGTAAATAATTGTAGAGACCTTTACCATGAGTTGTTTTAACTTTAAGTACTTATTTGATATTGATTTTGTTATTAAAAACAATCTATTTTAAGGTTTCATAAGTTTGAATGTTCGAATATGGTTAGAAATGATCACTTGATAAAATAATAAACCAAATTTTGGTCACAGCAGCCAATCTCAATGAAGATTGGCCATCTTTGTTAGGTGCTAGGCACGCCACTGGTGTGTGTATGTCTGTGTGGCATTTATACTGCAAAAGGATGAACCATTTTTTTATTTCTTTTTTATTAGAAAGGTGACCTGAACTTGTTCTTAGCTAAAAAAATTAGATGTTTTTGTTCGGGGGTTTTTGCTCGCATTTATTTAGAACTATCTTTTATTATATTGTTGTTCTCTTTGGGAGCAATACTTTTTTTTGGGATCTTATGTCCGTTTCCGTACACCGGACAACGTATTTGCAAAATATCAGGATGATTGGTTCAATGATTTAGGCGTGAAACAAACAAAATTACTTTCGCATTTGATTTAAACTTGCTAAACGGCTGATTCTTATATTTGGCAGAAAAATAAGATTTTATTACTTCTCTCTTAGAATTGTTTGATTTCTGCCCAACGCCGGCGCACTAAGCTCCTCCCTGAACGCGAAGCCTTACATTCTGCACGGCTCAGGATAAATCTAAATCTACACGTGGAATCCATGAGACTGTGCATACATAAGCCAAAATATACTTTATCAGCTTAATAGAGCTTAGCTTAGCTTGCTTTAAGCTGATAAAAGATTGTAGGTTACCGTAAGCAATTAATTTTATTTACAAATTATTATGATACAATTCCCTACGATCCTTTAAAGATTTTCTCATATAGGGGTTTTCCATGAAGCTGTAGAGAAAGAGAGGGAAATAACAACCTCTTTCGCAGCAGGAGCAGGCGCGCTGGTTGTAGTGTTCCAGGCACGCCGCTCAATGTATTGCGCCGACGCCGAGCGGAAGATTTCCTCTCTACTCCTCGAACGAGATGATGTCGATACCAATCTAGGGGTTGGTGACTTGGTGTCGTGCCTTGGAGAGCATGAAAAGCTGGCGATCCTGCGCCTGATCTCTCTCCGGTCGTGTCGGATTGCCGTCCCATCGGACAATGAGAGTACGGGAATAGAAAGTGCGCCTGTGTTTGCGCACACACTTGTGCACTATTAAAATGTTTCCTACCTTGAATCTCCGTTGTTTGATTTTTTCTTAGATATTTTTTTTTAATTTCGAACTTTAGGGTTTTGCATAGTTTGCATAAATACTTTTATAAAAATGTTTATGTATTAATGTTTAAGTATCATCACTACCTATTCAATTAAGAAGATTAAATAAACAATTTAAAATTAGATAAAGTATTTGTTTATCGCCATACCTACCCATGAGATGAGACAGTAGAAGTAGGTACATACTTTCAAGTTCAATGATGATAACCTATACCTGCTCTTAGTGCATTAGAAAACTGTTAAGTATCTTACCTAAGTATTTCTTTCCGTGTAAAAAATGTACAGTCCTGTATAAAAAATGATATATGAATTAATTTTGAAAAACGAACACACACGAAACTTCACTTTTCGAATTAAAATCCGATTTCTGTACAAAATTAAAAACACACGTCCAACATATTTAAATTATAAAGTACTAAAGTAACTAAATTCAAAAATGGAGTATCAAATGACGGATCAAACGAAAAAAAAAAGTTTACATAATTCGCAAAAAAAGTAAAAAAAAAACTTTTCGAACTCGTAAACTCTACTCATAGACAAGTCATTACCTGATAATCCTCTAGTTGTTGTTCCGTGAACGTCACAACTTTGTTACCCATTACGGAAAAAAATTCACTCGCGGTAAAAATATCGGTATAAAATCCGGTAAAAGGCCGGTAAAAGCTGCCTGTTGCCGCGGCAGCGACAAAACACTGGCTGTAAGCCACGATTGGGATTAGGGTGTGACGGCGCAGAGTAGACGGTCACACAGAGGCTCCATGTCAAGGACAAGGTTATTTATATGTGTATTACTCGTCTATGGTCTGCTAGTATGTAGTTTGATTTATTTGATAGGTTGTTGAACTCTAGCAAAATAATATACGATATACAAGAACTTTGTACTTGAAATACATGGGTAAACAAGTATATTACACTACCTATTAACTCGTACTAATATAAAGTAATGTATGTACTTAACTTTAGTACATACATTACTTTTTTTAGTAAAGAATTGTATTTTCAGGGTTAGAACATTTTTGTATGGAAACTAGCGTAGCTACCGGATGGTGGCATGACATGGCCACAAAGGTTCGAACCCTTTTTAAAAATATTCAGTAAAAAAATATTCTTCTGCAGTATGGATACGTCATCTCCATTTACCAAAATTATAAAAAATTCGTACTATTTCAGACATTTATTTTACTGCATTGAAGTAAAACACCATTCCCAATTCGCTAATTAAACACTTCAATATCAATCACCCGTGACCTCTGTTCACGCATTACTCTGCGGTAAATATAGCAAAAGTTAGGCGGGTCGACTATTAGTAGCCGCGCCCCGGCCTCGGCTGACTCCATGCTGATTGCTCTATTTTATATTCATACTCATTATCTTTGGTCTACTTATCAGAGTGCAATTATTGTGTTTCGAATACGCATTCTAAACACGAAATTCGAAGTTGCGATTTAGGCGGGAAAGTTTAACATGAATGATATTACAGTGATTTGAAATTGGAATCTCTCTTGAAATATTTTGTCCACATTGGCTGCTATTAATGGATTTTTTTAAATAGATAGAGTATACTCGAGGTAGGCCTTAACCAAATAATAAAAAAGGAAAAATTTTGCTATTCAAAATCAAAAACAAAAATTCTCAATGACTTTCTTTTGTTAAAAGTTTTCTATCACCTTTTTAACAATGTAAATTACATTTCAAACAATGGCATTTTTTACCTTCCTTTCGTATTCGTATTTAATTTATTGCTTTTAATTGGTAGAAACGATTTGTTCCGGTTTCGTCATCTAATTAGTTGTGTTCTAAATTGTGTGTAAAATAAGTCTCTGAAGAAATGTTAAAAATTATATTGAATACAATTAAAATATCTACAATGAGTAAGGTTTTTATTACGAACCCGTCTGCGGTTGTCCGATCCAAATTAAATGAATTGGAAAAAAACCATTTTCAGGTTTTTTTTTAATTTTCCGGCCAACTTTTTACATTTTTCCATTCAAACTTTTACGAACTTTTCTATAAAATCTTAGCTTAATCAGTCCACCTATTTCATTAATAGATGAGATCTGGAGTTTAAATAAAAGAAAAAAAAACGCGCAAAATTAAACTTTATTACCGTTAATTGTAGGGTCTAAATCTAAAGACCAGCTATGCCCATCCGCCGCATTGATTCTGGCACTCCCACTCTGATACAAAGTTGTTGGTGACAGGCGGCGACGCTACTGACGGACAGTGTGCAGCCCATCTGATCTCGAAGCAGGTCTTCGTATGCCAGTTGTACACGAATCTGAAATAAAATAAATAAATAAATCAGCCTGTAACTGTTCCAATATAAGGCAAAGGCCTCTTCTCATACAGAGAAGGATTGAGCATTAATCACCACGCTAGCTCACTGTGGGTTAGCGATTTCAGACTATTAAAGTCCAGGTTTCCTTATGATGTTTTCCTTCACCGTTAATCAGTGGTGTCTTAGATTGACTAAGAAAGTACATATGACATTGAAAAAGTCACATTGGTACTTGCCAGGTTCGAACCCACACCCACGCGTTTGCAAAGCGGGTCCGTAACCAATGCGCCACTACGACTAATTTTCTGAGATAAAAATGACTTCTAAAAAAAACATCATTTTTAAAAAATTTACTTTGCTTTTTTTACATGGCCGTAACGTAATTAATATTAAAAACCAATAAATGATTAGATTCAAAATTCCCTTTTTGAAAAACGTAATTTTTCTTGTTATTCCGATAAGCCTTGAGCCTTGAAGACGTATTTCGCCATATAAGGTCTAAGGATTTCCTGCACTGAAATACGCTGGCAATATTTCAAATTTAAATTATGCTCTACAGTTCCTAAGGCTGCGTCCATCGCGTAGTAGAATATTCAATCTTCAAACATTTATTAATAGTCAAAGACTTGAGTCTTTCGTATTTTGGGGTGTTTTCGTATAATGGGCCTGTTTCGCCTTTCTATACTCACGGTATGGTACTAACCATAATTTAAAAATTAAGTACGCCTGGTGTTTTTCCCATGATAGCTAGCTTACATGATAACACAAATACGTCATCGGCTGTGAAAACTACGTAATATATATTGCAATTTAACAGAAAACACACCCTTACCTAAGTTGATGTGGCCATCTATATCGTACACTGTATTCTATGAGGCAATGCTTCTCCTTCGGCGTTTCTTGACACAGTCTGTAGTCTACTGTATTATACACAAGAAAATAAAGATTAATGTTGAGCTCTATGACTGTAAATTTTATATTTCGTGCCAGATTCTTGGTAGATTGGTAGATTTTTGGTAGATTCTTGACAGAATGAGGTTATTTATAGTTTACTGTGTCTAAAGTTGGACTCGGATTCTATGGATTCTATTAAGGATTACGTTGATGATAAAATGTTATAAATAAATAAAAAAAGAATTTAAGAGAATATTATTACTAAGTTATTTTTGAAAATTTATTTTTTCTTAATGTGTAGCTAATAATTAGATTTAAGTTGAATATTTGTACGCCAGAAATGGTAGAATATAAGAGACATATTACCAATTGTTAACATTTTTAAAAAATATGGAGAATGACATTACAAAATTGAAACAAAATTTCAGTTTGATCGGAACAAGTTTTCATACATAAAAATTGAATGAATTTGTGTTTTAGCCATTTAAGCCAGAGCGGTTTAGAGCTATAGGCGCCTTAAGGTCAGCTCACACCGAGATGCGATGGTACGTAAAAGGCCTGGGAGTCGATATTTTAATTTCACCTATGGCTTAAAATCGCATACGAATTTTTTTTTTGTATTTTTTTTCGTGTTATGCAAACTAATGTTCTATAACTTGTTTCAATTTCATGAGTAGATTGAACAGCTAAAAAGAGCCGCTTTATTTATGTTACACATCGTATATTATGTAGAAAAAAAATAGAAATGCGATATTAGAAAACAAATCTAACCCTGAATAATACGTAGTAGCCGATAAAGAATGAGTAACTACGAATTAATATTACGAATACGAATAGTACTCACGCGCATGTATATGACATAGAGCTGATAACACCGTCAAGTAACTTACAACCTTCCACATTATCACTAAAGGTTATCTATTTAATAATAATTGATTATTACAATTAAGTATGCGTGCTTCTTTTGTTTGTATACAATCGGTATAGCGAATAAGATTGTATTAAAATACGTATTGGTAGTATGTGTGGGCAAATGTTTGTGGTGCAATTTGTAAGATGTAGCGGTTTTTGTTTCTTTCGTATGATTTCAACCAAATTAAACCCGTCAATCATCAAGAAATGAGATACAAAAGTAAATTAATGTTACTCGTCCCGGCGTGCTTGTGGTAGTTAAAAGATCAATAATTAATTTATTTTAATTTATTTAAAAACAGCAACAAACAGCCTCACATTCATCTAGAAAAATCTGGTTAGAAACTCCATTCTTACCAGATTTTTCTAGATGAATGTGAGGCTGCGCTTAGAACTGGCAACTGGTTGATCATAATGTGATTAGAATTATAAATATTTAATAAGAATTCAGTCAGTCAGTCATCCGTATCAGTTGTTTTTTCAAATTTCTTATTAAATATTTATATTTAATAAGCTAACATGTAAAAATTTCACAAAAATATTAAGTGATTAGAATTACTTAAAGACTTTTCATAAGTGCTTGTTGGTGTACTTTTTATTTTTTTATTACAGGGGAAACCTTCAACAGCTACCCGGCGTCCGGGGGACGATACCGTGTGTGGGTTTCTTACCTCTTAAAACCATCCCGTTGATCACCGATGCACATGAAAGGAGGGGAAGGGTCTATGACCCAGTTCTAGAACCCAACGCCTACATGAATAAATAGTAGGTAGGCTATAGCGAGGAAATAGGAACCGATCTAAAATGGGTTAATAGCCCCATGTTTTACACACTACATTTCGCTACTATTGCGGCAAGAAAAAACCAAAGCAATATTTTAAAAAAATTTGGTCATCAATTCAACTTTAATTAGGTAGATATGAGAAAAAAATCTAAAGACTTCGCCACTTTTAGTTCCATTTTCAAAAATAAAATGTAGGTATTTCTTTTTTATAAAACGTAATACGAGAGTCTATTCTTTATTCATGATTATTCTACTTATGATTATAAACTTTTCGTTTTGGGGCTCTATGGTGACAGATAAAAATAAAAATAAAATTTTTCCCTTTATGGAAAATATGCTATTTTATCCCCGCTCTGGTACAATACAATGGCAGATTTTTTGAGCAAGAGGAGGGAAACTATTCTGATTGAAGCAGTATTTTTATTTTTGCACCAAACACCGATGTGAGTCATTAATTAGAAGCGCAATAATTATGATCATCGCCTCATTGGCGGCTTGATTAATTTTAAATACGGGTAGCCATAAAAGAGACTCTACCAATACTTACAGATTATATATACCTACTTACGTAATATAAGTATCATTATATTCGCTGCTCATCAACATTATTCAAAATCAAAATATTTTTATACATGTAGACCATTAGGCACTTATGAATAGTTATAATTCTAATATTGTTTGTTATAAGAGTGACTCTAGTTGCCAGTTCCACAGGCAGCCTACCCTTCATGGAGAAGAATCTAACAAGAAACTCCATGGTTGCTCTTTTAAATAAATGGCTTACAATATTTTAGCTTACATGCCTGACCATTCAGATACCCTCTTAGTACTTCATATGAACAATAACCAATACAAACAAGGTTAGGAGCAGCTTGTTCTGTTTATTTTCCAAACTTGAAAGCCTATTCTCATAGCCTAGTGTCACCATGTTTCCGTCGATGAAGGATTTTGCAACATTTCTGTAATACAATAAGTTTTTATATAAAACAACATTCCTTCTTCTTCTTTAACGTATGGTTGATGAACAAACTGGTGTCAGAGTTCAAACCGCCCGTAGGCCTCTGACATGGCTTTACACACCGTTGGAAAATTTCTCAGATCTGCTGGTCTCTTTACGTTGTTTTCCTTCACCGTTTTAGCAAGTGATAATTAATTTCTAATACGCACATGAATCCAGAAAGTCAGAGGTACGTGCCGTGCGTGTTTAACTTGACAGTCCAACGATTATATCACTTGCTATGCAAAATAACATTTGAAATCAAGTTTTTATATTAGTAATATCAAATCTAAATGTATGTGTAAAATTTTGTGTCCGCACTGTTGACCGTTGAAGAGGTTCTTCATCTGAAGTTCTTCCTAGATGTCGATTCAGGCCATACTTATCACAAAAATGCATTGTCGACGGAATTGAACGAACATATACAAATTCTACTTCATAGGATAAGACTAAGTAGTTCTAATTCAGCTTGCAAGATTTAACCCAATTATACTAACATTCAAATAATGCAAGTTAAATAAGAACTTGTAGATAGGATTCGAAGGAGTTCGTCGTACAAAAATAAGCTACTAGATCTGTGTATTAAAATTATAAACTAAAATTAGTTAAACGGTCAAAATAATGCAAAAAATAAAAATGATTTTACCGTGTCCCATATTTTATCTTACACGTGGACACCCCACACAGTTCGATAGTGTTGTAGTTACCAAACTAAACATAGTACTGGACACAAACCGCACTGTGTTCGCTATTGTACCTTTTGTTGTTGTTTCAATACGCCCCGGGGCACTACTGAGGGGCAGTTTGATATAACGTTTAGAGCAGCTATATAAATATTGCTTTGTACCGATTCTACTAGTGCTAAGTGCGCTGCGGTTGCCGCTAGACTCAGTTTATCTAGCCAACAATAAGTAAAGGGTCTCCAGAAATAAGTTTATAATTTTGAATTTTCTCTCCTAACAGACAGTAGGCACTATCGCGGACACGAACGGTGCACCACTTTGCGATCAAAATGCTTTGAACGATGCTACGTGCGTAGCGCTAGCGCTACGTTCGGACAAGGTGCAAGCGATTCTAACCTTAAGAGTGGTGCACCGGCTTTGTCCACGATAGTACCTGCATTTTTGTTTATTCTCAACGCGAGCGGAGCCGCGGGCAAAAGCTAATTAATAAATAACATCAAAAAAAAAGTAAACTAGAAAGTAATTACATCAATTTTAATATGATTCACCTGAACCATATCTACCTAAATCCAATTTCCCAACTACCCAACTAGAACAGTGATTTAGCGCAGCTGTTTCAAACCTAGTTCTAATTAAAGGATTCCGTTTTCATTCAATTAAACTTCTAATTGAGATGCAACTTGTTTTGGAGAATATCTATTGTCTTAGTACTATGGTCGGGGAACAATGACGTCTGTGATCTAAGCCTTTTGTGATTTTCTTTAGATCTCATTAATCTTGTAAATGCTTGTTATCAAGAGTCTGAGTCCAGATAATTGAAAGGAGAAATGTACAAACAATTAGAAATTAATTATCACTTGCTAAAATAGTGAAGGAAAACATCGTGAAGAAACCTGCATACCTGATAGATTAGTCAACCGTATGTAAAGACGTGTTAGATCTACGGAGTGGGGCCTTTTTGAGGACACAAACACGAATCTCATATCAGACCCCACTAAAAAGTTGCCTGGTTTCGACTCAGACCGAAAATCCTGGACGCGATTGAATCGATTCCGTTCCAACCACGGGAAAACTAATCACCACCTCCATAAATGGGGATTAAGGGAGTCACCACAGTGCGATTGCGGAGCACCTTGCCAGACCCTTTCCCATGTGGTAAACGAATGCCCACTTCGCTGTTTTCCCGGTGGAATGTCGGAAGTCCACAAACTCACACCCGCCGCCGTAGGCTGGCTAAAAAATTTAGATATAGAGATCTGATCCACGCAGGATGAATGCCATACGCAATGATGATCTACGGGTGGTTTAAACTCTGATACCTGTTCATCAACCATAAGTTAAAGAAGAAGAAGTGACATTAAGCACTGAAGGCAAATTGTTTAACCGCTACCCCAATCAAGTAGTCAAATCCATTCTGTCTCTCTCCCTCGATTAGTCGTAGGTTATTTACCTATGTGTATTATTAGACTTAAGGTAGGGTTGCCAGTAGGCTGGCACCCACCGGGATTTTTCAGTGTTGCGAGTTAATGACCTGGGTCCCGGAATAGGCAAAGGTGTCCCTGTTTAAAAAAAATCGTATGAAGTCTCACAACCGTCAACCGTCTATGGACTTGTGAAGGCAAATCTGCATTCAATGGTTATTTCAATCTAACTCGCTCTGAAATCATAAAATATATTTAAGAAATTATAAATATATTTTTATAATCCTCCTTTAATATACCTACTATTCATCCGGTTATGTTGATACTGTGTGCAATCAAAGTTTTCTCATTAAAAATCAACGCATAGTGATTAAATTAAATTAAGAAGGCAAAAAACAAGCAAAAGAAGTGAATTATTGATTGTTTAAAGAAACAAAGTTATGGCCATTGTATTGTTATTTATACTATTAGTGAAAAAATAAAAATAAGAAGGAAAAAAAGTAAAATATTGATTGTTTAAACTTACAAAATTATTGTTGTTGCTTTTTCGTAAAAAACCTCCTTTTTTAAAACGGCCCAAGTTGAGAATTATTTTTCTTCTCTAAGAATCTTGGCTGATCTAACAACCCTACGTTCAAGTGAAGTAATAGCTGGCGGCGTTAGCATTGTTATATAATTGTTACCAGATGAAAGCGACCCTGTCTCTGTTGCCCCGAGGACTGTGGTTTGATGTTGGTATAATAATAGAATAATTATATACAAGTCAAATATAAAACAGGTACTGGAGTTGTTTGTTTACGCCATTATTAGTTACCGAAAGTTTCGGCCGCGGTACATATTACGTACTTGAATTACGTGAAGCGAAAACTTTTTATGTATAATGCGGTGAACTCATAGCCATAGTATTCTGACATTTCCGAATGGCAGAGAAGAGGTCGTACGCAATCGTCTGGAGCCATCTGTCTACAAACCTCACTTTAATTTTCAAAGCTTAAGTCTTGATTAAAGTATTTTAAGATTCACCACGGCCAACTTTGGTTCAGCCAAGTTCCAAACTTGTGCTTTTGATGTGTAAATTATAACTAGCCGTATTTAGTATTCATGAGATAAAATAGTCTCTAATAGGTCTTAGATAGAAGTCACTTTAGGGACTAGTTGAATCGGCACCAGGGACCCATGTCTGTGCGTTGAACTACACTGGTCTTCAAAATTTAATTTAGTACCTACCACACTTTTAAAATTACTATTTCTCCTAAACTATTCATAGAAGTAAGAGTTTTGAAATAAAAAAGTTTATTTAAAGTTTTTATTCAAATAAAAAATATTTTTCTAATCCTTTTTATACGACTTTTGACTTCGCAGTCCCAACGGTTGTACCACTAGGCTTTTAATATGATTACGTTATTGATTAAAAAGATTCAAATTCAATAAAATTAAAAAACACTTAACTATTCTATAGGAATATAGCTACCTTGTATCCACAATAAAATAAAGCATATCAGTAAGTCAGCAATCATATTTCGATACGATTTCAACGCCACCTTCTTAGGCCTGATGCTGATTCCATTTCCTCCCTGGTGATCTTTAGATTCTTACATCCTTTATTTCAAACACAAATCTTGCAAATAAAATAAAAAGAAAAGCTCCGCCGCGACAGTGCAATCACTGCCGTGACCAGGATTCGAACCTGGGTTACTACGGCCACAACGTAGGGTCCTAACCACTAGACGATCACGGCTACCGGAGCTGGTGAACAAGGTAGCGAAATAAACGATCGCTTGAGGCTAAAAGTGGAGCACTTTCACAATCGTTTCGGATCAGTGCTTGGGGCAATTTAATGATTACTTGATCATTACGTCATTTGTTTGTAAAAATAATGGCTAGTATTGTTAGCTTAGTAATAAGATCGGTAGACAGCCAAGTCAATAGTCAGTTTGAATCTAAGGCACGCAGCCCTGATTTTGATAATGATGTACAATCGGCAAAGGAGTTAGCTTGGCAGGGACGCTAGCTAAAGTTATCATTTTTTCAAGAAGTTATTAATATACTTAATTTTATTTCCTTTTATTTTATAAAAAGGTATGACTAAAACCAAACCACAAGCAAACTTCTATGAATGACTTCATCCCAAACTAGTGGCCCTGCTAAACTAACTCCTTTGCCGACTTTACCTGTTAGAATTTATAATTGTACACGGTACAAATGTTTAGAAAAACACTTGCCGTACAGAAGCAACGTTTGCATCAATCGAGCTGTCATATTGCTGTCGGCAACTATCAAATTTTAAATTTCCTTCCTACATAGTCTTCAAAGAAACGCCTAGGTGAACGATGTTGAAAGGGTATTTGATATTATATCGGTAATTTCCTTGAGTGATGGACAAATATAAGCCTACAAATACAATTCTGTCTGTTTAATTGACACTTTTTAAACGATGTAGAAATGGAAATTTGATATTACATCGGTGATTTCCTTAAGTAAAGGAGAGATCTAAACTTCATATGATTATTTGACACTTTTCGAGGCATGACTCCAATTTAAAAGAATTTCATGAAACAGTTCGTGTATAAAACTAGAGATGTTTCATGCCAAAAAGTACGAGAAACAGCTGTAAAAAAAAAACAACAAGACTCTCTTAATTTAATATTCTAATTAAAAGTCGCGCGAAAGTAATTTATATTTCTTTGCCGGTTTCCGCCTGCCATATAATCCAGTGTAGGTTGAATTTTAGCCGAGTTGATAGAGAACGTGACTTCATTTCTTACTCAGACATCGTAAGCTACGTAAAAGCAACGTCCTCACGTTTCAACTTTTTAGCATAGCTTTTGTAATGTTATTTTTTAATTTGCCAAAAAAAGAAAAAGTGTCTATCTAAGAACCGAGATCTCTAAACAGTCAACAGTGCTCTATGGACCGAGATCGAACAATGTTTTCTGTCAACAAAGTTTTCTATCTAGGAATAGAGCTTTTTGTATGTAGTAGTATTGTAAATGGTCACCCATCAACTACTTAATTGATTATAACAATATAACTATTTAATAAGAAATTTGAAAATACAACCGATACGGATGGGATTCGAACCCACGATCTTCGGCGTACCGTGCCGACGCTCTAACCGCTGAGCCACCATATCCCATCAGAATCAGTCGAAATTTAAAATCTTTGGTTGTGTTTTCAAATTTCTAATAAATAGTTATTACTCGTAATAATCTAACATGTGCTAAAACATGTAAAATTATTACAAAAAAAATTATTGCAACAATTTCTGCGGTATTTTATGACTACGAACGACTAGCTTAATTGTTTAAGTAGAAACAATAAAGTAGGTCTAATGGACCCTGAGGTGTCATGATTTTTTTTTCACCCTATAAAGCGATGCTTTCTCCTTATTGATTGCTTATTCAGTCAGGTAATTAAGCTTTCGAGTACTCTTAATGGCTCTTGACCCAGAGGATTCTCAAGTACAGGTGAAGAAAATCCCCCACGGGAGAGATTAGCAGAAACTCCGACACTTGAACATAATTGATTGGATGTACCCACTAAAGTGTAAACGAAAATAAAAAAGTATAGAGCCATAAAGGTTGTTTCTTTATTGCGTAACCAGTTTTCTATCACATCTCTAGAAGATACTTGAAGTAGGTGATTTTTGAGGAATAGTGTTGGTGATATTTGTTCAGGTGCTTCTTGAGTGAATGGGGAATTCCCTGTTTTTAAACGGTTTTAATTAGCTTGATCTGTTTATTATTTGGTTTAAATTTAGTAATCGATATTTCATCCCCTTCCTGTTGACAGATTGATCTGATATTGGGTACACAGCTTTAGTTTTGATGACAAAACCGTTTTACGTAAAAAGAAAATTTTACTTATTATTATTATTAATTACTAAATACGATACATTAACTTTCCAAATTTTTGTAAAAAGAAAAAAACTGATGACGAGCAGGGTAAAGAACGCGATCTACGGGTAAAGACGACCGGGAAGACCTACGGGTTCAGCTCTACCTACTTTACTATTCGTAACCCTACCCAGCTTTCGAAATTCTCTTCCACATTCAATACCTTGTATATTGTATATACTACAGATATATATTTGTACCTATTAATCAAAGTATTTCATCATTAGAATTGGAATAAAACAATTATGGTTTTTATCTTTTCTAAATTTATAATATCTATACAATCTTCTGAGATTATGGGTAAATACCTCGCAGCGCACAGTCAATAGTGAGAGCAAAGAAGAGGCCTGTGTTCAGCAGTGGACTAATACAGGCTGATGATGATGATACAATCTACTAAGAAAAACTTCTGTCGCTTTTACGTTGCAAATACTAGTGTCGCTTTATTTCAGCTGGTGTCAGTCAGTGTCGTCAGAGTAAGAATCGTATCGTAATAGCTTTCATGACTATTTGCAAATAAGTCATAAATTTCTCTTATCACGTTGACCAATCAAGATCTACATTTCTACATTTGCCCCCAAGGGCGAAGTTCAATGACCTTGTGGTATTCGGCATAAGATTGCGAATGTTCCTACACTGGTATTTAGGATAATGGCATCGGTAAAATGTAAGCGTACTTTATTGTTAGCGTTTAGTGTAGGTATATGAACGGGCGAGCATAGACATTTTCGACAGGGTAGGCTACTGATACATATCCTATGATATTCAATGAATTCGTCGTTTGCGTCGTAGGCAACTGCACGCTCCTGGGTACGTCTTGAGCATTGGAGTTAGGCCGTTCCGGTTAGATAATCCTTAAGTAGGTAGAGTGAAGGGTTATCTAATTCTTTGACTTTCGTAATTTGCTAGTACTAACTTTGAGACCTACTAAAAATTTCTGTAAGTGGAATTCAGGTTGTAAAAAAGTGAATGCTATCAAATTAAAAGTGTCACGGAATTAGATGAGTTTGCTATACGTTTAAATAAAAGATCTAACAATAAAAATATTTATTAAGGAATAAAAGTAATTAAGGAATAAAATAAGAGTACTTCGATAATCTTAACTATTAACTATTTTGTTTGTTTGTTACCTTTTCACGCCTAAACCATGCACTTAACCGATCATCCTGAAATGTTGCATATACATTGTCAGATATAGAGCAACGGACATAGGGTCCTTTCATCCCGAAACAAAAAAAAAACTAAATAGGTACTATATTTATTTATTTAAAAAGGCTAAGCAACAATGCTTCATATTATAATTTTAATTTATACCTTTACTTATAATATACTAGCGACCCGCCCCGGCTTCGCACGGTTACGCTAATATGCATGTATTATACATATAAACCTTCCTCTTGAATCACTCTATCTATTTAAAAAAACCGCATCAAAATCCGTTGCGTAGTTTTAAAGATCTAAGCATATAGGGTCAGACCATAGAAATATTTTCTAATATCTTTGGGTCAGACAGACAGACTTTGTTTTATACTATGTAGTGAAGATACAGCCCGAAGAAAACAGTAACATTCTTTTGAAAATAGATGGCGCCACGTGTTTTCCGAATCATGATTGAATTTTACTAACGCGAGCGAAGTCACGCGTAAAAGCTAGTTCTTTATGAAAACATCGGCTTTACGATCCTTCTGATTTCAATCAAATTTATCGAAATGGTAAATTAGTCACGCGCGGATTCGAGAGCGCGTGTGATCATTTAGAGAAATTAATTTAATAAATAATGTCATTATTAAATTGATGTTCAGATAGCTTTCACGTATTCATGTCATAATAGTGAGAGATCGAATAATCTTTTAATTAATTAAGTTCTCATACAAATTACACTGACTGAAATTACAATTCGACTGCCACGGAAACAAAGGAGTGGAAGGTTTTGGGGGAGACCTTTGCCCAGCAGTGAGACAATATAGGTTTTAAAAAAGCTACAAACAGCTCATTTAAATTTTGTCTGTCAGACTCCGTATCTCATTACCTATCTAACTTTTTTTTGTCGCGTGGAAAACTTACTATTATATTCTAGTTTTGCTTTTTACTAGTAGTTCTAGTAGAACAAACATTCAATTCCTAAAAAAGCTGAACCCATTGGAAATTCGAAGAATACTTCAATTTGTCGGTAAAAAAACCTTACAGTTCGAACGTCGAACGTATAACGGTTTTTCTTTTCAATGGCGCGCGATTGATTCGATTGTGTAGTTTAAATTGAATATGGAACTATCAAGCATAGAGTAAAAACATGAATGACACAGTACCTATTCCGTAACCGTTGCCTTACATCAAAGATTGACTTTAAAAAAGATTAACTTAGGTATAAGTCGTATGAAGTATTTTTAAGGGATCCGTACCCATAGTACTCGTAACAGGACCCTATTACTAAGACTCTACTGTCTGTCTGTCTGTCACCAGTCTGTATCTCATGAACCATAATGGCTAGACAGTTGAAATTTTCACTGCTGATCTATTTCTGTTGCCGCTATGACAACAAACACTAAAAAAAATAAGTGGCGCTCCCATACAACACACTCCCATAAAATAAGAAAATTTTACCTTAAATACCAAGATAAGAGATAAGATGTTTACAAACTCAAGATCTGTTTTCATCATCATCATCATCATATATTTATCAGACATCCATCACGGATGTTAGCATTCATATGCTTACGATGAAAATTCATACTAGACTAAATGCATGAGCATTTCATCTTCTATGATGAGGATATAAATTTTGTTACATATAAATTTCGTTACTTACTTAATATGTAGTTACCAGCAACTTGCATCAACTCCAGAAATTGTTTACAGTTTAAAACTCTATTACACGAAATGTTTGACTTGAGTCCCTTTCGGTCGACGTGCTTGGTAATAGGTCCCGGCGGAGTACTTACCACTGCGGACGGCGACACTGGACTAAACTTCCTAATGGGCCTGTAGTGACATCTTATGCTAATGTATGAAACGATCCCTTGACAGAATTTAGCTCCGCTATTGTTTTTTACTTTTATTATCTACAAAAATTCTAGAAGCAAAAATCATGATAGACCATCATTCTAATTGTAAAGTTAACTGCCTCCAAAATAATCTAACTAAGATCCTAAAATGTTTTAAACCATTTAAGAACTTGCACGGAACATAAACAAGGGATTTACAAAGGATCTTCCAAGCATAAATCACAGCCGTTGTTTTCAAGGATACGACACGTCAACATTCGTTTACGTCGACAATAAAACGTCTATAAGTGTTTCATACACTTTATTGCTTCACGGATATTATTCTCCATAAAATCTCAAACAACCACGTTTATAACGACGAAACGAGCGGCTCCCGGCGGGGCGGGAGCCTGTAGACTATACGAGGCACTGAGAAACAGGAATCACAGATTGACAGAGCTTAGAAGATACACGGACATCAATAGAGGAAGCTTGAAGGGGGAGGGCGCGGGGACGGCGCGGGGCGAGCGAGGCGGGGGTGGAATGCTCCTAAAGCCGCTTCGTTCGTCGACGACGGTCGCTCTTCCCGCACACGAAGCTGCGGCAGGCGCCACGCGGCACATGCTGACGTCAGCGCGTGCCGGTTCAGCACCCAGTAGGCGACAGCGTTCAGCGCCGAGTGCGCGTATCCAAGCAGCAGCGCGAAATGCGCCAGCAAGAACGGCACGTGCAGCCCAAACGCACTGGCTATGACTATGGCGGCGTGTGGACACCAGCATACCGCGAATATCGCTGCAATGCCCATCAGAACATTGCCGAGTCTCCGTCGGGATCGGAGTGTTGAAGTCTGCGGTTGTGGGCCGAGCAGGCTCGGTTGAAGTTTCTTTTTCGATCTCACGTCACCGACATCGACGGCATCTCGACGTTCTCTGGGCCCAACGCCGGCAACAATGATGACGTGTGTAGGTCTCCTCATGAGCGGTACTGGGAGGGGTAGCTCCCCGTGCGCTGCTCGGGCCGTAAGTGACAACGCAGTGAGTTTCACCCGCACTGCCCAATGACACTTGGCTACTGCTATTACTGGGAAGCAGTAGGTTACTAGCGCATGCGCGGCGGCCAATGGCGGACACGACACGCACGTTGTTGTAAACGCTGCTGCACCTGAGGAAAAATAAATTCCATCTTAAAAGCGCCATAACCACTAATCCTGTACTAAAGTTCGGTGAAATTAGATGAAATCGAGGATATTAAAGGCACGGGGAACGGATAGAGCCATAACATTATTCTATTTAGGGTCGTTCATTCATGAATTTCAAATAACAGTAGTAAAACAGCGTAATAAAAATATTTACTACGAGATTAGTGCCTCATTGTTGATGTAAGCTATTTTGGGTACAGGAATTTCTTTTGTAAAGTTAAAATGTTGTCAGTGACAGCATGATCACTGCTGTTTGCGGTGGTGACAGTACTTACTGAGTAACAGTGACATGATCCAGACAGCGACGACTGCTAAGTGTGGGCGCGCACACAGCGACGTGCCGCCGCGCCGCACCGCACCGCAGCGGTCTGCGGCGATCGCTACCAGTGACAGCGTGCTCGCTGCTACTGGAAATGACTGTGGATAGAAAGTGACAATTAAAATTAAGTAAATCAATCTACTGTCCCACTGTTAGTCAAAGGCCTTCTCATAAATGAGGTAAGTAAGAGAGAATATAATGTGTGTTGGTGGAGGTGAGTCTGAAGTCACCGCTGTTATAGAATCTCACAAGCTGCATAATAAAAGGCCTCCAACTCGGCTTAGCGATATAGTAAGTACTAGTCTATCTAGGTGACGGATCATTTATTTAAAGGTCGACTAATGTCCTGGCCAAATTCACCACCACGGCGTGGTACTGTACCGTAAAACAGTGCATGCCACATGCCGCGTCATGGTACCGTGTCGTGGTGATGTGATGGAGGGCCTAGCCCTAGATATAAAAACATTTGGTCCTACTTACCTCAATGTAATAAGTAACTTGGCATGGCAGCTCATCTATCTTCGCGGCGCGGGTGGCCGCTAGAGGTGCACTGGCCGCACACACAAGGAAGTCAGCCGCGCACGCGCTTAACATCTGCGGTGTGCGCAGTCGAGATGCTCCACCAGACGCTAGCGCAGCCATTAAGCTCACATTGCCTGCACAAACAATATTTAAGAGGGTAAATCTTAATATTTATACTTATTTCTTTCTTAATTTTTTTTTATACGTCATTTGAATGAAAGTACTAAAGCTAAATAATGGTCTTTCCAAGTCAGGATCCACAAAGCGGATAGATCCATAACTATCGCGCTATCTCCTCTGCCGCGTCCGCTCTGCAACGCTAATATCACTGTACTGATGACGTCATAACTCTTGTCAAATTGGTCTCAAAATCTCAGTGTCTCAGTCAAACCTTAAATATCTATGAAGTAGACGAGGATATGACGGTCTCCTCTGCCACGGGGAGCTCCGCATTGCTTGTAACTAAACTAATGACGTCATCACTCTTAGTCAATTAGCTTACCTATAACACCTATGACAGAGACGAGGACGTATAGCGCCACGAGTGCTGCGAGCGTCGTCTCCTCCGCCGCGTCCCGCTCCGCATCGCTTGTGTTACTATACATCACGCCACATTTTTATGTACTGCAACAATAGAAAAGATACTATCAGTAAAAATACATCACAAAATGCATGCAATGCGCTTGGGGGTTAATATGAGCGCAAATCAAGGGTGTCATCACTGAGGAACTCATTTAGAATTTCCCTATGTCCTTTTTTTGTGTGCATTGGAACGTATTGGCAATTGGAGCCAAGGGTGTCATCACTCTTTCAGTACAAAATACATCATGAGTAAATATTTGGTACCTATGTATTATTATGTCTTTTTTTGTGTGCATGGGAACGTATTGGCAATTGGAGCCAAGGGTGTCATCACTCTTTCAGTACAAAGTACATCATGAGTAAATATTCGTGTATTATTATGTTCTTTTTTTGTGTGCATGGGAACGTATTGGCAATCGGAGCCAAGGGTGTCATCACTCTTTCAGTACAAAGTTCATCATGAGTAAGTATTTGTATGATCTACTTTTGTCTTTCGTAGTGAGAGCATTGGGAGGCCAATTTCCCCCCTTTCTTAATCACTCCTCTTCTCCTAAGTTACGATAGCTTACCATCAGGCGAGCTGTATGCTTGGTTCCCACCTGAATGAGCTGACACAATTTAGATTGAAAAAAGTCAAAAAAATCGCTACGAAAGTATTACTCCAGCCAGCATTGTACCTCATAACTTTTCCTTAGGGACACCAAGATACAGAAATCTTATAAACTATGATATCCAATACTCTAAATTCAGAAACTACTAACAGTCTAAAACCTCGTCATTTACGATATTACAATTGAAGCCAGCGTCTAGACGAACTGATTGCGATTTGAGATTTTGCAGCCGTATTTTGTTCAAACTAATTTTGCTTTATCAAATAGTGTTCTGGAAACCGTGTCTGAAATAAAAGAAAATTCACGTACCTACGTATTAGTAGTCAATTGTTTTAAATGGCAAAAATAACATTAAACTTTTAAACTCGACTGCCTCGTTGGTCTAGTGGTAGCAAGTGCGACTGCTGAGCACGAGGTCCTGGGTTCGATCCCTGGGTCGGGAAAAGTGTTATTAGGTTTTTCTATTAGGAAATTCTCAGTAGCAGCACGGAGTCTAGAATTGTGCCCGGTTAATGGCATTAGGCTCGCCCCCTATTACATGGAACTTACAGCCGGTGAAACGTGAGTGTAGTTCATACACGTCTGCCTACCCCCTCTGGAGAATACAAGCGTGAATCTATAAAAAAAAAATATTTTGTGTCTCATGTCTCGATGTTTAATGGACTCACTATTATCTTTCTTACAGAACACATTTTTTTTGTATGTCGAAGCCCTGCAGTGGGACAGTTACAGGCTGGTTTATTTTTTTATATATCGAAACAATATTCAAGCGAAAATAAAATCTGTCAAACAAAATATTGAAGTATATGCCCGAGCTATGTTCGAACCAACTAAACCGTCGTGATCAACGTCGAAATTGCCGTAAATAATAATATCCTTTTCCAGAATAAATACTAAAGGTTATGAGAAAGAACCCGAAAGAAATTTCTAATTTTCATATTTATAACATAATTCGATATTATATTCTTTACTTACAATTTGGGTCAAAACCCACGCACTAGTCATATAATTACTGTCACAGGGAAAATGTGAAAACGGGGTACAAACATAAATTCCTAGACGTTTGATCAAAACCTTGGATATAATAAAATTATAATAATATGGTCCGGTCGGGTAAGAAACTAGTTTTTATAAAGTAAATTATTGAGCTTTAGAAGTCTCCATTTGCATACTTTATAAGTCGGACAAAAAGTTTTGACACGACTGGGACAAAAGTATGTATAATTATGTAGATACTACTAGCTTCTACCCGCGGCTTCGCCCGCGTGGTATGATGATAAATGATAGCCTTAGCCTATGTATTATTCTGATGTACAAGCCATATTTTTGTAAAGTTTCACCCAAATTCGTTTGGTAGTTTTTGAGTGAAAGAGTAAAAACAACTATCCATCCACAAAACTTTTAAATTTATAATATTAAGTAGGATTAGTAGGATTTCTTTTTAACACAATAGGCACAAAGAATGCGCCGCAGAAAATGGCCAATACTTAATAATAAGCTGTGACGTTGCAGCGCTGAGGCAGAACATAGCCCCGATATTACAACGCGTGGAAAACGCAGTTGCTCTCCTAGACAATAGACATTCAACCAAAATCCCGACTTCGTTATTATCCCGTGACATAATAAGGGTAGGCTACAGAATACAATATATTGTTTTCTCACAGATGGCATCTAAGAAACGTGAGTGGTTATAACAAGATATTCCATACAATTGTTTATTATATAGCTTTATTACAAAGATATTATGCCATAGGAATCATAGTTAGACTGCTAACTCGAAGTGGTCGAATTGAACCATTCACTCATAAAATAAATCAAACAAGTTGTCGAAATGCGACCGCATTTTTTTAAAATAAATTTTAGCTTTCTGCACTTCTTCTTTATATACAAAGTGGAGAGGACAATGCGACATTAATTTAAAGGGGTAATTGTGTTCATCATAATGAACAACTTCTAGTATGGGACGAACGCTGAAATCACGAAATACTAATCAACTGTTCTATACAACATGTAATTTATTTTGTCTTTTTTGTATGGAACAGCTGATTTGTATTTCGTGATTTCAGCGTTCGTCCCATACTAGAAGTTGTTCATTATGATGAACTTTAAATTAATGTCGCATTGTCCTCTCCACTTTGTATACTTTTACTATGCCAACGTTCACACTTCCCTGTGCGCGTAACATTCTTAACCACAGTTTTTGCTTACGCTTTACGTATTAATATAATATATGTAGATAACAGTTTTGATTCTCTTGTATATCGCTGTTATACAGTCTTAAACGTCACTATGTTTCCTTAAAAACGCCATCAAAAAGAATTAAATATTCTGTCAAATTAGAGCTGTTAAATGAAAGATAAACTGGCCAGGTGCGAGTCGGACTCGAGACAAAGGTTCCGTACAAAACCTAGAATATACCGATTTAATGACAAATTAATGTGATGTGTGTGTGTTTCCGGCTCGAAAGTAGAACTACCCCTACTCGTACCGCAGGTGTCGTAAAAAACGACAAAGGGAAAGATTCGGAGGACGGGCAGCAGCATCCTTCTGTGTAATAATTACAGTAATCATCTGCTACTGCGATCGCCAACCGAAAAAGATTCAATCTTCTGTTTTTTTTAAATGTAGCTTTATGGTGTGAGAGTACTCTCTCACAAACTAACATAACATCATACATAATCTAACTTCGAGTCTGGTTATACCACTTTCCAAAATTGCAAAATTGGATGACAGTGTTATGTCAAATTGGATGTATTCGTCAAAACAGACAAGTTGTTTCATGGTTTTCCTTATTTTCCCTGTGTTCTTCCGCCTCAGTGTTGATCCCATTACCTTAACACAAGGCTCCACTCTCTTCCAATTGCAATTGATTGATATACAAAAACAATGCACGCTATTACGTGCGAAAACTTACGAAAAGTCAGAGGCGGATTCGAATCTGAGACCTTTGACTTACCAGTCAGTGGTTATACCACTAAGCTATCACCGCTCATTTTCATTCTTTATTATTATTATTGTCACTGTTGTGCGCTCATTGGAGGTATTTGCCCATAATCGCCACGCTGGGCCAGCGGGTTGACGATCGCAGTAGCAGATGATTATTATAAGTATTAAAACACAGAAGGATGCTGCTGCCCATCCTCCGGGACTTTCCCTTAGTCGCTTCTTACGACACCCGCTGGACAAGGGGTGATTCTATTCTTAGGCCGAGAACCACACGGCTCAACTGCTAAATATTAAATTCACAGAGCTGCAAAATTTCCGGTTTTCCAAATTTCCGGGAAACTTAATCAGCCTCAATTATCTAGCTTCTAATTATTATACGTAGGACAAAACACAGTTGCGATACCTCAATTATTTCCACGCTTCCTATCAAACTCGCAAACAATATTAATTTACTCCAAGTACTTAACTTTACTCATAATTATTTGCTAATGTGATTACAACAGCAATTATGCGGTACAGTTACGATGGTGAAAGTGTTCCACTGTGTATAACACGACAAAATCGTAAAGTAGAGTAACATTTACAAGAGTTGCTTTTTGAGGAAAACTTTTAAACTTAGAATCGTTATATTGTTGCAGCAAAGAGATCAAGATATTGAGAGTTACATGTACCAGCTCCGGTAGCCGTGATCGTCTAGTGGTTAGGACCCTACGTTGTGGCCGTAGTAACCCAGGTTCGAATCCTGGTCACGGCAGTGATTACACTGTCGCGGCGGAGCAATCTTTTTGTAATTTTTGGTGTAAATTTCACTTTTATTGATTGATTTTATAAAATCGACCCTTATAAGACTACCTCAGTTCTATTTTTAAACAATTCATTTAAACATTTTAAATTCAAGATTTAATAAACTTATAATTTTTGTAGAAAGAGACATATCTATTACGAGCTGGATTTAAACATGAGATTAAGACATACAATACAATAACAGTTATTGGATTTTAAAAATCATTAAATCTTATTTCAAACTTTAGCGATCGATGATAAATTTATACAAAAAAAATATTTTTCTCAATATTTGATCAAATTATCATTGGCCAATATCTAGCTCTAAAGAATTTAATCGAGCAACGATGACAAAAAACTATTTATTAATAAAAATCTTTTCTCAAATAAATCTGGTAGCTGGTCTTTAAAATATATATTAAATACATTCAAAATCCATTGCCCTACCGTCTGCTGGTGTGCGCTAGCCCTTAGGGTAAGGGTACCTCACCTACTGAGCGGGATCATCCCACATGAGTCCTCACACCTTGTGTTAAAAAGGATCACGGTTTAAGCTCTACGTCATCCCTTAGTCCGAGAGTAGGTACAGTCAGCAACCAAGGCACATATATACAAATTTTACAAGTTACATTTTTTTATATTTTAGGGGGAACCTTAAAAAGGCACCCGGCATCCGGGGGAAGAGACCGGGGAGTGTGGGATTCTTACCTCACTAAAATCACCCCGTTGATCACCAAAAGAGGTCGAGGTCCTCTTAAGAGACCAGCTCCGGGATCTCCCTTATGCAATGCGTGTTAGGCACATCCCCATAATTTACATATCTACATTTTTTTATGATTGATATAAAATAAAGTTTTCAATTTATATTGACCAGAGTTGTTAAAAAAAAAATAGCTGTATATTAACAATTATCAATATTATAGTCAAATATCATGACAAATCTATATTTACATGTCATTTTATGCCATAAGTAGAGGTCAAAACGGCTCATTGTGAGCCTACCAGTTATTAAAAAATGTAATTATCTGTGAAATATGGCACTAACAGCACTCTTTTTTACCTCGTAGTCGAGTATTCAAGCGTTGAAAACTGTATTTGGGTCTTTATACTGTTAATTACAGTGTTTTACAACTGAATTCACTTTTGTTGTCGACCGTACGCATAATACATGCTCTCGGGAAAAAGGGACTGTTTAAATCCTAAAAATCCTTTTTACCTTTTTCGGGCATGCAAACGTTTCACTTAAACTTAGAAATAAACCGCATTTTGAAAGATAAACTTACATGTCAAGCATGAATCCACTAGTTAAAATGATTGTCAAATTGCCTCAATTTTAAGAGTGTAATCATAATCATGATATGTAAATAAAGACACAGGAATGTTCTTCTTATATAATTTTTAAAAAATCTTCTCGAGGACAAAAAATATATAATAATAATTATAAAAAAGTACCTACATAGTTATAAGGGTTTAAACATTCTGTAGTAAAGGGTGTATTTCACGAAAAATAACCAAGAAGTTAAGGATCTTCATATCACCGCGCGGCCGCGTAATTAAGACAATAGGCCTATTAATTTCAGGTAAGATGTACATAATTCTATATATTATTACCACGGCTACTTATAGATAAGACAACAAAAAAAGTTCTGACCTTTCTGAAGTGTTAACATGTTACATTAATAAGGTGTTAAGAAATTGTTAATTCATGAAAATCACCCTAACGGAGGCGGCATTAGAAATGACGTCAGAAGCTTCTAATATTAATTTAGCCATCTTTATTTAACAAGAAGAGGATAGCGATAAACCCTTTAAAAAAAATTAAAAGCTTCAAATGTCGTTACATTTTTAAACCTCCTTTATAGGCAATATCAATATTAATTCAAAATAAATTGCATGATGACGATGCTATTTGGGCCTTAACAAAATAGAAGTGTTGGGGTATTGCTTGTTGTGATCCAAATGACCTTAACTCAACGTCGCTTTTTTTTTCTCAGAAAAAATTGTCATTTTCTATGGAAGAAGCAAAGTGATTTAGCTTAGGTCTTAACTGTTTTCCCAAGTAAATCGAATATCTATTGAACACTAATCGAATTTGTTAAAGGGATCGATGTTTTGTCCAAAATCGAGATCGCTTATTAATCGGACGGGCGGCCGCTTTGGACTTAATTAATCGACGACGGCTGAATCGGTAAATTTAATTATTTTTATATCGTTATTGCATCTTGTTTTAATTATAACGCCCACATGAAATTATTCTGTGATCGTACGTGATTACAGAGGTATAAAGATTTGATTGAAAATGTTTATTTTTATTACGTAAGTAATTTAATTTTATAATCTCTGCTTATATTTATTTTTTAGTTATATATTTACTTATGGATGAAAAGTCGTGGTGAAATGTATTGGTTACGGACCCTCCTTGTAAGCGTGGGTGTGGGCTGGAACCAAGCATGTACCAATGACTAACGGTGAAGGAAAACATCCAGAGGAAACCTAGTCAGAAATCGCCAACACGCAGTGAGCTAGCGTGGTGAATAAAGCTCGATCCTTCTCTGTATGAGCAGAGGCTTTTGCCCTGCAGTGGGACAGTTACAGGCTGGTTTATATGGATAAATGTGATGATACGATGAAAGAAAAAGGCTTATACAGCCTTTTTTCTCCATTAATATTATTAATGATGGATATTCGGAGTGAAGATGTCATTATACGGCAACACTAATCGTGATGTAGTCATTGGATTTCCAGGGACAACCAGTCGTAAGCTCAGATATATATATTTAAATATATCTGTGCGTAAGCTATTAACCTTTTTATGGCATCGACAACAATAGTAATAAAATAACTAATTCAATAAATGTATTGATTAAATCTTAATTAATAAAGCTCTGTCTATCGAGATTGGTATCGTCTCGTTAATTTTTACTATCAAGCAGTTTGTTCTAAATTATTATAGTTTGTATCTTTAATTTGGAGGGGTCAGTAAAGAAAATGCAATTACTTGGAACAATTTTATATCTTAATTCAATATGGCAGGCATCTGGTGTTTATTGGGAATTTATAGTTTGTCGTTAGACTGAATTCAATTCAATCCGATAGTCGATAGAATTCGGACGTGTTTTCTTAGTGTTGAAACCCAACATTCCCGTGCTTTCATATCAAAATTTATGCAGTAGATATGCAAATCTGGCTAGAGTAGGTATATATATCTAAATGTGCATAATATTTTCTACTGCTTATGCATATATGCCATGGGCTGCAATTCTTGTGCCTTTTGTGTCTTAGTTTAAAATAAATTTAAAATCAAATTTAATTTAAATAAATTTTTATTTTAAGCCTTTTTAGCTGAAATTTTTGCTTAAATTTTGCAATGTTTAGTTTAGTTCGATTTTTCATAACTATATTTATTGATTTTATATCTCCAATGGGCGAGCGAGATAGTTGATTAGCGAGTATGCGCGCCTTAAGGGAATTATTTTTAATACTGCCCTCGTAGTTCTCTCTTACTTTGATTTATTAGCAACCTTTTTCCACTGCTGGGCAAAGGTCTAACAATAGAAAAGTTTAAGTTGACTTCATTGTGCAAATCCGATTTATACTAAGTAAATCAAACTTTTCAACAAAAAAAAGTAAAAACCTGAAATAAAAACTCTCTTATTTCCTCTCCAAAAGAAGAGAAATTAATAAGAATACCCAAGAACATAATTTTAATACCTCATAATAAATTACTTTAATTTATGTACATCAGTTATAACTTTATTTGCGAATAATTAAAAGTAAATTAAATGGACGACGGAGATAATTGGGCCGGCCTCATAAATATTTCAATGAGTGTATCGCTAATTACTTGCAAATTAATTAAATTATTTCCCTTTGAAGATTTATAACCGTAAGTACGACGATTGGGGTTTAAAAAGGGTTTATCATTATCCTACTCTCTTATTTTTGTATCTAAAAGTTGTCAGAATTGTCATAGCATTTTGAGTATGCTTTTGTGGTTGGCTCTTTGGTATCCTGGGAATGTGTGTGAAGAGTAATTAAATGGTTAATTAATAAATGAATGAATAAGTAAACGTAGATACCAATTTATATAGGTACCTAATTACTAGCTGCCCGGCGCGACTTTGTACGCATGATTATCCTACCTCTTCGCCTATTCTACCCTACCTTACACTACTCTACCCTACCCTACCCTACCCTATCCTACCCTACCCTACCCTACTTTTATTTGAAAGATAACTTGATCGAGCGTGCTCTTAGCTAAATAAAGGGGTTTTTAAAATTTGAATTTATAGTTATCATTTATAACATTCCTTACACAGTTCAACCATTTTTTCTTTGGAAACGTTTTACCTTCTTTTTTAAACAATTTTCTTTCATTTTACAAGTGATTATAAATTAGGTACACAAACTATTATACACCGGGACGGGTTTTATTTTGGAAAAAATATTTTTTTAATTGACTACCTACCTTTTCTGGGGTAAAAGGGATAACATTCATCCCGAATCTGTAGAAATTAGTGTTCCAGAAAGACAAATGACTATCGAGTGTTTAACAAATGCCAAAGCATTGAACTGCGCTTGGAAGAAGATTGAAAATTGGAATCTTTAAAGCGACCGCGACGCGTAATGATTGGAATTCTATGTTCAGGAAGTAATCGATTTTACGCTTTTCAGTTTCATGGTATTAAAAGACATTAATGTTGTTTTCTTTACAAGATTTGGAGTGGAAAATAAACAAACATTAACCCTATTTATTGGAAGCCAACAAATTCCATCAAAAATCTCATGACAGCAAGCTAACAAAGTTACAAAAAAATGTCTATCAAGAAAAATCCCTTTCCGCTACATCTACAAAATCGTTACGTCATGAAAAATATTGATGTTTATATGAAAATTTACATAATCGGTAAAAATAACTGGCTGGATAGGAATATTATTAACCCACAGTTGGCAACAGATTTTTATATACCTTTTGGTATACTTATAATGTCCTCCTGACCGAATTTCGGTCACAACGGCCATTACGCAGGAGATATTAGGTATAGTGCACAAGTATGTGCGTAAACACAGGTACAGTACTCTATATTCCTTCAATCTTATAGCCCGATGGCACGACAATCTGACACGACCTGAAAGAGCAGGCGTAACAGCTTTACATGCTTTCCGAGGCACGGAGTTAGTAATAATGAATTTATGATACGCACATAACTTACAAAAAGTCAGAGAGCCTTGGCTTTGAACCTTAGACCTCTGACTTGCCAATCAACGGTCATACCAGTAGGCTATCACGACTCTTTAGTTTACTTAAACTTTGTGGCATAGAGTATGGCATTCGTAGCGCTGTGAATATCACGATCACTAAGGATGAGCTGCGTTTGAGACAGTCAGTACGTGGATAAATTATGGCATTTGATTCCGAGCATCTTGATGCTTTGGAGGTCAATTTAAGCAGTGGACTCCGGCTACCACTTCATGTGGTAGGTAGTCATTAAGCTGACCGAGATAGTTGCCTACTGTACGTAAGTAATATTATATATTTTTTGGATACAATTACAAAGTAAGGTTTAAAACGACGAGTCGACGAGTCGCTTTGCGATATCCCGAAGTAATAGACGTGCCGGACCAAACGTGTAACGACCAATTAGATTGTTAAATTCTGCCTGTCAGTCAGTAGCTGCAGTCGATGCAACTTCTCTAAGCATCAAGTACCTGTAAGTAATGAAACTTACTACTTACTTTCTGTTCTACATTAATCATTTAATTAAAAGGACGATCACACAACAATTTTGTCAGAAAAGAACTATCAAACATACTATCTAGATATAATCTGTCGAATACATCTTCTAAGAATTTAGGAAACATTTCCAAGAAGTCCGTTGCAGTGACGTCACGCGTGAAAAAGAATTGTCTAGAGTGACATCAACCTTCGATTTTAGTAGGGTCGCCACAAATATGAGCATTATATTTTTTTTATTTTAATATAAAAATATATATTTTATGGACGTCTAAGTGTATAGTCGCAAACGCTTCGTAAAGATATTTAGGTTTGATTTTCAAAATTGTATAAGTGAGGTATAAGCAATTTTAGTAATAGTTCAGGGCATGGAGTTGTGGTCGAAAACTGACAATGAGCTTAGTAACGTTTAGCGAATGTATCATTTATTTCCAATACGTAATTATTTTTCAAAAACTTTTAAAATAACTGACTATTCTTAAATAGAAATGCCGAAATAAACTGGAGGATCAACATCTATTTTTTAGTCCAAGCATTTTGAATCTTTGCGAAAGTAATGTTGGTGACCAGAATGGCATTTTTGAGAATGAATTATTTTAGTTAAGAACTGATAAGTTACAATGGATTGAATGAGTCAGTTATCAGTTTACACACTCACAATAAGAGAATACGGACGTTGTACTCATGAATTTTAATACATGAACGTAGGTAAATAATTTTGTTTTCTTATATCAGAATATCACAATAAACATAAAACCAAAGTCGATAAAGAAAACTGAACCACCGCCCTTATTTGCAAAACAATAGTCCCTTTAAAATTGATAGCTTAGCCTGAGGCTATAACAACCACACTCGTCCGATAATATCCGCCCGCTTGGTCACCCTAACCGTGACGTCAACTGCGCACAAAAATTCTATTACGCTATGAAAAGAAAGTCGTATAACTTCGGGAATTCTCGTGTTTTTCTGCGAACTGAGCAGGGTGAACAGAACATAGTGTAGGTTATGGTTAAGGAGAGCTACATATATGAAAAATATTTATATTAAATTATTAACATATTTTTAAAGGATAAGTATAAGAGTCGTGATAGCCTAGTGGTGGTGACCGTTGACTGGCAAGTCAGTGGTCTCGGGTTCGAACCCAAGGCGCGCACCTCTGACTTTTCGTAAGTTATGTGCGTTTTATAAATTAATTATCACTCTCCGTGCCTCGGATAGCACGTTAAGCTGTTGGCCCCGGCTGTCAATTGTAGATCTTTGACAGTCGTTACGGGAAGTCAGAAGCCCCAGTCTGACAACCAGTCTTACCAAGGGGTACCGTGTAACCCAATATCTGGGTTGTGGAGGTCTGATGGCAGTCGCTCCATGTAAAACACTGGTATTCAGCTGCATTCGGTAAGACTGGAAGCCGACCCCAACATAGTTGGGAAAAGGCTAGGCAGATGATGATTTTTAAAGGATATAAATTTGAATGGGGCTAATCGAAAAGTATAAGAAAAAAGTACATATTAAGAGATTTAAAACGTCACTTCAGTTAGAAGATGTACTTCACACCATAACATTTGATTTGATTGGAATATGAAATTCAAATCCCTAGACAATTGAAAATCAATAAATTCAAATGACGTCATAAAAATTGAACTTTGAACTCCTTGTATTTGTTCTCGAGAATGTTCCCCTTAAATGAGAAGTCAAAGTTAAATAGAAAACTTTGATTAATGTTGCCGTACGCTTCAGTTAAATTAGAACCGATAGATAAGAAAATTGTTGAATGAAGTTGAATATGAATGAATATTATTTTCATTTTAAAAAAGACTTACTGCCTCGTTGGTCTAGTGGTAGCAAGCGCGACTGCTGAGCACGAGGTCCCCCATCACCGGGTCGGGCAAAGTGTTCTTGGGATTTTCTATTGGAAAATTCTCATTAGCAGCAAAGAGCAAAAGCAAGACAATCGGCTCGCCTCCTATTATATGTGCGTGCAAAACGTGGGTGTATTGCATTATCTTTGCCTACCCCCTCTGGAGAATACAGGCGTTTTTTAATGAAAAAATCGAATATTTGTGTCAGTAAAAATTCTATCATTTGTCTATGTTACATTGGTAACACTCAAGCACCAAAAACTTACCTACAAAAGCCTATAACGACTAGTTTATTAAAAGCATAATTGATTAAGACAGCCAACTTCGCTTTGCCATTTCCGTTTCCCGAGACGATTGTCTTTTTTTCAAAATAAGAAATTGAAGAAATTGGAATTTCTTTGCGGTTTCATTTTAACGTATTAGTCATTTTGTCTTTTCGCTGTTTTGATAGATTCTATTCATTTAAAAAAACAAGCGATCTGCCTAGATCGATGACTTTATCGAGTCTATATTTCAAAATAACGAATTCTTTTAAAATATTCAACTCCAAGAAAATTGCCTGTCCTACAAAAAGTCTTGTTGAGGTAATTCATAATATTTTTCCAAAGAAAATATCGTCTTCGATAAATATAGTGCATTATTTTACCAAGATAAGATTTTCTAGACGAACCATTGAACGGTAAAATGGAAATTGCCTTTATTCATGCATTTCTATTATTTCCCGGTAACGACCTTGTTCTGGGAGTCGAGTATTCAATTTCACCGATGATATTTCAAATTCGTATACGAAACGATTTGACACATCGCTTTCGTAGCACGTTGTCATGTTTTTTGATATTTTTGAACCGACCAACAGAGACACTAAAAGTATTTTGTTATTAATTGTATTCTGAATAAAATTGTAGTATGATAGGTGCGCCAGTGGCGCCCCCAATTATTAGCAGACTTTTTTTTCATCGCGACGTTTTGTTTTATAATATGTTTTGCTTTATATTTAATTTAATCATATTTTTTCTAGTTTGTGTAATTAAGTATTATGTGTTATGTTAGTATCTCTGCCAAGGGGGAATAAAACCTTTTTCTTTCTTTCTTTCTTATTTTTTCCCATGCAGAAAAAGTTGTGAATTAATACAATGAAAAACAGCAACGGAATGTGAACAAAATTTGAATTTGTGTGTGTTTTTTTGCGTGTTCTTAACCCTAATCAATGGTCACAATGTCTAACTTCTATTTTATTCATACCTATTCACGCAGTTCTCGCTCAAGTAGACGTTAAGGTATGTTGTTCAAAGTTCTAAACAAAACTAATAGGAACTTCTGAAGACTTACCTCTGGCAGAGTACGTTGTAACAAAGTTTTACAAGTATAACATTGCAGGTATCGGAACTTTGACTTTTAGTTGATTGAGAAGTAGGTTAAAATCGAACATAGTGCGGCCGCACCACAAACTTGGTCCGCTGACGAACTAAGTAAGTTCGTTCGTGTAGCGAATAGTACCGGCCATTATTATTATTACCTACTTTGTTGTTGGTTCGGTGGATCAATTCGGAGATTTACGCACTAACTACTGGAGTTCACTGGACAGTCTGCAAATTTGAGGGCAGTCGTCTGTTGCCACCAGGGGATTTGTTCCGCTGGCCGTACTATATCCGCACCGTACCATGTTCTCTATTTAAGCGATTTAAGCCCTAAGTATCTATGAGCCACAAGTGTCTGATAACGGCCCTTTTCCTTATATCTTGTAATAAAAAAAATATCTTGTATAAGTAGCTGCAGGTGCAACTCTCGCCATATCATGGTAGGTACTAAGAAATGCTTCGAAAATATCAAACAATAATAAGTATCTATATTTATTTGCGCCGCAGTGGAAGGTGTTCTACACAAAACAATATCATGTATATTCGAGTATATAGAATGCTTATATAATGTTAGTTTTTTATGGTAACACTATAATGGAACTCCCAACTGTTTCATCAAAATATTTTTGTGTTGACGCTGTCGAGGATTCCGCTCACTGAACGCAATACACTTTACTAATGGCCAGTGATATTCAACCTCGTTGAATGTTACTCGTTAAATAAATAGTGATGTAACGAATATTCCCGTTTGCATTTGTAAATATTTTCGAATGTGGGAAATTGGGAATATCCAATATCCCTTACATCAATAGTATACAGTGTATACACGTCAAGAGCAGTTTACCTTTTGATAATAGTGCTATGGTGTTTATTTCTTAATGATTTATAGTATAATTTTGTAAATCACAAGTAGACTTTTCGAAATAATGCGCGTATTAAAATTCTAAGGCCCAATTTCACCATTAACTTTAAAAATTGCAGTTGTGAACTCAGTTAACCGCTTAAACCGAGTTTAACTTGATTCATCGCGTTTAGTGGTGGAATCGGCTATAAGTATTAATAGTCTGGGTGTTTGTGCTTAGTTAAATGATATGTCTGTAACTGCACTCAAGATATACAAAAAAATCCTAATGTTGGATAGCCATATAGTATGAACCATAATTCACTAGAGAAAAAATTAAACGTCGTTTTGGTACCTAGTAAATCATTATAATTACGTCTGTGTCATTTCCATTTGGTAGCTGGTTTCTTCCAAAGAATCATTGTGTGATTAATAGGTGGTACCTACGATCGGCAAAAGATTTTATGCTAAGAGTTTGTATAATTATGCTTTTATTTTCTTGTAAATTCTTTTTTAAAAACATAACCCTTACTTTGTATTCGGGTAAAAATATTTATGTAGTTTTGTATATAGATTGGATTTTTAGTTCAAGAGACCCAGATCCTAATTATAAATATTGTACATTAATTTGTATCTTGCTCCTAGCCAGAGGACAAGGTACTAATTAATGGATGAAGAATAAATTAATAAAAAAAAATAGTACAAGAGTAAATCCCGACCCCAAGTAATTTGGGACCAGGGCAGGCGAAAGAAGAAGAAGAAGAAGTACAAGAGTAAATCCTAAACTTTGTTAGGATCAGCTTCTAGTCTAACCAGATGCAGCTGAATATCAGTTTTCTACGGAGCGACTGCCTATCTGACTCCCGGAATCCAAATGGTTACAATATTATAAAGTTAGATCAGATGTCAGAATTTTATGAGGGTACTGAACTGAATCTCTATAACGACTGTCAAAGATCTTCATGACAGTCGGAGCCAGCGGCTGAACGTGCTTTTGGAGGTACGGAGCAGGTGGTAATTAATTAATAATATGCACATAAACATCACTTTTGAAAAGATGCGTGTGTGCTTTTAGGTTCGAACCTGAGACTTCTGTCTTGCCAGTCAACGCTTATACCACTGCTTCTCCTGCACCAAACCCTTACTGCAGTAAACTCTTAGGAGTAGGACCTCTAGTTGGCCTAATACACAAGGTAATACATAAGTATGTATAAGTCATACTTTATAAAATCCCAACATTTCTAGAAAGCTAAAGGATTAGGTACGTATATGCATTCAGATAATCAAAAGTCAACTTAAAGTAAAGTGATTTGCAAATTGCCAAATCAGTGTCAGAAATAAACTTTATCCCACAGAAATAAGGTTCATAAATTCACCATTTTACGTCCATTTATTCTCAGTTTGTACTGTTGTAAATCACTTTCGAAGCCAATTTTGGTCCACCCCTATACAGTATACTGTGAGAAATGGCACCAACTTACGTATTCCCGGCCCTGATTTAAAAAGTACTCAACCAACTCTTTACTTTTTTGTCTTAGAAATAAGACTCAAAACCTTTTCAGCGCAACCTTAAACAGTTTGTCTTGAGAGAGATACATTATTTTAAAACAAAAGTCTCGATGTTTGAACATTTCTTATTTCTTAACTCAACGTTATAAGGTGCAAACATTTTTAAATACAATTTACACTAAATTGTAGTGCAAGAAATAAAGCTTGTAGCAACCCAAAGGAATATGGACTCTATTTTATTTGTGATACGCTTTAAAATAGAGTAACACTGGTGATACGTGTGTTAACATTTTTAATTTAGCAAAAGTCTTTAGAGCGCCAAATCTGTAGTGAATTTAGGAAAGTGAACTTGTCTATGGAAAACTAACGCTATATTGCTTCTGCTTTTTAAAATTGGAACAAATTTAATGGAATACTTGGCAACAGCTCAGCGATAGTTAATATTTACGGTTTCTTCTTTTACTGTCGTATCTTATTGCAAGTTTCGAGGCTATCGACTTCTTTAATGTCTAATGCTACACCTGCGTCTTAACGCGACAACTATAACGCTATCTGTGTTGGATACTCATCTGCCTAGCCTTTTCCCAACTATGTTGGGGTCGGCTTCCAGTCTTACCGGATGCAGCTGAATACCAGTGTTTTACATGGAGCGACTGCCTATCAGACCTCCACAACCCAGTTACTGGGTTACACGATACCCCTTGGCAAGACTGGTTGTCAGACTTTCGGGTTTCTGACTACCCGTAACGACTGTCAAAGATCTACAATTGGCAGCCGGGGCCAACAGCTTAACGTACTATCCGAGGCACGGAGAGTGATAATTAATTTATAATCATATAACATCATATACCATCTGTGTTGGATACTATTGGGTTGATAAAGACAAGAACACAATTAGCGCGTTAATTAACGCGTTAGGTCGCAGGGGTAACAGGAGCATAATAGTACCGCCAATCATGGTGGCATCAGTGCAGCCTTAACTGCAACATATTGTGTGGTCAGACATCCTATAATTTATTACATACATCTACATCAATGTCTTTCGTGGTGCTAGCACCATTGGCAAAAATGGGCCTGGTATTATCATCTCATAGAATATCTGCTTGAAGTAACAGTATTTGTACTGTTGTGTTTCGTTCGTACAGTGATCAGAGGCCAGAAGAAAAATTTAAAAATGTAAAAACCCTCGACACAAATATTTAAATTTTTTTAGCTAAGAATACTCTCGATAAGGTCACCTTTCAAATAAAAAAACTGAATCAACATACCGATGTATCGTCAGATGAATTATTTAGTCAGCAGGTCATAGTCTCGTCTAATTTCACGTAAATTGCAAGGACATAGACTAATTTGACAGCTCTACGAGTAATTAATTTGATAGTTCATTTTGCTGTCCTTTTTCTATGGTGTTTATTAGAAATAGATATAGATAGACTAAAATGAGTTTAGCGGAATGTGCAAGAGAATCAGTACCATTGGCTTTTATCTAAAAATTCTGAACATTTTTATATTTTGCTACTAAATCTCATCCTCTCACATGCCAACCTATTGTCTGATTTCTGTTTGATTAAAGAGCACACCATTCTCTCAGGCATCAATTACTTACGTACTGCACTTGATCTGAGTGGGGAACAGTATTGTATGAATTGCTATTGTGTCTGTTCATCTCACTTCAAAATTCGAGTATTACTTGACAAAATACTTCACTGGGTCTACCATAATATTATTTATACCAAATTAATAAACCTAACTTCATAAATAAATAAATCAGCTTGTAACTGTCCCACTGCAAGGCAACGGCCTCTTTTCATACAGGCCTACAGGCAGACACTGGACGGGGCTGCGATACAATGAGTGCGAGGAACACCCAGAGAGACGTTTCTTGTGGGTGCGAGCCCCACATAATCGTAAGTTCTCGGACGTACGGTATGCGGAAGGCATTTTTTACTCCCCCAACCAAAAAAAAGAAAAAAACTAACTAAGTACATTATGGTCCGTAATCAATGTGCTACCACGACAAAAATCATACCTAAATTATAATTGTCAATTACATTTCAATTTAGTTGGTCACAACCAATCTACATATTTCAGTCTATCAATTATGTACTTTCTCAGAGAATTATGTCTTATAACGAGCTTGTCTCGGGACCCAATCCTGATATATGTCTGTGCGGTAAGATCAAAATTACGGTCAGACAGAGGACACAACGTCGCGAAAGACCCTCATAAATACATACAGTTTGTGGTTTTAGACCAAATGTCATAGCTAAGGGTACCTAATCAATTTATTTTTGGTCACAGATGTCCTTTAAGATGGTAATTTATTAGAATAATATTTGGTAAAATATTTATTTCATAAATTAAGACAGATAGATAGATTAGATAAGTTTAAGATAGTAACTATACCTATAATCATTAGCAAACCTGTCAGACCTTAACTGCCTGAACATTGGCTATCGTAGCGACACCAACCGCGTTCAATTTCAAATCAGATCTATCCAGGTACCCACTCAAACACATAGAAAAAATTTCATTATAATTGCTCCAGCTATTTAGGAGGAGTTGAGTAATATAAGCGTTCAGAGAAATAAATTAATTTATATATACGAGGTTCGTCGAGGTATGTGAAGTTTCATAGTAGCAGCACTGCACCACAGTATAGTAATAAATATTTATTATATATTATATTATATTAAATATTTATTATACTGCGACTGTAAACAGCACTGATATAAAGACATTTAAAATCGTAAAAATGTTAACAGCACTCAATTTTCATGATAAAATATGTTTGTTACTAAAAATAACATTCTTCTTACGTTAGGAAAATATTAGAAATAGCCTCGTTTCCCTTTACAAGAAACAAATAGGCAAACTTATTTCACCATTTATATTATTAAGAAGGAAAACTTTGAAGGAAAACGAAAAGTCAAAAGGTTTTTGGGCTTATCAACACATAGTACAATATAAAAGTTTCCTCAACTTAGAGAAATTGGAGAAAAGCAGATCAATTACTGAGATTTCGTCAGCCAGTTTTCATTAAACGGATTAACAAGAACGAAAGTTTTTCTTGAACAGTTTGGAAGATTATTTGAACATGTTGTGACCGAGATACCTATTAGATAATCGCTTATAAAAAAGGTCATTTTTACATTCTGTGCATTTGATGCAGTTTTATCCAGCTCTCCCTATCCCTATTCCTAGACCTCCTTATACATTCTTAAATATAATTATGTTTTTTTTTTACACTAAGTATTAAAGGTACCTAATATAAATAAATCCTGTTTAAGAAACGATTTTTTCGTTATAGTTTAGGAGCTAGTTACTGACGAGCTTTTTCAAACTGCAAATTGTGTCAACCAAAACCATTTGAACTCGCAGTAAGTTTAAAGATTCTAATCAGTGAGAATTCATTGCAAGCTATAAACGTATTTTATTTGATCAGGATACTAACCGGCGCCGGCGCCGTTATTACTTCCACGACTGTCGCAATCGACATTAAGACTAATAGTCGCACTGTCGTAACTTTTGAAATACTCCTCAATTTCTTGTACTGGCTTTTGTTTAGAAGTTTTAATTAACTGTTTTATTATTCTGAGACTAAAAGGGTCTATGGAAGCTCTTTTCTCGAGAATTAATAAAAAATGTTTAAATAGAAGATTTTTAAAATGACAAAGAGATTAGTTGACTATTGAAAAATATTTGATGAAAGCTTTCCATCAGATCTCAGTTTTTTTTTTATTTTAAAAGAAGACAAAGAAAATGCTAGCTTATACTTCATTTACTTTATTATTTATGAGTTTCCGTAGCTTAGGCATAACCTAGTACTGGTAGCAGTCTACTTTGGATTAATCTATTCTTTTATTTTTGTTGTAGGTACTTACTTTTATACTAAAAATCAAGGGACCTATTTATTAATACTATTTCAACTATGTATACTCACGGTTTGCACAGTTTTTTAGCCCGCGTCATTTCCACGAAACCACGCTCTTGAAAATAGTTTCTGTTTGAGTTCGATACAATAGAACAATTCCGAAAACAAATCGTGAGTAAAGCGCGTGATAATATTAATGTTAAATAATCAGAGATCTTGCTCTTGAACTACGAACTCAATTTCAATCCAATATTTAAATTCCTTAAACGGTCTTTGCTTGTTCAACAAGCACGCAATTGAACACCTAACACTCCCTTGATCCCAATTGCCTTATACAGAAATTTTATAAATTAGAGGGATAATAAATATCCGACTTTTTTACATCACCATGCAGAGATGAAACTTTCATTTTTCGGTTCTAACCTGCTCTTTACTACAATATGTACACACAGTTATATCAGAATTACACTGACTAATAATAAAATCTTTATCCTGAGAGAGACGCTATCCCCCGGATGCGCTAACAGCATTTAGTTTTCCCAATCAGAGAGCAAGATATAAATTATTGGATAGAGGATAAAATAATTGACACTATAACAAAAGCTTCACCTCATCATGTTAGAGGAGTGCCGCCGCACGTTGGCGTCGCGACGCTCTCGGCACGTTCGCAGATAAGATAAACATCCCCTGAAGTTGCTGATACCCAGATATATGCCATCGGTTACGTCTACGTAGGTACCATGATCGAATATTTGATGAGGGAATAACAAGTTTGAGGTGATACATGACATAATAGATACGTACATAACTAGACAGATAAAGAGCTGTTTCAATAAAAAAAAAATTTAAGTACTTCCTACTTACTGGTTTTTATTTATTTATGAAAAAGGCATGCTTGACCACGAAATCATTCGATGGTAAGAAGTGTTGTGGTCTACGATGGAGCATATCTGCTTCAAAACAGGAGGATGGAAGTTGGACGGAATATCCAGACTGCACCCGTCCGAACGGGTCGGTCAGGGAAGCGTCCCCCAGATAGGTTTCCAGAACATTATGCTGGAATTCGACAAGGTTGGTTAGAAAGTTGTTAGAAAGCTGCTGAAAGTTAGTGAAGATGTTTCTTGCTCAATCACGCGTAAACTATTGAACGGATTGGATGAAATTATATTTTTTGCTCAGAAATAGAACATGTTATGGATTTTTGCATAAGATTTTATCCCATCCGACCTCCGCGAACAAAATTGTTTATATTTAAAAAAATATCATTTTTTATCAATAGGCCAGTAATATCCATTATCTATTTTAGTCTTTGGTTATTATTATCGTATGGCTTTTACGCTTTCTATTTATGTATGTGCTCTTCTTATATTTTTATATCTAGATTGGCTAGCCAGGTTTTAGCCTCTGAGGTGAGTTGGTGAATATCTTCAAGTCTGTGGTGGATAAATTGTCTAGTCATTCCTGGTAAATATTGTTCCAGTCATTTTCATTGGGTTCCCAAAGGTTTGGTGTGGGGTGATCTATAACTTACGTGGGGTGTGACCTGCATAAATGATACTGACGAGTGAAACGTGATGTTTTTAGTAATATGTATTAGGAAAAGTGTCTCTCCATACAAACGAAGTTTGATCTTTTGAATATTACCCAATTAAAATTGATAATATTTTGTATATAAGATCTAGAGGTCTGTCTGTATGTGTGATTTGTCAGATTCACATAAAATCAATGTTTGTTTGCTTTTAGTACACTCTATGCCCAGGACACTTCTCAGAACTCTTTCCAATATTTATTCAAACAAAAAAATAAAGTATTTATCTCTAATTATCTAAATAACGATACTTCATCCGGTGGGGTAGGTAATTTTTTTTCGCGCTCTCATTTATCTGTATAAGATCCCCAATTAAAACATTAAAAAATATTTTTTGATAATTTGTATAGCTTTGGGTCAACAATATGCTTATACTGTGAATGAAAATTTGAAGACTGTAGCTTCAACTATTTGGCTGTAAAACCTGTGTGATAGACGACAAACGGACACGTGACAGCAATAGGTCTCCGTTTGGACCCTTCGGATGGACCGGTATGGAACCTTAAAAAACGAGTAAGTACAAAGTGAATAAAATATTAATACCAGTAGGTACATTATCCATAGGTATATCGTACATTTCTGTTTTATCTGTCAATCGCATTACTCGTGGGTGGTTTATCTTCCCTTTTATTGTTATGGCTACGTAAACATTAATAAACTAGTATATTACCTACTATGATTCTGTATTCCCTGATGTGAGGTAGAATCTGTCATCATTCATACTTGGCCAGTGACTTTTGTACTTTATTTCTTTTTTTAAATTCTACATTTTATAAAAAGAATTTTAAACCACTCAACGTTAAAATGTGCCAGTACTCATCATCTTCCTGCCCTTGACCTAATTTTATCTATGGTCGTGGTTTTATGTATTTCTTCCATTCATCTCTATTAGCCGTCATGTCACTGCCTTCCTCTCCATGTCGTTTTTGATACAATCCATCCATCTTTGTTTCTTTCTAGTGTGCCAGCGCTATCGTCCATAAACAAACTCACATAACACCAATACTTATAGATATCTAAAATATTGGCCATAATTTCGAATATTTTTTTTTATTTATACTACAAGAATATGGGCCGGCCACCACGCTAGATCACTGCGTATAGCCATTTCAGACTATCAATCAAGTCCAGGTTTCCTCACGATGTTTTTCTTTACCGTTAGTCTGCACTATGGTGTTTTAAGTTAACTGAGAAAGTAATAGTACATTTCGAAAAAGACACATAGGTACGTACTAGGTTAGAACCCACACCTACGTACTTACAAAGCGGGTCCGTAACCAATGCACCACCATCCTCTATAAATATTTATATTTAAAAATGTATTTTTTAAGAATTGTGTTTAAATAAATACGATAATTATGTATTCAATTACAAATCTAAAATTAACTCATAATCTCATTAATTGTCTCTCACTGTCATGTGTCTCTATTTTCTAGTTGCCCAACAATTCCCCAACCCAAAGATATTGGAAAGAAATATTTCTATGCCCCAACCACACCCTACCACATTCAACCAACCCCTACTACGATACGACGGCAAAGAATTCATATTTTAATTCAAATCCAACGCTTTTTTAGTAGCAAAAACACTCGCATTTAAATAAATATACGAAGCAATGTGTGTCACATAAAATTCGTTTACGATAGTGTAGCAACGGCCCACAAACGTTTATGACTGCAATACCATTATCATATTTATGTAACGATAGGTTTGCATGTCACGAATGGAGTTCATCAAAATCCAACTGCTGAATTATCCACTTAATTCTCATAGACAATGTATTTTACGTCTACCACCAGACAATTTTATTCAATCTTCTTATCAGATAAGTTTATTTTGGCAATTTATAAAAACACAACAGTATGCATATTTGTGTTCGTAATATTGTACATATATAATTAAATAAATAGGTTAAATTAGTTAGGTTTGCAATGATTTTTTTTGTAAAATTGGGACCAAGAGTCAAAGATAATCAATTCTTTACAAAACATGTAAAGAAAACATGTCCAGGTGGGGACTCACAGACGGCACTAACCTGGGCTGCCCATGCGGTGAGGTAACGCAAACTCATCATCGTCTCACTTATCATCGTGCCCTGCGTGCCCTAAAACCTGCACGCAGGAGGATTTAATGGCTGCTTCTGATAACGCAGTCAGCGTTGCTACTTTCTGGGCCGCTTCAATATAATAATAATAATAAAAAAGTTTGCTATCAAAACGATAAGAAGAAGAAAGATAATCAATGATATTGCTAAATATTTATCATTAAATCTTAAATCAAATCCTTAGGACAAGAAGGACACAATTATTATTCGACTGAAAAGTTTATAGAAATGCTCAGGACGGAGAGTGACATTATAGTATTGCAGGTAATAGAGGGGAAGTCCCGCACTCTGAGCTGCAATAAACAATTTTAAAATTTAAAAAAACTAAACCTTTGCCCGACTTTAGAATCGAAATTGAGAACGAAAACTATTCCACTCTCACATATTTACGCCTTTAATAAGTACAGAATTAATTACGGGAAACTGCTTGGGCGAGCGAGGAGTGAGATTATCTGGAGGCGTTGATTAAACTATCGACAGTTACCGATAGACTGAAGCTACCATCAGTAGAGGATTGCATTGCAGATGCTCAATTTGTGGCTTGATTGAGAACTTAATTGATTTAGTAAGTGGTCTGGTTTATCCGTGAAACCATAATTTGGCAAGTCCGGATGCAATGATTAGATTCAATAATAAATCATCACAGATTGGCAAAAGCTTTCTTTCACCACTCTGACCTAGTACGTGTTGGCCTAATTCGCATTTATAATATCATTATTTCCTTTATTTTTAAATAAATACAACACATACTTTTCAATATAAATTAAGATAGGTATATTACATGCAATAGTTCTCTAATGTAAGTTAGGTTAATTATATTATAATTTCAAATTCAAATTTATTTATTTGTGAAACATAGGTAGGAAAAGTTATACTTAAGGATAAAATAGTATGGGTATCACTATGTTCAGCCTTGCAAGGCATACAAAATATACAAATATAGTTCTTAAGATTAACAATTTTGAAACTAAAAACATAATCATAACATTAACCAAAACATTTACGGCCATGAAGAGACTTGTCATTTAGAAATTCCTTAACAGAGTAGTAGCATTTTTCAACCAACAATTCATGAAGTTTTTTTTAAAGTGTGTATGTTACATTTACTGATGAATCAATCTGGCTCTTGATTACAGAAGGAATTGATTTAATCTATTTTTCTGAGCTTGACTGTATCGCTTATATAAATGAACAACGCTCATTTTCAGTCATGATAAATATGTTATTTCCCTTCCTTTTAGAATTTCTCTATTTTAAGATAAACGTAGGTAGTAATTCTCTCTGACTTTAGGTTGTACAGTCAACGGCAAAAGTAGTACCTGAAATGTCCAAAAGTAGTAGTAGTGATAACTTGTAATTAGCTATTTACTAATTTGTATAACTTTAAATTTTCTTTGAAGAATAAAATAAAATGGAACTGTTTATTGTATAGTGCTATTTTATTCCGAGTAATTCCCATGGTACTATATTCTATATTATTCCTACATTATTATAGTATGTCAGATTTCCATTATAATTTTGTTCATTTTTTAAAATTTTCATTAAAATATTAGTTTCTCTAACAAAATCTAACAAATCACAGACACAGACGTTAGTCTCTAGATCTTATTCACATCATTGATTTCGTGTAGGTAATATTCAAATTAATATTTTCCTTCGTCTTACTAATATGGAAGAAGAATTATGATAAATGTTTATGAAATATTGTTTATTTATATGATGACACAAATCACACATGATGTCACAAATGACCTTGTGTTATATTATTATGACGTGAATGCAAGGTGATTTTATGGACATTTCAGATTTTAAGCTACTTTTTATGTTGACTGTACCTACCTGGATAAGGTTGGCACGAGGCCAACGAGAATGGTATACCTACTTGGTTGAAGATTTAGTACTGTAGAGCCTGTAACGTCCTACCTACGTGGTGATAATTTGAGTTGTATATCTAGCTACTAATACGTAGCAATGTACCAGTATCATAATTTATTAAAACCTTCTTTCTTGGATTTATTTCTTTTGTTTTGGAACTTGAAAATTGAAATTCTTGAAAGATTTTCCAGTAATGGGTTAGAAAATAGAGCTAATGGTCCGATGGTGCGTCGTTTTTTTCTCCTTCTTCATAAGGGCTCCATAGGGTCATAGCTTCATCCATAGCTTCATAGGGTCTCCGCAAACCGACGTCTATGACGTCTACGACGCTAGATTTGCGTAACCAGGTGCGACGCTTGATCATTCCAGCCAGCCCAGCTCCGCCAGGAAGCTCTCAGGGCTTTCACGTTGGCGGTGGCTTTTCGCAGGCTCTCCGGCGAGCCGAAGAGTTTTGCCCGGTAGTTGGCCACTCCACTGCATTCCAGAAGTAAATCGCCTATACGTGTATTGTGTTACAATTTATAAGAAAAAAGATAAACAAAAGTGGACGCATCCGTTCGATTGTAACAAGTTTTATACATAATGAAAGCAACAATAAATTTTAATGAACATGAATATGTTAATAAAGAAATATTTGTTATTTTATCACTAATACATTAAAAATACCTATTAGACATCCGCAATATTTTTAGTATAACCGAGGTTAATTTCTTTATCATTGCCAGCACATCCCTAACTTCATAAACTCGTCAACGAAGTAATTTACTAGCTATCATAAAAGTGTTTGGTGTTGTGATGATGGATGGCTTTCTATACCGGTTCAGTAAAGGGTTCGCTAAAGACTGAAAAGGCTATTATTAAAAACAGTTTTGTGGTTTTATCGATTTTTATGGATAATCACTTTATTATGCCTGTTTGAAAATTAGTAAATTATAATCCTGGACTTAAAAGGCCGTCAGATCTTTTCTCAGGTCAAAGCAAAATAATGGTGAGATATGGTTGTTCATCAACAATACGATAAAGAAAGATTGTTTTGTAAAAGTTGAGGTCGGATAACTTTGAAGAAGGTAAGTAAAAAACAATTTGCTTTCATCACTCACGTAAGAATGTACAAAAAAAAAACAGAACCATAGACAAGAGGACAATAAGACAACAATAACATATTTCTTAAGACATGCATAGGACCAAAAAGCCACGTACCTATGATATTATATATGTTGCTGATTGTACTTTGAAAGAAATCTGCATCTGCTAACATTAAAATACTTAGGTACACAATTTATCTTGATGTACATCTGGCTACTTAACGCATAATGCACGTCTTAAAATACAATAAATATACTGTTAAAAGGTTTTTAAATTGAAGCCATTTATCACACTTTAATGTGGGTTTAAATGGGTTGTATATATTTCAAAACTTACTTTGTCTTTTTATGACTGCATTCAAAAATAAGATGGACTTAAAAACATTTTTATTTCAGTTACTTTAAGGCACTCGATAATCTGCTATCTCTCTCGCACATTGAAGGTATAAAACCAATTAATATAATTATGAAAAATCAAAACAAACCAATATAAGGAAAACAACATTACAAAAGTTTCTCAAAAATATCTGTTTGATCGGAATAAGTTTTCATACATAAAAATAGCTTCAAATGAATTTTTATTTATGCCATTTGCCCATATGCCAAACAAAAAATCTTTTTTGTTTAGATGTTGATTACCTACTCTTAATTTTTTTTTTTAATTCTTTCTTTTTTTTTTTGTAAACGTCATAAATATCATGTGAGATGGACGTAATAGTTATATTCGTAACTATAAAAAAAGTTTTTATCACATTTGTCTAGAAACATTGAGAAAGAATTAATAATAATTTTCATCTATTCACGAAGTTTTTCATCCAAATTAGTTTCCTAACTTTTAATAATCAAAATTTGCAACGAATCAAAATTTCGTCGACGAAATATGAATAAAATTTTACTGCTTCGTTGAAAACTTTCGATGGATTCGCAATTTCGCAGTGTACCTTACCTACGATAAATTGGTTGAGCTTTGAATTGCATTTCATAAGTTTAATAGTTGCAGAAGTTAAGCGAAGCTAGAAATGAGCGAGGTAAAATAAACATGTTTGTTAAAAAATATATTTTCAGTGAAATTCTTAAGTGAAAAAAAAATTTGTAATTTTACGTTTTATTTATTAACCATGCTAAAATAATAATAATAATATAGTTTCAGAAAAATTAGGGAGGTTGTAGTCAGAATGACTCATCCTGGGTCCTTTAAGCGGGGCGTGAAATAGCTTTTCTCAAAGCCGTCAAGGTGAGAGCCATCATGCCACATTGCTTTGCTGGCTACTGGGATGATGGTCATCACTATGGGACTCCACTGACAGCTTTCCATCAGGCAGAATGGAGTCAACTTGTGCGGCAGTAATAAAAAAAATGTTTTTAATGAAAGCGTACCTATGACAGAATATATAAAATCACTTAGTGACCTTTGCTTTAAACCCAGAACCTCTCGTTCAAGCCACAACAAGCACAGAATGAATCAATAAGAGATAGCGCAGAAATTAAATCTATTGTAACGTATTTCTTAAGAATTGCGTTTCGCTCAACCGCAACTAATTTGTAAGTAAAAGTGATTTGATAGTACAATGTAAAATATAAACCTTTATTTTGCCACCACAGTCACCAGCTCCGGTAGCCGTGATCGTCTAGTGGTTAGGACCCTACGTTGTGGCCGTAGTAACCCAGGTTCGAATCCTGGTCACGGCAGTGATTGCACTGTTACGGCGGAGCTTAACTTTTGGTTTTTTGTTAAATATTTTTTGCTACATTTATATAAATTATGGAGGGTAGGAATAACACCCTGAAATCCTATATGCATCCATATAGCCTATATTGTCAAGCCCAAAAATGACTTAGGTTCAAAATCAAATGAGCATTCGATTTATGAATGGTCGATTAATTAAGCTTTTAATCTAATGAACGTCTAAAGTTCGAACTAAAGATATTGTAATTGTAAAGCACATAATAATTATAAAAAAATTACTACGTAACGTAACAAAATTTTGCGTAAAAGCAATCAATTGGTTGTGAAAGTGGTCGTACAATGAACTCAGTTTAAAAGCGGCCAAATATTTTGACCGTACCGCCACCAGCTCCGGTAGCCGTGATCGTCTAGTGGTTAGGACCCTACGTTGTGGCCGTAGTAACCCAGGTTCGAATCCTGGTCACGGCAGTGATTGCACTGTCACGGCGGAGCATATTTTTTGCAAATTTTCTAAAATATCTGTGTGTTTTATCGCGTACGTCTGATTACTGGTTACAGTTGGCATTGTAGATGGTTACTTTAAATTTATTTATGTACTATCGTGGACAAAGCCGGTGCACCACTCTTAAGGTTAGAGTCCGAACGTAGCGCTAGCCCCTACGCACGTAGCATCTTTCAAAGCATTTTGATGGCAAAGTGGTGCACCGTTCGTGTCCGCGATAGTACTACCAACTTACTTACCGCCAGTACAAACATAACATATATAATAGTAAAAGATAAATTTGCTGGTTGTTAGCTTCGCTATAGATTGCCACAGCTTTTTCAGCACTTCTGCTTTAACTTATTGTGGACGGTGGTTTAACTTTAACTTGCTTGCTTATCGCAGCAGTGCGGACCTCTCGCTTAAGCTTAGGTAAAATACCAATTTTAGAGTAATCAATTTATGAACCTGTGACTTAGACGATTACAATCGTCATTCAAATTAAATATAAATCAGATACTAAGCGACGACGTCTCGACGCCATATCAGACGATCTCTTATTCCAGATAAAAGAAAAATAAATTAAAAGACGCCATTATTATTGCGCTCTTGGCGTTTTTTCAATCTCTCGGTTAATTAGACGGTAACAAAATAGTAATCACAATATAATTCGGTTAGGACCAGCCTATATTGTGTTGGTCACAAACGGATTACCTAGATAATAGACAGACAATCTAATTAACTTTTATTGGACATTTAAATAAATGTATAAAAAGTAGATATATTCAATAGAGGTCATGTAATAAAGGTCAATTTTTTTTCTATGAAATAGTTTACTTTAAGCTGTGTTAACGTAGTAGAATGACCGTTGGACCGCCAGTCAAAGGTCGTAGTTTCGAACAGGCACGAAGCTCTAATTTCTCGGATTCATGTGCGTTTAAGAACATATAACATAACCATATAACTGAATAAATGTTTTATCTATCTATCTAAGAAATAAATTATCTATTATAAATAAAGAGGTAACTAGAACTCCTTAACAATTTTTCCACGGTGTGTAAAGCCATGTAACTATTGCCTATTATTGTTGTGTTATTGATGCTGTTATCAACCATAAAACTGTACAGTAATGTAGCTGATACATCAGAATTACACATAGGATAAAATTTATCAATATACCACGCGGGTGAATCCGCGTGCAGAAGCTACAATGGATCAAGATAAGATAAATTTAAACAAACACGTAATATTTTAGCTGAGTCAACATAATTTACGTCTAAAATTGACCGAGATTAAAACACCCCTATTATCCTGTATTAACACCCCGACATGTTTTATTAATGTATTCATTATACGTATTTCATATTCACATGCGAAAATCAAAGGCTTAGGAGAGGCGTTAGGTGTTAAATTATTCATAATCAGGCTTAAAATATAGGTAAACATTGACACTAAGTGAATCTTAGTTAATAATTAATTGATGTTTATGTAGGCAATTTTGACGGTACTATTAATTATGTATTAGCTTCCGCCTACGGTTTCGCCCGCTTGATATATTAATAAATTGTAGTCTATGTGTTATTCTGATATATTACTGTAAAGTTTCATCAAAATCCGTTCAGTAGTTTTTGCGTGAAAGACTAATAAACATCAATTATTGTAAAACAAGCGTTTTTCTAACGAGCTAGATGTCTATTGGGAGTATTGGTCGCAGAAATCGCAGAACCGGGAGGAAGGTTAGGAGAGTAGGAAGGCTTTTGCCCTGGAGTAGGTTGAATACTGGCTGAAAATAATAATAATAAATAATAAACGTTTGTCTGCTCCTAATTCAAATCTAGTTTTAAAAAATTCCAGAATGGGATGGCTTAGAATTTAGATGGATATAATTTAGCGCCATTATAACAATGTTGACGAGTTTCATTGGACAGAAAAAGACATTTGTTTGACCAAGAACTCATCTGTTTTTAAGATGCCTATTTATTCGCGATTTGAAGATCCCGAAATTGTTGTGATTTGGAAAGAAACCTGTCCAAGCAGAAAAAATAGGTATCTATCAGTTAAAGATTATAAAGATATAAGTTAGTATTACTTGATAGCCTGTTACCTGTAAGATTAAATTTTGCGCAAAAAAGCAAATAAATTGATTGTGAAAGTAGTCATACTTCAATGAACTCAACTTAAAGTGATCGAAAATTTCGGCTCTACATTCACCAGCTCCGGTAGCCGTGATCGTCTAGTGGTTAGGACCCTACGTTGTGGCCGTAGTAACCCAGGTTCGAATCCTGGTCACGGCAGTGATTACACTGTCGCGGCGGAGCTTAACTTTTGATTTTTGGTTAAGTATTTTTTTGCTAAATTTTGATTAATTATGGAGGTAAGCAAAAATACCAGAAAGAGACATAAAAGGGACATCCTAGATGCATACAACATGTGCCATTAGCATGTTGATTAGGAAAATAAATTGGTATTATTATTATTTGAAGGACGGGGCTATGCAGCTTCACAGCCATACTCACGTCTTCTTAAAAGATCTATTGTGATTAGCCCACATTTTATAGTATCTCCCTAAACCTACATCATATCATCATCGACGAGACTTGACATCCTCCAGGCCCGGTATACAATCATAATCATCATTTATTTGTGAACCTAGGTATAACTCACATAGCTCTTAAGATTAAAATGTTGTGCATTATGTCCTACTATAAATATGGTGTACATAATTATTAGGGGTATCTATATACATAGATGTCAGGTATTATTAGTCTCAATAGTCATACATAATGTAGTGTACCAGAAGGATGTTCCGTCTGTGTATGAGAGGTCCACAGTCACAGAGAAGGTGTTTTTGTAGGGGATGAAGATAGTGGTTAAAAAAAAAATTTGTTTGACCAAGAATTGATTATTTGCCTTCAAGATTATCAAGGTATTTATTCGCTATTTGAAAATCCCAAAATTGTAGTTCTAGAACAAAGCATTTAGTCCAACTGAACTTTCAGAACACCACTTTACAGAAGTCTTATGAATAATTAACTAAAACTAGAGCTAAAGGTTATGTTCTGTTATTGTGAAAAGAACCACATAGCGCTTACTAACTTTCATAATAACAAAACTCGGATCAACAAGTGGACGACAAAGTTTGAAGCGAGCGACCGCCCGACAGTCTTTTGTTTCGACGCCCTATTCAAAAAGCTTTGAACAGCGTATGTAGAAAGTCGATAGCCACGAACTTAGTTAACCCTCTGATTAAAATTAGTTATAAATATAATATCCTCTGACACAGATAATATAATACTACCTCTGATTAAAATTACGCTGAGCTGTATACTTTTTTTTGGTAATTAGCTTATTCAGCAGAATGTTGTATGATAAAGTCTTAATCCCCAACGAAAAAAGAGGTTTGTTATAAGTTTAACATGTGTCTATGTGTCTGTGCCCTGTGGTAGCTTCCAAATTTTATTTGAAAGATTACTTGATCGAGAGTGTTCCTAAAGCTAAAAAAAATTTTATCGGAGCTTTTTACCCGACTGTCAAGAAAGGGTTATGTTTTTTAAATATCATACTTGTTACAGAATATTATATCGGTGAATATCGTGAATTGTGGCGTTGTATTGTATTTACTACAATCATTAAGAGCACCAAAGATCAATTCTCCTCTCCCATAATCTTCCTTCCTTAATCTCCCCTCCCCTTCCATAATCCCATACAGATTGGTCTCGGGTACGTAATACCCTATAGTGTTGAATATATATAGATTTAAATAGGTTTTGGTAACCGTTTATCATGAGGGTTGCATGCTTTTTGGCCAACTTAGAGTCTAAAAAGTAAAAAGACCAAAGGGGTAAGGGTTTCTTTTGTTTTTTTTTTCTGATCTGCTTCTACCCATGAAAAAAAAAGAAGCGTGATACTGTATATACAAAGCACACAATGGTAGACACCTATAGGATTCAATTTTTGCGCAAAAAGATTGTGAAAGTGACCATGCTTCAATGAATTCGGTTCAAAGCGATTGAGAATTTCGACTCTGCAGTCACCAGCTCCGGTAGCCGTGATCGTCTAGTGGTTAGGACCCTACGTTGTGGCCGTAGTAACCCAGGTTCGAATCCTGGTCACGGCAGTGATACACTGTCGCGGCGGAGCTTAACTTTTGGTTTTTTGTTGAGTATTTTTTTGGTAAAGTATAAATCATTAAGGGAAGGAAATATTTGCTGCATAGAGCTAAACAGTTATAATTACCATGATTTTTTTAAAGTTTTTTTGTTTTTTTAAAAAGAAGGTTTTTGAAGGTAGGTTAGGTTTGTAATCTATGCTGGATATACACCTACACCTGATTTGAAAACTCCCAAATTATATTGTTCTAGAAGGGTAGGTCAACCGCACGACAGTGGTAACACTTGTACTACGAAAAGCACTTTTACTTCTACGCAATAAGGGTGCTGTCAATGTCAAATTGTTAATGATGTGCAGTCGACTGTACTTCCATATATGTTTAGCTAGGATGTTAGCTAGCCTTCTGCTATAGCAGGCAACTTTGCCACAGTGAGTGAAACTGCAGCTATTAAGTTAAAACTATTTAGTAAGCGAATTGTCATCATCAGTTTTATTTATTTAAGATAATTTTCGAATCACTTTTGCCAATTAGTTAGCTCTTGAAATTTACGCCACAGAGCTTCCATGTACAAAAACAATTCGGATCAACAAGTGAATGACGGAATTTGGAGCGACCGGCACTCTTTTGTTTCGAAGCCCTATTCAACAAGCTTTGAACAGCGTATGTATAATATCGATAGGCAAGTGATCCGTTGGATCAACTCCCGAATACTTCGATCAATAAATATAGTTAACATTTCCTTTATTCAGCGCTCTAAAAAAAGGTTAAAGAAATTAGAAGACAAATGATTTTGTGGTACTATTTGAAAATAGAATTGGCCATTTTTGAACTTTTTTCTACATTACTTAAATGAAGAAGCTAGTAAATAATTTAAATGTAGAAGTTTATTTATGCTTTATTGTAGACTAGCTGTCCCGCGCGACGTTGTACGCGTGATTATTCTACCTCTACGCTTTTTCTACCCTACCCTACACTACCCTACCCTATTCTTCACTACCCCACCCTCCTCTACCCTACTTTACCTCTTCCCTACCCTACCCTACTCTACCCTACCCTACCCCTACCCTACCCCTACCCTACCCTACCCTACCTTACCCCTACCCTGCCTTACTCTACCTCTACCCTACTCTACTCTACCCTATCCTACCATACCTTAGGGGTATAATATGATTAAATTGTAACCACGATGCAACTCTGATCCCCAAGATACAGGCTGCGCCTAGTTTGGGGGTCACAGTCGAAACCAATTACCAATGCTTTTTGGAAATAAATAATTTTGAATTTTTAAATTTTGAATTCGATGTATAACACTACTGCATAAATAACACTTTGATGTCTCTTTCTAATATCGAATTTCCTACATAACCTTTAACCCTCCCCCCCTTTTCCCCCATGGGTACTTTTCAAAAATATGAAACACGTCATATTTGTTAACCGAAAAGCTAAACACTAAGTTTAATTGATTTAACTTAAGAAATTACGGATTTTCATACAAACTTTAATACCCTTTTATATCTCGTTAGGGGGAGAATATCCATTTTTTTTGATGCACGTCTATCTTATTTGTAGCGCATAAGCTTAATACTCATTTTTACATCTGTCACTTAAAAAATAACGAATTTTCCATACAAACTTTCATCCTCTTTTTTATCCACTCGGTTGCAGATTTGAAAAAAAAAATCTATGCTTGTCTTTTATCTAACTACCGAAAAGCTAAATACCAAGTTTCGTACATTTAACTTTAAAAACCACGGACTTTCATATAAACTGTTATCCCCTTTTTTACCTACTTAGGGGTGGAATTTCCAAAAATCCTTCCTTAGTGCACCTTTAGGATACTTAAAGAATATTGTCTCAAAATTTCAAGTCTCTAGGTCCACCGGTTTAGGCTGTGCGTTGTCTGTCAGTCAGTCAGTCACGGTACTGTTTTAAAAGTATAGATTATTATCTCGACCACTAAGTGATAAGTTTTTGTTCCTAATCCTTAGGCTTGTTATAAAATTTCATACGAATATCTGTTCCATTTTTGAAATTATTACTTTAACTACCTAGTTTACTAGTAGTACTCTAGGTAGAGTCTATTCGTAGCCTGTGAAACTATTAAATGTATTTTTATAACAAACACACTTTCGCATTTATGTCATAAACAAAAACTGTACAATAAATCATTATTTATTTAATGGGATTATTATTTATTAGCTTTATTTTAAGTATTTTCTCTCTTGTGTGCGTCTACTATTTATCTTAAACAAAATAAACTAAAATGTATGAATAAATAACAAAAATAAAGCTCCGCCGCGACAGTGTAATCACTGCCGTGACCAGGATTCGAACCTGGGTTACTACGGCCACAACGTAGGGTCCTAACCACTAGACGATCACGGCTACCGGAGCTGGTGTATTTAAAGCCAAAATTCTCGATCTTTTAAAACGAAATGCATTGAAATGAGGTTACTTTCGCCGTCAATTGAACTTGCTCTTGTGCAATTTTTGTTGTATTCTTTGTACCGTGTCAAATTGTCTCTTACATCTGACGTTTTGTGATAATACCTATATTGAAAATAATATCTGACTAGCTTTATTTATTGTGGATTGCGTGGAAAAAGAATAGATTCCATGAAAGGAATTCTGACAACTAATCTAACTTTAGAATATCGTATCCCTTTTTTTGTTGCGGAGGTCAGATAGGCAGTCGCTCCATAGAAAACTGACATTCAGCTACATCCAGTTAGATAAGAAGCCGACCCCAACAAAATTTGGGAATAATAAGGCTAGGAGGATGATGGTATCGAAAGAATAGATGATTGAAATGAATAATAAAAAAAAAACTAAAAGCTTTAACACATGTATGTATAAATCTAGCTTTTGCATATTATATGTACTTTAAAATAAAATAAATAGCTACCTACTTAGAATGGTCAAGAATTTAAATTTTAATGCATCTGACAGTTAAAAAAATAAAAAGAAAGCTCCGCCGTGACAGTGCAATCACTGCCGTGACCAGGATTCGAACCTGGGTTACTACGGCCACAACGTAGGGTCCTAACCACTAGACGATCACGGCTATCGGAGCTGGTGACTGTTGCACCGAAATATTTGATCTTTTTAAAATAAATTCGCTGAAGTGAGACCAAGTTGCGTAATATTTGGGTTGCTTTATTGTAAAAGTATCGTCACATTTAATAGCCCATAAAATCGTTTTGGTTAATGTGTAGAAACTGTTGCCCTCGTTGTGGTAACAGTTTCTACACATCGACTAAAATGGTATTTTTTCTTTATTAATTATTATAGAGGGTTTCAAATGATATACCACCCTCATTGTGACAGAAAGGGGGTGGTACTATAGGAATAATTAGAATTGGAGAATATTCGTTAAATGTAGGGACAATGAAAACTTAGAAGATCTGCCATCCTGGGGGCCTAGTACGAGTTGCAAATAGATAGAAGTATAAATAGAGATAATGTAATAAATAGAGAGAAGTAATTAAACGTGTCTCGTTTTTACTCTTCCGGAAGGGCAGATAGGACATAAAGACGTAATAGGCCCCCTGACTTCATAATCTCAAATCGAAATTACCTCTCAAAAACTGGCATTTACACAACCATAAGCACTAATTAAAATAGAACACCAACCGTATTTCAAAACGATAAACTTTAAAATTTAAAGTTACTCCTGATTTACATGATTTCGCTCATAAAAGTTATATTAATTAACGTTTTACTTTGTTACATACCAAATTAAATTGGAGTCCAAACTTTTCGGTTTGTTATAAGAGTTATTTTCCACTGCACTGAACATTGGTCGGTATTCGGAGTATACCGCACTGGCACAGTTCTTTCCACCACAGATCATTGTTGGATGTTGGATAGCATTTGCGCATAGAATAGGTATTCGTCTTTCAGAAGGATGCTGTCAGACTACCAGTCTTACCAACGGGTATCGTGTAACCCAGTATCTGGGTTGTGGAGGTCTGATGGCAGTCGCTCCATGTAAAACACTGGTATTCAGCTGCATCCGGTAAGACTGGAAGCCGACCCCAACATAGTTGGGAAAAGGCTAGGCAGAGGATGACACAGAAGGATGCTGCTACCCATCCTTTGGTTTTTTCCTTTAGGCTTCTTACGACACCCGCGGGACGAGTAGGGGTAGTTTTATTCTTAGGCCGGAAGCCACACGGCACGACAAAAAAGACATAGACAGTTTCATCTAGTAAACGTTGAAATCGACACAGTTGACCTCCAGCGTGACCCCGACTATTTCCCTTTTGTTCTGCGAGCATTGTTTCAAAATGGTGCTCAAGAAAACAAAAGAAAAGCGTCGAGCTTTGTCAATGAATTTTAAAGCTGGCCGTATACATCTGGAAACTTCAGGGAGTTTTTGCGTCACAATATAAAAAAACTGATTGATCAGTAGTCTATTGGTTCCCGAATCAAGTAGACGAGTCGCGAATCTAACAGTGAATGAAATATGAAAGATGAAATATTAGATATTTCTCATCGCATTTTTATTACTCATGTATTATTCACCTATCATTAAAAGGAACAAAAGCAAAAGAAAATATTGGGTACATCTTAAATGTATTGGGTAGTATTATTCTGTAGGTATTATTACTTCAACTGATTAAATAATACTCGTATATCAGTTACAATAAAATATTGATATTGCTGCATTTTTATTTTAATGGAGGCCGTTATCAGGAACAGGATTTTTTTTAAATACCTGTTACTCGAGGTTTAAAAACGGTTTTCAGTACGAGCTAACATTACGCTCTATGGTGCAAGGAAATTCTATTCAAGTTTATTAAAAAAAAAAACAAAAAAAAGAAAAGCTCCGCCGCGACAGTGCAATCACTGCCGTGACCAGGATTCGAACCTGGGTTACTACGGCCACAACGTAGGGTCCTAACCACTAGACGATCACGGCTACCGGAGCTGGTGGCGGTACAGTCGAAATTCTCAATCGCTTTAAACTGAGTTCAATGTAGTATGACCACTTTCACAATATTTGGCTTGCTTTTGCGCAAAAGTATAATACTGACAAATAAATAAATTATAGCTACTCTTCGTCCACTACTCTTTTTCGTAGGCCTTAAGATAAGTACATAACATAAAGCTAATTTTCTAAAGATATATATTGGCATAAACAACCTGCTTGATAAAAAATATTGTTTGGTTTAGTAGCAGTTCTTAATTACCCCCGTCTATCGAAATTACCCCAATACCACAGATAATATAATACTCGGATACATATTTTCTCTATACCTAATCACAGTGCATCGACAATCGACAGTGCAATCACTGCCGTGACCAGGATTCGAACCTGGGTTACTACGGCCACAACGTAGGGTCCTAACCACTAGACGATCACGGCTACCGGAGCTGGTGGCGGTACAGTCGAAATTCTCAATCGCTTTAAACTGAGTTCAATGTAGTATGACCACTTTCACAATATTTGGCTTGCTTTTGCGCAAAAGTATAATACTGACAAATAAATAAATTATAGCTACTCTTCGTCCACTACTCTTTTTCGTAGGCCTTAAGATAAGTACATAACATAAAGCTAATTTTCTAAAGATATATATTGGCATAAACAACCTGCTTGATAAAAAATATTGTTTGGTTTAGTAGCAGTTCTTAATTACCCCCGTCTATCGAAATTACCCCAATACCACAGATAATATAATACTCGGATACATATTTTCTCTATACCTAATCACAGTGCATCGACAATCGACAGTGCAATCACTGCCGTGACCAGGATTCGAACCTGGGTTACTACGGCCACAACGTAGGGTCCTAACCACTAGACGATCACGGCTACCGGAGCTGGTGACGGTCTAAACGAAATATTACAGTATATTGTAATAAATCGGGGTACTTTCACTTACATTTAGTAACGGCATGCGCAAGAGTTGATTTAAATGTTTGGTATTGATAACAGATGGCGGGACGAACTTAGCTTTTGCAAGACTGGAGAGTTAATATCCCTTCCTGGAAATCCACATGGACTTAGGTACTCGTAGACGAGGAACCACTTTCTCCCCCGAGGACGACGGAGGGACAACTCTTACCAATTAATACCACCCCGGTGTTGTTGCTTTCACCTATAGATGACTGTCAAAGAAACTGGTATTCTACCGTAACCTTTTACCTTACCTAAAGACTAGATCCAGCACCTATTATGCAATAGGATACCTCACCTTTGGTGTCGCCATTATAAATATCAGCTTTGATGTTTTGAGCAACACGTTTTACATTTTCAACAAATTCAAGCAATTATTTAAAAAGAAAAATGATTTTAAAATTATTAAGGTCTCCTTGCCTAACTCACAGCATTTATAATGATCCATGAAACCTAACCAAGAATCTTATAAATAAAGAAAAAACTTAAAATATTTGTCACAATCGTGAACTTCTGAAAAAACAAAAAGATATTTTTTCAGCACATACCGGGGACACCTCATTAAAGTTTGAATATGAATTCACAGTGGATTAGCCGTTTACTTATTCTGAACAAAAACATCAAGCGAAAATGTAAATTTGAAGTATGCAGATTATGCCGGGGTGTGTAAGGGACCACACAGATTTGTGTAGGCCTGCTACACACCGATATGAAGGGAAAAAATAAACAATTGTATTAGATTCAAATCACGCGAAAAGTGACATGTTTTCAGCTGCGCAAGGTTTTGTGTCTCTACCTATTAAACGAGGCTCGAATATAAATATTTATTTACTGATAAGACTTAACCTAATTGAAAAACAACCTTAAAATTTAAAATTGTGTAATTAAAGATTCACAAAAATGTGCAATTGGGTTTAAACTGGAGAAATTTCTCTGCCACCACATACACTGACGTGAAGTGAAAAAAATATTTGTTATGGGCGCAAGTTACGTGTTATGTTATGTTTTCCGTTGCGTAAAGGTATTTGTGTCTCTACCTTTTAAGCGACATCTAATCCATATGAAAAAAAAATAGAATTTTAGTTGTGCCTTATTTAAAGGGTCTATTTATCTAACAAGGCAAATTGAGCGATATTTAAACTCAATCAATTATTTGTATTAAACTTGATATCAGCTGATCTATCAGAAAAGCGATACATTTTCATTATGCAAATAGACATTAAGGGTCAAAACTGCTTTTAATTTAATTACACGCATCGAGTTTTGATTTTTGATTTGTTTTTGTGTCATATATATTGTAACATGTAGCGCAACATGTTGGGCGACGCCGCGGAACATACACTTCGCATAAGTAAGACACCCCGTGCATCTACTGGCAACATTGCACGCTGTTGTGCAACAAATGAATACAGGGCTTAAGAGCAATGGACAAAGTCCCAGATAACAAAATGTTTTTTTTTGATCTTTAAAAAGTTAAGATTTTCTTTTTTTCCAACATCCAAAGGTTGTTATCAAAGTCACACAAAAAAAAGTTGCTAATTCCCATTTCTTTTATGGAACAGCCTTCTGTTTAAATATTCATTTCAACGTGGAAAGTAGACTCCGAGGATTGTTTCGTGTGAATACCTTCATTTATTTTAATTTCTAAGTATTGAATAGGCAATTATAATATTTTATGTTAATTGTAATAAACAGATGAGTTCAGGAGTGTCCTTGAGACGTAGCCAGGATTGATGACCTATTTCTGTAAATTTTTTTTGGTTACTGAGGCCTTCAAAACGCACCCTCGGAATCACGAGATAAAAGAACTCTTTTAGTACTGAACCAAATTTTTGCATTTACGTTTAGTTTTGATAATTATTCCAATATTAAAGCTTGTTTAAAAACGTTGTTTTAAAAAAACTTGTTTACAAATAAATCCCAACGTGCTTAGCCAGCTTTACGGAAGGCGTCATCCGCTCATTCTCATTACCATCCGTGCGGAAACATACGGATACAAATTTAGAACTGGCGCGTCGTTCAAACCTCATAAAATGTTACGAATATCGTTATTATGGCGTGGTTATAGTAGGATTATGTGAAACACTGCGTTTATTAGGCAGTTTAGATGTGGAGAGGTCAGTGACCAATTTTAAGTACGAACGTGGATGATTATAATGGGTAGACTACAATAAAAAAAGATGGATAAATTGTGAACATGGTGAAATCAAAATCAAAATCAAAATATTTTTATTCATGTAGACCAGTTTTAGGCACTTATGAATAGTCATAATTCTAATATATTATAGGAGTGACTCTAGTTGCCAGTTCCAAGGGCAGCCTACCCCTCATGGAGAAGAATCTGGCAAGAAACTCCATGGTTGCTCTTTTAAATAATGGCTTACAATATTTTTGGATACATTGTTCTGAGATGTTATGTGAGAACAATGCGAGTCAACTAAACATAGGTACGCGCCTTAGATATACATATATACTTTTAATAAAATCACTATAACAGCTATGGGCTGACCAGTCCCAACAGACGGCACCCGTTCACGGGCATGACGCATGCATCAGCCATCGCCCTACTCAACCATATTGTAGGGAATTGGGCGACCCGACACATAACGCCACCGCTATCAGAACATTTCCGTGAGCATGACATACCCAAGCTGCACAGCAATCATCACGTTGATAGTAACTAAAATAGAGGGACTACATGGTGCTCACATAATTACAACCGTGCACATATTATTATTATACAATATAAATATATGTCCAAAGATTCAATAAAGTGTCAGAGCATAATTAAAATTGATTTTGAAAAGTGAAATTCAATCAGCGCTAGTGGGTCGCAGTGTGCAGGAGGAAGCAGGTGGTGAGAAAAGTAAACAGTAATAGAGATGAATAAAAGAAGATAACCTATTGCGCCAATCCTAACTTTTAATAACATTAGGACGAGAGCAAAAAGATGATGATAAACGTAAAGGATAATAGATTCACTTCACATGGTTTAATTAAATCCGTAAACCAATCCAACATCAACAAATTAATCTAAGTTGGGGCTGTTACTGTTACTGACAGCCATAATATCATCCCAGTGCACACGATCTAGACAACAAAGTCTAAGTTTGTTAGTTAATAGAGCTAGTGCGGACCAATCGCTGGTTTTCTCTAAGGAATAGTGAAAAAAAACTGTTTTGATCGTATCAGCTGGTAGTATTCTTTCGTATGTTTTCAATTTTTATGAGGATATGAGACAACACAATGCTTTATTATTATTACCAATATTAACATTCTGTCACGGAAAATTTTCATACTTATTGATTTTCTAATTAATGGTGTGGTGGTATTAAGGGTAAATTTTTGTTGAACCTCTTCTGTTATGTCATTCTCCATATCTTGGTTTGTTGCGATTTTTCATAAACTATATTCATTGAATTCATATCTTCAATGTGCGAGCGAGATAGCAGACTAGCACTTCAGAGACCTTTCAATTTTTAATGTCGGTTAAAAACAAATGCTTGTGAATTTTCTCGATACAATCTTTGAATCTTTGGCATTGGAGAGCATACCCGTGTTTCGAACATTATCTAGACTGTGAACGTTAGGATAAGATAAAAATATCTACAATAAACGGATACCTAATAGAACATTATGGAATTTTCAGAGATTGGGTAAGATATTGGAAAGATCGGATATCTTATTACATTAGTGAATTGTTTTTTTTTTTGCATAAAATTAAAGATAGAACCAAAATTAAATAAAACTATCTTAACTTTAAAATAAAAAACTGATAGCCTAGTGGTATGGGCGTCGACTGACAAGTCAGAGGTCTCGAGTTCAATCCCAAAGCGCGCACCTCTGACTTTATGTAAGTTATGTGCGTATTATAAATTAATTATCAGTTGCTAAAACGGTGAGGGAAAACATCGTGAAGAAACCAGCACACCTGAGAGATTTTCTCAATGGTGTGTAAAGCCATGTCAGAGGCCTACGGGCGGCTTAAACTCTGACACCAGATTGTTCATCAACCATACGATAAGAAGAAGAATAAAAAAAGAAAAATAAAACCTTAATCTAAAAGACCGCTACCAGTAGACAACATTCCTAAAATGCTGACTGCATTGCCTCGGTGAATACTTATACTCAGCCTTTGGGTTAGGTCACCACAAGTTGCCTCCACGAGACGCCCAGATAACGCGAAAACACTATTTATATAACACTTATTAAATTGAAATAATAGTACGTTGTGTTACAAGGGCGGTAAATACGCAATTACCATTGAAACAACATTGAAAGCCCGAGCCGCACGAGGGATGTAATGGCCTGGAATAAGCAACTCGGGCCCTAAGCCCCCCAGGGCTCCAACTCAGCTTAACTGCCACATAAAGCATCTCAGATCCAAGTAGTAGTAGATAATGCAAACAGTTCGTCTGTAAGGAGTGTCGCGAAAGTCACGAGCTACGAGCGCATTTTAAAATTACATCAAGCCCTATCAGAATCAGCGCTGCAGCATTTTTATTTTTTAACGGACCTTTTTTGTCCTCGTACGGGTTTTTCTTTTTTAAAATTTATAGTAAAACTAGCTTTTGCCCGCAACTTCGTTCGCGTGGAATAGTGACTTCGACTCTTGACCAATAGATGGCGCTGTATGTCCGGAATAAATTTTATTTTTTATTTTATTTTTTGTGATAAAAACTATCCTATGTCCTTTCTCAAGTTCCAAACTATGTCTGTACCAAATTTCACACAAATCGGTTCAGTAGTTTAGGCGTGAAGCAAAGACAGACAGACAGAGTTACTTTCGCATTTATAATATTAGTTTGGATAAATAAATAAAATTTTATTTTTCTTCCACAAATAATATCTTATGATTATGCAAGTTAATTAGGCCATAATATTCATAACTATGTATGTTTGTGGACTAGTGCTTAAACTAAGCAAGGGCCTGTATTTCAGCCTAGACTAGGACTTTAGGAGTCATTCACTTAGTAAAGTAAAACGATCAAAGAATACATGAAGCTTTTTCTAATCTGGTGTGACAGTTGATTGGCAGGTAGTGGTCTCAGGTTCAAACCTCTGACTTTCTGATCTCTTACTTTTATTAAATTATTTTCATATTATAAAACAATAATCATTTGCACTTGAATCATCGCCCGTAAAGCCGTCGGCTTGCGCCCGATCTCTCTCGACTCTGGTTGTGTCGGATTACCGTCCCATCGGACTAGAGAAGTGAGGGAATAGAAAATCCACTTATCTCCTTCGTCGATGGCTAATATCTGTTGAGATTATTCGCTGTGGTCGAAATTCGGTCAGAAGGACATTAATTTTATTATTAAATAATTATATTATACACTTGTGCGAGTTTCTGTTTCTATCATAATTAAGTATAAACATAATGAATTGCTTAGGCAATGTGCAACTGCTTGTCGAATCTTAAGTAATTTAGGTACAATAAACTTACTCGTATGAAATGCATTTAACTGCCAGATGCCAAGAATAACAATCTGTTATACATCAGCCGACGTATTCCAAATAGTATCTAATGGTTTCATTTTCAGTACAAAATGTAATTGCTACATTTGCAGTACGATGTGCGCGCCGCGGCGCGTTTTATGATTCCATACATTATTATGGAACTTTATTTAATACACAAAGAGGTTTACTAAACATTTCAAAGAGCTGCGCCACGCGCGCTGCGTCACGCGCAGCGAAAGTAAACCTTTTTAAGTAGTAAATAAAGTTCTATATTGTAAAGTTTAAGTACGAATGTGGGTGATTATAATGGTTAGAGGTAGACTACAATAAAAAAAGATGGATCAATTGTGGAAAATATCACATGGTGAGGAAGGGAGTAAACAATGACATAAAAGCTTACAGAGATGAATAAAAGAAGACAACCTATTGCGCCAATCCAAAATTTTAATAACATTAAGACTAGGGCATGCAGTTTCGTAAAATTTCAGTTTAGAAATTGGCTTCCGAAATTGGTCACATAAACTTCGAAATTTCGAAACTGTAGGTAATTTTTATTTACAGGAAATAAGATTTATATTCAATTAGGTCGAGAGCAGAAAGATGATGATAAACGTAAAGGATAATAGATTCACTTCACATGGTTTAATTAAATCCGTAAACCAATCCAACATCAACAAATTAATCTAAGTTGGGGCTGTTACTGTTACTGACAGCCATAATATCATCCCAGTGCACACGATCTAGACAACAAAGTCTAAGTTTGTTAGTTAATAGAGCTAGTGCGGACCAATCGCTGGTTTTCTCTAAGGAATAGTGAAAAAAAACTGTTTTGATCGTATCAGCTGGTAGTATTCTTTCGTATGTTTTCAATTTTTATGAGGATATGAGACAACACAATGCTTTATTATTATTACCAATATTAACATTCTGTCACGGAAAATTTTCATACTTATTGATTTTCTAATTAATGGTGTGGTGGTATTAAGGGTAAATTTTTGTTGAACCTCTTCTGTTATGTCATTCTCCATATCTTGGTTTGTTGCGATTTTTCATAAACTATATTCATTGAATTCATATCTTCAATGTGCGAGCGAGATAGCAGACTAGCACTTCAGAGACCTTTCAATTTTTAATGTCGGTTAAAAACAAATGCTTGTGAATTTTCTCGATACAATCTTTGAATCTTTGGCATTGGAGAGCATACCCGTGTTTCGAACATTATCTAGACTGTGAACGTTAGGATAAGATAAAAATATCTACAATAAACGGATACCTAATAGAACATTATGGAATTTTCAGAGATTGGGTAAGATATTGGAAAGATCGGATATCTTATTACATTAGTGAATTGTTTTTTTTTTTGCATAAAATTAAAGATAGAACCAAAATTAAATAAAACTATCTTAACTTTAAAATAAAAAACTGATAGCCTAGTGGTATGGGCGTCGACTGACAAGTCAGAGGTCTCGAGTTCAATCCCAAAGCGCGCACCTCTGACTTTATGTAAGTTATGTGCGTATTATAAATTAATTATCAGTTGCTAAAACGGTGAGGGAAAACATCGTGAAGAAACCAGCACACCTGAGAGATTTTCTCAATGGTGTGTAAAGCCATGTCAGAGGCCTACGGGCGGCTTAAACTCTGACACCAGATTGTTCATCAACCATACGATAAGAAGAAGAATAAAAAAAGAAAAATAAAACCTTAATCTAAAAGACCGCTACCAGTAGACAACATTCCTAAAATGCTGACTGCATTGCCTCGGTGAATACTTATACTCAGCCTTTGGGTTAGGTCACCACAAGTTGCCTCCACGAGACGCCCAGATAACGCGAAAACACTATTTATATAACACTTATTAAATTGAAATAATAGTACGTTGTGTTACAAGGGCGGTAAATACGCAATTACCATTGAAACAACATTGAAAGCCCGAGCCGCACGAGGGATGTAATGGCCTGGAATAAGCAACTCGGGCCCTAAGCCCCCCAGGGCTCCAACTCAGCTTAACTGCCACATAAAGCATCTCAGATCCAAGTAGTAGTAGATAATGCAAACAGTTCGTCTGTAAGGAGTGTCGCGAAAGTCACGAGCTACGAGCGCATTTTAAAATTACATCAAGCCCTATCAGAATCAGCGCTGCAGCATTTTTATTTTTTAACGGACCTTTTTTGTCCTCGTACGGGTTTTTCTTTTTTAAAATTTATAGTAAAACTAGCTTTTGCCCGCAACTTCGTTCGCGTGGAATAGTGACTTCGACTCTTGACCAATAGATGGCGCTGTATGTCCGGAATAAATTTTATTTTTTATTTTATTTTTTGTGATAAAAACTATCCTATGTCCTTTCTCAAGTTCCAAACTATGTCTGTACCAAATTTCACACAAATCGGTTCAGTAGTTTAGGCGTGAAGCAAAGACAGACAGACAGAGTTACTTTCGCATTTATAATATTAGTTTGGATAAATAAATAAAATTTTATTTTTCTTCCACAAATAATATCTTATGATTATGCAAGTTAATTAGGCCATAATATTCATAACTATGTATGTTTGTGGACTAGTGCTTAAACTAAGCAAGGGCCTGTATTTCAGCCTAGACTAGGACTTTAGGAGTCATTCACTTAGTAAAGTAAAACGATCAAAGAATACATGAAGCTTTTTCTAATCTGGTGTGACAGTTGATTGGCAGGTAGTGGTCTCAGGTTCAAACCTCTGACTTTCTGATCTCTTACTTTTATTAAATTATTTTCATATTATAAAACAATAATCATTTGCACTTGAATCATCGCCCGTAAAGCCGTCGGCTTGCGCCCGATCTCTCTCGACTCTGGTTGTGTCGGATTACCGTCCCATCGGACTAGAGAAGTGAGGGAATAGAAAATCCACTTATCTCCTTCGTCGATGGCTAATATCTGTTGAGATTATTCGCTGTGGTCGAAATTCGGTCAGAAGGACATTAATTTTATTATTAAATAATTATATTATACACTTGTGCGAGTTTCTGTTTCTATCATAATTAAGTATAAACATAATGAATTGCTTAGGCAATGTGCAACTGCTTGTCGAATCTTAAGTAATTTAGGTACAATAAACTTACTCGTATGAAATGCATTTAACTGCCAGATGCCAAGAATAACAATCTGTTATACATCAGCCGACGTATTCCAAATAGTATCTAATGGTTTCATTTTCAGTACAAAATGTAATTGCTACATTTGCAGTACGATGTGCGCGCCGCGGCGCGTTTTATGATTCCATACATTATTATGGAACTTTATTTAATACACAAAGAGGTTTACTAAACATTTCAAAGAGCTGCGCCACGCGCGCTGCGTCACGCGCAGCGAAAGTAAACCTTTTTAAGTAGTAAATAAAGTTCTATATTGTAAAGAAAGCTTCTATTTACCCACATTCTTTTTACATAGGTTTGAAAGCTCCGTTAGCATGCAAAATTAACAATAATTTTATCTTTAAGGCTTTGGTTTGCCTCTCTTATAATAATATTCTATGTTATAAAATAGGTATACTTAAGTTAAACAAAATAAGTTATTTTATTACAATAAGTTATTACATTAGATTTATTGTACATTCTTAAAATTATAAAGTAACATACCATTAATACTGTATACTATTTATACTTTATAGACTAGTTCAGTAACTACATTTGTTATACCTACCTAAATATTAACATATAATATTAATGGAGGTTGATGATCAACCTGGTGTCAGAGTTTGAATGACCCATAGGCCTCTAACATAGTTTTTAACATTATACATATCTCAAGCGTGCTTCCTCATGATGTTTTCCGTCACGGCGTTATTTTATTAATTTCTATTACGCCAAAAAAAAAAGGTTTACAATACCTAATAAACATCAAAATCGAATTCTATCATCTCGACTTCACGATAAAATCTAAAATAAAGGACTTTTTTGAAGATTTTCGTCTAAAACGCCATTACATCGATAAATTGTCTTAACGGTAAGATAAAAATAACTTAAGACTTTTCAAGTTTCGTTATTATATTTCGCTTATCAAAATTGAAACCTAAATTCAGGCTTTTTCCAAGTTTTTTTTTATCGCTCGGCTACGACTTCGGGTGAGGCGGCGAGCGGTGCGGTTATGAAGCGGATGGTTGATAATAATCTGCTATCTCGCTCGTACAGTATTGAAGATATAAAATTACATTTTCATACATAGAAACGGTAAAAATAAAAAATCATTGAAAGCTATTTTTATGCATGAAAACTTATTCCGATCAAACTGATATTTTTGCTGAACCTTTGTAATGTAATTTTTCATAACTTGGTTTGTTGCGATTTATCATCATAACTATATTCATTGATTTTATATTTTCAATGTGTGAGCGAGATAGCAGATTAGTGAGCCTTAACGATTTTTCCTCAATCAAAACCGTTCGCTGCTGTGTGTGTGACGTGCGTGTGATTTACTATTGCACACACACGTCTGACACACCCTCATTATTAATATTATTTTCAGACATTATAGTCCCACTTCAGGGCAAAGGTCTCCCTACCCTCCTTCCATTCCTCCCGGTTCTGCACTTTCTGCGATCAATCCCCTCTACATACACACACATAAACTTAACAAAAAAATATTATACTGCCTAGATATAAACATAAATTCATAAGCCACGTCGTATTATGTCATTTCAAAGTTTGAAACAATATTTGCTTTAAAAATGAAGTAGTTAAACAAAAATATTTGAGTTTTGAAAATACTTTTTTAACTAGAATGAAAGTTTGCTGTATAATTGCTGTTTGCTTATGGCGACGAGCGACAAACCATTTGCAATCGTCGTCGGTTCAATTTATGTTTATTTTCTTTTTTATTGAGTTATTAACTTCATTTGAATTTTTTACAATAAATTTTTCATTACATTTCACCCAGACAGATGGGCCAGGATTGTCACTCATTGGACGCCCGAGGGAGGACATCACCGTCGAGGCAGACCGCGGCGAAGGTGGTGTGACGACCTGGATTCGTTTGCGGGACGGGCGTGGCATGAAATTGTAAAAGATAGGGAGGCTTGGAAAAAAAGCAGGAGAGTATCAATCAGTACTACATAGTGTGTAGGTTACGAAATTCAGTTAAAAAATAATGATGCTATAAATTAGCAAATTTTATACCTATATTAGGTAATTTTATACCTATAAAGGCACCAATGTCCAATATACAGCTCGAATGCCAAGCTCCTTTTACAAAGAAAACGTCATATTATGTCCCCAACAAATATCGAAGACTCGCAATCTCACACGTCCTCCAACCATTGTGAGAATTTATTTATCCTGCGGGACCGCGCAGCGCGTGGGTCAACGAGTACTCGCTCCGTGTACCGAATACTAAACATTACTAATGAACGTATAGCGTAAAGAAATCTATAAAAATACGTATAGTATGTATTTTCTATGACTTATTTATTCTAGAAATATGTACCAATATCAATACGATACTCTTTATTCACTGAATATAAATTGATACAATGTTTATTTATTTGTTTATTTATATTAGAAAAACTAGCAGTTAATAAGTTACAATGTAGAACTTAATATACAGGTGTATGGTATAGGTCATATTAATATAGTCCTCTGTAGGTTTGAAATTTCCTATTTTATTAAGAGTCTGACTAATAAATACTGAACCTTGAATATGAACCTTGATCTGAAAATATAAATAGAGCTCATACATGCACACCTAAACAGGAAAAGCCATACGATAATAATAATAATACTGAGCTAAGCTGTGATTAGCTAAGCTAACTTTCTCGTGCTGCAATCGTCCTTGTACGTATATGTCAGTACAGATTATAATTAGCTCAAGAATCATCAAGCACCCGAATGAATTTGAACGAAAGAATGGTACGTAGATGTATACCTCTAATCTCTATCTACGTATAACGTATATGTTTAGGATTAAAACATATACTGCTTTGTATCTCGAAGTATATACAAAATAAGACATGAGCAGATATAGCAAAAATACTATAAGATATATAAAAATATATCTATGCTTCTAAATAAGCTACTATCGTAAAAATAATAAGAACATTATCTAAACACGAATCGCTAAAAGTAGTCCATTCAAGTCATCCATCTGGCTCCTTAAAAGACGCATTGCGTACGTAATGGCAAAATCCCAATTCTGAAACGTATGACTGGACAAATCGTCTTCTAACAATGAGTAAGAACAAGCTATTAACACCCTTATGTCTTCATAAATACAGTTCATATACCTGAAGCACGTCGCTAGAAAAATTGTTGACTGCGTTCTACTACACACGCGATAAAAGACTATTTGCAATCGTGATAGAGTCGGAAATTGTTTGTAGTTATAAAGTGATTATGTAGGACTGTCTTACGATAGTGTTGGGAACTGAGTCGTAAATGTAATGTCCCTATTGCATAATCAGAGCCTTCCTCGAATGAAAGTCGGAACTTTGTATGTTGTCTTCAGAGAATTGTGATGTTCATGAGGCTTTAGATTTATTCATAGAGGTTCATCTTTTCTAGAGAAACTCGCATTTATTAGGTAGATGGTTTCTGATTGCCGCATTTATTTATAGAATATGTGACCTCTGAATAAGGCCCTGCTCATTTCGCACACACGTACACAGCCCATCTCAGTCCACTGCTGGACATAGGCCTCTTCTCATAGGCATTACTTATTTTGTGCACTCATTAGGTGTTTGCCCTTAATAACCACGCTGGGCAAGCGGGTAGGCGATCGCAGTTGCAGATGGTTGCTATTACACAGTAAGATGCTGCTGCCCATCCTCCAGGTTTTTCCCTTTGTCACTTCTTACGACATCCGCGGAGTGAGTAGGGGTGGTTTAAACCACACGGCGGAACCACACGTTACGCATTTCTTTTTATAAAAGTTTATGTTTGTAAGCATTAAGTTAGATCTTTATAGCATTGTATTCTACCTGAATAGTTGCACATGCTAGCCCACTAGTACTCCTACAAGGGGTGGGTGTAACCACTGTCTGGGATGGTTGAAAGTAGAAGTAAATTTAAATAACACGGGCTAGATTAGGCATAGCTCAGTTGGCAGAGCGGCTAGTAGCAACCAGTAGGCGCTAGTCTGTGGTGCTACGTTCGTACTAATTTTTTCAATCTACAAAAATATGGAAGTCCTATATTTATATATTCCTATAAAAGCAAGGAGTCCCCCTCGGGGGTCGCGATCCCTAAGCTGCACTGTAGTACAAAATAAAATACTTACGTTAAAGTAGGAGTATCAGTACACCCACACGGCAAGCTTGTTTCCTATCAATACATTTCGCATCGGTTATTGTATTTTCTACGAAGATAAAACCAACAGCGGTAGATATAAAAATAACAGGCCTGCGGCAGACGGTCTGGTTGGATCTCCTTCATAAATTAGGTTTGTTTTTTTTTCCACTGTCATACCTTTGCAAGACCTTTAACACGACGCAATTTAATGTAGATAAATAATATTTTAATATTTTGTTAAAATATTACTAAATGAGTTGCTTTTTCATACAGTTTTGTGTAATGAAACCTAATGCTTGCAATACTATAGGAAGTGCAGAGGTGTTGCCAACCTTTGAGATGTTTGAAGGGAGACCCTCAAAAAATAAAAAAATTCTATTGGATTTCTAATATATTTTTTTTCAATTCCTTGACAAACCTGAAACCATAGTCCCAAATAGTATATGTTTAGATTTTAAGTTTATTTTATTGTGTTTCCTTAAACTTGTTATGAAATTAATTAATAAACTTAAACATAGCATTTGAAAAATATCATCTTTTTTATATAAGTAGGTAGGTATAGGACATATAAAAAAGATGATATTTACCTACTTCATTAATTAGAAAAATCTTTTTTTCGGGCAGCATACTTCGGTTAACCTTGTTGCTTTTCCCGTAAATATTTCTCTATTAATAAATTCCATAGTCTTTTACCAACCCATTAAACCCACAAAAATGTTATGTAAGCTCCTGAGAAATTTTGAGGCGCAACGGTTCGTAATGTCCGGGTGCCACATTGGTTACAGACCCGCTTTGTAAGTTCGTGGGTGTGTGTTCAATACTGGCATGTACCAATGTGACTTTTTCAATTCAATCTTAGACACCACTGACTAACTATCAGTAAAGGAAAACATCGTGAGGAGACCTCGCCAACACGCAGTGAGCTAGCGTGCTCGATATTTTTCTAAATGAAAAGAGGCCAAAGGCCAGTGGGACAGTTACAGGCTTGTTTATTATTATTTATTATTTTATAGGTTGGTAGAACAGCTGATGTATTTGCCTAGAAGGTAGGTAAATTCATTGAAATCTTGCTCGTATAATAGTTTTTTCTTTCTACAAAATAAAATACTTTTATCCAGTCATTCCCGTTCGGTAACACCACCCCCGTCGTCCACACTGTTGACGAGTGGGATTTTTTTTTAAATGGTGACAATCCTTCCCGATCGTTCACACCCCACGTGACATTGTACAAGAGTCAAAACCTAGAAAATTGATTTTAACCCGACTTTTGAATGGAGCGGGTTATTTTTACGTTGCCGCCATGGTTTAAAATCGCTTTTATCGAAGTATGCGTTACAGAATCTCATAAAACTTGAAGGAGAAACCTTTTGGATGATTATATAAGGGGCTGAAAGTAGTTGTAAAATTTTCATGGGTGCAAATTCATCAAGAGGTAAAAACACTTAGAAAATTTTATCAAATATCTTATTAATTTGTGTGTGTGGACTGAGTGAAGAAGGAGTTCGACCTTTGCCTGCACGTAGAATCACCAGGCGTTTGATTAGGCCGGACGAGAGTCCGGCTTGTCGAGAATAAGGAATAAACAAAATAAAAACATATTCACATTTATTAAATCAAACACACAGCTGTAGTTTATAATATTAGATTTAAGTACATTTACTTTATTGCAAGAGAGTTGGTATATAAACTTAGAGTTCCTTGTGTGCTGTCCGCGTATAAATGCGGATAGTAGGCGCTTTTGGGGATGGGTCTTCTTTCAGCAGTGGCAATATGAAATGGCAGCCTGTATGATAATGAGCGTCCCATTCCTACACAGCTCCACCACCTATATATTTCAAATTTATATCCTACTATCATCTTTAGATATTCTAAATGAAATTTACAGAGAAAAACTTAAATTACGAACAGGATTTGAACCTGCCACCAACTGGTAAAAGCCTCCAGCCGCTTTGCCAACAAACGTAGAACAAACGGTAACAAACCAACAACTTATTCTGTTTGTCTCAAACTGTAGTGACATCTACCAATTGTACGGCATATTAAAGGGCTTTATATTTGTGATGAATATAGAAAATAATTTCTATAGCACGAGCAGGATTACGAACAGCTCAGTTGGCAATGTGGCTTTTACTATAGGTCGCAATTTATGCAAACAGTTCTCATAATCGATCCATTATTTCTTTCATTTTTTTTAACCAGAATATCACTTTGATTAATATTATCACTCGCACCTGAATACTACACTTTACACTCATTTATTATAGCTTATTTATATATATTTTAGCTGTATTTTTAAAATGAAAGATAAAATAATAAATTAAATTCTCTAATTTCACTTGTCACTCTTTGACATCAATAATTTTGTTTCATCTATAATTTTTTCTTTATTTTGGTCCATGAAGGTTTGGACTTTTACTTTTTATCAATTGAACTACTTACTGAGAATACAACCTCCAGCACTTATCTCCTTCATGGATCTGTTCTCCTAGTACCTACCAATAAAGTATACCTTTAGAAATTATAGTTGGAATCTGTCGGATCAAACCTGATGTTTCAAACATATTTTTGGATTCCGTAGGGCCTTGGATTTATTTGTTTTTAGACATGGCGAAAAAGAAAATAAGACTTTTGGTGCATTTTCGGGTTATCAAGTAATTGGAATGCATCGTGTAAAATTTTCTATGCATAAAAGAATAATAACATTTTTGGAGAAAAAGCTTGTAAACTAGCAATAATTCGAGAGCAGCACCATGCGCACTAATGTTTACGCGGACTACGCCTGTAAAAAGAAATCTGCACGATAAACCTTTATAATATACATATAGATTACGTGGGCGAAGTCGCGGGCGGTAAGCTAGTTCATTGAAATAAAATCTCTGTTTTGGCAAGCCTTCTGCCGTGAACGACACAGTCATTTAGTCTGTGGTAAGGGTCTATGACTTGAAAGAAGTATCAAATACAAAATTTTTCCTCCATGATATATACGAATAAAAAACAGAATTGTGATTGTCATTTTGAGACAAAAAGGGTAGAAGCACCAATTATTAAACCATAACTTTATGGCTTATAAAAAGAGGCAAAAAAAGGAGCATAGAAAAAGACTACCGAAACCGCAAGGGTGCGAAAGAGAGGAGGCAAGATGAAACTAAGGAAAAACTGACTTTAAAACTGAACTTTGAAAAAAACTTTGGAAAAAATGGGGGGGGGGGCGAATTTTCAGTCTGCTCGGGAAGCGAAAACCCACGCTACCCCACTGCTAAAAGGGTGATGAATATACCAAACCTAAGTGTTAACGGATGGAGGAGCAGATGGAAACCAAAGAAAAGATGGATGGAGTTGCTACGGCTGATAGAGGAAGGAATGAAAGAAGAAGATATTTTGCGCCGACCCTAACGGGACTAGGGCGAAATAAGAAAGATTCAAACTGGATGCGTTGTTAGAGTAATTTTCTTAGTAAAGTACGTTTTCACACCTTCCCATTCCATCCGATCCTAATTATCGGATGAAATCGGACAATGTATTACAGATCCTAATTTATTAAAAATCGGATGTCCCGACCATAAAAATCTGTCATTTTTGGCGTGGAGTCCAGGCGGGAGATATCTACCATAGTTATTCAAATCCGGTACACACATTCACTTATAGCAAAACGGTTCACGTATCGCAGATACAAAGACTTATTGCGAAGTATAAGTAGGTACCTATGTCAATCGATTAATGTTTGTTTGAGTAAGGTAATATTACAATTATGTAATTTCGCTTGTACTATTATGGCCCTCATTAATAGAAATTATTTTTAATTTTACGATTTTATGACCGAGTCTTTTGGCGGTTGTTCATTTTTTGGTGCCACTACCTTACTTTGTGTTTTTAGCTAAGAGTGTGTCTCTTTACGGAGCGGAAACATCTATAGGCTTATGTTTACCTGGTACGTCATACTTTAAAAAACCATGTTATTATTAAATTGCTTTTCTAGAATTTGCTAATTAAAACTAGGACAACAGAATTATGAAGGACGAATTTGTTTCCTCCATGGATGGTACAGTAACAACCATTCTGCACTCTTCTACATTATTCTGTTCTCCTAGTAGTGTTAGGGGCCTATATTTACAAACTATGAGTACAATATTTTAGTGAGAAATAATATTATAATATACAGCTTGGCAAAAAAGAGTCTGAGGCGGTGACAGCTGGAACTAAAAATAAAAATCTTAAAAACTAAGTTTGTGAGTACTAAAATAATATAAAAATGATTCATTTGATTATAATTAATGACATAAAACTCGTCATAGAAATATGTAAGCACTAAATAACTTGTAATTTTGAATTGTAGTGTGAAAAATGCGCTAGCGGCGCCCCCAATTTTTCCAGACTTTTTTGCCAAGCTGTACATGTCTCGTTTTTATTCTTCCGGCAGGACAGAGACAATATTACGACTTTCTTACTGAAACTGTCAGTTATAGAAAAACTATGTTGTCTACTCTATACATATATGGAGCGGGAACACCTTGAGCTTATGTTTACCTGGTACCTACCTACTTCAGCAATCTTACTTGGCAGTTTGCAAAAGTTTTACTTAATTATAATCTTTTAAAACTAAGTTTCCGTTTCGTCTGGAATTAAAAAAGAATCCGTCTATCTACTTACTCAAAAATCTGGAAATTAGGTGAAATTTTTCTAAGTTTTTTTACCTCTTGATGAAACTGCACCCATGAAAATTTTACAACTAAATTGGGGTTCCTTCATATCACCGAATGTATACCAGGAAGCTGGGCAGGCAGCATTGCCACGCTGGGTGGCAATGCTGTTTCTTTGAGCAAAGAAACAGCATTGCATTCCCTACTCCCAAGGCTTTTCTAGTTTTAAGTGATTTGTTTCAAAGATTTCATTTATTTGATAATTAAACTAGGAGAAAAGGATTATGAAGATGCAAATTCTGCATTCGACTTATTATCTTCATGATTATGTTCTCCTAGTACTTTTAAGAGCGTAATTTTAAAAATCAATCTTGCCAAAGCCTTTTCTTTTTTTTTATCTCAGAACACTTGATCGAGTCACCTCTAAAAAAAACTAAATCAAATAAAACACCCATTTCTTTAAGTCGGGGTCAAAAAATGAAATATTTTTCTAAATTTGTGACTCTTAAACTAAGCAAGTGTGAACGAGCGGCAATTTCTGTCCCAGTCGTCAACACTGTTGACGACTGGGAAAAAAAATTCCCGTTCGTCAACAGTGTGAACGACGGGGGGTGTTACCCAACGGGAATGACCCCTTTTATCGGCTCATGTATTATATAAAAAGCCATAACTCTTTGTTCTATATCAGGCAATATAAACCAGTTTCCATCAACCCCTTGCTATTTTATTGTTTTCCATCCTCACCCCATAAGGGTCACCATATAAATATGAAGGCATTTAATACTAGCTGTTGCTGGCAGTAAAAAAAAGGTACTGGTTTGTATATTTTCGTATGTGTAACTTCTATTAAAAATTATAATTTTTTTGGTAATTCGGTTTTTATTTACTTCACAGGAATTGGTAAATACTGGGATTATTTTACTTATAATGGATGTCAAATAGTAAAATAAACATCTATTAATACTTTTTTAGCTCAGAACACTCTCGATCAAGTTATCTTAAAAATAAAAAAAAATCAAAATCGGTTTATCCTATTGGGAGCTACGGTACACAGACAGTCACACAGATACACTGCCGAATAAGAACGTCTGTTCGGTCAACGGCCTTGACGTTAGAATAGACTAATATATCATAGACACGACTATTTGACATTGTTAAGTATGAAGGTTTTATAATCCGTTTTTAATACTGTTTTCAAGCGTTTCGCCTTCTACTTCAGAATTCGGCGAAGACTTTAATTGACAGGTGACTGTTGCGGTCTGGTAAAATTATATATCTGTAACTATAATTACGTACTTACGTATAATTAATTAAATAAGAGTAAATGGGCTAATAGACAAGACCCTCGAAAAACTTTTAAAGAGGCTCTCGTTAGTCAGCTAGATTAGGAGCCTGGCGCAGAAGGCAGTACCTACTGCTCGCGAATTGTGAAAAGGTACTCCTTTGTCTGGACGCCTAACTACCAGTAGCTTGGACCCTGTTCCCAATGCCGGTGGTGCTAAGTTATATGTGATTTTTATACATATATGTATTTAAGAATATAATTGTAAAACTTGTAATAAAAATCTTTATTTCCATAAAAAATATAATTGGAACCACGATACAGGAGAAAATTGTAGTGTCCGTAACCTCACATCCTTACAAACAATACATACATACAACAAGATGTACAGTCGTTCACAAACACAAGTGACATTACAAAGTTTGTTGAACGTTTGTAACCAAAGACTTAATGCGCGAGTCATTCGCGTGTGCGACGCGACGCGACGCCACGAAAGCTTGTACTTGTCTTCACGAATCAGTGATTTAGTAACATTTACATGTGACATGTAATTTATAAGGATGTACGAATTTAAAATTTAATTTGCAGCCTAGTGGTATGACCGTTGGACTGCCAGACTATTTTTTTACTATTTTTGGATCATCGAACTGTTGTAGCTATAGGGTACTGACATTGTTGGGTTTTAGTGGAATATGTATATATATAAACCAAGTAAGATTTCTGTATTATTTAATGTATTAAAACAGTTATACACACGACATTTCGTAAAAACAAATGTGACATAAATTTTATTTATTCTTCGAACCAAACGACCAGAAACTCTGTGTACTTAAAACCTTTATAGAATTCTTATAACACAATATTTATTCGAACGCAACGTCATTACATAGACCACCTAACAACTTTATAAACTTATTTTTCAACACTCCCACTTAAATTTATAAAGTAGACATACAATTCACTTAAGAAAACAAACATTCTTTTATCCATTACAAAGTATAAATAATACTTGACCACTTCTACAATTAAATTAAATATTCTTCATGAGCTTATCTCTAATTGAATTAAACTTAATTACTGGCAATGCTTTAGTTAAGAAATCAGCCAGTTGATTAGAAGTCTCAACATATTTAATATCAATGATTGCCTTTGCAACATTTTCTCTAATAAAATTATATTTTATATCTATATGTTTGCTTCTTCTATGGAACACAGGGTTGTTAATCAATTTAATTGCGCTCTGATTATCAATATTTAAAGTAATTAAGCCTTGTGACTCCTTAATATCACAAAGAAATTGCCTAAGCCATAAAATTTCCTTAGCTGCTTCACTGGCAGCCATGTATTCTGACTCAGTTGTGGATAAAGCCACAGTATTTTGTTTACGGCTAGACCAAGTTACAGGACCTCCGTTCATCAAAAATATATATCCTGTGTTAGATTTCCTAGTATCTAAATCACCTGCATAATCAGAGTCAGAGTAGCCAACTAATTCATGATTACCCTGATACACAATTGATATATCTTTAGAATGAATTAAATAACGGAAAATTCTTTTTACAGCTGTAACATGAGATGGACTTGGGTTACTCACATACCTGCTAACAACATTTACAGCATAAGCTATGTCAGGTCTAGATACTAATGACAAGAACAATAGTGCTCCCACTGCCTGTCTATAGGGAAAATTAATAGGTTTATCTTCACTTGTATTCTTTGATAAATGTACATTTACATCAGCAGGGGTGCTACAACTTTTAGCTTCTAATAAATTAAACTTATTTATTAATTTCTGAATATACTGTTTCTGACTTATGCTAATATAATCTTTTTCTTTACATATTTCCATCCCAATAAATGTATTACAATTACATATCTTAATCTCAAACTTTTGTTTAAGCATGTTTATAATTTCAGATAAAATAACTTTACTTTTCGACAGTAGTAAACCGTCATCAACATAAATAATTAACATTACTTTAACATCCTTGTAATGTCCTACAAATACACAATTATCAGATGGACATGATACAAAACCACAAGTATATAGAAAAGAACTAAACTTCTCATTCCAACATCTAGATGATTGTTTAAGACCGTAAATAGATTTAATTAACTTACATACTTTCGAAGATTGTACTTCTAATCCCTCGGGTACCTCCATGTAAATTTCCTCAGAGAGCTCACCATACAGAAAAGCCGTCTTCACATCAAATTGCTCAATTTGCAGACCATCTCTCGCAGCAATGCTGAGCAGCACTCGGATAGAGTCGTACCTGCTAGTGGGGGAAAAAGTTTCATTATAGTCAATGCCATGAACTTGGGTAAACCCTCTAGCACACAATCGAGCCTTATATCTCTCAATTTCACCACACTTATTTCGCTTAAGGGTGAAAACCCACTTCGTAGTAATGGTCCGCTGGTTCTTTTTATCAACTAAGGTCCAGGTTTGATTCTCTTTATGAGATTCTAATTCTTCTTGTATGGCATTTTTCCATTTATGTTGTTCAACACCAGTTACTGCTTCGTGATAGGTACTTGGTATATCCAACTCAGTTAGATTAACTTCCATGTTTCTATTTTGTCGAGATCTTAGATTCATATTACTAGGTTCTTCCATCACTATGTTCCTAGTTGGACGATAAGTAACATCATTATCATCCTCAGTACTTTTCATACTATCATCTGATGATTCTTCTAGATTATCAAGTTCACTTGATGTAGTTTCTTGTGAAGACATCATGAGCTGATCCTTCGCATCCTCTCCATCAATATTCACCTTAACAAAATTCTGTTTTTGTTCTGGAACACTGCTCTCATCAAATTTCACATCTCTTGACACAACTACCTTCTTAGTATTTTGGTCAAACATTCTATAATTTTCATGCTCATATCCAACTAATATCATTTTAGTACTCTTCTTGTCTAATTTCTTTCTCTTCACTTTTGGGACATATACATACCCTACTGACCCAAAAATCCTTATATGTTTTAAACTTGGTTTTTGATTAAACCAAAGTTCATAAGGTGTCATATCAACAGTTTGACTAGAAGAGCTTCTATTTAATAAATAGACAGCACAATGAACAGCTTCTGCCCACAAATTCATGGGAATGTCTTTTGAATAAAGCATTGATCTCGCCTTTTCCATTATTGTACGCATTTCTCTTTCAGCCCTCCCATTCTGTTGTGGGGTATAGGGGGCAGTACACTCATGGCTTATTCCCTTACTTTCAAGGAAGTTCTTGAACTCATGGTTCACATACTCACGACCATTATCTGTGTGTAAAATGCGCACATCATGCTGAAATTGATTGCTTACTATAGCATTATATTTAACAAAACACTCAAAAACCTCATCTTTGTGTTTTATGAAATAAACTTGGCGATAACTTGTAGCGCTATCCTTAAACAGAACAAAATATCGCTTGCCCGATACTGATAACTCTTCAATTGGCCCACAAACATCACTGTAGACTACATCACCTGGCCGAGTTGCACCTCTCATTGATTTCTTAAACGGCAATCTGGCTTGTTTACCGTACTGACATGCTTCACATATAAAACTTTCATCACCAGTCAATGTTACAGGAATTATTCCGGCCTTACTCATGTTTTGAAGCTCTTTAACATTTAAATGCCCCAAACGTTCATGCCAAACTTTAATGTCCGACTGAACAATATTGCAGCTATCTTGTACAACTATCTTTATATCCAACTCATAAAGATTATTTTCCGTAAGTTTTGCGATCATAACTACTACGTTGTCCTTCATAATTTGAGCAATTTCATTATTTTTAATTATCGTGTAACCTTTTCTCGTTACCGCTCCTTCGGAAAATAAGTTTCTTCGCAACTCAGGTACATATAATACATCCTCTAAAATACTTTCTTTCCACTGCCCTTTAATCTTCCTTTTAATTAAAATTTTCCCTTCACCAAGGACTTCAATATTTTTCTTATTTCCTAGAGTGACAGTTCTTCTATTGTCATTATATTCTTTAAATTCAAAAAAATATTGACGTAAATAGGTCATATGCACTGACGCACCACTGTCCAGTAACCATATAGTTTCTTCGTTGTCAGATGACAACCTTTTTTCTACGTGAAATGCTAACTCATTTTGTTGCTCTTTATTCTTTCGAAAAGATTTCTTCGGTGCTCGGCATTCTTTCGCGAAATGACCTCTTTTGTTACAGTTGTAGCAAACGAATCGATGACTCACATAACCTTCATTGCCTGTAGAAGTACTTGGCTTCCCTTGGCTTGACTTGGCTTGACTACTTGCCTCCCGTGGCTTAAATTGCTTAAATTTTTTCTTGTAGGTTACTAAAGCAGTCTCTTCATTGTTTGTTTCGTTCACTAAGCTCGCTTCTTCATCTACCAATCGTGAAGTTAAATTTTGAATTGTTTGTTTGTCTTCGTCGAGAGATAGCCACGCTTGTCGCAGCGAGCGATATGTGGGTGGTAGTGAACTCAAAATTTTAGTCATCACTGCCGTGTCGCTCAACTTTTCACCACATTCTCTCAGTTGTTTCGCTAATCCTTCAACCTTTGCAACATGTTGTGCCATTGTGTCACTTGAGCAGTATGCGTATTGGTAGAACTTTTCGTGCACCATCATTTTATTGAATTCAGATTTTTGCTCATATATGGCTTCCAACTTACTCATTACATCTATCGCTGTATCGCAGTTTTCTATCAGAGAAATCTGATTCAGGTCCATAGACGACGTCAAAATGAACATCGCCATACCATCGCCTTTGTTCCATTGCACTTGCGCCGGGATATCTGTAGGTTTTGGTGTATAAATGTTCAAACCTTTTGCTCTTAACGCACATTTGACCTGAAACTTCCATTGTCTGAAGTCTCGACCATTAAACTTTTCAATTTTCATTGAATTTGTTACTTCCATATTGAAAATTTTCACTACACGTCACGTGAAATATTTTCTACAATTATATTTGCTCTTTACTTGATTTATTTATTTGTGCCCTGGGCCCATAACCTGTTGGGTTTTAGTGGAATATGTATATATATAAACCAAGTAAGATTTCTGTATTATTTAATGTATTAAAACAGTTATACACACGACATTTCGTAAAAACAAATGTGACATAAATTTTATTTATTCTTCGAACCAAACGACCAGAAACTCTGTGTACTTAAAACCTTTATAGAATTCTTATAACACAATATTTATTCGAACGCAACGTCATTACATAGACCACCTAACAACTTTATAAACTTATTTTTCAACAGACATGTTAAGCAGTTGCTAATGAATCGTTGATCAAATGGCTTGTTGATCTAATGAATCGTTGATAAAATGGCTTGTTGATCTAATAAAGCTGTTGATCTAATGAATCATTAATAAAACGGCTTGTAGATTTAATGAAGCTGTTGATCTAATGAATCGTTGATAAAATGGCTTGTTGATCTAATGAAGCTGTTGATCTAATGAATCGTTGATCAAATGGCTTGTTGATCTAATGAAGCTGTTGATCTAATGAATCGTTGATCAAATGGCTTGTTGATCTAATGAAGCTGTTGATCTAATGAATCGTTGATAAAATGGCTTGTTGATCTAATGAAGCTGTTGATCTAATGGATCGTTGATCAAATGGCTTGTTGATCTAATGAAGCTGTTGATCTAATGAATCGTTGATCAAATGGCTTGTTGATCTAATGACTACTGATCTCGTGATTCGATGACATAGAAAACCTTTGATGTATTCATCTGTTGGTTTAGTGGTGTTGATGTTTTGAATGTTGATCTAGTGAGTGCTGATCTATCGTATGAATCCCGTAATTTGGATTGGGTTCGTAGTTCAAGAGTAACCCCCCAGATAACATGTAAATAATTGTTCGAGCGTGCTTGATTCCACAAAAGGTTTCCTATCGGTTGACCTTCTTTGTAATTCTCTCTACGCATGAGTGGTTTGCAATGATTGCATCAAAGCCCTTTGGCCACTATCATTGCGGAAAAGTGAGTGTCACTTACAGTAGAGCCATAGTACATTGTGTTATAAAGCGAATACACTAACTTGTGAAGTTGTGACGTACAATGTTTTTCTCGTAAAAAATCAGTTAATATAGCTTAGTGGTATGATTGGTAGACGGACAAGGCAAAAGTAATTTGTTCGAAACCCATGCACGCACCTCTGACTTTTTGAATTCATGTATTAGAAAGTGATTATCACTTGTTAAAACGGTGAAGGAAAGCATTATGAGGAAAACATTACACCTGAGATATTTTTCGCCGCTGTGTAAAGCCATGTCAGACGCCTGCAGTTTATACTCTGACACCAGTTCGTTCATCAACCATACAAAAAAAAGAAGGAAGAATAAAAAAAAAAGTTTTGTTTACGCAATTTTTATGTATGAAAACTTACATACATATATAGACTAACGCCTATTTCCCAGAGGGGTAGGCAGAGACAACGGATTTATGAAAACTTTTTCCGATCAAACTAAATTTTTTGCTAAAACTTTGTGTTATATATTTAGACAACGCTTTAGAGCAATGGCACCTTAAGATCTTTATCTATCCTTCCATTCATGCTAGCCTGATTTTGAAATAGCCTGAATAGAAACGCTATCAAAGACCCTCAGCGTCGCCCTAACCCTAATTTACGTTATTAAGAGCCCTCTTGGATTTAATAAGTAAGTTATTTGGTATATAAACACGGGTAAATCGCCGACTGACCCTCGGGTCACTGGCCAAGTTAACAGCTGGAAGTAACGACGTCTATGGCCGTGATTTGAACGTAAAAGTACTTAATACACTTACACGTTATTTCACGTCTGACTTCTGAAGTTTTAAGTATGATGTTAGAAAAAGAAAACTGCGTTTATTTGACACATTCTTAAAAACAAGATTTAAAAAAATACATCAGTGTACTACTTTTATCTCTATTTCATTGTGTCTCTAATTTCCGCGTTACACTAGGTGAAATTTAAATCATGCGCAAAAAAAACTTTTCCTAAGATTTCTGCACAAATTTTACACAAATGACGAGATAATTATGATGGACATGCTTCTTGGTTTTAACTTATTCCTTTGATCACGAAAATAATTTAATTGTACCGTAAAGTACCGCTACAAGCATTATATTTACTTCTCAGGAACTGTTTTCTCATTGTGGGACCAGTTTCTACTCAGCGACCAAAATGGTTGGATAGGCTTAAGAACCAGCGGCTATCTCATGAGACAAATACATTACCTAAACTGAATACGAGCCGTAAAAATAAAGAAACAAATATAATCAGAAAGTGGTAATAATTCCATAATTCCAGTAGAACACAAGTTACCCACTTTATAAACTAAAAGTTGAAAAACGCTTTGTAAGAACTCGGCGTTAGACGTTCAAGTAGTGGCTGCTAGAGGCGCTTCCAAACATGAACCAAAAAACCAAAAAAGGTGTTGGTCGTAGGTTATTGAGGGTAAAGTAATAGTTATTGAGGGCAGGGAATTGGTTATTAAGGGGAGGGATTTGGTTATTGAGGGCAGGTATTTATTACCCACTTTTTCTATCAAGAAATTGATCAATATATTTTTACAACTTAAGTTTATTTTCTCTTCAATGAATACCTAGAGATTGAATTAAACCTTCTTTTTATATTTAAATTACGCTCTTGAGAGCTTTTAATTTTGTGTAATTTAAAAGGTGTTCTTTTTTTAAGAGACATTGTTTCTAAAGGTCATTAGGCACTCTTATCTTTCAAAAATTAAAGGGAAAAATTTTTTCTTTTGTGTTTTAAAAATAATTGTAATAAAATACGTCTCGTTTAGGACATTCACGGCATTTCTGTTGAGCTATGTGTTTTTCTTGGCAAAAATTTTCTTAGCTACAAAAGCGCCTAATTATCTTATGTGAGGCACATGTAAATAAACAATATATAAACTTATGAGTAAATTCATTCTATCGAACCATTTTTTAAAACATGGAACATTACATTTTGACAGAAAATACTAATTTAATTTTACAATTCATTCGTTATTCCGGGTCATCTGGTCCTAGGTGCTTAATCTTGAATCCAATTTTAATCCCGATATTTTTGAATATAAAAAAATCTTAATCTTATAGAAAACTACACACCCTAGCACGCACTGCTGGGATTGGCGCGCTGCAGTACGAACCAGTTTTCAAGTGTTGTTTACCCAGGCTAAGCTCGTAGCCATAAACAATTAAACATGTCCCAAAATATTAAAAACCAGATCCAGCTTAGTCATTAGCTTGTCCCTAAGCAACGCTCTAAGCAACTCAACTCGGGCCTTGCCAAGGGCGTACCCTTAGCTACTATTGCTTTAAGTTAATTTAATTGCGTTAGCTGAAGCCCTTTTAAACCTCGTTCAAGTCCGGTTAATCAAGCTTCCTATTTTTTTATGGTATCGAGTAAAAAATATGCAATCAATCTTTTTTTCTATCACAGAAATTTTAATATTTATAAAGTTTACGAGCCTTGCAAGCGTAGTTTACTGACTCTATTAAAAAAGGAACTGCAACAGTTAAACTACTTTTATAGGTCAAACTGCGGCTTATAAAAATTTTAAATTCTCATAACTTTATACTTTGTCTATGTCCAGATCTGCGGTTTATCTACATCTTGATATGACTGGCGCAGACAGGCGCCGAACTAGGTTCCGATCATAATCGAAAGTAAACTTGATGCACGTTGTCAGCAAGACCGCTTAGATTCTCAAAATCAATCAAAATCAAAATATTTTTATTCATGAAGACCATTTTAGGCACTTATGAATAGTCATAATTCTAATATTATCATAGGAGTGGCTCTAGTTGCCAGTTCCAAGGGCAGCCTACCCCTCATGGAGAAGAATCTGGCAAGAAACTCCATGGTTCTATTCCATTCTATCGCTCTTATTATTCTTACTATCAAAATCAAAATCAAAATCAAAATATTTTTATTCATGTAGACCATTAGGCACTTATGAATAGTCGTAATTCTAATATTTTTAATAAAAGAGTGACTCTAGTTGCCAGTTCCTAGGGCAGCCTACCCTTCATGGAGAAGAATCTGGCAAGAAACTCCATGGTTCTATTCCATTCTATCGCTCTTATTATTCTTACTATTATTACAAGCCTAGTGTCCCACTCCCAGCGCTGAGAGAAGAGAAAAAAGAATGTCATGATTATCGACAGTAATACCATAAAACCTGAACCTCGGATTCTCAGTTTTATTTAGGTATCATTTGTTTGTCTTATCCCTGTTAGATAACATACACTTTCCAGTACAATTCACATCTACGTTGACATTTGCGTTAATTCATTATCGCCGCGTTATCAATGTATAGGCGGCGTTCGAAATTTACTCACGCATACAAATCTGTATAGAAATAGGTACATGTACAGAAGTTCCTTGATACATTGATACAACAGATAATATGAGTTGTGATAGCCTAGTGGGACCGTTGACTGGTAAGTCAGTGGTCCTAGGTTCGTCCCAAGGCTACGTCTGCCACGGCCAGCAGCCTAGGCTAAGGTGAGTATAGAGTTTTCAATATATTTATTCTCACTTCTCAGTAAGAAGGAGGCGATAACCCCATTCCATTTTTTGATTGGATCGTCATCCTCTTATTCGGTGGTCGGACAGCAGAACGACTTCGACAAACATCGTGAGGAATCGAGCAAGCGTGAGGCCTACGGTTTGCTGCGAGAGTTTTGAGCATTTTTAGAATGAACCTTCTGTAAATTTAATGACAGTTAACCCTAATCAGAATAGCTGATGCACACGATCGTTTTACTAATTACACGCACCAGTTAGCGAATGCTTACAATAGAATATGTAAGATAACTATGTTATGGTTACTAAGGAATTCTAAAGAGCATTTACAAATCACGAAATGACATCGTAACTTCTTTCTTAATTTATCGCATTGTTTATAAACACCTGGTGTCAGAGTTTAAGCCGCCCGTAGGCTTTTGACATGGCTTTACATACCATAGAAAAATCTCTTAGGTGTGCTGGTTTCCTCACGATGTTTTCCCTCACCGTTTTAGCAGCTTAGGTGAAAGGTAATATACCCGTCTCTGTTTTTCCCGAGAAGTAAACACAAGACGCGTATATTATTGACGCGTTGGTCGTAGGTTCGAAACCTAGGCACGTACCTCTGACTTTTCGAATTCCTGTGCGTATTAGAAATTAAATATCATTTGCGGTGAATGGTGAGGGAAAACATCGTCAGGAAACCAACAGACCCAAAAGATTTTTCAACGTTGTATCAAGCCATATCAGAGGCCTACGGGCAGTTTAACCCTTTACCGCATGGAATTTTAGATTTGGTTCAAATTAATTTACATGGTTCTATGGCATAATAGGTATCCCAGTATTTTTTTATTTATTTTTTCGGACATTAGAAACCGAAATAATTGCTTCGAAACAAAAAATCTCACATTTGATACAACATGCAGTCCAGGCAACGGAATATACGACATCAGATGTGGTACAACATGCAGTTGGGTATATCTATATATATATATTATTAAGTATTAATTTTATTGAATGAATAAGATTCACATTTTATGCTAATATTTAATGCAAAACCACATGAAAATCCTTGAAACAATTACGATCTTTGTTTAAACAAAAAAAACATTCGCATTTCTACTTATTATTCGCATTTCGCTTGTTCTACTTTCTTACTATCAGTTATTATAAAAAAATTAAATCCCTGTACAATGTACTTATTGCATGTAGTATCATATCTGACCGAGCACTGGCACAAACTCTAATGCATGAAGTATCATATTTGAAAAACGTATGCATACATAACTGCATAGAGTATCATTTCAGATACAAAGTTCTAGTCCGTTTTTCGTCAAGAAGTATTTGATATTACTTACATGTTTTTCCGTAAAACTTCTTGGGATCCATTTCATTCACTCGCAAATAACAAAAATAATTTTAGCTAGAGGAAAAAGTAGCCAAAATCGACTTTTACAATCCACCAACCGCACTCACTGTTTGAATCGGCGGTTTGAACTATTCGGTGACAGAAATAATAAACCACAGACAAGGTAGAAATCTGCCTATTTCTTTTTCATGTTCGGATACAACCATTCTCTAGATATCAGTCATCAACACGTGGTATAGGAGACCCAAAAATTATTTATCTGTGAAAACTCGTAGTGTATCAAATTTGGTACAGTATGCGGTAAAGGGTTAAACGCTGACACCAGGTTGTTAATTAACCATACGATAAAGAAAGAAGAAGACGCGTATTCCAAACTCATACTAGGGATACACGTTAACAATCAGCGTGTACGAACTATTCTATCTCACCTAAATTTAACAGACAAGGTTTTTGCCCAATGGGCCTCAAAAGGTGGGGACTGGACTAAGTTTATTTATTTAAAATAGTTACATTTTTAGTAAAACCAACTAGCTGTGTAGGTAACTTTCTTTCGATATAAAACTAACAAACTAAACAAATATTCATGGAATCAGTCTGTTAGTTCCACAGCATTAGAAACTCTATATTATTCTAAGATAACAATACCCTTGCTCTCCGTGATAGTTTTAAAACAATAAGGCGGAGAAACAAAGGAGCGCTTTTGAAAAATGTCAGAGAGCTTGCTCCGGAGTTTGTACTATGAAACGTCGCAGTGCCAGAAACAGATTGCTCTAGTCTACGACGATCTATTAAAATGTTTTTACTTATGCAAGTTGCTTAAGTAAAAACATAAAGTTCATTATACCGGAAGCTAAATAGTTGTGTGCGTAGTTGTAAAAATATATTTAATGTTAAATCACATACCTTCTAAGGTTATAAGACCATGAAAATCAGTCTAGGAGCTTTCGAGTTATAAATTATGTGAATGTGAGTGTATGAATGATGTATGTATATAGGCAAAGACAAAACAGTAAAATACCATTTTCTCTTGTTTGTAATTATTGCATAAACAATATAGCTTCTTCTTACATTGCATAAATAAACTAACTTATGAATCTCAACTTTGAAAAGCCGAAGTTTTGTTTTGATAACGTAGACAGTAAAGTTATTATTATCAGCTCAATTTGTTAACAAGAAACATAAAACGTACGAATGAACTTGTGTTAACATGGTTATGAGGATTTTGTCCAATAGTACTTTACTATGTCGTTTATTCATTTTCATTTATACAATTACATTATTCATACAATTATTCAATTATATAATAAAAATAAAAATTAAACTTACGATAAGTCGAAAAAGTGCGCCGCGTCGCGCCTTATTTGATCTAGTCAACGGTGATACTACCAGGCTATCATGAGTACGACTCATAATATTGTTGTACTGATTTATTAATATAATGAATAAATAATCTATTACGCTCTAGGGTCGAATTTTAGATTTAACTTTCGCTTATCAAGCATGAAATAACCCTTTTTGCAAGCAAGTATAATGAAAAAATATTGAGAGCATGTTTCACAGTCTACAAATATCTAAAAAGATACCTTAATCAAAATGAAACAGAGTTTAATAATTTATTTGTCTAGTAAGTTAAAGAGAACACAACACAAAGTATTGTAGCTAATAAAAGAAAACTCATTTCTATATTTTAAGTCAAGGAAAACAAACAGGTAGATATGAAACCATTTTAAATTTATAGATCGCACCAATTTACTATTTGTGAACACAACACAACAAACAAGCTAAAGCTAAGTAGAAATTCCCATTTTGTATGTTTTTTATTTCTTTTGTAATAAGATCGCTAAGTGCCGTCTGTTTTCGAAATCCTGAAATTATGATAACAATAAATAAATACTGTTATGAGCTGTTCTGTACAACAAATGTCCGCGGTATGCACTAGTTACGGATCCGTTTTGCAAGTAGGTACGGAGTTCGAACCTGGCATGTTCCAATGTGACTTTTTCAATGCCGAAACCTGGACTTAATTTTCATAATCGCCAACAAGCAGTGAACTAACGCGGTGATTAATGCTCGAGCCTTCTCTGTAATAAAAGAGGTCCGCCTTGCAGTGGGACAGTTATATGCTAATATATATTTATTCATATGACAACAATTTTGGAAAACAACAACTTCATAATGCAGCTTTGGCCCGCGGCTTCACCGATATATCGGACCAGGATAAAGTATCCTACATATTTGTTCAGGTCATTGTCTATTTGTGCTAAGTTTCATCCGTTCAACGGTTTACGCGTAATTGAATAACAAACATCTTCACTTTACATTCTTTCAAAATGAATAAGTGTCAGTAAAAGCCAAGGAATCTCTAGAAAAACTAGGTACGGCCCAGAGCCGTCACGCGATGCCATCCTGAGGGAGTCGCGAGACGATACGTATTAGTATCTGATAGAGTTACACAAAAGGTATTGTCATTTAAAAAAAAAACCCTCGCTAAAAAGACAACCTTTTAAAGGCAGTTACAGTAAAAAAAGTTTAAGTACCTCTTACCTATTTGGTATAAAGTACCCTCGACTAGTCATAGGTCTTAAATTCGACCTCAACCCCCGCATGACTAATCGTAAGTTATGTGTGAATTATAAATTACCTATAGGTACGTTACAGCCGTTAAATTATTACTCCCGGGGATTCAGTAAATGCTGACAACTGATCTAACTTTAGAATATCGTATCTCTTTGGGTTGCGGGGGTCAGATAGGCAGTCGCTTCGTAGAAAATAGATACTCAGCTACCTGGTTAAATTATAAGCTGACGCCAAGTAACTTTAGGGAATAGGAATAATAAGGCCTGACGAGACTTTTTTCAATCAATTAGAAAAAGACAACACCACATAGTGGACACCGTCTTAAAAACATTGTATGCCAAATGTGATTATTGTCAAAAATAACCCATGTAGAACTTTTCGTCAGGGAAAACTCCTTCAAAGAAATTTCCGCGCGGATACGCTCAACAAGAACGCAATATAAGTGTTATAAAAGATTCACTGAACATTACAATCATTTTCGCTCGATACAATATCAAATAGTATTCGTGTAATCCATCTTGGCGGCGTCCATTAAAGTCTAAATAAATGTCTTACGAAGGTTTGGATATTCAAAGTTTCTTTTGTATAAGGATTTATCTTTAAGCCCTTTGTCGCCTCAGGACTGATTTCTAAATTAAAATTAATTTTAAAGTTAGACTTAGTTTAAGCTAGCCTTTAGGATAGGCTTGGTTTGATTTTATACTTAGTTAAGTAATACGAGTATCGAGATCAAAAAACAAGCTTAAGCTTTTGTGGTTTAATCTGAATAACATTTTGAAGTAGTGGCGCGACATTTAAATTTTTATATTGTTCAAATTTATTTGGTATTTTGCAAATTTATTAAATTAAATTGAATAGTAATTGTGCCCGACCTTATATATAAAACCGTTATAATATAATACTAGTACTATAATATACTTACATAACTGAATTAAAATCTTAAATGTTGGATGAAATCGAAAAAAGTAACCATTAAATTTATTTTATTATTATTATCGATATCAGAAAAACTCATCATTTTTAATAAATTTATAGAAAAGTTACAAGAGTTTACAACTTTTCTTTATTTCTCCTTTTACCTTAAACAATTTTTTTATCTTTAAAGCTACGAGCACGCTTTTTTTACTCATATGGTACTTTCAAGATAATACAAAATAATACTTCATAACCCTTTTACACAAACTGAAGATACACGACTACAATGACGTAACACGTAACTCGTCAGACATGACAAATATTTGCTCAGTGTTAAAGGATTAGGCTGAATTCACACTGAGATCTCAGTGGCGCCCAAGTGTCAGTGCGCGGAACCTCTAGCTTTTGTGAATTTTGTACAGTATACGGGCAAAGGAAGTGAGGAGTTCACTACGAGCCTACTCATTTGCTCGAGGAGACGTGGGCTACACGACCCTTTCGAGCCTTTCAATGTATTTTAAAGTGAGATAAAATTTAAAAATGCTACAGTGGGATTAATTCTGTTCGTCGTTTCGCCGCCGACCGCTGCCATACATTCTGTCCTCAGTATGAATTGAGCCTTAGGGATTAGACAGCCTATTTTCATATCACAAGTAAAAATAATTCAGCAGGTTTTAACCCATTTTAATTGAGTATTTCGAATGAAATGATGCTTGAATATCTTTATTATGTTCGGACCCTTTTTTAGAATTCCATAATTGAAAGAATATGAAAAATAAATCCGGGTTCCCTTGTTTTACGGTTTGTTAGTACAGCTGGTTTGGGACAAAGGCGTTGAAAATTTGTTTTTTTTTCGGTTTAATTTATTATGACAGCCTGTTACCGAGCTAAAAATTTACCTTTGAAATATTGTGTCTGTACCTATATATTATGTATCATTGCCATATATTTGCGTTATGACTAAAAGGGTGATAGAGGGGGAGAGGGACTCGAAAAGATGGATGGAGTGTGTATGCATTGATCTGAATGTAAAAGTAGTAGATGATATTTTTCCTAAAACTTATATTCTCTACAATTTACATTTTTCGACTTTTCAAAATTATATTCAGTGATTGTATAATCTTCAATGTTTTATAGACTCACGCTTGTATTCCCCAGAGGGGGTAGGCAGAGCTGTATGCAGTACACCCACGTTTCGCCGGCTATAAGTCCCATGTAGGGGGGTGAGCCTATTGCCATTAACCGGGCACAATCCCAGACTCCGTGCTGCTACTGACAATTCTCTAATGGAATAACCCAATAACACTTTGCCCGAACCGGGGATAGAACCCAGGACCTCGTGCTCAGCAGTCGCGCTTCCAACGAGGCAGTCAATGTGCGAGCGAGATAACGGTTTAGCGAGCTAGGCACCTTAATGTACTGAGCACAGCTGTTGCGATACTTTGATTAAATTATGTCTGGATAATACCATAATAATACTACTCAATCATAAACAACATAATTGAATTTTTCAGAGAACATTGTGACGCACTCAATTTGTTTGAATTAATGTCATAGGAAGAACAGGAATCCTTTCATCGAACATTGGTTCACGTGGAGGTCGTATCAGGATAAAAATTAAGATCTACCTGCGTATCAAATTTCATCCAAATTACATCCAGACTTTTACATTCACCATGTCTTAACAGCTGAACCGTTTTTGATAAAAATGGCACCTGTTCTTTAAAAGTTGTAACCTTTTCTTAGAAACCCTATATTAGAAATTTAGAAGACGTTAGATTAGAAACCAAGTCCAGCAAAGTTTGGGAATAATAAGACTTGGAGGATGATTAAGATGATAAAGCATTTATGCACACAATCGAATGTTTTGTAGAAAGAATAAATTGATAAGGTACGAATAATAAGTTTTTATAAAAACAACGTTTTAAACTAAGCTTTTATATTCGAATAAAAAAACTAAACAAAAATGTGTATCTGTGCTGTTGACCGCTGAAGAGTTCCTTTATCTGGAGCTAATTTCATTCAGGTCATTCTAACCATAAAAGTACTCGTCAAGACAAATCAAAGAAACCCAAACTCAATGCGGTTGCGTCGTTTATTTACGGAGTTCTTACGGCCACCTTCCATCATCTTCAGATCAACTCTATGTCATAATAATATTGCATTGTCAACCGATTTATAAATTTCAGCTCAATCGGAAACCGGGAAGTGGATTAAACTTAACTTGCAAGATTTGACAGACAACGGGACAGGTGAAACTAAATAAAAGCTTTTAAAAATCGTTTATAATTTCTGGGAAAGAAGGAACAAATTCCTGAGAATGCTTATACTCTTTTCGCATTAGTCTTGACTACCAAACACAAAGTACACTTAAATCTAAACTCTGTTTAGTACCTATGTAAGTAGATTTTACGACCTTCCTTCATCATCTTCATATTTGACGTCAAGACTAAGTAGTCTATTTGTATAAGCCGCAGTAATATTTGTACTGAAAGCCCGCAAAGTGAGAAGATATGGAACGTGAAACTTGTAAATTATAGAACCCGCGGTAAGAGGGGTAATTTATAGAAATATAACACCGGTTTTCCTTTAGGATTTGGGCTTATTGTTTATCAAGGACTCAGACCAAAGTGATTAATTAATAGACTAAGGGTCATGATAGCCTAGTAGTATTACCGTTGTCTGGTTCGAACCCAAGGCGTGCAACTTTGACGTTTCGTAAGTTATGTGCGCATTATAAATTAATAATTTGCTCCGTGCCTCGGAAGCACGTAAAGTAGTTGGGCCTGTGCCTGATCTCTTTCCCGTCGTGTCAGATTGCTATCCTATTGAACAATAAGGGTGAAAGAATAGAGGATCTTCTGGATGGTTGGCTAATCTACGTTGTGGTTGGCCGCTGCAACAGAATCTAGGATAATTATTATTATTTATTGCAAATGCAATTCAATGCAAATTAAATATCTGGGTTCAAACTGAGAACTTTTGGCAGAATAACCCAACTCTAAATTTTGTTTCACTTGTATAGATCAATGCAATATGTTGAAATAATTATACGAAGGACGACTTATGCTATTCCTAAGTGCAAAGCAAAATACAAGTCCCACATATTAAAATATGATGCGATTTCTTTAAAAGAATAGTCTACTAAGACTAGTCCGGGGAGAGGTCGACCGGTCCTTACCGAGGTGTGTAATGTATAAAATTTTCTATGGGCTTAAGTTGTCCAATATAAACAAATAAATAAAAATAAAAAAATAAACGGTATGTGCATCGCAATAAACATCATTATCCCTATGCCACACTTCATACAAACTGAGTAAACCGAATGCTCTCAATTTATAAGCCACAATAGTCTACGAGCGACAAGAGAATACCGTCCGGAAGGTCGATCCAAAGCGTACCGATTATTTTCTATTGTTGGGACCCCGGGACTAGATCATGAATATTAATATTCTTTGGTAGAGTCCTAGATTGAAACTTTCGGTGACTGAGGTCGTACAAGTTATTTGGGATAAAGTTATTACACGAATACTTCTTGAGACTTTGGTAATCCTCATACAAGTTTGCAAAGTGTGTGAATACTCAGTTTTAGTGAGATGTAATCTACCCATCTCGTTTTATATCCTCGGAAAGGACGGAGACAGGTAGATAAAATACTAAATCAGCCTGTAACTGGCACAATGCAGGTCAATAGAAAGAAGGATCCAGCATTAATCACTACGCTAACTCATAGTGTTGTTTTGTTAGTCAGCGGAGTCTCAGATTAATTAAGAAAATACATGTGACTTGTCCACAGGTACTAGCTACAATACCTATGTACGCATAACTATTTAAGGATACGCGTATCCGAGTTCACCCAAAGCCTCGGTCTCAGCAGTTGTACTTGAGACAACTTGATCGGTGAGACGAGATGAGAGTAATTAAACCAAAATTTCCTTATAAAGTCCATCACAAGTCTATTAGGTCCCAAAATACTTAGGACAGAATTTAATTAAGTACCGTAAAGGGGGATTTGATTTACTTTTGATACCTTATTTATAACTAAACCCTCGTAATGCGTTTATCCCAAATGCTTTAACAGTAATTTATTATCGCTATGGAAATGAGGTATTATCTTTGTATAAATATTTTTGAAAGAAAAAAACTCAATAACAAATTAAAAAGACAACGGAAAGAACAAAAAGATTTGTTTTTTTTTTAAGACAACAAAAGAAAAACAAAATTCTGCGGGAAACTCCATTGGATGGACCTTAAAAACCTCATTGGGTGGACAGTAATAGTAACTACACCAGTGCTTATTTCTTTATCTCAAACAACTCAACACTTAAAAAAACATACTAATTAGGTTTATATATCTTTTTCCTATAATAAACTTTAAATACCTATGCCAAATCTCACACTCCTCCGTGCACGCAATACATAGGTATTGCGTGCTTAAAAATAAAGTATGTTCTGTATTTTTTTTTGTTGATAATTTTGTTCTGAACTAAAAAAATAATTCAGGGCAATATTAATCTAACTGAATTATTTGTTATTAAGGAATGCATGATAAACAAATAACATACTATTAAGCACTGCACAGGATATAACATAATATTTACATTTCTAAAGGTAGAGAATATTGTTTATACCTGCAGTGTGCTAATACAAAAATAATATTTATCTTATCAAAATCAATCTGTAAAATGATATAGGTACCAAAAAGTCCGCTTACAAAAATAATTGTTAAGCTACTGAATAGATTGAGAATCGACTTACCCAACAAAACAAATTGAGAATTAGAGTCAGCCAGCCGTTGCAATCCGCTTTTCACTCGGGACCACTCTTCCATCACACTAAATTATCTCAATTAGTAAAAACAATTCAACAAAACCACTGTCATTTGTCATTTTGAACAAGAATTATAAAATTTTCGAACAAGTCAAATTTAAAAAAGTCACATCTCTAGCAAAAAGTTTTTATACAAAAAAAAGAAATTCCAATTTTAAATCACTTTTGAATGTCAATTGAAAATGACGGTATAATTTTTTATTAGGTTTTTTATGATGTCAGTTTGTTATTGTAGTTTTCACGAGGTGTTTTATGGTCGACGTTTTGACGCGCGGCGAGGGCGGGCGGCGTGTTTTCTGCGCGGGTGACGCGCTTATACTGAAGTCCTGAAAGCTTCGCTACATCGCTGAAATACATATCAATATTTCTATGAACGGGTGCTTTATAAATGGTATTTGTTTTCAAACTCTTTTAGCTTGTTCTTTTATTCTACAACTTCGCAACGCCGGGATACGTTGAGAAATTTAATTGCAAAAGTTTATGAGTGTTGTTTTTATTTGATTCTCATTTGCTGTTGTAGTCTTTTTATATCCACATTAAATTGAAATATTTTATGTTTAACGTAGATATAAATTTTTGCATTTTCATTTTGTTTTACAACACGTTTTTGTTGGGATTATTTGAGATAATAATGATAAATATCATTATGTATTTTTGTAGAACTACTTTATCTAAAGACCAGTGTTGTTTTTGCTTTATTTCTTTTCTGTATTACGATTCATTATTTAACCAAGAACACAAGATATTATGTGGTATTGTGTGCCATAGTGGAGCATACGATGACTATTATATACGATGACATTTTTGAAATACGGGAACATTTAATTTTAGAATAATTATTTTTGTGATTCTTACTTATACATCAAATATTATTATGGCTTTACTCACAGATTGATTTTGGGATTACCCGACTAGTTCCGAACTCAAACGGAGTCCATTTTCAAGAGCGATTGTAGTCTACATTACACACATTTTATTATCATGCTAAATGAACAAGAAACCTATAATATTAAACTGTTATAACCGCTTATCTCAAAGGACTCCTTAAAATCATTAGAGAGTAAGGACTATTACACCCGCTCTGAGATCGCTTGATGCAAGCATTTTACCCGATATTATTGTCATTTTCAAGCATTTTAGAGGCGAAAATCTCTAAACACGATGGAAATAATATGCGTATGGTTATTACATTGAATCCGGAATGTCTGAGAGCTTTAGGCTTTAGGGTTACCACCCGTACTTTATAATAAAGTATCGTACTTTATTTCGGGGCAAACGCGCTGTACGACAATAAAAAAATATGCGAAAATATTTTAACTAATTTTGACTTTTGAAGATCTTAACTTAGACATTGAATGTAATGTCCGACACAGCGGAAAATCTCAACGGAGACTGGCTAGCTACGTAGGAGATATTATAGTGAACAATTGTGTGCGCAATCACAGATGCACTCTATTCTTTTCACGCTCTTAGTCCGATGGAACGGCAATCCGACATGACCGGAGAGAGATCAGGTGCAGGGCCAACGGCTTAACGTGCTTTCCGAGGCACGAAGTAAGTGATAATTAATTACGAAATTCGAATTGTGAGGAAATAATATTGTGACGAAACCAGCACAACTGACAGATTTTTTAACTGTATGTTAAGTCATGTCCAAGACCTACGGCTGATTAAACCTCTGACACCCGATTGTTCATTAACCAAACTATAAATAAGAAGCCTTACCTACAATGTATTATTCTTGCAATAAAGTAATAATATAAATATTTAATAAGAAATTTGAAAAAACAACTGATACGGATGGGATCGTATCAGTTGTTTTTTCAAATTTCTTATTAAATATTTATATTTAATAAGCTAACATGTGCTAAAACATGTAAAAATTTCACAAAAAAGTATAAAGTAATAATTTTATATTCACGTTGTAGGTACTTACTTTAATTTTTTCCTTTGAATTTCCTTCCTTAATTTACTCGTAAACAAAAGTGGCAACCCTACGAAGCTTAGTTTATGAAGTTTCAACCAGTTTTGGTCGTGGTTAAACCCAAACTTTTCCGGAGCGTTTCTTAATTAATTTGACGACACGAATGGCTTAGCGGTTAAGTGATTAGCTACATATTCTCGCATAAACTTTTTTTATGCAAAAAATCACATAGTCACGTTAAAAACCAACCATTTACACTTTTGCACTTTTATAACATTTACAATAATTTACATACACAATAATATAATATACTTAGGTATACCCAATTGTATAGATATTTAATTTAAAAATATTGAAAATAAATAAACACAAGTTTCAGCACTCTTTTAAATCATCTAGTATTGTTTAAATCATAATAAGAAGCTACGCAACTATTTCGGAGATTAGTTCTAACAAACTAACATATTTCAATTAAGGATTAAATGGAGCGTGTTAATTCGTTTACCTTTATCAAGGGAGCTTTATCTCATCGCATCGAAAGTCTGAGGGTCTAATCAGTTTTGTCACACTAATTATAATTGCAAAAGGTCCACCTTCATAGGCACTTTTTTTTTCTTTTTCGTACACGAGGGGAAACCTTCAAAAGGCACCCGGCCTCCGGGGGAAGAGACCGGGAATTGTGGGATTCTTACCTCACTGAAACCACCCTGGTGATCTCGGGTCCTCTTAAGAGACCAGCTCCTCCCATTGTTTACGTGATTACTACATTAATTGTTTGATGGGATTCGGAAAAATGTTTGGTAGGCACGGCCCTGTGTCATACCACTATTAATTGCTACAAACTAGTAGACTAAAATTTGTACGAAGTGAACCTTTTGTTTTAATGGTTTTTTAGTCTTAAATACCAAAGATTTGCACTGTGTAGGTATGTACTACATAATTTGTTAGAAATAAATTAAATTCTTATAAACTTGAAAGTATTGTCTGGAAACAAACCTATTTATTTTAATTATTTATTTAAGTAGGCTCCTTAGTAAATTAAATCATCTAACAAATTTAGGTATCTTCATTGTTTCTTATCAATGTAAATTGTTATTATAATAAACCATGATTTGTACGATTTGAGCACCAAGCTCGAAAAACTAAAATATATAATAATATTCCGAAATAAATTTTTGATGTCACTAAAAAGATATACCTACACGACTATTATAACATAGTCGTATGACGTACGATTAATGACGAAGTTTTCTAAATTTCTGGAGGGGGTTATTGCTATCCTCTTCCCGCAAAACAGGATGTGTATGGAGTGACAGTTCTTTGATTCCGAAAAGAACATGACGTCATCTACTCGAAGTACCGTCTAGTGTCACAAAGAACTTTGTCATTCTCTTCTTCTTCTTCTGTAATATTAAAATAAATAATTTGACAGCTTGCTGCTTGAAAAAAAATATATATCTATTCTAACTCCTTATTGTAACATCAGTTTAATATATTGCTCGTATAACGATTTAATAAAACTGTTATGTACAGCGGACGCAAGCGCGGAATCGAGCACGAGATTCCACTAGAGCACAAATTAAATTCTTGGCATTTGCAAAAAAACAAAAATAAACGCAACCATAGATATTAAAGAAAAAAATAGTTGATTAAATTAAATTAGGAATATCTTCCAAAACACTTACTATTATGGTCATGTGGGACCACAAGTTAAGACCTATCTCAGCAAAAGCTGTAGAGACGAGACCTGACTATTTTCCCGACCATATAACTTCAACATGTCAGCCCTTGAGGCTCTAACGTAAATAGTGATGGCCTATCACGTACGAACAGTAGTAACCCTGAATTTACTTTTACGATTTGTTTGGTGAAAGCCTACGAGTAGTAAAACCTTGATGAAGTGTAAAGTAGACTGAGAATGTCATGATTCAAATGAGATGTTCTACGAATGATGGGACGCAGGAGTTTACAGCTTTGCACAAGTGTTTAGTAGGTGCTGAACATGATTTTGTGATAAAATAAAATAAAATAAAAATACAACCGTCAATTGTCAACGGTGAAGGAAAACATCTGAGGAAACCTGGATTTAATAGTCAGAAATCACCAACATGCAGTGAGCTAGCGTGGTGATTAATGTTCAATCCTTATCTGTATGAGAGAAGGCCTTTGCCCTGGGGTGGGACAGTTACAAACTGATGTATTTATTAACCGTCAATTGTTTAAAATAAAATGAGATTAAAATGAATTTATTAGAGGTTAGAGGTTTAAACTCACGGCATGCACCTCCGACTTAATAAAGTTATGTGCGTATTATAAATTGATCACCTGCACCGTGCCTTGAATAGAGAGCACATTAAGTCGTTACAGTTGGTGCTGCGCCTAATCTCGCCGGTCGTATTATATTATAAGTGTGACAGAATTAAGAATACACCTGTGCTTGCACTTGTGCACTGAATGAATTATGTACTTACACTACTTACTCGTTGTGTAAAAAAAATACGTTGATGTTCTACACGCGAGTAATGCTGCCAGTAACATTGTTCCCCAACCACGTGAACCGACGAAAGATAAAGATAAGATTAATTTGGTAGCAAGGAATGTTTCTGCGATAAGGAAAATGTGTTAGAAGAGTTCTGGAGGATATAAGGGTGTAGATATATTGAAAATATAGTAGAGTTGTATAAAGACTACAAGCTAAACTGTCACTTGCGATTTTGCCCGCGTATGTCTTAGTAATTTTTCCTCATTTTGTATTTTCCATATAAATATCTAGATTATATTTTTTAAAGATATGAAAGAAATAAGTTGAATAGTTCCAGAATTTACCCCATACCTACATACAGATTAAATTAATGAAATTATTTATTAAGAAACTCGTAAAAACAACTGATTCGGGCGGGACTTGAAATGGCGATCCCTGGCGTGCCTCAGTTTTCTCCTGTATTGTGGTTACGTACAGTTACAGACATACATATAGTTTCACAATGCATAAATATCTAGACTTTAAAAAATATCTGTCAATCACACAAATATTTTTCACATACGGTAATCAAACCAGTAAAACCAATCGCAAAACCGAATCGCTTCGCTACCGCTACGCTAATCGTCGTCGGATCCGGAATTCCGTTCCAAAACCCAAACAATTCATTAATCGAATAAAGTTCCTACCAAACCCTTTCAAGATACGGACCTTAAATCCTTTAAGGTGAAGATTCTGAACACGTAGGGACAGAACTTCTTAATAGAGTAGCATTAGTCACTGGTCGTTACTTTCGCGATTAATCCCGGTCGCAACAAGAAGTAGCATTATGTGAAATCGGCCTAACGACCGGACCTCCTTCGTCTGCTTTGAAAAAAGATTACACGCTACCATTTAAATCTCAACCTTATAACTATAACACTTCAGATCATAAATCGTTATCAGGCTTTTCATCGTTTCTGATTTTCGACAGAAGTTAGTTTCTGAAAAAGTTTGGCAAAAGGAAGCCATTACAATTTAAGTACTTTGTCAGCTTATTGCTGGCCATCGGTTACTGACCTCTGAACAGTGAATTCTATGATCTATTTTTGGTAAACTCTTCTTATGAGTTTTAAGCTAGAGACATATATCCCTTGTACGGTAAACTAGAGAGAGAACAATAATGCATACAAAACGAAATATAAAGTTAAATATAATACAAAAACATTTTTGCCAATAACTCTCCTTCTGGCGCAGTCGAGTAAAAAAAATATATATAATAACCGGCGACTGCAGTTAAATACACCAACTGATCTTTAGTTCTTCTGATTAGTTTAAACTAATCCTATTTAATCATATTATAAATTAATATCACTTACTCCGTGTCTTGGAAAGCACGTAAAGCTATTGGCCCTGCGCCTGAACTTTCTCCGGTCGTGTCGGATTGCCGTCCCATCGGACTATGAGAGTGAGGGAATAGAAAGTGCACTTGTGTTTGCACACATACTTGTGCACTATAATATCTCCTGCGTAATAATCTCCGTTGAGATGACCCGCTGTTATTGAAATTCGGTCACCAGGACAATAATAAAAAGTTAGTGGTCAAACAAACATAATTAAGAAAGAAGTTTTTTTTGTACCAACATTCGTTGGATATTGCTATGCAATTTTTTTTTAAATCCAAATCGTGAAACCATTGAAAACTTTTTTCCATCTGTTATTAAACAGCTCAGTTACTTAGCAATATCTCTGGTATATTGCCAAACTTGACAGGACATGACAGGAGTAGGCCAGTGCCAAATATTATGTTCAATAGTATTACGGAAATGAATAAAATCTTTTCAAATTGCTAAAAATTGTTTTATTGTGCCAACAAAATAAATATAAGAATTTTGTTGTCAAATGTATTTTTGGTACAATAAAGTTTATCATGTCAGAAAGTCAAAAAACAAACGGAGAATAGAGAGAGGTGGCGATTGCACCACCAACAAGAGCCTAGCCCTTAAATATAAAACAGAAAATTATTATTATTTTTTAAAAAATGGTCAAAGAATTTTGAAAAAAGAACCTCTAATGATTAGATTAGATTAGATTAGATTAGAGATTCGAAAATAGATAAATCTAATCTATGTTCTCAAATTCAATAATACCCATATTTCTAAATCGGTCTGCACATTAAGAAGAGTATTAAAGCTTTTAAACCCACAGTTTATTTTGCAAGTCGCTTACCTAGGCACTATCTGTACCTTAACGACCACAAACGAATGACTGATCAGAGTCTTTTGATATCCACACGATATTAAAACTTATGCCTTTCATATTAAGGTTTAAAGTTAAAACTATTGCCGACACCACTATCAATTTATATTGACAATAAAACATTTCAAGCAGTATCATTTATTTAATTTTTCTTCTACACGACGATTTATGAGAGAATGCTTGAAGTGATAAAAATTTTAAACTTTGACGGCGACCGTTTGTCTAGTCCCAAAATGTTGACACATCCAACAGTGGACCTAATGAAAATATTTATCGTTATTTCCAAACCAATGTTTGAATTTATAATTATTTTTTTGCCGTGTGGTTTCCGGCCTAAGAATATAACCACCCCTTTCTCTTCCCACGGTTGTCGTAGGAAGCGACAAAGGAAAAGATCCGGAGGTTGGGCAGCAGCATACTTCTGTGTAACAGCAATCATCTGCTACTGCGATCGCCAACCCGCTTGCCCAGCGTGGCGATTGTGGGCAAATACCTCCAATGAGCGCACAAAAGTGACGCGCATTGGGAGAGGCCTATGTTCAACAATGGAGTAATACAGGCTGGCGATGAGATTGAATATAAGACAATATCACTTAGCCCGATCGGCGTATACCTACATTATATCTACACATAGGAGAGTATAGCTGTGCAGCGAAGCAATGCAGCCAGCATTTTGGGGACAATGGGGACGTTACGACGAGATTTTTGGTGAATATATACATAATATAGTATATCGATTATATAATACAGACAATCTCATACTAATTTGTGATGTTCTGGGTTAGGTATGTTAAATGAAACACAGTTTAGGTGCAAAAACCCGCATTGCTTGCCCGGCAATCCGACTGAGAGACCACAATATCGTATTACCATCAGGTGGGTAAGTCCTCAAACATATAACCGTTTTGATTATTAATAATAAAAAACCGGTATCAAAAGAAACAAGAATGCTTGTCGCACGTGTGTTCACCACAAGTCTAAAAGGAAAAAATAATACACCTATGGTCTATTATCCGCTACGGCGTAGCATTTGTTCTACGCCGTAGCACAAAGAAACTACGCCGATTTATTCACAAAGTAACACAAGCGCTCGAACTACTTATTTTAAACACTAAAAAAAAAAGAAAATCGTGCCTCTGAAAAGGTTGAATAACAGCCTTTTTACGACAAAGAAAACGAAACTATAAAGGACTCTTTACACCATTAGTTGAACGTTTTATTTATGACGCCTATAACAAACACTGACACATTTACAATTTATTCACAAAGAAATATTCCATTGTTTTTATATGAACATTTTTATATTCAGTAGGGCAGTGTGAATATTTGGTCATAAAAAGTCGTTTATACGATCTGAAGTCTGAAAGGGAAATTAAATTGGTTGGTTTATCGTCTACCTACCCACTTCTCTTGGTAAATATAATCATCACCTTCATAGATTTATTATTACCAAACTTTGTTGCAGTTGGCTTCAAATCTATGAGCTGCTTAATATTAGTAGTCCACGAAGCGATTGCCTATCTGTACCCCGCAAACCAAAGGCATACAATATTCTAAAGTTAGATCTCAAGAGTTTACTAGAGAACTGATTCCCTGAATTATAATAATGGATTTCTTGACCGATTTTGGTTGTGATCACTGTGGTGAACAATGAAGATTTGCCATTTACGCATGCAATTTCTATTCCCTCATTCTCATAGCCTGATCGGCTCATTTTGGCACGACCGAAGGGAGATCCACCGCTTCGTCTACGTGCTCTCAGAGGCACGGAGCATGTAATAATTAATTTATAATACGCACATCGTTTCTGAAATGTCATAAGTTCTATTAAACCTTGGGTTCGAACTTGAGACCCGACTTGCCATGCAACATACATCCCACTAGGTATCACTTCCTAATCCTTTAGGGCATGGCATTCAATAATTACAATAAGATTTACCCACTCATCGCGTCGTAACCACCACAAATTGGGGTCAGGCACCGCGGTACGGACGTAAAGGATTTGCAACCGCAATGTACACAGGTGCGGACGTCCCATCAACCGAGAAATTGCTACTATATGCGGGACGGGTTATATTATGTAAACAGTCCCTGCGGGGGAAGATATGAATGTAATTAAGTTTACTAAAGCTGGCTAGTCTAGTGAAGTGCACTGAATAATTCTACTGTCTAGAAACTGACACATTTTTTTAAAATGTGATGCTCATTATTCAAAATAAATAAACCAAAGTCGGCTGCACACTCATTTGGAAGATTGGCCTGCAAAAAATTTTGTAGATTCATAGATTTTAAATAACATTTTTCCTACCAAACTATAGTTTAGTTTATCAGTAGTGTTATGAGGACTACAGAATTCATAATAATATACACACGTATACATATACGAATATTTATTTATTCTTAGTATAATTTATTATTTATATTAAATTTATATATATATTATATATTTATATATATTTAGAAGTAATGAGCCATTGCATTACTGAAATTCGAATTACAGAATCACAGATCAAATTAGAAATTCCCCACTAAACTGGATAATCTATATATTTGGATTATTCGACGATCCTAGAAAACAATTTTGGCTCGCTGGAGAACATTTACATAATTTATTATACGTGTTCTTGAATTCAGTTTCCAATAGGATAATGTGTCTGGCAGATATTAGGGAATACAACGCGTCGAAGCGATAAGATATTCCGGAGTTTGTATCTTCTCAAGGTTATATCATTTGGTACCTTCGGTCAGTATTAATGTTGCTTAGTTTTTTCGATTGAAAATATAATACTTATATATAAAAACAAAACATGGACTCACGCCTGTATTCCTCAGAGGGGGTAGGCAGAGGTAACTGTAGTACATCCACGTTTCGCCGACTACGAGTATGTTATAAGTCCCACGTAATAGGAGCGAGCCTATAGCCATGAATCGAGCACAATTTCCTAATGGAAAATTCCAATAACACTGCCGGATCCGGGAATCGAACCCGAGATCATAAGCTTAAAAAATTCTACTTAATAAGCTGCTCAAATTTTCAAAGAGCGTTAAACAACAAACTAACCTATATTACACCTCTCTATTCCCAAAGCAATCTGTTTCAACGATTGAAGTTCAATTTGGTTTCGATTCAAAATAAACGTAGCACTTTATGTAATTATGTAGCTATATGCGCCAAAAGCCCTGAGGCAGCATATTTGAACAGCGGAAAAACGGAGACATTTATAACGCTGTTAAAATGCTATTTAATTGCCTAGGAATGCTGTAATTGCGCTGTAGATCCTTTTAACTAGACTGTTAGCGCACGAGCCAAAAAAAAAAGATTATAGGTAAGGTGCACACATATTTTTTTTGGCTTGTACTACTACCATTGGATATTCGATTTTCTTTCACATTTAAACGAAATTAAAAACAAATGAAAATTGAAGGAATAGACAGAGTTTTTTTTTATCTGGATCGTGGCACTCGTGTGGTTAAACCAGCATCGTAAGCAGGTTAGGTGTTAATTGTAAGGTGTTGATGACTCAATACTCATTTATTAATAAACATGGTTTCTACGTCAATATTAAAATAATGTTGTATATAATTCGTAATACTTTACCAGTCATCAATAATTATAAAACTAGATTATATTTCAAATAATAATAAGCATGGATGTCAAGAATGAAAATGATGGATGGATACTTAATATTTATAAAATAATAAAACTAAGTAAATTAACTTTAATATATTACTTAGTTATTATTTAATTAGTAAATTAATTAATGACTACTTAGTTAATAATTAAATAAAAAATAAAAAATACTACTTACTAAATTACTTAATTTAGTCATCAAAAATTCGCCAAAACTATAAAATGTCATCCTTATTTGACTTTTACGACCTACATTAAAAAATGTAGGTGCTATTCCTCCCCAGCATCAGACAGTGAAACCCCAACTGAAAGATCTGACACCATACTGTATCTGGACTTCCTTCAATATTACACAATAGAGAGCTTTCAATTACCCGTGAAAACTGAAGATCGGAATCTCCAACTACTTATGTTCACGAAGGCTAAAACGAAAATATGCATTCAATTTTCAACCGTAACTTTTGTATATAAGGTTGCGATTTGTATGCTACTATATTTGAAGAGCAGCCACTTATTGGGTTCCCTGTAACTCCACTCGTGTGGAAATTGGGAGACACGAGAACGATAGACACTTATTTTAGTATGTAGATTTAGGTATAGAAATGGAAAGTGCAATGTTTGAGATAACAATATTGCATTACATTTTTATCTGTATTCATGTCAAAAGAATTACCAGCCTCTGTTATTAAAGTAGCTGGTCCAGTGTAGTGGTCGAATTGCAATATGTAAATTAAAAAAGGACAAACAAAATAGACTCTGTACGCGTGATACTTCTACGCTTATTCTACTCTACGCTACCCTACACTACCCTTCCTCTACCCTACCCTATACTACCACTACCTTACCATACCGCTACTCTACCCTAAGGGTATAATTCCATTGTTTTTTAATTTTATTCTGCTATTCGGGACGAAGACCAATACAACAAAATAAAAACCATAAAAATCGTTCCAGCCGTCCTCGAGTTATAACTATATCGACAAATTAAGATTGTAAATACCCCCTCTGGGAAATACAGGCGTGAGTCTATAAATAAATAAATAAGATTGCAAATCGTGCTATGACACGTGCTGGGATGAGGTGCCACTCTTATACGGTAGAACGGATAACGCCACGCACCAAACGGTTCGGCGCCTCCTATCTCTGCTGTTCTATTAAGATGTGGAACTCGTTACCAGCCCACGTGTTTCCCTCCACCTATGATCCTGGGTCATTTAAGCGGGACGTGAAAAAGCTTTTCTCAAGGCCGTCAAGGTGAGGGCCATCATGCCACATTGCTATATTGGCTGCTGGGATGATGGTCATTACTATGGGACTCCACTGACTGCTTTCCACTAGGCAGCATGGTGTCATTTGTGCGGCAGTAATTAAAAAAAAAAAAAACATTTATTCACAATTATTCTGTGTGCGTCAATTGAACTCCCGACCTCTGACTTGTTGCTCTCTCTCTGTCTCTGATACGAATGCGGTTTATTTGATACGAGGTTTCCTTATAAATAGCTCTAAGAGTGACTCTTCCAAATACTAACAAGAAATAACACCGCCATGGGAATTTGCAACATAACAACATGCGATTTTGTACAAATTCGTAAATAATTCTGTGATCGCACCAACACTGCGTAATGTATGAATATCGTGCTCATATATTACTTAATATTTACATACATCCACCCTTATGATAAAGTGTTACAAAAATATCATGTTCTATAAGGTTGAAGGAAATTCGAGAATGTTTTATGAGGGGAGAAGTGGCGTGCTTAGTACCTAAGAAAGAGCAAGTTCGACCTTTTTAAGCCTTTGTACGCCACTCCGGGTACCGTTGACCGCGAACAATAAAAACTGCATTGTGTCTGCGGCGTGGCAGGAAGAGATCAATGTTAAAGATTTCATTGAATTAAAAATAAAATTGCTCAATATTTTTTATTACTACAATTTTATATTCAGTGATAGTCTAGTAGACTATACTATTTAGTATGCTATTTACTCTTTTCATACAGTGATAGCCTAGTGGTATGACCTGACCGTAGGACTGCCAAGTCAAAGTTCGTAAATTTGGAACCCAAGCACGCACCTCTGACTTTTCGGATTCAAGTGCGTTTTAAAAATAAATTATCACTTGCTAAAACGGCGATGGAAAACATCGTGAAGAAACCAGCACACCTGAAAGTTTGGTTATGGAATACGATAAAGAAGAAGAATTTGTAACACCCCTGTTTTTTCTTCGAGGGTTAAAAACACCTTGAAAGTCTCATAGTAAAGTAAAAAATATAAGGTGTCATGTGAATACTTCGATATCTGAAAAACTAGGAAAATGTAAACAAGGTGAGAAAGGGTTAATGGTCAGATAAATATTTATTAGTACTGAAAAGGTTTCGCGTGTGAAATTTTACAAGGTTTTTTTTCACGTTTATTTTCCTCAGCGGATTTGAGCTGCATATTTATCGCTTAATCTTGTTGAAAAAACATACTTATTTACCTATTTTTGTTTTTCTATTTTGAAATAAAAATTTATTGTTATATTGATCTATCATACTAATTAAAAAAAAATTTTGCACATACCTCTGATATTCAAGTCAAAAAATAATTATTAAAAGATATTATAAGAAGTCATTTTTGGTAAAAGATTAAACAATTATGAACAGTGATTACAGATTCGCAATACCTATAGTGTAGGTACAGTTATTACCTAAACGAGTTTTTATGCTGCTCTCTTGCGCATACCATAACTAATTGTAGGAGAAAGTGCTCCAGTTTCTGAATGACATGCGTTATTTCGCGACACCTACCGCCAGCTCCGGTAGCCGTGATCGTCTAGTGGTTAGGACCCTACGTTGTGGCCGTAGTAACCCAGGTTCGAATCCTGGTCACGGCAGTGATACACTGTCGCGGCGGAGCTTTAATTTTGGTCTTTTTGTACGCATTTTTCATAAATTTTATGTCTCAATATAAGAAATTTTACCAATTTTAACACGAAGAAGCATTTTATTTATAATAAATGACGTCATTAATTATGTTTGTTTGTTATCTTAAAGTAAACAATTTGTTATTATTGTAATCGCGAGATAATAACTAAAGTAATAATATTAAGTTGCTTCAAAAATATCATCCAAGATAATTACAAATTATATATTTTAAACTGTTGTTAATCTTGTAGTAATAATCCCCTTTTTTAGGATTAAAAAAAATAAGAGCGTGTACAACAATTAATTCTGTCACCGAGCAATCATTATCCCAATCAACATTTTTTGATGAAAAAACATGTTGTTAAAAAAAGAAATATAATTTTATTTATCTATAAACATAAACATTTTTATAAAGTATTTATGCATATTATGCGAACATTAATGTTCTAAATCTTGTTGAAAGAAAAACTCCCGCTCACAATCGATTTTTTCTTTTTACGAAATTCTGAACTTTATTTATTTTAATCATTTAATATTTTGGAAATTGCTAAGATTTGGTTCAGAAAAATGTACGTACGAAAAATTTAAGGATAATATTTTCATATCAAGAGTTTCATTCTGTTTAGACAAACATATTTTACTTACAGAATATAATGTAAAAACGTATACAACTGTTTACATCGTGTTCTAGTAAAATACAGTAGTTTTCTTTTAAAAAAGCATTATCCACGTAGATGTAATACGTATATTGAAACCGAGGGGGCGTATAGAGAATATCGTCTAGATGGAGTAGAGGATTACGGAGAAGGCGAGCACCGAGTAGGTGCTATCAATATCCGCTAAGTCCGCCCCTTTGCTGCTACGTTTATTTTTAGGGATGCATACTGGGGGTTAGCCAAGTTGACTATCTACAATCGCTAACGAATAGAAAACGAAAGAAATGTATAGGATGACATTACCTTCGATCGATATGTCACGTGACATAACGATAAAGGTAATGTCATCTTCAGACCTCATTACTAAGCCCACTTCGATTGTCCATCTGCCTGACCATCTTTCCGTCTGTCCTCCTGTCCGTCTGTTTGTCACAAATTCGGTCCGGATTCGTCATCCAAATTATGAAACGGCTTATGTCCTACGAGTCGAAAAAAGTACCAGTTTGCGACTTAACTTAATAATATAACTTTACAATGTCGAGGGAATACGACGAATTCGGAGCAATACCAATTAAGAAGATAATAAAATCACAAATAAAACCAAAATATCATAAAAAAAAACAAGAAGAAGGGGAGTGTGGTACAGAACCACCTCTGTAGAGTACGCGAGTCCAACTTTGACTTACCCGTTCTAGAGGTAGTGTATATTTGTTGTTATACTTCTTTACTCAACCGTAATACGAGTAGCAGTGCATTATGTTTGCAGAAAAAAATGTTTGCTGCTTTATGGTGTAGTGATAACCTAAATAGTTTGATCGTGGACTGGCAAGTTAGGGGTATTAGGTTTGAACCCAAAGCACCACTGACTTTCCTAAGTTTCGTGCGTGTTATAAGTTGATTATCTCGTGTCTTGGAGCCGTAAAGCCGTCAGACCTGAGCCTGATATCTCGTGTAGGATTACCGTCACATTTGACAATGAGAGTGAAGAAATGGAGGGTGCGCTAATATTTGTATAGACACTGTCTTGTGCACTATGATACTTCCTTCCGCGTGGGTAGCTGATCTTGAGATTTCGTTGAGATTGGCTTCGATCAAAAATCAGTGAGAAGAACATTATTCTGCTTTTGGGAAGAAAGAAACTGCACATAGGCAAACCCGCGCACGGAAGCTTTAAATCACTAACTAAACAAAGAATAAACACAAATTCACAAACGTCTTTTCGCGTTGTCCCATAGTAAACATGCCATAAAAGTTTGTAAAGCAATCCCGATGTTGCCGACCTCTGACCTAAATACGAGTTAAACGTGAGTTTTCGCTTTTCCTACTTATAAAGATACGTATAAATATAAAATTCTCACAGGAAAAACGTCTAAAAATATAAATAAATGGGAAAATAATTTATATTTTGTAAAATTCGTGGTGCTATTTTGCCGAGGACTCAGCCTTGAGTTAATTCTGGATCTATAGGTATTATACAATGTGTAACATGATGTCCTTCTCGACGTATTCGTCGACGGCGACCCTTAAGTTTATTATCTGTCGCGCGCACGGATGTGACTGGTGAAGCCAAATTTTGTCTTGAAAATGCGGTCGCAAAGAGCACAGTGCAGCTCACCGCTTTAATTGCGGGTGTAGTTATAGGTGAGTTTAGGCCGGGTTTTAAGGAATTGGCGTTTTGCGTTGAACATAAATAGTGAAAGACCCTTTAGGAGTTCAATCTACCCATGAAACTGAACAAGTTATAGAACATCAGTTTGCAAAATTCGCAAAAAAAAATTTTGATTTTTTGTACAAAGAGCGTCTCTCGAGCGCTGAACAGCAAGTTTTTATGGGAAGTAATTTTTTTCCCTATATTATGCAAACTGATGTTCTACAACTTGTTCTATTTCAAGACTGTCTACTCTATATTATACTTCCTAAAGGACACATAAATCTTGGATTTACATTTGAGTAATGACCAACTTTTAAATTTACAAAAATATTTCACTCAATTGTGATAAATAAAGTTTGTTTGTTACTTTTCACGCTAAAACCACTGAACCGATTATCCTAAAATTTAGCATATACATTATCAGGTGTACAGAAACGGACATAGGGTACCCGAAAAAAAATACTGTTTCGGAGGAAAACATAATAATAGATAGCGTGCTACATGTCTTTCAAATCATGAACAAGTATCTAATCCTTAATCTTTAAGTAACTCTTGTACTAAAATAGAATTCTTAATCAAAACTGATTTTGCGTATTGAAGTTGTCGAAATCGTGAGAATTCGGACTGTCTTGTTTTCCACGATTGGAAAACTCGATAAGGCATTTATTCTTGTTCTTATTGCGCTGTCAACATTGTTGTCAAAGATAATTCTTTCATTTTATAGATATTGTTATCTCTGGTGTTCTTTTTCTTCCGATGCGGATAAATTTAATGGGTTCATGTTTGGATATACGTCAGTTAAGTATAGGATTAAGTGATTGAGTGACTGGCTTTTATTTATTATACAAATATAGCACGACAATCAGCATCAGTGTTATCCAAATGTTATCTGAAAGATATAGCAAAGAGCAACAAAGCAAAAGAAAGATTTTATAATGGCATTAGACACAAAGGTATTATACATTGTAAGATATTATAAATATATTAATGTTTTGCTTGCGGCCGTCCTCGCGTTATTAAAATTTCAATCATGATTCGAAAGACACTTACTATCAGAACATTATTGTATTTTTTCTCGGGAGAATTACTTTATTCGGTATGAAAGTGATTTTATCTCCATTTCTGTACATCTGACAACGTATATGCAAAATTTCAGGTAAATCGGTTCAGTGGTTTTTGTGTGAAAAGGTACAAACTTACTTTCGCATTTATAACATTAGTTAGGATTTTCCTTGAATTAAGTGCGCACACGCCATCAGCTAGCCTTTTCCCTACATCCAGTTATGGTGGTCATAAAACCCTGCATCGTAAAAGTGCATTATCTGTCCGTACGGGCATAGTGCAGTTGTTAATATCTACTATTTTATTATTTATTTTTATTTGCACACCAGTAATGGCCGTGTGATTCCAGATGGGTTTATGTTCTATGGTTTTTAGTGCCTTTTTAAATTAGTAACAATAGGAATGCACTAGGTAACAGGTTTATTATGATTGGTTTGAGACAAAGACATTCAAACATTCAAATTTATACCTTAAGTCTTTTGGTTTCAAGGTCTTCAATGGATGGAAAAAGTAGTTCAATCTTTGCATTACAAATATACCATTGCCACTGTACGGCAAGTTTTGTAGTATCAAGGGGCGCGGGGGGCGGTCCGCCCCGGACATCCATCCTAGGGGGCCCCAAATCTCGATTCGATCGAGTCCCCCCCACCGAGCGATTTTTCATCCTCATCTTCCTAGCCTTATTATTTCCAAACTTTGTTGGGGTCGGCTTCTTATATACCTAGATGCAGCTAAATATTAGTTTTCTACGAAACGACTGCCTATCGGACCTCCGCAATCCAACGGGATACGATATTCTGAAGTGAGATTAGTTGTCAAGATTTTATGAAGGTACTGACTCCCTTTAACGACTGTCACTTTTTTTATTAAATGTACGAGATCAGGGTATAGGGGATATTTAGTTTTGGCGCTCCAGGTCCTTGACCGGCTTGGTCCACCACTGCGTATCCTATTTCTTTCTAAGTTCACGATATCAATTGCTCTTTACAACGTTGAAATCTTACCAATCTATAACGAATCGATTGGTGAAAGTAACGTTATTTTAACGAGTTTAACCAAAAAGATCGAGTATTTCGGAGCTACAGCCACCAGCTCCGGTAGCCGTGATCGTCTAGTGGTTAGGACCCTACGTTGTGGCCGTAGTAACCCAGGTTCGAATCCTGGTCACGGCAGTGATTGCACTGTCGCGGCGGAGCATAATTTTTGTCATTTTTTAGGATTCGGTACCCAAAGAGTAAAAAAGAGACCCAAAATCCAAAAATATTGCATTTATGGTATCAATAGATATTTGCCAATATTCGGGTTATACATATTTTTATTTATTTTTTGGTTTTATATTATTATATGTATAAACTAAACCTGTGTAGGTCAGAAGAATGTAGAAATTTATTCATTTTAAAACATCAATTTTATATCTAATTAAAATAATCTATATATACAAACCTATAAACTAAAACCTTAAAAATAAATAAATATACAAAACCCTTAATCTAAAAGACCGCTACCAGTAGGCAACGTTCCCAAAATGCGGCTGCATTGCCTCGTTGAATAGCTATACTCAGCCTTTGGGCCAGGTACAGACCAGCATTTCGGTCACGAGTTGCCTCGACCAGACGCCCAGATAGGTCTTCGTAAATATAATAATGACTTGTGAATTCCGCCAAATGTAGGTAGGTATACTTATATTATTACTCACGAATGACTGTACTAAGTCATGAGAAACCAAATTCATCAGTAATCCCCTGAGTACAGGGGTTTACTCTTGAACTCCTTAATCGATCTGGAAATATTGCACGCACTAGCACTCACTTTACAGCAACATTTTGTAATGAGTTCGTATATAAATACATTGTGATTGGGTGAATATAGTTCAACAGTAACCCCCCCGATCAAAAATCTAACAAATTTTGGTGTTTAAAATGTGTGAATTTTCCAGTAGTAATTCAGGGCTTGAATTTGAATAGCAACAGGTTATTTATCGACGAAGTAGCAGTAAGTTCACGATACACCTCCTCTTAACCCTACAGAACATCCAATCCCCTCTGAAAATTCAAGCATACGAATTTCGAAACTCAAATTCAGTTACGTCACAATTGTGGAACCCATACATTTGCATTTGTGAATCGATCCTTTGTAAATATGGCCCGTGTTATAGAAACTTACAGGAGCGCTACCGGTCTCAAATCACAATGTTTGTGCCTTAACGTAACCAATTTCTTGTTCAAATATTGGCTGTTACGCGATCAATTTATATTCAATCCCGTAATCGTGACCTAATTCTTCTGCCAATTTAATTTCTTGGGGTAGGTAATGAAGGGTTGAGAGGTCCAGGTTATAGGATGAGTGAAGTGTACAGGGTGGAAAAAAAAGGAATGGGATCATGCAGGAAAAAAGTATTAAATACTAGCTTCCGCCCGCGGCTTCGCCCGCATGATATGTTGATAAATTGTAGCCTATGTGTTATTCTGATGTATAAGCTATATTGTGGTGAAGTTTCATTCAAATCCATTCAGTAGTTTTTACGTGAAAGAGTAACAAACATCCATACATCCATACTTACAAACTTTCGCCTTTATAATAGTAGTAGGATTGATAAAATTAAACATAGAAAATGTCACTCAAAGGAAACCATTGGTTTTTACGAATAATAACTGTAATTATTTTTATCCAAAAATTTTAAATAAATTAAAACTGTCCCACTGCAAGACAATACCCTCTTCTCATACAGATAAAGATCGAAGAATAATCACCACGCTAGCTCACTGCGAGTTGGAAATTTCAAACTTAAAGTCCAGGTTTCCTTACGATGTTTTCCTTCACCGTTAGTCATCTTAGATTAACTAAGAAAGTATTTATGACATGGAAAAAGTTACATTGATAGGAGTACATCCAGGTTCAAACCCAATCAATCAACCAATCCGCCATCACAACACTGAACAATTATTTTTGTTATTTATAAGGTTTTAAAAATGGGATAAACAAGCTTTTTTAATGTTTAAATCATTAATTTAAAATTTCGGCGGCTATACTGGCTATTGTGCTTTTTACCGCATTTGAAAGCCTAAGTAGTGTTTGAAATAAAAAATTGCAAAATTAAAGCTCCGCCGCGACAGTGTATCACTGCCGTGACCAGGATTCGAACCTGGGTTACTACGGCCACAACGTAGGGTCCTAACCACTAGACGATCACGGCTACCGGAGCTGGTGGCTGTAGCTCCGAAATACTCGATCGCTTGAAACTGAGTTCACTGAAGTGTAACAACTTTCACAATCAATTTGATTACTTTTGAGCAAAAATTAATAAATTCGGTACTACAATAGTTTTTACAATATGCTTATCACGCTGCTGTAGGTACTATATGCAGAAACAGACTTCGACAAAATACTAACAAAGCAGTTTTTTATTCGTATAGTGGCTGATATTGCGCCGAATTTAGCTTATTCAACACGAGTGCTTTTTACCGCAATTTTTACTTTACCGCAATAGTGCTTTCATGTAAATATTTCATTTTTTTAAATCTCAGTAAATAATTTTTGTCTATAAAATAGTAATAAATTTTTTAAATAAATAATCTCCAAAACAAAAAACCAAAACTAAAGCTCCGCCGCGACAGTGCAATCACTGCCGTGACCAGGATTCGAACCTGGGTTACTACGGCCACAACGTAGGGTCCTAACCACTAGACGATCACGGCTACCGGAGCTGGTGTCTCAAGTCGTGAAAAATCCGATCACATCTCAAGTAGATCGAGTACTTTCACTTACAATTTGTTCGGTTTGCGCAAGAGACGATTTTTTTAAAGAGAGGTTTATACAGAGAGGAAAAGACTTATGTAGTATTGTGATAGTCTAGGAAAAAATTTTCCTCCATGGGTAACCTACTGACATGACTGCTAAATCATAGGTTCAAAATACAGGCTCGAACCTCTGACTTATCGGATTCATGAGCATTTTTAGAAATTAATGATCACTGTCTTGCTAAAACGGTGAAGAAAAACATCGTGAGGAAACACCTGACAGCCCACCTGAGAGATTTTTCAACGGTGTGTAAAGTTATGATGTCAGAGACCTACGAGCAGTTTAAACTCTGACACCAGGTTGTTCATCAACCTATTTACAGAACCGAGAATCTACGATAGAGTGTGAAAAATCTGGTGTTGTATTATCTGTGATGGAGCACACCTTTTTTTTGCTTATGGAAAACCCCTTTTGGGTACCCATAGCGTGATGATTTACTATTTCACATTTACCTACAAGCCTCGTTGAAATTTCGTCTCTTGCGCATACCGTGATAAATTGAAATTGCAAGTGAAAGTACTCGATTTACTCGAGATGTGATCCAATTTTTCGCGACTTGAGACACCAGCTCCGGTAGCCGTGATCGTCTAGTGGTTAGGACCCTACGTTGTGGCCGTAGTAACCCAGGTTCGAATCCTGGTCACGGCAGTGGTACACTGTCGCGGCGGAGCTTTATTTTTGGACATTTGTAGTGCATTTTGAGTAGATTTGAAGAAAAAAATTAAGATGGCAACGTTTCCGGAACGTCCCAATGTAATAAATAGAACACACCTTCCAATGTTACAAGAACCTCATTAATATAAAAAGGTCTGGTACCGATTAGGCTCAATACACACCGAGGATGGCAGCGACACTGTGCCTAGCAAACTAAGCAGTAAGCAGTAAACTTTATCTTCATTGCTAAAATACAAAGTATCACATGAGGGTATTCGTACATAAGTAAGTACACATGTATTCAAGCAGCCACACCCGGCAGGACAAAGCGGCAGCCGGTGTGGGCTTCGGTCGCCGCTGTCTGCCGCCTTGGCTACTGCCAGACACTGCCATCCGTCGGCGTGAATAGCCTTATTTGTAATCGGCAATTGTTAAGACGGTATGCATTCATGTTTTATTTAAATTTTATAGACAAAAAACGTACTTTTGTACGTTTTCCCGCTTCCGTAAACCGCTTTTGCGGTGGATGTATAACGTAAGCTATAGATAGAAATATAGTCGTAGAAGAAACAAACGAAGCACGTATGTATTGCAGAATATGATTGCAAGTTATTTTTGACGGGGAAACTGTGTGAAATTGTGTAAGTATATGATAAAAAACCACAGACTATAAAAAAATATATGTTACAACCTTTGCGAAAAGCAAGCCAAATATTGTGAAAGTAGTCATACTTCATTGAACTCTGTTTAAAGCGATTGAAAATTTCGGCTGTACCGCCACCAGCTCCGGTAGCCGTGATCGTCTAGTGGTTAGGACCCTACGTTGTGGCCGTAGTAACCCAGGTTCGAATCCTGGTCACGGCAGTGATACACTGTCGCGGCGGAGCTTAACTTTTGGCATTTTTATAAATTTCTAGAGTAGTTTTAGATTATATTGCTTGTACCACCTTTATAAGGTTTCGTCTCGGGGTTTTATATTTCCCAGGATAAAAAGTAACCCTATATCACTCTATGGTTCGTAAACTATCAATACACTGTCTCGGCGAAGCTGTATTTTTGTAAATACATACCTTGAAAGATCTTGAAAGATGTTGGTAGTAAGATTTTTTAATTTATTTTATAGTAGCGTTTGCCGAGGATTTGCTCACGTTAATTTAGAAATTAAATTCCTATCATGATTCGGAAAACACGTGGCGCCATCTTTTGTAATAAGAATCTTATTGATGTTTTCTTAGGAACAGTACTTTTTTCAGGATGGAAGGTAGTCTATGTCCGTTTTCCGCAAAATTTCAAGATAATCAGCTCAGTGGGTTATGCGGGAAAAGGTAAAGGTAAAGGCCTTGGGATCGAATTCGAAACCTCTGACTTGTCAGTCGACGGTCATACCACTAGCAATACTATTTACCACTAGGCTATCGTGCTTCCAATTTATTAAAAATATTCCTTGAAAAAATCTCAAATTGCGATAGAATCTCAATGTTGTAAAACTACAATTTTATCTCTTAGCTACTATAAACTTTAGTAGACGCATGTGCAAACTATCCCGTACAATCTCATTTAGCAGCACGTTTCTAAGATAAACGTAAAAGTGTTAAATTTTAAAAGCTTTTCACTTCACTTTGCTTGGATCAACGGCTTAAAGTGCACGCGTTTAGTTGTCCTTCCATACATTCAATAAATTTAATATTTTTTTGCTATTTAAGGAGATTCTTTGCGCTAATCTTATATTATATTATATTATATATGTAGTTATGAAAAATCCAACAAAACCAATTAAAGTATAACAACATTATGAAGATGAACGAAACATGTTTTTAAATACAAAAATACCTTTAAATTATTTTTTATGCCAATTTTTTATTTGAAAACATGTTTCCATCAAGCTGAAATTTTTGCTGATTTCAACATTCATGGATACTCACTCTTCCACAGAATATCTGTGTGAAATAACAGAATTCGTACTGTTGTGTTTCATACGGTCAGTGAGAAGAATTGGAGCCCAATCACCTACCTTCAAAGACAAGCAACGCATCTGCAATGCTTCTGGTGTAGGTTCCCTATGAGCGACGGTGATTAGGTGACTCACCTGTTCGATTGCCTCCTAATATAATAATAAATACAGCCTATAACATCCTACTGTAGGGCAAAGGCCACTTCTCATACAGAGAAGAATCGAGCACTTATCACTACGCTACCTCACTGCGTCTTGGCAATTTCAGATCATTAAAGTCCAGGTTTCCTTACGATATTTTCCTTCAACGTTAGTCAGTAGTGTCTTAGATTAACTAAGAAAGTACATAATTCACATTGAAAAATTACATTGGTACATGGCAGGTTCGCTCCTACACCCACGTCATTATAAAGCGGGTCCGTAACCAACGCGCCACCACGACATATGTACCTTGATTACTTTCTATTTCCAAAAAAACAGAACAGTTCGAATATCCACAATTATTTTAATACAATATTGTTTCGAGAAGAAACGAAACGCTTCAGCTTAACTAGATAAATCAAGAATGCAGCGAGCTATATAAGTGCAGAGAAAATTGTCTCATAGTGGTCTTAATGCTGACTTTAAGAGCAAAGACTTTTAATTTCCCCAGATCGAGGTCCCTTAATATAGAAGTTGGAGTTTTAATATTAATCCAAAGAGAAAAGAGGTCATGTGGGAGTGCTATAACTCGAGAAATGGACAGTATGCAAATTGTTTTGGACTGTTTCTATGCATGAATATAAATGCATAAATATAAGAGTAGTCTCTGGCCGGCTTCTATTGTCTACCCACGCATCTAGATGCGCGGTTGTCGGTTTTATACTATTATACAACGTGTAACTTAAATAGGGTGGGAATTGGGATCCTTTAGCAGGTCAATCCACTAAATATATACTCCGACACCAGGTTGTACAATTTAAATTTGCCGATTAGCTGACGCACGTAGTATGAGGAACCAACATTAAGTTTTTGCTAATTACGTTCTACTAGTTGTTCAGTTTCATTGTAAGATTAAGCTCTCACTATTCATGTTATATGTTGTATACCTATCAATATTATTTTTATCTAGAACTTGACAATTTTTATATTTAATTAACTTGTAACTTATTTCTATCTTTTTTATTTTATAGAACTTATTAGTTTTTCGCGAAACGGCACTACTTGTAGTGAAAAATTATTAATTGTTTATTAGGTACTACGCTTATTACTAAAGAAGCAGGGAAAATTGAGCACCCGCTTCCATGAAGATCTTTAATAATCGACATAGGGAGTCAGTCATAAAATCCCGACAACTGATCTAAATTTAGAAGATTCTATCGAGTTATGGGGGTCAAATAGGCAGTCTTTCTGTAGAAAACTAATATTCAGCTGTATGTGGTTAAATTTGAAGCTGACCCCAATAAAGTTTGGGAATAATTAGTCCAGGAGGATGATGTAAGAAGGTTCAACGCGAAGTCTTGAGTAATGATCACACTATACGATCTTATGTATGAACTCAAGATCAAAGACGAACATCAAACTCTGTCTATAATTAATAGATGTACATTAATTCTATGAAGTTGTTAAAGGGCGGGTTATTTTGGGAAAGGTGTTTGTTTACGGCGACGCGGACGTTCAAAAGATGTGATCAAGCCGATTTTGAACGATGATTTTATTATTAAATACTAACAGCTTTACTCACGGATTGATTTTGGGAATGCCCGACTAGTTTCGGACTCAAACGGAGTTAATTTTCAAGAGGCAGTGAGGTCCAAGTTGGTTCAATTCCGATGACTATGCACTTTTATAGTAAGCATGACCTGAATTGACATCCAAAGTCGAGTCGGACAAAGTTTTATTAGGTTTTTCCGTTAAGAAATTTTCAGTAGCAGGACGGAATCTGGAATTGTGCTCGGTTAATGGCTATAGGCTCGCCCCCTATTACGTGGGACCTATAACATAGCCAGTGAAACTTGGGTGTACTGCATACACCTCTGCCTACCCACATTGCGGAATACAGACATCAGTCTGTGTTATATTAAGCTTAGTTAAAAACGTTATTTTTATAAAAACTTATCAATAGGCAATTGGAAGTGACAAATTTAAACGTAGCATCCGACAAACATGAATGAAAACGTTTCCTATATCTCGTAGTTTAAATTAATTTATCCTAACACAGTGTCTCCTATCTAGTTGATCAGATCTAGAACACAATTATGTAGCGTCGAGAACACTCACCAAACGTCTGACGTCGACGTCAGCGTCGACGCTCTTGCAGTTTAATTTATTCTGTAGAACGTTCATTTATTTGCTTCTTTGAAACGTGGAACGGGGGATACTATTAAGCACCCAATCCTAATCTTAATTTATATACTAGCTAGCTGATGTCTGCAGCTTTGCCCGAGTGAATCTCAGTTAGCGCGACCAAAAGTAATCATGAAATTTTGACCCCGTTCCCGCTGGCTTATTTTTCTCCGACACCTCCAATAAATGTTATTATATTTAAACCAATGTATACAAAAACTTGACAAACTATATACTAAAATTTGTCTGGAGAACCATTCTATACATTGGTGAAAACAGTATGAAAATCGGTGCAGTAGTTTTTAAGTTTATCACGAACAGACAGACGGACAAACGCGGCTGAGGGCTTTGTTTTCTCTCTGTGACTCATTATCTACAACGTTGATGCAAAAGAAAGTTCCAATGCGCGCATTATTTTCTAGATAAAGGAATTTGCAACTTTTGCATATTAAAAATTGGATTTGGTAGTAAAACCTTAGATCCTTCCAGACTGTCTCATCTGTGAGGTCGCAAACCTAGCTACTGATGAAGTCCCAGGTTCCCTTCCGCTGTTCTTATTAAAAATAGATCGATTAGCTAGCATTGGAGATATTAAACAACATCCTCCTTTTTGAACTCGGTTAAAAATATAAGTCAAAGTTACGAAACCCTGATAAGGCGAGCCCGACTGGCCTCTTGACAAATTATTTTATTTTATTTATAGAAACTTTCAAACAATACCACAAGCCCAAGGGCTTTCAAACTTTATAAGACGGATCCGTCTTGATTTCAAGCTCATCTAACTTAGATGAAGCATCAGTGTGACGTATTTGTTGTTAAACTATTTCCTTGACACTCCCACGCAGTTTGAGAAACATGGCCGTCCTTAACTAAAGGGTACGGGTAACTTGATATTAATTTGTACTTTGACGTTGCAACGGAATTACCCAGTTGAAAGTTTAGCAAACATGTTTTAGACGATTAATTAGTCGTATATGTAATTAGTACCTTGTGTACTGCTATGTAAGTAGTGATGGCCTAGTAGTATGACCGTTGGACTGCCAAATCAAAGGTTCGAAAATCAGGCGCGCATTTCGGATTCATGTGCGTTTTAGAAATTAATTATCACTTGCTAAAACGGTGAAGGAAAACATCGTGAGGAAATCAGCACTGCAAAAAACTGCAAAGTTTGGAGCACTGAGTCGGATACGTAATGTATGTGAAAGATAATACCACACAGCCTAGGCGTAGAAAGAGATTTGAAATTTCGACTGATGCTGGTAGGACCGCTAAGCCACCATGGCTTAGCGGTCAGAGCGTCAACACGGTATGTCGTTTTCGAATCCCATCCGTATCAGTAGTTTTTTCAAACTTTCTTATTAAATAATTGTGTTTAATAAGCTAACATGTTAAAAACCCTATCCAAAATTTGAAAAAATACCTACTTTAAAATAACTACTTTAATAATATAAATACTTTAATAATACTTTAAAATATTTTGCATTCCTGTACTTACCATAAGACCAAAGTTATGAGCATCAACTTTTAGTAGGTACCTAGACATACCCATCCACGCAAAAATGGTTTCCTTCCACCTTAATTTCCCTAATAAAACGAACATAAATTTATAAGAAAGTATCTTAATCCGACAGTTTCGTTACACGCAGCTAAATTAATTTGTTACACTAAATTATTTCAGCGGCAGACAAGAGCCTGGGAATTTCATAAAAACCTTGTAATTACTCGGCCAATTACCGTTTTGGTGAAAGAAAATTTCGTTCATAAACTAATTACATACAATCTTGGAGTATAATTACTCCCGTAGAATGTATTAGTACGCAATTTCTTGATGTTCTATTGTTTTTGTGAATTAATTGATTGAGTGAAATGATTAATGGGAATTTAATGAGTTCTTCACACGAAAATCCTAAACCTTTTTTATAATGAAAAAACCGGATAAGTGTGAAGTCATACTCGCTCACGAAAAAAAAACAGTAAAAATATGTTTAAGCTTGTGCCAATAAAACCCTTTCGTACGAAATCCCAGAAGACAGTTAAATCACTTCAAAATATGGACCCCCGTTCCTTGCATAAAGTCCCTGTTTTCTTTGTTATTAATAAAAATTATTCAGCTTTCAGGTTTTTCTCGATGTCAAATTGCATGCCTGGGTTGAACCTACGACTTTTGGCTTCAATCGGGAAAAAATATCCCGAATATTCCCACAGGAACCCACGTACAATGTCCCTACCATAAATGGGTTTTTTCCCCAATATTGCCACTGGGAAAAATTCGACCGTAAAAATGTCATTCGAGTCATACACGCGAGTCGTGATAGCCTAGTGGAAGACCATTGGCTGGCAAGTCCGAGGTCTGAGGTTCGAAACTTCGAACCCAAAATCTGAAATTCCACAAGTTAAGTAAAGATAAGTTACTGTGTAAGTAAGTGCTCATTATAAATTAATTATCCTTTGTTTGATTTCTCTCCGATTGTGTCGGATTGCAAGTTGCAACTCACTGATCCCATCTTTGCTATGAACAGAACATCAGGCGCAAAACCGTGTCTATTTTATGTTGCGACCAAATTTCATGCAGGCGCTCTTCATTCTAACGTCTAGAATCCTTCAACTGATCGATAAAATCGAGATATCGTATCATTCGTATCGGATTCTGTACTAATTGGAAATGCTAAAAATAGGAGCACTTTTTGCAAGCTCAGCTGCATTGTTTGATGATAGATGTTTAGCAGTAACTTTCAGTTCGAGCAACGGGTCTCTAAAGCTGTGAAGATTGCTGCGGAATAATTTGCAGCATTTTGAAGCCTAAGACATGCTTACTTAATATTATCCTAATATTAATATTGAATACACAGATTGCAGATGTAGACCACGCATTGACATGCTTAAATAGAACTAGGCTGGTCATGTCTGCCGCATGTCGGAGATATGGACAAAAATTACCTACGTACACAGTAAATCTCAGAACCACACCTTACTTACACATCTTTTGAAAAATGATGATGTTATCCGTCACCGTTTTAGCAAGTGATAATTAATTTTTAAACGCATGAATCCTAAAAGTCAGTTATGCAACCTTGGATTTTGAACCTACGACCTTTGACTTGAACAACGATATACCACTAGGCTATCACTACACAAATAGTGGTAATTAATTTAAATAACGCGCATAACTTACGAAAAGTTAGAGCAGCGCGCCCTGAGTTCGAACTTCGAACTTCATATTACTTTTACACTCAGATCATAAAATATCAAAACATTAAAACATTGTTATAAAGTCAAACATCTTAATTACAAGATAAATTATAAGTAACAAACTTAGAATAACAAAGATCGCTAATAACGCCGAAACTTATTCTAATTACTAGCCCGATCCACTCAACTGTGAAGAGATAAAAGTTGCCTGGCAATGCCGATGATCCCTAATTTGCGTAAGATTTTGTCTACTCTATGAAATCTGATATTTGTATATTATTACGGCTTTACTCACGGATTGATTTTGGGGAATTATGCCTGGCTAGTTACGGGGAGTTAGGGTAACATCCGCGACGCCGCCCGCGCTCCGCCACGTAACTACACTCTGATCCTTATATCAAGAATCAATAATGTTTTTTTTATTAAAAAAGCAAGTGTTAGACCCATCTGGTGGTGTCGTGTTGTGATCTAAGATGGAGCACACCTTTTTTTGCCTAAAAAACGTGCCAAAATAAAACTTATGAAAAGAAAAATTCAACGATAAGTGATCTACACACTTCAAAACTATTTGGTTACTAAAATTGCTTTTAAAAAAAAAACCTTGTGAAAAATAACAATAAAAAGATCACTTTCAATCAGTAGTAGTACTGAATCCATTGGGCACGTACTAGACACCTTTTTTTTGCGTGTTGTAAGCCCTTTATAGGTGCCCATTACCAATGACTGGTAAGGGGGTTAGATGTCCAACTCGTACGGACTAAAAATCACACGATGTTCGTCTATACGCACGTTGGCACTAACACATACTCGTAACATCACTATTCCATACATAGGAAATGTCGGAAAGTAAGTAATAAAACTTGACGTTTGCATCTAAGGCGGCTTACACACTTTAGGATTTTTGGCTTACAGACAATTTGCGACTTGTAAGTCTTATATACACACATATACTCGTACATCTTGCCAGCGAGGCATGGAGAGAAGTATCACAAAAATCAAAAAAATTAAAAAGTAGATACGTCATACCACCATTCGGCAAAATACAAGAGCATTAGCAAGTTGACTTACCACTTTAAATGCCTGCCTGGGTTTCGACTTGGTTTGACTTGTCAATCCCACGGTTATAAGCTATTACTGCCTATCTATCTTCCTCTTCCTCTCTTCTACTTTTGCTGTGCCCGACGGGGTCCACGATGATCTCAAATTTTAAGTTACCACCTAAGAATTCATTCATTCTTTTATTTATTGCTTACATGTGGTATCTTAGGTGGTATTTATCTTAAAGTGCCGACCATTCACCCCGTCAGGGTGTTGCAATTTGTAATTTGTAAAATTTTTATGTAAACTTACTTTAAATACTAGTATATATTATATTAATAAAATAACAATATCACAAAAATTTTTATTTTTATATCAACACAATACTACTTAATCATCACATTGTGGAATGCAATAAAGATTTTAAATTTGAATTTGAATCTTACCCGCTAGCAATCATGTCGTAGCTTCGTAGATAGTATTAAATCTGTAAAACGCCTAACTCATGCATCATGCAACTAGATTTACCACGTAATGCAATCTAGAGGGAAGAGAACTCTGTTCGCTGTTGCTGACGTAATGTTGCAATTCGATTATATTTCTTTGTAAGTTGAAGGAAAAATATAAAGCTTGTGAACTTGTATTTGTTGTAATGCATCTTCATCGAGAGATTCAGCTAAGCAGGTCTGAAACCCAGGCGTAATACAGGCACCTCTGACTTTTCGGATTCACACGACTTGTTGGTTTGTCCTTCTTTAATGGAACAACGGATTGACGTAATTTTTGAATAGATATAGTTTATGTATCGGAGAATAACGCAAGGTATTTTATTCTCGAAAAAAATGTTCTGGGAGTAAAGCCACAGTAAAAAGCTGTAAGTAGTTTGATACATTAAAAATAAGACGACTTATAACGACTAACTAGCTGATTATTAGATAATCCCTACCGAATTTCAATCACAGCGGTCAATCTCAATGGAGATTAGCCAACTACGCTCCTGCGTATATATACACACTTATGCACTACAATATCTCCCGATATTGTAGTGCATAAGTGTGTGCGCAAACACAGTGCACTCTCTATTCCCTTCGGACGGCAATCCGCCACGACCGGAGACAATCAGGCGCAGGGCCAGCGGTACTGCGTGCTTTCCGAGGCACGAAGTAAGTGATAATTAATTTTAAATACGCACATAACTTGCTGAAAGTCAGAAGTGCGCGCCTTGGGATCGAACTCGAGACCACTGACTTGCCAGTCATCGGTCACCACCACTAGGCTATCACGACTCTAACTAGCTAATCAAAGAGCATTGTTCTTTACTTTCAGCTTAGCATGTGTTTCCTCTAACAATAAATATCAGTGTGTACCTACTACCAAGAGATGTGTTTATACAACAAGAAAAATGGCGCTAAATAAACCGCTAATAAGTTGCAAACATCGCCTTATTAGTTAGAAAGCTTCAGCGTACTGTAACGAGCTTCTTACTTGCATTTTAAGAATATTTATAGGTAACATTAACAATGCAGAGTTTTCTATGTTACTTTGTCTGAGTTTTCTCATTTATATTTTGTTGGGTGCACCCCTGGAGAAATTAGTTAACAGTTTTATAGATTACTATCGTTTTTCCCGGACTTGGCTCGTGTATAGAATTTTCATCCTATTGCACTCTTATAGTTGATTTAAAATAACGTAAACATTTTTTTTTTAATGCTCTAAGTAACAGAAACCATCCATAGCGATAATAACATATTCTTGTCTATGTAAGTATAAAGGGTTAAACACAAAATAGTTCAGTAGAAATGTCTCCTATTATGATTTTTTCTTAATTTTTTGTTTCATTGTATTTGACGAGTTTTAATGTTCAATCAATAAAAAAAACGGTTGAATTTAGACCAATAGGCGACCTCTAGTTATATTTAAGAGGGTTTATAAAATATAATATGTACTCTCAGGAGGCCTCAGGGTTTTTTTGGTGTTCATAAAGGGTTTTCTACACGATAAAAAAGCCTGGTTATTTAATTGTTTGAAGTTTGTTGTCCGAATATTTACGATTAAAGCTTGAAATTCAGACTATATAAATTAACTTACCATTTCCATGAAATTTTTAGATAACGTTGCGGGTAGCTAATATTTAGGTAACATTGTAACCATAAAAAAACACTCTAAATCACAAAAAAAAAATCCGTAACGAAAAAAGCTTTCGCATTTCAATGATAAAGGGTAGCCTATTAATAAAAACGCGTGTTTGAACATCCAAATCCCTTTCTCAATGTCCTACATAACGAATTGAATGTGTAAATATCGCGAACTGTGCGCGCTGGATTGAATTTCTTTTGAATTTAGGGTTTTACTAGGGCGATGTAGGGTTGGCACTTGGCACTGTGCGGTGGGAACTTTTGTGTACATGTAAATGTGAGTGATACGCATTATTCAGTAGTAAATCGAGAGACAGGGTAATGTAGGGTTAAATCAAATTTGTGAGCGTAGCCTTGGAAAGTAATGTAAAGCCATTAGTCCTTTTTTTTTTTTTTTTTTTTTTTTTCGGGGGGAAACCTTCAAAAGGCACCCTGCCTCCGGGGAAGAGACAGGATAGTGTGGGATTCTTACCCACTAAAACCACCCCGGTGATCACCATCAGCGCATGGAGGGAGGTCCCGGGTCCTCTTAAGAGACCAGCTCCGGAACAAAGCCATTAGTCCTGCCTGATCTCTCTCAAATTATCGTCCCATCGGATTATGAGAATAGAAAATGCACCTGTGTTTGCGCATACGCTTCGATGGCCAATCTTATTTGAGATAGGCCGCTTTGACCGAAATTCGGTGAGAACGATATTGTATTTTTTTTAAATATGATTCTGTATCAGCCCTAACTAGGTCATATTACGTTGACAACCTGAAACATGCTTTTACAATATCTACGTCTATTTCACGTTATTTCTGAAGTAGGTAACATCGTAAGGCCTGAAATTCACCGAATTGACGTTTATGTGAAAATGGAGCGAAATGTTGTGTTAAGGTTTTTTTTTTTATTACTGCCGCACAAATTGACTCCACGCTGCCTGATCAGCAATCAGTGGAGTCCCATAGTGACGGCCATCATCCCAGCAGCCAGCATAGTAATGTTTATGTGATAAATTGAAAATTATTCAGTTTTATATTTATGTAGAAAGAAAAACTCGATAGGGATTTGAACATGCGACATCCTGGTTAAAGATATCGAACATCCTTATAGAAATATTCTTATAAAGCATTTATATATGCTACGCGAATACTAACGTTCCAAATTTTTGATCACCATCAGCACATGGAGGGAGATCCCGGGTCCTCTTAAGAGACCAGCTCCGGCACCTCCTATATGCCACGCCTGTCAGGCACATCCCCGGAGAGACTGTAGAGGGGTCTCTCCTGAGCTTCCCTGTGTACCGTAGCATGATGTGACTACGTAGCCACCGTCGTCTCTAGGGTCGCTCAGTGCTCACTGAGCGGCCGAGAGTCTGTCCGCTCGGACAGACTCCCCAAACTGAGCGCCCACGACCCCAAAGCCCTTGCTTTCCTGGGTAAATCCCGTTCAAACCCCCCGAAATCGAATTTTTCTTTCGACAAAAAGTTGTAACTTGAAAAATATCCCTTTTAAAGGTAAATAAAGTTTATTTTTATTACATTTACGATGTTATTCAGTAGCCAATGCTCTTAATGCAGGGAAACCTTTAAGTTTTTATATGCAGAACCCGTAAAGTTTTATGTCTGACCTAAATCCTGGAAATCTAGTTTTGGTGTGGCAATCAATATTATGTTGACGGCTGCACATAACACTAAAATCCTTTATGAATCATTTTACTACAACCACGCGTTGCGTTCGTAAAACATATTTATGTAGGTACATTTTGAGAACCGAATTTCGACCACAGTGGTCAAACTTAACGGAGACTAGCCAACTACGCAGGAGATATTATAGTGTACAAGGGATTGCGTTAACATCAGTGGCGGAGAGTGAATTTTTCCAACAGGTACGCCGGAGCCAACCTGGAAAAACCAAAGGCACAGTCAGTAGGCATTATTGACTGCAGCTAGCTAACTGATTGATATTTTACTATAGTAGTAAAAATAATACCTAAATGAAACAAGTGAAGGCGTCTCCTCAAGACGATGTAGAAAGGGAACTTGAAAAATTTATATGTGGTATACGATAGCTCAGTTGGTAAAAGCGCGTTATCGGTAAGTGTCGTGGGTTCAAATCCAGCTCGTATCCTATCTCTTTTTCAATTTCCTCTAATTTTATGTATTTTTTACATGTTTATGCACACGTTTTGCTTATTAAATGAAATTATTTAGTTCAAGCTTAGTTGGTCCCACCCAAGTCCATTGTTTTTGCGAGTTTCTTATACAATAATTTCATCCTCTAAGTTTTCTGAGTGACTTCGATCGAACGTATGCAAGTAATTACTGTTGTACAATTGCGAAATCGACGTAAAAAAAATATCTTTCTTCCATTGTGTCAGTAGGTACTCAATGGTGACTTGTTTAAAATATCCTACATATATACCTACTCGTAGGTAAGTATCTGAATACTGTAGTGTGGTTTCTAACAGCTACAGCCAGCACTCCGTCCAATTTCCTACGTTTGAAACGTTAAATGAAACGAAACACATTTTCCAAGCGATACGCTCGCAAAATTTCCTGCAGGTGAGCTCAGACTGTTATACAAGCAAATACTCCTATACGAATACTTTAGTGAAACAATTTTGGTAGCGTGAAATAACGTACTGAAGTGTATAACATCCTTATTTTGCTAGGTACTCCTAAGTAGGTACTAGTATTAGGTATTTTACAGACAGGGGTGGCCTTTCATACATTTCTCGAAGCATTACCGAAGTCATACAACTTTTTTTCTTCTTCAATGTGTCGTGGTTGCTCATTGGTTACGGGTGGTTAAAGCGGGTGCTTTGCAAACATGTGAGTGTGGGTACGAAACTGGCTTTAATGTGACTTTTTCAATGTCGATTTGTACTTTCTAAGTCATCAAGACACTACTAACTAACGTTGAAGGAAAACATCGTAAAAAAACCTGGACTTATTAGTCTGAAATAGCACACCCGCAGTGCGCTAGCGTAGTGATTAATGCGCGATCTTTCTTTATATGAGAAAAGGCTTTTGCCCTTTATTGGGACAGTTACAGGCTTATTTATTTAATATCTTCAAGGCTTGCACTGTTGTTAGGTGCTAAGCATGCCACTGATTACATACATGCGTCATCCCTGAATATACTGATTTGGCGCTCATTCTTTAAAAAACATAGGTACTTACACATCAAATTCTACTAATTATTTCACTTGGGAGTTCTTTCTACCGTATTTGCAAAAAAAATTAAAACAAAATCATGTAAGTTCCATTAAAATACACACTAGAGAAAAATATTTTCCAATTCCAAGGTAGTTTTCATCGTAATGAGGAAGCTGTATTTCACCTCGGCTCCCTAGCGACCTCTATAAATAAACTCGGAGAGCGCGTGAACTAAATTATATCAAAAATCTGTTTCGTATTATTTTGTTTAAAATAGTTTGCAGCTTGGAAAGGAAAAATATGTAGTTTTATAAATTGATATTGTCATAAAGAAAGCTGCTATAATAATATCCATATTTGTATGTTATTTTACGAACATTGGTGGAAACGTGAATATTAGTAGTGTTGTTGTAGGGAGGGGAAACGGAAGGGGGAGGGGAAACGGAAGGGGAAGGGGAGGAGGGGAGAAAAAGGGAAAAGAGGAAAAAAGGAAAAGATGGATAGATTGTGAATCCTTAGATAAAGGCTGAAGAGGAGAGTGGAAGATGAAGACATTTTCCAATGACCACAACTAACATAATGATGGTATCATTGTTTTTATAAGATCAATTCGTATCAGGTTTCAGTGTAATTCATACAGTATTTGGTAATTTTTGGAACTGAATGAACTTTTTAAATTCACGAATAGAAAACTACACTTTAAAACATACTCCATGCAGACAAAACACAAGCAAAACGCTTGTATTATAAGACGAGTCGAAAAACCAATCAACTAAGTACAAATGAAAAATAAGTACCTTCGTACAACCTAACGTATCCAAAGACAATGTCTAAAAGAAAACACCGCTCCTTTCTACTCAATTCCATTATTTTTACTCAATTTTCTGAGAAACAAAGGAAAATTATATTTGAGCCGTAAGATTACATCTTTAGCAAACTTTAGAACTAACCAGACGTATCAAAAAAATATAGTATAAAAACTAAAACCCGACTACTTAAAATCTAAAAACAAGCTTCTTAGATTTTAAATAAAATTCTGTAGTCGGAGGCCACCAAATTACAAAGTATTTACCCTTGGAAGATTATCTAGTACCATTTACCTATAATACATTAAGGCCTCCGACTACAGAATTTTATTTAAAATCTAAGAAGCTTGTTTTTAGATTTTAAGTAGTCGGGTTTTAGTTTTTATACTATATTTTTTTTCAATGATTTTTAGTGGTAAAGAAACCAATAAAATTCATTTTAATCACAATTTTTTAGAATGTGGTAGTTCTTCAATAGGTAGATTTCTTTAACTGTCAACTTCGGTTCAAACCTTTAGTCAATGTCATGTATTTTTTAAATTAAATTTATTTCAAAGGTGTCGTCCGCGACTTCGAGCTATTAAAACATGGCCTCATATATTTCTTAGAAGTATACATGAAAAGTAGTAAGAAGTACAGCTTGGCAAAAAAGAGTATGGAAAAATTGGGGGCGCCGCTGTCGCACTTTCCACACTACAATTCAAATTACAAGTTATTAAGTGCTTACATATTTCTATGACGAGTTTTTTGTCATTAATTATAATCAAATGAATCATTTTTATGTTATTTTAGTACTCACAAACGTAGTTATTTAAGATTTTTATTTTTAGTTCCAGCTGTCACCGCCTCAGACTCTTTTTTGCCAAGCTGTATAAGTACACATGAAACCTTTTTTGTGGGATATCATCATAGATAGAGTACATTTACCTAAAGTTCGAGGAAGTAAGTAACATGGAGTTGATAATACCTGCTCTAAAATCCCGAAATCATAAACATTACAATTAATTCCCGGGAAATAAGAAATTAATTTTACGTATAATTATTTAATAAGAAATTTGAAAAAACAACTGATACGGATGGGATTCGAATCCACGATCTCCGGTGTACCGTGCCGACGCTCTAACCGCTAAGCTACCGTATCCCATCAGAATCAGTCGAAATTTCAAATCTCTTTCTACGCCTTAGGCGTGTGGTAATATCGAACGGAATACATTAATTATCCGACTCAGTGTTCTAAACTTTGCAGTTTTTAGAAGGCACCGATAGATATTACCACACGCCCTAGGCGTAGAAAGAGATTTTAAATTTCGACTGATTTTGATGGGATACGGTGGCTCAGCGGTTAGAGCGTCGGCACGGTACGTCGGAGATCGTGGGTTCGAATCTCTTCCGTATCAGTTGTTTTTCAAATTTCTTATTAAATAATTTATTATATTTAATAAGCAAACATGTGTTAAAACATGTAATAAATTCTCCAAAATATTAATTTAACGTTTTAAATACATATGGACTAAGTTATTACAATAAAAAGTCTTTATTATGTTTTTAGACATCGGTAACAGATAATGTAATACTTAAGTAGTTCGGTACTAAAACTGTTAAATTAATGAGTTTTATTTTACATACAAAATTAATTCTAATAAAAACTATAGGTCAAAATCCAGTCCATATTAATAAAATCTCGGGATTTAATTGTTATGTTTACGATTCCGGGATTTTTGAGGAGGTATTTTTAACTCTATATTACTTACTTCCACAAAACCGCAAACCAACGCCATCTAGTTACGAAAAAGAAATCTCAATTTAATTAACATTATTTTAAAATATAATCCTAATTTAATAGGCAGTGATGTGTAGAAACTTTAATTTAATTAGTAAATATTTATTGTTATCACGTTTTCACATTGTATGCAGTGTTATAATCACATATATTTATGATAGTCGTAACGGGTAGTTAGAAGCCTGATATTCTAAGAAGTGGTCCAGAATATATAGATAATATATACATATTCTGAATGTGCTCATCAAGACCTTCCATTTGATATCAAACACGATAAATTTACCTTAACTTTATTTTTTTCGAGCTGACTAATTTATTATTAAAATCCACCTTATTTGATTTTACGAAATTTCATAAATCCTATAACCCGCAGACCATTAAGACGCATCGATAAACACCTTATTTATTGAATTACAACAAATAGTTTAGGAGCTACGAGGGAACAGATGAACAAACTTACATACATACATACATACATACATACATACATACATACATACATACATACATAGACTGCTAAAATCATAACCCTCCTTTTTTTTGTAGTCGGGTAAAAATGTATACGAAGTTTACTTTGAGGATTTCTATTATCTGTCAAAATAATAATGACTCATTACTTCACGAATTTGAACAATTGTTAAGGTGGGAGGGCGGTAAATACCCAATGAACATCTACGCCCGACCAGAGCTTCGTCGCGAACACTGTGCGGTTTTTAGTCCTTGTAAGTTATCATATTATCATATTCTGTAATGCATGTTTTTGAGTAAATTATTCTTATTCTTAAGTACTCCCTTGGTAGTGGAAAACCCGTAAAGGAGTTTTCACACGAAAAATATATAAACATATTCCAGTATCAGCCAGTCCGTTCTGTCACCAGGCTGTATCTCATGAATCGTGGTAGCTAGACAGTTAAAATTTTCACAGATGATGTATTTCTGTTGTCGCTATAAAAACAAATACTAAAACAGAATAAAATAAATATTTAAGTGGGGCTCCGATTTTTTTGCCATTTTTTGATCCATATTAATAAAGCCCACAGGATAACAAGTAGACACGAGTGTCAAATGTTGTATAAATAACGGTATGGAACCCTTCGTGCGCGAATCCGACTCGCACTCGGCCGGTTCTTTTAGAAATACAAGAAAATCACAATACACTAGCCGAAATAATCGTGAATCACATTAGAAACAGTACCAGTGAACTAATTAAGTGAAATGTAATACTCTCTAATGATAATATACTGTTGTAGTTTATTTGTTCACGTAAAACACCCCGGGAGTACGCGGACGTTCCACTGAGTTATATCCTAAGTCAGAGATAACAAACCGTTACAAGACAAATTTTGAACAATTTTTTTTTATAATTATAATAAACTGAACTCCATCAATTATTATTAAAAAATTAGATAAAGTTTTTTTTATGTTTTATCTAATAAAACTTAATAAATGGATTCGCTTAAGATCCAATCAGCCAGTAAAACAATAAGTGCCGATTTTATCCCTAAACGCGATCAATTCAACTCAACAATTAAACTCAGTTCAAGCGTTAAACTGAGTTCAGAACTGCAATTTGCGTAGGGCTGAACTTAGTTTTATTAAACTCGGTTTTAAAGTGAATGGTATGGAATTGGTCCTAAGAATGCTCGATGCCGACAATATTTTGTCGCGTGTTTCTTTTAGTTTGAAAGCCATAGGTTTATGATCCCTGTTCTCTCTTGTTTGCGAACTAGCAGATAGCATAAAGTTCTTTTTATTACTTCCCTACAGTCAACAACTGATGAATATAGACTGGCTTTAAGTTCCAGGTAAAATGGCAATTAATTGAAATAAGTATTTCTGGATTCCTTATCTAAGAAGATATAATCTAATGTATCGATAGATATGATCTAAGAAATAGAGAAATGAATCAATTAAGATTCCGCAATCAGTACTCATATTTTATGTTATATGTAAATTATAAATAAAAATATAGAATCTTCATACTCAAAGCTAAAATAATTTTAAAGAATAGCCTACTGGTAGCCATCTTTTAGATTAGGTTTTTCTTCAAAATATATCAAGCTATTATAATGATTATTATTTCTGATTTCAAAGATGACAGATATATTTTAACAACATTTTTATAGTTTAGATATTAGTACCTAAGGTTAGGTTAGGTAAAGTTAATTGTATTTGTATTTTTGTATTTGGAATGGTTGGTGCACTTGACAGCCACGATGCCCTCGTCGTGGCTGTCATGGCATAAATTTGAAACCCTTAACTTTAATAAATAAAGAAAATAAAACTTTATAAAAACAACGTTTTAAACCAAACTTTTATTATGGAATATCAAACCTAAACGTATATAAAAAAAATTATGTCTATGCTATTGACCGTTGAAGAGTTTTTTTGTCTGGAGCTAATCCTAGATGTCAATTCAGGTCATGCTTAACATAGAAATGCATTGTCATTGGAACTGAACCGACATGTAAAAATTCAATTACATAGGAAGTGGTTCTTATTCAGCTTGCAAGATTCCACTTCAACACACACACTCTAACTACCACTAATTAATATTACAAATAGCTTATTGGCAGAGTGACTGGGGGCTTTATCCAGAAGGTAGCGGGTTCAAATCGTATTGATTTTTTTCTTTCTACAAAATTCCGAATATTAATTTGCTTTTAGTAATTTATTAAAATACGAAACGTTTATTTATATTATTTAAATTCCGCAACATCTATTTCACAAAGCATGTTAATTTTCCTTATAATGTCGACATTATTTCGTAAATGTTTAATCCAAAAAGAACATAAACATATTAGCAGTATATCATTCACAAGAATATCTTACATATTTATCCAAAAGAAGTAAATAATTATGATAATCAGAGCGTTGCATGAATAAAATCTAATTCACTAATGGATTTGTGACGTCACCCATTAATCTCAGCTGTCAAAAGCAAACTTATGTTGGCCACAGACTATACAGAAGTGCACTTAAAATTTTACATAAAACCTATAAGTTTGTAACATTTTGACAGGATTTTAGGGTAACATTAAAGGTTTGATTTATATTTGTAAATATACCTACAGTGTAACAACAATTACCTATTATTGTAACAATTTAATCATAGATGTGGAATCTATTGGTAATTAACGAATTATCAAAAAAAAAAAATATTATAGAACGACTTCCAGTAATAATATAACAAAACAAAACTTCGTTGTTTTTTATTTTATTTTTCTTGTGACAGAGGAAACTTTTATCAAATCGATGTTATCTTTGTAATCTTACGGCCTTTTTATTTTTACCTAAAGAATATTAATTTAAAAATAATAAAAGACTAATTCAAAAACAACAACGCATTAAATTTAATTAAAGACAACCGAAAGAAGACACAAAAATACTTTACGAAAACATTTTTATGTTCAGAAAATTCGACAACTCAAATCAAAGAATGTTCAGTCTTTGTTCCACCCACGTTATAATAAAAGGGTAATTAAGGAAAACGTAAAATGAGGAGGGTAATTCTTTGAAAATTTTAGTGAAAAAATTATCGCATCGATATCTTCCACTCATAGTTAAGAATGGAATCAATGATATTACTTATTATGATTATATTAATAAGCAGTGCAGCGATGGTGGTGTGACCGTTGACGGCAAGTAAGGCACGGCACACACCTCTAACTTTTCGTAAGTTATGTGCGTATTATAAATTAATTATCACCTGCTTAGTGTCTCGAAAAGCACGTTAAGCCGTTGGCCTCGGCTGTCATCAAGATCTTTGAAAGTCGTTAAAGTCAGAGTCAGTATACTCTTGAAATCCTGATAACTAATCTAATTTTAGAATCGTATCTCTTTGGGTTGCGGAGGTCAGATAGGCAGTCGCTTCAAAAAAAACTAATATTCAGTAGCATCCAGTTAGATTATCAGCCGACCCCAACAAAGTTTGAGAATAATTAGGCTAGGAGAATGAGGATGATGATAATATTATTATTAAAACATAAACTACACTTTTGTTGTCAAGAATTGATATAAAAACCTTTGGAAAGTACTTTCGTATTTAAATTTTAAAAATTAAATTACTTATTAAGAAAATGTGAACATTTTTCAAAGAATTACCCACGCACACTGCCCTTCGCTTGAGGGTTTTATCTCTCGGTTTTAAAGTACAGCAATGTCAAACAGAAGTTGAAAACATTTGGTTAATTGTCGTAGCCTACCATGTGGCTTTAAAAAGAGCGAATTAAAAAATAAAACAATGTTTGGGAATAGTTAAAATGAAGCGTTCGAATACTAAATGTTTACAATATTTAGAATCGAGCGTTCAGATGCTAAAAGTTCACAACTGCATAAACAATTACTTCAAAATGTTCGCTATGATTATGATAGCACGCATGTGAAGGCAAAGGTTCGGTTAAAAATGTGATTTTAAATGCTCGCTAACGATTGCGTTCGGTTTGGTGGACGCTTTACCTCTCGAGTTCCTACCTCGGCGGCCTTTATATTTATTTATGTACACACACAAACAGGTATAACAAACATCGTTACATGAAAATTAAGTACAATGGTACTGCTTATTTCTAAGCTTGTCCCAGCATTTTCTAATGGCACCCTTAGGTTACATTATTTAACATAACATCTAGCTAAAACAAACAAACGTTTATGGCACAAGCACAAAACCACAAATAAAAAATAAACAATAAAAAAAAACATAGTCGTTGGCGATTTAGAATTGACTACCTACTGACCAAGTTATATGTGGACGTTTTACTACTATACTGTAGGTACCTAATTAATTGGGTCCCCGCTAAACTTGGGGCCAAAGACTAAATCCCCAAGAAGCCTCAGGCTTACAAACACCCCAATGTCACTTTGAAACTTCTAAATAGCTACCTGATTGTTGATCTTTCTACAATCAAGAATAATAAATATATTTTGATTAAAATTTGTTTAATAATGTACCAAAGTTAGATTGCCAATTAATATTTCTGTGAAAGATTTTAAATACACTTTGAGATTATTATGTTTCATTCTTCTGTTTAAATATATGAATCCCACGAAAATAAAATGTTTCGACGCAAAATGTCAAAATCGCGAAATGTCCATTACACAACCATTCTTATAATAATATTCTGTAACATAATCCTAATCCTAACTAATATTTTAAATGCGAAAGTAAGTTTATTTGTTTGTTACTTTTTCATGCCTAAACCACTAAACCGATCATCCTAAAATTTTGCATATACATTGTCAAGTGTACAAAAACGAACATAGGGAACCTTTCATATGGAAAATAAAGACTGTTCCCAGGGAAAACAAAAATAACGTTTTCCACTTGTCTTTCGAATTATGATAAAATTATTTTTTAAATCATCATGATGATGAGACCAGGGCCTCCCAAACTGTTCGCCACGCCCTGGGGCGCCGCAGCACTACCCCAGGGGCGTCGCGAAGCAATCCACACAGATTTTCTGTCTTTAACAATACGACCGACTCGTGTAAGCGCCGCGCGCATTCTGATCTTAGTTTCTAATAAAAATTATAAATGTTATTTGGAGTTTTTTTGATAACTTCTTACTAAGCTAGAGCTACATAATGGTAGGTACTTTTTGGGCAAGAGGGGGGGGTCTCGCAAAGAAATAGCAAACTCTTAAGGGCGTCACAGTAAAAATAAGTTTGGAAACCCCTTTACTAGTCTATCCCTGCTTTCAAGTCAAGATTGTTTATCTTCAGTAAATAACCTAAATAAATAGCACTGATAGCCTAGTGGTATGACCGTCGACTGACAAGTTAGAGGTCTCGAGTTCGATCCCAAGGCGCGCACCTCTGCTTTTTCGTAAGTTATGTGCGTATTATAAATTAATTATCAGTTGCTAAAACGGTGACGGAAAACATCGTGATGAAACCAGCACACCTGAGATTTCTCAATGGTGTGTAAAGCCATGTCAGAGGCCTACGGGCGGTTTAAACTCTGACACCAGGTTGTTCATCAACCATACGATAAGAAGAAGAAGTAAATAACCTAAACTGACAGTATAATTAGATTTTGTCACAGGCACAGTTTCTAGTTTCCTACCCGCATTTCTAAGTGACATGAGTTCTTGTAGTATATTCCATTCTAAATCTAAGACATGCTCGAACATTTCTAATTAGTCTAATTCGTACAACTTGAAAGCAAAACTTCTTAAACAAATTCTCGAATGTGCTTAGATTAATTCTTAATGAATTACAGAATAATTAGAAACGGCCGTTTATTCTCTTTTAATATAAAATTAAGCCATAATTAAGTGAATTGTGGACGATGTTATCGATTTGAATACTTGATCTCCAAATTCATTTTCTTATAATTATAAAATATCAATAATTCTAGAAAGATTTTTTATAATTCGGTATATTTCCTCCTTAAGTAATTATATTATCTTTTTCCTCAAGAACGTTTTTTTTTCTTTAAATGACTTTTTTTCTTGATGTCCTAATTCTAATTCACTTATATTATTATCCGAATTTTTAATATTATTCCTAACTACCACGTTGATCAATAAACACTTCACAAGGGCCTGTCTTTTTACAACTTGGTCAGTTAAAATTCTCATATTATGTCCAATCGTCAACATTTTAATAATTACAACAAAAAACATAAGAAACACATATCAAAATCTTTTAAAAGTCAATTGGGCTGTATTGCAACTACTCATTTGGTATTTTTGTGAAATTTTTAAAATTAAAATTAAAAAATTTTAAAATTTAAAATATTTATACTCATTTGGTGTTATTAAATATTGAATAAAAACATTTTAAATTGTTTCGTATAGAAAAATACAAATATTTAATCGGAGTATTTAAACATGTTGTTAATTACCCCAGCGGGTACAATATACCTCAAAAGACCATACTTTAAAACTTAACCCTAAAACATCTTCGACATCGATCTTCATTCTTCGTGTCTTCAAGTATAAGTATCGTTGACGTAGATGGCACTTAACTCCGGTAACCTAGCTTTATGATGTCAGAATACTCATACAGCTAGATAACCAAAGATAATTAACCTATCTACTTTCTTCTTTCTTCTAGATCTTCAAATTTTTGATTGTCTTCTGGCTTCTGACATTATTCTTTGTTCTTCTCTTGAAAGATTTCAATAGTTTGAAGGATTTAGCATATTATTCTTCTTCAGCACACTCCTTATTGTTTTCTTTTACTACAATTCTTCGAATGATGACTGGTGATCAGCGAGGACCTGAAATTGCATACATTTTCCATGTTAGATTACTCACAATTCTGATTATAAATATTAGGTATCACAAATAGGAACTCAAAAATGACAATAATAATAAGAACTTTTATTAAAATGAACCATCGAAATTATTTTTTTAAATAAATAAATACGTTTTTTAATTAACGTTGTGAAGTGTAAAAATTTTGTGCAGGATTGATTGAATATGAACTTTAAAACCTGGAATAGACGTCATCATTTCAACGTTTTATGAGACACTTTTGTAATAGTAGTTAATTTAAGACACCACTGACTAATAGTGAAGAAAAACATCGTCAGGAAACCTAGACTTGTGAAGAAGACGAAGTGAGCTAGCGTGGTGATTAATGCTCAATTCTTCTCTGTGCAAGAAGAGGCCTTTGCCCAAAAGGGGTAAAGTAAAAGGATGATTTATTAATTTTACTTATTTTTGGGACACGATAATTTATTTTATATCAAAAGTCTTGCTTTCTAAGTCTTATAAAAACATTTATAAACTAAGTTAAAGTTAGTTCCGCCCACGACTCAAATAAAAAAATAAATTATAACTTATCACAAAGAATACAAAATCACCAATGTTTTTTATTCGACAAGAAATTTTGAAAGAATGTTTTCCAAACTTCTAAGTCCAATTGTGATGGGAAAAACTTTGGAGGAAATTCCCGGAGGGTTTAATAGAAAAAAAAAATATTTGAAGTAACAGAACAAACTCGAAATTAAAGCTTTCTATCTTCAATAAGACGTCATAATTAAGGATGTGGTCTTCGCAATGTCAGTCTGTTTGTCTCTTTAATTTTAATGATAGTTCTTAGTTTTTTTTTATTCTTTATTAATTATAGAAGGTTTTTAAAAAATATGCCACCCTCATCGTGACACTCCCGAATACCAACCCTTACAAAAACAAAAATATAAAAACAACTAAACTACCTTACTACTAATTCCTAAACTAACTTATAATTTCTTAGCATCGTCGGAATCAGGCTTAACTATACACATCTATGAAAGTCTTTTGTTTGTTTGTACGTAGCAAGTAATCTCTAGTACTAAAGTTTTCTTTTTTTTATTGTTTTCTATAGGCAAGTGTTTATGTATAATAGTTAGAATATTTAGTTTATAAACAATTGTATTATAATTTAACTTTTTCTTCGTTTTTAAATTATCAACTACAAAACATATTTGATTAATGGCGTAACAACTCAATAGCGTTATTAAAACTTATTTTTTAATTGTTACAATTTCAACACAATTTCAAAACTACTTCAACAAAAAGCTACGTTATTCCTGACTAATCTGGAATAATCCGAAAATCACGCGGAATAATTCCAAGCGCTTGTAATATAATTATAAAATTACTTAAACAGCAGTTAGTGCTCTATTTAGGCCCAATTTCACCATTCACTTTAAAAACCGAGTTTAATAACTTATAGGTTCAGCCCTACGCAAACTGGAGTTCTGAACGCAGATAAACGCTTAAACCGAGTTTAACTTGAACGATCGCGTTTAGTATCAGTGGTGAAATCGGCTCTTTGAATAATAGTAGACGCGATCAAATCACGATATAGCAAAAATGTCATAGTAAGACCTGAGACAATGTACTTGTAAACCATTTTTTTTTTCTGCAATAGCTAAAAAAGGCGTTCGCTAATCTAAGGCATTGTAAGTTTTTGCTGCGCGGCGCAAATCATGAACCATTTCAAAGTGCGGCAAAGATATAAACTAAATCAAAGATAAAAAAAATACGACAATAATGTAGGTAATCCATATTTTTCATTACAGAATTTTAATTTTTGTTATTAACTCCATAGGGAGGCCTTTGCCCAGCAGTGGGACAGTTTGGGCTAGTATAATAATAATAATATTAACTCCATAGGTCACCGTATTTTACAGATCACTGCACACCGAAAACGATTTTGACTTTGTTGAAAATCTATTCTGGAATAAGATATCGTTTGATCTCGTACCTTATTGGCATAGCAATGATCAGGCGAGTCGATTTCTTTGATAGATGGTGAAGCGACGCGGCCGTAGTACGCACTACGAACAAGTTGTGAAATGTTACAAACCTCTCACCGTTGCTGCATAATATGCTATTAAAGTGGATGCAACGCAATTGAAACTCAGTACTTTTCTAAATTCGGCATAAAACATGCAGTGCGTACCTAGCCTAATTAAATAAACTAAACAAATGACATTTAGTTTGACATTTTTCTACAAAAATTCCAATTTCAAATGAGTCTTGATTTAAAATGACAAGAACGTTCCATTCCGTCTGTTATAGCTAAGGGCGTTCTGTTTTTTAATAATAAAGAAACAAAAGTTAAATTTGTTGAAATATTTTCATTAATACGCCTCCGAGACAGAGGACATTATTAGACTACCTTGTTTATTTTAATGGCTGAAGGTATGTTATTATTAAAAAGAAAACCTCAAAGTCGTAAGTTTTCTGTATACCTGTATACCACAATATGAAACATCTTAATGTGATAGCTAGTATAGACCTCAGATCAATTATCTCCTTTCGTTTTGCAACCACAAAAAAAAATATTACACCTCTAACTTTTTTAAACCAGAAAACGTAGCACCAATGATGGCAGGTACGGCTACCATACATTATTAACAACTAAACCGCACATCGTTCGACCGCAACCACAAAAAAAAAGAAAAAAAATGTTGGGCCAGTGTAGATGACTTGTATAAAGAAACGTCAATACTTCTCGGAATTGTTTAGATAGGTTAATATACTCTGTGGAATCTGGCACCAGTATATTTTGAGCTCTGACACTTTATATGACGTAGTTGTAGAAGTATGAACGGTGGTTTACGAGAGGTCAGGTTACGTTGGCGGCCAAACAACAAGCGGCATAGAATCTTTTGCTTGTCATTAGCAAATTTTCCTGCCTTTAGGTAGATAAGATTGAATGGAGCGATGTAATTGTTGTCTGATCTTTATGCAGATAAATTCAATTTAAATAATTCCTTTTACCATTTCTAGGACGCTATTATTATTTGTTTAGTTGACTTATTACTCGAGGATTCTACTATCTTACAGATAGAAAAAAGAAAAAGAAGACAACAAAAGATAGAATTGAAGTTCTACTAAACTGTAGGTCGTTGTAGGTAACATCACCATCAAGAACCACTGCTTCCAGATAATTTGACATTAAGTTTTTGTCTCAACGTCCGTCCTCGGTCGTGACCACGTTTCAAATGACATAATGCGACGAAAAGGTAAAAGTATTCAGTCACGAAGCCACGGTAAGAAACCGTCGTCTCGCGGAAGGTCATTCTTACAAGGCAACGGCCATTGACGGCCTTGTCTCTGTTTATAGTAAATACTGCTAAATAGAACCACAAACGCCGTTGAAAACAAAATACAGGAATAACGTCGACCATTGCTCAGTTTCTTTTAATTTCCTCGTTTAGTGCAACTAAAAATACGCAATGAATTTTAATTTAAACGACTAGGTTGAGTTGTAAAGATTTTATAGTTATGATCGTCCGTCGTTCAGATTAGCAAATTGCGGCAGAAAACATAAAACCTGTGCCTTTTTTCTTAAAACTTAAATAATGCTCTAAGTTTTTTTTTATAAATTTTAAAATTCGACCACGCCCGCTAGCCGTTACGCATAACGTCCTTCAGAACGCGTGAATTGTATTAGGAACACATGATTTGAATTCGGTAGCGGCAGACAATCATTAGCATTCATGTGAGTTTCTAATGTATAAAGGTGTTTTTGTCGTTCCTCTTCAGAATCGCCTTGTGTAGACGTGATGAGAAACGTGTTTAGGACTTATTTTGACTCATATTGAGCGCTTTAGGCTGGTTTTAGTATTAATTGAGGATGTTTCGGGGCATTACCTCGCTCGTTTTTTTGGTTCTATGAAGACCACCTAGGTAGAATTGTAATTCGAATTATAAATTAAATTTCGTACCCAAAGACCGTTTCACATAACCATGCTAATAGCAATTTGTAATAAAAAGCACTTATGTTTTTTCCTGTTCATACTTTTGCTACGTCGTAAGATCACATACAAATACCTACCTATATCATTCTAACTTTAAAATCATACTCTTCCCTTTGAGCTGTCAAATTATTGACACAATTAAACCTGTTATTATCTGGCCGATCGTGCATTATGTGCGTCGGCCTTTAATACATAAATTTCCTCAAAGTTACGGCCTGTTGATCTAGCCTTCTCCCCACGGTCGTTGTTGACGCGAGACGCATGCGCAGACGGATCCGTTCAAAGGTCTGTGTCAGATCGTGTCATCATAGGTACCTTTTATCAGAAAGACAATTAGCACTGGGTTAATTTTGTTCTCTGAATAAATTGTGACTAATAATTGGTAGATATATGTTTCATACGGCTTGTTACTAAGAACCGATTTCACCACTGACACTAAACGCGATCAATCGAGTTAAACTCGGTTCAAGCGTTTAACTGAGTTCAGAACTGCAATTTGTGTATGGCTGATCTTAGTTTAATTAAACTCGGTTATTAAAGTGAATGGTGAAATTGGGCCTAACTCTGCGCTTGCGACTTTGTCCCCCACTTTTTTACTTGATATGCAGTGGAATGTAATTTCTAAAACTCCTTTTTCAGTGCCTGTGGGTACTCAAGGATCATTTCCTCTATATTCTTAAATCTCTAAGCCCATCTGTTTTTGTTTTGCGTTATCTGTCAGTCAGTCACAGACTCACGGTAGACATTACCCAGAATTACCAAAAAAAAAAACATTGTAAAAATACGCATCACGCAATCACGCAGAAAACGCAGTTTAGTCTCATATTACGGTCAACAAAACCTACAGTTTATTACGGGTAAGTAAATTAGTCAATAAATTGAAGGTATTGGTTTATAACCACTACAATACTAATAAACTATTCTGTAGTTTGGGGAGACTTTTTGGAGAAATTGTTATTCTTAATCTTAATTTTCACAAAATAATCTTGCTAACCCTCCAGAGGAAATCATGATGATGATGATGATTAGAAGTAAAGATTTCAATTAATCAAAAAGGAAGAAACGAATCCAAAATATAAAAGAAGATATTTGAATGCGATTTGCACAAAACCAGGAAAACGTTACAAAATGGAATAAAAAGACGTCTCAAAGAATTTCTTACAAATGAGGTCGAAAGACTTATTAAATCCATCAGCAAATTCTTCAAGATTGATCTAAGGAAAATTCAGTCAAAAATTTTAAATAAATTATAGACGTTTTTATAATAAAACGTACGAATTTCTCTTGAGTTCAGGGAAACTCGGGTTGTTAAAGGCGTATTCATCAAGATAGTGAAGCGGTCACGAGTACGACTGTGTCACGGCAAGGACAATCCATTCGTGTGTGCGTGACTTGTGATGCCAATGCTCCTCATTTTTGTGGGAAATCGACGACGGCACCAAAATCTTGAACTAAGGATTCAATTTTTAAAAGTTGTTTCTTTTTACGTCAATATTATTTAGTAGATTCTTTATTTTCGGCCTGATTCCATTTAAAAAAATAGTATTGTTTATTTATGCCTTAAATTTTTTTTTACTTGAGTGTTTTCGGCAAGCACTCTAACCTTTGCTTATTTATAAAGAAGCTTTTAATTGAATAGTAATATTTTCATACCTACAGTACTTATCTTAGAAAGTAGGTTATTGTTTCACTTAGATAGTATCTGGCTGTAAGCCATCGAACTTGTGTGTGTTGTTTGGAAAGTTCTAGATTACATACAAATTAGGAGTAATATTTTATGAATAAGGATGTAACGTTAATTCAAAATCATAGACAATAAATAAGTTTAATGCAATTTTTTTTTCTTAAAAACTTTTTTCTCTTAAAAACAAAGAGAAAACGCAATTCCTTAATCAAAAACATTAAAAATGACAGTTAACATGCGACGCAAAAGACCGGTGTGAAGTAAAGAAATAAGTGCCCGATTCGGGCCGCATCTGTGCAATATAAATTTTATGCGGCTAACCAGACCAGGCCATTTAAGGGCACAAGTAATTGCTGTAGAAACTTTAGTAATGGCTTATTCAATCCGCGAAGCCAGCCGACCGGTTGTAACTGCCATGTCTATGTTGGCCACTATCTGCTTTAAAACTTAAAGATATTCGTAGTGGCATACTTGGACATGGTTGAAAAATTTTGCTATAGGTAGCTTAAAATTTTCCAAAAATAAGAATATCCTAAAGAGAAGGCATTTAAGATTACGGTTATGAGTTTTTTTTTTCTTAGTTTATGACAATCTGCTGATGACTTCAGCAATTTCTGCCAGTGTCTTGTAGTGGCCGCATATGGGTGAAAATAAAATTTATTTAAAAGTGTTTGCCAATAGTTTGAGATCTATAACGGTTATGACTTATTCAAGACCGACGCGACATGAAACAGATTAAAAATATGTTAAACTAAATAGGACCACAATATTGACCTAAGGAAAATGGGTTTCTTCGTTCTATGCTTGTATTGCGACGGATATTACGATCACAAGGTTCAGCAGCGGTTGACGCAGCCAGTCCGAGAATGGATGACGATTTGTAAATTTTTGCGTGAGATTATACCTACTTTTTTGATTAAATTGTCCGTTTCTAAACATTTTCACTTTGACGAAACCACAAACCGTTTTACCGCTACAATCACTTTGGAACCCATAAAACCTAACGTGATTATTTTTCAATCAAAAATTGATTACTACAAAAACACTTCTCGAAAATCTTTTGCGGGCATCAAAGATATTGGATGTACTTTTAACGGGGTCTAAATGAAATTTGTTCGAATTGAAGGCTTTGATCCGAGCCGTTTAAGGTTGGAAATAAATCAAGTTACTGAGAAGCGGACACCCTTAGAATCGCGGCTAGATTTAAGTCTGACTGCTATACGATTACCTTGATGGAATCAATTGTACTTTTGTGCCTTTTACTGAGCACTTTACGAAGTTTCTGCTTGATTTACTTCAGCTATAAAACTAAACCTGTATTTATTAAATGAAAGACTGAGACAATCTCTTTTAGTTTTAGAATCTGAAATATAGAAAACTTATTTTTCAATTTTTATTGCAGCACATTTTTATTCTGTCCAGTATTTACGGTATTTAATATCTAAACTAATTACGAGTATATTACAAACAGAAAAGATTTGCTTTTTTTATGTTTGCTTGTTACTCAAAAATTACTTAACCGATTGTAAAAATTGCGTTCACTTACAGAAAGCTACATTATCAGAGAGTAACATGGGATGTAATTTATTTTTAAAAGAAAAGAGATCCGTACGAAAATTGCAATAATGTAACCCAAGGCAACAAAAATGTAAGGAAAAGACATATATTTATGGAGTATTCGGGAAAATTAGATTTCACGCGAATAAAGTCACCGGCGACATCTAGTAAAGAAATAATGATATATTTAATTGGTATTTTCTGCCATTGCAACATCACAGAATACCTAATTCTTACTCCGTATGTATCGAAAGACCAAAAACTGATTTCACTTCAAATACAATTACACACACGCACATTGTTATAAGGTCGTTCGAGTCGTCCTAACCCAATTTATTGGAAACGAAAGGTTATCGAGGGAATAGTTCAAAATAAGACGCACGTAACATTCATGTTATAGGTAGTCCCTAGGGACTTTAGTGATTTTCTGGCAAATGTTTCTTTAATCGTGTTATTCGATGAAATTGAGTTTTTTTTAGATTTATGCCATAATGCCCAACCTTTTTTTTGTAGAGGGGAAATGCGCAAGACAGTTATGTCGAGCTCTCCGGCCTATAGAGACTTAAACCCCTCCGTATCACTTTTCTTTCGCATAGTGAAACTCTTTTCGCAGAACTTTTTTCGCGGAATATGCCCATATATTTTAAAGATCGAAAAATTTGACACACTATATGAAATACATTATGATGTACTACTCGGCTGCAAATTAACTTTATTTTTTTCATATATTTTCCAAATGTAACTTTAAAGCCATCGTTAGATTAAACTTGTTCGACTAACAAAGCCTAAACTTTAAATATGTACCTAAACATTTTTAGTAAACCTCATGAATATCTCGTAGACGCAGCAAAATGAAATAATGACATCGTATTTTAAAAAATAATAACACACAAAATTCAAATTTTGCAAACTCATTACAACTACTTACTTAAAATAACTTTTTCTACAAATTCTTTTCATAAAATAGTCCACACGGTAAACTTTTTCACTTGAACAAAAAACTAAATATCAAAACGAATCAATCACAAACTTAATATCTACTTTTTATAACTAAAAAAAACTCAAAGTAGGTAATGTCCAGTGATCATAAGAAACACAACTTGGTTCTAGCCAGCACAAGGCTGGTTTGAATTGGTCAATAAAATGCGCTTCAAATGGTACTATCACCTACAAAAATCGGAGCAAGTTGTCTCGATCTTGTCATAAAGAAACATGAACATAATGAGTGAACCATGAGTACTGTATTGCGTGATCACTGAACACCCACAAACGGAGGTGTATAGTGTATACGTCGAGACGTCTAGCTGTATAAAATCGGTTACATGTCGTTACCTACCAAAATCGGCCACTATCCGACACAAATTATTGACCAAATAAAGGCGGATGTCTGTAAAAGGCCTTATTTAACACAGCTAAGAGAACATAACTTTGTTCTTATTATAAAAAAAAATACAGGATTAACAAACTTTTTTTGAAGAGCAGCGCAATGTCATCCTACTTCAAAAACTGTTTGAAGTAATTAATGTAATGTTCGCCAAATATTCTAGTTGTAAAAAGTTTTGACAGTTACTGGCAATTGGTTGATGATTAATAGTCCTTACCTATATGCTTTTAAATCATTTTGGTAAGTCTGCCTTTATTACTAAGAGTTTTATAATGTGTAAAATCGTTAGAAAATCTCGATAGGCACTATTAATGTTGATTCTACATTATGATATATGGTAGTATATTCACCTCAATCATATGACTGAATAATTTAAGTCTAAAGCACCTAAATATGACACCTTTTAAAAAAATCTTTATTTAAGGGGCGTAAGTCTGCATGTCCCAGCGTTACATAAAGCATTCAATTGTAAAAAAAAACACGTAAACCTTTTAAATTTCGAAAACGTGCACGCATATTTTGTATTCGATTGTAAAATTCGTAGTAAAGGTACACATGTGAATTTATAATAATGTGATTCCATTATAATAGAAAACGGCCGTTTGCATTGATTATATTGAAGCAAGGGTCACACTGTAAGCGGGTGTCATGTTATACGGAACCATGACTACTTTTTGCGGTGTAGCATAGTGTGGGTGACAGCTGATAATATAAAATAACTGTTTGAACTTATTTGCTATGTAGTAGCCTTGACTGTTGCTGTCAGTGTCAGTATTATATGATACTAGCTTTTGCCCGTGGCTTCGCTCGTTTTAATTTAGAATTTGACTAATTCAGTTATTCAATTACATCTTTTATCATAAGAACATTATTGTTGTTTTCCTCGGGAACGACACTTTTTATTGGGATGAATGATGGAGGGTACCTCCCTATGTCCGTTTCCAAATACCTGAGAACTGGTTTAGGCGTGAAAATGTAAAAAAGAACAACAACAACAAACAAAGCTACACACAAGCGCAAACCACTATACTAACGCTGACACTCACATCACATGTACACCGTCAACCCACCGGTGGACATAGATGTAGAGTGGATTAATTTTTTTATGTAAGCGAGAAAAAATGTAGAGTTTTCAAAATGTGCTATTTTTAAATTATTCATTCATACAGCATTAACATACATGTTGCTTTATATTTTTAATACATGAATTCTTTCAATTCAGTCTAATTTAAAATTCTACTAAAATTATTTATTTAAAATTGTACTCGAAATACATTGAAGTTACTAAAAAGCTTTTATTCTCAATGTTATATTAAAAATAAAGTAAATAAAAAGACAATTTTTGTAATTCTTTGTGGTTGTGAAACGTAGAATTTTGCCGGTGAGCCACAAAGGACCATATTTTAATACCTGTAATAAAATACAATGAGACCGTCTGGCGAACGACAGTTATTATTGCTATTTATAAAAGGAAGTTTTGACTTTCATATTTATGCACGACGAGCGTCGAGTTCAAAGGATTTTGTATCTATTTCTAGACTGATTTTAACAAGCTTTTATAAATATCTTTAGAATATTTGAAGCCAATTTTCTTATAACGGAAAGAATTTGCAAACTAGCTCTAATGTAGAATATAATAATGATCAAATTCAAATAAACATTCTGCACCAATACGACCCAAAAGGACCAAAAAACTTTACAAGCAAAAAAGGGGCCAAGTCTACTGGATCAAAACGAGTTGAAATAAAACAAAAGACAAAATTAAGCCTGAGGCCACAATAGCAGCGTCTCAAGAGATAAAGATATATCACTTCCGTCTTATAATAACCGTCTCGAGGCTTTTCTATCTGGTCTTTCATCGGACGCCATAAACCGACAGGGTTCGTGAAACGCCCCGAGCAAACGCAGGCTATTTTCGTCTTAGGCATTTAAATGGGTTGCGATTGTACGTGTGTCTTTACCTCTATTTTTGAATATATTATTTACACTTTTGTTGTCGCCTGTGCGCTCTTTTAATGACATTATTGTTTGTTGTTTTTTTTTAGTAAATTACTAATAACGTGTTCTAGAATAAACACATATTTATATAAATGGTGCATTCGAACAATTACCTACACAATAAAATAAAATAATGTTCTAATCCGGAACATTATTATTGGAATTAAGTTTTATTTACAAAATTACACGTCAATCTTAATAAAATGTATGTTGTCTCTTTAATACGTGTCATTAGTAAAAATCTACTTAACAAAACCGCCATCAATGTATTCCAGAATTAAATAAACTATAAAAATCGCTAATCGCCTGCACTCACACCTCGTCAATGCACCCATTCAATCGCATAATCGATTCATTCAATACTCGGTATCGGCGCCACACATCGCAATGTTTTACAATTACAACTAATTATAAATTTAGAATTATGATAATGGTGACGCGCCAACGCTTTTTCCTCCTCTGATCAGCCGCTGAGGCAACTTTTTAAGCACTATGAATGTATAAACGATTTTAGTTTTACGATTACGACTCGCTTTCATTAGAAATAGAGCTTTTTCATTGTAATGTGAATAGTTTGTGATTGTTGTGTACCGCAAAAGACGCTGCTGAATCATAATGCTATATTCTTTATGCTTGTATTCTTCGAAGACTCTACGTTAGAGCGCTTTTACACTGCACCATCTTCGTAGTTTTTTCATTAAAATTCGATCGGACATTGCACACAATTCCTACACAAATAACTCCCGAGTTAAATTTCGTTGTTGAATTTTAATAGTTAAAATATCAAGAAATAACAAAGAAATTGACACGTGACACTTATTAAACTAATAATATTAGTATAGTAGATAGTCACCTCCTTTTCAGGGTTAATAAAAAACAAACTCAATATTACGACAAACGTCTTCAAACGACGATTCTATTCAGCCTTAAGAATAAAATCCTTAACCCTCCAGATCTCAGACATGGCTATATTATACCCAGGTGCGTCGGTATAATAACTTAAGCAAGAACAGGTGGACGGTGCAAAATAAGGCCGACTACACACCATCAAGATGACAGATGCGATTGAGAAGGCGTTGCTAACAGTAACGCGTGACTTGCGTAAGCCACAGCGTAGAAAAGTTCTACATGTTTGTATTGTTGGTTGGTAGTTTTTGGAAGAATACTTTGCTGCTCTATAACATGATAGATAAGGTTTTTAATTCGCTGAAGAAGCCTTTTAGCAGTTAGTATATTTTAAAAGTCATGTCAAAAAGACATAAGATGTATATGAAATCGTACTATGCTGCTATAAATACCACGCATAGACACTTCTAACAAAGAGTAACAAAATCAGAACAGAAGCGACAACATTCGTAACTCAAAGTTGCGAATTCACACAATAAATCATCGAACAAATATGACAGATACATTCAAGATTCGTCTATAGAACTGCACTTTACACAAAGGGCTATACAAAACTCAGCACATACACATAAAACCATCAATAACACAAAAACTCCTTTCAAATTCCGAATCTCACACATTCAACAGATACAAGAAAAATTTTACCTCTAAGGACAGATGCCAGACAATAACACTACATCAATAGCACATTTAAAGAACCGTGTATACCTCACAGGTGGCTGCACAAGACTGACCGGTTTATAAAAACCCACCCCGCCCCCCGCTCCGACGTCAGACAGGCGACAGAGGGGTTACGAAAACAATATGAAGAGCTCTTATAACGACAGGTGAGTTGACCGATCACTTACCTGCGAAGGAAAAGATAAAAGGTACCTGCGATCCGGTCCGGCCGCCGGTTTAATTGGTCGAAACCGACATTTTGGATTTGTTACGATTTGTTGGTTTTGTACTGTAACTTGATCATTATTTCGGGTTATTTACTCAAATTAATGAGCTAAAACGAATTCGGATGTTGTTTAAGTCGATTTTTTATAAAATGATGACAGAAAAGAGTTGAGGTTATTTATAAATGGCCCTAAATGAAAAACTGAAATGGCATCGTTGGAAATAACCTTACAAACTCGTAAACGGGAAACGAGTCTAAAGAAGCCGTAAAAATTCTTAGCAGGAACACAACATAGAAGAACGAAAAAGTTACGATTTCCTGAACCCTTTTTTATATAAATTCTCATTGGAAACCTGCTCAGTGTTCGAAAATATATAATATAATATCGAACAACAAACTTTTGTTACAGCGGTTCTTGCTTAAAATGAAAACCTTCGTGTATGTTCAGAAAGGAAAAATATATATGGTCGTATTTTTACCCAACTGCGGCGAAGCCAGAAAAGGAGGGTTATAAAAGACGTTTCAGTATGTTTTTAAAAGCTTACCTTATATATTGAAAATGACAAGAGAGAAAGACAGAACACTGTCTAAATCCAAACATATTTAAGTATTTTCCAGTAAAAACAGATCCTGTGATTAGCTTTCGACAATTACGAATGTTTCGAAATTCAAATAACAAACTAATTTAGGTAAATTAGTGTTCCCACGCTTATCGCAGTCGAGTCTCCCACTCGATTTCAATACAATCGATTCTTTAATCGGCAGGTCACGTATCGTTACCCAAGTTAAATAGAGAAATTTGCCATTACTTGTCTTCAAATTTATTGTAGCCATCGGTCCAGGTAGACATAATAATTTACAACAGCCGATCCACAAAACAATACTCTCATAATATACTTGGTTTGCAGATTTCTTGAACTTATCTAAATCCAGTTTTAATATGAAAAAGTTACAAATTGCAGCATGGAAATAATAAGCAATTTAGTAGCCGTTGCTTCGTAGTTCAAGAATTCCCTCTGATGATCCAACCTAATTGCTCTGTAAAATGCTGATATTTAGATGCATCGATTTCAACTAAGTTCTCATCACATTTAAGTAACAAGGTTACAAGGATTTCTCAGCATATTGTATCGATTCGAGTACAACACTAAAAGTAACAAACGATACGCTACATTATATAAAAAAAGACTGTCAAAGTCACAGGTGGTCTTAAGTTCTAAGAAATGGCGGTTGAAAAACTAGACAGGTTTTTTTTCTGGAGCCTGTTCTTGCGTCCACAAAAAAGTTTACCTACATATTTTCGCAGAAACGGTGAACAATATATATATTCGTTTATAACAAAAATAAAGAACACGTGACATATTTCGTGTATGCAAAGCATGGTATTAAAAAAAAAATTAATTAAACGCAGCGAAAAAAATAATATTCAAAAGAATGAAACAAAAAAGTTTTAATACCTATAAATGATCAAAACGTAATAAAGTATTTAAAAAATGACGAAACAAGCACAGGTAAACGAAGGTTATCCACATTTATTATAATAATTATTAATATAGATTTATAGTTTATTAGTAATGAATCAATTTACATATTTAATTATATATTGTTTATTACTCACTTTACTACAAATTGTGTTTTATTAAAACATAGTTTTATACAGCCCATAAATAATATTTATAAATAACTTAATCTTTGGAAAGTTAAAGCCGGTTTTAACAAATAAATTGCATAATTTGTAGTAAACTTCATACCTTCGACTACCATTTGCAAATTCAGATCTGCAATTTCATTATTACTTAAATATACAATATTTAAGCTAAATATTTAAACAAGCCAAGCCGAAAAAATAATATAAAGCCTAAATAAATAAAGGAATATAAATATATATAGTAAGTTATTTACCATGACAACAAAAACGACAGCATAATTATTCAAAATTCAATTCAAGAGAAACAAATGTCACGTTAAATTATGTGTACATAATGTATTACACATAATTACATACATACATATATATTTCAATATATTGAAATATAGTATGCTAGTACGCTCATTTACGTAATACACGACTTTGAAGTGATTAATGTGTTCATATTTACTACCTACACAATATAAGAATTGTTCACTTACATAATAACAATAACAAATATATCGGCGAGACAATTATGTATATATTATGTGTATTAAGGTTAGTCCGTACATTTTTAGTCTTTGAGTTGAGGCTAATTTTACGATTAACCGGCTAATCTTCAATATGATTCATATCATATACATAATTATATAAACTATACTACTTACATATCTTAACAGAAATATATAACTAATCCGAACCACTACGAGGGCATAAAAAAAGAAAATAATTTACAACATTTAAAATTAACACTAAATTCCTCGCCAAAGTATAAAAATAAAGTTCGCTTTTGTTCTATGCGAGCATCACAAAAAGAATGCCATCTTCAACACTTGAAGGGATACCAGTCGACTTAATTGTTCTCCTTTGTTTAAATTTAGTGGCCATTCAGCATTGAAAAGAATAAGGATTTTATGATGCAGGTAATTCTTAGAAGCACAGGGAATTAAATACTTGGAGTGGTATTGGTTTTCTGTGAAGTGCTATTAAGCGCACAGGCCTGTCTCTTTACGATTTAAGCGCCTATAATACTTTAGTGACCATTTGTTGGGCAGTTGGGCTGTTTAGACGTATAAAAATTTCATTCCATCAGGAGTACAAGAGGGTTTATACTCGAGAGGCTTAACTTGCCACCATTTTTACGTTGCCTTTTTTTTATAATAAGAAAACAAATGGCGCGTTGTAAAAAATCTTAATAAAAGGTTAAACTAATTCAATTCTTAAGTCTAAGCTTCTAATATCATGAATCTTGTCTTTTTAGTGTGGTCACAAACCTACAAAAGTACCTATAACAAAAAAATCATTCAATGATTTTTACTATTTGGTTATTTAAAAACCTTTATTCGCAAACGATGTGAAGTGACTCAAGTCTCAACTAAAGTGACTATGTATAATCTCTAGTATATTTTGTAGGCACAATATATTGGTATTTTCCACTACTAATAATCTCCATTTATCATCGCCATCCGTCAAATCGCGTCTCATAGTGCCTAAACCTCAATTCCACCAACCTAACACTAAAACTTACTTTTAAATACGCGTTAAACAATTTACCGTTTTAGCCTTCTAAATTCAAAAACCCTCTTGAATTTCTAGAACTTAAAACGTTAGAATAAAATCAGACATTCAAACAGCTAGTCCGGAGTAGATATGTCTATACTGAGTTCGTCCGCGCTTCGTTCGTGACTATACTAGTAATAAGATCGTAAGGAACACAGTGTGACGCTGCCAGGATAAATTTGGATAAAATTACATGCAAATATGGTTTTCGTGGAACCTTTGTACAAATTGTTTTGTGTTCTGCTGTTAACGCAGTGTAGAAAAATAGGTTTCATTTTATTTTTTCACTCATAAAGTGATCAGTATTCCAATCAATGGCAAAATTATTAAAAAAATCCTTAGCTAATTACACGGTATTGCCAGTACAAAATCAATTTATAAAGCACTAGTTTCACACAAACAAAAAGAGATATATATCACAAAATAAATCTTATCCACCATACAATCGTCTAAAACACCCAGAAATGTTCTAATTTAATTTGGACATTAGCTATAGAAGAACGCTGCACGCTCCGTCGCCCGAGTCTTTTCACACGAGAAATTCACGGTCACTGACTATGTAAATGTAAAACTTACGAGCACAGAAATGAAATTGTACAGAGGGTTCATTGGGCTAGACCACGCATAAAGACGCCGAACTCAAATTATAGAGCTGGAAAAACAAATGACTGTTACAACTCGAAGAGTATTTGTCCCTGTTTAAGGTAATGGACACGGGAATTAAATGGGAGTTCCAGCAAAATTTAAATAACAGCTTTCATAGAATCAAACCGTACAAAAAAATATCTCTAGTACGAGTATGCTCACCGCGCTTAAGTAAGATATACCCGTCTCTATCCTTTTGGGTGTGAAAAAACGAGGTAAATATATTTCGTCTCTAATCTTAACAAAAAATCTGACAGTATTTGCTCAGTTTGCAAACTTTTCGAGGTACTAAAGCATACTATAAACTAATTTCTCACTGCGCTTTTAGATCAGAATGTTCTAAAGGAAGGTAGGTAATATGGCCGCACTTTGGAAGCTTCAATGTAAATAATTATAAAAGCGTTTTAATGTTTGACATTGCCCCCACTTGCTGGACACTCACACTATTACTTCGTTTTTTTTTTCTTTTCAGTTAAAGTTATTTTTAATTTACTATTTATTTATTATTTATGCGCAATAGAATATACATAGACTTAATGCTGTAAACTTTTTCTGCCAGTCAATTTTATGTTGATATTTGATTGTAGTAATCTTTTTACTGCAAAAAATTATGGCTCCTTCTGAAAGAAAATAAATAAAGAAAAAAAGTTGCTGTGTTATAGAAAACCACAATCAATGAAATTGTTTAATAAGAATGAAATTATTTAATAAAAACATACATAAAATATACTCTATGGTCAAATTAAATATGCCTATCTACATAGCATCATGCCTTCTATATTTTACTCTGTGACAAGTGACTAATTCTTAAGGCACAGACGAAAATACTGTTACATACAAAGACAAGCTTAAGTGCCGCGAAGTAAATATTGTAGAAACAATAGAAGTGTGAAATAAAATGATGTATGAACCGTTGTTTAGTGTTCGGCAAGTACAGAGCAAATGAATAGGCGGCCATTTTATAATAATAGCTAGATACGAGTCAAGGAACTTGGTAATAAAGCAAGTTCATACTGCTAATGGATGTGTGCTCTTTTCAGAGGAAAATTAATTCTGTACAATAATGTTTTTAAGTAAAATTTAAGATTATTTATTACAACGTCAAAATCTCTAGAAATGTTGATGAATGAAGATGGTTAGGAATATTCTATGTATCGGTCACTATTGATTGTAAAATCGGCACTCATTAAAATATAATTTAAATATTAATAAAATAAATGTTAGACCTAAGGTCTAAGTAAACCCTACGAACGGTCTAAGTACCCTAGAAAACGAAGCCCAAGAGTTTGTTTTAGAGTTTTTTCAAATAGCAAGTCATGGTAAAAAATAATTAAAAAGTAACTTATAAAAAAAGATCTGGAAAAGATTTTAGAGAAATAACATAGCATATTCAGACTTAGAAGGTAACAGACTGTTTCATGGTATTAGCTATACCTACATCTTAATAACCTTGATTTACTATCTTTAATTTTTGTTTAAACATTAAAAACTGCCTTTACGACAAGCACAGGAAAACTTAACATGCACAAATCTATGACGTATGACGTACAACCGCCATTAGAGAGGCATCGAGACGATATAAGCTTGCGAAACTCGGCTAACGACACTGCATTGTGAAACCATAGTTTAGTCATCGTCCACATCACAGCATTTTGGTCACACTTCCGTGGCCTATTTGGAAGTCCCTAAACCGACTAAGAACCCAAGTAGGCCGTTGCAAACAAAATCTGGAAAAATGGGGCTTCATCGACCCATCTAGTGTCAGTGTGGTTTTCCAAAACAGATATACCACACTTACTCCGGTGTCTAAAATAAATTCAAATTCAAATAGTTTATTGCGAATATAGGTTGATACAGTTGGTGATGAAATTATGTCAGTTATGGAACAAACATTGTTTGCAGCTATATTCCGCCATATGTAAAGTACCATAAGGTGTATGAACCTAACAATATTTATGTTATTTTCACAAGTTTTTTTTATGTTTTGGATGCCAGTCTTCTATTGAAGACAAAAATTTCGTGCCTTACACACCGCATCTTTATTTTAATAAATAGAAAAATATATTTTATCTCAAATAGATATTTTATCTGTGTAAGACTCTGACTCTGACTTTTGAAGTAAAACCATCGAGCGTCTTGAAAACCTCATAAAACTAAATATGTAATTATGAACAACGGTCATTAAACTTCGTTGAATGAATTGTATTATGAATATATATAAAAATAAACACGTTCCCAGCTAACATTATATAAAGAGCGTTCCATACACTTACAGTCACGTACACGTATATGTTCCATACACTTACTGTCGTGGACAAAGCCGGTGCACCACTCTTAAGGTTAGAATCGCTTGCACCCAGCGTCCGAACGTAGCGCTAGCCCAGCCCCTACGCACGTAGTATCGTTCAAAGCATTTTGATCGCAAAGTGGTGCACCGTTCGTGTCCGCGATAGTACATAAGAGAACTATAAATTTTAAGTTTTTATCACCAAATTCAACGAACCGCATTGTACTATCAAAGTACAATTATTACTATATAGTAGAACTGTAGGAATATGCATAGATACATATTTTGATAAATTAACGTAAAGCTACAGGAAACATAAATAACATATCTTCCATTCATATCCTTGAATTAATCATTTAAATTATTATTTTTCAAATGCGAAATTTTTAATTTTGTTTATTTATAATATGTTAGAAGGTTATTTTTGGAATTACTGCACCGATTCTAAAAATACTTTTAAGGACTAATAGCTACTAAATTACTATTAGTTAAGACGTAAAAGCTATTTAGAAAACTTAAGAAGGTAGAAAAATGTATATTAAAAAAATTTACGACCACTATCAAGTATTATAATAAATTCACTATGAAACATGGCTGGAGAAGAAGTAAGCAGTGAGAAGCGGGAAAATTACATAAAAGAAAGAAGACATCACCACCAAGACTAACCCTAAATAAGATTAAAATTAGGGCACAATTTCGTTGATAGGTATTACAACTCTCAACTGACTTCACTTCAACAACTACAAATTTTAAAAAAATATTTTCCAAATTTAAAAATGAGAATCACAAACAGCTTAAAATGCTTGAAATGTCTCCCCCGCATTCTCAGCCAAGCGAATTCACACGGTCGCGGGTCGCCACAAGTGAATGATACTTACACATACATAGATTCACGGTCGGTGACTATGTAAATAGGTATTTGAATTCTAACACAGCGAGCGTCGACCGCTCCAGGAATAATATTAGCTCGAACAATGAGCAACAGAAGAATTTTCTTTAAAAAAAACTTTGAACAACTTGATCGATGAAAACTAGACGAGATAATTAAGCTAATTGAGTTTTGGTTGTTGTTTGTGTGAATGAAGTTGTAAGTGGAGTAGGAATTGAGATTTTAAAGAGTAGCTTATGAAATAAAACAAGTTGTTTGTTGTTACCATAATGAAAAAAATAAGTTTTCATTTTGAGGTTAAAACGAATCGAGTATTAATTTTAATAGAAAAAAAAAACATGACTAATAATTATGTACATTCTTGTATTCGCTATATTGTCGCGTATTCTCACTAAAGGTTAATGAATATAAGTGCTGATAGATAAAGGGGAGAGAGAGACCAAAAAACAGATGGATCGAGTGATAGAAAAGAATGGAAGAAGAGAACATTTTGCGCCGACCCCAAGTAGGCGAAAGAAGTAGATTAATTCAATTGAACGAAGCATGTTAAAAATCTTGAGAACAAATTACAAATTTAAAGATTAGAAAAAAAAACTAGACATAAAAATTACTAAAATAATAAAACAAAATAGAAAAATCTAGAGAAGGCCTTTGTCAGAAGTCAAACAAACACCGACAAAGATGACGATTAGTTACATTTAGATAAGATTCGTTGTTACGGTAAGATATTTTATTGGTTTTCGTTCAAAGATCTCTTGTAAAAAACAAAACCATTTTTAAAAACAAATTACCAAACAGAAAAACTCAAAAATTTAAATAACACAGCTCTTTACGCAAGACCAAAATCTCTGGCCAATTACAAAAAATTACTTACAAATCTGTCCCCATTTCGTTACGATTAAGTACATAAGCGGTAACTAGTCTTAATAATCGTTGTGTAATGTACAGCAATATATACAAAGTGAAGTGCTGTGTTGACATACTTCAACATCATCAGTTTTACATTATATATAATAAATATACCTAGGTATGCGTAATTTGTTATTTCGTAATTTTATGCGCCTAATAACAATAATGTGATTTAAAATAATAATAAACCTTTTCATTACGTTTGTGTATTATTATCAAATCGTTATTTAACTTATTTTGTTTTATCGCAAAATATACGAATAAAATACGCATGTTTAATGCCTAAAATACTGCCCGTTGTTACGCATTAAACTTACATCAGCAGCAAGTACTTTCACACCATTAAGAGTGGTGCACCGGCTTTGTCCACGATAGTACATTCAAGTACAATTTTTTAAATTGACATGTATTAATGGAGCAAATCAGAATAATTAACTAAATAAAAAAAGCGTCATTAATATTCGAATATTGATATAATCAATAATTTATCCGTCCCCGACACGACGTTAAACTGTGACGCGCCCCCGATATGGCGTTAAAAATGTGACGTACCACCTAGAGCATATGAGCTGGAGTTCTAAACGGTCTAGATGGCAGAATGCTAATATCAGTGCAGGATATTAGATTTGATTGGTGGCGGAAGAACGGCTGAAATAAGCCGTCAACGGCAGCAATCACAGGCTGAGTAAGAAAGCTTACTGCGCACCTGTCAACCCGCAATAGACAAGCGTGATGGGTTAAATGTCTATTACCTCCCTTATGAAATAATGAATTCAAACAATAACAGGCCCCAAGTGCCCGGCGGCTCCAAGGACACCAGTGACGACGGTAGGCCAGTGCGCCTTGGAGTCAGGGGTGCTAAGAATCCCCGGGTGGGAATCACAAACCGTCATACGAACCAGGCCAAGAACAAGGACTCCGAAAACTATTTAAATATATTAACTTATAATGTACGAACTTTAAGCACTGATGAACATCTACTGGAACTAGAGCATGCCCTCAAAGAAATTAAATGGGATATTGTTGGCCTAGCAGAGGTGCGCAGAGAAGGAGAAGACATTGTGGAGCGCGATGATAGTATATTTTATTATTTTGGACAGACTGCAGGCTTGTATGGAGTGGGATTTATGGTTGCCAAAAAATGGAAGAATAATATTATAGAATTTAAAGCATACTCCGAAAGAATTGCATTGTTAAAATTTAAAATATCAGAAAAGAAAACCCTGACTGTTTTCCAAGTTTATGCTCCAACATCTATACTTATAATAAATCTGTAGAGAGGCCAATTCTGTACATGAAATATATTTAAAAAATAACTATCAGGGGGTGATTAGGGATCGATACTGATGCCAAAAATGCAATCAGTAAACTTTTTGTCTGTCTGTCTGTCTGTCTGTCTGTCTGTCGGTATGTATATTCGTTATAGAAACCAAAACTACTCGACGAATTTTAACGAAATTTGGCACAGTTATTCTTCATACTCCTGGGCAGGTTATAGTATACTTTTCATCACGCTACGATCAATAGGAGCAGAGCAGTGAAGGAAAATATTGGGAAAACGGGAGAAGTTACTCCATTTTTTAAGCTTCCGTCGCGTGTGCAGCCTTAATGGCTAAAGCTACATAGAAATCATGTATGACGGAAATGTTCTCCTTAAAATTATCTGTACATATAAAATGCTTTGTCCTGAATGACTGACTGACTGACGGATCAACGCACAGCCTAAACCGCTGATCGTAGAGACCTGAAACTTGGAGGGTGTGTTCTTTATATGACGTAATTATCCGATAAGAAAGGATTTTTCGAAATTCTACCTCTAAGGAGGTGAAAAACAGGGGCAAAGTTTGTATGGGACAACGGGATTCCTTGGTCCAAACTACTTCATATTTTGCATAATCATTCTTATTCAGAATTAATGGAACACGTGTTTCGTATTTTATTAAAACTCATCGCCTAACAGGGTTAAAAAGGGGTAGAAAGTTATTTTGGGGGTGATTTGCATCGAAGTTGATATCAATACTCCTTAGTGCTTTTGATTTAAACTGGCTTGGTGCAATGTAATTACCTTTTAAAATTGGAATGTCAAATATAAATCGGATTAGAATTCGAAAGGACATTGCCAATCTTTATATGGAAGTTGGACCAAGTGCTACCCAGAATGAACACATAGTACAATTTGTTCCTTAGGTCAATAGTTATCAAAATCTATCCCAGGAGTCAAGAGAAAAACAGGGTTTTGTTATGCATTTTTTATATGAAAAAAACAATCTTAAGAATTATTTTCAATGTAACTGTGAGTGTATTAATTGTACTTTTTATGTTACAATAATAATGTAATTTATCAGCAAGTGTACATTAATGAACATTAAAAAATATACATTATTTTTGACATAAATATAATCAATAAATGAAAGCATTACAAGAACAAGCATTAGGCTGAAATGTTGCTCCACAAAAATTAACTTGAATAGGAATGCAACATAACGCCACCTCACTATTTGTACTGACTACTCTCAACTACCATATTAGAATACTGGAATTGGTGCCCAATACAAGTTTAAATAAACAACGCACCAATATACATAATGGCATGGTGCAAACGAGACACAATAGAACAGCTTTTTGTGTTTTGCGTGCTACGTAATATTGCCAGATGTCCCGATTTGGCGGGATATCCCGCTTTTCAGCCCTACTGAAAAAAAAAACAACCCCAATTAATTAATGAGATTGATCCCAATTCAATCTGTGATTTTGAATAAAAGGGTTAGGCATATTTCCGTCCCGATTTTTCCATTCCTGTACCGCTTTTGGTGCTACAGGACAATGTTATAAAATATATTAGATGTAGATTTATGTATTTTGGAGGGAAAAACATCCCATACTCATAATTTAATGAAAAATAATTATTAACAACAAAACTTTTTTTTCCTGGGACGATTTTTTTTTAAATATTTGTTTTGGATGTAAATTAATGCCACGATACCACTGGAGCTACTTTCATTCCTGGGCAGCACTTGGTCCAAACCCTGTCAATGTCCTTTCAAATTTATTTGTTCTCTTATACTGGAAAGAAAAACTTACCAGCCTTATAACTATCTTGAAAATTCCTTAGAAATCTCTTAGATTATATTATTACATAATAGCGAATATTTGCAATTGCTATACCGACGATATTATTGACTGTCATTCGCCTAAGTCTGCTTATACAATGACGCTAAAAGTAGTGGCATCGGCTTAAAGTAGTACAATTTGTTCTTATGGGCAGTACAGTTTGTTGATTTATCATTTTTCTAGGTATCTATAATACTAATTCGATTTAAATAAATAAATTATGTTCAAAATATTCTATAATCTACGTGAGCGAAGCCACGCGGGAAAAGCTAGTCTACACATAAAGATATAGAAGTGGAAGATTTTTATGACCAATTGAACAAAGCCTGTGAAGAGCACCGTTGCACCTGGAACATAATATTAGGAGACTTTAATGCCAAAGTAGGCGTAAGGCAACCACTTGATAACACTAACATTTTAGGACCCTACGGTATCGGTAACCGCAATGAAAGAGGCAAAAGACTTATAGAGTTTGCTTTTGGTCAAAACTTGTATATAAGTAACACCTTCTATTTCAAAAAGGTACAACGGCGATGGACTTGGCTTTCACCCAATGGACTAACCCGAAATGAAATAGACTTCGTATTGACTTCGCACCATCAAATAGTAAAAAATATCCAAGTTCTTAACCAAATAAAATTCAACTCTGACCATAGGCCCATACGTGCAACACTATTTTTTGATACTAAACTAATCAGAATTCAAAAATTTATCTATAAAATCAGAAAATTGAACAAAGAATCCTTAATTATCAATAAAAAACAGTTTAATTTAGAACTACGTAATAGTTTCAACGTGCTAGATATAGAGACAAACGACGTTCAAGACCAATTTAATAATATTGTCAATAGTGTGAAAATAGCAAGTAGAAAAATAAAACAAACACCTAAAAAATTTCAAAAATTATCTCCAGACACAATTACTTTAATAAATGAAAGACAAATATTTGCCTATGATAAAACAAGTCCTTTATATAAAATTAAAAATAAAGCAGTGAAGCGCAGTATAAGGAAAGATGTCAGAGCCTACAATACCAAACTAGTCCAAATTGCTTTAGAAAAGAACCGCTCTCTAAAAATTGCAAAACAGGGCACTTCGAGAGGAAAGCAGTGGATAAATTGTCTAAAAGACCAAGATGGCAAAAAACACAGTAGTAGAGTAAAAATTTTAGAAATTGCTACCAAGTTTTACAAGTCTTTATACTCCAGCGACGAATCCCTACAATCCAATATAAACTACAACTGTCCTGATACCATACCACCCATAACAGGCTATGAAGTACACACAGCTCTCCGCAAAATGAAGTTTAACCGGGTACCAGGCGAGGATGGTGTTAGCACAGAAGTTTTGAAAATCGGCGAACCCACACTTCTTCCAAAAGTAGCAAATCTTTTTAATTCCATCTTAAAAACAGGACAATTGCCGGAAAGGTTCTGCCATTCCGACATAATATTACTCCACAAGAAGGGCGATAAAACAGATCTTAATAATTATCGTCCTATTAGTTTAACTTCTCACATGTACAAAGCTTTTATCAAAGTAATTGAAAATAGGATTGCTCCACAGTTGGACAAACACCAAACACCTGAACAAGCCGGCTTTCGTCCAGGACTCTCAACTACTGACCATCTACAAGCCATTAACCAGATTATCGAAAAGTTTCAAGAAAATAACATTCCATTATATCTCGCTTTCATTGACTATTCGAAAGCTTTCGATAGTTTAACACATTCTGCCATATTCCATGCTTTGAGCAACCAAGAAATAGATCCTACATATATAAACCTACTCCGTATTATTTATTCCCATAGCACAGCCTCCATTAAACTACAGTCATCTGGACCATCATTCTATATTCAAAAAGGTGTTAAACAGGGAGACCCACTTTCACCAAAACTTTTCAACAGCGCACTAGAAGAGATTTTTAAAAACCTAGCAACCAAGTGGAAGGAAAATGGCATTGAAGTTGACGAAGCGCGATTAACAAATCTTCGCTTCGCTGATGACATTGTCATATTTTCTTCCAACCCAGCAAAACTAGAGTTGATGCTGCAACAACTCAGTGATGCAAGCCTTGAGGTTGGACTAACGATGAACATGTCTAAGACCAAGTTGATGACAAATACCACAAAAAAGAAGCTCAAAATAAACGGAGAAGAACTGCAATATGTCAACGAGTACATCTACTTGGGCCAGTTAGTTTCTTTTCAGTCCAGGCAAGAAAAGGAAGTCGCAAGACGGACTGAAAACGCCTGGAAGAGCTACTGGTCCATGAAAGATCTGATGAAAGGAGAACTTCCAATATCGCTAAAAAAGAATCTTATGGACATGTGCGTTCTTCCCGTTTTGACTTATGGAGCTCAGACTTGGTCTTTGACTAAAACACAAAGGTCCAAACTCAAGGTTTGCCAACGTACGATGGAGCGCAGTATTCTTGGTGTTAAATTAACAGACCATGTTCGAAACACTACACTGCGCTCCAAAACACGCATCATTGACGTGGGTCAAAAGGCTGCAAGGCTAAAATGGGAGTGGGCCGGCCACGTCTGTCGCATGCCTGATGAGCTGTGGGCCAAAATAGCCACTAAGTGGAGCCCTGATACAGCGAGACGGCGTCCCGGTAGACCACGTATGAGATGGCGAGACGAATTGGACAAAACAAATAGCAACTGGACCACACTGGCTCTGGATCGAAAGACGTGGCAATCAGAGGGAGAGGCCTTTGCCCAGCAGTGGGATGATATGGGCTGACAGTAACAGTAACAGTAACAGTAACAGTAACAATAATTTATAATTATTTCAATAATTTGGATACAAATCCACTAAAATCTTTCATTGGTCAACCCAGATGAAATCATCGTAAAAAAGTTATCGTTGGTTTCTTTTATGCAAGAAAAGTATTAAGGATTCCTAATAAAATAAGGTAAGTGCGGCACTTCAAAGCGCAAATTCAAAGAGATATTTAATATCTCACACGAAAATATCTCATTCGATTTTAATTTATGAATATCCGCGCCAACTAGGTGTCATTAATTTGGATATTTTATTACGCCGTCGTCCTAAATCAACTTTTTCTTAATATAATATTTTTAGTAATTGAAATATAAAGTTTATAATTATATCTTTGAAACTAATTTTCAAGATTACATTATATTTTATGTACGTGAAACTCGATAAAATGAAATTTAAGTATTTATTTTAATGAATACTCTATTGAGTATTCATTAAAATAAATACTTAAATTACTTAGAAACTATAAATAATATTTTGTTTTATTACAAGTATTCGACAAGAAGTCATTCATCTCATTATAGAAATCGATATCATACTTAAATTTAATTTTACGACTAAGTTTCAAGACACAAGGCGAACTTAATTTCCAAGAAATACTTAAGTACAATATTACTTACACTTAGCTTTCCACTTCCCGTCTTCGTAAGTTAACTTTTAGATTGATTTACAAACTATTTTGGCTTCCTGCCAAGATTCCTTTGTAGCAAAATACAAGAAAGATAAAAGTGTAAAAACTGTATATTTAAAAAAAAACACCGCTATAAAAATATGGTTTTAAAATTACAAAAAACCTATCAGGTGTCAATAATTTAAATATATTATTTGTATTTTTTTCATTTACATTTTTTTTACATAAGTTTGGTATTAAGGCCTGTTTATTGTAATTTGGATGGTAATATGGCCGCCCCGCCCTGTCCAATACATTAGACATCAACGCGCTTACAAAGCACAACGTCACATTCTTAATTATTTTTTGCATATTTTAATTTTTATCCACAAATATTAGGTGTTTTCCAATTTTTTATCGTAAGATTATCGTAAGTTATGAGCTGCCGTTAATTTTATGCAATTATCGCGGTTAGAAATTATTACTTTGAAAGTAATCGGTTTCATAATCAAATATGTAGATAGCTACTTAATTATTTCATGCGTGGGAGTTGAAAGTAGTTTGTAAGTTGATGTAATTTTATAATACGTCCAAAGTTATTTGAGTGTCGTAGTTTTATAAAAAAATATAACTAAAAACATTTAAACGTTCTCCGGCAATTAAATTCCTTGAGAACATAGTAATCGTATTCGCTAAAAACGTTTAAAATTTTCCTACAATTAATCGAACCACAACAAATTTGTCTAAACACTTTTAAATAATAACCGCCGAATCTCGTGTCGTGTCCGTGCCGTGGCCAAGTCTTGGGTTCGCGGCGGTCAAGGCCTGCGGTGGGCGGCGCAGACAACGAACCCGGATGTAAATGCCTCACAAAAACTCACATATGTTGTAGTACTTAAATATTATACGCCTTAGAATGCGGTTTGAATAGAATACAGCCTCATTTCAAAGAATGGAGATTGGATTCTTTACTACCCACTTTGAAAGACGTTAATTATGAAGAAAGTAGTTTTTCTTGACATTTAGCGTCGGATAAAGACTTTTTAAATTGGGTTGTAGCTTGCTACTCAGTGTTGCCACATAGTACTTGACGTAATTTATCTTAATTTAGAAAGAAATATACTAATTCTGTATTTTTTATAGCAGTAAGAAAATACATGGAAAATCCGGGAATACCCAATTTATCGTTCAATGAAAATTCATATCAAGTAGAAAACAGACTTTTATCAATCAAAGTAACCCAAAAAATGTTAAGCAACATAATAAAAACCAGGAAACATTAAATACTAATCTCGTTCATCTTGTAACATTGCATAAACTCACAATAAGTTCGTTAAAGTATGCAGGAAATTACTTGTACTAATTACAAAATAGGCGGCAGTCAGATCAAAGATTAAGTCGGCGAACAAGGAATTCGTGACCAGATCAATCTAGAAACGTAACCGGAATTTAACTCTAAATTAACACGTTAAAAAAAAACTTACCCGAAAACTGAATCCTTGCATCCGTGGTTAAAAGCCACGATTATGATACTTAAAACTTCTTATTTCGGGCCTTATTACCGCACGCTTTTTTATGGCCTTTTTAGCGCGTTGATGTATAAAGGCCAGTTTAGTAGATCGTTGTGGGAGCGATCTTGCGGCGTGCGGTATGCGGTACTCAGGAGGTATGAGGTACAGTGATGCGCGTGCGGCTCGCACTGGGCGGCGGAGGCCCGCGACTGGCCGCGAGCGCCACCGCCGCGCCCCGCGCACCCCTCTTACACCCCGCGCCGTCATTGGTCCAGCGTCGAGCCTGATGACGTCACCTCACGATGACCCCGACGTACGACACAGGCGGACGCGGGAAACTGACTTGAGATGTAACGAAGACTGTCGAATCTTGGACAAAGAAACTGTTTGGATTTCAAGTGGATTGCACTTACAACTTTTTTTTTTTAATACAGGAACCTTTTGTCTATTGTGTTGTGTCTGTAGTAGTTTGATGAACTTTTTGGCTAATATTAAGTCGTCAGTAAGTACTAATAACTAAACGAAGGACTACATTCTTCGTATACTAAATGAGGTAAATACAAAAGACTAGTTGCACATGGTGTATGCATAATTTTCAACTTTATTGATAGCTTCCTTACTCACACCGAAGACTATCGAAGACTATAGGAAACTAGCAATTAATTTATGACAAAAAAAGTACTGGAAGACTTTTAGAACATCAGCAAACATTCTTTGCTCATTTTATTAATATTATTATTATGAGCGTGTTGTGCCCCACGGCAAGGCAAAGGTTTTCCCTTCTCTCATTCCATCTTTCTCTGTCCAAACTTCATCCTTTAGAAAGACGTCTAACTCATCTCAAAATCTCTTTCTGGGCCTACCAAGTTGTCTCTTCCTGTTATCCGATCATTATATTTTAAATAAAAAAATCTGTCTTGGGTTACAGCGTTTCGCTATTTTGCCTACACCTTGTCGCCAGCCTAAACCATCATCAACGCCTCTTACATGTAACCACAAGATATTATTCACGCCAACAAACTCCTGCGATGATCTATCCCAAATCATCTGTTCGAATTTGAATTTAGAATCCGACGGCATCGTCTCTAACAGCGACTAGACGATCGTACACTTTTGCCGCGTTTTTGCGCCGCGAAACAAACATGGCCGAATTTTCGTAATGGCCGCCCCCATAATGGCGGCTTTCTTCGAACGCGAGACCGGTTTGGGACGCGGTTATTTCGCGAACGCTCCGAACACAATTTCATGCACTAATTTTGTATAAATTACGTCCTACCTCTTCAGGCGGTCTCACGGCACTGAAATAACCGGTTTTCTAAACCACCAGAGTTATGATTACCATTGCAACAAGTTCGCGCCAGTTGGCACCTCCGTTCAAGGTTAGCGGCTGAATTTTACGTCGAGTTTACTATTTCTCTGTTGGTATGAAATTACTTGCATACCTGCCATTCACTGCGACGCCGACGTGCGGCGTTTTATTTTGAGGTTTTATTTTAAACTTACAACGTACTTATTTGTGCTGAACCAGTTTCGAAAGACTGACTTCTGTGTCTTTGAGATGTCTAGGTTTACCTGCCGGATATTGGTTTGAAAATAATTTAATTACAGTGTGGCGCCAACGCAGTAAGCAAGCAAAGTAACTACGTAGATACAAGTAGGGCGTAGATTCTGATTTCCGTCTATTTATGACTCTAATGATAGCCAAAGTAGCTCGTATATCTACCGTATTACGTAATACCTTTACTACTTCGAAGTTTGAAAATATCAAATTTCATTCATTCTAAATATGTTCACGTCATCGTCTTAACTTTATATAACTTTATAGTCGTGATAGCCGAAAAAACATCGTGAAAAATCTCGGAGGTGTATTTACTAGGTACTCTTTTTAACAATGTCTAACCTTGTCAGAGACTAGGCGGTTTAAACTCTAACACTTGATTTTTCATCAACTATACAATAACAAAGAAGGCTCTTTATGATGTCAATTTGCTCACACACATCCTTTACATAATCTACACGAAACAAGTGATTTCTTTTAGTGTTTAATTTCTCGATGTATAACGGTTTAATGTTCAAATATTACGAAATGAACAATAAAATCAATAGTTACTATTTTAAAAAGTTTAAGTTTGAATCTTAAAATATCCTAATAGCTTCTACTTATGTTGTCTTGAATTGCCAATCTAGAGTCGATAGGATATCTGTTGCCAATCCAAATCGGCTGACGTAGAGTCACTACCAGTGAGTAATGGAGTAATAGATAGATTGTGGATATCAATCGAATAGATTGTCCCATTCAGAGACACTGTAGATCTATCTTTCAACTGTTCCATAAAAGGAAACGTTATATTTCTAATCTTGATCTTCACATGAAACTTACACTTATTGAACTGACTTGCAGACACAATTAAGTCTTGTTTTCTTGGCTGATCGGGCTATATGGGCTACCTATATGTAAGGCAGCTGCTATAAACTCTCAAGTACTATGAAATGAAATAGCCCTTTGCTTAAATTTTGAGAATTAAAGTTGTATTCTCTATGCGTTATTCTAATATATTCAGCAATTCGGCAAACTGGTGATGGCGGGACGTATTTGATAAAACTTGGCTTTGAATCAAAAAGGTGAAATGGAAAGAGGTCTTTGACCAGCAGTGGGATGATTATGATAGAATGTCAGTATTATTATCATAGAGTTTAACTTGATTAGTCACTTTTTACAATCGAAGAACATAAGCACTTAGGTAACACTTAAGTAGTAAGGTAACACTTAGGTAAAATCGCTTGACACTTTCTCTGCAGCGGTCACTTCCAACAGACTAGAATGAGGAGATTAGAGATATGATACGTACCTATCATCATCATCATCATCAACCTATTGCAGTTCACTGCGGGATATAGGTCTCTCCTATTGCACACGCGGGCTATTTTTGGCTATTATGTCCATACGTAAGGTATGCAAAATTAATTTTCTTCATTTAAGGTAATATTGAAGAGAATAAATTATTAAGTTTTAATTAGACAAACATCATTTGGCCTGCGTAAACTTACATTGACTTTTAACACCGCCATTTAGAAATGGCTTCGATTTAAACAACGCCATCTAGTTGCACATAACATAACTACTAACAGCACAATATAAAATCTTCATACATCTCGCACGTTTGTAAGTATTTGTTATGGATGTAAATTCCGCATCCGTCAGCTAGTCGCCTAAGCTGTAGGATATAGGAATGCCGCCACAATACCATACGCTACTTAGGGACATACCACTTTTTCTACCAACGGGACTAATCGGGAAATTTCAAGGAAAACGCTTATTATTTCTTTTAACTAGTCAACTAAGAATAGGTGTGAGGAATTCTATCGGTACCTATCTTAAGCGCAACTAATTGATTGTTGCGGTTCCATTTGGAAACGTTTATTTATTTACTTATAAGGATTTTATATTACAAAGCCGGCAGAGAGCTCTGCGCGCTAAGGATTCTCACAATTATAAAAAAACGGCGATTATTATCTCCTACACTCAGTATCACATCTGTCGTTATATATATTCTAGGGAAATCTCCTCGACTTTTCCGCTCACATTTCCAATTTCCGTGCCCGTGTTTCTTTTTTTGGGACCCAACTTCCTTTCTTAATGCAATTGCAAAATAGGGTGTTGTATTACAAGTAAAGAAAATACATATCTATTGCTTCCTGGAGGAGATCTTGGAAGCTTGCAGTGATAGCATTTACCTACCTATGACCGTTGACTGGTCAGTCAGAAGTCTCTCAAATTCGAACTCTAGGCCTCTGAGTTTTCGTAAGATAAGTGCGTACTTTTACTCGGTCATTAGCTATCTCCTGTCAACTTTTCGAGGAAAATTACGGCTTTTTTTCCAAATTCAAAACACAAACAAATCAGAATTATGTGCCTAGCTTTATGCTCAGACTTTTCCGGTCAAACACCCACGATTCCTGATTAGCCACACCGTCTGCCGGCGGCGGCACACGAATAATCACGAATGTTGCCGATTAATTCCGAAGCCTGCCTTTCGATCCACCGCAAATATCTTGAGATAGTAGAAAAAGTCCATGTAAATACTTGTATTTTTCTGAAGCGCCACCAAGCTTTTTGTATAAATTATATAAAACTAGTTTCTGTTGTTGGGTACATTTTGTTGTTCTTTAACCGATTAGTTTTAATAATTACCAACTGTTAAAAAAGTATACATACACTTTGTAACACAAGAGCGTGACCGGCAAAATTAATAAAAAAAATTAAGTCTATGGCTTGATAAATAATTAAACACGTAGTTCATCATGTGTACTTAGATGCTTTATTATAAATAATTTGTCCAGTCTTCTCTGTTATTAAAAATGGCCTAGCTTTTTCGATGATTATTTTTGACTAATTTGTGTAATCAGGGGATGATGACCTTCATATGAAGTTTATATTGCGAGTAAGCTCGGCGGGGGTTAGGCGGTTTTTTCCTTTGTAGTTTAAGCTACATCAACGCCCAAATGTTTTTAATTGGGTTTGCTTTAGGCGATTGTGAGGGACAGTCCAAGACCTGCGTGCCATTTTCTTGGTTCTAGGCGGTGCCCAGACTTCATCAGTGTTTGGGGTCGTTGTCATCTTATAATAGTCATTATTCATTTGGCCTTGGAAACAGCCTTTTGGCAGAGAGCAACGATGCTTTTAGGTATATTAGGTTTATCTTCAAAGCATTCGGAGAGTCAGTATACAACCACAAATTGCCAAATCTCCTTTTTGAGTAGCATCTTCAAAAATACACCTCTATTGGGTGTTTGACAGTACGTTCGACAAGTTTGGTATCACTAGTAGACCAAACACGAGGTAAGATACTACTTGCCCAAAATGAAGCTTCGTCTGAAAATATAATCTTGGTCCAGTCATGGTCTTTGTTGTGTCGCGCCCAGGCCATCATTTTTTCCACGTGCTTTTCTGAAAGGAGCGGTTTCTTCACTATGCTTCGGTATTTCAACTTGATCTCAGCTAAACATCTTATAATTATAGCTAGAGATATAGTTTATTCTTTTTTCATTAATTCTTCATGTGCAGATCGCAAAAATAGACGTAGATTTTTTTAAAACAGTTGCGGAATCCGTTTTTTCTTGATGAGTGTCGTCCTCCACGTTTCACCTCGTTCTGGTAAGTTATCGGCGTGTTAAGCTTCTAAATATCGGTTGACCAACTTGATTAGGAACGTCTTAGATTTCTTCAAATACATTGCAGCCCGATCACGCGACATTTTAGGTTGTAGGACCAAAGGGGTATGCATACAAAGAAACACTGCATCGAAACTGGAAGAATACGCGGTACTCATCTCGGGAAACTTGCGCTCTGAACGAAACGAAAGCAAAACCTTATATTGTGTTTCATTAGCATCTTAGGCAAAATATAGGGCTACCTGTTGGTATTTTTTGTTTTGCAAAAATCACTAAAAAAATATTTTTTTTGCCGGTCACGTTCTTGTGAAACACACTGTAGGTATTTCATATCACCATAAAGAAGGTGGATAGTCTAACAGTATGACCGTAGAGTGGCAAGTCAGAAGTCTCGATCCCTTCCAAGGCCTTCGAAGGCCTTGCAAGAGCTCGAAACTAAAAACCTCTGACTTTTCGAAAGTTTTTTCATCTGCCTAGCTTTTTCCCAACTATGTTGGGGTCGGCTTTTCGTAAGTTATTTGCGTATTATAAATTTAATATCACTTGCTCAGTTCCTTGGAAAGCAAGTAAAGCCGTTGGTCCTGCGCCTGATCTCTTTCCGGTCGTATCGGATTATGAGAGTGAGGATTTCCGCCCTAGAATGCAGGGTGTTTGCGCACGCACTTGTGCACTATAATATCTCCTGCGCACTTGACTAATCTCTATTGAGATTGATCGCTGTGAAAAAAAATCGTCCATGATGTCAAAGAAGATTGAAACTTTCACCACATGTGAACCAAAATTTACTGTTTGTAATTTGAAAAATTGTGCCTAATGTAAAAAAAAAGCGACAAAGCCTTTTTTGTTAAATAAAAAAAAAAGAGTAATGTGAGGTTAAAAAATGCTGCTGAGGACCACACAAAACATGTGACTTTATTTCCATTTTATCTAATCTTTGACAATGTTACGACGGAGCATGCGCTGTGCGTCCCCAAATCAGTTAGCAACTAGATATTAATAAGCATCTCTAATCTAGTGGGAAATTCAAGTACTTGCATTGTGTATGCTAATGGTGCAAATTAATGCATTCCTCATTCAAATGCGTAGTCGTTTTGTTGTTGGTTTTTAGGATTTCGTACCTCAAAATCGAAAAGCGGAATTTTCTGTCCGTCGCGTCGGTCTGTGAGATTACTACCTTTTGCTGTTTTTCTTAAACACAGCAAAAGATAGTTAAAATTTATATCAAAATCATTAACATTTGAGCGATATAGCAATCCGTTTGACTTTGTTGTCGTATGAAAACTATACCTATATATCCAGTCCAGCTACTGGACTTCTAATATAATCTAACGGACAGTAAGTTGGACTACCGCAATACAAACACTACCGAGTTGTTTGAACTCACCAGTAATTACCATATAACGCATCGTCTACGTACATAAAGTACGGTCACAGAATAAATAATAATCCACAGAAAAAGTGTAATATGTATCTACAGTAAGGCAATTTCGACTAATGACCGGTGTGATACTCACAAATGTATCAAATTGGGTATTTTTAGGGTCCCGTAGAAAAAATTAAACTTATAGTTTCGTCATGTCCGTCTGTCTGTCGTTCTTTTATTTGCGAAGGCTGTCAGCCAAAAAATCTAAAATAATCATCAGTTATAGCTGGCTTAGGTATTATATTTTCAAGGAAAATTTAAATAAAGTTTCAGATTTCAGATTTTTAGATTTCAGATTTTTAGAATTAGAGAATTAGAATTTAGTTTAAAAACATGTAAAATTCTAAAATTTATACCTTTTAAATAACTTTTCATACAAAATGTTTTTATTTGATAAAAATTGAATTATAATATTATATGGATCCCTTTTGCGCAACTTCGTCTCGCACTTGCCCGGTTTTTTGAACTGGTTTCGATAATATATAAGTTCTAAAGTTAAGTCTCATTTTCTTTCTTTATCGTGTGGTTTATAAACAACTTACTGCCAGAGTTTAAACTATTCGTAGGCCTCTGATATAAATTTACATGCCGTTGTAAGATAGATCTAAGTGTGCTGACGATGTTTTCCTTCACCGTAATGCAATTGATAATCCATAAATAGGCTAAAATAAAATAGTTCAGTATCAAAATGGTATTCTTCTGTTTGTGAATCGTTTTTTTTTTTGTTTTTTTTTTATTGACGAGCTTTTAGTGTGATCATTAAAAATGAAAAATAAAACCGGCAAATTTCGACCCGCTATTGGTCGAAACCTCTACGCAATGCTAAATTTTACTCGTGGTTTCGTCAAGTTGAGTTGCTGAATGCACAATATTCATATTTTATTCTGTGGCTCAACGCACACGAAGTAAAAATCATACTTATTTATAGAACGCTCGTCATGAGGAAAATCTTAGACATGAGTTTTCGCGACCTTACGACGTGTTTTACCTATCTGTGTAGAATATTGCGTGTATATAAGTAATATAATTTACAATGTTTTAGAATAATAATTTTCGTGATTCATACTTATATATTAAATTTTATTACGGCTTTACTCACGGGTTTATTTCGGAATTGCCCGACTAGTTTCGAACTCAAACGGAGTCCATTTTGAAATGCGAGTGTAGTCATTGAGATCTACGATGCCGCCGCGTGTATCTAGATGGCCAATTCCGAAATCAATGCGTGAGTAAATCCGTTATTATATTTAATATATAATTTACAACTAATGTAAAATAGTTAATTCTTGACAGTTTTTGGAATTATACTGATGCAACGTTGTAAGGTATAACAGTAGTTTGGTAACATTGTTTACCACAAATTTACAAATCATGCGAATACTAACAGTTTAAGTGAGATGTTAGAGTGAGATATACCTGTTTGGTTTTTACTCTCCGAAAAGCATTTTTCGTTCATTTTTCCTCCCCGCGTTTTTGGTAACTCGTACTAGATGGTAGAATAAATTTAACGTTGAGTTCGCATAAGGGCGAAGCGGTGGTGAAGGCAATATATTTCTATGAGCCAGCAAATTGATAGCGTAAAGGAGTTGTGTGGAAAGGTAGCAGGCCAGTTTGTAATCAATCTGTCATTAACGGCGGGTGCCTAACAGATTTAAATGAAATTTGGCACACATTCTTTTCTCTTGGCCCGATTTCCACGGGAGCGAAGCTAGTGAAAGATGTAAATCAGGTGTATCTAACTGGTGGTCCACAGACCACTACAGAAGAACAGAATCTAAGTCCATAAAACAAGCTAGAAATAACAAACGCGGAATCGGCGAAGGGAAGAGGGTGCAGCTTACGCCACTAAGCATCCTTTTTTTTTCAAAACCTTTCAAAACTCTTCCCTTATCAAAAATAGGTTGGAAACCACTTATATACATTATAAGTTTATCGAAGAAAGTATGCAACTTATCTGCTAAAATTCAATTGAAATTGCTTACCTACCCACCAACCTACTTACCGACAAAATATATCAAGGGTGAAGATGAATTATTCGATCTCATCCCTCATCGTTTATTACTTTATCTGTGACGAACATTGATTGGCTCTTTATATAATCTGTGCGAGCTCGTTACAGTTATTAAAAAAGTACCGTTAGTCCAATAAAAATGTCGCTAGCTGGGAACGGAACAAGTACGACACCCGGGTTTACAACCACTTAGACTAATGACACTGACGAGCTATTTGACCCACAGCTTCGCGGAATGAAGACGAGGAAAATTATGTAATAATATCATATAACACGCGCAATTTGTATAAATTACAATAGAACCTCAATTTAATTAATACGATAAAGACTTATTTTGTAATCAGTGTTTTTTTTTCTCGTTGGGTTCCTCATTATTGTCAGTCTAGTTAAGCAAAGGCCCCTTTTTTATCGTGTGGATAACCCTTTATGGGTGCCCCATCACCTAGGGCTGATGAGGAGGTTATATCCGACTAGCACGGACACCACATGGTGTTCATTTATGAACCTCTAAGCGGAAGAACGGGTTTCTCTTGCGTATTCAACGTACTCCCGCCAGGTTTCGACTCGGATCCCACCAGAATCGACCCGAAATAATATTTAAAATATGTTACCAACATACATATTATAGGTACCTAGTAGACAGGTACCGTAAGAAACTACAAGCCGAAAGATTGTAAGTACATTTTTTTATAGTCCTCATCAATCTATCATTGGTCGAAGCACACTTGACAAGAGGCCGGAAAGCCGATTGATTTACAAGACCATACTCTTATAAACTGGTTGTCTTAACTCCTATTCGAGGTCAATGAACCGAGACACTTAATTCCACGTGAGTTGAGAACGAGTATTTTTTGTGATTTGTAAACTTAATTGTCCTGATCACAGGTACAGAGCCAACGGAAATGACTTAAAACTGATTTTTATTGAGTCAGTAAACTAAACATATCATAGACTCACGCTGTATTCCCCAGAGGGAGGGAGGGAGAGAGGCATAGGTATGCAGTATACTTGAGGACACTCACGTTTTCATCTGCCGAGCCTTTTCCCAACTATGTTGGGGTCGGCTTCCAGTATTACCGGATGCAGCTGAATACCAGTGTTTTACATGGAGCGACTGCCTATCAGACCCCCACAACCCAGATACTGGGTTACACGATACCCCTTGGTAAGACTGATTGTCAGACTTTCGGGCTTCTGACTACCCGTAACGACTGTCAAAGATCTACAATTGACAGCCGGGGCCAACAGCTTAACGTGCTATCCGAGGCACGGAGAGTGATAATTAATTTATAAAACGCACATAACTTACGAAAAGTCAGAGGTGCGCGCCTTGGGTTCGAACCCGAGACCACTGACTTGCCAGTCAACGGTCACCACCACTAGGCTATCACGACACTCACGTTTTGCTGGTAAATCTATGCTGATGTTCCACATGATTCGCTTCCCAAAGTTATACTTGACGGAATAATCAAAATTCAAATCTTTTGGCTTCATCACGCCCTGATTGGACCACCACAGTGCAGTACCGATCGTCAGTTCAGTTGAGTCACTAATGATAGAAGTTTTATGCAAATTTCTTCATTCATAATGTGCAATGTAGTAAATTTAAACACAGTATGAGTTTCTACATATTCCTAGAAAAACCTTCTAACATTTTCCTTGGCGCCTGCGCATGTATAGTCACTAGGAAAATATTCACAAACATTGCTATATTACTTAGAATACATAATTAATTTATAGTACTATTAACTAACAACTAAATAGTCTGTCTGACACAACCATATTCAATAGAAATAAATAAAAATCAAGTGTCTGTCTGTGACCAAAATAACTACAACTGGTTATTTTTATTTTACCAAAACTAAATTTTACCAAAAAAAAAACTACAAAGGGTAAAACGGGACCCTATCACTAAGAATCCACTGTGTGTCCGTCTGATTGTCTGTCACCAGACAGTATAAGCGCGAAGACCTTGACTTTTTTACTGGTCCTTAACAGTTGTAAACAGTAGGGTTGAGGAGAAATGGGATAACTTTGCTCTGCAGTAGGAAATTAAACTGTACCTTAATTTACCTTTTATAATTATGTAACTAAATAATCCTGTGATTCGTTATACTCATTACTGCGGGTCGTTCCTCCACCAAAAATATTGTTTACAAGTGAGCGCCATTTTTAACTATTGCTGGCACCATATAAAGCCTCAAGAACAGTCTAGAGTGTGGAGCGGATCTGGTCGGACCAACGCATCGGACTGCAGTAAATAATAATAGTATAGTATTTATTGATTAATGCTCGATTTTTCTCCGTATCAGAAGACCTTTGCCGTACAGTAGGACAGGCTGATTTATTTATTATTTATTACGGGTACTGTTTAATTTATATTTCAAAATCCATTAAGCCTATCAAAAAATATGACTTATTAGATTACACTTTTAAACTCACCATCCTCTGATTTGCACTGGCTACTAATAATACGCTACCTATACGCTACCTAGGGCCGTGTCTAAATATTTTTTCTGAAACCCAGTCGAAGCCCATCATATAAATTCATCCTACATATTATAAATGTAGAAACTATTTTAGTAATACAACTTTATTTCAATGTAACCATTAAAAAGCTTGTAAAAATTTTTTTGGCTTGCACTGTTGTTAGTTACCAAGCACGCCACTATCGCTGCTAATAACGACTCTACCTCAATAGGCACTTATCTCACCATTTTAATATTCAGTTTCCGAAGGCGCTAACAACAAACTTGGTTATAAAGAACAAGTTACAAGTTAATAGGTTTTTGAAATATAGGTCTGCCAATATTTTCGCACTTTGGTAGCAATGTGTGGTAACTTATGACGGTAGAACTACCCCAGGCAGGTACCCAGGTATAGTGATCGTAGGTAAATTTATTGCCTACTTGTTTAAATATTGAACCTCAGTTTATGGTGTAACAAAATGTTCTGCCATTTCCTGCTACGCATATCTGATTTAGGAGCAGTTCAGCTGCGTAAAATATGAAGATTATGTTGGGATGTTTCAGCACTTTTTAGGGTTCAAACGCACCTATTATGAAAGTCACGCCACCGTCCGTCCGATGTAATACTATTCTCACATAACACCTCAGAACAATGTTACCAAAAATACTGACAGTCATTTATTTAAAAGGGCAACCATGGAGTTTCTTGCCAGATTCTTGAGGGGTAGGCTGCCCTTGGAATTGGCCACTAGAGTTACTCTTATAATAATAATTAGAATGATGACTATTCATAGTGCCTAAAATAGTCTACACGAATAACGATATTCTGATTTATTCCGATTTTGCTATGACTGACGGCTGGTTCACGGCAGCAAATCAATAATAGAACAGTTACCAGATATCTATGATAATAGTTACGGTTACGTCTCACATGACTACAAAAATGAAGTAGAAAATAATTAAATGGAAAATGATGATATATTTCATTCTTAAGAACATTTCCAACTTATGAAAATAATTATAGTGTCATTATGTAACATTACATACCGAACTGCGTAATATGCCAATTTTTAAATACCAATTTAAGACTCCAAAACACTAAATGGCTAGAAATAACATAGAAACGTTAGTTTTGGAGTCGGTGTCAAGCTAATTGGGTTATTGGCACCGACTCTAACAAATGTTTTTCTGATATTTTCTTTGTTTGTGGTTTTTCCGTAACTTACTATCTGTTTTGATTTCTTTTAACATTAAATAAATTTCAACTAATCTATTGTCTAAGATTTACATAGTTGAATACATCTTTCGATGCAAAGATCCATAATTTAACAAATAAAACCGGTTATCTTCGATGACGCCCAGAATCGGTTGCTAGGTGCTCCGATACTTTAAACTCGAAACGCATAAACCGGTTCTGATTTTAATATAAATCGTAAGTATTTTTACTATTATACTCGCCTTAAAGTCGTACAGTTTTAGGAAAATTTCCATTATTTTATTATAGTTGAGATGAGTTGTGAGCGGCGCGGGCGCGTGGGATTTAAAGGATCTCGGTCATTTTCGATATTAGTTCAGCAGGTAGGTACAGTTAACGGCAAATCAGTAGTAGTTATTAAGGTGCCTCTTCGCGCTTATCTGCTATCTCTCTCGCACATTGAGGTTGATCGAAGATATAAAAGCAATGATATACAAAGTTTCAGCAAAAATTTCATTGGTAGATTGACCTCCTAAAGGGAACAACACTATTTATGTAATACGTTGTATATAGTCACAATCATCAATTGTTGACAACAAATATTGCTACAATATTACATTATTATTTTAATGTATACCTAAATATCGATAAAATATTAGTAAAATAGAAAACCTCTTTATCAAAATCAAAATATTTTTATTCATGTAGACCATTTTAGGCACTTATGAATAGTCATAATTCTAATATTATTATTAGAGTGACTCTAGTTGCCAGTTCCAATGGCAGCCTACCCCTCATGGAGAAGAATCTGGCAAGAAATTCCATGGTTGCTCTTTTAAATAATGGCTTACAATATCTTTGGATACATCATCAATTCCGGCTGAAATGATGATGATGATGACATCATCAATTCAATTGCGTATTTCACTAAGCATTTTATTTTACAGGGGTCATCAGAAAATACCATAAGGTAAGTGATGCTAACTGTAGTTACAGCTTTCTAAACCTAAAGCGCTATAAAAGTTTCTCGCAACACTTTATAGCAGCATTTTTCTCAGCCTGACAAAACACTTATTCAGCATCGCCGTAAAATTATTGATATAATAACAACACGCGTTTTTCACGGTACAATCGAATAAAAATAAGCCCGTTTAGTTGTTCCACCTGCTTATCTCACTTATTACTGGACAAACGAGTTTAGTATTGACCATAATCTTTAAACTACTAATACAATATGAACAAAACTAAACTAGTAGTATCATTTTATTGGATTTGGAACTTGTTTTATGATCTCATTCGACTTGGCCGTATTAAACGGCAGAGAATTAGTTTTGATAAATATCATTTGTATCAGTATCTGGGTTGTGGAGGTCTGATAGGCAGTCGCTCCATGTAAAACACTGGTATTCAGCTGCATCCGGTAATACTGGAAGCCGACCCCAACATAGTTAGGAAAAGGCTAGGCAGATGATGAGATGATGATCATTTGAATGTACAGTGGCAGATAGCCTAGTCGTGACAGCCTAGTGGCGCATGAAACTGTGAATAGGGTGAAGTTGTATTCAAACCAGAGCAACTACTTTTTCTTTTACAGACGCTGTAAGTAGCTGCTTGGCTTGAAGTACCGCTTCAAAGCGCTTTATAGAGTATCAAGAGTACCAATTGCTGTCACCTTTAGGCTGCTGCTTACTAAATATAATCTAAACTGGGACCAAAATGTGTGATTTACTGTTTGTTTCTCCATGAACTCCATGAATTTAAATTGCGCATGCGGCTTGCACCATCCTCCCGCCAAAGCAGTGGCTAGCATCTAACGAAAGGGCAAGTCCAACATTTTTAATACTTACATTGAAGTAAAATCAATACTACGTAATACATTTGTATTATAATAACACACAGTTTATTACTTTGGCATTTGACTAAAACTTATCTATACAAGTAGTTTACGAACTACAGTCTATAACAAATACTGTAAAATTATTTATTCGTTATCATCGCCATCTCACTAGTGGGCCGCGACCTTATACTTTCTACCTATTTCTATTTGACATTTAAGAGTATAGTCAGCTCAGAACAAGTTGGCGAGTAATAGAAAAAAATATAGTTAGGAACTCATTAAATCAACCTTTTTTTGTTCAAATAGTTCGAAATTCAAACTTGAGGCGCTCTACGTCCCGTCTCTATGAACATCAACAGTACAGCGTAGCAGTAGAGTAAGAGAGCAGGATAATTAGTGTGTGTGCTCTGTTCATATTGCTTTACACGTCCTAAAAGTGTAAAGGAATATGAACATAATCCTTTACACTGTTTACTGAAAAAGACAGCATATTATGTTTCACTAAAATTGACAGTATTCGTGTGGTTTGAAGTCTCGCACTACATATAAAATTCTGTTACCCAACAGAAATGTTTAAATATGCCGCCGCAAAACATAGCTAATTCATAACCCTGTCTCGCAGACATTACACCATGAATCGTCTGCAATAGACGCAAAGGCCTTATATATAGAAGAACATAATAGGAAATTCATTGATACGTCTCTGGCACACCGGTAGCTAAAAGGTTAAAGGAAATTTTAAGAAAGAAAATACAAGCACAGGATTTGGTACGACAGATTCTACCTTAAACTTCATAGTAGGGCGATATAATAAACCAGTTTCTTGTCTCCGCAACCGCCTGTAGTTAAGTTTGACCTAATATTAAACTAGTTATAAGTACTTAAGTAGAATATATACCGCACTTAGTAATCACCGGTTAATGGTCTGATTTCTCCTTACTACTTGTACTTTAAAATATTTTTTATCAAAAATGTGAATTTTAATACAGTTTACTACATTTTCATCAACATAATATTCCGCTCGATTTTTTTTGTACAAAAATTTCGAACTTTAGAGTTCGCAGTCTGCATAAATACTTTTATTCCACCAAACACATTTTCATATAAAATGTTGCCAAGACGAGACCATATGGCTCGAACTGTGAAAAAGTTATCAGACCTTATGTAGAGCCAAGCTTCTAACTCTACACGCCCTAACTCTACAAGCCCTAACTTCACAAACTTCACAAACCTTAATCAAACTATATACCTTGGCAATTTCGCTACATTCACATGGGCGTAAGATGAAAAATTTATTCACTGTTCATTACTTTTCTGTTATACATTAGTTCTTGTAGTAACGCCCCCAGATAAAAATATTTATAATTATAGATATTTACATTTCTATGTTTATTCATTTAAATACAAATGCTTTAACGTGATCGGTAGATATTTGTACAGCGTCCATATTTTTACACATTCTCCTGGTACTGCTCTCTGCTTCAATGCTTCTTCTAAATGACCAGAGGATAGAGCAAGAAGCTTCCAGAATAAGAAGGATGTATTCTTCACATAACCAAGGAGTTCTTAAACTACAAACGTTTCAAAAGTTGCAAAATCCTTAATCAGCCAGAAAATAATGCGCGCATTGGCACACAGTTTTGCATCAATGTTGCAATAAGTTCGCATATAAATTGACATAAGATCGGATTCATAGTTTAAGAGTCAGCTCCCCAATCGTATGCTCTATAATCAGATGAAGGGACACCCTTTTCTATGGTACAAAAACATCGTGCACCCATATCGAAGGAAATAAATAACACAATCACAATAACTAATACCATTTCCCAGGTTAACAATGATAGATTCTGTTTACGTATTCCTTCGCAAACATATTTTTCATATTCGATATTTCAATGTTTTGAGCTCAAAATACCGACGCATATTTCTGCGGAGCGACGGTAATGTATAGCCTGGGGCGTTCGTCCATTTTGTGTAAATATCGTTTTGGTAGAAAAATCTATGCATACCTTAGGTACCTACGATAAATATTCGTAACTGCTTTGTTATTCTAGTACCTAGTTGAAAGCGCGAATGTTCAGCAGTAAGAAATTTCGGTGTAAATTTCTGGATTTGTCAAAGTGGAACAAAGGAATAACGTTTTTTTTTTCTTTCACACTTACAACACGACAATTTTTAAAAAAATCCATTTTAAATAGAATTAGCTAATAAAATTTTACACAGAAAGATGCTGCCGTCCATCCACCGGATCTTTCCCTTTGTCGCTTCATACGACACCCGTGGAACGAGTAGGGATAGTTCTATTCTTGTAGAATAGTGGTCAGTATCCCCGGCCTGGCCAAGGTATATTATGTAATAACAAAATGTCGGAGCAAAATAATCTTTAGAGAAGGTAATTAAGAAATAAAAATTTGTGTATTTATGTGTGTAACGGTAGTACTAATAAAATAATGTAGGCAGTAACAGAAGTGGGTCGAATCCATCGAACATACCCGGATTCCGTGACTAACCGATCTTAACGATTATTTCGATTTTAGAATTCAACTCTGTACAAGCCAATCATAACAATAGATTCCACAATATCTTAACTTGATAGGTACTGCGTAATATATGAAACTAAATGGCACATCGCCTCCACAATCGCGAGAAAGTTCAACTATACGTAGGCCAGTCGTGCCAATAGGATCGGATAGATGAGTCACGTGTCCGCCGAGTCGGAGCCGAGCCGTCACGAATCGACCCGACTCCCCCGCCCTCTATTGTCTGCTTAGAAAGTCGGAATAAGTACGTAATATCCTGATGTAGCTACAATAGTTAGATTTGATTGAACTTGGGCTTTGTTTGAAAATGGTTTTAAAGTTATCTAAGATTTATGTGCAATAGATTCGTATAGATAAGGCCACTCACACACCTTCTGCAGGGGCAAAAAGGTTGACACTTAATTGCCCCCAAAGTTGTGATGTGTTTACGCAAGCAGGGGCTTTTTTGTGGTCGGTTCGACCCGGGTAGTGCTATCCTCTCACAGAATATCGGTGTGAAATAACAGAATTCTTACTGTTTTGTTGCGTACAGTCAGTGAAGAGAACGAGTCCCAATCCCCTCTCTCCTCCCTATTATGCCAGCAACGCATCTGCAATGCTTCTGCTGTTGCGGGTGCCTTGCACAGCGGTGATAAGCATCATTCTCCGTGAGGAGAAATTTCCTAAATGAATTTAGGAGACAAAATGTCAACCCCACTACACCCTATATTGCCCCTAACTAGACTATTATAACGGCGCACGTTAACGTTAAAAAATTGTAGAAAGAAATATTCAATTTGTAAAACGAATATTCTTTTCTCTTTTGCCAAATTAAAACACACCTGGAATTTCAATTTCAGTGAAATGCTAAACAAACATACCCGTGCAGAAATGGTTCGCTATTTGAAAATTTAAAATCAATTTAGAACCTAAACACACAAGAATTTATAACATTTTCATAAAAATATCGAAATTATTTGGATTATTTTTGAATTTTCATTTGAATTCGCATCGTGCATCGCATGCACATCGGTTCGAAATTCGAATACCTAATATGACGTTATTAAAAAACACGATTTCACGACCGGCCAGTTATGACTCACGATTGTTCCTGGTCAAGTATAAAAAAGCTAAATCGGTGAGTCCGTTTTTACAAATTGTCCTCAAACTTAAGATAATATCAGAAGTTAGAGCGATGCGGTCACCATTTGGCTGGAGGAATGGCAAATGGACCATTTGTCTTAGTCTCGTATTGGACCTATATAGTTCTAAATTAATTGTGTTTCATTATCTTAAGGCATATAACTTAAAAAGTTTATCTTCCATTTTAATGAATAACTGAGTGCTTACCCTTGAATTAAAAAAATTAAATACCATAACATAGACTCACGCCTATATTCCCCAGAGAGGGTAGGCAGAGGTGTATACAGTTCACCCACATTTCGCCATTGCCATTATCCGAGCGCAACTGCTGCTACTGAGAAGTTCCTAATAGAAAAACCCAATAACACTTTACCCGACCTGGGGATCGAACCCAGGATTTCGTGCTCAGCAGTCAAAAAATATTGATATAAATTATGATACAATTATAAATTATGATGATTTAATGATATAAATTATGATATAATTATATAAGGTAAAAGCACTAATGCTAGACACTTTAAGGACAAATCAAACTTCATTCTCAAAAATCAAATGTATTTATCAAAAAAATACAGTTACAATTTTTTTTACTGTTAGAGCAACATTTGGAAATTAACTTTTTCATATAAAATATTTTAAGACTGTCATATTTTTTATTTAGATTTACATTCTTCTTAGGTTTGCCGTAGACACTAAAAGATGACAGCATCAAAAATCAAATCCACCAAAAATAGACATCAATTGGCACTAATAGTAGACATGACTATAACATCACTATATTATATGTTTTATCAAAACAAATCAACAAAAAATACTTAAAAATGAAAACAGAGCACAGCTTGTGCTTTAAAATTATTATTTAGTAATTAATAATATTATTAATATTAATAATTATTATTTAGTAATAATTAAAAATTATTATTAGTTGAGATCTAGTATACCCTAATAGTTGACATCTAGTATACCCTAATAGTTGACACTGTCTTCCTTTAGTTAGGCTAGTGTTAAACAAACGAAACTCAGACATGAACTTTATTTTTACAACATAAAGGCTTAATTTGCATTAAAATAAGCTAACAAATTCAGTTCGATGTAACCCTAGTAGAAGACACACGTGTCATCTTTTAGGTTTTGATTAATTTCGGGTACTAATAGTAAACACCACTTAAAATATATATAAAAACAAGCCAAAATAACAAGGAAATGGTCCTATTAAATCAATAATTTCATACATTTATAATATCGAAAGCAACAGTAGCCAATAATCATAAATATAAGACAAAATCATACCTGTTAAAAGTCCGTTGCCTTAAGAAAAACGCTAAGAATTACGCGCACAATGTCAACCTGCTCACATTGTTTGTTGTCAACTGATGCTATTTTGAAATTTGCTTCAGACAATGTACACGAGCGTTTGAGCATGTATCATAGATGGTACTAGGTGTCTTTAACATCAGTAGCAATGTTATTTAATTGATTAGTTTTCTTATTAGAAAAGTTTTTTTCCGAAAATGTCATCTTTTAGTTCAATGTCGAGCATTAGTGCTTTTACCTTAATGATATAAATAATGAATTAAAAATAAATTTTATTTTATTATCCGTGACGTCAAAGTGACCAAGTTGTTCTACGTATCAATTGTACAAAATACCTAAGAACCGTTGGACATGATGTTTGCTCGATCTGTATCCAATCTCGGTTCAATTCCCACAGGCCGCGTTGTGGACTGTAGCTATATTTGCGTGGCATACTCTTGTTTCTTTTGCAGTAAGGTCGCTGGAGAGATAACATTTTCCTTAATACAATTGGTAGAAAATAGGACTTGTTAGGAATTGGAAGGAAAATTTATTTGAAAGATTGTAAAGAAAATATATTTAATTTGAACTTTTCGTTCGATTAATGTGTCGTGTTCATTAACTCCGTGTCACGCTAATGATGTTTTTACTCTGATTTCAATAATGATGAAATTGATGAATGATGATAATAAATATTTTTTTACTCAACATTGCCCCACGCGTATCTTGGGCACGAATTACAGGCTTTAATTTCACATTGCACAAACACCAAATATAAATTTCGTCCCGTACCGGAATCGATTTCTGAATTATTATTTTATAGCCACAGTATAAACATCCGTCACATCACATCACATACGTCACACCATTGATGGCTTCATTAGTCTAATGTTGGTTAGCGTGACTGCTGAGAGCTATGTCCCAACATCGATAACCAGGTCGGGTAAAAGTCACTTTGTGTTTTATCTGAAAATTAATAATGAATGATTTTTCAAGGTGTCCTAAGCCATCTTAAAAGCCTAAGAGAGGTTTTAACTATGAAACAGTTTGTTCATCAACCATATATGATAAAGAGAAAAAACTTATTACTTTACAAATACTTAATACGAGTAGTAATAGCCTATAACAACCGTCTTTCTTCTAAACTGCACTAAAAGATTACTAGAATACCATTTATATCTAACTCAATGACTTCTTAAAACCGTTCTCAGCCCCGTCTCAGGTTATACTTCGAATTCACGTAAACACGTACACTACAACATAGTTTCCAAATCGAGAATGCTTCTGTGTATGGCGACCATATTTTCGTTTTATTTCTCGGAACAGTCTCCATTCGTTCCCAGTTCCAAATCCAAATATTTTCGTTCACTTCGACCGGGAACAAGGTGAGTCTATTTTTAAATTCCAAGGTCTGCATTCCTTTATGGAAAAGGTGGCTGGCAATAAACTCCATAGTATTTTGTAACTATAGAAAACTGTGACATTAATAATATTTTTTTAGTTTCAGAAAAATCTTGAAATGTGAGAATAAAGTGACTCTTCACTGTGACTTTCACATTATTTTATAATATTAGTAGGATTTGCGAAATAGTTGCAAACATGACTACTGAGTATGGAACCAATGATTCTATCCCAAAATCAGATAACAGATAGATTTTATATCTGAAACTGAATGATGTCCTTAACACTATCTAAAACGAGGTTTTCTAGACCCTGACATCAGGCTAATGCCTCCGTAATACTTCATCAACATAACTTCATTTTATAGTACAAAGTGTTTAGCGTCTGACGTGCCAAATTCTGCTGAACTTTGCTAGTTGTATGTTTTTTTCTTTTATATACCTGCGGAAACTAGGACTTAAACAATTGCCGAACACAAACTGCTGGAGATAACGCATTTATTATTTCTTGACGCTAGTAATGATGTCGTGGTGGCGCATTGGTTACGGACCCGCTTTAGAAGCGAGTGGGTGTGGGTTCGAACCTGGCATGTACCAATGTGACTTTTTCAATGTCATATGTACTTTCTTAGATATTCTAAGACACCACTGACTAACGGTGAAGGAAAACATCGTAAGGAAACCTTTTTTTTTTTTTTTTGTTTACGGGGGGAAACCTTCAAAAGGCACCCGGCCTCTAGGGGAAGAGACCGGGGAGTGTGGGATTCTTACCTCACTAAAACCACCCCGGTGATCACCATCAGCACATGAGGGGAGATCCCGGGTCCTCTTAAGAGACCAGCTCCGGAACCTCCCCTGCGCAACGCCTATTAGGCACATCCCTGGATCGTAAGGAAACCTGGACTTAATAGTCTGAAATTGCCAACACGCAGTGAGCTAGCGCGGTGATTAATGCTCAATCCTTCTCTGTATGAGAAGAGGCCTTTGCCCTACATAGGGACAGTTACAGGCTAATTTATTTATATAGTAAACCGATTTTGACGAAATTAAATTTGCTTAAAACGAAAAAATCATCTAGAATAGGACGTAGGGCACTTTTTATCGGTATAGCACCGAAGCAAATCGGGCTTTAACTAGTTTTCCATAAGTGCCCCAGTTAGGAAAATGTCCTGCAGTAATTTGTAACGCCTAGTCACTCTGCGGTGGCTATTTTATGACGTCATATATCGGAACAGAGCCGTAAGAGTTTAATCGCCGCTTGTAACACGTTCAATGGCGCTGTGAAAGTCTAGAACATGTCGTAACTTGCTCGTTTGTGAAGATTAAAGCTTTACTAATGGAAAATGGTATTTTTAGGTAGCGCAGAAGTTGCTACGTACAGGCCCAGTTGTTAAAACGGTGAAGGAAAACATCGTGAGGAAACCGGCACAGAGAGAGATTTTTCAACGGTGTATAGAGCCATGTCAGAGGGCCTACGGGCGGTTTAAACTCCGGCACCAGGTAGTTCATTAACCATGCGATAAAGAAAAAAGGTAGGTATACAAAATATACTCTATTATATTTAATTTTCACTTCTTAATCGAATAAAAACGATCCCTCTACTTTAGTCTAGCCCAACATAATTCAATCAGACAGTAGACTCATATTTTACAGACAATAAGATAATATTATCAGTGGATTACTGTTCGTCTGCGTAAGAGAAACGCGAGTACGCGACCATTTAATTATTAAGAACAAAAAACTAATAATATACCTAGCGTACAAAATGTTAAGGTATATCATAATTATATCCATACTTACATCAAAAAGTATACTTCAAAATTTTGTAGAAAGAAATACCTAGAGCAGAATTTGAACCTGCGAACTACTGGTAAAACCACCATCCACTCATCACTAAGTCGCAAATTACTGCCTGCTCGTAATTAAGTTTTTCTTTTTCCAAAACTTTCGAGGTCGTTTACTATACATGCAAATCACATAAATACAAATCAAATAAAACCCTAACTTAATAAATCAGTTTAACTAGAGTATATCTCAATATCTGGTATAAGTTATAACTATTATTGAATAAGGCTTATTTCTCACACGTATCGGCGAGCGCAGATCGACGCACCCAATTTGACTACACACAAAAAGTTCTCAAATCACCTCGGATTTAGTTCGACAACCACTCGTGTAGGCGGATTTCTTATGAACGTCTGGTCCAAGCGATGAGAGATAGCGGTTTTCTTATATTGATCAAATAATTGTTAACTAGAAATAATAGTTATTTGCAAAACACGAGGCGGATTTCGTGTTTTAGAAAAGTAATTTAATAAAAACATCGAACTGCCATCCAGAAAACACCTATCTAGCTAGGGGAAGTGTTCTGTGCGATACCGTCGAACTTCGTTCTTCCTTTGAAGGTAAGTGTGCTCCATTGCAGACCGCTTACCATTAGGTGAGTTCGTGGTCAAACACTAGTATTTGAATACTATTAAAAAAAATGGTACACATATCTTTTCCCCAAAATGCAAAGAATATAAAAAAAACTAAATTATTACTTAACCATATCTGACCCACACATTCGATTCTTAGTAGCTGACTACACGATGCAATGTTACAATAAGGAAAATTTTGTTTAATTTCTTAGTTCCAGTGGCTTTGGCTATTATTTATTGAGAGAAAGGATTTGACTTTGGAACGGTTTCAGACCAATAAAGCTTCATTGGTCTGAGGTAACGGTTTGAAAATTCGCTTCAGCTTTCCTCCCCGCTCCCGCGCCCTCTCATGCCTCACACCCCCTCACGTGGGAGGTTGTAACGCTACATGTGAACGGCAACGCATCTGCATCAGCAAGTTCATCGACCCCGTTCGTATCACAACGTTTGTGAGAAGGTCATGCGTTTCGGCAAGTGCGAATAACGTACAATTCAAATTTAAATTTCGTTGCAGCTAACGTTCGTTTGGAACTGGTTTTTCAAGATGGCGGATTTTGGTAATGAGTTTGAGTGTTTGTGGAAGTCTTTAGGTAGAATTAAGATCGTGTATACACTGTCCGGCTAATAACGACGTCGGAAGCTTCTTTTGTCACTAATCTGTTTGTCCCTGGACGGATATTATGTCTCTTAGAGCCTTTGTAAGCAAAAGATTAAGTTAGTCACAATAGGCAATTAAGAAAATGGTTGTCTTGTATTTTAATAGATAAATGAGCGTTTAAAATGTTGTATCTGTGCCAAAAATCTATATAATCGCTGTCATCGCTTTGGAATCTAATTGTCGCAAGCAACTATACTGGCCTATAAATCTTAGTACGACACTTTTGAAATTGCAATCTCTTCTAAACCACAGGAGTTAGTTTTTATATAAAAAAAAATATTTTGTTACTTCGAAAATATAATTATAATTATGGTATCTACTAACTTTTAACAACCAGTGTATTTGATTCCTAAACGACGAAAAGTAAGTAATCCAAAAAAAAAAAGCGATTATTAAAAACATGTAAAATAAACTTCCAAACTTTACAAATCACGTATTTTACGATAAACAAAAAGACATGACGATGTTTTATGCTAAGCAAATAGTGCACATCCAAAAAGGGTACCCATGACCTCGAGACAAAACTCATAAATATTACGTCTACCCACACTACACTTAATCGGACATGAACATTCAATTCTTTCTTTATCGTACCTATGGCTGATGAACAACCTGGTGTCAGAGTTTAAACCGCCCGTAGGCCTCTGACATGGCTTTACACACCGTTGAAAAATCTCTCAGGTGAGCTGGTTTCTTCATGTGTGCGAATTTCTAATACCTACGCACATGAATTTGAAACGTCAGAGGTGCGTGCCTGGATTTCGAACCTACGACTTTTGAGTTGGTACTCCAGGTAAGGTAGGGGTAATATGAATAGATTAATTATTAAATAATAAAAAAAATATAGATCATTAGATAATTCAATTAAGTTTGAATGTGCTTTTTTACATATTTATTAACATGTCGGATCAGCTAGTCTTACATAAAAAAATATAGTATAAAAACTAAAACCCGACTACTTAAAATCTAAAAACAAGCTTCTTAGATTTTAAATAAAATTCTGTAGTCGGAGGCCACCAAATTACAAAGTAGTTACCCTTGGAAGATTATCTAGTACCTATTTACCTATAATACATTAGGGCTCCGACTACAGAATTTTATTTCAAATCTAAGAAGCTTGTTTTTAGATTTTAAGTAGTCGGGTTTTAGTTTTTATACTATATTTTTTTTCAATGATTTTTAGTGGTAAAGAAACCAATAAAATTCATTTTAATCACTATTTTTTAGAATGTGGTAGTTCTTAAATAGGTAGATTTCTTTAACTGTCAACTTCGGTTCAAACCTTTAGTCAATGTCATGTATTTTTTAAATTAAATTTATTTCAAAGGTGTCGTCCGCGACTTCGAGCTATTAAAACATGGCCTCATATATTTCTTAGAAGTTTACATGAAAAGTAGTAAGAAATACAGCTTGGCAAAAAAGAGTCTGGAAAAATTGGGGGCGCCGCTGTCGCACTTTTCACACTACAACTCAAATTACAAGTTATTAAGTGCTTACATATTTCTATGACGAGTTTTTTGTCATTAATTTTAATCAAATGAATCATTTTTATGTTATTTTAGTACTCACAAACGTAGTTATTTAAGATTTTTATTTTTAGTTCCAGCTGTCACCGCCTCAGACTCTTTTTTGCCAAGCTGTATAAGTACACATGAAACCTTTTTTGTGGGATATTATCATAGATAGAGTACATTTACCTAAAGTTCGAGGAAGTAAGTAACATGGAGTTGTAATACCTGCTCTAAAATCCCGAAATCATAAACATTACAATTAATTCCCGGGAAATAAGAAATCAATTTTACGTATAATTATTTAATAGGAAATTTGAAAAAACAACTGATACGGATGGGATTCGAATCCACGATCTCCGGTGTACCGTGCCGACGCTCTAACCGCTAAGCTACCGTATCCCAACAGAATCAGTCGAAATTTCAAATCTCTTTCTACGCCTTAGGCGTGTGGTAATATCGAACGGAATACATTAATTATCCGACTCAGTGTTCTAAACTTTGCAGTTTTTAGAAGGCACCGGTAGATATTACCACACGCCCTAGGCGTAGAAAGAGATTTGAAATTTCGACTGATTTTGATGGGATACGGTGGCTCAGCGGTTAGAGCGTCGGCACGGTACGTCGGAGATCGTGGGTTCGAATCCCTTCCGTATCAGTTGTTTTTCAAATTTCTTATTAAATAATTTATTATATTTAATAATCAAACATGTGTTAAAACATGTAATAAATTCTCCAAAATATTAATTTAACGTTTTAAATACATATGGACTAAATTATTACAATAAAAAGTCTTTATTATGTTTTTAGACATCGGTAACAGATAATGTAATACTTAAGTAGTTCGGTACTAAAACTGTCAAATTAATGAGTTTTATTTTACATACAAAATTAATTCTAATAAAAGCTATAGTTCAAAACCCAGTCCATATTAATAAAATCCCGGGATTTAATTGTTATGTTTACGATTCCGGGATTTTTGAGGAGGTATTTTTAACTCTATGTTACTTACTTCCACAAAACCGCAAACCAACGCCATCTAGTTACGAAAAAGAAATCTCAATTTAATTAACATTATTTTAAAATATAATCATAATTTAATAGGCAGTGATGTGTAGAAACTTTAATTTAATTAGTAAATATTTATTGTTATCACGTTTTCACATTGTATGCAGTGTTATAATCACATATATTTATGATAGTCGTAACGGGTAGTTAGAAGCCTGATATTCTAAGAAGTGGTCCAGAATATATAGATAATATATACATATTCTGAATGTGCTCATCAAGACCTTCCATTTGATATCAATCACGATAAATTTACCTTAACTTTATTTTTTTCGAGCTGACTAATTTATTTTTAAAATCCACCTTATTTGATTTTACGAAATTTCATAAATCCTATAACCCGCAGACCATTAAGACGCATCGATAGACACCTTATTTATTGAATTACAACAAATAGTTTAGGAGCTACGAGGGAACAGATGAACAAACTTACATACATACAAACATACATACATACATACATACATAGACTGCTAAAATCATAACCCTCCTTTTTTTTGTAGTCGGGTAAAAACAAAAAACAATCAAGCAAGCAATTCAGAGTTGGCTAACCATACCTTTAAACAAGGCTGTTTTTTTTAACTAGCTCTTAAACTACTAGTCAAGTTAACCTAACTAGTAGATACCTAGACATGATTACGACACTACAAGTACTGGTACAGGCAGGTTGTCTCATTGCTTAACACCAATGACTAATGCCTCTCCTATGACCGGTCGGAGACTGCAATCACTAAACGATAACACTATGTACTGGTTGATCATTAATCATTAACTAAGACCTACTATATTATCACATGTCACAAGTGATAGCTTAGTGGTATGGTATTCGACTGGCAAGTCAAAGGTCGCTGGTTAAAACCCGGCAGGTACAACTGATTTTTTGATGTCATATGCTTAGGTATTTGAATGTGATCAACTAGATGTAGAGCGCGATTTCCTCTGCGTAAAGTTGAATTTTCCATTTGCCCAAAATTAAATCGTTGAATTGCCCAAAAACTTTAGTGTTTATGGAAACTTTCACGATTTCTGATGGGATTGACATAGTCGCAAATGCGTAGCAAATAAATAAATATTAAAAAAACCCCTCAAAAGCAATTTTCGTAGGGATATTGTAGGTTTAAAAAAAACAGCTTATGTTACTCGCTGATAATATAATATAGCTTTCTATAGGTTAAAAGATTTTTTAAAATATGTTAAGTAACTTTTGAATTTATCTGCCGTTAGAGAAAAAAAAAATATTTTCTCTTTGTAATGTTAGTTAAGAACTTAAGACAATTTCATTTAGAGCTTATAAAACGGTGATGCAAAACCTCGTGAGGAAACCAGCACACTTAAAGTTTATTCTCGTAGATCTAAAATGCCCCAAACAAACAGACAAAAGCTTAAACTTATATCAACCCTCTTGTTTCATCGGGGGTTAAATAAACAAGGGTTTTGATTTTAATTGATGAAGTGACACATGAGCAAGCGCCATTAGTAAAACTCAATTAAGTAAACATAAACGTAATTAGATAGAGGTAATTAGGATTACTTTACGTTAATTGATGTTTGGAAATTCTACACACGGGCAATATCTGATAAAAACTTGTCACAGCTTAATTTGACAAGATTTTCTTTATTAAGGCTCCGACACTCGTTAATCTGTTATCTCGCTCGCACATTAAAGACATAAAATATAAAAATTAAATTTTCAGATAAGTATTGTTATTTTTTACTGAAAACTTAACTTTTTTTCGGAATAAAAAATAGCCTATAGCACTCAGGGTTAAAGTAGCTTCCTATTGGTGAAAGAATTTTTAGGATCTGATCGGTAGTTCCAGAGATTACTACTTACCCTGACATACTTATAAACCTACATACATACATAATATAATTACATAGTTTTAGTACTTTGACGCATAATAATTACCTTATTCCTTTTAATTTCTTTTTTTTTATTGTTTTACCAACCAGAGACCCTGGTCCACACTTAACGTGCTATACAAAACATGGAGACACTAGAAATAAAGTGCCCCAATGGCCACCAATCTACGGGTAGAGCGCCAAACACTGCTTTAGTCTTCTTCTTATCGTATGGTTGATGAACAACCTGGTGTCAGAGTTTACACCGCCCGGAGGCCTCTGACATGGCTACTTTAGTAATCGTGACAGTCACCGGTGTACCAAAGCTAAACGCGCCTCTCTATCTATAAAAGGGCTACAATTTTTCTATGCCAGAAATCGTAGCGGTCCTACCATGTATGTAAAACAGTGTGGGTCGAAGACACATTGAAGTAGTTTTACTAAATCAGTTCACTTCCTTTACAACCAAAGTAGTAGCATTAATCTTAAGCCATATAAGGGTATTGACACGATATATCCATTTGATTGTACGGTATTTTAGTTATATAACAGTATCGAGATTTAGTCATAAAGCGATCTAGTCCAAACGCGATCTAGTCATATCGAGATGTAGTCCTAACGCTTCTAACCCAGTTTAACAATCTATAAAATAAGTTGCCCCACTGAAAGAGTGCTTATGTGTAATTGTAAGTGGGGCACTTTTTTCTGCGATGACAGTGTTGGACTCCAATTTTGTGTAAAAGAAAAATTAAATTACGAGCAGGATTTGAACCTGCCCGTTCAATAAAAAAAAATCAAGATTATTTTGCTCGTGCTATCGTTCACTTCCACATGAAACAATCTTAGACGGCAGTGACATCCAGATTCAAAATAATGATAACGTCATTTCTATTTAGCGCCGCGCCGCGCGCCGTCTCTGTCTAATAAACAATAATTTAAACCATAACTTTTTATCTTTCCATATTTAAATTCTTTTTATTCCTTTTTTTTCGAAAAGATTCAAAATATTAATGTTAAAAAAATGCATTCAATGTTCATTCTTTCCAATACTTCTATAAGCATTCTGAATTCAACTTAATTTACACGCTAATAAAGACAATATTTGTGTAAGTAAAAATAACTTATAGTTAAACAAAAATAAGGAACGAACTTTAGTATAATGGCCGAAGCCTGTCTGGCGTCGCCTTTAATGGCGGAGCACGTGATTCGCGGTGCCGATGCAACTCATTATGCAGCTCTGAAGAACGTGATGCCATAGAGTAATACATTTTAGTAGATAGGACGATTGGTGGTTTTGTGTACAAACCCGCAATCTTAGCTTAGATTGACGAATTCGCCTTCCACAGCTTTTGGAATGTGGATGGATGGATAACTGTGAATTCATCTTAAAATTTTTAAAATTTATAGTTTTCCTGAATGATCCTGGGACCCAGTGTGTCGGCAGCTTGATATTAAGTACCATCTACTTGTATTCCATAAGCTCGTAATGCAAAGAAACGTCTTCGAAAACAATTTCTTTCTACAAAATTTGTAACTTTTTTTCTATAAAATTTTGATCTTTCTTTGTACAAAATTTCGAAGTTTTTATTTTATTTATTTATATTTAAGTATTTAATCTTCATGTAATAAAAAAGTACATTGGCGGACTTAATGACTTAAGTTTTTTTCTACAAAATTTGTAATTTTCTTTCTACAAAATTTGTAAAAATACCTCTTTGGAGGGAAGTCTACATTTTTGCTAAATGGTAATTCTACGGTTGAATAATCTTTGGTTCGCATGCAAATTCTCCGTCGGTACCCGGCCTTATCTCCGAGGCGTGGCTCCGATTTCTCCGCGACATTTCTCGAGGTGCGTGCATATTGAAGAAACCTCGTTATTGGAAGTGCTGATACCCTTAATTAGTTGTCGGTTAGCTAATTGCTTGCTTTGTTATCTATATAAGTGTTATCTACGCTAATATAGAAGAAGAAATATGATGTACCTTTGAGTATGTTTTCCGCCGTACGGAGGTTTTTAAAATGCTTAGTAATGAGACTTGTACCTACTTCAGTAGCTTTTGGATTCGATCAGGAAACTGACGGAAATCAATCGTTTGCTGGGCTGTCAGAAGCCGCGGTGCAGTTCTACAGAGGTATTTTGTAACAAAAGAAAATATATACCTAAAATAAATAAAGAAGATTTTTGTAAAAAATCTTACAGAGAAAAATTGTAAAATATATACTGAGAAATTTTGTAACTTTTTAACGGATTTTCGTCACGTCACTTTTATTAATTGAATAGGTACTTAAATAAACATGTAACGTTAGGATTTGACAGTTTAATAAAAGTTCACGATGCGACGAAAATGCGTAATAAAGTTGTGTTATTAATAAAATATGGAAACGTGGTTTCACAACACATTTATAATATTAGTATAGATTACACAGTTGTACAAATTGACACCTACTGATAGATATTTTCAATTCCAATTACAGGAGTTATCGGTGTTCGGCACCACTCCTTAGTGCATGTTCTGTCGCTAATTAATGTGACTCAAACGGGCGCACCATAGTTCATGGGAGCCGGGCACGCGAGAGGCGAACATAAATAATTTATTGGCTAAACATAGATTTTCTGTGATAGTGGGCTACTAGTACAGCTTCTGTGGAACTTAGAAATATAAGCACAATTTTTTTAATGAAACAACTTTTTAACGGATATAATTCGCGTTTTTATTTTGATAATACAATCCTGACGTTTCGAGTACTTTGCAGCACTCGTGGTCGCAGGCAGACCACTCGTGGAGTCGCGTTCGTGCGTGTTCGCGAAAGTTTGAGACTACACAATTTTTTTATTTATTACATTTCAGGACTTAGGTTTTAAACTTTCGTGAATTACAATCTATCAAGAAAGAAACGTATTAAATATTATTTTGGGTCTTCAGATAATTCAAATAAATATACTAACTTTACCGAAACGTCGAATTTAGTTCAATAATGTTTTTTTCGATTTATCTTATTTAAGTATAGAGCTGAAATAATAAATATTTAAAATGTTATATAAGTTGCTAACATGCTATATAAGGGGCGCATTTAGTTGCTGTTGCTTTAGGTTAGTTAAAATGCCTTAGCTTGAGGCCTTTAAGTCTCGTCAAAAGTCCGGTCCGCTTAAGCTACAAGAGACCACATAGAAAAAAAACCCGAGGCGTTCTTCAGTCACAGCATAAATCAATAAGAAACTTACTTGAAGATACGTATCTAATAGCTAGTATTTAACTGCTAAAACGACACTAAAAGCTTCCACCCACAAACAACTCGCTAATTTACACCCACGCAAAAATATTAACGACCTCTCCATCCGTTAAGTTAATTACAATTGTAAAATCACTCTAAAACAAGAAAGCTAGCAGTGTTATATAAATGAGAAATAAATAATGTGGGGACAGCGAACAAGCAACGATATCCAAATACGGATGAAACGGCCAATAAGTCTATAAGTGCTAATTGCATCGATTCAAGCCCAGGAATTATCGACATTCTGTGATCTTACAAAGAAATGCAATAAATATTTCACACTTTTATTCCTATATTTGGATTTTAGAATTTGTCTTTATGTGTGTATGTTGCTGCATCTTGTGTAATACATCCTTCTTTATCGTGAGCTGCACTAATTTAGCTTAGCTTAGCTCAGCTACCGCGTCTTTTAATACCTTGGTAGTAATTCGTGATGTGAACCAAAGTTTATAGTAAAATTTGGCTCAGGTTATGCAAGTACGGCGCGGCGGCTTGTTTTTTTTCATCATATCATAATGTAAAACAAAGTACAAAAAGACGCTGAGCTCCATAAGCTGTGGCTGCTGAAGGTTCGAATTTTGTGTTGGATCTAATCAGGAACTTACATATTTCCTTTATCATAACATCCCACATCTCTAAAACAACGAAACCTATACAAGGACCTATTGTAAACCAAAGTACAAAAAGATGCTGAGCTCCGTAAGCTACGTGTGACTGCTGAGAGTAGCGTCTTGGATTCGGATCCCGTGTTGGATCTAATCCGGAACTTACATATTTCCTTTATCATAACAACATTTCTAAAACAACGAAACCTATAAATAATAAATGAATATTATAAAAAAAAGGCATGAATGTTAATTGAGTTCTTTAACTTGCAGAAAAAAATACACAAATTAATTGAACCTGCTCCATACCAAAATGTTATCATAAGCAATAAGGTTACCAAACATTCCGTTTTGTACCACATCATACAATAATATATGACCAAATAAACCCACCACTTTTACAATCACCTCTAAAGTATCCACCAAACAAGGAACTGTAGTCCAACTTACACTGGTCGTCGGATGACGTGTATATTTTGACTGTGGGCTCAAATTTCGGGTACAAGAGCGGGGCAAATCGCATTTCGTGCTGATTTCTACAACAAAAGAGGTCAAATGCCGATAAGTCGAGGTTTGTCGCACGTACGGATTCGAAACAGTGGCCTTTTAGTTTTTAAAAAAAAGATAAATATATATTTGATTGGTCACTTTTTCCTGGTCGTGGATGTATGATCTATGATGAATGTATAATTGAGGTGATAGCTTAGAGGTATTACCTTTAGCGGCAAGTGAGAGCTCAGAGGTCTCAGATTCGAACCCTAGGGATGGCCATAATTATGGATTCGAACATGACACACACATTAAAAAAATTGTAAATCAAAATCACAACACCCAAACACAAGATACATCAAAAATTATTATACAAATTTCTTAACCTATAATTACCAAAAAATTCCCAGTCGAACTTCCTCAAAATAAATACCTAGTTGATGACGTCATATCATCGTCTCCGTCTAGTTCTAACGTAGTATCGTTGACCTGTTGCAATCAGCAGTCACGGACAACGAAGGCCACGGTGGCCGTTATATAAAGACGCCGATTCTGAACAAAACTTAGGTCACCGGCACATCGATGATATATTGTGTACCTTGTCGATAAAGTAATAAGTGCGATTTTCTAATGGAACTGTTACTAATAACGTGTTGTACCTACATACTCGTGTGAACTGCAAAAAACTGATGAGCAAAAAAGAGGGAAAAAAGTGTTTTGAAGTTTGAAAGTTCAGTGTTTGGGTAGACACCCCACTGCGGAGATAATGAATAATACTGCCTTTACTGTGCTAATACTAGGTAGAATATTTTCTCACGATTCAAGGTGTGTATGAGACACGCTGTACTCTACCAGTTTTACTGAGAGTATGTTAGAGCTAGTATTTATCGAAACTAGTAAATCACGAAGTATATAAATATAATGTTTGTCACAGTGTCATACGTGTTAAACATACCTGAAATTTAATAGTTCGTTATTATTATATGCCTAATATCTCATACCTATTTCCTAGTTATTACCTGTTACTCTGGATTATAACGATAATGAATGATGATGTGAATGATACGTTTTTCTATTATATATTAACGTAAAAGGCAGATTACAGGCTTGCTAAGCTAGTATTACGAAAAAAATTCAAACAGGATTTTTAAGTCAGTCACATCGACATCTAGCATCAAGAATGACACAACTTTAATGCGTGTATCTATGTAAGTTATAACAAAACTTAGTTATATTCTTAGTCGTCGTAAATCTATTGTTTTGGTGCCCGATCGGACCCTACACAACTTATAGCCGTGTAACTTGCTAAAACATGACAATTTGGGCTATTGCCATAATCACGCTAGGCGCGCGTGCTACTAATCGACTTTGGTATAAACACGAGCGAACTAGCGAAACATAAAGAAGAGAAGAACAGAAGGTAAACTCTTTATACTTCTTCATCGTATGGTTGATGTATGGTGTCAGAGTTTAAACCACTCATAGGCCTCTGACATGGCTTTACACGCCGTTCAAAATTCTCTCGGGTGTGCTGGTTTCCTCCTTCCTTCCCTCAACGTTTCAGCAAGTGATAATTAATTTCTAATACCCACATAAATTCAAAAAGTCAGAGGTGCTTGCCTGGGTTTCAAACCTACTTCCTTTGACTAGGTCCTATCACTTGGTCATTGCTGCTTAAATCGATACTTTATAGTGTATAAGAACGCGTGATTTGGATCGATATATCACAATAAGCCAGCTGTAGCCAGCTATAGCGGCTCGATTGAGGAATAAAAGAGGAAAATACTCGATTGCCAAACATGAACATTGTTTTCCAAAGTATTTTATCGCGGACAATGGTGCTGGCGGCGTTGGCCGAGGACGTCCATTGTGTACAATGTGGTTCAAATATTTAAGATAGTGCGTTATGTTTGTGGGTGAAGGCTGATCCATCTTATGGTCCAGTAACCATAAGCGTAGATGTATAACATAAAGCCTTGAATTTTACCTCTAATATACCCTTATGTTTAACGGACTAAGTAATTTATTTAAAGAAGGTACCAAATATATACCAAATATATCTTTAAAAATTATCACTTTTTTATAAAAAGAAAAACCTAAATAACTTAAAAATAAAATAACGACTAACCTATAAATAAAAAACTGAATTAAGGTTGCTGCCCGGGGAAATCGTGCCGAGGATATCATCTGATCTCTATAACCTAGATTTGTGTAGAACAAACATTGTCTAGTTAATGGGACGGAAAATCCTTATTAATTATTACATAAAGTTATCACTTATCATAGAAATCCTGCCCTGCAATACAATCAGACAATAGCCCAAAAGTGAACTTTCATAAAAAATTAAAATCGTACGAGTATGTGAAGCAAACGAAGAATTTGAAAAAAGAAAATTGTACTCGTAATTAAATTTTTCTATCTACAAAAAAAAATTAAATATAGATTGTTATTTTTTTATATATTTATTTATTTATGCACACACACAAACATACAAAAAAAAACATGTATGATAAATATGTACAAAGGTAGGTACTTCTTATTTCTAAGGAAATTTCTGCCAGCAAACCTGCGATGGGAATAATATTTGTTGAGTCATGTGAACATTAATGTATGGACCAGCTGTTTTTTTTTGCGATTTCAGGATTGGTCCCATAGTAAAAGTTGTTCATAATGATGAGTTTAATGACCCCTTTTAAGGATGCTGGTGTTTTACAAATAACCCTGTATATTTAAAAATGTATTTTATATGTATGTAATTTAATAGAATAAATGAAATTAATAATCAAGCTAACCTTCTGTTTTTATCTAGTGAGTTATCTGTTAGGTATCACCGCGTCAAGTCTCGCGGGAACCGGGCTATGAACATATTCGTCTAAGCTCCAAGGCCACTCAACCAGTTCGGCATAAGTCATAAAACTAGTGGGCTTCTAAAAATACCTATTAACAGACATTTGAGACTTAATTATTTTCTAAGAACAATATAATAATAAACCAGCGCTTTGCCTTCAATTTCATCCGCCTAGGTTTTATTCTAGGGATAGTGTAGTTTATTATTTAGAAGTGAAAGAAAATTTTAAATCGGTTCAGTAGTTACAGAGATTATCCTCACACAAAGAATTCTGTTTTATACCTTTTTTATAATAATAGTGTAGACTAGCTGATGCCCGCGGCTTCACTTGCGTATCGTTCATATACATGTCTACTCAGTGTTAAGCTCGGTCACACTTTTTTGAAATTAGCTCAGCCAGTAGAGGTATCGAAAAGTATGAACTGATAGCTAAACATTTATTTATTTTATGACATTGACTTAATCGTTATACTAATTTCCTAGATTATTATTATTGAAATTGACATTTATTTTAATTCTGTAACTTTAATTTGATTGTTATATATTATTGTTATAACTTTAAGTGCACCGTGGACTACCCATTTATCTTTCTTCCATGTTCTTGTCCATCCAATGGTCGCTCTTAGCGATAAGACCGCCTATTGTACCTACCTTTTAAAAACTTTTTTTAAATGTATTTTCCTTACGGTGTACAATAAAGAATACTCTACTCTACTGTACACTACTTTTGAGATGTCAAAATGAAAAATTGTTTGAAACAAACTAGGATATGTAATAACATGTTATTTACAACATTTCATAAGCAAATTATAAATTAATCTGAATCTTTCAAAGAATTGATATCTGTTTTATTGTTCGCATAACCAATTTTCAATGCTTCTTTAATTTTGTTTATGCTTTATTACATATAGAAAGTGAATGAAATACAGTAAGTAATTAGAAAGGTATCAATGATCCTTAATTGCAGTTTTATTCAATTGGGTTTTACAAAAATGCATAAAAATACGCTACGTTTGTGCATGTTTAAGCATCAAGACTAACTTTGAAATTCTACTTGATTTTACAAAACATTATATTCTACAACTATTGGCTGGGTGCAGAGTTGCGAAGTGACTGTTAGGAGAAAATAAAGTGATCCCAGCACGCAATGCGGACGTAGTAACAAAGGGCTACAATCGTGGACCACGACGGCGGCGAACTGTCTAGTACCTATAGTGAAAATGTCGTCATTGTAATCAGACAGTCTCGATCTCGTCTGCCATAGCCAGCCTATTCAAAAACATTTTCAGAAACTTGAAATATAATATCAATATAAGTTTTATCTCTTTTATGTCGTACGTCGTCGTATTAAATACTTCCATTTTTATATCAATTTTATTCAACATTTCCTCAGTTAAACGTTTTATATGACAATAACATTTAAAGTAAACGTATTAAAGAAAGCCATATTACCCTAAATGGTTCTATAATAGCCCTTAAAGCCATTTATTAAACACAAACAAATTTTCACTCACAGATATTTATTTAAAACGTACATTATTTCAAATTGATACTTTTCTACCAAAATCTTAATTATTCTTACGCAAGATCACGGTCGAGTACAGCTGTTAACACAGATCCCTGAACTATCCCTAAACGTTCAAAGCATTTTGACCTTTAGTAGAATACGAACAAAGGTGTATTTTTCATGATGTTTAAGTTCGTTAGTAACTTGAGAAGGTCGGTTCGCTTCGTCACGGGAGGCAGGTATGGCGTAACAGCCTCGACGCGGTACGCTTGCTTCTTTGAGCGATGAGCAGGAAGATTTGGTAGTACTTTGGGTGACGTGAGAAACATTTCTAGTACGGTTGGTTGGTAGAGTAAAACTGGAAGGGAGTAAGGGTCAGTAAGTAAAATAAAATAGGAAATTATATAAATGCCAAGAAGACAAAAACACTATTGACTACAATATTAAATTTTACATATCGTTGAATATTTCCTAGATAATTATAAAGATTTAATAACGGTGATGTCCTAGATATATGAAAGCTTAATATTGTTAAACGGTTTTATTTAGCTTGCCCTGTTTATTGTTTAGTTCAAATTTAGTAAACGATATTTCACCTTCTTCCTGTTGACAGATTGATCTGATATTTGGTACGCAGCTTTAGTTCAAACCGTTTAATGTAAAAAAATGTACTTACATTATTCCTTAGTTTTAGGGTAGAGTTTAAATCGTACCACGCCCATAATTATGCCTCTGATATGATTTATGAAACCATAAATTGTATGCTGGTACCCAAAGAATATCAGCCCAATAACCCAATTCCCTCCACCCATAAGGTCAGCAAAAATATTAAAGCCATGTTTTATTACCAATAAGCCGCGTAACCAAGGCTATCAAGACTGACATAAAGATTTTTGACAGTCGATATAGGGAATCAGTACCCACACAACTAATTTAACTTTGGAATAGAACCACCCCTACTCATCCCGCGAGTGCCGTAAGAAGCGACAAACGGGATGGGCAGCAGCATCCTTCTTTGTAACAGTAATCATCTGCTACTGCGATCGCCGACCTGCTTGCCCAGCGTGGCGAATATGGGCAAATACCTCCAATGAGCGCATAAAAGTAACACGCATTTGGAGACGCTTATGTTCACCAGTGGACTAATACAGGCTGACCTTAATATGTAGATTACTAGGATATTTGACCAGGTTAAATGCGACAAAAGTTAGTTGACTAATAATCGATAAAAACCGATGTTTACAACTTATATTTTTTAATATTAATAATTAATAACAAAGGCAGCAATGCCCTAAAACAATGCGCACAGAAATTCGAGAACAAATTGCCGCTTCAACTCGTGGGATACTCTGTAATGAGCGTTTGCGCATTAAACCATGTACTCACTGACAGAACTCCGACAACCTTTTTTTTGTGTGTTTGAAACTTTCAACTACAATAGTATCAACACTTGATACTTTATCAGTATTAAAGGTATTAGTTTTACTTATGTACTTATTTATGAAGGAAAAATACTATTAGCTACACCATAAGATATATAATTATGTTAGTACACCATTTTCTAGACACACAAAGTTCTAGAAATTTTACTGTATCTACATTATTATAAAGTTAATTTCCTTTATAGATATAACACATTTTTAAATATTGTATAATATAAAATCCCCACCCACCGGTATTGGAAACATGGTCGAAGTTACCAGTGGTAAGGGCTCCAAAGAGAGAAACCTTCTGACTATGGGAGTATCCAGGAGTACCGCCTTCAGCAACAAGCCCTTGATCCAGCAATCCAACGAAAGCCTGTTAAGGTGTTGATCGAGGCTGTTCGATATTAAATTATTGCAATTTTGGCGCAACTAGCGGATGCCAAGTCCAGCGATAAGCTTTGTTGATTCATTTGATTGATTCAAGCAGGCATTTGCCCAGCTGTGGGACAATACTGTGATTTATTTATTTGTTCATAAGCCTACTGTATCGCTTTGCCTAATGAATCTCGGTCCCAAATTGCTCGTCAACTCTCAGTGTTGATGTCCAGGTATAATGGGTTGGCTGTCTTATCTCAAAAAATGACTTCTTTTAAGGTTCACTCATTCATAAGTAATATTATATTATTCTTTTATTCCGATAAATTATTTTCAAATTAGCTAAATTCCCTGTAATTGAAGTAGTAACAACAAATATTTCAATAATCATCACACAAAATTTTTATCAGAAAATACCAAATTACAAACATAATACATTTCTTTAAAAAATATCTTTGACAATGTTCCAGTCTTGTACCCCTAGCTTTATAGTACAATCGTGCACACAATTACTATTGTATACGTACACCTGTGTGCGTAACAATGAATTCTGAACTCAACTGTACCGGAACATAAATTGTGGTATCAAATTACCCGTTTCTTACCTAATTTCAAAATATACACGTTATATATCGCTCAATCAAGGTAATAATACCGGTCGACAGTTACATTAGAATAAAACAATAATGGAATGTTTTAGATTAAGTTCAAGAACCAGGTTCGAGACTTCGTAAACTAATAAATAATGATAATAATATATTTTGACCTGCGTACTTAGCACAAGTTTGCAAATTACAATCGATTATACAGCTCGATACCGATATTATGTTTTATGGGTATCGTAGTTAACATTCAAGAGACGTGACGTCAGGTCCCAGAAATGTTATTTATGAAGAATATTTGGACTTATTATAATGCAACGGACATTCTACAATGTGAATAGAATGTCCTCAGAACTTATATTGACCATCAAGAGAAGGAAATTTTATTTATTTATTTAGGTACACAAAACAGATTCACAGCGTATACATAATGACTAGAAATTAACAAGGTGACAGTAAACTGTGATTCCAAAAGTAGTGCATACAGCATGACATGTAATTGACAAGTTCATCATCTGCCTAGCCTTTTCTCAACTAGTTTGGGGTCGGCTTCCAGTCTTACCGAATGCAGCTGAATACCAGTGTTTTGCATGGAGCGACTGCCTATCAGACCTCCACAACCCAGATACTGGGTTACACAATACCCCTTGGTAAGACTGGATGTCAGACTTTCGGGCTTCTGACTACCCGTAACGACTGTCAAAGATATACAATTGACAGCCGGGGCCAACAGCTTAACGTGCTATCCGAGGTACGGAGAGTGATAATTAATTTATAAAACGTACATAACTTACGAAAAGTCATAGGTGCGTGCCTTGGGTTCGAACCCGAGACCTCTTACTTGCCAGTCAACGGTCACCACCACTAGGCTATCACGACTAATTAATTATAATTGACAAGTTATCATAATAATATAACAATCATGCAATTTAAATACGAGACGCTGGGATCGTGGGGTCCGGGAGCCCGGAATATTTACAAAGACCTATCTGGACGTCTAGCGTTTGGTCGAGGCAACTCGTGACCAAAATGCTGGTCTGTACCTGGCCCAAAGGCTGAGTATAGCTATTCAGCGAGGCAATGCAGCCAGCATTTTGGTAACGTTGCCTACTGGTAGCGGTCTTTTAGATTGAGGGTTTTATTTTTCTTAATTTATTTTTAAGGTAGTTAGATTTTTATATATAGATAGTTTTATTTAGTATTGTTTCTTTGTATTATAATCACATAAATCACTTTTTAGTTATTAAATACAATAATAGGTAAGAAATAAAAAAAATATGATTTAGAATATAATATACAATTAAATTCATATAATACAATATCTATATCTACAATAAAATAATATAATATACCTATGTCATCAAATTATCATCATCCTCTTAGCCTTATTATTCCCAAATTCAACGGTTGACACAGAAAACTTAATTATTTTGAACAACGTAACATTATAGTACGGTCAAGTCATCAGGGTAACTGGACAATTTGTCAGTGTTATCTTATCAAATGTCTTATTAAACAAGTCGTGGTATAACTATTAAAATTGTTGCATTTATTAGCACGTGTACACCGAAACCTAAAGTTGTAAAATCTGTCACTTTATGATAAGCAAACTATGTCACTATATATAAATATTCAGCATATACTTCTTCTTAACAGATATAAACGGGAACAATTAAATATAGTACTATTATTAAAGTAAATAAATCAAGTTGTGGTCTTTCAAACTTGATTTTTTTACAAAAATCCATAAAAAAATATTTATGCATATTTTTATCCTTAAAAGTAAAGGACAAGTTTTATCCTAAAAAATGAAGGTGACAACTTATGTAGGTAGTTCGTGAGACTGATACTTCAACAAAACTTTTGTTTTGTTGAATTTTGATAGACTTTTGTTAGTATACCTTTATAACACACTTATACGTATGAATACCACGCAAATTGCGACACAAAAGTACCCACTTGTCCCCACTCAAATCATTTTGTATAGCAATCTAAATATAACTTCCACTTACACCCGAACAAAATAACACACAATAAAATCCAAACATATTACTTATATGCCTTTAAACCCTAAAATAAAATAAAACTGCTACAATCATGCGCATCTCTCCAACAAAAAGTCTGACACAACATTACAGCGTACACGAGTACACTTGGCACATACAATCCCCCGCTGGGCCAAAGAACTACGACGTCTATTTAACCACATGTGGGCTAAAGCTTTAGCCATTCTTTAAAATAACTAGCATTTATAAGATATGGCGATTTTACGGCTTATATAAATAAGTTTGCATTCAGCGCGCTTTCACAAAAAGCTACAATTCTGGTTCTGCATACAATAGCACCACATCCTAGTGTAGGCGGCCTATGAGTCAGTTGTATAGCTAAGTGCCGGTGTACACTGCGTAGTGTAATCTCCTTTATAAATCTGGGTATTTCCAAATAGCTTGCCATTGAAGAATGTTCAACCTACTTTTTAGTATGTGGATATTTCAGTTTGGTTTAGAATTAACAAATGTTTTTATTTTGGTTAGCATTATAGTTTAAGATTTGAGATTTTAAGCTTACTTCTAAGCGTTTTAGCGGTTCGACCCAGTGAGTTACATCGTGTCGCGATTACAGGATAGAGCGACGCGTCTAAAAACAGTGCATTCTAAAACAATATAGTACCAGCAACTGCATTGCGCGATATATGTGCTTCAACTAAATTTATGTTATTTAAAACGTTAACTCACCGACGACGACTGCTCAAAACAAACAAAACCTGCATAGCTTACACCTCGCGCTGTTAGATGCATTATTGCTCCTATAAGCCTCAAGCACCCTCAAGTATAATTTACTTACCGCATTATAACTTCACGATAAGATGCACGACGCGACGTAATGCGATGTTCTGATCAGCTAGAACAAAATGTGATAAAATAAAATGGTAATGATAAAATACTAATGTTGCTAATTCTCTTGCACATGCTCTAATGCTCTAAACTAATTTAGACTCCTTAACTCTCTTCCTAACAGAGATCATTAAAAAAGGATAGACGATTTTTAGAGCTGTCAAATTAGTCCACTCGCTTGATGTCAACGAGAATTTAAGTCGGCATGTCATAAATCTAATTTCACGTTAATTGCAAGGGCGAAAATAATTTGAGAGCTCTAATTTGACAGTTCCATATGCAGAAAAAGATATAGGTAGTTGGTGCTGATTCTCTTGTACATCCCGCTAAACTAATTTTAGTCTAACTATATCTCTTTCTAATAAACACCATAAAAAAGGACAGCAAATTAAAATATAAAATTAGAGCTGTCAATTATATATAATTGACGTAAAAATAGACGAGACCTCTATGACATGCTGACTAAATTCTCGTTGATATCACGCAAATGGACTAGTTTGACAGCTCCAAAAATCTTTTATCATTTTCTTAATTGATCTCAGTTAAAAAGAGAGATACTGAGTCTTAATTAGTTTAGAGTGTGTGCAAGAGAATTGGCACCATAGTTAGACTAAAATTAGTTTAACGGGATGTACAAGAGATTCAGCACCAATATCGTGTACCTCTAGCCTAAACGAATGAAGTGCAATCATAAACAACTGCAGCGTATTTCAGTCTTTATGTAGGTGTACGTTTCTAATTGACGTGAATCTAGAAAGCTGACTACATTAATATTTCTCGTCTAGTGCTTGCTTTCCACTGTGCGTTCTACACTCATTACATCTCATTCTAACAGATATCTTGAGAAAAGGATATTAAGTTTGTTTTTTAAGGAGTTGCTTGTCAGATTCTTCTCCATGAGGGGTAGGCTGCCCTTGGAACTGGCAACTAGAGACACTCTTACAATAATATTTGAATAAAGACTATTTATAAGTGCGTTAGTAAGTCTACTATCCTTTATCGATTATACTCTTTTTAATTAAAGCTTAATTTAATGTTATCATGTTAACTTTTATCGATAAAATTACGCCGATATAATTTATAAATAAATATACAACTCAAATGTTTTTTTATATCTACTGTTAAAAATAATAAATAAATAATGTTATAAATGCAGTCTTCTTCTTCTTCATCGTATGGTTGATGAACAACCTGGTGTCAGAGTTTAAACTGCCCGTAGGTCTCTGACATGGCTTAAATAAATGCAGTAATACGTACACTTGAAACCAGAGATTTCTTGAATTGGCTTTTGAAAAATTCTGCATGTCCACATATTTTTGCTCGTGAGCTCGTGACTGTAGGTACCTACCTACCTACAATGTTCAGCAAAAACTTTGTCTAACTTTTTATAAAAAGTTTATAACTATTGTTAGATTTATTACTTTCTTTCATTTTATTATTTCTGAGTCATGATTCGTGCACACATAAACGTAATGTTTACCTTCTTAATTAACTTAAGAACACAAATTCATCACATTACGACAGGTCTGTTAGAATAACAAATCTTTATTGTTAATTAGTGTGAAACTTAATGGTCCGTCATCATTTATCTTAGAAGTTTTATGAAAGACGGCATTTTTTGTTTAAAAGATATGTATCAAAACTTCTATTATGTTGTAATTAATCACATATACGAGTACAACGTCCAATAGAAAGGTGCTTACTTAACTTAGGGGTTGCAATCAGTGAAAATTGTCAAATCAAATACAGTATTTTTTTATAGTGTACCCCTACTACCGTAGTTTTAGACACTAGCTAAACAAAAGAACATCAGATTTCAATTGAATTTGTTATGTGGCTGTTTGATTATAAATTAGCCAGTGGTTATCCGTACTCAAACGGAGTGAGGTCCGCGACACCGCCGCGTATACATCCGCTCTTGAAAATGGTCTCCGTTTGAGTTCGAAACTAGTCGGGTATTCCCCGAAAACAATACGTGAGTAAAGCCGTATCAATATTTCATATATTAGTATGACTCACGAAAGTTATTATTCCAATTTTATGTATGTATTTAAAGTTATGTATTTAAGTTAAATGTATTTAAATTTATGTAAGTAATTTTGTGAAAAAAGGCTGAAAATTTACAAAAAGTTATAAAATTTAAATAATAAATCTCGAGAAATAATCGAGATTGGACTCTGCTAATGTTTATTTTTTAATTGTGTTAATAACATAATTATGTAGTATTATGGTAACATTAATAAATAATGATAATATAACTTAGTCCCCGATACCGGTGGACTACTATTTTATATTTTGTATTTAATTTTAATTTGAAGTATACTATGCATAACTAAAGATTGAAATTGTAGAAAGACAAAAAAAGGTATTTTCTATGTATTTTATTTGAATAAATGAAATAATAATACTAAGTAAGTCCACAAGAAAATTAACTCCACGGAGCTTACAAATCAGAGTACGAATATTAGATTTAGCTCCACGTGCATGCGAGAGTATATCCTTGCAAAGCGAACTCACGACGCAATCAGGTCGCCATGCATAACTTACCCAAGTTAGGACATAAGCTCATGATCAATTCAAAATATAATTGTGCTAGTCTGCGCTTCTGTCATTGTGTCATTGTTGGAAATGACAGCTGAAACACCAAGTACTTATCTAAGATTTGTTTTAGCTCATAAAATACTTAACAATTACTTTAGAACGCCAAAAGTACCTGCTCCTATATATTTATTATATAGACTTTATTTATAATTATTAGTGTTAATAACGACATCTTGACACCATCTAATTGATTTAAGGTGCTCCCATAAGTGTATGGGAGCACCTTAAATCAATTAAAATTAATGTAATTAGTGAATTACATAAAGATTTTTAATATTTAAGTATCTGTATGTATGTAAATAATAATAATAATTTTTAAAAATCATATTGACCTACGGCATGTATCTACGGATCTACGGATGTCGGGCAAATCCTTTCCTAACAAATCGAGGAGAGAGAAGAGCTCATACTCCACCACGCTGACCCAGTGCGCATTATAACCACCCACTATTAAAATTTATCAAGTCAAACCAATTTATAAGGCCTGCGCCTTGACTTAACAACCGCCACAATAAATGGGAGCTGGAATGCATTTACTCGTAGAATCACTCTAAGTTAATGCCACAAATGGTCATCCATCCACAGACTGACCACGTTAAGCGCTGCTCAAGTTTAATATTATCATATAATTATCGTTTAACAAGAAATCGAAAAAGTTAAATAAGAAATTAATTATCGTTTAACAAGAAAATTTGAAAAAACAATTGATACTGATGGGATTAATTATCGTTTTGGCCACCACGTTACCGTAGCATAGCGACTTGATGTGTACAATAATAAATTGAAATAAATTCTAGCATTTAAAAAGTCCTAATAGATGACAGTCGGAGATAAAGCTTATAATGTAGGAATTCCCTCTGTTTGTTTAAACGCGTGGGCTTCACAAAGACGAGCTACAGTAGCCTCCGGGGTCGAAGTTCACAGCGCTGGAACTAGACTCGTCAGTACAATAATAGCTACAATATTATCATAATAATTATAAGGTATTAATTGTGATTAACTTCACTTAGAACTTAAAGGACTTTAAGCGCCATTATGGAATTGAATTGATTTAAGGCCAAAATTCATAATAATTGTGTATGTAAAGCTTTCCTGATAAGTGGTCACTGTCCCTCATTACTAAGGAACCCGTGACACTAGAGGAATTGCAGGCGCATTACCGGCCTTTTCAACGGAACTCCCGTTAGAAGACAGAGGATTACATGCAATCCCGCTCTGGATTAGAGTTCTAATGTTATCACTGACATGCTATGGTCCTAGTCATTACTGCCCCATTGGTAGGTATGTTAGGGCGTGCTTGGGTATGTAGCTTGCACAAGGGCTCCTAGGCTAATTATAGCACTGAGTGTGAGTACAAAGGTGTGAAAAAGGTGTGATATCCTGTGAAAAGCACTACCCTGGACGCCTGGTAACCCCAGTCATGCTGGAACCACCAAAATACCACAAATACTAATTTTACATTTGATTATGTAACTTCTTTTGGTGTCAGAGTTTAAACCGCTAGTAGGCCTTTGACAGGCCTTATACATCGTCAAAAAATCTCTCAGTTGAGCTGGTTTCCACATGGTGTTTTCCCTCACCAATTTCCTTATTTCTAATTCGCACATGAATTCGAAAAACCAGATAAGCCTGGGTTTGAACCACGTTTGATTTTCCAGCTCAACGATTATACCACTAGGCCATCACTGCTATCACCATAAACTTATTATAATACTTTAATAGTTAAGGCAACGTTTTCCATAAGTAATAAAGAGAATATTCAAATCTGTTGGTCTCTTCGTAATGGTAATATGTATCGGCGGAGAAGCGGTTCGAATCCGGTTTGTCATTGTCTTTCTATTACCCGACTAGCGAACGTAGGCGTAGCTTAGCTGACGTAGAGGCCCGTTTATATCTAACGACTTTTCTGTCCGCCTAGAATGAGTTGTTGTTAGATTTCCATTGTTCTGTGCTGTTCCTGATTGCAATGGCTCATTTCCTCTCGTAGATGTAACGACTTTACCACGGAATCCCAGTTTTAGACAGCGTAAACTTTGTCTTACAGATACTAAGTAATTATTTATTTATTTATACTTCATGTACAAAGCAGGTACATAAGGCGGACTTAATGCCTTGAGGCATTATCTACCAGTCAACCTTTGGGTCATTAGAGAGGCCTTCGAAAAAGGTACAAAATAAAGTATAACTTAACAAAAAAAATTACTTTTAACTAGGACTACCTACTAATACTTTAAATTTAATTATAATATTATATTTAATTAATTAAAATTATATTAAATATACAAGTTGTCTGTATCAGCATAAAGGCAACATACCAACTTGGTTCCCTAAGGTTTTCGATAGCAGAGCTCCAATGCTAATGCAGTGCAATGCAGATTAACTGTTTCACATCTTAAAGGTCATTTACGGTAGATAGTGTGTTATTGAAACGCAAAAGTTTAATTGTCATCATCGTTTCAGTCAGAAGAAGCCCACAGCTGCGCCATAGATTTAAGAAATTAACAGAGTTACGTCTAAGTTACAAAATAGTTATTAATTACATTAACAATATCTTTCTCTTATATTCTAATTATCTACTAACTATGCTCTATGGATGCGTGATAAAATATATTTTAGAAGTTTTGGAATAAAGGAATATGTTTATGTTTTTTTTCATGTGAAAAATCTTTTACAGGTATTCCACTACCAAGTACTGGAGAATACAGGCTTGAGTAATATATTTAAAAAAAACTAATTAAATGAGTAATTGTTACCACTAATTAAACTTAACTTCTTAGAAGTCATGATTCAATCTTCATGTCAAGACTATATATACCATTATTATAATAAAGAATGTCATCATTAGATAGAGGCATTGACCTTTCAAGTATTACAACAGTTAATGTAAATTATACAAACGTTGGCTCCAAAAGCCAATAACAACAGGTATATTGGAACCTATACAGTATCCATCGACGGTTCAGTAAACATAGGAATGTAAATCGTTTATGTTAAGAGAGCAATGTATATAGATATTGATGTGTTTTAGCTAAAAGCAATGATGGTCCGCATTGGTTCGGAGAATTTCAATACGAAATTGATTGTTCATTAAACGGTAATATAATTTCGTTAGAGGTATGTGGACTTTTGTAAAAATGCGCTGGTCATATTGGTTACGATTCTTCAAAACTTATGTGGTCTAAACTAATACATAGATACAAATAAAAAAGATTAGATTTTTTGTATGTCTGAATTGGAAAAACTCAAATCTTTAATTGAAAGTAACGTAAAGTTATTGAAACCTTATCAGCAAATACCATAGGCGGTATTTTTTTATTCTTAAAAAAAGTTAAAGGTCCCTATGAAATGTAACAACCCAAGGCATCAAAAATATTAATTCTGACATAGACTTTTTACGGGATAGGTGTAGGTACACGAGAATTAAAATTTCACGCAGGTGACATTTAGTTGATTATAATAGGTACTGATTTTTGCCATCGGCTTCGCTCGCGTTAATTTAGAATTTTGACAATCAATTCGGGTTGTACGACACGTGGCGCCACCTATTATCATAATAACGTTATTGTTGTTTTCCTCGGGGATGAGTACCCTATATCCGTTTCGATAAAATGACCTGACAACGATATTACGTTGGATGCAAAATTTCAAGCTGTTCGGTTAAGTGGTTTAAGCGTGAAAAGGTAACAAACAAACTTACTTTCGCATTTATTTAACATTAGTTAAGATAGGATAAAAAAAGGCTTGTGTTTGAACCCACCTGGTGGTTAGCGGTGTTGCGGTCTACGATGGAGCGTAAATGTAAAACAAATAAAACTCTTAGTAAAACTTCAAATCATCGCCTTGTCTCGTAAATCAAGACTTTTAAGGCTATCATAGTCAATATCCGATTTCATCACCGCGTTGTACCTAATAAAATTCAATATTCTTGCTTGATATTCACTTCGGGGTAATAAAATCAAAACGGCTATGACTAGAAATCAAGAGATAATGTAATTCCTAGTACCAAAAGACCACAAACCTAGTTTTATGACTAAAATTCCGGGTAAATAAGGATTTATCCCGGATGTCACAATGCCTATATTCTAGGCTAGATAAATGTATTATGACGTGAAGCTAGGGTTGTCATGCTTAATAAAATAAATAGATATAAGTGCTAAGATATTATATATCATTTATTCAGGCAGTATTTATTATTATTTGTAAGAAATTTAAAATTTGCGAATGGTAAGAGTTTTAGAAAAAGCCAATTTTTTTTTAAATTATTTTTTGTTTAACTAAATTAGATTTAGTATAATAATTAAATGTCGTGGGTATGAGTTTGAACCTGTCTATATCATAATTATGTACTTTCTTATTTAATCTAAGATAACACTGACTAATGGCAAAAGAAGAACGTCTTGAGGAAACCTGGACATAATATTCTGAAATCGCTAACTCACAATGAGCTGGTGATAAATGCTCGACCTTTCTCGTCTGAGTAGAGGCCTTTACCAGTAGAACAGTTGTAGGCTGGTTTATTTATTTATATTAGGAATATTTATTTAAATGTATTTGCAAAAAAAATATCTATATACCCCTGTGTACACCCATTAAATTACATCTTTGAGCGTGGGTGAACCGCCTCTGCGCACGTCAAGTGTCACTTCCACGTACCTACCGTCAATTTAAAAATGCGCTATAAGTGTCGCGCTGTCTCTCTCAGTCGCTGTCGTTCATGCCTATTTGCGTCCTACTCATTTACTAAAACGCCTTACATTAGAGGGGCAAAGTTATAGCGATAGTACTGTAACAAATACAATTATATGAAGGTAAATATTATGATAAATCATTAAATGACTAACTGAAATGATAATGAATTCACTTGAAATAACTTAAAACGAATTCACACATAACAAAATGTTTGTACCAGCCTTAAATCTATGGAGTAGCATATGTCAAAATATAAAAAATGTATTAAATTAATAATAAAGAAATCATCATAAAAATTCGACTGACGACTTTAGTCAAATTAATATTTTTGTGAATTTTTTTAGATGTTTTAGCACATGTTCATAAATCCTATCCGTATCAGTTGTTTTTTCAAATGTCTTATAAATAATTATATTAGTCAACTTACTTTTAGACTATTTAGTCAAAGTCCATTTACAGAATTTTTATATTTTTATTTAAGACTAGATATTATATTATCATCAGATTTGATCAGATTAAAAAAATAAGTGACAACCCTGAATATGACCTGTATGCGCGTGGGCGAGCCACTCCGGCGCACGTCAAGTGAACCAGTAACAGCGCACCTACTATACCGCATGAATTTTTATGTTTTATTATAGTTAATGCCGTCGTTTATTTATTTGATTCATGTAGCAATTTAAGTGAATTAAATCATTATTCATTTTTCAACTCGTGTTATTTTTTATACATTGAGCCTGTTAACAAGATCTAACTGCTATCATAACGGTGCTTCTAGAAAAGTGCATTTAGAAAGATGTATCCATACGGGGCATCTAGAAAGGTGCTTTTAGAAAGGTGTATCCATACGGGGCATCTAGAAAGGTGCTTTTAGAAAGGTGTATCCATACGGGGCATCTAGAAAGGTGCATTTAGAAAGGTGTATCCATACGGGGCATCTAGAAAGGTGCTTTTAGAAAGGTGTATCCATACGGGGCATCTAGAAAGGTGCATTTAGAAAGGTGTATCCATACGGGGCATCTAGAAAGGTGCTTTTAGAAAGGTGTATCCATACGGGGCATCTAGAAAGGTGCTTTTAGAAAGGTGTATCCATACGGGGCATCTAGAAAGGTGCTTTTAGAAAGGTGTATCCATACGGGGCATCTAGAAAGGTGCATTTAGAAAGGTGTATCCATACGGGGCATCTAGAAAGGTGCTTTTAGAAAGGTGTATCCATACGGGGCATCTAGAAAGGTGCTTTTAGAAAGGTGTATCCATACGGGGCATCTAGAAAGGTGCTTTTAGAAAGATGTATCCATACGGGGCATCTAGAAAGGTGCTTTTAGAAAGGTGTATCCATACGGGGCATCTAGAAAGGTGCTTTTAGAAAGGTGTATCCATACGGGGCATCTAGAAAGGTGCTTTTAGAAAGGTGTATCCATACGGGGCATCTAGAAAGGTGCATTTAGAAAGATGTATCCATACGGGGCATCTAGAAAGGTGCTTTTAGAAAGGTGTATCCATACGGGGCATCTAGAAAGGTGCATTTAGAAAGGTGTATCCATACGGGGCATCTAGAAAGGTGCTTTTAGAAAGGTGTATCCATACGGGGCATCTAGAAAGGTGCTTTTAGAAAGGTGTATCCATACGGGGCATCTAGAAAGGTGCTTTTAGAAAGGTGTATCCATACGGGGCATCTAGAAAGGTGCTTTTAGAAAGGTGTATCCATACGGGGCATCTAGAAAGGTGCATTTAGAAAGGTGTATCCATACGGGGCATCTAGAAAGGTGCTTTTAGAAAGGTGTATCCATACGGGGCATCTAGAAAGGTGCTTTTAGAAAGATGTATCCATACGGGGCATCTAGAAAGGTGCTTTTAGAAAGGTGTATCCATACGGGGCATCTAGAAAGGTGCTTTTAGAAAGGTGTATCCATACGGGGCATCTAGAAAGGTGCTTTTAGAAAGGTGTATCCATACGGGGCATCTAGAAAGGTGCATTTAGAAAGATGTATCCATACGGGGCATCTAGAAAGGTGCTTTTAGAAAGGTGTATCCATACGGGGCATCTAGAAAGGTGCATTTAGAAAGGTGTATCCATACGGGGCATCTAGAAAGGTGCTTTTAGAAAGGTGTATCCATACGGGGCATCTAGAAATGTGCTTTTAGAAAGGTGTATCCATACGGGGCATCTAGAAAGGTGCTTTTAGAAAGGTGTATCCATACGGGGCATCTAGAAAGGTGCATTTAGAAAGGTGTATCCATACGGGGCATCTAGAAAGGTGCTTTTAGAAAGGTGTATCCATACGGGGCATCTAGAAAGGTGCTTTTAGAAAGGTGTATCCATACGGGGCATCTAGAAAGGTGCTTTTAGAAAGGTGTATCCATACGGGGCATCTAGAAAGGTGCTTTTAGAAAGGTGTATCCATACGGGGCATCTAGAAAGGTGCTTTTAGAAAGGTGCATCTAGAAAGGTGTATCCAGAACTGTGCATCTAGAAAGGTGCATTTAGAAAGGTGTATCCATACGGGGCATCTAGAAAGGTGCTTTTAGAAAGGTGTATCCATACGGGGCATCTAGAAAGGTGCTTTTAGAAAGGTGTATCCATACGGGGCATCTAGAAAGGTGCTTTTAGAAAGGTGTATCCATACGGGGCATCTAGAAAGGTGCTTTTAGAAAGGTGTATCCATACGGGGCATCTAGAAAGGTGCATTTAGAAAGGTGTATCCATACGGGGCATCTAGAAAGGTGCTTTTAGAAAGGTGTATCCATACGGGGCATCTAGAAAGGTGCTTTTAGACAGATGTATCCATACGGGGCATCTAGAAAGGTGCTTTTAGAAAGGTGTATCCATACGGGGCATCTAGAAAGGTGCTTTTAGAAAGGTGTATCCATACGGGGCATCTAGAAAGGTGCTTTTAGAAAGGTGTATCCATACGGGGCATCTAGAAAGGTGCATTTAGAAAGATGTATCCATACGGGGCATCTAGAAAGGTGCTTTTAGAAAGGTGTATCCATACGGGGCATCTAGAAAGGTGCATTTAGAAAGGTGTATCCATACGGGGCATCTAGAAAGGTGCTTTTAGAAAGGTGTATCCATACGGGGCATCTAGAAAGGTGCTTTTAGAAAGGTGTATCCATACGGGGCATCTAGAAAGGTGCTTTTAGAAAGGTGTATCCATACGGGGCATCTAGAAAGGTGCATTTAGAAAGGTGTATCCATACGGGGCATCTAGAAAGGTGCTTTTAGAAAGGTGTATCCATACGGGGCATCTAGAAAGGTGCTTTTAGAAAGGTGTATCCATACGGGGCATCTAGAAAGGTGCTTTTAGAAAGGTGTATCCATACGGGGCATCTAGAAAGGTGCTTTTAGAAAGGTGTATCCATACGGGGCATCTAGAAAGGTGCTTTTAGAAAGGTGCATCTAGAAAGGTGTATCCAGAACTGTGCATCTAGAAAGGTGCATCTAGAAAGGTACACCTAGAAAGGTACATTTATTTAGAAAGGAGCATTTAGAAAGGTCCATCTAGATCGGTGCATCTTGAAAGGCTATCTTTAATCTCTGAGCTGAAATTCGCAAACTAAATATCCTATCCCGTAAATCACATTTATATCTCTTACACGGAAGCAGAAGATTGTAGGTTTGAATTGATTTTTATAATCAGCCTATCTTTACAATTTTGGCCAATTTCATTTCCCTGCTATAACCGTTGATATGCCATGAATTTATTTATCCCAAAACATTAAACGGCAGTCTAAACAAGACTTCTAAGCTAATTTAGCCGCCACTATTCAGAGCCACGCTTACAAAGTAACTTAAGCATGAGTACTTAGAAATAGAGTTATGAATTATGCGGTAACATAAGTAAGGGCTCTTAAATCTTAAGTTATACTTAGTTATAACTTGTGGTCTCTGATGGGCCCTAATTGTGTTAGGGTTACGACTGACCACACTGCTCGCGCTGTACCGCAAATTTTATAAGGCGCCTATTAGAGTAAGCTAGAGTAGAGTAGCTGCTAATGACACTCTAGTTCCGATACTCCTATTATTCCTATAGTCCCTACTCCTATGACGTCGTCGTCGTGAATCGTGATAGCTTAGTGGTATGACCGTTGACTGGTATGTCAGAGGTATCAGGTTCGAACCCAAGCCGCGCACCTCTGACTTTTTGTAAGTTATGTATTATTAATTAATTATCACTTACTCCGTGCCTCGGAAAGCACGTAAAGCCGTTGGCCCTGCGCCTGATCTCTCTCCGGTCGTGTCGGATTGCCGTCCCATCGGACTATGAGAATGAGGGAATAGAGAGTGCACCTATGTTTACGCACACACTTGTGCACTATAATATCTCCTGCGTAGTTTGTTAATCTCCGTTGAGATTGGCCGCTGTGACCGAAATTCGGTCATCAGGACTTTATTATTAGATTTTGATATAACACTAAGGCTCTCCACACACCTATATAAGGTCCAATTGGCCACAAAAACAATTATTTAAATTGTGTGTAAAGAATTAACCGACAGATAAATAATATTTATTTTTACCACTATCTCGTATAAAATAGCGCTAATTAGACGTAATGAGCTAACAATTACGTATTACAATGATCTTAGGGCAATAGAACACGTTTCCCACGTTAATTACGTGCAATCGACAGCACTCAGGACACAGTTTCACTAGAAAATTGCTCTTAACACTGTTGTTATAAAGTTTAAAATAGGTACCACGAATTTGCTGCCGACCGTACGTAGCCAGACAATGATTTGTTCGGAATCATTCGTATTTGCTCGGAAAATTGATTAACACATTATGGTAACCACAAAGTATAGGAGTTTTTTTCTAACAATTTGTGGATGTTATCTATGGTAACGTTCCTCGGTGAATGGGGATGACTCACGACGTAAAACGATTCGCCTTTTCCGTTTGGTATCGTGGGTTCGATTCTCAACGTAACACGGAAAAATCATTAGTGATCAACTGATATTAATTTTTTTCTGGTTGGTAGCTGATTCTGGTTGTGTAATTGTAATTATTTTTTGAGCAATTTCAATTTGGCAACTTTAAACGAGTGAATAATATGAATTGATTAATATTATATAGATATTGATTATGTATAATATTATAATTAAATTTATAGATATGTATAATTGAGATTGGTGATTATTATTCGCCTTTATTGTGCAGTGAGACAAATTTAAGCTAGTTTATTTAGGTTAAGCTAGTTTAAATAAAAAATATTTTTATAATTTATAGTAGTTTTCTTTTTGTTACAGAGCATCTCGGCGATCTAGCTCCTAAAATGTTATGCGTCATTAACGTTCGACCTCATATAAACTTTTAAGTGAAAAAAAAATGTTTCGAAGTAGTTATTATAATTTTAAAAGGTATTCTTGATATTGCTTGTTATTTATTCCACGGTGTGATAACGCGATTACTGCGAAATCTTAAGGTGAATGACCTTTGTTTGAACTGTGAAGAGTTTTATGTTTGATCAAATCTTATGCTTGTATGTGTGAGTGTGTGTCTACATACATTACAATAATGTGTGTTATCTCTAACGGGGTAAGACAATTAGCGAGAGGATACTAATTAAAACCACGTTTGACATAGATTGGGGACGTTAGACGGGGTAAATAAGCGAATCTTATCTAATTAATCGTTTAGCAGTAATCCTTTTATTTTTTATCAAGGAAAAAAGGAGTTCCCAATTCGACGTGTATACTTTTTTAACGGACTTCAAAAAGGAGTTCACGTTCTTAATTTGATTGTATGTTTTTTTTTAAGTTTGTTACACGATTACTCTTTCAATTTTGGGCCGAAATCTTCTGGTAATATAATGACTTATTATTTCCTGCCCGTTTGCGTAGTTTGCTTAAAGCACAGAATTTCCAGTATCAGTTTCGCAAATTCACACATTTATACCCCAGTCCCAAATATAGTCAGCCATAACTCAGAAAACAATGCGAGCGTAGATAATAATCAGATACCTCGATATAATAATCTGCGTTCGTAGCAGAACTAGGTATTACCAAAACACATAAAATAGGTTTTATTATGTTAGCGCTCGAAAAGGTATCGAATAACTGAGATAGTAAAGTTGTTATAGTCGGATTCTATTTCAGTGTCTTGTAAAGAAACTTTCAGGAATTGAATTTAAGTTTTATATGAGTCACAATGACTCATTGTCCTTGTCATTGATCTCAAGAATACATTCCAAATGACAGTGGCGGATTTATAGATCGTCAGAATCTCACAAGTAATGTCATTAAAAGAGGATATTCTACTCAATAAAATGAACTGGTCTTCAATTAAAAATTCTTTAGACAATCTATGGTGTGAATGATCTTCTTACTTATCACCATGGAAATTAAAAAGTTAATATGTTGTAGTAAGTATATATTTTTTTGCAGCGAACATGCAAATAATGTCAAGACTACGTGATTATCTTGATAGTAGGGTAGCCATTTTCTTGCGATGGGACATTAGGATAATTAATATAATGTTAACTTTACAACTAAAAATAGATTATTTAATGGCCTCTAAAAACCGTGATCATCACACTTAACAGTTCCTAAACAAGCTTCATTAATTACAACTAATTAAAAACACATACAAACATTAACCCTCGCAAGAGATTATCGTTTTAATCACTGCTATGTTTTAATAAACACATATTTCATTCTCTACCACTCGTAATTAAAAGTTAACATTTAATTCTAGCAACGTAATAAAATTGGAACCTTAATTATTGCACTGTGGGACATTAAATGTGTGATTTATTATGTAGACATAATTGATTATGATATAATTATGTACATACCTACCTACTACAGTAGGGTTACCAGGCCTTGAGATCAGAAAGTAGGATACTAAACCAGTTTAGCCGTATCTATGGGCAAAAAAGCCAAACTTTAAGTAAAAAGGTCGAATCGGTTATTTTTATGTGTCTTTTAAAACCTATCAAAACCCAGACAAGCTGAGCACCGTCTAATTTGGCAGGATAACCATATAAAAAGCCAGACATATCAACCTTTTATCTGAACGGCAGGCAACCCTACGTCGAAGTAAAAGTTACCGATCAATAGGTATAGTTACTTCAATAATCGATGATTTTGTCCTGTCACTTTTATGACTTAGACATTAAGACATAATATTGCAATGATTTACGCGTTTTTGTTAATTAAACCAACTATAAATGTGAATGGTAGAATGTTTTATTAAGTTTATTAAAGCGAGGTGCTGATTCTCTTGCTCACATCGACTTAACTTTTTTTTTTCATAACTTTTTCTCTGTGTGGTGTCGGGGAAGATGATCACCAACACCTCTCTCTACGCGTGTCGTAAAAGCCGACTAATGATAGGACAAAGATCACAAACTAATAGTGATCATCACCTAAGCGGCTTCTAGTGGGAGGGTTTGGCCGTGGCTAGTAACCACCCACCGGACAAAGCTTGTTGACGAGCGACTTCTTCGTGTTCCGGTATAATGTCCGGTAAAACCTATATGATGGATGAATCTGGACCATACAGTCACCATAGCGCCCCACTATTATCGCAACATCGCTACATCTCATAAACTCTATATCTTATAAATAATTAATAATTAAATTGTTTTTATTGTATCTCATAGTGTCATGCAATACAGAAAATGAGATAACCCTAGTTAAAGAATATTTAAATTCTTACGTTTATTCAAAATTTAAAAATGTTGAGTATAAAAGTCTTAATACTTTTTGTGAAATTTTTACATGTTTTAGCACATGTTAGCTTATTAAATATTTAATTTTTTATTTTGAAATTTGAAAAAACATCCCATCCGTATCAGTTGTTTTTTCAAATTTCTTATTAAATATTTATATATAAAAGTCTTTTTTATGAATAAAAAAAATTGTATACACAGGAGTAAGGATTATTTTAATTTCTATTTGAATATCTAAAATGAAAGTCGAGTGACTCCACAATAGTCCTCCTATAATCTGCGTGAGTCGGTTATCTCGCGACAGTTAGTCCGCCTCCGTAACAGCTTATCTGTTGAACAATAGGAATTCGTTCCTGTTGCATTTAAATCTTAAGGCTGATCATTGTGGAGCCAGAAAGCCGGCGACGATTACTTAGGTTCGGCGACTCGATTTAATAGCGAGCTAAACAGTTTAAAGTACTGCTGGACATAGGACTCTTACTTATTTTGTGTACTCATTGGAATGTTAATCCTTAATCGCCACAGGCAAACGGGTTGGCGATTGCAGTAGCAGATGGTTGCTATTACACAGTAGGATACTGCTGCCCATCCTTTACATTCTTTCTTTTGTCGCTTCTTACGATACCCGCAAAATGAGTAGGAGTGGTTCTTAGGCCGGAAATCACACGGCACTACATACCACTAGATTATCTCTGCTTAAATGATTCATACCGCTTATTTCGAGGCCCAACACCCCAAGTACCTAGCAACAAATCGTTGCAACTGACGATGCCTATTATAAATTTCAATAAAATTTGTTGCCAGTGCAAATAAAAAAGTTATTTCTAACGAAGCACCGCTGGTGCTGGCTGGTGCACCGATCAGTTTTATAGTTTGTATCGTCTAGACGCACTTAGCCTCTTTTATTAGCTATAAAACCTTCACATAATCAATCAATGGAATTTACTTCTTTTTCCTGTAAATTTTATATTCTATGTTCGATCGTTTTAGTAAATTACCTAGGGAAATTAATGTTACCTTTCTAGTAGATTCCTTAGGAGAAAACGTGAAAGGTAGATCTTCAAACAATATAAATTAAAGTTATAAGTTGTAGAATATACACATATATAGGTATACCTACATGTTTTAAATATTATTAAGGGTCTATTCGAGCACAGATAATTCAAAATAAATCAGTCTTCTCGTAACTACGGTCAATGCAACTTGACGCCGATATTCTGTGAGAATGAGAACCTTCCTGTAATACCCCGGAATTCAAATACATAAAATATTTATGAATATTTATCTACACGAATACTATAAAGAATTTATAATATGAAATGTCAAAGATACTTGACTTCGTCGAACCTGAGACCTCGAACTTGCCATTCTACGGTAATACCACGACAAAAATACCTAAACTTATTATTCATTAATATGTGAAGCGAAAACTGGGAATCCCTTTTTAAGAATATTGCGCGCACGGAGGAGTGTGAAACTTGGCATAGTAAAAGTTTATATGGAGAAGAAGTGCAGAAAGCTAATAATACCTATTAATAAAAAATAAAGACGCACGAATTTCGGCCACTGACTGAACCACTGGTAATTATAATTCCACGATAGTGTTGTCCCGGTAAACAGGCCTTTAGCCATTATGTGCATTTTAGCCGCCATTTAAAATGTAAATGATCAACATGTCAAAAATATAGCGTGGTTTTTGACATTTATTACCTGCCAACAAGCGTTTAACGTTTAAGATCAGGTTACTTACTGATTTATTTGCTAAACAGTGTTATCATTGATCTGAAATATTTCCATACTGATTTGAGAAGTGGTTGGTTAAGATTCCATTTAAATTGTAATTGTAGGAAATTAACGTAGAATTAATTATTAATTGTAGAAAATCCACTACTTGATCCTTCTACTTAAAAGTGACTACATAATAATCTTTGTAAGTAGCAAATGCTATTCCAGTCAAATCTCTGACATGTCATAACTCATAAGTATAACTTAATTACATTGAAACGTCAAATCTGTCAAGGGTTACACGCGTAATTAAAGTAAATTGCGGCTACCAACATTTTCGAATTTCGAATCTGTCAAAACGTATGACGTTACGTGTCATGGAATGCGCTAAACGTCAAAAGAACGGCTTGACGGGAGAGAGTTTCAAACCGTCAAAGCCCAGCCTGACCTGTTGTTCTATAATAACGTATTATTAAAGATTTGTGCCGCCCGAGTACACGACCGATCTATGACCTCCGGCTATTGGAGCGTACGACCTTTTTTCTGACATGGACACAGCTACGCCTTTACGATACATTATAAAAAAAGATAATGTTTGGTAGGAAAGACTGTCTTAACTCTTAAAACAAAATAAAATATACTGTTTAGGGTCACCATTGACCTAATTGAAAGTTCAAAGGATATTGGCGATAGTCTTAATCATTCACAGACACTCATGATTGATTATAAACTGGTAATCTACATGCAATTCATTTCCTATACGATTAACGACTAAGGAATGCATGTACCTAGTACTTGATGGCTCGCATACCACTATTCTATTGACCCCAAGCGCAAAGACACTTAATTGAATCTTAAGATCCGCACAAAATGAACTCAGCATTAATTTATAGCGACGCCTACGGGCAGAACAGACTGTTTCAAATTAAAATAGCCGTTAATAAAATTACGTCCGAATTAGAATAAATTGAACACTTGGTGTTCCGCTTTTAATAGAGAATTGGCAACACAAAGATATGAAATATTACTTTGTAAATAAATCATAAAGTTATAATAAAATTATATGTATTGTGAATTTGTTTCTATGCATAATAATTACTTCATAACGTTTTGGTAACGAATCAGTTTTCTCAGAAACAGATAACTAGTCTCTGGTCCTTCGAGCTTTTATAGTTCCTTTCACTGTATCGTTTTGCAATGAGACTTTTATCTCTTGTAGTGTCTGATAAGATTTGAATCTACAGCCTATTTTAAGTCCTTTTATTTAGTAAACCGATACAAAAATTGATATTTAAATTAAGTTTTCTCTAGAGCGTGGATGTTGTAATTAGTCAGTGTTTGCAATTGTTTTTTTCTCGATTACCTATCTGCCAAAACGGTCACATTATGTATTATGGATTCATGATATGGACGTAGTACGTAATTGAATAAGTCATCACGCTCAATACAACGTAACCAAATTCAAGAATGATATTTAGAATAGACCCGACACTATACATAGACATGATTCCAATTCGCGGAAGTATAAAAGCTTCTAAAGTAATAAGGTCCGAACGGTCATAAAGCTTTAGATTAGAATTGTGACTGGACCAACTACAATTCAAAGGGACCATAATATCCTCTACACAAACCGTCACTATTGTCATTGTAATCTTTGCACCATTGTATCAATCAGAACATTGAAATCATCTCTCATACACTCAATCAACCTATTCTCACTCATCTTCTACCACGCTTCCGCCTAGCCCGAGTCGTTCGCATACCAAGTCAACGACCTGATCAACAGTGATATTTATGATACATCACTTGGAGGACCACCCCGGAGCATCGCGTATTACCGACAAGTTCCGGCTCGGATAACGGCACTGCTTTCAATGTGCCACGACTCGCGTTTAATCTTAAAGGTCAATTATACGTGGTAATGTGTCATTTTGTTGAATCATTTAGTTGACTAATAGGATGTGGCAGGCTTAAACCCAATTTCACCATTCACTTTATTAACCGAGTTTAATAAAACTAAGTTCAGCCCTACACAAATTGCAGTTCTGAACTCAGTTAAACGCTTGAACCGAGTTTAACTTGATTGATCGCGTTTAGTGTCAGTGGTGAAATCGGCTCTTAGTGTGTTGCTATTTGGGAGAAACCTATTCCAGCAGCAAGAGGCTGAGGTTATAATGATTGATTGATTTCTGGTCCTTCGATCCGATGGACTCTTTGGACTGGGTTCCTGAGGTAGTGAGACGTGGTTGGAAAAGACCGTGTAAGAGATGGCGGGTAGAAATTGATAAATTTATTATCAACTGGCCAGAAATAATACGTGATAGTGAAGAATGGAGGAAATAAAGGGGCCTACTTACGGTAAGGAAATATAGACTAATAATAATAACCTCGGTATCCACTCGTCTGTATTTTAATTTCCACATCATTGCCGCTTACATGTTAAGCAAATGTCAGTCGACACGAGTGATGCAGTGGCTTTGCGATTTACTACCAACACTATGATTCGTGGTTCCAACCATATACAGGGCAAATACATATACAACATGCAGACATATTTATTTCCACTTTGCATTCATTCATTGTTAAATCGTATGTCTGTATCATATGTTGTCGCGGCCGCAGCAGGGGAGGCCTATGTCCAGCAATGGACATCTACCGGCTGTTGTTGATGATGATGATGTCTGTAAACTGTAACCACGATACGATATATAAAAACTGCCTCCTCTACCCAAGTAGGGCAATGTTTTTTTAATGTTTTAGAACCTTCAAGTATAGATTTCATGCAAGCTTACTAAGCTAACTTTAAATAAACTGAAATGATCCCTTTCTCTTTATAAAACTGTGATGCACGGAACACAGGTCCTCATTAATCTCTATAACATTAGTATGCTTAAGAAACCTGTCTTGTAGCGTCTAGTGCTACCATTCATCTCCGTAACTCGTTAACGACACACAAAAACTGATGCAGCGGATACAGAATGGGAGATACAGGAATACATCCATTTGAGACACAGTAGTAGTTCAGAAAGACCCCACAGAAATAAAATAAGATCATTAATTTGACGTTTTCGAACTTCTACAAAGCCTATATTAACTAACCAACATAACCATTAATTGACATTTTCTATAATATGTCATGAATTTCAACATTAATTAAATTACATTTAATACATTTTGACATTGAAATATTTTGAATGTGACATTAATATTTCGAAATTAATTAATTGTATTGTCAATTTAATGCACTATTAATTTATTGCACGTCATTGTCATAGTAGGATGTTATCTCTATGTATTGGCATTCTTGCAATAATATCTGATATGTACTAGTGTGGGGCTCCATATCGACCATCGATAATTTTCTCATTGACCCACTATTGAACTAGTAAATCCTTCAAAATCAAAGGTAATTTCGAAGGTTTCGTTACTTTAATAGTTGCTCTATTTACTGTAAAAACAGAGAACGTACTTTTATAAGGACAAGCATAAGTACTCTGTACTTAAATAGAGACCGAACAAGAAATGTTACTGACGCAACAGTTCCGACAATACAAATTTTATTTACGTTTCAGTAATCTTTTTATTGGCACAATAAATAAACCCTGTGACATTCGGAGCATGAGAGTACCGTGACCTTTACAGCTCTGTGCAGTTGACAGCATGTCAATGGCTGGACTTATTGGAAATTCGACTTTATTACTATCAGCTCAAGGTTTATAATACATACCACAAATGTGCCGTTGTCCGTACAACAGTATCTTGCAGATCTAAATATTTGGGTCATCGCGACTTTCTTTTGTTTATTTAATGTCACTTACTTATACTTTATTGGTAAACTAGTTGTCCGCGACTTTGCTTGCATATTGTGGCATAAATATTAGCTTTTATTTTTTTATCCATTCAGCTGTTTATTAGTGATTGCAATAGAAAGACAACCTTCATGCTCACAAAACTCAACAAATTTTTCTCAATTTTTTTTTAAATTACCTAATAATATTGGTAGTTTTCCCGCCTCATAGTCCCTTTGGAAAACCAAGGTAGGGAGCTGCTGCATCTGCAAACAACTATCTTCGAGAAAAGATATCAAAAAGGTGTGAAGCAAATATCAGCGGCTCACACAAATTTGTCACGTCTTGAAATCGAATCTGCGTCATTTATTTATTACCCCACCACGGTAAGCTTAGCTTAGTCACTACACCAATCATGTTGTCAAGAATAAATTTACTGATATACCTCTCTTCTATCTTGATAAAGTCGGCTAATTACCTAAACGTTATTACGAACGCGTTGAAGTCTTTTATATGTACTGCAAACGTCGAAGATCGTGGGTTCGAATCCCATCCGTATCAGAGTCTTTCAACTTTGAGTTTTGTTGTAAGTTCTTATAAAATCTGGTCAAGTGCGAGTCCGACTCTCACACGACGACGAGGGTTTCCGTAACAAAATCGCCAAAAGAACCCGTATTCTCTATATGGGGGTCCCCATACAAGAAACGTTGTCTTTTCGGCGTTTTCTTCTCTTAATTTTATTCTTTAAGTTGTAATAAGTTTGACGTGTCTGTCTGTATGTCTGCGCGTCTGTCTGTGGCATCGTAGTTCCTAACCAAATGGATCGCTTTTGATCTATTTTTTTTATTTGATAGTTAATTCAATCGAGAGTGTTTGAAATAAAAATAAAATAGAGGTATTTGTGACAAGGATTTTTAAAATTTATAGTTAAGTTGAACCCTCTATGGGCGAATCAAACTCAAACTTAACCAGTTTTTTTTTTAAAGCACAGAGACAACTCGTATACAAGTAAAAAATTCAGTTTAGTGACATAATCGGCTGAACGCAGTACTATGCGAGCGCTAGCAAAAAGGCAAAAATAGCTTTGGGTCTACACGCGCTTTCAAAGTAAGCAAGATTTATGTCCGCGCAGCCACGAACAATGTTACTAGTACTACGAAACAGTTTTAGTATCAATATTTATTATGTTATGTACGTCGAGCAACAAAAGTAGATTAACATCCGCGAAACACTATAAAAGACTTGTGAGATGTAAATTATTTTTTGCTAACTATATTGTATTTAAAAAGAAATTTGAAAACACAACTGATACGGATTGGATTCGAAATTTCGTGCATACGCGTGTGTTAATAAGCTAACGTGTACTAACATACGTAACAAATTCACAAAAATATAATTATTGTATTTTTTTTATAAAATTAAACTAAAGTCCCCTATTTTTGGGGAAATAACCAAAAATTAACGACAAATCTAATTCAATATATCATCACCATAGACCCCACGCACTCCTAAACCAAACAAACCAATCTTAAATCGGCCCTAACTTATCAACTCCAAACAATAGAGCTGCGCCGGCGCCGTGACAATAGAGTTGTGCACATTTGTCACAACACGTGCGTGAACCCGCGACCCTGTTACACACGACCGCGAGATTTATGATCTAGCTCACACTTTCACGCTGCCGACTTTGGCTCTGAAAACCTACAGCCATATGTGTGTGTAATTATGGGCTTACCCGGAGGGGAGTAACTAGAGGGGGCTGAATTTGGCTTGCCCTAACATTTATTTAATGTGATTATGATTTAAAAGAGCATGATTTGATTTGATTTGTGAGATATTATTTAAAAGAGCAACCATGCAGTTTCTTGCCAGATTCTTCTACATGAGGAGTAGGCTGCCCTTGGAACTGGCAACTAGAGTCATTCTTATTGTATTATTATATTAGAATTATGACTATTCATAAGTGCCTAAAAGGGTCTACATGAATAAAAATATTTTCATTTTGATTTAGTATACCAACATATTTCCAAAAACATATTTTAAACATATTAACCAACATATTTTCAAGATCCAAACATATTTCAAAAAAGAAAAAACCAGGTTAGAATCATTTGGATATCATATTAATATTTTGGATACGACTTTGGCATCAAGCCTGGGACTTCACGCTCAACAGTCGCTCCTCTTAATACAAAGGCGACCTCTTGACTCGAAGGTCAAAAGTCTCCGATTCAATTCAAAGAATTCAATACACATTTAAGACCTGTTTTAAAACTTTTCACTTAATTTTCTTCAAACGTTCTACGCTCACGTAAGTTATTTACGAATCTTATTCAAACACAAACAAACATTTGCTATTTATAAATCATATTTACTAAGTTACTTCTATAAACTGTTTAACTAACAGCTCAAACTTGCTCCCCGATCTAATCTAACTTTAACCACTCCGAGTTCGCTCCGTCTCATTACAAATGTAAATCCAAATACTAAATACATTTAAACAAGAAACCGATCCAAGGAATCATTGAAAGAAAAATAAACAAGACCACGAAACGAGTGAAACCTTTTCAATTTATCCGCAGCACTTTTTAAAGGCTCAAAGGACCAGAACCAAGACCACAAAGCTAAAAGACCAATTCCTTGTGAACATTTTCTGTGATGATCCTGTTTATAAGCAAAGCTATAACAGTTTAGTTACAATTTACAACGCAAATACGTTTTCTTCGACTCTGTAAACGATCGCGTAGTTCTAAGATTTTTCTTTTGCAGTTTTCTTCCTGCACTTAGTGGTAAATGTTAAGTGTTTAAAACAATGGTGCTTTTATTCCGAATTAATTTGGTTTAACCTGTCAGGAGTAAATCGAATCCATATTCTTGATCCACCTCACCTCTCTTCCTTTTAAATAAATAAAGACAAAAATTGATACATATTGATGTAAAATATGAAAGAGATTTACACTAACATACCTACTAATCTATACGAATTTTATAAAGAGGTAAAGTTTGTATGTTTGTATGTCGGGGATAATCTCCGGAACTACCTACTAAACTGATCCTAAAAATTAATAGGAAGCTGCTTTATCCCTAAATGCTATTGGCTATTTTTTACTCTGAAAAAATAACTTTGCAGTAAGAAATAACAATATCTGTGAGTCAAGTCAGAAAAAAACAGGTGATCTGGCTGCTTTATCCACATGCGTTTACTAGAAAATTTAATTTAACGTCAATCAATATAAATAAATCATAATCAATTCAATGAACGGTATTTATTTACGAGCGGTAGTTTTAAACCAATATCAGTGGCCTTTCTCTTCAATCTTTTTCCAGTAATCAAATGATCTGGCACAACAGTTAAATTATAATGTCACTTGACACTTGACTCTCATAAAAAGCGCTAATTAAATTAACTTTCGCTACTACAAAATTTAATATTCAAGCCACAAACTGGTTACCGCCATAATAGCTCCTAAATGCTATTTAAATACGAATGAGTATAATCTTTTAAATACACATTCAAATACATATTATGTACAGATATAATCCGAGGTTAGGTCAAAAGTTTCTTAACAACCTATAATCGGATTTCACTCATTCATTCGGTCTCGAAAAACCACGGTATTGTGGACTTGAATACAATTTTTATGGTACGACCACGGTCATGTTGACCACAAAATTATTAAACAATATTTGAAGATTGTGTTGAGAGTGTTTCTTGAAATGGATTGTGTTAAAGTGTGGCGAAATTATGTGGTGTGCTGTGGTCATATTTAATATATTACTATTTATTAAACCTAAAAAATAACTTGTGGATCTATTTAGTTCATACAGTAATAAGTACAAACTCACTACTCAAATACAAGTATTTATTTTAGTTATTGATAATTGTCTATAATTGAATAAAATAAATACTCGTATCGCTGTATTTCAATTCGTTTGCAATACACCGGGCTTTATTGAAAACACATTGCTGCATTGTTATTTTAAGAGTTAAATTTAAAAAAATAATTAAATGTTTATTTCAACAGCTTAAATGAAAAAGATTACAGGGTTTAGAACCTCCTTTTAAGCTAAGGTTTTCTTGTATTTTAAGTCACATAATATATTTCTAAAGCGTCTATATAGCAACCACACATTAACCTTATCTCTACGCCCATCGACCACAAAACATCAACCTCATCACAAATTAACATATAAAATAGAATACAATAGATAAGAAACACCGAGCTTATTGATTGTGGTGAAAGCAGAACCACAAAGGAACCGCAGAATTTGTAGTCATGACCACAAACTTACCTTTCATAGATAAGTAGAGTTTTACATAAACAATACTGCTTAACTCTTAAAGGGGTATTTTAGTTTCGTTGTTCATGACAATTCGAAAGAATTCCCAGAAAAAAAGTCCCTTTGCACGACCGAATTGAATCCGGAAGCAAGAGCAAGCAACAGTCATGTATACGTTCACTAGACAAAGAATAACCCCCTTTTTATAGTCGGGTAAAAAGCAGCTAACAATTAAGACACGGCCTTAATTGTTAACTGTTTTTAATCATTCTAATTATAATACAAAATTCATGTTTATTTTAATAAGAAATTAATTACCTGCCCAGTGCCCTGTTGCCTAAATTATCAGGTAAGGTTTAATTAAAATGTATTTTGCGTCTAACGTAACGCGGAGGCGTGTTTGTAGACTCTTTTATTTCTAGTTTTCTCGGCCGACAGTAATAATTTGTTTATAATTTATGAGTTCGCTTTATTAATATAGCTATATCTAGAGTAGGTACTACCTTCCGCCCGCGGCTTCGCCTGCATGATATATCGATAAATTGTAGCCTATGTGTTATTCTGATAGTTAAGCTGTATTACTGTAAAGTTTTATTAAAATCCGTTCAGTGGTTTTTGCGTGAAAGAGTACAAATATCCATCCACTCTCACAAATTCTCACATTTATAATATTTATTAAGTAGGAAGAAGAATTGATCGTTTTAAAAAAAACATGTAGAACAGTTGTATTATTATTTTATTAAGCGGCCGGACTTAATTTTATTAATAGCTTAATCATACTTTTGTAATATGGTGTGAATACAAAATTAAATTCATTATATGTCTGATCTGCTTAGCTGTCTTCTTCTTTTTCTTATTATCGTGTGGTTGATGAACAACCGTCAGATGATGTCAGAGTTTAATCTGCCCGTAGGCCTCTGACATGGCTTTACACATCATCGAAAAATCTCAGGTGTGCTGGTACGCACATAACTTACGAAAAGCGGTGATGCGCGCCTTGGGATGGACTCGAGAACCCTGACTTGTCAGTCGACGCTCATACCACTAGGCTATCAGTGCTGTAATTAGCTATATAAAACGGCTTATATGAACGTCAAATACCATTTATTTTTAAACGGCATGACAGTAAACTTCCTAAAAACCCACGTCCAATCTAACTCAAAATAATACCTATCAAAATTTTACAAAAGCCGTTTCAATTCAAGCGACGTTTTAATCTCTAACATCAAAGTATCCACCTACGACTTATAATCTTCTTACACACCCACATTACAACGTTACTTGACTTACTTAATATAATTAGATGAATACATAATATTACCTACGTTACATTTACGATGCAATTTAAAAGTATGGTATACTGTCGATACATCGTATTATTGATTTGGTGTATTATCGATGTAGTATACCATCGATTTGGGATACTGTCGATTCATTAAGAACATCTATTAACTATCGATTTTATGAACTAGACCTGGCCAATCTACATCTCTTCTCTTTTATTGTGTGATTGATGAACAAGCTCGTGTCAGAGTTTAAACCACCGCCCGTAGGCCTCTGACATCTGACAACGCAATTTACGTCGTTCAAAAATATCTGCAAGTACATGTAATCAAAATTAAAGATCTTTAGTTCTTCTTTACTTCTAGAAGATGTTAGATTGAGGCCCGGACTCCACCAAAGCGGAGAAAAGAGGAGAAGAGATGAGTTTCCATGCAAATGACAGATCAAACGGCACTGCTCGAGTTCATTCGAGTTGTCATTTGTATGGAAACACTTCTCTCCGCTCATCTCCGCTTCGGTGGAGACCGGTCCTAATTCATTAACTCGCTTTAGCTCGCTTAGAGGTCGGACCAGGATAAACAGTACCCTTTAAATTCATTCAGGACATCTATACTAAATTTTATCCAAATCCATTCAACGGTTTACGCACGATTGAGTAACAAACATTCAAATATTTTCGAAATAAAATACTGCTGACTAACGTTAGGGCCAATCAGCCACAAATGTTTCTCTGCACTTATCAAAATAAATATCTCTCCTGTACCCATGTTTCATTACGTAAATTAAAGCTTAAAATCTCATATTAATTAGTTAACATGCAGTTTTCGTGGGCTCACTATTTATGACCTGGATTCAGCTCCCATGAGCGGTCGGAGCGGTTTTATTTTGACTCAATACTTTACTTTTACTACTCGAATGACCTCCGGACGAGTAAACGAGTAAAAAAATATTGAAGGGCTCCACTGGTGTATACTCGACTGACGAATTAAAACTTGGGAGAGAAACGCAAATACTTCAAAATTTATTTTGTTTAAACAATTCTTGAACTTGTAAATGAACTGTTTATCAGATATTAATTGAGTTGCATGTAATTTTACTATACAAAATCCTTTGTTCCTTACTATTTATTACAGAAAATTAATCATATTATTTTAATATTTAATTCCTTATTTATGTATTTTTTATTGTCTGATCGTAATATTGAAAAGCGAAAATATTAGCTACCTTCTGTTGAAAAAAAGAGAAAATAATTGACCGAATTAAATCATTACAAAGCAATTAATTTTTCTATATTTATAAATAAATAAAAAATACAAAGTCATTCTGGTGTCCGGTATAAATAGTAAAAGGTTTCTGTGTGTCTAAAAACCTTATTTCATGTTTAGAAATACAGAAGCTTTATAAAAAAATAGATTTTTTTTAAATCATTGTGTTTGAGTCGCGAAAGTTTAAAACTTCAATAAAATTTTAACCCTTTCGTTCACTTAATACCGAGCCTTCGCCAGTCGAGTATACCCATAGCAACAAGGCCTGCGCGGCGCGGGAGGAGGAACGCGCCTACCTGCGCAGACGCTCCCCAAAACGAACAAGAGCGCGCATTCCTGCCGCGCCGCCCGCGCACCTAGCAGCCCCGCACCCGGTGCTTAGGGGTGGCAAAATTAAATAAAAACATTTTTTTATTAAAGCAGTCAGTTTGGCACTATGGCCCTGATATTTCAAACAATAAAGATAAATATATTTTTTATAAACTTCCCATATAGTCCAGTTTGCTACATGCACACAAATATTTGGACAAATTGGCAACTGTTCCTTTTTAAACATTTTTAAGATCGATTTGTCCCGTATTTAAACGAAGTATCGCCCTATTTTTCTAATATTATTTTCTAGGAAGTTATAGGCAAAAAGATGGCACATTTTATTTAGAATCCCAAATAAGACGCGATCTTCTTGCCTACAACTTCTTAGAAAAGATGTTAATGACCAGAACTACACCTCCATCCTGTCATCAAACTAATATTAACACTAACATAATAACAACGTACTGTTACTTCGTTAGACTATAACGATTTACTATGAAGAATGTTAATTGCCTCACTATAATTAACAGCAGTTACTCTTCGACTATTTGACATAAACGATATTGCTGGCCCCGGATACAACGCTTAACGTGGCTGCAAAGACAACCGTAAATAATAATTGAGAAGAATTCAATCGGTATTAAACCAGGTCTAGTATAGTATAGGAGACATTCTTCACAATTCACACGAATTAATTAACTCAGCCCAATCATATTTATCTTCTTTAAATTATGTTTTATAAATCCTATACCTACTTAAACAGCGATGAAATTCATTGTGGACCACAGGACCCTTATATAATTAATCAGTTATTAATATTAAAGAAAGTTATTCGAATAATCGTGTGAAGTGCCGTGTGGTTTCCAGTCTAAGAATAGGACCACCTATACACGTCCTACGGGTGTCGTAAGAAGCGATAAAGGGAAAGATCCGGAGGATGGGCAGCAGCATCCTTCAACAGCAATCATCTGCTACTGCGACCGCAAAATAGTTCGGTACCATTTTCCCTTCTATTTATGAATTTAGTGTCATCAATAAAAAAAAAATAAGTACTGTGGAATTCGACCATTAGGCGACCCAATTTCTGTGCATTAGTCTCGCAAAAACTCGAAAATGGCTTGACCGATTTGTAGTAGCTAGAAAAAAAAACCGTTTATACTGTCTCTGTCTGATTAAAGACCGTATCTCGCAAATCGGAGAGAGACAAAATACTATCTCTACTAAAAGATGACCGAAAAAAAATCTAAAACAAAATAACTCTTTCGTATCAACCCTGGCACGGTCCTCATCCCCTGCATCCCGACACAATGCGGACCTGTTGCCGTGCCTTCCCCGCGCCCCGCACTCCGCCGGCCACTCGCATTGCATCCTATAAATAATTCAGTACCCGCCCGATTAATTCGAGGTCCATACCGATTCAACTGTCAATTAATGTGGCAACATCGAGTTCTGTCGAGGAACGCACGGGATGTGATAACGAATCAATCGGGCTAGTGGAGAGAAACAATCATTGTGTTATTTCTATGTTAATTGAAGAAGTTGTTTTCTGTAGTCGTTTCGAAGATTACGAGTCTATGTTAGTAGTAAAGTAATGCTTTGATGATACGTCTTTTCTCTTTATTAAATGCAGAGAATTGGAAATTACCTCTACTTTAGATTATTTCTCTGAATCAAGATTTTTTTTTTAATGCGCTTAAAGACGACTTTAATTTTGTTGCTTTATTTAAATGTATTTAGCATTTGGAGTTATCCTTCAAAATAGTTCCTTCCTTCCTTCTTTCGATTCTTTCTTTATCGTATGATTGATAAGCAACCTGGTGTTTTAAACCGCCCGTAGACCTCTGACTTGGCTTTATACAAAAAAATCTCTCAGGTGTGCTGGTTTCATCACAATGTTTTCAATGGTGTGTAACAAAGATAACGATAGCCGCATGGCTATATTTTCGATGATTTACACACATTTGATGACACTAGCTGACCTGTCACCATCACCCGATAGACGTTGTTCTGTCAAAGATCACATTAAAAATCACTTTCCATTCTCCCGAATTTTCAAATTTTCTGGGCAACATTTCCAATTATTTTTTTCTTATTTGGCTTAATACGAACGTTTTAAAAAGAATTATTTATTTTATTTTTTATTTTTTGTATTTATTGTATGAGTTTAGTTAATTACAGATACAGTAAACAAAGTTACTACCTAAACCAGTACCAGTTTTAATTCCAATTAACAATCCCAATTACTATAAATCAAGTCTAGAATTAAATTCTCGTGTTTTAGATAAAATAGCCTAAACATTTGCAACTTATATGCAAAGTGTAACATTTGCAAATTAGGCAAAGTTGAAGCAATAAATCCTGCATTTTCACTTGTTTTTAATTGATATAACTGGTTCTTGATTATATAAATCACTCGTTCTTTATCTACCTATATATTTTAACGAAGGCGTAGAAAACGGATCTCTAAATCGCACACTTAATAATACATTGGCCTATCTCAAAGAAGGAAGATTTTTGGGGAAACGCGATAAACTTATCTATAATTAGGGTCTGGTCTAGTTCTTAGCAAATGTCTCGAATATTATTAGATTATTATTAGTAGCAGTACATGGTTATTATATAAAATTATAATAGAAATTATACATGGCATTGGTAGAGCTCTGTGCGTATGTAAAACTCAATTCTAACCTATGTTCCAATAGGTCAGTTTCATAATAAGCATGCGAAATGTCCTCTAGACCGAATTTCGGTCGCTGTGGCCAAGTTTATCGGAGATTAGCCAACTATAAAGGAGATATAATGCAAAAGTGAGATATACAGGTGCACTTTGTATTCTTTCTCATTGTCTGACTGTCTGGGACGGCATTCAGCAATCCCGACACGATGGCAGAGAAATCAGGCGCAGGACAGATTTACATGTTCTCCGAGGCACGGAGCATATAAGTTACGAAACATCAGAGGTGTGTGCCTTAGTTTCGAACTTGAGACCTCTGACTTACTAGTCAACAGGACAACAGGCATACAAATTACTACACTCAAAAAAAATACCAAAATTGCGTTATTCTCAAGTGCCTAGAAACAAAGCCAATTTTATCGTCATGTATATTTGACGACACATCTATTAGTAGATCATACAAATATTTGTCCCTTCTGAGGATTGAACCCGCGAGTCTTGACGCGGCAAGCCAGCTTAGCCACTGCACCAAAACTGTGATAATGAAGAATTCATATTTTTTTGTTTCTTTATAATATTTTGGCTGAAGTGATATTTTAAAAAAAGAATGAATTAGTGACCAGAGGGCAGAGTGCTTACTCTTGAACAACGAAAACCAATCTCAGTCCTATTTTACTATCATGCATAAGTTGCAAATTGCTTAATCATCCAGCGCACGCGCTTACGCAGCAACGGTGCAATGAGGTCGTCTATAAATTGGAAATGGATTCACAGTTCAAGAGTAAGCCCCCAGATAGATAGTTTATTGAAATTGAGGTTCTATTTACGATTAACTTTTTACACTAGTAAGTTAATAAGCTAGTGATGTGTTGAACATCAGTAACAGAGTTGTTAAGCCGTGGTAACATAATTATAGGTTCTCATGGTTAGAGTATGTTTCTGTACAAAAGTTCAACAGGTCGCATTTGATCTCACGATCGCCGAAGCTGTGGTCGTTGGTTTATCTTTTGTTTATTTAACACACAATCTTCTATATTATTTTTATGCTATTTCTGGCGCTGCGTGGCCTTGTTGAACCCCTGAACCAATAAATATATCCTAAAGAAAAATATTGGCAAGTAATTTAAAGTTAACCACAAAATGTCCACTCTACAAACGTCAGATTTCCACGCTGATTTAGTTATGGGAAAAGGGATATAGTTTGCTAGGGACGTAATAAGAAAGTATGTTAATGTTTATTATAATAATTACCTATATTATTATTCTAAACCAGCCATGCCTGATTTTATCATCCGCCGTAGGGTTTTTATTTTCAGGATTTCCTAGCGAGGACCGACGACGCAGCTCGATAAATTAATGTATATTTTAAAGTTTTGCACGTCTACTACGGGCACTCTTCAAATTCACTCAGAGCTTCTACCTAAAGAAAACTGGTACACCATGTGACTGTGTCTCACGTTTGCGGCAGGGCTTCTCACTTTTAAGTTCGAATTCTAGAATGTTCTTCATTCGGTAGTTAATCATGACATTAATTTTACCTGTGATATGCTGCTTCACTAAAACACAATCCGAATTAGACATCTCGTATGTGATAGAAAATAGTTTACACAACTGGTGTCCGACCTTCGCTACTCGACATAGAAAAAAAGGGCCACATTTATAGACTAGATGTGTACAGGTTCTTTTTACTGGCCTAATGCCCTGTTAAACAGGACAATATTGTACTTTAATTGCACCGTAATTATCCAGGGACAGATAAAAACAGAAGTGTACCACCTGCGTAACATCCCGCGAGGTAGACACGATAGAAAACTGGATGTGTATTTTAAGTCTTCGGTCTAGCAAGTTTTGTAAAGAAGTGGTAAGAATTCGTATTTAATTATTTAATTCACATATCTCAATCCATCAATGGTATATAGGCTTAGTTCCAGTCATACTCAAATTGTGATACCTACCGGAACCCTCTGTGGAGGCTCCGCGGAAATACTGGTTTATAATATTAAAAAAAAAATGCTTAAGGGGTACTATAAAGTTGCAGAGTAAATTGAAATGTATCTAAATTTTCTAACATAAAGTTTTTCCGCAAAAAAGGTGATGTTGCCACAGAAGATTTTAAAAACAATAGGAGTAATGGGAAAATATAGTTTAATAAAGTGTAAATTAAAATAGAATTTTACTGATTAAAATACCAGGCGTTATTTTTCTAATCGATTGGCGATCGAACTTCAAGCGATTGAGCAATTTAACAGAAAATTATTAAAAACAAAATTATTGCTTTAATCTTACAAACTATACAAACTTAATCGAACTTAACTCGTCTATTGTAATTAGTTTAACAGTTATATTCGAGATTAGCGCCATCATAACTTTACTAAATCGTACAACTAAAAAACGATTGGACTGCGCTCCATTCAAAATATAATTTGACATATTTATCATTTTAAAAATTAGAACATCATAGGGGTTCATTTCGATTCTAAAACAACTTTTGTAGACACTATCTCTCATTCTAACAGAGATCAAGAGAAAAGGATAGAACATTTTTAGACCTGTAAATTTAATCCATTTGCACGATATCAACGTGAATTTAACTTCCTTTGTTCCGTCGAATTTGGGTATAATTTTTCACACAGGTATATTATAATCTAGATTAGGATATACGATACTTTTTATCCTGGTCCGTTCTCTGCACGGACGAAACCGCGAGCAAAAAATCTTAAAATACAAATGTAATTAAAAGAAACGGTTTAAGTAATTGTAAATCGTAATGACTGAATTGACTTTAATGATTGAATGAAAAAAAATTTGTTTTAACAAAACTACAATTTAAAAATATACAAGACAATGTAATAACAACTTTGTTTCGTATGGAGCGGCATCGAAACTCAATCAAACTAACTGTACCAACGCCTTAATGACTAAATATGTCGAAACTCAGTTAATCGAATATTATTCTTGGAATACGTATTCCTTATAGCATTGTACTAACGACTTTCTCAAGTTACGAGTCGGTACCTAATGTAGGCACTTTGTAGTTAAATTTTATACCGGTACTTACATGTATACGTTTGTGCAAAAGGTATCGTTTGGTATTGTTACTGTTTGTGGTGAAGGCGATGTGTTTTAGTTTTTAGTTTTATCGACTTCGGCATAGCTCGGGTAGGCTCGTCTTATTTTAGTGCTTCTCCTTAATTGAAGATTGCTAACCATTTCTTTTTTATTTTTTTCTATGTCTGTTGCGATTGTGAAAAGGTCTACAACCAATTTGTCGCCAGTTTAGTCTAGAATGACAGACAATTGCCTCATAAATAGTTTCTACTCCCTGCAATAGGGCCTGATGCCTCGTTGCACCGGACGAAAGTTTGCCGCCAAGCGATTTTTTTTCCTATGTGGTCTCTCTCAGTTATAATAAAGCTCTGCAGGGTAGCAACTCAGACTGATTAACTGGACTGCTACCGAGACCTTAAAAAAGCCTAAAAAATAAATAACAAACCACTTTGTCATGTTCCAACATGATATATTCGGCGAAACCTATCCGGGGACCCGATCAGTCTGAAACAGACCTTGTGCTCCATCGTAGACCTCAACACCACTTACCACGAGGTTGGTGCGTGGTGAAACACTCAAGTTATTTTTTGAAATTTTCATGGTAAGCATGACCTGAATCGACATCCAGAACTAAGTCCAAATAACGGAACTCTTCAACTGTCAACAGCACAGATACAATTTTTTGCATGTACGTTTAGTTTTGATATAATACAATACTTAATACCTATATATGAAAAAGACGAGAGTTTGCCCACGCACCCAAGTTAGAGACCGCTTATAAAAATAAAATGAATTTACTTTCTTAACCGCACATTAAAACCACATACGTAAAGAATACTTGAATTTGAAGTTACAATAAAATTTAAATTCGTTCTGTTCGCTGAAGTAGGCTGAATCACTAATTAGGACCAAACCTAAAGTACCTTGTTGTTAAATTTTACGAGGTTTGCGTGATAAGCTGTAAATACATTGTATCAATGCTACAATGTTATGTAATGCAATGAAATTGAACAGCAGCTGGTTGGCGAGTTGACACCGGTACTCAATAACTTCGTCATTATCGACCTCTCAGCCTTGTGAGCTAAGCCAAAGCTGGACATTTTTTTGGTGCTTACCACCTGAAAAAATATCAAGTACCTATGTGTACGCAAATAGGCAGTAAGAATGGGCACACTCGACCGAAGAGAGTACCTTCTCACAAAAAGTCGGCGTGAAATAATAGCAGCAAGAGCACTAGAAGCCCTCTCCACCGTCTTCTTCTGGTGTTGCATGCATAGGTAAGATTACTGTTTACAATCAGGCAGACCATGTGCTTTTTTACCATCGTAGTATATTTTGTAAAAAAAAACGTCCGGTTTTCTGAAGGTACTTAACAAAATATCTCGTGTATCTATTGGTTTGATAGTTTCTTACAAACTATATCTAATTTGATCTGATCTGTCTTTCATTTCAGTTTGACACCGTTCGATCTATCTACAGTTAGAGTCTTTAAAACAACATGGCCGGTCTCGCTAATCTGAGAAGCTATAAATAACGTCAGATCCTATCAGGTAAAGATTTCGCGTTAATACCTTTTAAATGTAATAAAAATCCTTCTTTGATCCGCATTATTTCCCACTGACACACCTAAGTGGACTGTCCAATAAATTCGCATGCATCACATGCATGTTAAACCTAAAAATGCAACTATGACTACATTTACGTCAATTAATTTCAATTACATGCGAGACCGCGTCTGAATGGCTCGTCACACACATACCACACTCGGACACATGCTACGCTACACCATCGCCATACTATTTTACGTATTTTTTTACCATTTTTTACCGTCTCCGAGCTCCACGATATATTTGTTCTTCAACGGAAATGGAGACTGGTTTTTGTTTGCTATAGATGTAAGGGATAAATAGATGATCTAAATGATTGGCAATTTGTGTATTTCGAGGTCGATAGTAATTAATAAATACTCTTGATAATAAGGATGTTGTTAGTTTTGAAGACTGACCGGTTGAGTACCTACAATAACGTAAGTACATATTTTCCTGCTTAAAGTAGGTACTTAAGTATATCGGTAGCGGTCTTTTGGATTAAGTTTATCTTTTTAATTAGTTTATATAGATAGTTTATTTCTAGGTGTATATATATAGTTAGTTATTATTTTTGTGCTCGATCTTTGTAGTATATCGTTATTTATGACTTATGATGATCTTCCTAGCCTTATTATTCCCAACTTTATTGGAGTCTGCTTCTATATATAAAAATGTGTATTTATAGACTCACGCCTGTATTCCCCAGAGGCGGTAGGCAGAGGTGTATGCAGTACACCCACGTTTCGCCGGCTTTAAGTCACATGTAATAGCGGGCGAGCCTATTGCCATTAACCGGTCACAATTCCAGACTCCGTGCTGCTATTGAGAATTTCCTAATGGAAAAACCTAATAACATTTTGCCCAACCCGGAGATCGAAACCAGAACCTCGTGCTCAGCAGTCGCGCTTGCTACCACTGGACCAACGAGGCAGTAAAAAATGTGTAATAACTATAAATTTAATAAAAATTAAATCCCGATACAGAAAAATCCCGCTAAGAACACTCTCAATTCAGTTACCTTTCAAATAAACAAAAATCAAAATCGGTCCATCCGTTTGGGAGCCACGATGCCACAGATAAACATACAGATACACAGACACGTCAAAGATATAACATCCCTCTTTTTGCGTCGTGGGTTAAAAATATACCTACTCTTAAACATTATTGTAATAAAGTTATTTTGTTTAAATGAGTTATGAGTTACCTTTAGCTTAGGTATATCATCCCACTGCTGGGCAAAATCCTCCTCCCATGATTTCCATTCCATACCTTTCTGTCCAAGGCTATTGTGGACCATTGATCGTTCGTCTTACCTTCTTTCTTATTGAATGAGTGCGTTATTTTTAAATAACGCAATAATATTAGCAACAATGTAACTTTAGTGGCTTTAAAATAGCGTTGCTATAAAAACGTTTATCACCACATTGCTTCGTAATACCTACCTATATTCTTAGAATCATTATACCTACGAAACGCCTTCCTAAAGTTATTCTTTTTTAAATTTATTGGTATCTGCGAGTCATCGGCTCAGACAATAGTTACTTGGTATTATGTGCTTAGTTATGTAGCACATAGACTGTAGCCAGGCTAGACGAGAAGACAATCTTCGTATAATCTCGGGCTTGTTCGTGACCAACCGTCTGCGCATGTGGGGCGTGGCTATAGGCGGTGCGTATGTGTGGGTGTGCGCGCGCGCTGTGTCCGTTGCCCGCCGTTTATTGGATAGATATTTGTATTTCTATTTTTGTTGCAAATGTTAGTAACCAACGAGATGAATAGTCAGTACAGAATGGGTATCTAAATGAAAAGTGAGATATGGGTGCAGCGGAGCGTGGCTACCTGTCATCCACGAATTAACGAACCCACAGCAATACTCAGCTAAGTTAATATTATTATCTGACAGTACCTCTACCTACGTCTGTACGTCATTTAAAGATTGACCAGAAAAATAAAAACCTCTCCGTGTTGTGGAAACCAATATAGTTTATTTTGTCATATCATAATAATGTTGTACTCCTGACCGTATTTCGGATTTGTTGGATTTGTCTCTGCCTCGAATAGCAGAATAAATATCAAAAACGATGGAATTATACCCCTAGGGTTAGGGGTAGGGTAGGGGTAGAGGTGGAGTATGGTAGGATAGGGGTAGAGGTGGAGTAGGGTAGGGGAAGAATAGGGGTAGTGGTGGGATAACACGCGTACAAAGTCGCATACAGGGAAGAGTAGGAGTAGGGTAGAGGTAGAGTAGGAGTAGGGTAGAGGTAGAGCAGGGTAGGGCAGGGTAGGGGTAGAGTAGGGTAGGGTAGGGGTAGAGTAGGGTAGGGTAGGGGTGAGTAAGGGTAAAGTACGGTACGGATAGAGTAGGGTAAGATAGTGTAGCGTAGGGTAGAATAGGCGTAGTGGTAGGACAATCACGCGTACAAAGCCGCGCTCGGGCAGCTATTAAGTACCTACATAGGTAAGTGAAAATGTTTCTCGTAACAATGGAAACGCACATAGAACTCGTTCGAGATCGAGTATACATAGTACGTCTAAATGGTTCATCTGCAGAGTCAATGCTCTGGCGCAGATTCGGAGTTACGCGTGTTGCTGATTTTTTTCAATTTTACCTACTTGTCGGTACGAGTACCTACTGATATTATGTATCAGTAGTGCCTCGATGTGCTAGTAATAATAATAATATGGTTTTTGCTTGAATGGCACATAACTTCGACGGGTATTTAATAGGCCTGTGTGCCTGAAACAAATAAATAAATAAATAAAATAAAAAAATAAAATAAATAGTTCGAAATTTTGTAGAAAGTCAAAAACCCGCGACCTACTGGGTAAAGCCCCCGGACGCTCTCCTAATTCTGCCACTAAGCTTTTCGTAGTCCTACCCGTGTTATCCAAATTTCTCTTCTACATTCAACCAATTCAGATGGTATTTACATCTACCCCATTTACGGGGTACTAGAGGAATATTGAAATAATGAAACACGACTTAAATAAATAAAATAATTTTGTATTTTTAACACAGGTACCTATATTAATTTTGTATTTGTAACAGGGTTTTTGGATCCGAAAAATTAAAATCTTTAGTCACTGTATAAAAAAAATACTTCAACTATTCCGATTCTAAAAGGGAGACGTGATTCCAATTGCCATTATCAGAATTAAACTACAATGTGCTACGCGATTAAACCTTGAAAATAAAAAAAAGTACATGCTATCAAATACGGTTATCCTATCCTATCGTATTAACATAATAAACGCGAATTTTTGACGGATTGTTGTTAATAAATCACGCCTTAGATTTGGCACACAGTGAGACCATGATTAAGACATAGGATACTCCAAGTCGTGATGTTTCGACCTCCATGTTATTAATTCCGAACCTAAATAAACCATTGTAATTAAATCTCTTTAACCCTACATGTACAAACCACATTTAAACCACCGAAAATCATTACCACATATCGAAGTCGTGAGAGAACAGGGCTGGGAGCCAGGAAGAATTGTGTTGCGAAAAAACTGGCTCCGGCCAGAACCCGACCGACCGGTCTGTCCGAATATCCCGCGACGCTGCGCCTGCGCCGCCGGCTATAACTACTAGTGTACCACCACGGTTTGGTTTTCGACGGAAAATCGGGAGTTTCGTTTAGGTTATAAACTTACCTTTAATATTTTTTCTTAATATTATTTTCAGAATAAAATTAAGAGTGAATATGCAGCTCAAAGACAAATATTTTCCACAGTATGGTATAACATTATTTATAACTATTCATACATAAAAAACTGTCTAAGTGCGAGGCGCACACAAGGATTCCCTTACAAAAACATTTTTCTTGTATGGGGACTCTTTAATTATTGACTTCAATTTATTTTTATTGACAGCAGATAGAGACATAGAGTAATTACACACTGCGAAAATCTCAAGTATCTACATATTATGGTTCAAAAGATACAACCCTGGGAGAGACAGACGGACAGTGGAGCCTTAGTAATAGAGTCCCGTTAGCACCCTTTGGGTTCGGAATCCCAAAAAAACTTGTCCAATAAGCACAAAACATGTACAACAAAAATACTAAGTTTTACCTCATTTGCAAGTTTAGGTACCTACTATCCCTAAAGCTATTTTTCACAACTTCGGTTGAAACTGAGTTGGACCGACATTTGGTTTCGGTTTCGATTGTCAGAATATCTGACTACACTACATACCTATACGCATGCGTACGAGCCGTCCGTGTCCCGAACACTTTTATTATTCTGACATGTTTTTTTTTAGATACCTATCGAGTATCGAGTGATTCGAGATTTTGATATTAGTAGGGTATTATTATCTAAAGTATTTTGTATATTGTGGTTAGCATCTCTACTTCTCTAGTACTGTTTAAACGCATGGATATGCTTATTTTTCAAACTATAAGGTGGTAAACAAGCATACGAACCGCATGATGGCAACATTGACTGTGTCATCGTTTAATTTGTACTTTGATGGTATCCTAACTGGCTTGAACATGCGTACCATGATTTAATGTCCTCATGACCGGAATTTGGTAACTGCGGCGAATCTCAACGGAGTTTAGCCAACTAGGCAGGAATTATTATCTCTATTCCCACTTCCAACTAATGGGTTCCGAGTTCGATTTCCGGACAAGTTGAAAATTACCGTTGGAACATAGGCTCAGCGGTAGCTCTTGCGACTATTGGTATGGCGGGCTGTTTTGCGTCGCGCCGCAGTAGCGCGTTTTTGCGTGATGGTGGGATCAAAATTTTATTCGACCAACTCCAACTCCTCGAGAAATGCTAACAGCTTCTTAATGCTGCTAGCCACCTCGCGGAGAATACCTGGGTTTCCAAAGTACTTAGCTTAGAGCTAAAACTAGAGCCTAACAAGAAAACTAGGGATACGAACATACAAAAAGGGTGAATTTACTGAGAAACAAGACTCTTCTAATTATTAAAATTATCCAAAACGGGTTTTAATCCCAACATGACGCGTTTATGACGCGATTCATACCTGTTTTAGTTTAATTTAATCATGAGTTCGAGTCGCGAAAGTTTGATAAAGACAAGAATACAATATAATGTATACTTACAATACTCTACAATATTGTTTCGCGACTATATAAAATTACTAGCTGTCCCGCGCGACGTTGTACGCGTGATTATTCTACTTCTACGTTTTTTCTACTATACCTATCCTACCCAACTCCTACACTACCCTACTTCACATCTACCCTACCCTACCGTACCCTACTCTACCTCTACCCTACTCTACCCTACCCATACCCTACTATACCCAAGGGGTATAATTCCATTTTATTTTTCTTCGATTCTTCTATTATATTATAGGCGGAGACTAATCCATTAAATCAAAAACTATGAAAACAGGGTCCAGCAGTTCTCGAGTATACCTACTAATTTTCATGACTTCAATACGTGCATTAGTTATGCCTCTTTGATGTCTCTTACTAATACCGAATTTCCTACATAAACTTTCACCCCCCCTTTCCCCCCTAATAGGTAGTTTTCAAAAAGCTGAGACATCTAATTTGTTAACCGAAAAGCTAATTATCAAGTTTAATGACGGATTTTCATAACTACAAACTTTAACCCCCTTTTATATCTCCTTAGGTGGAAAAAATCCAAATTTTTTGATACACGTCTTTCTTATTTTTAGCGAATAAGCTTAATACTATTTTTTACATCTGTAATTAAAAAAATAACGAATCTTCCATACAAACTTTCATCCCCTTTTTTATCCACTCAAGGGTAGATTTGAAAAAAAAACAATGCTCATCCCTTCATGTATCAACCGAAAAGCTGAATACCAAGTTTCGTTCATTTAACGTTAAGAACGACGGATTTACATACAAACTGTTACCCTCTTTTTTACCGACTTAGGGGGGGAGTTTCAGAAAATCCTTCCTTAGTGCACCCCTACGGTACTTAAAGAATATTGTCTCAAAATTTCAAGTCTCTAGGTCCACCGGTTTAGGCTGTGCGTTGCCTGTCAGTCAGTCACGTTACCATTTTTACCCGACTACAAAAAAAAGGAGGGTTATGATTTTAGCAGTCTATGTATGTATGTATGTATGTATGTAAGTTTGTTCATCTGTTCCCTCGTAGCTTCTAAACTATTTGTTGTAATTCAATAAATAAGGTGTCTATCGATGCGTCTTAATGGTCTGCGGGTTATAGGGTATATGAAATTTCGTAAAATCAAATAAGGTGGATTTTAAAAACAAATTAGTCAGCTCGAAAAAAATAAAGTTAAGGTAAATTTATCGTGTTTGATATCAAATGGAAGGTCTTGATGAGCACATTCAGAATATGTATATATTATCTATATATTCTGGACCACTTCTTAGAATATCAGGCTTCTAACTACCCGTTACGACTATCATAAATATATGTAATTATAACACTGCATACAATCTGAAAACGTGATAACAATAAATATTTACTAATTAAATTAAAGTTTCTACACATCACTGCCTATTAAATTATGATTATATTTTAAAATAATGTTAATTAAATTGAGATTTCTTTTTCGTAACTAGATGGCGTTGGTTTGCGGTTTTGTGGAAGTAAGTAACATAGAGTTAAAAATACCTCCTCCAAAATCCCGGAATCGTAAACATAACAATTAAATCCCGGGAATTTTATTAATATGGACTGGACTTTGACCTATAGTTTTTATTAGAATTAATTTTGTATGTAAAATAAAACTCATTAATTTAACAGTTTTAGTACCGAACTACTTAAGTATTACATTATCTGTTACCGATGTCTAAAACATAATAAAGACTTTTTACTATAATAATTTAGTTCATATGTATTTAAAACGTAAAATTAATATTTTGGAGAATTTATTACATGTTTTAACACATGTTTGCTTATTAAATATAATAAAGTATTTAATAAGAAATTTGAAAAACAACTGATACGGAAGGGATTCGAACCCACGATCTCCGACGTACCGTGCCGACGCTCTAACCGCTGAGCCACAGTATCCCATCAAAATCAGTCGAAATTTCAAATCTCTTTCTACGCCTAGGGCGTGTGGTAATATCTATCGGTGCCTTCTAAAAACTGCAAAGTTTAGAACACTGAGTCGGATAATTAATGTATTCCGATCGTCGTGATGATAGTCGTGATAGCCTAGTGGTGGTGACCGTTGACTGGCAAGTCAGTGGTCTCGGGTTCGAACCCAAGGCGCGCACCTCTGACTTTTCGTAAGTTATGTGCGTTTTATAAATTAATTATCACTCTCCGTGCCTCGGATAGCACGTTAAGCTGTTGGCCCCGGCTGTCAATTGTAGATCTTTGACAGTCGTTACGGGTAGTCTGAAGCCCGAAAGTCTGACAACCAGTCTTACCAAGGGGTATCGTGTAACCCAGTACATGGGTTGTGGAGGTCTGATAGGCAGTCGCTCCATGTAAAACACTGGTATTCAGCTGCATCCGGTAAGACTGGAAGCCGACCCCAACATAGTTGGGAAAAGGCTAGGCAGATGATTTCCCGGGAATTAATTGTAATGTTTATGATTTCGGGATTTTAGAGCAGGTATTATCAACTCCATGTTACTTACTTCCTCGAACTTTAGGTAAATGTACTCTATCTATGATGATATCCTACAAAAAAGGTTTCATGTGTACTTATACAGCTTGGCAAAAAAGAGTCTGAGGCGGTGACAGCTGGAACTAAAAATAAAAATCTTAAAAACTACGTTTGTGAGTACTAAAATATCATAAAAATGATTCATTTGATTATAATTAATGACAAAAAACTCGTCATAGAAATATGTAAGCGCTTAATAACTTGTAATTTTGAATAATTGTAGTGTGAAAAGTGCGACAGCGGCGCCCCCAATTTTTCCAGACTCTTTTTTGCCAAGCTGTACCTACTTCTTACTACTTTTCATGTATACTTCTAAGAAACATATGAGGCCATGTTTTAATAGCTTGAAGTCGCGGACGACACCTTTGAAATAAATTTAATTTAAAAAATACATGACATTGACTAAAGGTTTGAACCGAAGTTGACAGTTAAAGAAATCTACCCATTTACGAACTACCACATTCTAAAAAATTGTGATTAAAATGAATTTTATTGGTTTCTTTACCACTAAAAATCATTGAAAAAAAAAATAGTATAAAAACTAAAACCCGACTACTTAAAATCTAAAAACAAGCTTCTTAGATTTGAAATAAAATTCTGTAGTCGGAGGCCTTAATGTATTATAGGTAAATAGGTACTAGATAATCTTTCAAGGGTAAATACTTTGTAAATTTGGTGGCCTCCGACTACAGAATTTTATTTCAAATCTAAGAAGCTTGTTTTTAGATTTTAAGTAGTCGGGTTTTAGTTTTTATACTATTTTTTTTTATAAGTATAGATAATATACCTATATTACCTTCCCTTATAATATAAATGCATATAATATTCACATAAGAAGAACAATTCTACTAAAATACAACTAAACACCAAGCCCACCCAAGACATTCATTACAGTAATTCCCCGCGATGATTTCAATAGAGAGGTTCGAGATTGAAGATAAATTGCCGATTCCATAACCATTTCCATTTCCTGGCAAATTATTCATATAATAAGAGTTTCGCAATGAAATGGCGAATCAATCCATTTCAAAGCTGTCTTAATGCTGGTTACATTATCTGGAATACTTATGTTTTAAATTACAGCTTTAGGTCTAAGTGCTACAGGGACTTTATTCTAGAGTTCTAGACTGATTATAATAATAATGATTTTATAGCTGTGAATTGTGATTAAGCAGTGATTGCCTAGTAGTTCGAAACCCAGGCACGCACCTACGACTTTCCAGATTCGTTTTTCATGTGCGTTTTAGAAATTAATTATCACTTGCTAAAACGGTGAAGGAAAAACATCGTGAGGAAATTGTCACACCTGAGAGATTTTTCAACGTTATGTAAAGCCATGCCAAAGGTCTACTGGTTTATACTCTGATACCAGGTTGTTCATCAACCATAAGATAAAGAACGATAGATGTAATACAGATTAGACGAACACAAGACGCAGCTCGTCGTCCTCTGACATTTCGTATACGTTAAAAATTAATCGATTGGACGTCACCTAGCGAACTCTGAAAGTGAAATTTCAATATTTACTTATTAATAGAAGATTATGATTTTAAAAACAAATATAGTCATTTACTATCGATTAGACTGTATAGTACAATATGACTAAAATTTGATAAACTAACTAAGAACCTTTGACTAATCCTACAGTGCCCAAAGTATAATTACACAGCGATATTACGCTTAGGTACATCGCCCAAGGATTCCTTTCACGGCAAATATTAATTATCAAATTTGTTTGTTGAAGTATTCCCTTTGTGAACACTGCAGGGAATTAATGTACGTGGTTTTAGTCTGTTTTAGTGCAAATTTAAAGTTTAATCATTAAAGGTCGAGAAATGAGACCTCATAAGAAATCCATTTTTACTTATCGCCAACAATACCTATAAGATTTCAAAGTTTCGCGAACGTATAAAATAGTAAAACAACTTTTAACGGATAACTCGCGTTGAATGTTTATTTTTTAAAAAACCTGACGTTTCTAGAGCTTTGCAGCACTCGTGGTCGCAGGCAGACCAGTATAAGAGTTTTCGTAGGTTAATTATTATTAATACTAAAGTAATGATACGATACGACGAAGACACCCGACAACTTAATATGTGAAGCGAAAACTGTGGATCCTGGACAAAATTACTTTCGTATTTGTAATATTAGTTAGGAATAGGATTTTAGGATTGTAAGTGCCTGCTGATACTTTAAGTAACGCTTGATTTTCAGAAAATTATTGAAATGGCAAATTCTCTGCATATTCGAGAGCTACCAAATGTGTGCCCCCCCCCCCTTACTCGATCAACAAATTCTTGGCTTCACACATCAACAGTTTATCAAGTACGTCCGCAAACAATTTCCAGTACACAATACCTTTATAAAGGTTATACATGGTGTTTTCAAAAAATATTTGTAAAAATTCTACCGTTTTTTTTTTCAACGTTTTTTTTTATTGATAACATTAAAGCTCGACGATAGCTAACTACTAAGTAAAAAACAAAAAAAAACGATTCACAAACAATCTCTTGTTTCATCCATTTTCTCAAATGGTACTAAACTATTTAGTGTTCGCGATAATTTCCTTTCATATTTGTAACCGTTTCAATAATAATTTGTCTGCTGTCAGTGTCATATAAGACGTCATTATCAGTTGACCGTTACTTGCCAATTTATTTAATTTATTTCTACTGTCTTATCCAAACCGGCCGACAATGTCTATGAAATTTATACGAAATTTTAATTAAAAATATGTGATCAATGTGAACTCAAATGTCAATCAATAATCCTACTTCATAATAAATTCTTATAAATGTGAAATTGTGTATATGATTATTTATGTCCTTTCGCGCAGCAACAGATAGATCAGATTTTTGCAAATAGATAGCTTAAAGCCCGGATAGTGACATAAATTTTATCCCAAAAAAAAACCACGGAAGTGTAGCCGTGGGATAAAGGCTAGTTTATAATACTTTTCACTTACCAACAAAATACTAAATACTTTACCACCCAGGGTACAAATCGACCTCACCCAACGCATACCTAAGTGTAGGTTACAATATTGAACAAAAGCTCTGTATTTTACGAGTTTTCTTTCAACACTTTTCATATTCAAGTTTCAATATCCGTTCGCTAAGTACACTCATTTCGCATCACCCTGTATAAGACAAACAAACGAACAATGACGCCCACTAACATTTAGTAGGACAGCAGAGAGCCAATCCGTTGACATGGCTTTGTACTTAGTTGTACACGCGAGTAAGTACTCAGGATAAAAGTTACTTCGGCGGTATTACGATATTTTTAAATTTAAATTTGTTTTTTTGGTGCGTGTTCTCAGGATATAAATTATTTTTAACCTGGACGCCAGGACATCGCCCCCCGAGTTCAAATTTGAGCAGGCCTGTAGGCACTGGCCGGGGCTGCGAAACGCGCTAGCTAGTATTAGAGATTTCAGACTAATACGATGTTTTCCTTCACCATTAGTCAGTGGTGTCTTAAATAAATAAATCAGCCTGTAACTATCCCAATATAGGGCAAAGGCCTCTTCTCATACAGAGAAGGATTGAGCATTAATCACCACGCTAGCTCACTGCGGGTTGTCTTAGATTAACTAAAAATGAAAAAGATATTGGAATACATGCCAGGTATGAACCCACACCCACATGCTTGCAAAGCGGGTCGGTAGCCACCACAATACTTCCATTTACAATTTTTTGTAAATACTTGACATTTTTTTTTATTTATCCCATCTCAAGTTTGTTTACTTTAATTGAAGTTAATTCGAAGATTTTCTTTTTTTTCAGAAACAACATAAAAGAAAAATGCAAGCTAAAGTTACTCGACAGAAAATTTTAATAAACGACCGGACTCCACCTTTTATTTTATTCAGAAATTCCATGACTATCGCTTTTCTATTTCTACCCAGCCATCACCACGAGGGCGTTGTAAATGAATCCCAAATGAATAAGACATTTCTAGTTTGCAGAACATTATTTTAAACGAATGCAAGAAAAATAATGAAACAAAGAAATTAATGTGCGTGTCTGCTCAGCAACTTGTAGTTTACATAGCTTCATTCCAACGCAGACCATTATGTAGTTAACTATTAATTCTATGTACCGTTGAAACAGTCTCGCTGTGTAATACATAAGGAATGCCAGGACTTCTAGGTTTTCTAAAAGTTATATCTAGAAACCGAATGAAAGGAGTATAGATGAATTATTTTTCATGAAAACACGTAAAATATATATTATACCTACATGGAATATATATTATACATGCTAAGTTTTTTTTTATTATAGGTTTCTACATACATATATATTATTAGCTTAATTATATTTACTTGCTTACTAGACCGCTTCCAGTGGGCTTACTTATTTATTTGCTTAAGTTTATTTGGTATCAAAACTTATAAAGAAGTTTGCTTGTGGATATGTAACAAATATATTTTGCGAGGTAATAACATAGAGAAAATTAAATTTTTTATTATTGCTTTTGATATCTATGCTTCTAATTCGCTTAAAACTCAAAAAAGTTAATACCTAACCTCAAGACATAGAATACGTAATCTAACAGAGAATGCACTTCTATTATATTTGCATTTTGTTCCAGTATAGCAGCGCAAAAAGAGCTAAGCGGATTCCAACGAGGTTTGTAACGTTTGAGAACTTAAGACTGAGCTTAAGAACCGAAGCATGCAATATCTGAATGAAGGCACTTCAATGCAGATTCCAACTTACTAGACTTGTGCATTCGGGAAGTTAAATAATGTTATTTGATGATGAAATTCATGTTATAAAATAAAATCCCAATTTAGAGTGACTATTAATTTATTTCGGAAACAAAATACCAGAGTCATCGAGAAACAATGTCTATAAAAAGGTTCTGTTAGTTTTTACCAGGACTTGGTAGAAATTGGAAGCTTCGTAGATCTTACCATTACCCTCCTAGCCTTATTATTCCCAAACTTTCGTCCTTCGTAAGTCTTACTGTCACAGGAAAATAGCAAAAACCGTTATTTAACAACTTAACTTATCAAATTATGACGAAAAATGTTAAACGGCTTATTAGTTTGCCAACTTACAATTTTACGTTTAGACATGGTTAGATTATAATTTAACAAACATGTACCAATGCTTTCGTTGCGATGATTTTTATAAAATATAGGTCGCGAATACGACTATAGATCTAATAGAAAACTATAGACTTTCTTATAATTTCCAGGCGACATTTCCATTGTTTCAAACTGAATAATGTGCAATTGTACGTCGTTTTAGCAAATGCCGTGATCGGTGAATGGTTGTGCGATTATCATAACACCCAGGCTTTACGTACGTGTTTATGACGTAGATTCGCAGATTAAATAAAGCGCATGTGCATTAATACTGATATAGAGTACACAAATAAGAAGCTTGCAGCTAGCGCTTGATGTTTGGTGTAACATCAATTCGGGTTTAGTGTGAATTACATTTCGTTGTGCAAACAACTACTTACGACCCTTTCAAGACCGTTTGAATGCCAAGCCAAAGGTCGTAGATCCGAAACCCAGGCACGCACGACTCTTCGGATTTATCTTACTAGAAATTAATTCTCATTTGCTAAAACGGTGAGGGTAAACATCGTGAGGAAACCAGCACACCTGAGAGATTTTTTCACGATGTGTCAAGCAAGCAAGTATTGTATTAATATATATTCTTTTGTGGTTAAAATTTTCCGAAATAAAAATATGCAATATGCAAAAATCACGCCGCGTCGTTACTCCGTTGAAGCGTGATAAAAGGACAAACCAAAAAACACATGAAATAGGGAACTAATTTTTTAAGCTGTTATTTAAACATTCGAGATGTTATTATGATCAGTTGAAAAACATATTGAGCAGTTATTTAATTTAATGGCGGTTGATTAATTATTGCGACAGTAAAACATGGACAGTAATAAAAAAATAATTTGTCGGTTATTTTATCATACAATGTCAATTCTAAAATTAATTGAGCAGTCCAATAACTGAATGAGCGGTAAAAATGATGGAATGAGCAGTTCGATAAATAGTTCGGCAGTTTACGATTCTGTGTATGGACTTTAGGGCACCCCGACTCGGACAGGTTAGGTTAGAAGGGGATGGCGGGGTCGTGTGAGCGAGCGAAGCGAGCGAATAGACCTCGCCTTCCCCTTCGTGGTTATTTTTTTAAAAACCACCCAGAAGTAGGAGCCCCGCGAAGCGGGGCTCCGTCTATTATATGATAAAGATTATATGATATAAAGCATAAGGTCATACGAATAAAATTAATTAGCAAATAAAATAAATTTTATGGCTTACCAAAATGTCGTTTACTACGTTTAACACCTAATTGTTTATAGAATTGCTTAGAATGAGATTTCTTACCGACAAATTCCGATTTATTACTGCTCACACGTAACCGCTCGTTTAATCATTTTTACCGCCCATTTAATTATTTTCCTACTCAATTATATATTCGCTGATCCATTTCATTATTTTTTATTTCTCATTTTTGTTTACTTTACTGCTTAGTTGTAACTGCTGAACTAGTTATTAAACGTGCCATTTATAATTTTTAACTTACCAAAACCGCTATTTACAACTGTCTCTTTAAATAAGTGCCCATGAAATATGTACACATGGCTACATATCCAGCTATACATTTCCAGTATAAGCTGACATCTTGTTGTACGAAGAGCTTATACAATCCGAGGTCAGTAAATGCTGGGTTTTTTTATGGCCTATTGTGTAGCCGTGTGTACTAGGTCCAGCGCAGTTGTCGAAATTCGACCGTATTAGTATTTATATGTTTTGTTATATATACCTCACTTTTATGTAAAGAGAAAAAAATATTTCAAACAAAACTGTCGTCGTTCGCGCATCTTCTAAAGTACATGTACTCTACAGGTACATGTACTCAACAGGGAGTCCTTAATCTAATCACCAATCTAAATTGATACACGGCATCTAATTGAAACAAGTTACAATGGACGATGTGAGTGCGGTTTCTCCGCTCAATACCGAGCCTTTTCATTGCTCTTGTGTTCAATACTGTTCCGTTGTCTCCCTTTGTTTGGTAGGGTTGTGAAATTCTGTGTTTGAAGTCCTTCATTCGAAAAAAAATGCTCTTGAAGTTAAATCAAGGCTGTCACGAAGACCTTCAGGAACATAAAAAAATATTAATGTAACTAGTATTTGAAGTATCAAGCAAAGCAAGAGACTAATCAGTCTAATCTAAGGGCTTGCGTCGCGACGCACTGGAGCGCCTGAGGCAAGCGCATTCTGAACTTAGTATCTAATAAAATCAAAAAAAACTCAAATAACATTTATAAAATGTTATTTGAGTTTTTTTTAACTTTTTAACTTGTTACTTGGCTAGAGCTACATACAAACTGGTAGGTACTTTTTGGCCCGAGAGGTGTCGCAAAGAAATAGCGAACTCCCAAGGGCGTCACATCAATTAGACCAGGGCTTCCCAAATTTAATTTGGGTCAACTGAATTTGGAATTTTAAAATTGATGCAAATTCACATCACACACTTGTAGGTAGACATCTGCGAAAATACGTCATCATTCTTAATAAAAATATAAAGTCGTAGCAACCCTACAGTCGCGTTACCACTGACATCGTTAAGTTTCCATTCTGTTCGGTTCGAGGTCCAGATAGCAAGCAATGGTCGGCGCGCGGCGCTGCCAAACGTTCATATTATTGTAGTGCAACCATTGAAAATCTGACTGAAAATCTGAAAATTAACTGCCTGTCCTGTTCATTCAGCTTCTGAATCTTCATTGGTTGTCTGGAAGAATCGCTTTAAGTGATAAGACTGCCCGCGCCAATTGTACAATTTTCGATCGTATAATTATTTGTATCTTTGTAATTTTTTGATGTGCAATAAAGTATGTAAAGTTATGTATGTTATGTATGTAGTATTGTAAAATTATAAGTATCATTTCTCTTCTTAATGCTTGCAGACAAAAGAAATATCGTATATCGTTTTCTCGTAGTTTCGTTCATATTGTTATTTTCTAAACAACTAGCTTGTGGGTAGCTACACACAGTCGATTCGGTACATTCGGTTCGGTATTTTCGAAGAAGTCCCGAGAGCAAAGACTTAAGAGATTCAACATTCCAACAAAGAACGTCGAACACAACTTCAAGCATCTGTAGATGCATGATCAACAGATTACTTGAAATGCTTGTTTGAACGTAGCTTGTATAGTACCATTCGTTGAACTTTACATTACATGGGAATACTCTAGTACTCTACTCTACTCTGTACGTAATTAATTCGGTTATGTCTTTCTGTTGTTCTATGTAATAGGAGCGGAGCCTGTCACCGTAACATATATTATGTAATATTATAATATAAATAGAACGGTAAATTCTGTTCTATGGATTCAAATACATAAAACAGTATTAATACAATTTCGTAAAATAATATCGGCCTGGTTTCCACACGTAATAAATTGCCCATTCTTTGAATGTAGAACTATAAATTCATTTATCATACATTAATTTATCATCGGTCGTGTCAGCGAGAAATCCGTCTGCTTTATTATACATAATGCGTTTATTATGACTCTTATTTTATTTGTAATAAAGGCTGTTACTTCGTGTATTCAGTTACTCAACGATGTGGTGTGTGCCAAGTCTATTTTTAGTTCAGGATTAAACGTATACTATACTAAGATATTCAAGTAATAAGTCACGATTTATAGACGACCTGTGTTTTGTATCGCCACGTAAATATCTCGACTGGTAAAATAATTGTATAAAAATAATTCAATCAAATAAACATCCCTGGTCTTGTCTAAATGTTTGTTCCAATTAAAACAAACATTTTTTTGGTTACCTATACATTTTTGATCGTAGAAAGTCTGGTAAGGCGAAATAAAAAGTTTAGTTAAATAACGGAAACAATAAGAAAAAAAAAAGTGAACAACTACTACGTAATAACTATTACTAGAATAATAATATTCTCCTGACCGAATTTCGGTCACAGCGGCCAATCTCAACGGAGACTAGCCAAATTACGCAGGAGATATTATAGTGCACAAGTGTGTGCGCAAACACAGGTGCACTCTCTGTTCCCTCACTCTCATTGTCCGATGGGACGGCCTTCCGACACGATCGGAGAGAGATCAGGCGCAGGGCCAACAGCTTTACGTGCTTTCCGAGGCACGGAGTAAGTGATAATTAATTTATAAAACGCACATAACTTACGAAAAGTCAGAGGTGCGCGCCTTGGGTTCGAACCCGAGACCACTGACTTGCAAGTCAACGGTCACCACCACTAGGCTATCACGACTATTACTATCACGAGGCTATTACTAGAAACTAAATATATAAAGGGGGTCTTCCACAGATCTAAGCAAAATCACATTACAGACTATATCCTGTAATGTACCGTGAAAAGAGGTAAAGGAAGAAACAAGACTAGACAATCACCAACAATTCTACATCGCTTCATTAATTACAAATATCAAGAACCCTATTAACTACACATGTTCATTTAATTAACATTTATTACCGATTACGAACGAAACATGTCCCTAACTAAATATGGTCCGAGTCTGATTATCGATACAATATACCGATGTATCGATTATGCCCGATTATAGCAATTACTTACTAATGCGGGACAGAGCGAGATATTGACGCAAGTCAGATGGACAACCGTTATGTGCTGAGGCTGATCTTATCTCTTGATGGTACAGGTGTTTGTAACATAATTTATTTTATACAGAGTGGAGACGACAATACGATATTAACTTCAAGAGGTAATTGTGCTCATCGTTACGAATAACTTTTTCTATGGGGCCGACTCTGAAATCGCGACATACGTAATAAGTTTTTTTTAGGTATTTTTTTTATTGTAAATTTTAAAATTTAGTAAAGTTATATGCAAAGCAGGGTGTACCTACGTACCTACACAGCCTATATCAGTCCACTGCTGGACATAGGCCTCTTCTCATACGCATCACTTATTTTGTGCGCTCATTAGAAGGTGTTTGCTCTTAATCGCAACGCTGGGCAAGCGGGTTGGCAATCCCAGAAGCAGATGATTGCTATTACACAGTAGGATGCTTTTGCTTCCCTTTGTCACTTCTTACGACACCCGCGGGATACTTAGTGGTGGTTCGATTTTTATGGTGGTCGGAAACCACACGGCATGTTTGACATGGCAAAGTTTTGTGCTACTAACTACTGTGTGTGCTTACTAACTATTAAGGAATGCTCTCGTAAGGAAAGAGAGTTTCTTCCCTTCCTTACGAGAGTTTTTCTGGTTCTTAGGATTTAGGTCACAGGTTTTTCATTTTATTGCACGCATTGTCATGAAAACTGAAAAAAAAATACATACAGCCGAACATATAACCTCCTCCTTTTTGAAGTCGGTTAAGAAGCATGCAAAATTTCAAAGTCCGTTAAGAGGAAGTTGTTCATTTTGGCTTGCAAGATTTAACCTAAATACACGTACACTAAAGTGCTTGTAAAATTCTTGTAAAAATCATAATGTTCTATACATTTTGTCGAGCTTCATTTATTTTTGAATGAAACAACAGATTTTTTATCGCGATGAATTGATTAATCGAATGATGAGTACAATAACCCCTTGAAGTTAATGTCGTCTCCACCCTGTAAACTACATGTTGGTGAGTCAGGCAGAGTACGTCCACCCACTATATATCGGTGCTATCTACCGATATCTTGATTCCAGAGAGGAGTTAGGGAGAGGTGATTAACACCCACATTTGGCCTGTTATCATAATAATGATGATATGATAATATATCATCAATCTAATATTATAAATGCAATAGTATGTTTGGTTGATCGATCGACGTGATTTTTTTGTACACAGTTTAGAAGCCGGACTTGGCAATTTAACTATCATACCACTAAGATATTACTGTTACAAACTAAAGGTAATTCTGTAAGAAACCTTAAAATTTTCTTTAAAAAAAAACAAAGCGATTCAGCTTAGGTCTACATTTGAATCGCAATACTGCAAAGACATCCAGATGTGATTCATACCAACAAGAATTCAAGCGACACCGCTTTGTCTGTCATTTGTATCCGAACAAATCTCCTTTCCGCTCCTCTGTGCTCCTCTCCGCTCCGCTTCGGTGTACCGGGCTTTAAAAACTAGTTAAAGTACGTAAACTCATTCTAGAAAGGGTCCGTTTCGTCTGTCATTTGTATGAGAACAAATCTCTTTTCCGCCCCTTTCTGCTCCTCTCCGCTCCGCTCCGCTTCGGTGTACCGGGCTTTAAAAACTAGTTAAAGTACGTAAACTCATTCTAGCAAGGGTCCGTTCTAATTGAAACGAACAACTCTCAATAAGTGGCCGCGCTCGTTTGTTCGCCTAATGTCGTAATTGCGTGCTTATTTCCTATTAACCCCTATATAGCTGTAAAGGCCTGTACTTGCTCTCACGGTAAGAATTTAAAGTTTTGAAGGTATGTTTGTTACAAAGAAATTGTATGTAATTTTGTTGATGCGTAATTTTTTTTTATTAATGTTATGGTAACTCATTCTCTCTCATCTAGATTTTAAGGTAAAAGTGTGGATTGTAAAAGATTTTCTTCTTTTGAATGTAAGTACAATCAAAAATTGTTTTATGAGTAAAGTATGGTACACTATAAGTTCAGATAATAAAAAAAGCTTGATTGATGGTTTGTAATTTAATTAATTAATTACCCCAATTTCTGACGTTTATAGTTTGTACATAACTAGCGCTTCACCCGCGCTTATTATTACCGCTTTCGGGTGGTCTTTTTTTTTTCAAAAATCCTTCCTTAGTGAACCTCTATGGTGCCTACTAGCATTTATGGATATTTCCTATAAATTAATTTCAGCATTATAAGCATTATCATTTCATAATTATATTAACATACTAGCTGTTGCCCGCGACTTCGTCCGCGTGAACCACTCTTATCACCTAGGGGTATAAAATTTAAATTAAATAGAATGCAAGCCTAAACTCATAAAAAACCAACAGGACACCTTCGTGCAATGTACTAATCACATTGAATTTATTATACTAATCACCGATGCAAAGTTTCCCGATGACAACGCCTCCCGTCCCGTTCGTGCTGCCCGCACTCGCCTAGGAACCGATTGACTTCGATCGAGATGGCACCAAATTCAAATTTAAAAACCTATTGGGATGACGCGGATCTCATTCCGAACCTCAAAAGGAAAATATAAAACTCCTAGAGGATCTTATAAAACGTACCTTCGTTTTTAAGCTAGAAGGTTTCATTGCGATTCTTAGGTACCTACCCAAAAAGTATTTATCGTCTTTGTCGAAGCCGTCCTGCCGCTCTTCGAAACCTGGCTGAACAGAAAGGAGCGCAGGTACAGGCTGACTCAGGTGCTCACCGGGCACGGTTGCTTCGGTGATTACCTAAACTGGATTGGTCGAGAAGCTACGGCAAGTTGCCGTGTGTGGATGCAGTGTTGATTCTGCACAACACACGTTCGAGGAGTGCCCTGCGTGAATCTCCGTGCGACGAGTCCTGACGGACCGGATCGGCAGGGATTTGTCTCTGCCCGTAGTAGTGAGGGCTATGTTGGCAGAGACAGATAACTGGAGAGAAGTAGCCTCCTTCTGTGAGACCATAATGACTCAGAAGGAAGCCGCTGAGCGGGAGCGAGAGAGAGCCAATCCCGCTCGGAGGAGAAGGAGGCGTCGACGACGCAACCGCCTTGGCGTCTAATACGCAGAAACAGCAGCCTGGCCTTTGGGGTCGCGGGCGCTCAGATTGGGGAGTTTGTGCGCCCACTGAGCGACCCCAGAGAAGACGGTGGCAAAGTGGTCACATGCTACCGTGCACAGCGAGGCTCAGGAGAGACCCCTTTACAGTCTCTCCGGGGATGTGCCTAACAGGCGTTGCGCAGGGGAGGTTCCGAAGCTGGTCTCTTAAGAGGACCCGGGATCTCCCCTCATGTGCTGATGGTGATCACCGGGGTGGTTTTAGTGAGGTAAGAATCCCATACTCCCCGGTCTCTTCCCCTGGAGGCCGGGTGCCTTTTGAAGGTTTCCCCCCGTAAACAAAAAAGAAAAAGAAAAAAAAGGTACAATAACAACTTCATTTGAAATAACGAATATCTTTTTTAACGGCTTAATCGCTTGTGATGACATCTACCAGAGTACTGCTGCACTGCTGGTCCCATGACCTGAACATGATGAAACGGTCAGGACTCGGTAGCTTAGTTGGTAAAGCGATGGCACGCCGGGGATTGCGGGTTCAAGTCCCGCCCGAGTCAGTTGTTTTTGCGAGTTTCTTATTAAAATAATATAATTTAATAAGCAAAACATGTATCTAAACATTAAAAAATATACATAAAATATAATATTTAAGAAAAAACACATAACACAGAGTAGGTACAGCTTGGCAAAAAAGAATGAGGCGGTGACAGCTAGAACTAAAAATAAAAATCTTAAATACTAAGTTTGTGAGTATTAAGTAATTCAATTGATTATATTTGATGACAAAAAATAAATCATAAAAATATGTAAGAACCAAATGACTTGTTATTTTGAATTGTAATATGCGAAGTGCGCTAGTGGCGCCTCTAATTTTGCAGACTCTTTTATTTTCGATAAAAAAAGTTTTCATAACACCTTTGCGAAACGACTGAAAAGTATGACTGTATGACTGTATATATTTTTTTGATACGCTCAATGTTTATGGCAAGACGTTTCGTTTTACTTTGTTTTTAAAATGAATGGCGCGACGTATTGAGTGGTGAGGCGTATGTGCGCTAGTATTTATTTATTTATTTACGGATGGAAAACCAACAGCTATTCATATGTATAATTACAGTGGAATACGATACATGGAGCCAATTACAAACGGAACGTTTATTAACTACTCAATATGTCATCCGGTGTCAGTGCCGTTTTGCTAGACTGGCCAATATGGCAACTGCGATTTTGTCTGTCAGCATCATTAAAATTTAACAAAATACTCGACAATCCTAATTTTGCGGATATATGTTGTCGACTCGAAATCTTTATTTTTTCATATTTTATTATTCTGGTGAGGTTTCGATCGAGTCTACCGTACCCCTTGACGAAATTATTAATATCGATTTCTTACACTTTTAAAATAAAACCGTTATTTTACTTTAAATATTAAAGATAGATATATGGTGTCACAGACTTTTTTATAAAACTAATAAAGGCTAATATTTTTGCTAAACATTATAGTCACTTATTTTAAGCCGTTTAGATAGCGCACGTCAATAAAGCAGCCAGAAAGCATTTTTTTTCTGACTTGGATCACGGATATTGTTATTTCTTGCTGATAACTTATCTTTATCAGAATAAAAGATAGCCCATAGCACTCAGGAAGAATGTAGCTTTCTATTACTGAAATAATATTTTGAATCGGACCAGTCGATCTGGAGATTACCCCCGACATACATACATACATACATACATACATACAAACATACAAACTTTACCTCTTTATAATATTAGTATAGATATAGATTGATAGTTTTTTATTTGAAACTGGCTGTATACAGGTTTGTAAGGCTGATTTATTATGAATAAAAGAAAAAACCCAAAGTTTTTTGTATTTCAGAGGCATTTCTTCCGTAAAGTTTCGAAATAAGTAATAAGTCCATGAGGATGAGAAGCATTTATTTTCTGTCTTCTCTGTTTCTATAGTATAATATTAAGTTAAGGTACACTACAAACAGTGAAAGGCAATTTTAAAACAAACTATACATATTGTTTTAATTAAACAAACGGCCACTTCGTTAATTATACCAATTACAATCGTTTCACAGATTTAGTATCGAGTTTTAATTGGATTTAGCTACAGTATACCATGCAGAATTATATAAATGAGTTCTTGTATTAGGTATTTAAGTTATATCTTTTGACTTTTACCGTTCAAGTTTAGCTAAGGATGTTAAGCTGAAGCGATCTACCCGGCTGATGCCCGACGGACGAGATCTGCAATATTCAGAGCTAGCGTAATTTGTTTTACATTGACAACTTCATCGTTCCTGACTGTATTTCTAAATCCTCCCAACCGAATATTCGTTGCACATGTTAAACATCGAAATCGTTGAAGTCGTTTTTGAGAACGCGATTACAAACAAATATTTAAATGTTGCTCGTATTAGATACAAAGTATTGGGATTTTTAGCAATCTAATGGCTTGTTTCACAGTCTACGGATTGACATTAACTACGAGGTAAATTAAAAAATAGAACAGAATCTATATGAAATTATCTGCCAGGTTACTAAATGTCATTTTACCAATAAGCTGTAAAACAGGGCTTAAATATTAATTAATTAATACACCTCTATTGACCCCCTCTGGGGAGAAAAGTAAGTGTAAGTATTACTAGCGAACAGAGATGTACTTCTCGCTAATCCCCAGGATCTACGGGCGTGACATTACGATAATAAATGAATATTCACATGTAGTATTTAATTATACAACGGCAACGTGCCAGTTTGACCTTAGCTCGGAATGAAGCACATGCTTAAGGTCGTAGGTCAGGACATGCCACATATCATTTATTATAAATATGTAAGTAATGATTTATGAAAGAATTTTATTATTCAGTGAACGCAAATACTCAATGCTTTAGTTAATTAAATGACGACGAAAAATCTATATAAATAAAAATCAATGGACACAAAAACCTTTGTCCGTATGTCACTTCAAAGCGGCTGGACTGATTGAAATGAAATTGTGTTGTGTGTTGTTTTGTGTGACCACCCTGAAGGTAAACTCTATTGAACAAAATAGACCCATCAAAATCGGATTTCCATAATACGTATCAAATTAAGAACCTCCTCTTTATTTTTGATGGTTCTTAAAAAAAACTTAGGTACCTATTTTAAAAAATATATAATGTAGTCGCTTTTAGTACAATATTTTTTTAAAACATATTTGCATATAGCCTTATAAAGAAAATCGTACCAAAAAATCCAGGCACGCACCACGGCATCACTGACTTTTCGGATTCATGTGCGTTTCAGAAATTAATTATCACTTGCTTAAACAGTGAAGGAAAACATCGCGAGGAAACCAGCACACCTGCAAGATTTTTCAAAGGTGTTTAGAGCCATGTCAGAGGCCTAATTACGAGCGGATTAAACTCTGACACCAGGTTGTTCATAAACCATACAATGAAGAAGACGAAAGAAAAACAGGCGTATTTAAAAAAATCTTTAGGTCCAGATAAAGATTAACATCTCTAATCTTAGCTGAGGCGATTTTTATTTTTTCAATTTTATATAAACAATATTCTACAAAAGACTCTATCTGATATCAAGAGGCTAGCTATCTATCTCACAGTATGGGGCTAAGAACTAAAGATTGCAATATTGGCTGATTGCAGACAATCTTGCCCCTCTTGTTATAAAGTCGTGAAGATGAATGGACGTTATTGTAGCAAAATTATTGTTAGATAAAGGTATTGTGAATAAGTTTCAATGAATCGTGAGAAACATACTATGTTTTTCGTACTAGTGATATAGACGTACAACCAGTTTATTGAATTCTTTTATTCATTGTATTCTTTTTAGTGTAGTGGACCGTTGGATTGGACTGCAAAGTCAAAGGACGTAGTTTCGAAACAGGCACGCACCTCTTTTCGGATTCATGTGCGTATTAGAAATGACAAAAAAACATCGTGAAAACAGCACACATGAGAGATTTTTCAAGGGTTTGTAAAGCCTACGGGCCTACGGGCGGTTTAAACTCTGACACCAAGTTGTTCATCAACCATACAATAAAGAAAGAAAGAGCGGTTAGCAAGTCAAGCACCTTTAAGTAGGTTTCAACCCCAGCTGTAAGTGGTTTTTCACACGTAAAAAAATAGTTTTCTATTCAATATATCTACAGATACATCTAATCTACCGCCTGGGTAGATTATCTTTAGTTAAACTCCAGATCGTTAGCATTAGTTTAACTACGAGTTGGCTTTGTCTTTAGAGTACATTCTTGTTGAACTTACACTCAACTGCTATTTCCGCAAAGCTTCACTAAACTCAACTTAGCTGTTCCAAACTGGTTTGGTCTAGAACTTACTTAGTCTAGCCTAAGTTCTAAAAACAAAACACAATGTCACAATATTTCCCTAGAGTACGGCAGAGGTTTATTTCATTTTAATTTAATATAATAAAGCCTTTTAAGGGTTTTTTTCTATCAGTATTCATAGCATAGACTCATGCTTGTATTCCTTAGAGGGGGTAGGCCGAGGTGTATGCAGTACACCCACGTTTCGTCGGCTATGTTATAAGTCCCATGTAATAGGGGCGAGCCTATTGCCATTAACTGAGCACAAATCCAGACTCCGTGCTGCTACTGAGAATTTCCTAATGGAAAAACCCAATGACACTTTGCCCGACCCGGGGATCGAACGCACGACCTCGTGCCTAGCAGTCAGATCAGTTTGATTATAATGATAAAATCGATACCTCTAGTTTATCGATTGTGGACTCCACAGACCTATTTGTTTCGTTCTAGGCCTCTGTGCATTGTTAGGCCGGTATATTATCTTACCGGCTAACTGTGCCGATTACTGCCCACTTAAGTGAAAAACATTCCTGAAAATATAGGTATGTTGATCATACCTACAGTACTAGTATAGGGCAACGTGTATATTACAAAAAATCTAAAAGTATTAGTTACTAGCTTTTTCAAGTGACTTAGTTCCCGTGATTTTAACTTTCCTGGGAATAATAAGTATATCCACCGGTCGGTAAGTTATCTCTATGCATACATTAAAGAAAAACAAACCGACAAACATTTTTTAGTTGTTATAGTATGAAGTTTGTATGGATATTAGGAATAGGGATAGTAAAATAATCCAACATAACTCCAATCATACCTAATATTACTAAAACTTGGCGCCGACATTTCACGTAACACTTTATTTGCCTCAAATTAATCCTTTCCGTGGTTTCGCTGCCGCGGATAAAAAAACGACACCGATCGGCGGAGAAATACCACGATAACTCTGAAGTTGATCAACAAAACAACACACGAAAGTAAACCTTATGTAGTTACGTTTAAGTGTACGTAATTTGTTTGTGTGTGATGTGTGTATGTGAATGTAAGAGCGGACGGTCAGAGGGGCGAGGGAGTGTGGGGCACAGGAATGCGGTCTTCTGACATACCCTGTAGGCTGTATCGATATATACTTTATATAGGTGCCGCGGACTCGGAAAACTGTGGACTGGATTATGATAATGGCTTATAGAATTTGAATACAGTATAAAGTTCAGATACGAAGGTAAATTGATTACATGGTTGTAATACAGCGTGAAGCTTTGTTGGAGTTTTCCTTGTTAGAGTTTTTGGAACATATTTCTCAGTAAAGCTTTTAATAATGGCATCAATAACTAGTTTTATGTTTTTGGGACTATTATATATATATTATAGTATTAAATTGTCAATCAACAATAATTGTCTGTAACAAATTATATTTAATTAATTCAGCTGCTAAGTTAAACATCACATACTACTTATACAAACACCCTAGTGTCTCTCAGTAGAAACCGCGATTACCGTGAATACGCCTAAAAGATAATTTTACCCACCATTAAGAATATCTTCGAATGTGAATTTATTCTCACGATATTTTCTTTCACCATTATTTTGTCAATAGAATAAATAAAATAAGTATTAACGTCGTTATTGTAAACAAAGTAAAATAATAGTAATAAAGTATGTATTAATAGTTTAATAAGTAGGACACAAAAAGATGGAATAGGTAAAAGTATTTTTACTCTATACCTAAAAAATAGATAAATATTGCTGATTCATTTAAATATAAAAAATCGAATTATTAATTCCCAATGATGTTCAAAATAATAATTAGCACAAAATACGCAGGTAGGTACCTAACATATTATGACGCTGAAATTGTACCACACAGCCATATTTCACACACAAAATAGCAAACAAAATCATTATTGCCCAAGTCCATAGTGTACGCACTCGGATTGTACACAAGTAGTGTATAAGAAAGCCTGAGGCTGTAACCACTGGGTGGTTTTTTGGCCGGCCAGCCCATTTCGTGGGGTCAATGACCCGCTTGAAACAATTGCCCACAGTAATTTATGTCTTGGGAATATTATTTTAGTGAAGCTGCTATTACACTTGGGTGTCGCGAATTTCCGTTTGATCTTTTTAAATAACAACTAACGTTTAATCTCAGGCTGGTAATTGTTTTTTCTTTTGTAGGTAATGGTAATTGGGAGATTTAAACCGTCTTACAGCATAAGGTAATCAGTCTTAGCGCTAGTTAAGCAAGCGTTTTAACTATAGTTTTATAAATATGGCGATACAAGCGTCGCGTCTATAGGTTTTTGCTAATTGTTTGCCATGTTAGTAGTACGAAATAAAATTATGTTTAGATCTCAAATACAATTATCAGAGTCATAGCAAATTTCAAACTGGGCGACAAAACGAATACCCGCATCCTATGCATTAGCGTATCGGTTAGGCGATTCGCCTTCTGAGCTTGGTATAGCGTATTCTATTCCTGCACGGGACAGATATTCAAAGATATCTGTTTTTGGTCGTTTGTTTCTTAAAATTATACATCTGTAGCTGCAACCACGAAACACTAAAAAGGTAGAAATAACACAAACTTCCGTTTTGGAGTCAGTGCCAAGGATGAGATGCTTGACATCAACTTCAAAACTAACGTTGTGTTAGTTTTGTGTTATTTCTAAATTTTTAGTGTTTTGAAGTCAGTTTAATTTTTTTATTAAAAAGTTTTTATGTAAAATTAAATATGTTAATAAAAAAAAATGTTCCTTAAAATATTTAAATAAATGCCAATATGCATGACGTCACAGGCCAGGTCTGCGTCGTGACTGAACGACGGGGAGGCGTATGCAGCTATCGCGATTCGCGTATCACATTCACGAAATATCTAGCACTGGCTTAACTAGCCACGAACTCTTGCGCAGCCATTCTCAACTGAGATTGATACGATTTTCCTTATTAGGATTCAAGATTCTTTGTTAAAGATTTTAATGTTCAAACAAAGTTTAATTGGGTTTTCATTTATACTTGCCTATTTGTAGACAATTACCTACATTAAACAAATAGGAATTAAACGATCTCAGCTGTGTTTTCAATTAATTAATTTTTTCGTTAATTACGAGTAGAATTTCAACTTCTGACCTTACGAAACTTATGAACCCTTTTTGTGTGAGATCGACTCGCCCTTGGCCAGTCGTATTTTTATCCGACTACAAAAAAGGAGGATATAATTTATGATGAAGATGATTATATAGGTACAATGATTAGACAAGTAAGAGAAAATGAAGTACGACATCATCATCAAAAGCTTTTCTATGAACACTGGTTTTTCAATTCCCTAAAATTCTCACAAAACAAGACATTCAACTCATTATCACACACAGTCTAAGTTTGTTTAATATATTCACACCGCCTGTTTACTAACATTCTACATGATGTTTCTACTCTGTGTCCTGTATATCAACGGCAAATCACTGCTAACTATGATGCACCTTAATTTAATAGAAATAAATGTAATTTTCCAATAAAACTAACATTTTAAAGTGCTGTCGGCTGCACATAAATGTCGGCTTTGTTTTAAGGGGTTAGAGTTTAAAACTGTTTTGTGTGACTTTAGTTTAGGAGACAATAATCGGATATTGTGGTTGTTTGTATAGTTAATGATGTTAAGTGGTTGTTAAGGCTTACTTTCCATTTCCATATTATTAGACTGAGCTAAACATTATAATTATATATACATAGACTTTTTCACTTTTAATAGGGATGACGACTATATTTTTTATGCATTACATAACACGCGTTTTTATGCATTTACGAAAATTTGTGCGAATGCCACCATGCAGCTAACTTCACACATACAAAATTCCAAAGCTAGTGCATTGAGATAGCTAATCACCGTGAATTACCTACAAGCCACGCTTGAACGCTAGTTTTCATGTCAGTTCAAATACAATAGATTCATATAATGATGGCAGTGGAAAAAAAACAACATAATTCATCAATCAATTTCATACAATATCCATCAGTCACTGATTTCTTTAGTCATAGCCACCAGTGGTCAGACTGACCACAAAACCTACCATGTAATGCCTAAGACAATACGTCGACGTGTACTTCGATTTAAAACCTAATTAGAGCCAAGCTCTGACACTGGTTTAGTCACCAACCAAACCAGATGTCAGGTTTATACTACTTTTATTCACGTAAACATCACTCACCGCTTTATATAGTTTTACTAGCTTTCGCCCGCGGCTTCGCCCGCGTGGTATGTTGATAAATTGTAGCCTATGTGTTATTCTGATGTATAAGCTATATTATTGTAAAGTTTCATCAAAATCAGTTTAGTAATTTTTGCGCGAAAGAGTAACAAACATGCATCCATCCATCCATCCTTACAAACTTACACCCACTTGTTCAATATAATATTGCCCGCGTCCATGGCTTATCTTCGTTGAGATTGGCCTCTGTAACGAAATTCGGTCAGGAGGACATTACTATCAACAGTAACCAGCAACTAGAGTATTTAATATTCATAAGTCTACACATACATACAAATAGTGTAAATTAATAAAAATATTTTTTAATTATTCAGATTTTCGCTTAGTAATTTTTTGACAGTTGCTAGAGCGACCCATTCTAAGCCGAAACCACACAAACCACACAATTAAACTCTAGCTTCCATATAAGGCGTAAAATCCGTGACAAAGGATGCACGACGGAGTCGTGTAACCACAAATGTAACAGGAGTCAAATCTGAAACGTGAACGCTCGACGCCAAAAACAGCATGTGTGTTTAAACCCTAAATTAAATAGAATACGAGTGCGGACACGATTGCCCCTACTCTTGTTATTCGTGCTCGAATTATACGGAAAATTTCGAACAGGGTTGTCAACAACAAATTTGCATCATCGAAACACTCGAGAAGCAGTGAAATGCGATTGGACATTTTTTGCATTGGTTAAACACATTATATATTGTATTTTTAAAGACATAAATTAACAAAAAGTAAAGTAAAATTATTTGAATCGAAACGAAAAATTTAGTACATTTTTAAGTTAAATAAGCCTCGATTTGGTGGTGGAATTTCTAGTGGTGGTGGAATTACTTACACCAATTGAATATGAAAAAATATTGGTTAATATAAATTCTACATTGAATTTATTAAAATCTAAAGCAGAATTTATTATACCAGCAATCACTTTTGCCCATCAAAAATCCTTCCTTTCAATAAGGATAATCAATATAACAAGTGCTGCCAACCCTATCTACAGTTACGCGTTATCACGAGAACACTCGCAGTATAAATGTTCGCGTCTTAGCAAGATACCGCGATCGTACAAACTACTATAAATTACTCCGTGCAAATGTAGATAGACCTTAACTAAATCGTTACTGTGAATCTGGGTGTCGGAATACTTATATGGTGTGTCTTTGGGTGCAAATTGGGTGCTTTCAAGTGCCTTAGATTACGCAGGGTTTTAAGTGAAGGTATGGGTGCGACGATTAGAATGCGTGTGAAACCGCAGTGGCGGAGGCTCCATATTAAATTAAATGGAATGGAATAATAATTTATTCAAATAATTCTTGCATTACAGAATATGATAACATGTACAAAGTTTGCTTAGGTATATATGACATACATTATTACATTAGGTATATATAACTCGATTCCTACCTCTTCCCATTTAAAAATGGCACAGTCAATATGCCTTCTGACTGTGCCATTAGATTTTATCCAGGTTGGCTCCGACTTACCTTTTGGAAAAATTCACCCTCCGCCACTTGTGTGCCGTATTCAAATGTGATAGCGTTTATTATTCATAGACAACGTAAGTTTCATTTTAATAGTCTCTTTACTCTTTGGTAAGTAAGATGTGCAGTGATAGCCCTAGGTGTATCACTTTGACCGTTGACTTGCAAGTCAAAGCTCTCGGGTTCGGACGAAAGACCACATTATTATCATTTAATCACCCGAGTGGCTCAGTCTTAGCTGACATGAAAATCTTTGACAGTCGATATAGAGAGTAATTTCTAACTCCTATCCTAAATTTAGAATATCGTATAGAAGAAAACTGATATCCAGCTTCATCGTGTTAGATAAGAAAGAAGATGACCCAAACAAAAGGCTTAAATGGGGAACCAAAGGCTAAGGAGGATTCTTTGCAATCCTACCTTGTCTAAGACAGGAGCTCTACTTTATACCACAAGGAACACCATTAGAAAATACTTTTTTTCTCTTCATCTTTTTTTTTACAAACCATTTACAAGTTCTTACGAAACGTATGATTGTATCGGTCATAATACGTAACCATTTTATTTTATTTACCCCTCCACTGTCCCGGCGTCCTTTCTTCACTTAATAACACTTTAGGCATCGTCCACAAACCGGCCCGGGGCCGCGTCATGCCGCCTAATTGATGACTCGGGAGATCGGCCACGATCGGAAACCATTCGAGTATCATCGGCATCTGAGGTTCGTTAGTACGGGCTATTTTTGTAAACGTTGTCTTTTTGTGGAGAAATGGTTTTTTGTCGGTCTTTCGGTGCGGGGTGGGATTGAGAGTTGTTTGAGGAGATAGTAACGTAGTAAAGGACCAGTGATTGCTTTACGGTAGATTGCATACTTACTTTTCTTAGGAATCATTACCTTATTTGATTGCAGCTGTACGCTTGATATATATTTGCTTGGTATACATTGCTACGCAAAACTTGTATTCAATAAAATTTTACATTTGCAGATAGCCGGTATCATATACATCCAATTAAATATGCTTTTAATAGTTACACAATTAATTGATATTGTCTCAACGTTACAAAGAACAAGTATTCAAGGCCAGAACAACTTAATATAGGAAGGAAAATAGTTATTATTGGTAGGTTGCTAGACATCTAGATTATCTGGTCGTTGACCCGCGAGTCTGCACACCAATTTGATACACACGCTTACCTCCTCCGGTTACTTTAGGAACAAACTTCTGTAAACACATTGAAGTCGACTTTTGACTCCCTCCGAGTCCTGGGCGCCTGGTAGTTTTCTTTTATCCGTTTCTTAGTGAAAGACAACCTCATTTTTCTAACGGAAGCAATTTGCTAACAGACGATCATAGACTGTAGTTTTTAGTTTTTTTTTATTATGAATTCTTATTAGTCTGGAGTTTGCTGAAGTGGGGCAAAGCGACCTTTTGATACGGTGTTCCTCCACGATGCAACCTACCTAACCCGCATTAAGATGAAACTTAATTTAATAGTTGTAATTTTCATCTTTTGACACTTTGGGTAAATTACCCTGACTAAATGTAAATAAATTAAGAGCTTACTAATGGGGTTACTTAATATTTTATTTATTCTATTTCTTATCTTTTCTTTTAACGAATTGTATTTCTATTACAATGAATGAAATTTTACTAATTTTTTTTAATCGTACCTATTGGTTTTTTTTCTATCTATGCAAATAATAATAGGTATTTATGTTCTTTTATATGTGCTCGTTGTGGCGTTCTATGGGGGAAGCCTTTGTTTAAGAATGGACATCTTCCAGCTGATAATAATAATGTGTGTGTACTTGTGTTAATTAATATGGATGTATTGTGCCCAAAAAAAGATTTATGATTATTAATTGAGTATAGTTGCAGTCTCACGGCCTCACCTAATCCTAGTGTAAGAAATAAATATACCGACAATTTTCGCTTTCTATTTAGTAAACCTGATATAATGTTGTAAATGTTGTAATCGAGGACATCTTGAGGCTCGACACGAGTTGTCGCTGAACGTGTGAACATCCAGAATTATTGTAATACACAAATATCTGATCACGATGACATTACATGCAATGGAATAATCTTAACTAACACAATAATTAATGCAAAAACTTAAATTGCAAATAGTTTGTCTGTTTGTCACGATTTTCCACCTTAATTGAACCTATATTTGTTATAATTAAGAAGAAAGATGTATGACTAGAAGATATACAAGAAAGAAAGAAGAAGAAGAAAGAAAAACTATTTATTCCCTTTTGGGCAAAAACACAAAATTCAAAAACAATAACAATAATTTTTTTAAAAGTACCTACACATTTTTTTTAAACTAATTATTTCGTTCAAACGACATCATTGAGCTCAATAGAGCTTAGCTAGTTTAAATAACTGCGTGTGCGCAAACGCAGTTATTTATACTAGCTAAGCTATCAAACATTCCTTTAGCCCCCTATTACTCCATAGGTACGATATTAAGTCTACAGGGCGAAGATCGGGACGACCTGAGCACCCTAAATCGGGGCCCTAACTATAATTTTACTCCAACTTCCTAATTTAGTATATAATAGTATAGTCGATAAACAACCTAGTATTGGAGCCTAAACCGCCCTTAGGTCTCTAACATGGCTTTACACACCGATGAAAAATCTCAGGTGTGCTGGCTTCCACACGATGTTTTCCTTCATCGTTTTCAGGAAGTGATAATTAGTTTCTAATACGCAAATAAATCCAAATAGTCAAATTTGCTTGCCTGGCTTTCGAACCTACGACCTTTAACTTGGCAGTCCAACGCTCATACCCACTAACTAGGCTATCATTACTGTATTTGCGTAATGTGTGTGTTTGACTGCCAGACTGCATACAAAAGACATCAACGAGCTTGATGCGCACACGCAGTGTCAATCGTTACTTTTATATTATTAACATTTCATTACTAAAACTACTCTGGAATAACTGAATCGATTCTAAAAATTCTTTTACTTATTTGATTGCCATATATATATATATAATTGCCAGTACCAAGGGCAGCCTACCCCTCATGGAGAAGAATCTGGCAAGAAACTCCATGGTTGCTCTTTTAAATAATGGTTTACAATATTTTTGGATATCACGTCATGGTCATATCGATGATACAGATAATTTTATCGTAAGATATACTAAACAAACTACTAATTGTGACTATAACTGTGACCTCAATTGATGTCTGAATAGGACTTTTAATTCTATTTCATAGAGGAAAGCAATGTCCATATCGCGTTCTACGGTTATTGGTCATCAAAACAAGTGAGATGACGCATACAATTTAGGTGAGACAGACAAACAAACATGAGTGCTATGCCAACACGAGTGACGAGGGACTATTCCTGCTGGTGCAATATTTATCTACCTACACACACGGAAGAATGTGTTAACGTCAACTCGCTTATTTTTCGATGGTACTGTCAACAGAAAAATCTGTGGTAACTATTACCACTTCTGTTAACTTTAGCTATAGACAACGTATCATATTATTGATTGAACTAGAGACAGTAAGTGTGGTTGCCGACGGTACCAGGTTCACGCTGGATTTATTTATTTTTTATTTATTTATAGACTCACGCCTGTATTCCCCAAAGGGGGGAATGCCCCCAAAGGGGGCAGAGGTGTATGCAGTATACCCACGCTGGATGCAGTACACCCACGCTGGATGCACTACACCCACGCTGGATACAGTACACCTACGCTGGATGCAGTACACCCACGCTGGATGCAGTACACTCACGCTTGATATTAGGTATTAATGGTTATTATTATTGGCCTGATAACCGACGGGGAAGAAAGGTTCTTGAGTGACGATCAGGAACTGAAAGACGAAGCGTTGGTAGGCCTCCCACTAGGTGGACCGATGACATTGTTAGAGTCGCGGGTAACCGGCAAACTGCCGTTCGTTGTGGCGTTCAATGAGGGAGGCCTTTGTTCAACTGGATTTCATTTTGATTATTTAGAGAAATGTTTATGGCTATTGGTGTAATGAGTACGCTAAAATTTGTCAGTGAATCAATAAAAGTAAATAAAAAGTGGCATCGTCAAAAATGAAAAGCAGAGCAGAGAGAGCAGTCGAAGAGCAACCATGGAGTTTCTTGCCAGATTCTTCTCCATGAGGGGTAGGCTGCTCTTGGAACTGGCAACTAGAGTCACTCTTATAATAATATATTAGTATTATGACTATTCATAACGGACGGAGTTACATATTTTATTAAAACTAATATTTCCTAAAAGGCAAATTCACTGAACAAGTTAACACAATACAGTTATTAACCAAACTCAAAATAAGTAAAATATATGAATATGTAAATCGTTAACAAACAATTTACATATTCCTCAACAGTAAACGTTTCTATTAATAGCTGTAATTGCGGTGTACAATGCAAGGAAATATTTTATCTAATGAGAGAGAACATTAATTACGGCCCGATTAAGCCGCGTCAGCCGATGTCGCGTGCACAACTGCACCTTTGACATTAGGCCACCGACAAACGTACAGATCCACGTTTATTATAATTATGGAGAATATATTTTGACATACATATTTGTTCTTTCTCTTGACTCGACATTGTTGCGACGCAATGGAAATCAAACAATACGCCAATCCGACAATTACTTGAACTTGGCCACTATTCTACTGAGACAATAGGTAAGTTCGATTAACAAATGTAGCCCATATGTCATTAGTAGAAATTCCGTGATTTTATTGTCGGAGTAGCGTCATGTTTGAGTTTTATAGTACCGTGCCTGTTAATAATTTGTCAAAATTAAGTTCAATTTCTAGGTTATACAGTGTTTGTGACGGAATATTTTCAAAAAACTAAAGAACCACTAGTGTTGTTGTAAAAAAACAATTGAAATCTCAGTACTTATGTGTTAGTAAGGTTAAAACTATGTAAGCCCATACATAATACACAGTAAAAATGTAAGCCTCGTGAATTAAACATAATTCTACTTCGAAAGAACTTTGAAAGTGGAAAGCAGTAACTTTTCAACCCCACAAAGCGTTAGGCCTTAAATATGTGCGGTAAAGATAAAGCTCAAAGAATTTCCGCGAAAGTAAAACACATTAAAATTCTCAAAGAACAAAGACGCACGGTGTCGTTCGTAAAACTCCAGGCGTACGTATTCATACATAATATTATTCATACGATTTCTTGTAAGGATGCATAATCGGCGTATCTGTTTATAGCCTTAGAGATTACTCGCGGAGTTAAGGGTGTAATTACACACTTGTGCTTTTCTAAATAATTATAGTGAGAAAGACCTTTTTTGTGTCTGTTTATAGTTTTGACAGGGTGTTTGCAACGGTGTTGAGTACTTGGAGGGTTAAAGATCACAAATTATGCATGCGATGCAGGTAAAGGGTTAGCAAAATTCCGAGAAAATATGTTACGAAGTTTTAATTGATAATTAGCGTATTTAATTGAAATTCCTTAGTTTTTTTGTTGCATCTTTTATTATAATGAGTGTTAATTTTCTGCATATTATTATCGATAGGCTACTTTCCCCCGTATCCTCGTTGACGATAATGATTTAAGATTAATATTTGTCTCCCAATTCTTAATTTGAATTACATATCACAACGTCTTACTTTTTTTTTTTTAAATCTTTATTTATGTTTAGGGGCTTTTATCCGATAGATATGTCAACCCCATCGTACCTTATTACAGAATTAACTCTTACTAATACAAAAAAATAATGATTAGCAAATAACAAATTATATTCTGTTTGATATATTTTAATTATAATTATTTAAGAAGTTAATTCTCAATCTCATATTAGTATCTCAAATTGCTCAATCCTTCTCTGTATGAGAAGAGGCCTTTGCTCTGCAATAGGACAGTTAGAAAATTTAAATTTAAAAATCAAAAAGAGGTTAATTCAAATTATAAGAATTTGGTAAAGTTGGCCCTAAAAATAAGTTTTTAAATACAATATTTAGTAGTATTCTATGCTCTGAGATTTACAACGTTTTTGCAAATGGAAGAGAAAAAAACAACAATGAAGTCCTCAACCGTTTGCTACCAACACAGTTTCTTAAAAACCATTGCATGCAGATTGCAGGTTTTAATAATAAAAGTGTGTCATTTGAACGTTTTCCGAGCAGTCTCCGACCGCAAACTAATCGTGTTCTAGACCGCACATTTAGCTTCTCATAATTAAGAGAAGGGTTACACGTTGCTATTTATCCAGAATAAGATTGTTGTTGTTCGTTAGATATAGATATAAATAAATATATACAGACTGCTTTATAAATGAATGAAATGTAATTATGTGAAATATGATTCTATGAAACGTGATTATGTGAAATGTGACTGTCTGAAATGATATATTTATAATGGTAAATTATATCCCGTCTAATTTCACTTCAGCACAAGGGCGTAGTTTAATTCTGTCAGTTTTCGATGATGTTTAAAAGAAAGAGATATAGTTAGACCAAATTTCACTTAGAACGATGTGTGAAATATATTTTTTCACAAAGATCTTTCTTTACATAATCCCTTTTGAAACTGACGAAAAATTCTCTTGATAAACAAAAGTAAAGATCAATTAGTTGTAACAAATTAAAGGCAATGCGCGCAGATGATAAGAGGACATAAATCGTTGCTTCCAAGATACAAAACTATCACTTCAACTCGTAAGTAATACTGTTTAGGGAACCGCCATAAAACATGTGAGTATGTTAGCTGGACCGGCTAAAGTACTTTGCAGCCCTGACTAAGTCAATTTTGTTTTTTTTCGTTTGGCACGGTGTACAACCAAGTCGTAACCTAACCTTAACAACTGGCATGGCTTTATGCACAATTAAGAAGAACTCTCTGGACTGCTGGTTTCCTCATAATATTTTCATATGTTCACGGAAAGGTTTTTTTTAATGAAACGCATGATTTTGACAAGACAACGATTCGGACCTAGCGAAATGTATAAACACCAAACAGTTGATTGACTGATTGTTTATTAATTATTTGTCCAAAAAAAAACTTGAACGGAATGGATTTATATCGAATTAAAAACTTAATAGTAAGAGGAAACCCCTTAACTTATTACACACTAATCCTTTTTTTGTTGCAGTTTTGTATCGTGCTAGTAAAGTGAAGAAATTTTAACAAGACGCTTAACACCATCCCTTTACGAACTGACCCCGGAACTGACGCGTGACGCTTTATGGCAACATCGCTTGACCACAATAATCATCACACGCAAAAGGGTAACACATTTTCTGGCAGCTCCTTCGCCACAAATGGCACAGGAGCGCGGCATTTGATAAATGAATGGAGATGGTTAAACCTCTCGCTGACTATAAATAACGCGACTACCCACGGGAACGATGTGTTCCGGACTTATCTTATATAATAATTCAAGCCTCGTCTAAAGGAATACACCGCTTTTAATAATAATCTTGAAGACTGTAAATGTAAAAATGTAAGTAGGTTATAGTACTTAGTAGTTTTAGATCACCTTGATTTGATCAAACTCTCAAAACAACAAACATTTAAAAGTCGCTTTTCTTTTCTTAAAAATAGTATTAGTAAATATTTTTTTTACATAAAACGGTTTTGTCATCAGAACTAAAGATATGTGCCAAATATCAGATCAATCATCAACAGGAAGTGGGTGAAATATCGATCTAAATTTGAACCAAATAATAAACAGAGCAAGCTAAATAAAACCGTTTAATATATACTCGTTGCATTGATAATCTCCTGGGGCATAATACGCCACATCACTGAACTGCTACGCCAATCGCAGCGTCAAATTTTAAATTATCATAACATCCACAAAGATCTAATTCTAGATGTGCAACCCTTTCATGATTATATTATATATCCTATATTACATTATATATCCTATACTATATATCATTATTATATATCCTATGGCAACTGCATCGTAGCGTTCATTACTCCGGTCAGGGTTACGGCCATCTTAAAGTCAGAAAATACTAATCAATGATATGATTTAATGCCACTTAACATCTTTAGAACCGCTTTTGATAAATAAGTATTTACCTCTTCTTTTCTTCATTTAAATAATTCTGAAGTTTACGATGTCACGATTCTAATTTTATGTTGGAGAAGCAAGGCTATTTCGTGATTATGAGTTTTTAGACAATCGCTCAGAAGAACTTGACCTAGAATCTATCTAGTTGGATTATATTCTACTTTAGAAAGGAAACTCAGATATTCTATCACAATCAGCCCTTTGAGTTGTCAGTTATCAGACACAACAGTCAACAAATCCATTGTTTTATAAAATTCATTAATCAATTATTGAAATATTTATTGCAATGTTTTCCTAAAATTATGAATACATACGTGTAGTGTAGCTATCGAATTTAATATTTGGTTAGTTAGGTATTTTTTCTTTCTTTCAGTAATGGAGCAACGGATCGATGTGGTTTGCTTAGATATTGAATATGGACCGGAGAAAGATATGAAGTACAAAATGTGTGCCAGAATTTTTTTAGTTGAACCGCTGAACTTGAAGCCGCTGGAAAAAACTAGTATTTTTCAATAACTTGATCCCTTCATCCCCTAACTAAAGGTCAACAGCTGAGATCAACGAACAAATTAAATAAAACGAATTGAATAATAACCTACAACTTAAAGAAATCGTACCTACATCGTATTGTAGAAACGTAGACATTAAAAATAAAATAATACAAGTCACACTCAAGTTACTAACCTCTGCTCCATGCGAAAGACGTTACAATCTTTATGATACCATTTACGCATCTAATTTTATACGTAATCCATTAATTGCCCGGATTGGGACCTCTTTTTCAAAGGTTTTTTTCCTCGTTTTTTGTGCCCAACAAGCACCTGTGCCTAAAAGCGGACCCTTCGATGATTTCAATGACTGGTTATTTTTGTAGAAATAGTATTAATTTTATTGATCAAAATTGAACTTTATTTTTTGATCTTGAGGTTGAAAATCGTTTGCAACTATGGATGTTTTTAGAAAATCCTCTTTGAACGCGGGGTGAGAAGATGCGACCACTGACAGGGCAAACTCGTGCAGGTAGAAAATCGATTGTTATTAGACGTCAGGGCTCCTCATAATAACATAAATGTTATAGAAAGAATCGATTCTGTATAGAATACGATGATCAGACGGGCACAAAGAATTCCATGTCAAATTAGCTTTATCACTTTTACATTGTGCAGATTTACAGACATTTTTTAAATTTAGTAAACAAAACTTAAATTAATCTCTCTTTAAGATATGAGGAATTGTAGTGACTTCGTTTTTTTTGTGAATTAATTAAACGTGCCCCTAGTACGCCGTAGGTACAAGTGGTAGATGTCACTCACTATCGGGAGAAGAAGGTGATTAGGTAACCGATTACCAAGAAGAAATTTTGAAAGCTTATACTTCAGTATGAATAACCTTATTTAAATATTTTTTTCAGACGTTGTATTAAATTTGAGCCTTCTTCTTGGTGATACCTATCAAATAAGTATATATTTTATAGTATTTTAATGTCTTTTAGGATTATAAAAGGTCCAGAATTAAAGTGAAGGTTTGCGTTTCTACCATTATGATCCCTAAAATAATTTAGTTGTATTCTAATCATGAGACGGCTCTCTTCCTTAATTAGTTTGGTAAGTTTTAATTATTATAATTGGTTTTTTATTAACTACTACAAATAAGAATTAGATATTTTTAGATTTGGGAAAACCGACGATAATAATTATCTTTAGTCTATACTATTTTAGTCAAACTCATCTCCTTCGCGCAAGTCTCTGTAGACAATTTTATTAAAAAATATATCTTATTTCGCAGATCTTAACAATGTGATTAAATTTAACCTCTTCAGCATTTCTACAGGGATTTTTATATTACAAAATTGTAATTCAGCTCAGAACTCCAGACAGTTTTTTTTTGTAAATAGAATGATATTTATTCATTCAATACAAGTCTCTTTCACGAACGTAATCTAGATTCTCATCTATCAATTTAAAAAATATTACTTAAATATTTAACTAAAATATGAAATAAAGTTTTCATTTTATGTCTAGGCCGTATCGGGGTAGTTTTACGATTCACATAACGACCGAATTTAGTTCTTTGTAAAGTATTACTTGACATGACTTCTATTTAAAATTAATACATATTATTTAGTCTATTGTTATTAGTCATTGTACCTATTACGAGGCACCCACTTATTTATAATTTCTAATCATGTTTCATGTTTGTTTTGATTGCTGTCTTGCCGGTAGCCATAATCAAGATTTTAACTTTCTTTTTTTATTAGATTTTAACGTTTTTCTCAGCCACGAGAAACAAACCTACGTCCACGAAACAAATATTTTTGACCTTTTCACATCGATGACAGACAAATGCAAGAGACATAAAACGATAGCTACATTTGTTTTAAATATTTCTCTCTTTCCCAAGGAATTTCTGTAAAGAACGGCAACCTAGGTTGGGTTAAAACCTCAACCTAAATGCATCGTGTACTTTACCGGGAGATATCAAACCGTTCCTTCATGCACATAAATTGCAATTAAGCTGTAAGTCAACTTGTCGCCTCAGTCGACGGCTCACCTGCCATGTGCAGACTCGGCTTTATTATAAACGCAATTATGAATTAAGTACTGGGGGCAAATGAGATAAGATACGAACTGGTATTGTAACGGGAATGTAGACTTGTATGAAATGTAACGCTTTGTAGGTCTTGTAAACCGAACCTTTATAAAATAAGGCCAAATATGGTCCACGCAACGCTACTGTAACGGTTCATTAGGCAAGTTACAAGGAGTCCAGCTCCTAAACTAAGACCTAGATTATTCCCACTCATTACCGCTGTATCATTGAACTACTCATCATGTAAATATGTAGTCATTTATGCGCTTTCTATGCCATATACATAATATATACATTCTACACTGATGGGATTACAAAGGACTTCAAACATAACTAGCGAATAAGCGAAATGTGGCCCTGTTATACACCTATGCCTACCCCTACCCCTCTACGAAACAGGTGGAGTTATGAATGTATGTGCTTATGACTCTCATTAGATCCGATAAGCTAGAAAACAATCGAAGTTAACTATCTCTACAAATCGAAAGATATACATAAATATTTTTCTAAAGTACTATTTATACAATGCGAACACTAAAGTTCGAAATTTAAGCAGAAAGAAAAAATCGATTTCAAGCTTAGTGTCAACTTAAGTGTCAAATACACTAGGGACTTCTCCCAGTAGATCGCGGATTCAAAAGATGCATCTTACTTACGCTAGTAATATCCTCAACTTGATGTACCCAAGGCCTACATGGCGTCATATTTTCCATAGACAATGTGGAGTAAGGAGTAATTAATCGTTCGTGTGTGACAGTTGTGTACGTTAGGTACACTGATTTATAGAACGCGGTGTTTGTGATGCGGTGTGGATCAACGGCGCGCGCGATGTAGTCCGAGGTGCACGAGACGGGCCCGACGACGCGATCAGGCTGCCAGTTAATTTTGACTCAAAAGAAGATAAGTGCATTGAATTGCAATGACAAAAAATCTTACCAAAAATATAAAAGTGCAGCAACGGAGCAATGGATTGACGTCGTCCAATATTTAAACATGAGTAACCTGGCCGCTACGACATTTTCAACTCGCTGCAGATGGGTGAACGCAGGCTAATTAATTTGGTTTCTTTTTCATATGTTTTGCTTGATACATATTATAAATTATAAACATTATCTTGTGATTTATAATTATTTTATCTATTCAGAAACAGTTATCCATGAACTTTCCATGAAGTTCCTACTCAGTAATAGGCTAATAGCCATGGATACATAGGTACCTATTTCTCAATAGATAGGAATCATAGAAAAAATAATGAACAATTTACTTTTAAGTTTCACGAATATTACAAAGGTGATAAGGAACAAAAACAGTTAAAATATCCCGGAGTAAGTACTTAGGTATAGGTACCAGAAAATAAATAAAATCCACGTTGAGCTGAATCGCGTTCCGTTCAGACAGAAGAAAGTACATCGGGGGCGGAATGATAGCGGAGGCTGCGACCGGCCAGACCGGTTGTTCCATTGTGGTCACTTTTTGTACCGCACCTCGCCGCGTGCCGACAAGCCTTCCAAGCCTTCGCCAAAATGTTACACTCGATCTTTTGTGGCCAAATCATATTATTAATTGCTTTATTTCAATTTTCAAATCACTTATTGGTATTTTTGGACTTTATTTTAAATTAGGTAGGCAGTTCTTTGAAAAAAGATATTAAAAAATTATAAACCTTATTTTGAAAAATATGTTGTGTAGTTTTGTGAATTTTTTACATGTTAGCTTATTAAATATAATTATTTAATAAGAAATTTGAAAAAACAACTGATTTCCCATCCCATCAGTCCATCCCATCCGTATCAGTTGTTTTTTTCAAATTTCTTATTAAATAATTATATGTATAGGTACTTAAATAATTATATGTTGTGAACTTTAAAAGTTATTGCAATTTGAAAAGTGTGGTAGGACTAAGTTTTAATGGCCATTGTAGGTAGAAATAATATCAATTCTTATCTGTAGACAGTCATAGCACAGTATAAGCCTTGAATATAAGGAGTCATAACCTCATAACGTAACCTCATAGGTAACAGGTAACTCATAGTGTACCTATATCGCGATGCACCTATCTACGCTAGTAGACTCAATAAATATAGGTAGGTCCGACAATGCCACCCAGTGCATAGAAGACCCCCACCTGTGACATCATGGCCAATTTAATGTTATCCTTGTTATATGATTGTGACACCCCCTATCACATCAACGGTCCTTTTACTTCAACTCGAATCGACATGACCATCATTCGAGTTTTTATTACTTATCTACAAAATGCAGAGCTAAACTCATAGTCAAAACTCATCATTTGGAAGTATGAATGAAATAAGAAATTTTAAAGCTGGCCTGGGGAAATTTATAGCCATCCATACTAATCCAAACATAGTAACCACGCTACTGTATTTTTTAGACAGGTAACGCCATCTTTTGATCAACATTACAGTTTGGCGCCTAGAACTAAAAATAAAAATATTTAAAAACTAAGTTTGGGAGTAATAAAATAACTAAGTGATTTATTTGGTTATAACTGATGACAAAAAATTCGTCACATAAACATAGAAATACCAAATTACTTATAATTTTAAATTGTAACCTGAGGAGTGCGTCTGTGGCGCCCCCAACTTTTGCAAACTTATTTGCCAAACTATAACTACCCAATACCGGTTTTACGGTTTTGTGAGGCCTATCGTAAAAATCTTTGAATGATCATTTCATTAATTAAATTGCAAAACGCTCCTCCTAAAATAATTTTATTTCTACTTAATCAATATTTTGTAACTTTTCGCCACTTTTCGCTGTCAGTAATTCTACTTAGAATACCTTCGAAGAAGCCTTGACCATAAAGTACAGAGCAGACAAAAGTTTAACCTTGAGTTGACGTAAGGTTTTCTTCAGTGGGTGATGGAATGGTTGATCTGTCGAAAAATGTCTTTTTGACGTGATTTGCCGATAAAATTATTTGGATAGTACATTTATAAAAACATGGGAGGTTCACAAAGCACTCGAAAAGTTACTGTTGATAATGAAAATGCTATCCAAGTATCCCAAGACGCATTAGACCGGATACAAGCTCAGCTTACCGCAAAAGTAAATATGATGTTACATTACATAATTTAGATTATTGTCATCTCTTATTAGAACATATTGATGGTGTTATTGTTTTAAAAATGCTATTGTTTACTGTAAGAATATATTCAACATCATAGTGAATTGTTATGGTTAGCAACATTTCTCAAGTTATTGTAGGTTAGTTTAGAATTTTAGATGTTTCTTTTGGAAAGGGATTGAAGTCTATATCAATATCATAAGAGTTAAAGATATAATATATTTTAAAAAATGTCGTTAACTGATATAAGATAAGATAATAGGTGTCTCTACTGCAATAACATTACATGTGAAATACATATATTATTATGTGCAGCTATTGTATACTTTCGTAAAGATTGTAGTGAGCCAAGCTATTGAAATTTTCTTCAAGATGTCTTCTTGAATTTAAAAAAATCAATGCTTTTATAAGTTGGAAAACAAATAGGTACTTACTTATTTTGTATCATATTATTTTATACTGAAATCACTAATGTAAAAAAATATATTGAGAAATTCCAAATAATTGTATTATATTACTAATAATTTCAGTAATAAGACTAACTTTAACAATAATAATCAAACCTTACAGCCAGCTGAACCGCCGAAACCTCCGCAGCCTGTGCAGCAATACATACCACAACCATCATATGAACAACATAGACGCCATAACGATTATGCAGCCGAGGAAGCCTACTGGGCTCACCGCATAGACAACTTGAAGAGAATACATGAGAAAATAAACAACGGAATGACCCTGGAATATCAGCAGACATTGAAAGAAGCCAACGAGTTATTTAATATGGTTCAAGGAGACAAAGTAGTTACGAAACTCCCGCCATGTCAAGAAGAGAAGGCCAAGGTAAATTATTTTATTATATTTAATTATAGATTATAATAATTATTTGTGCTAAAATATTTCAATAGCAAAAAAGCACAAGCAAAAAGCAAAAAACTTACATTTTGACTCTTTTATTAATAACTGTTAGATATTATTAATGTGCCGAAAGCTTTGTTAAATTAACTAAATAATGCACTTATTTATTTCATCTTTATCAAAACGTTGAATAAGTACTTTTAGATTAATCTGCCATTCCCCATGGGGCTGAAATAGTCACCTAGAGTGACCGAAACCTTATACAAATTAAATAAATTGTTTTCCACATATCTTCTTTTTTTTGTAGTATTTTACCCACTTCACCCATTCTTTTGATGTGTCCCTTTAACAGCTATAACGCCATGGGGGACACATGGTGTCCGACAAACAATAGAATTTGCATTGTGTCTGCAGTCTGGCAGTCAAAGTGTTAATAATGGAATATGTGCCCTTTCGCTACCTCTTTTCTAGACAATTTACATCACATTTATTTCTATTTACAGGTCCTGCAATGCTACAGTACGAATCCGAACAAAGCGCTACTGTGTTCAGTGTTAGTGAATGAATTCAATGACTGTGTGTGCAAGAGCAGAGTAGCGGCGGTCACTGCAACCTCTTAACAACATCATTTGTGTAAATAATCGTTATAGTAAATACAACCAAGCAATACTGGCTACAAGGTTGCACTCGGCCGTGGAGTAGAATTAATATTAATGCTGTATCAATAAACTGTTATTAATTTATATGGGATTTCAATAAATTTGATTAACTAACAGACTATGGCATTTGTCCTACCAGCGAAAGAGGGGAATCGAATTAATGCCGCAGGCTTAACAAGGGCGAATTGAATGAGTGAGATGGTGAAACCTTGTAAGAATCACAAAAAAATTTCCTCCATGGGTGAGACCTTGGAGAAAAAGTTTTGGGTGGAACTGGGTGTCTATGGTCTGTGTCATTCCGAACCTGGGTTCGCAATCTGTACAAAATTAAGAAAAAAAAATTATATTATAATTATCATAAGAGTTATAGAATATCTATCTATCATAACTATTTTACCATTGAATAGCAACCTAGCTAAAGTTGGTTAAAATTTATATATTCTTATCGTATGTTTATTGAAAAAGTTAGTTGCCATACGTGGCATGAGAGTACAACGTTAAAAAATCTCATATAGGTACCTACCCTTTTTTTTATGGTTCGGAGGAGTAAAAAAAGGCCTTCCGCATACCGCACGTCCGAGGACGTACCTATACCTACCCTCGCTTTACGAGTCATTTTGTCACGAGTTCGTTTGATGCTCGCGTGTGTTTAAATATAGCTCTATATCCGACTAGCTGTCTATCTTCGCACTTGCTACCGCAGGCCGCGTCTTTTGGAATGAGGCTTTACTGTTATATTGGAGAGTCGCTTAAATTATTTGACTATTTTTTCTTTCTTTTTAGTGGTTTTGATACCTACGTACGACAAACACCTTTTACACAATAAAGATCTTTTTTTATAGTGGGTCGCGCGACACTGATAATGTTAGTACCTACTAACGTTGAAAAACGATGGCCTATATTTATTGTGTCATGGTTGTGAGAAGCGTAAAGGAAGTAGTCCTACAGCATTCCTACAGAAAGTATCCGAAGTAGTGGTCGCTAATGTAAACACTAGTTGTTATGGAAACGAAGCATTTGCAATGTATTGATAAAATATTGTTGACATTTACCGAATCATCATTCTCTCGATGGAGCCATAATATTAAAATTGGAATAGGATAAATTATTGTAGTCAACACCTCGTAGTCAAAATTACACATTAAAATGATAAGGAAACATGTCGAAAAGGAAAAACCTTCTGAACAGAAGAAACCGCGCGTGCCGCTTTATCCTGGTTTCCCGGAGTTGGCGCGATCAGATGTCAGCATCTACCCAGCCTACTCCAAACTGGGTTTGGCATAGTAAGTGTAAACTACATATATATACATAACTTTTACCCTGCTTCTCATGGAGAAACAGATACTTTGATTGAATTGAATGCCACCTCCTAATATCCTGACTTATGTAATCATTTTGTGCTCATGCCTAACAAAAAGCAACGGATCGTAAAAATCTGGCATGTTGAAGATACAATAGGGTCGATAACTACCTACTGTTTAATTCATTTTAAAGATGATAAGTACCTTATTGTTTTCAGCCGAGTTGTCTGTCGTCACCGCTACCACTGGGCCAAGATAAGCCAACGGAAGCAGTTCATGACAGAACTACACAGTTTCGAGAGGCTTCAGAGCAATGCCCTGGATGGTGTCCGCGTCCATAGAGAATTTTCTCAAGGAATCCTCTCCCACATCATCCCAACGCGGCGATACATGCAGAAATTAACTCCAGATCCCCTTACGTCGTCTCAGAGAATGAGACTGGAAGCTATCATCAAAGGAAAAGTGAACTTTAGCCAGAAATAAGAGTAGTCAACTAGTATAATCAATCAAGTATCAATGTAGTTATACCTATTATTAGTTGCCGGATTCTACTACTTAGAATAATTATGTATAATTAATTCCCTTGTAGTCCGTTTAAACTAAATGAATATTTTTATTTTATATAATCTTAATTTATAATAATTATACTTACTTACCTACAATATGCATATACTTACCTACAATAATAAAAAAAAACGATCAAAGTTTTCTTTTGTTTTCTGATGAGACTGTTGAATTGAGTTAAAAATCGAAATGTTGGTAAAAACGTGAGCTTTTATAATACCTAGTCGAAACATCCTCTCTCCTCAGAGTCAGGACTGTAGGAAATCAGCAACTTTTAACTACCTACCTATAACTTATGTCTAAAGTCTTAACATCCCATATAAATTTAACAGGCGTTATATTTGATGATATATTATATACATATTATGTCCGGCGTATATGACACGTCAAGAAGCTTCTGGCAAAACTTACATCCTTAACCGAAGGCGACGTCACTTCTAGGACAACTTTGCACTCAATGTGTAAAGAATAGATGGAAGTCCCAAAATAATGGCCCATCCAACACAGCCAAGGATCAACGATCAGCCCACCACTGAGCACTCTTAAATCTTAAACCTTCGATGATCCTATCATACGTCTATAGCCTAGGTACCTACTGTCTTTGCAACAAAGATCTTTGTTTGTGATGGAAGCCACAAACCTGCCACAGACCCATTTAACTAGCAGTTACCCTCGACTAAGCATTAAGATAGAACTCCGGTACTCACACTAGAGAAGTAGACATGGCACTAAAACTTGACATGGTAAATAAAACATGGTAGGTACCTATACACCATCACAGACTGCCTCAAACTAACTCGTCTCAACCTTCTGTATTCTATATTATATTTTAAATACATATATTGCTATATTTTATATTAGGTATATTTTTTTGCGTGGGTAAGCTGTGATTTAGGTATATCATAGAGGAAGTAACGAATTTAAATCCTCTTTGATATCGCCAAACTTAAAACGCTAGTGTTTATATTGGTTTATACCTATTACTCTTTGAAACTACATTTGACAAACTTGATTATTGTTGATATTTTTATAAACTTAAGAGCACTTTTTAAACGCTTAAGTACCTACTGATTAATATACCCACACCTCGGTCAAAAGACAACATAAAATGCCACCAAAACTTGAAAAGTTGAAAACACAACACACCCATGAAAAAGTTCATGAAGGAAAGAGACGCGTTCCACTATATCCTGGTTTCCCGGAGTTGGCCAGATCAGATGTTAGCATCTACCCAGCCTACTCCAGATTGGGTTTGGCATAGTAAGTTTATAGTAATCAAAGTTATTGATAGGTAGGTACATTCATCACTATTTCCCAAGCTGCAAGGCAGAAACTACGCAAGCTGCGAACTTGCGATCCCTTATTTCATTCATAGACGTGCTAGTCAGGCTGTGTTATAAGGATAGTGTCGAAAAATTCAGGCATTCCAGCTGAAAGCCGAATTTTTCATCATTAATAGCTGCCTTTAGCTTTAACATTTCCCCAACCCTCTTTTGGAATTTTAAACAACAAGTTTTGGATATTTTTGTGAAAAACATTGCAACAACTTACACCTCCTGAAACCACGTTTGCTTGGAATTGAAATCCTAAATTTAGGCGGCCGCGTTTAGGTATGATTTCTGCAATAGGTAGAATACTTGATTAGCTCATACTTCGCCGAAAAAGCATATCTTTCCACACCTAGGTATATATTATACACAACACAAGAGAATAACTTTGTAACGATAACAGAGTTGTTGCTCATTTAAAATCTTCAGGCCACTACATACACATTACATAGGTACCTAAGTATACGTATAGGTATACCTCTAACAACCTAGTCTTAATATAAATAAAATTTCAGCCTAGTAGTTTGTCGTCACCGCTACCACTGGGCCAAGATAACCCAACGTAAGCAGTTTATGCGAGAAATTTTCATGTTTGAGAAGCTACAGATGAATGCCCTGGATGGAGTGCGGGTCCATAGAGAATTCTCTCAAGGGATCCTCTCTCACGTCATTCCACCCCGGCGATACGTACAAAAGTTAACTCTAGACCCCCTAACGTCGAAGCAGAGAATGAGAGTGGAAAATATAGTAAGTGGAAATGTGGACTTTAGCCAGAAATAAGAGTAGCTATTAATATCAATTAAAGTATATACTTGTCAATTAATTTAATTCTTGATTTTATAGATATTTATTATGTCGATATAGAACTAGTACTTAGTACCTACCTACCTAATAGGTACGTGATTACACCAGCTATTCTTCAAGTGTTAACTAATTCGACGTTCTTTGGAATTAATTACAAGGTACCTACCATTCAGCTGTCTTTACCTACTCAAATTGGGATCTAGGACATTTGTGCGAAAGACATTTGCGCGAAGGACATTTGCGCTAATGGACATTTGCGCGAATAAATCTTGGATTTCAGAAAACAAATAAATTAATTTAATTTGCAATAACGAGCTTTGCAATGACGAACAAGAGTCGTGATAGCCTAGTGGTGGTTACCGTTGACTGGCAAGTCAGTGGTCTCGGGTTCGGAACCCAAGGCGCGCACCTCTGACTTTTCGTAAGTTATGTGCGTTTTGTAGATTAATTAGCACTCTCCGTGCCTCAGATAGCACGTGAAGCTGTTGGCCCCGGCTGTCAATTGTAGATCTTTGACAGTCGTTACGGGTAGATAGAATCCCGAAAGTCTGACAACCAGTCTTACCAAGGGGTATCGTGTAACCCGGTATCTGGGTTGTAGAGGTCTGATAGGCAGTCGCTCCATGTAAAACACTTGTATCCAGCTGCATCCGGCAAGACTGGAAGCCGACCCCAACTTAGTTGGAAAAGGCTAGGCAGATGATGATGAATTTGCAATAACGAGCTGGACTCTTTCGAAAAGATAACATCGTACTTGACAGAGAGAAGTGGAAAGAGAGTAGGGAGGCCTTTGCCCAGCTCAGTGGGACACTTTAGGCTGATAATAATCATTTACGTTGCATCAGATAACAGCGACTATTTTAATTATATTAAGTGCACAGGCACACCCATTCGCGCAAGTGTCCTGATATCCTCAAATAACGACATGATTGGCTTGGCGTCGCGGGTTCTATTCCCGCACGGAATTTTTCTGTGATGAAGTGATCCACAGATATTTGTTTGAGAGAAAAATGTTTTCCGCTCAATAATAATAGATAATTACTGATACAAAAGTATTTAGGTATAGGTAATGTATTAAAACTTTTATTATAAATAATCAAAGGATTATAGGTTATTTTAGATATACTTACTTATTTAATTTAGTATGTCTTATCTTATTTAAGATTTTTACATGTTATATAAATATATAATAAATGACTGAAATAAATATTTATGTTATATTTTATTTAATAGATAGCCTACTTAACCACCTGATAGCCACTATAACTTGTGGTTCCGTTTATAAAATAAAACTATTTTAAAAGCTAGACATGTGACACTCACGAGGACACACGCTAAGCTTCCGCCCGTGGCTTCACCCGCGTGGTATGATGATAAATTGTAGCCTATGTGTTATTCTGATGTTTACGCTATATTATTCTAAAGTTTCATCAAACTCCGATTAGTAGTTTTTGTGGGAAAGAGTAACAAACGTCCATACATCCATCCTCACAAACTTTCACATTACCACCAAGGACATTGGAAATTTTGGAAGGGAGGACCACCTGGAACTACCAACTCAGTGTGTGAAGCCCTTAAGGATTGAGGAGCCATTTGATATTTTAAATGAAGGTTCACACACAGAAGCTATGTAGGATAAATTCGGAATTTTAAGAGTAGTACCTATCTATATCAAAATAGGTATTATATTATCTTAATGTAAAGGTGGCTCTACAATCTAAACATCTGAATTGTCGAGTCACCTTATAACTCGGAAAGTAACAGATGAATAGGTATTATTGAACATTTATTATCATTTGAGTAAAGCGCCTACTAAAAAACTAGGCCCAGTCAGTTCACTTGTGAAGTGTCTCAGATGTGAGACGTGAACTGTGGAGAGGTAAATACCCGTGTCCACCACTTTGGATACGAATTGCAATGGCCCATATGGAAGACTTTAAATCGTCTGCGAACGTCTGTTCAAGAAAATACAGTATGTAGGTATATTTTGGACCAGTACGTACGGTATCGGATGGTAATAATAGGAACGCACTTGAATTTTTCAGGTACCTACGCTACGCTACGCTGTAACAACAAATAATACTATAGGAAAAATTTAAGGGGGCCGAGCTCAATATTAATAATGTATTCTGTGGGGCTGAGTTAGGGTCCTCGTACAACGAACCTTTGTGGAATTAATCCTCTTTAGTCATTATAATTTTAACATTTGACACTGACAGTCTTTTGAGTTAGTGACCAATTTTTATAAATTTATTTTTATAAATATCTGATTTTTATGCAATAGTTATTTCTGAATTACCTATATAAAAATAGCAAATATAGTTGCCCAATCAAATTCATATATACAAAATGCCACCGAAAGTTGAAAAGGAGAAAAAACGCGTTCCACTATATCCTGGCTTTCCGGAGTTGACGCGATCAGATGTTAGCATCTACCCTGCCTACTCCAAATTGGCTTTGGCATAGTAAGTGTAGTAACTTAAATTAGGTAATTATAGTAACTAAGCTCCTATGGAAATCAGTATCTTTAAATAATACTAACTGATCCTCACACGGTTCCACACCTGGCACCTGGCAGTACCACCTACCAGGTCCAATTTCAAATATAACCAACCAGGGATTCAAACCTAAAAAAAAACAAAATTGGTCCAGCTGCTTAAAAGTGATGTGAGGACAAACATTTCTAGCAAATATTTTTTACAGATTAAATTGTTTCCAGCCGTGTAGTCTGTCGTCATCGTTATCATTGGGCTAATTTACACCATCGGAAGCAATTTCTGGCAGAACTACACAGTTTTGAGAGGCTACAGCCTCTTGGCTTCGATAGTGTGAGGGTTCATAGGCAGTTCTCTCAAGGGATCCTGTCACACAATATCCCAGGGCGAAAAAAGTACATGCAAAATTTAATACCAGACCCCTTGAAATTTCATCAGAGAATGAGGGTGGAGGAGATCATCAGTGGAAAAGTTAACTTCAGTCAGAAATAATAGGAGCTATATTTTTTTAGATTTATACTTTTATAATGTAATTTTATTTTACTATTCTTCAAGCAGCAGAAAATGGCAACCTTTAAGCTGCCAGTGACCTCAAACTGCTTTTAATATTAATATTTTAATTTTATACGTAGTATATTTTGTTATTGTTTATAAATTTATGACTTTTTAATTTTAGATTTACCTTAATTTAAAGTGTTTAATTGGATTTATTCCAACATATAAAATGTTCATGAATATTAAAAACTTTGGATAAATTTTAAAATAAAAATGAATTCAGATTTTCAATTTGTTTTTATTCAGCAGTTTCTACAGCTTTTCTCTTTTTCATTTTCTTACTTTTTTCTACATTGGTCTGTAAGTAGTGTGCTTCCTTCTTAGCCTGTGATATCTCAGCTCTCAATCTTTGTTTCAGTGCAGCTCTTTCATAAGCCAGTCGTTCACTCAAATGGATCCATTTGAACCTTGGAATGTATTTAATATTCCATATCATGTCAAAGTATCGTGACTTCTTTCTGGTGCCAATCTTTGTATTGTTCACTTTTGATGCCACTTCCTTAGCAACTTTTTTCTTATGGAATTCTACCCAACCTTCGGTGAATTGATTTGGCACCCGCTTGCGTTTTTCACCAGGTTCTGTGAATGAAAGATAAAGTTTTAATTTAAAGATTATACATTTTTTTATTTTTGAAACTTCAGTCAGTTACCTCAAGCAGTCAATGCAATATTCACTTATTTTAGGATTTAGCTATTCCGTTTTACGCTCCGGACTAATACGATACTGCCGTTTTGATTTGACCGTGCTAGTAAATATCAACATAACCTCAAATACTTACTAGCACTCGACTGTAAATAAATCCTGCCAACGTCGCCGAATTCACTGAATATTTCTCGTATCTTAGCCACGTTCATGTATGGAGGAATAGTCGATAAATATATGATCCCACGTTTCCCAGTCTTTTTTTTAATAATCTTTTTACCAGAATTCGAAACATTATCTGAATCTGATACGCCTTGAGAACTATTTTCACAATCTGAACCATTCTCCGGCACTCTGTCCATTATGTCAGGCATAGTATTCACCATTCTAAATTACTTGTATTGTACCGTTTATTCTTAGCTCTATTCACACATAAAATAGTAATCGAAAATCCAAAACTTCAAACCCATGTGAAATAATGAAATTATGAATTAAAGGTTGACAATTTTGACAATGACATTGATTTGTCAAGTTGACAGTTGTCACCATCAGCCAGTGTTGCTAACACCAAATACGTACACCTTGGGAAATGTACAAAAAAAATATATTTTTTTTATATAGACACGCCTGTATTCCCCAGAGGGGGTAGGCAGAGGTGTGCAGTACACCCACGTTTCGCCGACTATGTTATAAGTTATGAGTCCCATGTAATAGGGGGCGAGCCTATTGCCATTAACCGGGCACAAGGGCTGCTACTGAGAATTACCTAATGGAAAAACCCATTAACAATTTACCCGACCCGGGGATCGAACCCAGGACCTCGTGCTCAGCAGTCCACTAGACCAACAAGGCAGTCAAAAATATTATTATGTAGCACACTGCATGCCAGTGAAACAGAGTGATGAAATCTGGCAAAAAAGAGCTGGAAATAAAAAACCTCAAAACTTTTGTGAGTATTAAAATAACGTTTAAGTGATTCATTTGATTGTAATTGATAAAAAAAAATCGTCATAGAAATAATTATGTAATTACCAAATATCTTGTAATTTTGAGTTTAGTTTTAAGTGAAGTGCGCTAGTGACGCCCTCAATTTTTGCATACAATTTTTTGCCAAACTTGTACAGCTTAGCAAAAAAGAGTCTGAGGCGGTGACAGCTGGAACTAAAAATAAAAATCTTAAAAACTAAGTTTGTGAGTACTAAAATAACATAAACATGATTCATTTGATTATAATTACTGACAAAATCCTCGTCATAGAAATATGTAAGCACTAAATAACTTGTAATTTTGAATTGTAGTGTGATAAGTGCGCCAGCAGCGCCCCCAATTTTTCCAGACTCTTTTTTGCCAAGCTATACAAGCTTGGCAAAAAAGAGTCTCAGGCAGTGACAGCCGGAACTAAAAACAAAAATCTTAAAAACTAAGTTTGCGAATACTAAAATCAACTATTCTAAAATAATATAAAAGTAAAGTAAAGTAATTGAATATATTTAATGATAAAATTATAGGATTATGATTGTCAGGAAAAGATATTCATTATTCATGTCAAAGAAGAGTCATTCATATTTTGTACTTCTGTCTGTGATTCATATTCAGGAGTCAGTCAATGACTCAAAGTCATTGTCATTATTGTCAAATAGAAATTTCAGTTTGCAGCTGTTTGTGTTGTAATTTTGTGTTATTTTTGCTCTAATTAATAATAAAATAACACACAATGGGTTGTGATGGTGGTACTATACCACGTCGTGATGAGCTCGTTCGTATGAAGAAGAAACCAGAACAGGTAACATATAAGTCTAGATACCTAATAAAATAATATGTAAGTATTAGTTTCGTAAATCGTTTCTCCTTTTCTGCAGAAAGACAAAGATGCTGAGCGATCATTCAAGTGGCGTAACTGCGCGTTATCTCAGCAACCGTTGCAGGAGCCTGTCGTTGCCTGTGGCTTGGGCAGGTTGTACAGTAAAAGCTCAGTACTCGAGTCATTACTTGATAAAGAAACTAAACCAGAGTCTATCAACCACATCAAAAATCTTAAGGTAGGTAACAAAAACTAAGATGACCCTATGTCCACAAATTAACTTTCTTTAAAATGTCTTAAACTTATAATACAAAGACATAAAATCTGATGGTCAATAAATGATCATATGTCATTTATTTGTATTAGTCCTAATGATAATTTTGTGTCAGTGGGTTGCCTCTGGACCAGTCGTGCCTTTCTGATGGTTGATGTATTAAACATAAATGTGGTAATTTGAATTATTTACTGTAAAACGACCATGTGGTTGTATTCAATGCCATAACTAGGGCAGTGCCAATGGTGGCCAGGTAAACCCTGAAGGAGCACTGAAATGACCACACCAAGACCAACTTTTGGGTCATGCATGGGTGCAATTTACAGAAGCTCGCACTGGATGCTTAAAAGGCTAGTTGCGGCTCTGGTTGTTTTATTTGTGATTGGAATTTGTAACCGTAATTAATGTCAGGATTGTTTTTCCCCAATTTTAATCCTTGCATTAAAATAACAACTTCCTACATATAAAGAGGCATATTGTATTACATAACAGTCCTAACTCACCCTTTTGCAGGATATTAAAGACTTGAAACTGGTTAAGAACCCAGCGTACGTAGGAGCAGACCACACTGAAGGTGCAGTAGGTGACGGCAATGCTCCGTATATCTGCCCCATCAGTGGTTTGGAGATGTCAGGCAAGTTCCGCTTCGTGTTCCTCTGGAGTTGCGGCTGTGTACTAGCAGAGAGGGCTCTCAAGGAAGTGAAGCAGAATATCTGTCATATGGTAATGTTCACCAAGATTGATAGTAAATCATCAATCATCAACATTTTTCTAAAAAAAAAACTGACACAATGCTTAAATATTTAAAAATTGATTACATTGTCAATAGGTATTAAACAAAAAATAATAAAAAAAATAATTCACAAACAGAAGAAAAAGTTTATAGATTATTTTGATTTCCTGATTCAACCCTAATTATCATATTTTTTAATCTTAATTCCATATTAAAGTGACAGTAGATCACAATTATACCAAATTTTAATAATTTATGTGAAATATAATTACCCAACTGATTTTTTTTTTATCTTTTGTCCCCAGTGCCAACAACCATTTACTGATAATGACATTGTAATACTGAACGGAACTGATGAAGACATCGAAAAATTAAGAGAAAAGATGACTGCAAGACTTGCTAACAGAAAGAACAGCAAGAAATCAAAAGCAGACAAAACAGAGAAGGTTGAAATTAAAGCAGAACCGGCAACTCCAGGAGCATCCACGTCAGGCGAGGTGGCGGTAAAAGAAATAAAAAATGAGAATGGAGTTAAAGAGGAACCACAAGCTGGACCCAGCACAAGTAATGGAGTAAAGAAAGAGATTGAGACAATTCCATTGTCATTACCGAAATACAACCCAAACAAACAGGCAAGGGGACATTTTGGATCGTCCAAACGAGTGCACCCCACAGAATTGGCCCAAGACCCATCTTATAAGAAGACTAAGAAAGATTACAGTGTAGCCTCCGACCCTCAGACCAGCGAAGTCTACAAATCTCTGTTCACTTCACATAAAACTGACAAAGATCAAAAACGTGCACACTGGGTCACATACAACCCATTTTACAATTGATAAATAATATGTATTTATAGGATAATATAAATAAAATAATAATAATAATTAGTTATTTATTAACTAAAATAACTAATAATATTTTCATGGTTTTATTTAAATACTAATATCAATAAATATTGCACTAAAAATTGCATAATATAAGCCAATTTAACACAAGCCTTTGTGCTTTCAGTTTGGTTACAAAGTTATACTACTTATCCTAAAATTGTCTAAAACCACTACACTATGGCCGGTCGTGCCGTACAAATTGAGCCGGCTTTCTGAACGCATGTTGCAGAGGCCTTTAAATAATATAGCAGCCAGAAATATGTAATATCACAATATTACCTACTACAAAAACTGTTGGTACAGCTACAGGTATAACTATTACAACATTTCTACAATTTGGTACTGATCAATAACTTCTACAAATAAAGGAATATGCTAGTTGGTAGCGCTTTTAGAATTTGTCCAACGCACAGATTATAAAAAAATTGGGTAGTATAGGAGGATATAGGGTTAAGGATGCGCTATTATGACGTACAGTGGCGAAGGGTTAATTTTTGTAATAGGTAAACCGAAATTGAACGTGAAAAAATAATTATGAGGCAATAGTAGACACTAAGTCTGACTCAGCTAGGCACAGGGTGCAGACCTTTGTGGAGCACAGAAATGACCAGAACATGACAAAGTTTTAGGCGCTGTTATAAAAGTTTGCACCAGGCACATAAAATGCTACACCGGAATCCGATAGGAATGGAGTTGTATGGAGCCTTCGCCACTGATGTACCTTTAAAGTGAAGTCATTCTCGCAAAACTTGCCGTTAGAACATTAATTCGGGTTTTACTTTACTAGAAATATAGAAACATGTGTAACTTTACATTAACTTATTGTTATTTAAGTAGTTAATAGAAATCAATATTATAATAATATCGTTATCGTTAAGTAGCTGTAATATAAGGGAGCCACCGTGGAATATGAGATCTTGCTACAATTAGTATTAGCTATTTGTGTAGCCTGTCGCGATGATGCATGATAGCGCGTTCCCACAGGTTACAATATGATGGTAACCAGTAAGCGGTGGAGTAGAGCCTATCTAGTAAATTCTTGCCATATACATATATGTTAGCACACCATCAAGGACAATCCTACTTTTTTAAGTTACCCAACTCTAGGATTTCTTCCTGTATGATTTAGTTACAGAAATATTATAATTTCACATTCACGAACACCCAGACCGAAAAAAATCTTTGGATTCCACAATTTTTTATCCGGTGCGGATAATAATACCGAACCGCCACACAGCACAGTCAATATATCTAACCACTGCGCTATGTCGCCGAAATTTAAGGAAAGACTTTCCTTGACGGACTAAACCACATTTTACAATATAAAGATGTATTCTATGCAGCAGCGTCTTGCTGAACAGAAGCGAGAGTGGCTTCGATGATGAGGTTGAAGTCCAACTCGTTAAGACTTGCCTTTGCTGTCAACAAGTCGAGGAAAGTGTCCAGTGGGGAGAGTCGCTCGCCTGATGGAAGAGCCGCTATGCCTAGAGATAATAACATTATATTAATAAAAATATATTATGGACATAAATGTTCTAAAATCAAAATATATTTTCCCACTGTTGTGCAAATGTCTTTTAAAGTTATAACTCAAAGGCTTAGCATTGCCATCCAACGTGGCAATGCAGCCAGCGTTTTGGGGACGTTGCCTACGTTTTCTTTTTAATTTGGAAATGAGTTGACCCACCAGTGTCCTTCACAGGGCGATGCCTGGTGAGGTCGTGGTGCGTGGCGGCGCCCCCGCTCAGCAGCGCATGCGCGTGGTCGCGCGCGCGCAGCAGCAGCGCGGCGCGGTGCGGCCAGGCGCACAGCGCGCGCCGGGCACGACCCTCACCCACTAGCTGTATAAGCCGGAGCTTGTTGTTCACTGTCGTTTTGTTGTCATCGTCTTTAGCTGTGGATAAAACACACCCTAACGTTTATCACGTCTTTTTACGAAATAACGGAATGATATTGTAAATAAGTTAATCAGCCTATAATGTCTCACAGCTGGGTCTTTGCTTTCTTTCACAAATCGAAGTGAAAGTCAGTTTAGAAGAATCTCTCATCAAGAATATCAAGCTTTGGCAAAAAAGCGTTTGCAAAAATTGAGGGCGCCACTAGCGCAATTATAAGTTATTGGTGCTTACACATTTCTATGACGAATTTTTCGACATTAAATATAATCAAATTATTCACCGCCTCAGACTCTTTTTTGCCAAGCTGTACCTACTTAATGCCTTGGATAAATCACAGGAGACCCCTTAAATAACCTAAGTAATATCGATAGATTGCCTTGGGCTTTAAAAAAAGTTACTGGTACTAGTAGTTTGGTCTAAGTAGCAATTATATGTATGTAATTTGCAAGGTCAGAATAATAAGTACTACATGTTAAGTGTGAGCCCACACCAAGATGGCGCCAACCTGGCGGCAAAAAAAAATTATAGCCCTCATTAAATAAAATCATTTAGCATTTACCTTTTTTAAATCCTAGCCCTAACTTCCTAATCCTAACTAATGTTATAAATGCGAGAGTAATTTTGTTTCCTTGTTGCCTTTTCACGCCAAGTACCCACTGAACCAGAAATTTTCAGCCTACTTCAGATCAGGTTTAACTAAACATAATTTCAAATACTTACATGCAATAATTGCCTTCATAACATCAATCTGCAACTCAAATACGTTCCGGTGAACATATTGAACGAACGAATGGAACGGCAGCGTGCGGTATCCGAGGTAGGTGAAGAATGAACTGAATCCTTGAGGCAAGGGGAAGGCGATCGAGTCCGTTGCTAAGTAATACTGCTCCAGGACTTTGAATACTATGAACGCGTGAGTAGGGTCCATTTCATCGCTGAAAATAATAAAATATGTTAACCGTTTTTGTTTCTACCCTCTTTTAAACTTTATTTGTTAAGGAATGTATAATAGAATAATATGTTAGCAATAGTAATGTAATGTCATGTCAATGTATAATATGATCAAAATGTTATGAATGGATGAATAAAAAATATGATATATAAGTATTAAATTAATATTTGAGTTAAGTAATAATACAACAAGGACAAAAGATACAGGTCTTATCAGATATAAGTAAAAGAAAATTCAAAATTCTGAGCCCATTTCTTGATTCCTAAAGCGGTAAGCTTTGGTAGATTTCATCGATATAAGTATTATTTCCACATTTAAAATACAATTTATTAGTTTTCATCGTCTGAAATCTACCAAATAGGTAGATAGCATATTTTATGTACCTACCCCCAATCGCCCACAATGTTGTCATTTGAGGTTTCAGCAACAGAAAGAAAGTTAAACCCACTGAAATAAAAACCAACAAAAAACTCAACACAAATGAAACAAAAATAAAACAGCTAATGAAAATGATCTACGAGAAGCGAAATAAACCAGACACTAGACGGAACCAAACCAAAACACTACAAAACTGAACCACAATGAGTTAGCCAATACAACGACCACATCGTATATGTAAAAATATTTTCAGAATTTTTCGAATCCAACATTTTTGAAATAGTTCATTAATTATTTCATTAATACTTTTTTTTATTTTAATTTTCTTTTTAGTTTCGTGAAGATAAACATAATTTAGAAGTAATAAAACAACTTTTAAACGAATATTTATGTATTGAATTATAAACCCTTACGTTTCGAGAGCTTTGCACCTCTCGTGGTTGCAGCTAAGGTTTTATAATTAAATACCTAAATGTGACGTGACCGTTTTCGTTGATATAATTTTGGTTTGTCGAAAAATTTTGAAGGATAACTAATATTTTTTTGAATGAAAGAATTTTCGGTGATTTTGTAATATCCCGCGTACATAAAAGAGAATCCCCTCTGCTGGTTGTTGAGCGGCACGGCGGCGAGCGGGCGCGCGAGCGCTCGGCACAGCGCGCGCGCCGCGTCCAGCTGCGCCGCCGCCCAGCGCGTGGCCACCGCGTGCACGCCGCTCTCCACGCGCGCCGCGCCCGAGCACGAGCGCATCAGGTGCACGCTCACCTCGCGAAGGTTCTGTCCCGAACCCAGCATTTTATTCGCATGCTCAGAAAATTAAGGTTGAGTGCAGTGACGGCCATAAAGCGGTGCCAATACACGATAACACCAAGCGCACTTGCAAGTGGGGCGCCAAAATGAAAGTGCGATAAATAGCGCCTCGAAAGACATGGCAATCAGACGGAAAGGCCTTTGCCCAGCAGTGGGATGATATAGGCTAACAGTAACAGTAAATAGCGCCTTAAAAAAATGGACTTGGCACTAGGGCGCTACTACCAACACCACATGCAATACTATCAGATATTTTAGGGCCGCCACTGACAGAGCATCGTAGGAAGAAAATTAATATTAGTTAGGCTTGAGTTTATTAACGTCATGCTTGCTTTTTGTGTTAACAGTTGATATTACATGCATTTTGTTATAAAAAAAACTGCTTTTATATTTCTTCTATTTATGTTACCAATATTAGAGTTCTTATTGTCAATCGAAGAAAAACAAATGCATTGCAATTGATATTATTAAGATTCAAAATCTTACCGCAGCGATGATATGTTCTTGTTTGCTCGCTGTGCATACGTCGAGTTCAAAGAAAGGCAGCAGATCTTGTCCGGTGCCGATAGACGAGCGACGCTGTGGAGCGCTCAGGGGGGGCGGCGGAGCACCCGGGGACAGTGGGGTGCTACACCGAGATAACGCTTCAGGCTGATAATAAAAAGGACAAGTCAACGAGTGTGTGTGTGTCATTCCAATAATAATGACCAGTACCGGCGTTAGGAGGGGCGCCAAGTTTGCGGGGGGGGGGGGGGCGAGGTTTTAAGTCCCTTACCCCCATGCTCCATACCCTCAATACTGTGCTACGCCAGCAATAAATTAACACTCGTATCGTATATGCCAAAATATTTTTGCTCAGGTTTTTGCGGCGCTGATAATGACTAATTGTGGTCACAGAATAACAAAATACCTGATAACAATGCAGGCTGACGCGCAGTTTGTCAATGACAGCCTGCGGTTGTAGTCTCTTCTGTGGCTGGTCGTTGAGCGCGGCCCACAGTCTTGTCCATACGTCTTCAGCGAACTGACACACTCGCTGTCTTGGCGCTAACACTACCACAGAACTGTTCCACAGCTTCTCTTGACTCACAGATACGCACATGTCACGAACCTGGTACAGAAATAGGATGCAATTTTTCGTTCATTTAAGGTAGTTTTAGCACCATATGATAAGTTCCCGTAAACAAAACTGGACAATTTTAACTAAGAAGTTTTGTTTTTTTTTAAACCCCCGACGCAAAAAGAGGTGAGTTATAAGTTTGACGTGTCTATGCGTTTGTCTATTACGTTGTAGCTCCCAAACGGATGAACCGATTTCGATTTAGTTTTTTTTTTTATTTGAAAGGCAACTTAACTGAGGATGATGTTAGCTAAAAAAAAATAAGGTTTTTCTGTATCAGGAGTTTTTAAATTTTTTAATTTATAAGTAGTTACTTTTGAAAGAAGCCATACAAAAGAAACTAACTAAAGATTTGTTGTAAAACAAAAATATCACAGTGTATTTTTTAAATAATAAATCACCTTAACATCAGCGAATTTTAGGTGCTGCGTAAATGGCAACATCTTCATGAGGTTGAGCGCAGACGCGGGCAGCGAGCGGCGCGTGACGGCGTACGTGGTGGCCACCAGGTACTCCTGCATCACGCGCTGGAACGAGCCCAGCCCGTCGCGCTGGTTCAGGCACATCCACGATATTAGCTAAACAGTCAAAACAAACATCCCTCCCTGTAATTTTGTCTTAGGATACTTACCTATATTACCTTACTTACCTATATTTGTATGATTTAATGTCAGTAACTTGGATTATTTGTTCGCAATTTCACATGTCGTAATAATTTGAAAGTTTATTGGAACTAAATATGGAGAAACAAGACAATATTAATTGTAAATCACCAACTTTATGAACCCATGTTTACAAATAAATAGATTTGAATTTTAATTTGATGATGTATATGGTAGGATACAAGCGGCAAGTTGCCGTTCGTTGTGGCGTTCAGGGGAAGCCTTTGATTGACAGTGACAGTTTGAGTAATATTTACAGTCAGTACTTACCTATGAATAAATATCGTAAGGTGTCATACAATTTATTTATTGTGTACACTTGACTGCCCTCATGTCTCCCCACTTCTCTATCACTCAAAGGTTTACTGGGAGGTAACACATATTTTTAAACGAAGGGGGTCACCAATTAGTGACGCTGCGCTGTCCGTACCTACATGTACTTTTTCTTTTATGTTCTTTTGTGTTGTTTGTAGGTACATTCTTTGCTATTTTTTTAAAATCAGGTACTTACCTCTTCAGCCAAATCCATGTTCCCGTCATGCTGTATCAAGTAATGCAGAATAGCCAATTTATTTTCCACAGCCGTGTTACTTTTAAACGTAGCCGTCAAATCTTTATCCGCCACGGTCATAGTAACGACATCTAGGGTATTGAGATCGACCATAGTGTGCGCCCCCCAGCCCAGGAGGGGGGCGAGGCTCGGCCCACTGTCACATTCGTCCATCGGTAGGACGATGTGGCAACATGGCTCGTGGTACAGACTTATGTCTATAAGTTGTGTGTACAGCATTGGAATGTTTACTAAAAGGTGGTTGTCTGTAACAAAAGTGAAAGATAGTTGCTAGGAAAGTTTTAAATTTTTGTAGAAAGAAAAAAACTTTGTAACAAAAAAAAAGTAACCAACAAAAAAAAAAATTAATGATTTTTACCTACACATTTATCATTTATTTAAATATTAACAAAAATCAGTTTTTTTGGAATCTATGCATGCATGCAACAATTTAGGTAACTTATTTTCTGGTTATACACTACCGAGAAATCGTTATGTAGATAAAAATTCAAATCTTACCAGCGTACAGCGTATAAGATGGCCGCAGCGACTTGGCTAAGGACCAAGGGAGGTCAGGCACAACACTATGGACAACACAGCCGTGCTGTAACAGCGTTATAGAGTACGCGAAGTTCACGCCCGAGTCCCTTAGGTCTACGCTGTCTTCTAGCACTAGAGACGTTGTAGAGTCATCTAGCGGCTGCAAGGAATACAAAAGAACCTTATCTCTCTTCGTTCACTCTCGGTCTTCTAGTATACTGACAGTAATTTCGGATAGAAATTTATTCGCGCGCATCTTTGAAGATGATTATTTCCTCAGATTACTGGTCAGAGAAAGAGATCGGACCAATTGATTTGCTTCTACTTTCTTCATGATATAAAGTGCAGTTTTCTTTTTTCTTCTTTTCTTCTCCCACAATCTTTCGATTTGGGGATCTTAAAATCGAGATTGAATAGGCATTTAGGCCACAATTACTACTTCTTGAAGATGTGAAGCCATACCTACCTAATTTACCTATATTAAACATGAATCGTGATCATCCCTGGAAGAGGTCATTGAACTAATCATTGTGAACAAGTTTTACTATGGGACCAACCCTGAAATCGCGAAAAAAAAACTCAACTATTCCTACATTTTGAAGAGTTATACAGAAATGTGAATTAAATGTACATAGGTACCTATGAAACAGTTGATATTTTTTTCGCGATATCAGGTTTTGTCCCATAGTTTAAGTTGTTTATAATGACGAGTTTAATGACCCCTTTTTCGGGATGCTCGTAATTTAAAGTTCACCCTGTATAATAGTTATAATTTCATTTATATATGTTATAATTTTAGGTAATGGTAGTGTGGAATTGGATGGATGAATGGAAGTGGAATTGCGCTTACCTTGTATAGATAGTGATGACATATACACACCACACCACGTTGGTCACAAACTATTTGCAGATCGAGACTGCAGTCGTGCACTCGCAGTGGTATGGGGTCGTCTTCATATGCCCCGCAGGCAGCGCCTTCACCAGAGCTTGTCACGTGAGGCAGACTCAAGGGAATATTTAACTATTTCAAAGAGGGATAGATTTATGTGAATAATTTGAAAAATTATGTGAAGTGAATAAGAAATAATTTGCGACCTATTACGAGATCCTGTAATACTGACTAGAGAGGTTTAAATTTATGTTATTTTGTTGTAGATAAATAATAACTATAAATTTAAAAAAATGAATACCTGCTACACAAATACCTCAATTTTTTTTTAGCTGGAACACTCTCGATTACGTCACCTTTTACATTTAAAAAAATGTAAAGTAGAATCGGTCCATTCGTTTAGGAGGTAACATATGCCACAGACAGACACACGTAACCCAAAACATTAAAAAACGATTAAGATAACGATCCACTCTCTTAGTAATAACTATTAGGCCCTGCGCAGACGACAGACTATCCGTGACGCACTTTTTAGTCTGTGAAAATAGAACCTATGCAATTATATGCAGTAACGCACACGACGCGCAAAAAGTCCGGCGCACAAAAAATCCGTGTAATTCGGGCAGACCGCACCGCGCCGCGGCGCGCCGCTCCGCACAAAAAGTGTGTGAAAAGAATTGAACGTTTGCTTCAACGCGCGCTAACGCAGACGGCGCACACTTTAGTCGGCAATCTGCATTTGCTAGGGGTGGACCAATGCACCTTCTGGACCAATGCACCTCCTCATTGTTGTTTCTGAATGAGTCAAAGCAGGTCTCAAAATAAATAGCAAGTCATCAAATGTAATAACAGACATTTTATAAAATTTGAAAAAAATAGCCGGATGTTGTTTCAGAATTGAATGTTTAGTATGGAACTGTCCCTTCAGTAATCTTTCCGAAAGTATAGGATGTACCCAAATTTCTCTATTTCTTCTTCTTTTTCGGTACTTCATGTACAAAATAATACTTCGCGATCTCTGCACGATTTCCATAGCGTCTACGTCCCTACAGTTCTGCCGACAAAATGATCGAAGATGTGCGTCGTGTGCGTTGAGTCTGTGAAAAATCCGCGACAGACTTTTTGCGCGCCATGCAGACTTTTTGTGCGCCGCAGACTCGATCGCACAAAAAGTGTGCCGTCTGCGCAGGGCCTTAATACATTTATTTTTCTAATCCTCATTTCCAAGTACCTAATATCTGTAATTAACTTCTAAACTACATACCTAATAATGATTATGTAAATAGTTTCGATGTTACTTACTTAATTGATTACAATCGATTAAGTAGGTAACTGATTAATTTCGCATTTTAATTAGAATAATAGGTACTTTGAGTTAATGATCATTGGCATTCATTCATGTTTTTACATTCTCGGTTACTCCAATGCTTTGACGACAGTTTAGTCTTAAAATAGAAATTTCTATATAGAAAAGATGTCACATCTGGTAATACAATCTTGTATGTATTGAACAAGACGAAATTAGACCGCTGTAATGTGGTGAAAACTAAAAATAAAATGGGTGTAATTTAACAATGTTGACTAAAGAATAGATTACGATCGAACGACGGTCGATGGCGTGTGCTTTTGCTGATCAATGAATACATTCAATAAAAAAAATACTTACATGATTTATGACTACGAGGATCACGCGAGACCCATACCCCCATTTTGTAATCATTCGATCGATCACAGTCTAGTATATGTATATCTACTACATTAGGAGAAACTATCGATCGACATCATCTGATCTCTTTTTACTATCGTTCGACGTCGAAAATGTTGATGTAATAACTAGCCTAAGGCTACATCACGTCAGTCGTCTACTGTCCAACAGTGCACTGCTTACCGATAGTAATATCTAGGGCCTAAAGGCAGGCACTGGACGGAGATGCGAAGCGCGGTCGCAGTACCCGGCCCCGTCCGATAAAGTGCGAGGAGGAACACGCAGAGGGGAGATGTTTTAGTGGGTGCGAGCCCCACATAACCGTGCGTCCTCCGACGTGCGGTATAGGTACGGTAGGCACTTTTGACTGCCCCCGACCACAAAAATAAAGGGTTTGATCACTGAGTAAAATAATGTCCCATCACCTTCATAATTATCATACTGACACATAAATTATTTTAGAAAAGTGTTTAACAAAAATGTTTGTTATAAAGTACTTACAACAGTCTCATGGGGAAGGTCGGCGTGAAACTGCAACGCTGATAATGTTGGCGTCATTTCCGACGGCGATTTCACCTCTTCACCTTCGGCGAAACTTTGCGTCGGTTGACGGTAGTGGATGTAGTACAATACCTACAATTATTAACACCTATTTATTATCGCGGCTGCTAACTATAATTATTAAGGCTTTGTTCGGAATAAAAATGGAGTTGACTGGATTATTTTCAAGCCCACACGCTATTTAAATTCGCCGTGTGGTTTCCGAACCACCCCTACTCGTCCCGCGGGTTTCGTAAGAAGCGACAAAAGGAAAGATCCCGAGGATGGGTAGCAGCATCCTTCTGTGTAAAGTAATCATCTGCTACTGCAATCGCCAACCCGCTTGCCCTCGAATTGTGCGAATTGAGAACCACCTCCTTTTGAAAGTCGATTAAAAAGTAGATCAAAGTTCCTTGGCTCCGTTACTATAAATACTGGTTTTCTAATTTTACATACCAACATAACATAGAGTCACGCCTGTATTCCCCAGAGGGAGTAGGCAGAGGTGTGCAGTACACCCACATTTCGCCGTCTACGTTATAAGCCACATGTAATAGGCGAGTCTTTTGTCAATAACCAGGCACAATTACAGACTCCATGCTGCTACTGAGAATTCCATAATGGAAAAACCTAATACCACTTTGCCCGACTCGGGGATCGAACCCAGGACCTCGTGCTCAGCAGTCGCGCTTGCTACCACTAGACCAACGAGACAGTCCTCTCAATCTAATTTTAAATGTCACAAAATTAGTTACAGGTATGTTCACATCTACACAGCACCCACAACGCATACCTACGGTCGCGTAATCGCTAAGACTATGAAAACGATCTAGGAACGAATTTATAAATGGTTTTTTTATTGTAATTTTTTCACTGAATGTTGTTGTTAATTTCATACAATTTTAGGCAGCCATGATGGCTTCGCGGTTTGCGGTACAGGATAGTGTACGCGATAATGAGATGTTGCGAGTTCGAATCCGGAAAAACACTTGTTTTTAGCTTTTAATATTATTCAAAATCATTTTATTTGCGGTTTCTGATCAAGATAATATTATTAAATTTATTTTTGTAATGAATATAAAACACATAACATTTAATTTCAATCACGTTTCCGCACCATGGGTGACGGGTTTTATTCCCATTGGTAGTTTTCGATTAGTTTACAGATGTAAAATTATAATAACAAAATACTAGTCTGGGTGTAGCATTTTTAAAATAGATCTAAGTAAATTTTTGCTCTATATCGCATAATATTTAATTACAAAATAATTGGATTAATCATTAGTATATCAAAATAAAACAGGCTATTAAATACTAATCTTTAGAAGCAAATACAAGAAAAAGAATGAAATAGTATTTATTTCAGAGTATGGTACAACAAGGTCTTAAGTAAAAAAAAGTTTTCTTAGGTACTACCTTCTAGTATATAACATAAACATTTTGACATAGTATTTTTGCATACTATGCGAATACTAAAGTTCGTAACTTAGTAGAGAGAAAAATTCGTCACAAGCGGGATTTAAACCCGCGACCTACTGGGTAAAGCCTTCACTCGTCTACCACTAAGCTATTCTTAATTTTCTTAATTTAGAAATTTTATTTCTAAAACATTATAACACTAATAATTCGAGTCTAATAAGCACTAGGAGTAGTATATACAGTGGTATATGTATGTATAATTCTCTAATCTCACTATTTTCTCCGTCCAAACATATTCAAGAATTTGTTATCAGAATTATAACATTTATAGTCTAATAGTTAGTGCATAACACTGTTGAATTTATGAAATGGTAATCTGTTATTGCTTACCTGATTAACACAATCCCATTGTGCCCATGAAAACACTTTGACTATCTTCTCTGGCTCTGGGTAAATACCATCAAACCCCCACTTGTCTGTACCATCATCACATTCATTGAGAAACATTGGGGTGCGATAAATTTTGATGCCTAAAACCATAATAAATCCTTTATATTTACATGTCATGAAATCACACAATACAGTCTTTTTTTCTCTTTAATTAGATGTTATGATTAAGCCATTTAATAATAGCATTAAAAAAGAATAAAATAAAATAAAAATAAATAAATTAGCCTGTAACTTTCCCAATCCAAATTTCCAAATCAAAGGCCTCTTCTCACACAGAGAAGAGGCCTTTGAAAAAGAATATTAAACAATAAAGTGAGAAGGTTATTTTCTATTTGTTTTATTAATTTTTATACTCTACAGCATAATAATTATAACAATAACGAACAAGATAGTTTAGCTAAGTACCATAACTGTGGTAATAATAATGTATTGGTAGAATTGTTGACCATTCAAGAGAATTTGGATAAAGAATATTTTGATTTTACTTAACAGTTCATATCACAGTACTTTTATTAACCCCTTCATCCAGACTAAGTCAGCTTCAGCTATTGATTTGCTGGCTACCAATATGTTTACCACAATAATAAACAATTAAAAGCAGCCTCCTCGCTGATTGGGCCATATAAGCAAATAGGTTAAATATCGACTGATAGAAAATAAGTACATAAATCAAATTCACTTACACTCTAAATGCTTGAAAAGCAAGAATCTATCATTTCTTATTCCAGGACTGTATTTAGTACTCTTTCCGTACACATACTGAACCATAATTTGTTTGATTGAAGGCTCTTCTACTTCTTCAGGAGTCCTGTCACTTTCAGGCAAGAGGCACATCAAGTAAGGACAATACAGAGGGTCTGAAGTTTCATCCTGTCCTTTCTTAACAATGTAAACCAGTAATGTGTGTGTAGCATTTACTGATGCTTGTATGATATTCAGCTTCTCGTCAAACGTGTGAAGAGTAATTAATGTTTTATTTTTATTACTGTAAGCTCCAAGGTTCAGAACCTCCTTGCTGTCATTATCTGATACCCAGCTCAAGAGTTGTGATCCGTCTTGTTCCTGTCCTAGGAGACGCCATTCACGCGCTGTTACCTCTGTAAATACAATGTAATGTTTAATAACCTCGGTACGAGAATGATAGGATAACATTGTGTTATATTTACTGCGCAATTCATTGTACCACGAATGAACAATAGAAGTGAAAACACGTCAATTATATTTTCTAAGATAATCGAAATAGAGTTTATTGTAAAATTATTGCGAATTGGACTATGTAGCCTTAGATAAACGCTAGTAATGCAAAAAACAATATGTTATTACCTTGTTCACTTTGCGCTTGCAACACACCGCACAATTTCACAGCTATATTCTGCCCAGCCATTGTACTACTTTTACGTATATCAGCTATAAATTCACCTGCCGTATACTTCCTCCAAAAATATGTCACTGTATCGCTACGTTATCATCAATACCGAAATAGCGCACCTTTATTGACTTTTCTCGCTCAATTTTCTATCAGCTGGCGCCCAGCTGTGATACGATGTGAATATAGCCGTTTTTATGCATGCCAACAGCAAGGACAAACAAACTTTTAACATTGTGGTAGCATTGTGGCGCTAGTAGTAAAAAACAACCAATAGGAAAGAAGCGTTGCTTTTCGCGGCACGTTCCGTTCGACATAGGGTATAAAGATTAAAGTAAATGTTTTATTTCAATTTCTCATTGTTTTGATTTAATTTAATATGTATAAACATATTTATATATATAGGTCGACACAAAATAGAAACAACCTTAAAATACTATGTACATAAATATACATTTCATATTTAATAAAATATCTGTCTTTTAAAGACATCAACTGTCTTTTTTGTAACAAAGATAGGAAGCAAACTTAATAATCTTCGTACAAAGGCATTTTTTAATGTTATTTCATGTTTTTTTTTAACACTGGATAAAATATGTATCCTTCGTAAAATGAACTACGTGAAACGTCTGACGTATGGTTTTCAGAAGAAACAAACGTGAAGTTAGTCAATAGTTAACCCGCTGAGTACCGAAGTTTTACCGCGACATTTTCGCGCGGAAAGCCGGGCGTTATCGAGCCGTGAAAAGCTGAAAAGTATCATGTAAAATTAGAAATTACAATAAGTGTATAGTTTTTTCTTATATTCAGTGAATATAGCCTTATATGTGACCAAAATACTGTGTAATCCATCCATCCAAAGTGTTGAAAGTTCATGCATCATATCTGGTACATGAGCAAATTACGTTTTGTGTAATTTGGATTATTTTGTGAATGACCAGGTATGTTATAGATAAATGTTTCATTTCTTGATGTTATGGGATAGCATACACAATAATATATTTCAAAAGAAATCTTTAACTTCCAGACATAATTAGGTTATAAACCTCAGGTAGGCGATAAGCCAAGCCAATTATATTGTCAACGGTTAGGTCGTATTAGAAGGATTGAATTTGCTATAGATCGTTATATTTCAATGATATATGAGTAAAGTGATAATATTGTGTCGTCCGTATGCTATTTTTATCAATTTCCATAAGTGGATGTGCCGAGAAACCCAAGCTTGCGACGTGTCTAATGGCGCTGACGGGAGAATTTCGCGCGCGATTGTGACGGATTCGTGGCATTTTTTACCGCAGCTGATTCATTTAATTATATACTTTTGCCACATTAAATGTTAGCTAATGTATTCTAGTGAATGTAAAACCCCTTAGAATGCGATTATTGCGTATTTCAGTACCCTAAAACAGCTCCTGAAAAAAAAAACTCCCGCCAATCAGCAGGGGGCACGCTGCGGGATTCTCTGCATAGAGTCGGTGTTTTACGGCTAAATATCTTCTAATTACACTGCATATATGATTCTAGATAGCTCGTTATTAAAATAGAATGCATGCTATTTACGATAAATTTGGAATTATGCCCTCAATTACGGTTGTCAAGTGACATAACCCTATTTGTAAGTTGAACATGACATGCGGTAATTTTAGTGCATTATAACTAAACTTTGATGACCGATAACAGTGTAATTGTCTCATATACTAATGCATGAACCTGTTTTAGGCTGTGGAGACTTAGTGCCAGTTGATTTGTTCCAGCCAGAATGGCACAAGCTGGGTAAGTACAGTGTTAGTGCTCCCACATCCAATACTGACCTTGATGATAGAGATTTGTTTACTTACGTCCTGCATATTTGCAGTTCCTCCTGTGAAGCCTCCATTGATAAGCGTATGACCTTGAAAAGGAAAAGAGAATCCACAGACGATGAGGTTTGTACCATTCCTTTTTCCTAATCATTGATGGAGAAACTCTGGTGTGTAACTTGCTGATTGTTGCAGTTAGAGAATATGCCACCAGTGAAGATCTCATCGGTACTTGAAGAAGAATTACATGACCAACCAGCACACAATGTCGTCGTTGAGTCATCATCATGCTCCAGTGATGATGAAGGGTCCCAGTATGGGCCTGTAGACCAGCCAAGGAGTGTTTACACAGACCTAGATTACAATCCTGATAGTTTTTTAAGCCCACCGAGTATATCTGACCTTCCTAACTGTGTTTTGAGCCCTTTGGAGAATGTGGCCAGAGGCGAGTCCACACCACACTCTAACAAGAGGCCTAGGTATGTATCTATAGTCACCTGCACACTGTACATTCTAAATTAGGTATCATCTATGTAAGAATCATCAATTAATAGAGTTGACATTCAATCTGAAAACTATGGGTTTGTATACTAGGTACATCCATAATGATAACCATTCTATAATTGGTATTGGAGGCCTATGTTCAGCAGTGGACGTCTTATGGCTGAAATGATGATGATGAATTGGTATGGTATACAAAAATGTTCTAATTAACAATATCACACTTAAGGTTTATAAATTTTAAGTAGATCCATAAAAAGAAGACCTGACACCATGAATGTGAATTATTTGAAAAGCTTAGCTAAAACAAAAGATCACTGCTGACCTTCCTAAAGTAATGTAAATGCATAATAAACAGATTATTACAACATATTGTAGTGTCACCTAGAATAACCTTCACATCTATATAATTTAACAAAGTAATAAGTTTGAGACTTCATTTCAGTACAAGTAAGATCCCATGCCCAACATTGCCAAAACGGAAGTGTCCACTGCCAGGCTTGTCCTGGGCTGACCCAGCAGATGTGTGGAACAGCATGTGTGACTGTGATGCAAGATCTAGCAATAAGAAGAATCCTAATATGTTTGACAATCATCCCAATTTACAACCCAGGATGAGAGCTATCCTACTGGACTGGTTGAATGAGGTAAGCACATTTTTGTATTGTAACATCTTGATGTGAAAACTATTAGACAAGATAGAAGGGTGTCAATGTAAGAGTCGGGGCTAATAATAGAACAGGGAGTTGGTATTTACTGCCAAGTACTAGAGCTGTTAACATAATCATTTAAGAAACTATGGGATTATAATACAGGTTCCAAATGGATGGAATGTAGCAGTACATGATTTTGTAGTTGTCTTTAGCTACAGCCAGACATTATTTAGTCAAGAGAATATTATATTATTCTAGTTATTTGTATAAAAAGTTCAACAAGTGTGTTGAACAAGTAAGTGTAATGATTTAGCTTTTATTATAAAAACCAAGTAAGGTTAGTTGTTTTTTAATGTTTTATATTATTTCCATGCGGCATTACAGAGATTTAAAAAAATCAAAGGTAAGAATACTTTTTCATTTGCACATGTATGAAAGTAATGGAATATTAGGGTCATTGACCCCTTTTTTGCCATGTTCATTGACCTCTCAACCAACGCGTTTTCAAGATACCTCTTTCAGCGTTTTTCCGCTTTAGTTTTGTTTTTTGAGCCGTTATTATAGGGGTTTTATTATTCGTCGATTTAAATTATTTCTGCAAGGTCATCAACGCGTCAGTAATCCCGCGGATGGTTGTGGATGGATGGTGGGGCTAGCGGCAATGATGGATTATAATGACGTTGTCGTCAGTCGAATGTTCTTCTACTTCTGCAGTGATACTAAAACAAAATGGGCTTGTTCGATTATGCAGTATTTCTCAGGCCTCTTGTATTTTCTATTAATCGCATAAAATAAGTAGGGGTGACCTTCATCGGAAACCGAAATAGTTCTACCGGTTTATTCGGAACGACGATTAGTTTCCGGAACGACAATGGCACACGTATTATAAACTTATATAGGTTTTGCTACCAGACGTTCATTCCTAGTCAAGTAGGTGCATATTTTCAAAAGTAACAATAACTTAGTTGAATGATTGCACATTGTTCACGAACTTCAACGTTCGTTCACAAAGCTTTGCTTCTTTTAGATAAGAAGCGAACCATTTATGTGCCAGTACTTCACAGGTACTAATTTAATTTGTTGTGAAAGTAGAACACTGCGTTATATGCAGATAACGATATGACGATTAAAACCTTATACTATTTCGTAATTCATCAACTCGGGGATGTTCTAATTAAGTGAGAAACTTTGATTCTTCGTAGGTTTCCCGCCATTTTGAAAGACGGTTGTGACCTCATTAGATACCCCACGAGTACTACAGGTTTGTTTATTCCAACAGCTAGTAGTTTCTGGTTTTACGCGATACTGTACGGTTGAATATAAATTGTATGGTTTAGATCGGGAGGAATACATAACTATTTTGTAAATATCAGATCGAATTATACTGAAAGAACTGAATGTATGACACGAGTCTTCCTAATTTCCGATAGAGTCTTATCAGGAGGGATCTATAACTACTCAAAGGGTTTCGTACCTAAAGGGTGCCAATAGATAGGACCCTATTACCACAGTATAAAAAATATATTTTTTATACTGTGCTATTACTAAGCCTCCGCTGTCCGTCCGTACCTCTGTCTTAAGATTGTACCTTTGAATCGTAATAGACACTTGAAATTTTCACTGAGTGTGACTATGGCCGCTATAATAACAAAAATAAAAGGAGTTCCCCCCCACGCAAGAGTTTTTTCTAGAAGTTTTTGCCCTGCAGTGGGGGACAATACGTTGTCTATAATAACGTGTTTTCCTATAGGTACATCTTAAGAAGCTTTATCTGAACTTTCGATCATTAAAATCTCAAAAACAAGAAACAATAAAAGAAATTGTTTGAGAGAGGCGTGCTTTCTGTATAAACAGACTAATCATTATTAAAGAAAGTGCTAGAATAGTTCTGACTGGATTGACATTAAAACTAGTACACTAGTTGGTCGCGCTATAGGTACTGGTAACCCGATTACTGCATTACAAGCACAGGCAGAACCTATCCCAAGGACGAGTTTGCAAACTACGCGAATACCGACAGTGTTAGTGAGATGTACCTAATACTTGTCTCTGTTCTTTCTTGAGAGTAAAACCGAGACGTAAATGTAGGTTTCCTAAGTCTCTTTCTAACTGTCGCATTTCGTATGTCTTCTTTATTATTGTATGGTTGATGAACAACCTGGTGATAGAGTAAGCTCTTGCCCCTTAGGCTTTTGACATGGCTTTATACACCTTAGAAAAATCTCTCAGGTGTGCTGTCCCTCACCGTTTTAGCAAGTGATAATTAATTTCTAAAACGCACATGAATCCGAAAAGTCAGAGGGATGTGCCTGGGTTTCGAACTTACGTCGACGTATTACGAAGTCCAATGGTCACACCATTAGGCTATCACTGCTTGCTATGATTTCGCGTAGTGAGGGAACTCGTAAGGGGTGGACGCAACAGGAGTACAGGCGACGTGAGGCAAAGCTCAGAACCTGTAAGTGTTTTCCAATTTGTCTTAGCAGTTAGGAAGTCATTATTCTGCGCTGCTATTCATTACTTATTCTACGCGAGCAAAACCACGGACATAAGTTTTTTTGTTAGCCTACTGTGTCCCACTGCTGAGCAATCCATCCTCCCCATGTCATAAGTTAGTTAGTAAATAAAATTAGTAAAATCTCCTATTCAAGTTTAAAGAAACAAGACTACAAATGCTAGTATAATTTCACGCTCAAAACATTGAAATTTTCAATAACCTTCCCATCGTAAACATTAGCATCGATCGATCAAACAGTAGGTACATAACTGTACTTTTAACTTATTGTAGTTAGTAAGTTTTTTGCGGCCGCCTGCCGAGTATTCACGTAAGTACATATTTCTGATGGGTTTTCCTCAATCGTATGAGCTAATAGTATCATATCTTGTGCCCTTGCATTTCCGGCGAATCTAGGGTTTCATAACATATGACATCATTTGAATATAAATAGAAATAGTTATAATTCATTATGTTATACACGAAGTAAGTTATAGGCATAGCACCGTTCTATTTTGTTTTGACAATCCCAGACAATCCTGACAGGGTGTGTGTGCCGTGTGGTTTCCGGCCTAAGGATAGAACCACCCTTACCTACTCGTTCCGCGGGTGTCGTAAGAAGCGACAAAGGGAAAGATTCGGAGGCTAGTCAGCAGCATCCTTCTATATAACAACAATCATCTGCTATAAGTGTTGTATTAAAACGATATTACGTAGGTAATATTTTTTTTTACTTTAAAGTAACTTTTTAAAAGGTTGTTAGGCACGCCACTGACCTCAACAGTCATGTTTCAATGTTAAAAACACGATAAAAAGCTTTAAAATGTCCCGTAACGTTTATAAAGTCAACTTATTAGACGGATACAATTGGTGACATAAGATTTCGTCCCATACCGGCTTTAGAATGACAATGCGCAACATTTTTTGTGTAGTTGAACGGTTTTATTCAGTCGCGTGCGTTATTGAACTATCCGAACATGTGCCGACTGCTTACTTATTGCTGGTATAGATACATGGATTGCTTCCTATCTATGTATATCGATGAATATATTATTTTATTCATCATCAGCCGGGAAGACGTCCACTGTTGAACAAAGGCCTCCCCCATAGAACGCCATATATTATTATTTATATTATATTATTAACAACGTGTAACATAAATTGTGTGAAACAGTGAAACTCTAGGTGTTGAATTTGCCCATGATACTGAACATCTTTAAAAACACCAGAATGCGAAATTCACAAAAAAAAAGTTGGTCCTTCATACAAAGAGCGTCAGCTAATCGGCAAGTTTGTATGGAAAGTGATTTTTTCTCGTGAATTAAGCAAACTCATGTTCTGTAAGTTTTTCAGATTTATGAGTAGATCTGAGGGATCCCAATTTTGGTCCTAATTTTGTTGCACGTTGTATATTGAATTAATCCTTTAAGTAAACCAACTATGAAGTACCACAAACCGTTAGAATTTGTTCGATATACACGTAAAATTACTTTAATTGTTTACAGTTTAATGCCTGCATTAATATTGACATAATCATTAGCTTTAGAGCTAATTAGAAGCTCTTAATAAATCACGCACATTGGAGAAAAACAAGTTAGGTACTTATAGAATACTTGAGTTTTTACTACATTAAACGGCCATTTAAATACGTCTTATAAAGAACTATTAACTAATTATAAGCTTCACTAAGATGCGTCATGTAATGTAATAAACGGGAATGGTGTGAAGTGACCAATTTACCTAATTTATGTCTTAGGAATTAATCCCCATGGAGTTATTAAGACGTCCGGGACCGATAACCTTGTTTGAACAAATAATAAAGAGACGAGACAAGGACAACCTTTTAGTCATTAATCTAACATGTTATTTTCTTAATAGTAGAAACTTTTAACATGCCTGAAATATACGACAAAAACAATTGATAATAAAATGCCAGCAAAAATATTACTCCGCTTAATAAAACGCGCGTTGAAGTCGGAAATATTTGTATAACACACACCTTTAATTATTGTAACAACCCTGTACACCTACCTATGTTTACAAATAGATATTTTTATTTTAGATTTAGATTTTAAAACTCTACTGTCAACTTCTACTACATTCGACAGCAGTTAGCAGAAAAAAAACTTATGACAATTTTCTCTCCACAGGTATGTGAAGTATATAAACTGCACAGAGAAACATTTCATCTAACAGTAGACTACGTGGACCGGTATCTTTCTAACACCGAAGACGTGCAGAAGGGCCGGTTGCAGCTTATAGGTACCTACAGCTAAGAATTGAACGTCCGAACGAACAAAATCACAAAATTTGTAGGCATCGGTTATCAGAACCTCTCATTTCAGGTATCACATGTCTCTTCATAGCTGCAAAGGTAGAAGAAGTGTACCCACCAAAAATTGGCGAGTTCGCGTACGTCACAGATGGCGCCTGCACGACCGACGAGATCCTATTAGAGGAGCTCCACATCCTCAACATACTGTCGTGGAGCATCACGCCCATCACCATCAACAGCTGGCTGAACGTATACATGCAGCTGGCCAGTGAAGGAAGGTCGGCGAAACGCAGACTTCTAGGCGAAAGTGACGTAGGCGCGAATGCTTTAAGAGGCTACACTTTCGTGTTTCCCCAGTATTCGTCGCTAGAATTTGTGATATGTGGACAATTAATAGACTTAGCAGTGTTACATGTGGATGTGAATCTGTACCCGTACAGTGCTGTCGCGGCCGCAGCTATGGCGCACGCCTTCACCAAAGAACTAGCTATTAGGGTGTCAGGTGAGTTATTCATATTTTACTAAAATGTTATTATTTTTATGTGGATTGTATGTGATGTGAACAACATCTGGATGAATGATGCTTGGTAAAACAATATTTTTACGTGATGATAACATGGGCACAAGTAAAGTTTAGCGAGCAGGTACAGTAGTGTGACTACCGCAGGTTACAGCTGGGAGGCGCTGGAGCCGTGCTGGAGGTGGATGGCTCCGTTCGTGGCCGTGATCCGCGCGGAGGGCGCCGTGTGCGTGGTGCGCGGCGGCGACGGCGAGTTCGTGCAGCGCGCCGCCGGCCTCGACCTCATCTGCCCCGACGTCAACCTGGACGAGAGCCACCGCATACAGTCGCACAACGTCACCCTGGACATGTTTGTGAGTATCCAAACCATGTGTCTTACATACGGCATACTAACCAAAGGTGGCTTTTGTATTCGTTAGATTTATTATGGTAGAGTGAAGAAAACTAGCTACTCATGTCACAGCATTCACACACGAACTCAAACCGCCCCGAAGCGTTGGGTGTCTTTACCTACATCTGGCAAACATCATAGGAAGAAATTTGCTTCAAACCGTACACTTCGCAGACGTTTCCGGTAGTCCTTATAGTGTACTGACCGAACTAGCCCACACCTACACACAAATACATGTTCATTGATGGTTTGTATCAAGAACTAAATCAGTAAATGAGATCAATCATCAATCATTTGTTGATTGTCAGTCTCGCCCCCCAATTAAATGGGTCTTGTCGAATATCTATTGTAATGAGAAATTACACCCGTGTCAACGATTATAATGTCGATTTCAAATAATAAGCCTGTCTGATGTTCAATTCAATACCCCTATTACGAGTTTGCAAACTACGAAAATACTGTCGGTATTTGCGTAAGTTACAATTTAAGTGAAACGTAATATACCCGTCCTAATTTTACTCCTAGGGAAGGAGGGACAGGTGCTTTACTTCTCACTAAACTGTCAGAATTCGCTTGGTTTGCAAATTCTTACTAGGGATACTGATTTACATAAAAAGAAAATCAGTGAGACAAGACTGAGTCAGACAAGACAAGTTCCATAAATTTATTTTATGAAATGCTAGAAAAAAATCAACCAGATGCCTATATTTTGTCCGCATAATGAATTGTAGTCATGTTAACTATAAATGTCGATTTTTTTAACAGGATAAAGTATACCAGATAATGTCGGAGCAACAATCATCGACGCAGACAGTCACGTCCGCGTCAACATCGCAAGAGACGGAGCACATCTACCCGCCGACGCCGCCGCAGTCCGACCACAAGAGTCCCAAGACTCCCACCACCAAGACACCCTCCACGCGGCACCTCTCACCCGTACCTGAAGCTAGGCGGCTCTCCACTGAATGAACCAACACGTTACATTAAGGTGTGTTTCTTCTTTGTTTCCGATGGACGGATAGTGATTGTTTCAAGTTTTAATACTCTATAGATTTGGCACATGTCTTCTAAGGTCAAGCCAAAAGATTTTATAACTAAACTGTTGTTTACCATTAGCACGAAATTCGTTTATTGTTAACTGATTTATTATGGTAAGCTAAAATGTATTCTCGCTCTGAAAATTCTTATTCAATTTGACTCTAGGATAAGATATAAAAATATATTTACAATGGTGTTATTTCATGCTGTTGATGTAATATGCAGCTTTTTTTACTAAATTAATCACAGAGTCACGGATCGTTACAGCGTCTCGGCATCGAGATGAAACGTTAAATATTTTCTACTCGATAAGAATAAATGCGATTGTAAAACATCGTTTTGCTACAAAAGGAATATTAATTTCTTTATCTATAATAGTTAAATTGTCATCACATTAGACCACCAACAATATAGGTTACGAGGTTTATTCAACCTAAGTAATGGATTGATAAAATGTATTTATTGACTACTTATAGTGGTTACAACAATCTGACTGCAATGGTATCTCTCTCGATTGAAGATTTTTTTTTACTAATAATCGCAAGTTTGTAACGCGTGTGTGCATGTGAGCGGCTTATTAACGTCATTAGGCACTAACGAAGCGATTGCGGTGTGCATGAAACTGACACTGCAATTGGGAGATATCCATCCATCTAACTTTACTACTACAGTAGTATATTCAATATTATACAGCCATGATATTTGGGTAATATTTTTATTTAATTGGACTTGAAATAGAACAAATTGCATACCATTCTTAGGTAAATGTAATAGATAAAGATTTTTAAATTTAACATCAACATCAAGAGATGACCGGTAACAAACTGTACTATTTATAATAAGTGTGTGTATATTTAAGTCATAAAATATTAAATAAAAAATTGCTTCCAAAACACCGGAATAGGCATAACATTAAAAGTAGCTATTATTTATTTTTTTCTATTTTGCATTGACAAATTATAATTAACTTTTAAAAAATTGGTGTCTATTCCGGTATGTTTTAAAAAGCTAGAAAAAAAAACTTGCTCATACAGCAAAGAGATGTAAATATTATATTGTTCCTACTTATGAAGATAATAGTAATCAATGGTTTTGACTAACGCTGGCGTTGCCACGCTGCGCGCCGCTGCTTAAACATTCCATACATTTAATTAATATCACTAATACCATGTTTAAGTAGACATGTAATCCACCGTATTATTTTTAACTGTAACTGTAGTAAAACAAGGTTGTGTTCTCTCAATTCTTGTATCATCTTTTACCTTATAATAATATCTTAAGGCTGCATCCACATCAGCAAGACCTTACATTTTGAGTAAGTTAAGTTTAGATCAAATATTGCTGAGTACACCACGCTAATCGAATTATTATTGATGTGGACGCATAATATAATATTTTTATGTAAATAAAAATACGAATGCAATGAATCATTTTTCAATCAATATTATATTCTGTATCCTTAAAAATTAGTTAACCACTCTAAACTTTATTCTCATAACAAATATATTATACTTTTTTTTTTCTTTTGGAAAATTGCAGTTCTATCGTGCATTAGATTGGTCACGAATTACCAATCATTTTCACTTTTTTTATCCTGATCATTATATTCTTGAACAACCAAATCAAATGTCAATTTATACTAATATTTTGCGTTTAATAAACTGCTCCCACTTCTTATTAGTGAATTAGATGTATGCTTAGTCCTTGATTTTCTCGACATTTTGTAAATAAAATAAATATTGTAATTTATTTCTAATTGATGATAAATGAGCGATAAACGTTCGTGAGACTGATAACTTTGATAGCTTTGAGTCATCTGATTTTTAAATTGATATAAATTCTTATGATTATAGTGAAAATTATCTTTCGCGGCTTATTTTAACCAAAGACTGCCTCTAGGTTGGAAAACTATACACTTTTCCTGTGATTGTTTAATTCGATATATTTTAAAATAGTGTGGCACTTCATCGACAGTTGTTTAGAAATATTCGTCAATGAACTGATGCATGAACTAAAAGTGCTTGACGCAGACATAGTCTTAGGTAATAGGTATGAAATTTTTATGTAAAGATGTACTCTATTTCTAAATATTTCGAAATTAAACACTACTACATAAAAAGTCGTGATAACCCAAAATGTTTATTAAATAACCTGCTTTCAGTTTAACATATTCTTTGAGTGGCGTAAAAATGTTGTATCCATATTTATCCTTACGCTTTATCCTTGCAATCCGTGTGGTTTACTTTTCTAACAATTAACCAAATTAGAGTGATTGATAGTGTAATTATCTGTAAATTGTGTAAAGCAAAACAATGATTTGAGTGTCGTATGAGCTCTATTTGAGTGTCGTATATGCTGTATTTTTTTAAAAGCATGTGACTAATCATACTAGAAAGCTATGCATAATAACATATTTAGGTTTAATTGGACTTATATAAAACACAAAACTGTTAATTGAAACATACATTTCATTAGGCGAGGTATTTTGATATTTTCATAACATAGTCTGCTGTAGAGCTGTTCGATACTCGATATTGATAATAATTGTATCATATTTATTCTGAAAACTAAGACTGTCATTCTATTATTTAACAGAATCTTCCATTTCACTCGATTATTAGTATATGTATAAATATTCAGTTGTACAAATCGTATTCACCATATTATATGGATTTATTTTATTTTTTAATATTCGTTGTACAGTGTACCTAACTCCAATAGAACCGGGTATTGTTCGTTTTAGTAAAATTCAACGTAGAATTAAGTTGAACGATTACGCTTATCCACTAAGGCGACGCTCGCCTTTTAAATAAGACTTAGATTTGTTACTTTATATAAAAATGATTTAAAATTATATCCTTAGTAGAAAATGATTAGAATTTTTAGATGTAAGTTATTTTTATATCAATTTATTGAAGTAATATAAAAGTACCTAATTGTAAATGAAACAAAAATATTATATCCCGGATTTCATAGCATGTGATCTCATGTCAGGGGGTAATTAATGTAAATCGGATGCCATTAGTGCAATAACTGCATCAATCACATTTTGGTATGTAGTCATTTCACGGCGACATAGTATTAAATAAATGGTGTTGATTATTTATGAAAATATTTTTATTTCCAAACACTTCTCGGCGTTTTCTTACAATACTAATGAACTTTAACTTGTTCTTGAAAAAATCGGTAACTATCTTTATAATAATTAAGTATAATATAAATCACATAATATAATCTCCATCGGATTACGTATAAAAATGCTTACGTAGGTACTAAGGCCTCGGATCCGCCATTCTGTAACAATAGTATATTAAAAATTAGCTTACCATGCTCGATAAAGTTACAAGACCTAGCTTCAAACATCGAGCTTGGACTAATAACAAAAGTCCACGATGTTGGAGATCGCATTACGTCTTTAAAATGGACTTTAGGCTAACTGGTCGAAGGTAAACGAAGGTAGCTCGTTGGGTTGATGACATCAGAAAAGTTGCAGGTAATATGAAAATGTGCTGAATTAACTTAAGGATTAAATACAGCCTGTCGCAAGCGCAAGTTTCATTTGGTTTTCCTGTCCAGAAACTTCATTTTGAGAATAGTTGTTGCTCCAATCGTTTCGGGAGATATTTGTAGCTATAAGAATTAGTGCTTCAGTAGTTATTGAGACATTTATAGGTTTAAACAAGGAGTGCTCAAGTAGTTTCGGAGATATTTGAGAGTTGGGGATTCGTGCTTTAGTGGCTTCAGAGACAATTGTTGGTCTGAGAATTGTTGCTCTAGTAGTTTCGGAGATATTTGAATTATTGTATCAGTTATTTTTGAGTCATTTTGACTACGTAGGCAGTCTCTGATAAAAATATGGAGGTTTAACTTACAAATGTATGCTAATCTTTGGCCCAGCGTTGACGGATGAGGCGTCCTGCGGTGTTAGGAACACAAACTGTCGGCTTGTGTTCTTTAGCGCGTGGTCGATCAACAACTCCATTACTATCTTTCTGTTCACGTTATCCTGTCAAATAATGAATAAATGATATCGGGCCGCCTTGTATTATACAGCGTGTAACAGAAGTCCGAAATAATACTTAACCCTTTAACCGCTTGGCTAAATATCAATTGTCGTGCCCCTAGCGCGAGGCTACAAATCGACAAAATAATACCTACTATAAATAAGGAGGGGCAATCGTTGTATAGATAAAAAAAAGTCAAAGAATTTTTTATGTTTTTATTTTAAATCAGCCTTATGGCTTCTACAAACAGGCGCGACACAAAGAAACCGCTCATGTTTTTGTGTCGCGTGTCGCGCCTGTTTGTAGGACCTTTAAATTAACCACCCTAATCACTTTCTTCGTATCACAATCGTTCATCTTTAAGCTAATAAGTAAATGTTTTTAACAGTTACTAATTGTTTAACCTTACTAAATTCGAATTGTTTACATTCATTATTATTTCTTATCATTATTTTGTTTATATTCATTAGGTAGGTATATAACTTTAACAAAAAGGAACCTAGTTAGCGTTCCTGCACACGATGCCGTCACCGCGCCGTCGCCGCGCCGACGCCCGCCGCACAGTTACACTGTAGAATACGAGTCGCGCGAAGCCCGCCACCGCGCCGCCATGCGCCACCGCGCGCGTTCCCGTCCCTGTCTCGTTTGATTCATTCCATTGATTCCATTACCGACCGCGTACGAACGTGCACGCCGCGAGATCGCACGCAGCCGGTACCTAATGGAATGAATCAAACAGACAGGGACGGGAACGCGCGCGGTGGCGGCGCGGTGGCGGGCTTCGCGCGACTCGTATTCTACAGTTTAACTGTGCGGCGGGCGTCGGCGCGGCGACGACGGCGCGGTGACGGCATCGTGTGCAGAACGCTTATTAAAGTTATCTTTTTTTTAAAGATAACTCATGCACTAGGAATAATTCCTGTGTAGCTTGGGACTTCACAAACACACAAGTCACGGACACAAAACAGCTACACCCAAACTCGAATAATGATTTATGAAAGAGAGAGAGAGAGAGAGAAAAAGAGACAAACGCGAGTGCGAGTGCCTGTCCGGCTTGGTAGGTACTGTCACAGTACCTTAATAATGGTAAGGACAACATACAACACGGTTCCAAATTTGAACAATCAATAGGATATGTAGGTAGTTAAGTAGGTAATATAGGTAATAACAGAATTACATCACAATATTTAAAATACTATTTCGATTCATCAAGGAGTTACCTAAACCCAACGAAAGTCTTATTTATACCTATACCTACTGAATAATGTGCAAATAACCTAAGAAGAAATTGAAATAGGTACTTACCTCTCCATCACTTCTAAATTCTATCGAATCGGATAATTTCAATTCGTCGTCACACTCGTCGTCGTCACCTTCTAATATTCTTAATAATTCCTCAGTAGTCGTCATTATTGAAAATTGAAATGTGACTATTTTATCGACAATGCACAAATACCAACGAACAACATTAATGGAACTTTCCATTCGTTTGATCCGCTTGTGACGTAGGCAGTGGTCGTATTAATGTGACAGCCGCGCTAGACTAACTAGAGAAATATGTTGCAAGCATAGGAGTCAAGGGATGGGAACTAACGTCAAATGTTGGCATTATACAAAGATCGTGAGGGATATTTTTCTTATGAATAATATTAAGGAAAAGAATTAATAACACAAGGCAATATGTTAAATTTAACTTTATTTGGTATGACACCGTTTATTTTATGCTGAATGATGCATTATACCTGATTATTTAACTGTTTGTTATTTCGTTTTTAAAATGCGCATTGCATTGTATCCCATCCCTATGGTCATATTTATGCGACGCGCGCGATAGACGCCGAAGAAAATTTCAAGCTGCCAATTACTTATTTTTGTTTAAGTTTTTTGAATGCTTAGAGTTATGACACATAATTTTAAGTAATTGTTGTAAATAATAGCTCTATTTAATAATAGTTTTAGTTGTACCACGCAATTAATAGGACGAAAATAGAACGAAAAAATCATGCATGTTCTCTGTCGCAGAAATACGACACGCGCGATAGGGACACGGAAATATTTGTCGCATATATGCGACACGCGCGGTTAAAGGGTTAAGGGCATGTATGTATATCATGAAGAGAATCACCTGTGAAAATATTGAATGGAAAAGAGGCATTTTTTTTTTCATACAAAATAATTCCTTCGATTTCATTTTCTTCAATAATGACAGATTTTATTATCCTATGCGTGCCTAGTGCTTACTTAAAGAATTTATTGACGGTAAATAACCGGATTCGTGTTGATTTACCTTTCAACTGATGCCTAGGCTCGAATTTAAAAGATTTTGGTAAAAACTTTGACCGTGGTTTACTCGAGTATTGTTTGGGGTTCGGTTCGAAAACCCATGCTCAAGGATTGTGTATAGGGTACCTTATACGCCCTTAAAGTATTATTTCGGACTTCTGTTACACGCTGTAGTATAAACATAAATTCACGCATTTTTCCATGGGGGTAGGCTTTAGGTAGGCGGTTCCTACATAGTCCTTTTGCCTCGTCCACATTAATACATCTAGTCATACACACGCGCCGGTTGCGAGTACTGCGCACCTGACCTTTAAACTACCATTGTAATTAAAAGTAAAAATAAATACATAATATTATGTATAAATAAATATATATGCTAATTTACTAGCCATTGCTAACTATATTTCAAACACGATAATATCATAATCATCAAAGTTATCACAAAGGCCTTACCATAAAAACATCAAACTCGTCCATAAAGCAGAAGGGTAGTTCGACGCACTCCCAAAGCGACATGATGAACGCCACAGTAGAGTACGAGCGTTCTCCTCCCGACAGTGACGACGTGCTGGCGGCGACTCGCTTGCTGCTACTCTCGCGACCAGAACAAAGGATCTCCAGAACACCGCGCCCGTTGTCGATGTCCATACGGCCCTACATAATATTTTTAAATATTTATATTATTGGTTTACTGGCAAGTAATCATGTTCTTATTTTAAAATGTCTTTTGATCCTATTTTTTTTTTCAGATATATCATTCTGTAAACGAATTTATGAAAATAAATACATATAACAACGTTATTGAAATATTTACATTTCATAAACATTATAGAAGATTTATTCAAATATGTATTTAAAAAATTCTATAATAAAGAAATGCCAATATTGCAATAATAATGTTGGAATATTTAATTTAAGAATTTACAGAATACTATAAGCCATCTGGAGGACATAATCAATCCATGTTTCTCCTGCTTTACCTATATATTCATTTTGAGCACATTATTGCAACGAGGAACTTACCGAATAGCCTCGGAGAGTAAGTATAGCCTGGAAGCTGTGCTGCACTCTCCTAGCGATGCTGGTCTGAACACTGTGACAGAACTGCAAGTGCGTATGTGTTGTGCTCTTCATCTGTGAACAATTCAGATTATCAGATGCTTTTGGCGAAATTCTCAAATTGCACATTTGATAAAAAAATCCTTGAACTTCTAAGCCTCGACTTCCATTTAGAAAGATATCACACGATGGACATGAGTTGCATGAGGTGAGGGTGTACGACTTTGACTCAAAACTCAACAGGTAACCAAAAAAAAAAAAATGTTTTCGATTATTTAAAGTGGTAAGTTTTTTTATAGCACGCGCCCCCAGCTTTTGTGCAGTTTGTGATCTTTATTTTGCGGAAAGAGGATAGTAGTAACCCTCCACAAACTTCGAAAATTACCCTCCTGATCAGAAGATCTACTAAGTAGCTAATTGTCCAACAACGCGAAACGTCTAAAGCGCAGTAAGTCTAATTAGTAGGCAATAAGCTATTAATTTAATTACTTTTTCTCATGTCGTTTTATTTTTAAACCTTCTTTCTTCTATATCAAATATGTTCACTTTTGTAACAGGAGGCAACCACCCAATTTCAAGCCGTCAGATATTTCAACGGGTTGAGACAGATAAGCTTACTAAAAAAAAAGGTAAGCTTACTAACACTACATTAAAAATTCTCTCAAATGTGCTGGTTTTCCCGCAATATTTCTCCTTCACCGTATATTTCCGAAAAGTTGTTACGCAGCAGGTTCATACGTTCGTACGTTCTTAAACTAGGAACTGATAATACTTACATCTTCTATCAACGTCTTGAGTCTCTCTAAGGTGAGTCTAGTTCGCCGGTACTTGCGCTCGACGGTGAGCAGTCGTTCCGTCACTTCGGCCTCTGTGAGTCCGTCGCTACGGATCGAGCTCAGCTTTAGTTGGATCTTCTTTAGCTCGTTTGTGACTATCGCCTTGTCTCTGTGAAGAACATCATTCTCATAGCATAAAACTACATCCAAAAAATACAACTGGTATCAATGAAATAAAATAAAACGAAATCAAAAAAAATAATATCTATAAGTAAACTTTTTTTTTACGTAATACGGTTTAGTTATCAGAACTAAAGCTGTGTACCAAATATCAGATCAATCTGTCAACAGCAGTGCATTGTGTCTATTGGAGTTCAAAATATTTAGGTGACAAAGTACATTAAAATTGAAAAATACATTATAATGGAATTGAATTTTTTTCACGAAAACATTACAACACATAAATATCTGAAGCTTTTTTTTCGTATATTAGACCAAGCCACTACAAATCTGAATAATTTTTTGGGTTGTGGACTTGACCTTACTTGGCTCATCATCATCATTTCAGCCGGAAGACTGCTGCTTACTTGGTTGACTACCCAAAACTCATATTAAACATATCATAAAATAGACTAATGAACTTGCGCAGTAAACGATTGCAGCCATGCGCAAACACATCGATAGTGTGATATCCAACGCTTATAACGTGATGCCGTCATGTCATATGGTATTAACTATTTTAAGAGTAATTTATTAATAAACTTACCTAGGATTGTTCACCCTAGGGCATAGCGTCTGCGCGGCTTCAGTCTTCTGGTTGATTACTCCTCGCTTCTCCTCAAGTATAGCCTCTACTTGAGTCATCTTGATGCTGTCTTCACGCAGACGCTGTTGGTATGACCTACGGTCTGACACGCCTTGGTCGAGCTTCATTTGTTCTTGGTCTATCTCTTCCTATTGTGGGGGATTTGATGTCGTTATAAATAGCTGGCTTTTAGCTTAAAGTCTGATCCAGGCCAGGACTTTACTCTTTTTTTTTTCACGTAACAATATACATTGTATTTGATTGAGTCTGCGCGAAATAAAGGATACCCACAGGATGAGTAGGAATGGTTCTATTCTCAGGCCGGAAACCACCCTATACCACCTTAGTAAAAAAAAAAAATACATACCCTATAGCTCCTACAATTAGCAGTAACCTCTGCCAGCTTGTTCTTAGCCTTCTTCATGCGAACATCATATTCATCTAACTGCTGCCTGTACTGTGCCTCATTAGTAGACAGCTCTTCAACTAGCTTCTGAAGTCTACTCATCTCCTTCTTTGATATGTTTAACTCGTCAACCTGTCAAATAACATTTTGTGAATAATCATAATTACCTAACACAATTGATCACAAACTGTGACAATTACTTACCAAAACAGCATGCTGCGGTGCTTGTTGTTGTTCCAGCGCCGCAGCAGCTCGTGCCGCCGCTTCGTCTTTCTCATGCCGTTCAGCTAACAGCGCTTGAAGCGCTTTAGAAGCAGACCGCTCGTTGGTTCGAGCTTGATTCGCCTCTTGTGTCAATTCTTTAACTTTCGCTTCAAACATTTTGAGAGTTGCTTCTGCTTCTCTTATCTCGGCTAAGACTTGCCTGTACAAAACATTGGGCATTAAGAACTCCGAATTTGAAGTGCTGCTAATAAAAAATCTAGTAAAATATTCAAGGAAAAGGTAAAGTGAATAGACTGCGCGCATATTTTTGGGGAAAACGACCCTTGAAAGATGTACCTATTTGGAACTGTGTGTATTAAATGTAGTTCAATCATTAACAATATATAAGGAATGGAGTTTTAAACAACTCCTTTTGGTTTATTTAAGATTTTATATTTTTCGGAGTGTCTATAACTAATAGACACTCCGAAAAATATAAAACCTTCGTAATAATTGCATGAATAATGAAATGATGAATGCTTTTATATTATGGGAGGAGTTCTGTCCTTATGGACAGGTTCTCTCTCGCAAGAGGACGCCATTTTTCAACAGGGGGACAGTACACCAGCAATATTATGTATAAGGTAGTGGTTGAAGGTACTAACTTCTTCCTCTCCGCAGTGCTAAGGTGCAGGAAGCGGCTGGCTCGCGCGGCGCCGCCGTAGCTGCGGTAGTTGGGCGCGGGGTGGTACTCCGTCGAGTCTAACGTCACGATCTTGGCGCAGTTTTCCGGTACATTCTCCTCGTTATCAGACAGACGGACCGCATCCTCTGAGAAATGGAAATAACTAATTGGTCCTGTGGCATATATTGTAACTACTGGAAGATTCTGCTCAAGACTATCCTTATGGCAAATGGATTAAGCCAAATTTATCCCACAAAAATAATTGTCATGGGAATCCTGCCAAGATCCAATTCTGGCCATGATATTGGGTAGTTAGGGGGAAACAACTACTCTAGGATACTATAACCAAACTTTTTAGAAACCTTCTAGTTTTCATATGCAAAAACATTCGCGAAATTGGAAGTGTATGGATATTATAAAAATGTGCACCAGTTTGGAAAACGATCTCTTGATAAACATTGAACACTCACCATGATCAGGTACAAGCAGTACGCTCTCCATGCCGATGTTGTCGATGAGGAAGTTGGCGACGACGGGGTCGGCCACGTCCAGCGAGTCCAGCGCGGACAGCAAGCTCCCCGCGCGCACCCGGCGGCGCCGCACGTCGTGCACTTTGTCCAGGAACCTGCTGCACGTCACCCCGGGCTTGCCGCCCTTGCCGTACACCTTCACACAGAAGTGGGAGGTGAGGTTGCACCGTAGACCGCATCATCGCATAACATCAGGTGAGTTCGCGGTCAATAGTAGGTAATAGTCTAATTTCCCCCGAAGTGTATATTAAATACTAGCTGACGCTAACCCGGCTGCGCCTGAGCTTCTATATTAACCCATCGCAGCGCCAGCTACCGGGTCTAATTATAAACATCAATTCAAAACAATCAATTATTACAAATAAATAATTATTTTACTCACTTGATCCATAATCTGGAACAGCTTCCTGGAGTCTTCTGGCGTGTTGACACAGAACGTCTGTATGTTGCCACCGATAATGTGCTCTAGAGCTCCACCCCATTTCTTCTCCTTCACTTTCAGATATGCACCTGTTTGGCGAAGTCATTTTAGAGGTATAAGTCCAATGCAAACTGCCATAATATTGGTATGATAATTGCATCACTACTGCTCTGCTTCTGATGCGGTTAAGCAACCTTGAACTAGAAAGTTTTTAATCTGTCGTTCTACTTAAATGACAAATGTTATGTGCAAAGGCGATGAGATACCATCTTATTGACTTGAAGAGATTAATAAAGTACGTGACGTATCAGGAATTCAAAAGACAGCGATTGCTCCACCGAAAAGAACCTAGCTGTTAAATATAAGAAGAAACATTTATTATTTGATGAAAGACTTTTGTATTGATACTTATCGGATAACTTACCGATGGGTCCTCTAGGCGGTTTGGAGAACTGTCCCTTCTTGACGGCCGCGTTGACTCGCTGACACAGCTCCACCATATTTGAGCCGTACACCGCTAGCGAGTCGTTGCCGCGAGACTCTAGCTCACGCAGTTGTTGCTTCAGTTGTTCTACACAAAAATGTCAAAGTACTAAGTGTTCTGGACGGGACTTTGTTGACTCGCCTCCATCAAGAAGATTGTATTTGAAGTTATCATTAGGTAAAAAATCGATATAAATTGGTCCCATTTAAATATTGTCTAGATCTGTCAATGAACTCCGAGGTACAGAACAGCTTTCTTCATCAGATGATAGAAAACCACTCATAACACACACATTGAAAATGAACACAAACGTTTGTTTTCAAGTCTTTGTAAAAAATATATCTATATAAAAATAACATCGACTTATGTATAAAGCATACAAAAGCTAGAAATCTAGCTTTTTCAAGTTATTTTTTTTTTGTTTTAGTAAGTAAAAATATAATATTGAATTAATGACCCTATAGTTTTAAAATGACTGCCCAAGGTGGGATCCCTGAGGGAAACCTGAAACTGAGTACTAACTTAAGCTGATCGATTTGAATTTTTTAGATTCGATTTGAAACCGCAAATAATTACAAGTTGAGGTCGGTTACGAAGATTATACACACCATCGTATAATAAGTCGTATATTTCTGCACGGCCTAGTTTTCTAATAAAAATATGGTGATCCACAACATCGAAAGCCTTCAAAAAGTCAGTATAAACAGCATAGATTTGTTTTTGTTCTCAAATGCCTTATAAATGTTACTAACAAAGGTACCTACAAGATCAAAGGAAAGCAGTGATAGCCTAGTGTATGACCCTTGGACTGCCAAGTCAAAGGTCGTAGGTTCAAAACCCAGGCACGCTATGACTTTTCGGATTCATGTGCGTTTTCAAAATGAATTTCAACTTGCTAAAACTGTGAAGGAAAATATTGTGAGGAAACCAGCAAACCTGAGAGATATTTTAATGGTGTGTAAAGCCATGTGAGGCTGTTTAAACTCTGACAATAGGTTGTTCATGAACCATGATAAAAAAAGAAAGAAGACTTACAAGGTTCGACATGGTTGACCTACCAGGAAGAAATCTGTGTTGTTGACAACATAACTGTATAGCAAATCATAAAATTGAATGATACATACCAATATTATTCCGTTGCCTGTGTGCCTGCTGGCTGCTCTGGTCCGTCAGGCCCTGCGCATGCGCGAGGTGGTCCCGCGCCTGCGCACAGTGGTGCTGCGCCGTGTCGTAGCGCGCGCGCGCCGCCGCCGCCGCAGCCGCTGCGCTCTCCGCGCGCGCCTCCAGCTCTGCGCGCCGCGACTCCGCGCCACCAGACCTAACAGCATCTCATTTAGGGATCAACCACAAAAATCCCAATAGAATTTATTTAGTGCAGTCTAGTGCCTGCCTGTAGGCCCTAGTATGTACTAACTTGCCATTTGATCTAATTATCTATTAACTCAATATTCAAATATAATATTCTCTCTCACCCAATGTGCTGTATCTCTCTCTCCAGATCCGTTATCTTCCTTTTCTCTCTGTTCAGTGACTCGGTAAATTTTCCAGCCTTGTTTTGCGCACTCCGCAACGTTGACTGCACGTTGTTGACGTCAGAATCCAGCGCACGGAGCTCTTGTTCTAACGCTGTCTTTTGTAAAGACTTCTCTTCGAGTAGATTTTTTAATTCGCTAGAAATAATTTTAATATTACTTTCTGAAGAGACTGGGACTCAACCAGTACTAGTGAAAAAAGGTCTTTCTCTTGCAATGAAACTTAATAGCTGATAATCATTACGGATTTAATTTCTATGACTAAGGGATCTTCTTTCACCAGTTTATTGGGCACAAAATTTTTAGATACACTTTCATAAACATAAAAAAAATCATGTTTAAAGTAGTTTCTTACTCAATAGCACTAGTATTACTGCCATAGTTCTGCTCCATTTTCGCGAGTTTGTCTCTCAACTTGTCCATCTTAGCTTTCTGTTTGTCATACTGTTCTTGTATCTTGTTTGCCTCTCGCTCTAGTTCAGCTATCTCGCTCCAATAGTACTCGTTTTGTAGCGATAGCTTCAACGCTCTTATTTCGTCACGAGATCGCAACTGCTCGTGGCTAGTTTTCCATTTTTTGTATTCATTTTCTAGGTCGGCGCACGCCTGTAAGAAGCAATTATTTTAAATATACATTAAACTGCAGCAGTAAGTGGCTCCATAAACTAGATATTTCATAGTACTTTATTAGTAGTAATGAGGTGGATGGGAAAACTGGAGATAAAGAAGGTTGCTGCTTTAATATTTTATAGCCTCCTCCAGAAACAGCCATTTGCCCATAATACAAAGATAATAACGACACCCTTGCTGTCAAAATCCATCCGCCCAATTGGTAGATACGAGGTAATAAAGAAACTTACAAAAAACATACATACAAGATACGCGCGAAAAACATAACCATTCCTGGCAGTCGGGTAAAAACAAGAACAATAAACAAAGTAATGGATGAGGAAAAATAAATGTTTATTTACATCCTTTTTTCTTGTCCAAATAGCATTAGCTTTGTTGCAGTTTTCAAGTGCTATATTATAGTTGGTTTCAGTCTGATCCAAGTTCGTAGCTTTACGAAACAAGGCATATTTCTTCTTAGAATCCGAAGCATGGAAGCTTCTAGCGTCATCTTGATTTAATACTGAAATAGGATTGTCCACTTGTATGTCGTGCGCTAGAATTATTGCGTTCACTTCTTCGTACTTCGTTGATACTATTTCACCTGTAAATTAGTGAACTTTAGCCAGCTTTTTGATATCACAACTACAAGACCAAATTTTAAGTTAAATTTTATTGAAAAGTATATCTTGAAATATCTAGGAAAGACAAAATAGTTATGTACAATTTTTACTTCTGTTTGTGAATTTCTTTTTTTGTTTAATAGCTATTGATGAGCTTTCAGTTTTTCATTAAAAAAAAGGTTTGCTAGTTTAAATAAAAGAAGAAACTGACTGACTGCTAAATTGCTAAGCCTGTACAGGGAGAAATTTTCAATTGGTATTGGATAGCCAAATCCGAAACTGTATGGAATATTCTACTATAAGGAGTCTTGGGCCAGATTTTAATGTTCTGCATAATTCGATTTTTTTTTAATCTATACTCCTAGACAGGAATAGAACCTGTTGATCTACCATATTATTACACCATACAGTAGTGTAGCTTTTAAGAATAAAAATCTGGAAAGTAATGACTTCTACAATAAAGGGGGTAAACATGGGATTTGAAATCCATACAGACAAATTGTCTGTATGGATTTCAAAAACAATTGTAAACATGGGATTTGAAATCCATACAGACAATTTGTCTGTATGGATTTCAAATCCCATGTTACACTAGCACCAGTGCTTCGCCTGTAAGTTTGTCTGAGACAAACTTACAGGCGAAGCACTGGTGCTAGTGTTGTAGCAGTAGTTGCTAATAGGATAAAACAATTTTGTGTTTGAGCATTAATTAATATTTAGAACTTTCATACTATTGTGACATCATAAGCTGCATTGCTATGGCAAATTACATCAATAATTAATTTAAAATATGTAAGGAATTATTTAGATTTCTGTAAATATTTCACTGAACAGGCAAAAAGTGTAAATTATGTAGGTATGAAGTAAAAATATAATTTATTATGTTTATATTTATACTACTGATCCACTGCCATCTTAATGTATTATACAATGTGTATTTGTTCAACTATTAAATGGGTAGGAGCCAAATAGCCAACAGTACCAATGTAACAAAGACTTTATTTATTGTGTCTTATTTGTTGGCCCCTGACACATTGAAATACTTACCAGATGCAGACTTAACTTTGTAGCTGGACCCTCCTGAGCCGTTAATATGTCTTACAATAGTAATGTAGTCACCATACACATTCTGTCTGTATGCCTTTGTACTGTTGTTTTTGATTTTGATCTCAATAGTAGCAGAGTTGGCTCCCTTCTTTATGAATGCTGAAGAACAAACATTTATTATTTACCAAATTTTGCTTGCAGCCTCCTCAGGGTGGAGGTTGGACTGGGATAAAAAAGTATACTATATGTTAGTATAGAACATTATTTATATGTGTGTCAAAGTCTTACAAATCTGTTCACCAGTTTACATATGATTGGGAAACAAACTTAAAGTTGTGAAAATATTTATATCACTACAGGAATTTAGTTAATAGACAAGAATACTAATTAATGAGACAGGTTATTTAAATATTACTTGCAAATTTTAACTTCAAATCAGATAAGATTAGACACACATTTACTTCAAGGCCATTCAGCATTAGATGCATTCAATAGTTTAACGTTATCGGCCTTACAATATAAATCATAACAGGAAATAGTGATAGTCAGGAAACTTATGACTCAATGTTGTTCTAAACTGAAATTTCTTCTATCATCATATAGGTAACTGATGAAACAACCTGGTGTCAGAGTTTACACCGCCTATTGGGCTCTGACATGGCTTTACACACCGTTGAAAAATCTCTCAGGTCACAGTGTGCTGTTTTTCTCACGACGATTCCCTCACCATTTTAGTAAATGATAATTAATTTTCAAGTATATATTGATTGAAATATATGAACTTACAGTGTAAATTGGTTCCTCGATTAGTAGCGGAGGCTCTACCACCTAAACCGACAACTAAAGCAGTTAAAATTGCACTTTTGCCGCTCCCGTTTCGACCAACAATAAAGTTTACATTTCTATTCAAATTTACTTCCAGATTGTCGTGACAAAAGAAATTGCGCACATGGATGCTGACGATGGAACCATCGGTATCTTCTTCGACGATATCAGATTCCATTTTATAAATTATCTAATTTATTTCAAATTGCGCCAAAAATTCACCAAAACAAGCAGTTTTGATTCGTGTTTGAAGTTTGAAGTTTGACTTGACTTTGAAGGAAGGAAATTTACATCTTTGACAGTAACGATTTTAAATTTGAAGTCAAATGTCAAACATTAGATAGTTGCCCTATGTAAAATTTAGGGGCATGTATGGTAGAATTTGTTAATAATTCTCGTTTGTTAGTAAATAAAGGCTAAAACAGTTACAAAAATGGAAAAAATTATGATATAAGGAGATCAAAGAATAGGCTCTTAATAGGGAGAGGTCTTAGAGCATGGACAGCTGGAAGCTGCATCGACAAGTGCTTAGCACTAGAGTATTTAGCGGGACGCGGGGACGTACAGTATACTATTAACCGTGAATAAGATATTTAAGGCACCTCATAAAATGTATAAATTTACGACTGATTTGATTCATATGTTCGTAAGATGTTAATCAGAATTTTGCTGCTCAGACTTATTACTAACAATTTCAGTCAATGTCAAATTTTTTTCATTAACAAACTGCACATCTTTCTGTTGATCATATTTTACATATGATCAGCCTAGTCAAATCAATCGTTTACGCTTGCACAAAGGTTTGATAGGCTGTGTTGACACTTGTTTTATAAAAAATAGATAATATTTTTGTTGTTTTTTTGGTTTTGTTTGGATTGGATCATTGGATGTATGGTGTGGTAGAAAATTGGGAATGTCGTAATGACAACATTTTTAAACTCCATTTTTAGCGTTACGAAAATCACAAGAAATTGCGATTTGTTGTTGAATCTATCATCAAACGTTTGTAGTATTCAATACCAATAAAAAATAACGTTTGAAATTGGATCTGTGTAGTCTCTATCTTATTGTGCTACGTAAATCAAGATCAAGGTAAACAACTTTCCTTTGACCAGACGTTATTGAATTACCTCAACAATCATTGTTTTCGCTTCGGACCATGTGTTTTTCTTATATAAATCATAGCAATAAGAGATTAATATTTCAATATCTAGCTTATTAGTTGTCCATTGCACGAGAAACATAGTCCAATCTTTTTCACTTACGATCCTAACGATTTTCTTTATTTTTGTTGTTTTAATTGGGGGGTAAACAAAACAATTTGTTCAAACGATCAACAGCTAGTAGATTAATAACTGATAACTGTAATGACCTAGCTAGCTACGTTCCAGATACAGGATGTAAGATGTAACTATAGACCTCCTTTTTTCCGCAGTTGTGAAAATGAGTGATTCACCTGATCAGCCTGAGCCCCCAAAGGATGTAAGTATTCGATTTGTATAATATGAATGATGAATTTAAAACGACAGTATACATATTATTACACTACCAAGATTACTGAGGTGATAAGATTGAATAACTGACTTGCATAAGGCCATATCAGCCAGGATTATTATCTTTATGATTGTATCTGCTACAGTAAGTGTAAACTTACTCGGCCAGGCTAAAGTTGCAAACAGTGTCACAGTACACATTTTAGACTAAATGGTAACAAAAAGAGAAAGGGGTGGGAGGGTTATAACTAAGCTAGTCAGGAAGAAAGAGATGCAAATATGCATATTGCACAAACAATCCAAGAGCCTAACTAGGTCCGGCTGAGTAAGTTTCCGCTTACAGTAAATTATCTAACAAAGCTCCACAAGTATACAATGGAAAATTTACTGTTATGCCAGCATCTTATTTAAAATGCATTGTAAGCAAGAAATATATATAAAAATAATTTTAAAATTTGTATTTATATGTATAAACCAAGTGTCAGGAATAAACCTACTGCACCTAATATGTTCAGCATATTATGCTGAAAATTGTCAGCGCACATATCTTTACACATTGAGAGCAGCTGCAGAGAAAGTCAAAGCGCTAGTTAATAATATTTGTGAATGTTGTTGACAATAGTTTTTACAATCTAGGTTACTATATGGCTAGCACTTAAATTTTAATAGCAAGGATAGCAGTCTAGATTGTTAAAATTGGTATTTGCAGTATTGAAACATTAAGCAAGAGCAAAATGTTAATTATAGCATTCATTGTTCATTATCTAGGTATATTTACATTACGTACTGTTGTTTCAGCCAAAAGAGTTGGAAAAGTTAGAAGAAGCTAAATTGAAGGCCAAGTTTCCTAATGCGATGCTAGGAAGAGGGCCTGGTGGGCATTCAGCATTCCTGCAGAAGAGGTTAGCCAAAGGGGTAAGTAATTTATTGCTTTACAGATGACATTACATTAATTCTCTGAACTATCTAATTGCATGATTATAATTTATAATCTCCATTACAGCAAAAGTTCTTTGACTCTGGCGATTATCAGATGGCTAAGCAACGGCCGGGAAATCTAACTGCCCCGTTTAAGGCGCCGGCTGTGCCCGCCAAGATATCCACCGGCGACGCCATTCCTACGCCCGAAACCGTCCCGCTGCGCAAGACGTCCATCATCCAGCCCAAGTTCCAGCCGCCCAGCCAAACATCCTAGCCCACCGTCTCCAGGGTTGACATCAGGCCGTGTCACTAACCATTATTCCAGAAGGCCTTGACAATTGCATCTATAACTGATTATATTCAAAATTGAATTCTGTTTCATGTTATTAATGAGTCAAGCATGTTTAGTAGCCTTTGTAAACCATTTATTTAATATTTGATGATCTGAGTGGTTGACAAAGGCTTACGAGAATTATTTTTCAGTATAATCATGTATAGAGAATTAATATTGTCTGTTGGGGCAGACTTATATTTTGCTAGTAACGCGTCACACTTCGCATCGCTTTTAATTTTGTGGATGTTCACTTATAGTTGAATTATTTTATTTCTCACATAAAGTTTTTTTCTTAGCACCTTAATGGTTTAATATCGACATTGTGATTCGTAATTTGTAGTCTGGTTGAAATTTAAACAAAAACTTTTATATGAACAATTGTTATATTGATGTATAATATTTAGGTTATAGTGGAGTGTGTGTTGGGGATGCGTGTACGCATTATATTCTCATAATGATTGTCTTGTTTCCATTAGCCATGGGCTGGCTGTAGGCTAAGTCAGCTTGGGTTTGTTTTTAAGGGAAATCACTTGCCGAGCTCAGTTACACCATTTTTAGCATTTGCCAGCTAATAACCCGACTTGTGTACTATTAGTTGATGTTTTGTGTATAGTGAGCAGTCCAATTTAGTACTCCATATAAGTAGTGTAGCAAAGCCATAATTATTTCCATAATTTGCATCAACAAGTCATTACCATCTCACATGAAATAGAACATAGTAAATAATATTTGTAGCTTGTATATCATGAGTAATGTACATAGATTCAGGAAGTAATTAACTTTACATAATCCATGTGATAATAAAAACATTTATTCATGGTGTATCAATGTATTTACATAATGTATCCCTTTTCAATGTGATGGCAGTAGAGATCCTGTACATAATGCCATAGTACTGAGTAAATAAGAAGATAAAGTACATGAATAAGGATTTAAATTAAGGCAATGAACTTTAGATCTGCTCTCTAGTGCGCTAAACACAAGATATGAGCATAGAAGCCATTTGTGCAGGGGTTTTATTTTTATAAATGTAGCTCATGTGTGCAAACTTTATATAATATGTTTAGTACATTTTGGGAGCCTAGAAATTACATAATTTAAAGAATTTAACGTTTGCGCTTTTACTACTAAGCTCCTAGAATGCATCTAAACTCATACACGAGGTGTCATTGTCTCTGACATTCTCGCCATTTCAAATATTTCTATTATCCTCACGTAATATCGATGTTTGTCTATAAAATAGAATGTAAAGCAGACTGTATTGCGTGTCAATAACGGGACGTACAAACCACATGTGAAACGTTCGCACGAGAGTGATATGTGTATGGATTAAGGGAATGTGGAAGAGATAGCTACTATTAAATTAAAAATAAATTCTTGGTAAAAAAAAGCATTTCGTTTTATTCAGACTGTGCGTGTTTTAGGTAAAATAATTCCGACATAACATGTTCGGGTAAACAAATGTTAACAAAATGAGATTACGAATACAATAATAAATGGCACTTGTTAAACAAAAACTAAAAGTAACAACAGACTGTGGGTACATCATCGACACACGACTCTACATCTCCTTTGGAATCCTTGCGGTACGTCCGATCCTGTCTTGTTAACGTATTCCCAATCTTCATTTATTCATTACTGTTATATTTGACTGCTCTCTGGAAGCATAAAACGTTTATTGGGAATCTGTAATAGGTAATTGAAAATCCTCTAGACATAATATTATTTGGCATAACCTTTTCGCAGAAATTATAATAGCATAATAATACTGTTTGATCTAATTTGTTTAGACATATTTGGTGTCGCATAAATAATTAAGGTATATCTTCCAAGGCGGATCCGACTCTGTTAGATTAGGAGGCTAAAACGGGAGTCAAGTTCAACTGTTCAACGATAATCTTAATTGCACCTTATTTTTTTCTTTTAAACCACATTTATGTCAGCTGTATATTTATAATATTTAAGTCTACAGTTGTGTTTGTACTAAATAAACACGCGGTTTGTAAGTAACTTTGACTTAATAGTGTAGGTACCTGGATTCCAATGCACATAATCTGGCGTAGCAGCAGCCTGGTACTCCTGCACGAGGTCGTCCACCACGCCGCGCGACTCGTCAAACTCTTCCAACGACTCCTTGAACATTGGCTCCTTACGAAACACCTCCAAGAACGCCTCGCGCTTGCGCAGCTTGTCAAACTGTTGCAGACATCTGTCAAACAACTACACACAAGAGGATTGTTTAGTTAGAATGAGAATGAAATGAGAATTAGAATGAGATGAAATTCACAAATTATCTTACATTAACCTTTTAACCGAACAAAGTCCCTGGATGGAATGAAGCCACGGGATGAACGACGGCACTCTCAGGTCCGATCTGCATCCAGTCATACAAGTGTCACTCACCGATGATATATTGGTGTGGTTCGCGAGCAGCAGCCCCGACACCTTGTGCGAGGCGTGCACGTAGGGCGAGCGCCGCGACAGCGCCACCTGTATGGAGGCGGGGCCCCATGGAATGAAGGACGCTAGCTTGCGCTCGCGAATCCGCTGCAACGACTTGTGTACTTGCGACGGGTCTACTTCACCCTGGAATAATACAAAATGGTGTCACAGGAGGGGCGCCCAAAATCTGTCCAAGAATATGGCTGGACCGGAAAATATACGTTCAGTTTTAAGATATACACTGATGGACGTGCGCCGCACCTCGCTTAGCTAGCTAAATATTCTTTCAGATATTGTTTAAATTTTAAATCTTTTAGGCAATAATATACAGTCATTGTACTTGGAGATTTTTGGCTTCAACGAATAATATCTTTACCTGTATGATATTCAATATTGATATGTAACAATGTTGATTTGTTCTGTCTGGACTGAGGGACACCATCATGTTCTTTGGTTGGAGTAGCCTTTGCATCACGTCGAGTACTGTGGTTTTTCGTATTTTTGGTGCCTGCAAATACACAAAGAAGTTTTTTATCTGAACTCATTTTACATGTGAACATGTATTTCATTCTAGTATTTTTTTCTCTAAAGTGCGGTACAGCAAAACAAACACTCTGTCACTTGGTATAGTTGAATGTTATTAGCCCGATTGGCCATTCGAAAAGCTTAATAACTAAGAAGCGAATGTGATTTAGATCGCTGCTGGATTACTTACAGTGTTTAGTTCGTGGTCTGCTGTGAGTGGTGTGTATCCAGTCATGAGGAAGTGTAACCTGGGCGTTGGTATCAGCGGCGCTACTAGGCTGATTAGGTCGTTATTCATGTATGATGGATACCTACAGCAAAATAAACATTTTTGTACCATTCAATTGGATACACAATAACAAACTAGATACACAATGAGAATCAAAAACTGTGCCCACAAGAACAATTGGTTGTACTTTTGATTTATTAGCAGGTTGGATTTAATATGCTTACAATAACCAACAGTTGACAGGTTTTGCTGCGTTTTAGAGGCACTAGGATCTGCAGATTTTCATCAAACATTTGACTGATCAACATTAGCTAACCAAAACGTACCTGAGTGTAGCTGTACTAGCGCTCATGATAGTCGAGACAAGGGTGTTGATCTGTGCAAACGACGGGTTCTGTATGTGCAGGCGGTCGCTCGCGATGCGGTTCAGAGCTGTGTTGTCGAGCACCATGACGCAGTCCGCGCTCTCGGTGAGACGCTTCAGCGTGAGGAGAGAGTTGTATGGCTGAACCACTACGTCACTGCAGTAGAAGGAAACTTTGTAAGATTATGGGTTAATTGTGTCAGTCTCTATTCTAAAAGTGGCTTGCCACTGTGCATGTCAATCTAAACCAATTTTTTTTCTCATAGCATCATCGATCTAGCGCCGGATTCGACACACCGTTACAGACGAGTTATTATCACGCCTTAGACGAAGGCTCTTCGTCTAATTTGTGCGTGATAATAACTCACACAAGACAAAGAGATTAGAGATTAGAGAATAAACTGAATCATATTTTAATAGATCATATCTTGACATTGTATTATTTCCCGCATCGCCGCATCGCGCATCGCGTGACTACATCGCGTGATATTTCAAATCAAGACATTCAAAATTGTTGCTTGATTTGTATAAAAAATTGTAACAGGTTGTGAATAATCGCCAGCTATCATCACTTAATAGATTTTTTTTCATGGCTTATTAGTTCAGTCATTTGAGTCGTGATAGCCTATTATAGTGGTGTTGACCTTTGACTGGCAAGTCAGAGGTCTCAGGTTCGAACCCAAGGCGCGCTGACTTTTCTTAAGTTATGTGCGTTTTATAAATTAATTAACTATCACTTACTCCGTGCCTCGGAAAGCACGTAAAGCCGTTGGCCCTACGCCTGATCTCTCTCCGGTTACGTCAGATTACCGACCCATCGGACTATGAGATTGAGGGATAGAGAGTGCACCTGTGTCGATGGCTAATCTCTGTTGAGATTGGCCACTGTGACCGATATTCGGTCAGGAGGATTATTATTAGTGCAGCCATTAAAATTTATTTAATAACTTTATGAAAGTTATCACTTTGTCTTGATGTTGAGAAATCAATCCATTTCAATCGAGGAATCAATATGTAGGGAAAAAGTAGAAATAATTATACTTCTGAAGGCACTAGAAGCCCAATCCCCCCCTTACCCCAAGAAAGAAGAATTATCCTTTTTTTTGACTACTCCTCGAGTGAAAGTGCCCTTTGTGTTGCAAGCGGGCCATATGTTTGTCTGTCACCTGGTATAAAAAAACCTTGTTCAGATTACTTTAAAATATTGCTTACCTTATTTCATCCAAGTTTGGGAACACACTGTAAGTCTGCACCAGTTTCTTTGGGAACCTGTCTGATAGATGTTCCAGGATGTAGGAACCCATGCCTGAGCCTGTTCCACCAGCTATTGAGTGGCACAGCACAAAACCCTGGACAAAATGAAACAGTTTTATTATTTTAATTAGACCTGGAACCTGTTTGTTTGGATTATTTCAGATTACTTGGGTGGCAGACTAGATTTTGTTTAGATTAGATTATTTATTTGAACTGAATACAAAAAGTTGTTTAAATACAAACTATTCATTTAAATAAATATCTTATCTTCAACCACAAACTACATGCAAACTCAAGAGATAGGTTGAAAATATATCAAAAATTGTTTCTTAGACCTTAAAGCAAGTCCAAACATTCCATGGAGCAACTGCCTCTCTGACCCCAAGGATAATACAAAATGATAATAATTATGATATATGCTAAAGTTAGATCAGTTGTCAGGATTTACTGATTCCCTATATCGACTATCAAGAAAGTTCATGACAGCCAGAATCAATGAACCAGGACCATGAGTTCCGAGGCACAGAGCAGGTGATAATTAATTGATGATAACTTCCGAAAAGGTATGTGCCTTGGGTTCAAACCTGAAACCTCTACTTGCCAATCAATGGTTATAACACTAGGCTATTGCAACTGTTTTCCACTAGGTTATCTGTAAATCTGATCCATATCACTATAGTTAAATAAATATGGAGAAATGGATATCTCTTAAGAATTAGAACACTGACACCTGAAATGGTAATAAGTTTCAAAAATGTGTGGTGTAAGCATATGGTACCAAGACTACCAAATTGATGATAATGATGATGACTACCAAGTGATAAAAGAGATGGTAATGATTCTGATAACTTAATATAATTGGACAAATCTACATACAAATCTTTTTTTTTTTTTTTTTTTTTTTTTTTCGACTGGCAACACTGCCTACTAAACATCAAAAGTTTTTCGTGTATTTTAAAAATTGAAATTAAATTTAAATAAGTGCATTTGATGTGTAAAAGTGCAATAAAACAATTCTATACACGGAGAATCGCCAGGATTATTGTTTTCAGAGAGTTATTTGCAGTATAACAGTAGATTTACTGCAATAAAAGTTTGACCTGTCAACGGCAGCTGTTCGAATTTGAACTCATCATATTACGGGGAGTATTGTTTACTTTTATTTCATATTATAGCACACATAATAGATAATAATTAGCATCTATTGGGTTTGACGACTACTTTACTAGTTCATTATCGAAATAACATCTTGTCATGACATGCTAGTGTTAACAAATTTACGACATCTATGAACATCACTGTATCCACTATTTTGTTCATAATTTATATCAAATAATAATAATCATAGTCCATCAACTTGTTGAACACTTGTAAATTAAATTAATAAATATTGCAATCATATTAATTATCATTTATAAGGAGGATGTACCCACATTAAAAAAAAAAAAGAAGACAATTTTGAAAAAATATCTCATTGCATTTTCTGTATTGCAGTCTCTCGTAAAATTATAACTTTCACTATACTAACTATCCCTTTTATTTTCCACCCTCTACTTTCTTTCATTCTGTATCTGCACTGACATTTCGTTGCTTTCACTTCCAGTAACTACCTATTGACCGATACCATGCCAATGATGACCCGTAAGGCTGCATCCCAGGAACAGGAGGTTAAATTAAACATGGCCCTCTCCGAACTGAAAGCTGCCAATGACCATTGCAAAAAGCTAATGCAAGAACGTGATGACAGCGAAGAAGAGGTAAAGAACATCATTAACCATAATACCTCCCTGAAAAAGCAGCTTGTGGATCTACATCAACAATATCAGGAAGCCATCGCTCAACAGGACAAGCTTCAAGATGAGATCAATGCATTCGGTCACTGTAGTTCTATATATGAGCAGACTCTGCGGAAAGTTAGTGATCTAGAACAGGAATTATTATGTGCAAATCTAGAATTATGTAGGTTACAAAAACAAAAGGAATGCGCCCAGGCCGTTCAATCTGATCACTTATTTAATGAATTGATGTGTACCAATAATGATTTTAAGTTAGATAGCCCCATAGTAAATATTGACCTCACGACACAAGATTCCCTTTCTACACATAGATGTTCCCACAATGTTAGCCGTAATAAAATTAAAAAACAATTAAAATTAAATAAAATGATAAAAAAATGTACCATGCTCAAAAATAAGCAGAAAAAACTCAACAAGTCTAGTAACTTCAGGAAAGAACGTGTTGATTTATTAAATAAATTAAATAATTACCAAATCAAACTGGAGGATAGTAAAAAGATTTATGAAATAGACACTCAGCGTTTACAGTCTGAGATTAATATATTAGAGGAGTCGCTGAACTCACTTTATACTAAATATGTGACTTCTCAAAAACAAATTGATGAGCATATACTTGCAGCAAATAGTTTAATTGATTTGTGTAACTATAATGCGGACAGAGTGGATTCATTAACACTCAACACCACTCAATGTACTTGCATTACAAAAATAAATAATAATTATAGTACCCCAGAGGTTTTACAGGGCCTGTCTGAAAATGTAAATAGCTCCAGTTCTAGTAATAATATTGCCAGAAATAATCTCACATCCAAGCCATTAAGTACAGAGTCTAGTACCACCTTAACATGTCATAAAACTATCATGTACTCGGATAATATAGGAAAAGGTTTTGGAGAATTACTTAATAACGGCCTGGGTCATTCTGTAATAAACTATTGCACACCAGGGTTATCCTATAAACAAATTATTTCATCAGCTGTAAAAGAAAAAGTATGTTCTAATACTAATTTGATTGTATTTGTAGGTGATAGTTCAAATGTTAAAAAAAATGATATCACAAACACCATAGCCCAAATGTTGACTCTTGACTGCCATAAAATTGTATTGTGTGCCTTCCCTTACTATGACCATTTATCAGATAGGCAAAACAACTATATCCATATGATAAATAATCATATCCAGTTCTTGGTTACTCATCATAGTGATAAATTTATATATTTTGACACCAACAGTTTTGTTGGTAATTTAAAAATGACAAGAGGTAATGAATACCTGCCAACTAGATATAAGCGCGAAACAGCTAGATTACTAGCCCATATTATTTACACAGTCATAAGCAATATGACGAAGTTCACTTCTTTCTCTACTGTAGTTAGTAGTAATACTAATAGTGATGCAGTTAGTTGTAATTTAAACTGACTTGTTCGACAACAGAGAAGAAAACTAAGTTTTTACTACTGTCACATCAAAATATTAATCACTTCTCTGGCAAAATTTTAGATGTAGAATTATTTATTGAAAAATTTAATGTCGACATTTTATGTTTTACTGAAACGTGGCTTACGCCAGACACAATGTTGTTTAATATTAATGACTATCATGTCGCTAGTTCGTTCCAGAGAGTGTCAGCAGAAGGCGGAGGCACTATGATTTTGTTAAATAACAAATATGTTCATAGAGAGCGACGAGATATTTGCGACCTCTCTGTTGAACGAATCTGCGAGCTCGCATGTGCAGAGACGGAGGAGTACATTATCTTGTGTGTATACAGGCCTCCTAATTCTAAAACCTCACATTTTTTTGAAGTTATGGAGGATGCCCTCCGGAGGATAAAAATGAACAAAAATATTATAGTATGTGGTGATTTTAATATTGATCTTTTAGTAGATACCACCGCAAAACTAGACTTTATATCTTTATGTAAATCGTTCAATTTAAATTTTAATTTCTTTGAGCCAACTAGGGTGACACCAGATTCTGCTACATGTATAGACAACGTCTTAACCAACTTTAAAATAAAAGGTAAAAACCTTATATCAGGGGTTCGCTCCGATCATAAGTGCCAGATTATTAAATTAAATCATAAAATAGTCAATAAGCACAAGGCGATACAATGTAGGTCACTAACAAATAAATGTTTAGAAAAATTTAAGAAAAATGTTGAGGTACAGTTACATACATTAGAACCACACTATGATAATCCTAATATGATGTATAGTTCTCTATTTGATGCTATAAATAAAGAATTCCAGAAAGCATGTAAAGTCAAAATAATAAATATTAAAAATAAGGTCGCTTTTAGTGCATGGGCAACCCCAGGTATCAGGCGCAGTAGAGACATTATGTACGACCTGTACGATAAAAAATCCTATACAACTAACAATGATTTTCATATCTACTTACGGAACTATTCTAGAATTTTCAAAAAAGTATGTCAACAAGCTAAAGCTACTTACATAAGTCAACAAATTAAAAAATCTGATAATAAGGTAAAAGCAACGTGGAAAGTAATAAACACCGAAACTGGTAATCGTAGGGCCACTGATAGTATACCTGTATTAAAAATTAACGATAAACTAGTTTCTAATAAATCGGTGGTTGCTGACTATTTTGAGCAATTTTTTACAAACATACCCACTGAGACTACTAAATGTCTTCAGTCGTGTCCAGTAGCTGCTGAACTACTTTTAAAGAAAAACTTTAAGTTTAATAGCACAACTAGTTTCGAATTTAGTTCTGTTACATGTACTGACATTATAAAAGCATTTAAAACTATAGCTGTTAAAAGTACAGAGGACTTGTGGGGATTGTCAATTAAAGCCATTACGCCCATAATAGGAAATATTGCGCCACTATTGGCATTGATTTTTAACAAGTGCATCATAGACGGTATCTTTCCCGACCTTATGAAGCACAGTAAACTCGTACCCATTTTTAAAGCGGGGTGTAAAAATGACGCCTCAAATTATAGGCCAATATCTGTGCTACCTGCCTTAAGCAAAATATTTGAAAAATTAATACTTAGCCAAATGCTAACGCACTTTAATAAAAATGAAATCTTACACAGTAAACAGTTTGGATTTACTAGAGGTCGATCTACTGAAGATGCCGGTTCAACTCTAATGAAAACTATCTTAGAAGCCTGGGAAGAAGAGCGGGATGCTTTAGGAGTATTCTGCGATCTTTCAAAGGCCTTTGATTGCGTGGATCACCGCACCCTTATTTTAAAACTAAAATATTACGGTATTCAGGGTAAATCTATTGATCTCGTAAATTCTTACCTGTCGAATCGGGAACAAAAGGTAACAATCGACAACGTTACCTCTACTGGCTAATTTGTTAAAATGGGAGTGCCCCAGGGATCAATTTTAGGTCCATTTCTATTTCTCGTATATATAAATGATCTCCCTCACATGATTAATGATACCATGAAAAATATAGTCCTGTTTGCTGATGATACATCACTCATATTTAAAATTAATAGGAAAGATAGGAATATTGTTGAACCAAATATTACACTTAATGCATTATCAGATTGGTTCTCTGCAAATAATCTTTTACTTAATGCCGGAAAAACTAAATGTATCAGATTCTCGGCACCTAACGTAACCCAAATAGGTACAAATATAAAACTAGATGGGAAAATGTTAAGCCTAGTTCCCTCTACCGTATTTCTCGGTGTCACTGTAGACTGTGGACTGCAATGGGGACCTCATATAGAGGTACTTGCAGGTAAACTGAGTTCGGCTGCGTTTGCTGTTCGGAAAATACGACAGGTGACAGATGAGGCAACGGCTAGGCTAGTATATTTTGCATACTTTCATAGTATTATGTCGTATGGTATTTTACTATGGGGATCGGCAGCGGATGTTGACACCATCTTTATATTACAAAAGAGAGCTATTCGAGCAATTTACAACTTAGGCCCAAGAGATTCACTTCGTGAACTTTTTAAGAAGATAAATATACTAACATTACCATCCTTGTATATATTTCAAAACCTCTTATACACTCGCAAAAATATAACTTGCTTCCAAAAAAAGAGTGATATTCACAATTATAACACTCGTCATAAGGACAATCTTGTGGAACCTGGTTATAGACTTTCTAAAACCAAAAACTCATTCATGGGTAACTGTATTAAGTTTTACAACAAAATACCCTCTATAATTAAGGATCTGCCTGATGCTAGGTTCAAAACAGTTATTAAAGGTATCCTTATATCAAAAGCTTACTATAAGTTGAAGGATTACATTGAAGATAAAGATGTGTGGCATACTACTCCCTCCTGCACACTGCGACCCACTAGCGCTGATTGAACTTTACTAATATTCAAAATCAAATTTTATTGTGCTTTGACATCATATTGAATACGTATTATAGAATACTTAATATTTTTGAATACTCCGACATGTATTTGTATTGCTTACTATGTATGTTTGTAATTATGTGAGCACCATGTAGTCCTTCTAACTTAGTTTTATTAACGTGATGATTGCTGTACGGCTTGAGTATGTCATGCTCACAGAAATGTTCTGATAGCGGTGGCGTTGTGTGTCGGGTCGTTTGATTCCCTACAATATGGTTGAGTTAGGCGATGGCTGATGCATGCGTCATACTCGTGAACGGGTGCCGTCTGTTGGGACTGGTCAGCTCATAGCTGCTGCGGTAATTTTATCAAAAGCATAAATATATTTAAGGTGTACTTGTGTTTAGCCGACTGACATTGTTCTCACATAAGACCTCAGAACAATGTAACCTAAAATATTGTAAGCCACTATATTTAAAAGAGCAACCATGGAGTTTCTTGCCAGATTCTTCTCCATGAAGGGTAGGCTGCCCTAGGAACTGGCAACTAGAGTCACTCTTTTATTAAAAATATTAGAATTACGACTATTCATAAGTGCCTAATGGTCTACATGAATAAAAATATTTTGATTTTGATTTTGATTTTGACAACACTGCTTTACACTGCAACCAATGCAATACAAGGAATGGTTCTGATATTATCTATGGTTGGTAAAACAAACTTTTAAAATTAGAACTAAATAAGAAATAGTTAACCATTATTTCAAAGTGGCTGGGATATACATTACAAGGATAAAAATTAAAGATGAAATACCAAATTCCAGCATTCTGCATACCTCTAAGTTATCACTGCCATCTGCCTCTCTGTTTATAATGTCAAACACTTCCTCATTCAGCTTCTCTCCTTGAGCATACCCTGAAGCCCAGTTGTTACCTGCACCACCTCCATGCTTGGATAGGTACACATTCTCAGGATTGTAAAGCTAAAATTATAGAAATGTTTATCAAAACTTTACTTTTGAATTTGGGGACATTGAACTTTTAAAATTGGACATTCACACCATATTTAATTGCTCCATTTAGAACAAAATATGTTTTTAAATAATACTTTACTATCATGTTTATGAAAATAATATTAATATCATGATGAATTGAAAATAATGTCCTATGCAATGCAAGAGCCTTACCTTCGCATATGGCGAGTTCATGATGGTATGAATGACACGAGGCTCCAGATCCAGTAACACCGCCCGGGGAATGTAATGATCATCATCAGCTTGATAGAAAAACACATCTTTTCGATCCGAGCCCGCTGACGCATACTCCTCAAGTATACCTTCAGGAGATATCCCATGCTCTATGCACAACTGTTTCCAGAACTCGAAACCAACTGTGGACAATTAAATCTAATTTATATGACCACTGAATCAAATTTAAATTAACCGAACATTTAATAACAATTTTACTCACTTTGATTGCCACATTGGCCAAGTTGTAACGTTATCATTTCACTCGGCATCTTGAATTTTAACTATTTACAACTTTAAAAACACTGATGAACACTAAATCTTTCGTTTATTTTTCAAAATAACATAAACAAATCCATATTCTTTAGACCGCCGCTGTCGCCCTTATTTCATCGAGTTTCAGTTTGTTTTTTCTATTTGTTTGACTTGACAGTTGACACTGCGTCACTGGTCACTGACTGACATTCATATTTAAAATTCGAAATTCTATTGGAGGATTTACGTTGAAAAATTGTAACTATTAAACTTTCCACCAATACGAAATACTATACAAATGTACAGTGAGGAACGAACCCATTTTTTATACGTTCATAAAATTACTGTTTCCATTTTTTTTTAAATAAATTAATAATGACTTGTATTCATTACACCTACCTTAATCATGATAAAATAGTTAAAAAATCTCAGAAGTGATAGATAGTAGGTGTCCGTGTAAGAATAGCTTGTTCAAGCTTTGTATTAATCTGTGTGTAAGAATGAGACTATAAAAAAAAATTAGACAAATTTTAAACGTCAAACTTCAAAGTAAGGTAAGTCATAAGTGTCAAATAAGTTTCCGTAAAGAAGTTTTGTGAACTGTGAAGATTATTTCATTTAAATCTATTTGAAGCCTTGTAAAATATTTTAGAGAGGGATAAATATAGCAAACAGTGTTATTTATTGTATTTAATAGTCAATTTCATTCATCAACTTGTCAAAAAATTGATCAAGTAAGGTAGGACTTGTGGTCATAGTTGATGGCCTTCGAGTAACATATTTCTCAACTGTTGTACACAGGTTCAAAACCTACGATGTCAAGAATTTAATGAGATATTATCGTGGGCGTGACTTTCATAGCCACAGCACAAGGTTCTCTAATCCTCCCATCTGATAATTAGTAATTAAGTTGTAACTTTGTGACTTGACTCCATAAGAAACAAAGTGGTAGAATACACTTCCGGATTAATAATTATATAATGTACCACATTAGCATAAATAAATAACTATGATAGCTTATTGGAAATCTTGTCATTTGAATCTATTATATTTTTTTTTTACTTTATCACTTTCTTTTGAATAAACACAGGCATTATTATAGGTAACCTTATTGAGTGGTGAGTACGAGAAGTCAAAATGCCGCGCAAATTGCTCAAGTTCCTCATAGTGTTTGATAACACATCATTGTTATACTTCCCCGGGCAGTTCTTATCTGGGAAAGTGTTAATGGAGCTGCAAGATGACACACCGGTGTTAGGTAAGTTCATTGTTAATAACATTTATGATACAATGGAAAAGATGTTGTAATTTCAGTGTGATGATTCTAATTATGAAATGTCTTTATTGTATTAAAGTTTATGTAGTTCTCTGATAATATTTTAGAATCTTACATTTTTTTACTTTTTGTTTTTATAGCTGTGAATTGCCACATTTGCCGATGTTAAGTTTTGTGACTTATATACCTACATTATTCTTATATTGTTATTAGTTCAGACATTCATTTAAATCAATAATTTATTCAATACAAAACAAAGAAGTTGAGTAGGTGTAGCTACCAATTAATTTAATATTTTCTAAAGTTGATTTTATAAGAAAAATGAAATGCTCCTAAGATAACCCATTGACCAATACCTTAACAAATTATGTTCAGAATTATATTTATAGATTATAAATATTTATTGAAATATGGGTAACCTAAGGACTTTTACATTATCCTAGAAATCTCTCCGAATAGGAAAATTCAGTCAAATACAATTAGAATTTAATTTGATTTCATTATGCTATGTATCATTATTAAATCTCTTTCTTTCCTGGCTAAAGTATGTTTGCAGAAGAATGAAGCAGTTCTCTAGGTCCTTCTAATCTTTTTTTTAGGTCTCCACTTCCATGTGATTGGTGAAGGTGTTGTAAGAGTTGGGTCCGGCAGACATGAGAGACTGTTTGACAAAGAGAACTACATTGACTTTAGGATGAGGCTGCTTGGTGAACCAGGTAAGTCACAATTTAAATGAATATAACGTCGACTTGCGGAGACCGCCCATATTGAAATGAAGGAGTCATAATTTGAAACAAGGTATTGATGTTGTTGTTGGTCTTCTAGCAACTATGAGAATTTTTACCCATACCCAATCTAATAAGCCATCAGACCTGTTTTAAGGTTTTTGTTATAGTTTCGTCATGACCGTCTGCCTATCACAGCTATTTTAGGCGTAGATTACCGACGCTAGAGAGCTAAAATTCAGAATGATTATAAAGTTATGAAATACAGTATTTTTCTTCAGGTATTATAAATAAACTATAATAACACAGTTACAGGTATAATTGCAAAATGGCTTGCCGTAAGATTTTTTTTTTCAGTAATAGAATGTCTTATTACTTTCAATAAATTTCTTTAAAATCTTGTCAAAAGAAGTAAAACAAACACCTCAGAATAATATTGTAATGTTGAATTTATTGAAGGCCACATAACCATGCCATGTTGGTAATATAATATGAAGAAATCATTATGGATAGGTAAATATTTGGACAGATTTATTACCAAAAAGAATTAAACAATGATCAATCCCATAAGTTATATGAAGAGGCATTAAAACTACACATTGTTTTGCTTGACCTTAATCTTCTTATAATTTTTTTTATGGAAAAATTTTACAAATATCAGGCAGGTCATCTGATGGTAAGTGATCACCGCCGCCCAAAGGCACCCGCAACACCGGAAGCCTTGTTGATGAAGCTACTTTAAACCTATTAGTTTAAACCTCACAAATGCCTTTGAAGTTGCTATACAGTTACATACCATAGATCTCTTAGGAGTGACGGTTTCCATAGAATGTTTTCCTTAATTATTTTAATCAAGTGATTAATTAATTAAGTTATTTGTAATATGTTTTCAAAAAGTCAGTGGCGCGTGCTTGAATTGTACTCCATACCAGTCTATGTCCCATGTCAGGTATCCAAAAATCTTCACGATCTGAGGAATGCCACTAATGCCGCGATCAAACTGGGCCCAAACTATTTAGGATAGATGTTCAAGTCTCAAGGTACCATCAATATGAAAAAAAAGAAGACTGTCGTCAAAAAAATCCATAATACATGAAAACTTATGTAACAGTATGCCATCCCTTAAGCTTTAAGGTTCTGCTATCCAGATATTAACCAAACCAAAATTTTAATAGGTCACAGCACATCAATCCTGTCTCCGGGCATACATAGTTTCCCCTTCAAATTAGGGTTGCCAATGGGGCTACCATCTACATTCCTTGGAACACATGGCTGGGTCCAGTACTACTGTAAGGCAGCCCTGAGAGAACCTAATGGACTGACTCATAAGAACCAGCAAGTTTTCATTGTCATGAACCCGATAGATTTGAATTTGGAGCCACCAGTTTTGTCGGTAAGTTTCAATTTATCTCGAAACTTTTTGGTCGCGTTTTCTGTTGCTTGCGCTCGCGTGCGATATGGTCCGCACACGTTTAGTCATTCGCGTCGCGTGAGTATTAAAAAATGTATGATAATGTTTTATGTGGAACAGATCCGTAGGCGAGCGCAAATCTCCGCGACAGGAAACGCTGCAGATGTACAGGAAATATACATAAATGAGAAAGATTACGTTACATCTGATGAAAACTATTGTTATTTGCGGGATTTGGAAACTTTTGATAAAAATCCTTATTTTTACTGCTCACATTTTTTGCCGATTTGTCCTATAACTTCAAGGTCTTGCAGTCGACGCAGACTGTCAAAAAACTTTTCTGATTATTTTTTAAGTTGTTTGCTTAAAATTTAAAAAGAAACTTTCAATGTACATTTCCAATGTAGTTAAAATCTAGTTCGATTAAACTGGGTGTGTCAAATTACATCCTATAGAGTAGGTAACTATAACGTATCTAATACTAACATAAAACATTACACTGATCGGGGTCATGTGCAGTCATGCGTAACTGTGGAGCACCCATGTATGGCTGCTAATTGCCTATGTCGTATAAATAATTGCGCATATGCATTGAGACGCCCGTTTTGATAGTAATCCTACGAGTATGTATTTTGATTTAATATTTTGGAACCTAGACGTATCTGAAATACCTAATATATGCGAACTGACAAGCTGTTGTAGCAATCTTGGTTTTAAATTTCATTTTAAATTCTGGAACAAACAGTATACGGTTAGCTATTGATGGTGAATGCTTATACTTCAATTATCCCTCGTATTTTCGTGAAAACTTACGATTAACGGGATCCTACACATCATATACACCATGTACCTACTACGTTAAGTTATAGTTAGTGGCAAAGTACTTGATATGGGCAGATATAAGTACATACTTGTATCACTCTGATGATTCTATAACGCATAGCAGAGGCAGGCGCGCTTTCAATAGGCCGCCTGGTTCTGCCGCACATTCCTCTGAGCACCGGTGCCCCGCAGCAACAGTTCGAGTGCAGCGTGGAGCACCGGCTGGGCGTGGGCTGCGTGGGCGGCGGCGCCGTGACGTGCGGCGTGGCGCTGGACCGCGGCGCCTACGTGCCCGGCGAGACCATCGTGCTCACCGCCACGCTGCTCAACAACTCCAAGACCACCATCAAGGCGACCAGAGCTGCGCTCACTGAGGTAAGCTTTGAGGTACTTACTTCTTAGTTGTGGTGTGGTATATCTCTTTCCATTGCACGTGTGAAGTCATGAGGTAACTTAGGTGTCCATCATGATGGATTCTCCCAGTCCTGCTTTATAAAAAAAAAGTACCTAAAAATAATTTAAACCAATTGCTTCAGGCTTCAGGCAATGCTCACTTTGAGCAGACGCAGTTATCGCAATATATCGATAATTTCCGTTATTTGCTCTCAAGCCGAGTGATTTTGCAGTCTTGCAAAAGAGTCATACCTAATTTTAAGTCACGACCTATCGGTCAACGACCTTGTTTCTTAACCATTGTGTTTTGAGGTGTCTACAAATACTTCCTAGGTTTTTGATAAGTCATTGTTTTATTTCACAAATGCTGCTCCGGTATTTATTTGAAGTTCTTGCTATTACAAAATTCTACACGTACCTAGATAGGTATATGAAAATATAGATGACATATATGGCGACTGCAAAATAAATTACACTGTGAGGAAACAGTTATTTCGGGTGGCATAGCATTTAAAACCCTCTATAACAAAAAAAGACAGTTGGTTCAGTCATGTCTAAAAATGGATCAATTTGAACTTAATGTTAATTGTTAATGGTAATACTTGGAAAAGACCTATGCCGGTAGCAGCAGTGACTGAGTTGATTGATTTAATATAATCTCAAACTTTTCTTCAAACATTATAAATCATCTTATAGAGATTACAGCTAATTACCTACTTATATTCAACATCTTCATTGCCACAGATTCCTAAATTCAAATTTTCTGACTTATAGACCATCCAGTACTCGGCCCATGGCAAAGTGGCAGCCAAGGAGGTCCGAGAGTTAGCATCTTTGACTCATGGAAAAACTCGTCCCGGAGAGAACGACTACTGGCGACAGGAGTTACTGTACGTGCCGCCTCTACCCCCCACCAACCTGAGGGGGTGCCATCTCATCTCAGTACAGTACGACGTCTTTGTGAGTATTTACTCATCGTGTATACATACACGACTCTCAGACTAGAGTGATTACTGGCGGCAGGAGTTCCTACCGGCCTTCAACCTGAAAGGGACCAGTCTTTCGACAAATAACTTTGGTAATTTTAATCTGAAAAGCTGACAGTCATAAAACATTTTTTGTTTCTTTATCGTATGGTTGGTGAATAACCTGGTGTCAGAGTTGAAATCGCCCTTGGTCTCTAACATGGCTTTGCACACCGATAAAAAATCTCAGGTGTGCTGGTTTCCTCACGATGTTTTCGTTTACCGTTTTAGCAAGTGATATAAAGCCAAAGTTTTGGTAGTCCAACGGTCATACTACTAGGCTACTACTGCTTGAAATATCTATGTCTTACCAAGTTTATATCATGATTAAATCATCAACCTTATTTTCAGTTCATAATCGAGCCGAAGAGTTTGGAAAAGGAGGTAAAACTTCAGCTTCCGATACTAATAGGAACGTATCCGTTCCGTGAGAGCGACGAGCCGCAGCCGCCCACGCACTACCCGTCCACGCTGCCCATCTTCCGCGCCTGGCTGCACGACAAGCCGCAGCACTGACGCACTACTAACCGACACCGCAGTGGACTGAGCATTGCGCCTGACCAGCCTTTACGAAAACTGTCAAAAGGTTATGAAGTGTTTTGGTAACGAGTCGACAATGCAATAATGACCAATATTTACGTATTTACCCAAGAACGTGTTTGTAAACACATTTGTGTACATATATCCGTCTCGTTTTTACACCCCGGTAAGAAGAAAGACAGAAATTCCCAACAAAATACCAATATTTACTTTTACATATCTTTTAAAATACCAACTGGACAAATTATAAGACAGTGGTCAATACGTTTAACCAAACAATATTCAAACAAAAACCACTTTTCTGCATTCTCTAGAACAAACTCGTAGTGCAGATACTGCACTTACTCCGCGCAAAGATTAATTACCGCGCAAATTTTAAAATACGACGAATATCAGAGCGCCAGCCAAGGTCTTGAGACTTTGTAACTAAATTCTATCTCAATCGATTCGTAAATCGTACCAAGCACAGGTATAGAATTAGGTACCTACCTTACGTATCTTATGTCCTTTGAAGGGTACCTAAATTCTATATCTGTGGTACGAAGGCTCCCGGCCACGGCTGATTTATTCATCGTTTTGTAACCGGCTTTGGTACACGGACGTTATTTTGTCGGTAGCTATTGAGAGAAGTGTCATTAGTTTATAGAAGAAGATCGATTAACAAAGACGAGCTGTATAATGACGGCCGTGTGCCTTAAGTCTGCCACAAAATCGAAGTAAAAAATCGGTGAAAAAATCGATCGTGAATCGACTTAGGATGTCGATTTTAACTTACTATAAAAGCTCAGCATTTATTATGATCATTTGAGAGGTTTTTTCAAACACTGACGTCGTTATAGCTCGCATATTATTTTAGAGCTCAATTTGTTATGTACTCTAGATAATATTGAAATGCCATCTGCATCAGTGGATGGCGTGTAATATCGATAAAATTTAGGAACTACGACTGAAGTCGACAAAATATAATATGTAGTAAGCTGTAAGTACATAGATAAATAGGAGCTGACGTACCCTCCTTCAATATAAAATTATTTAACATTCCTAATATCATTATTTTTTAAATTTGAAAATTACATAATGATGTCCCCCAAAATATCAATCTTGGAGAAAACAATTCCTTTTTGTTCCTTTTTCTAAGATTTAATTTAATTTTAACTTTACTATTTAGACAACAAAAAGTACTTATACAAAATTATACACTGCCGTAAATATAAGAATTAACTTTTATCTAAATTAATATTTTTTGACGTTACTTAATTGAATACTGTTGGACAGTGAACTTTGTTTTTTTCAAACAATCTTCGCACATCTTTTATATCAAAAACAAAGTTTTTTTAGTATTTTAGTAGCAGTAATGCTCACGCCACACTATCGGCAAAAATATGTGTTGTGTTATGTGTTAACACAACCTTTAACAAAGTAACTATTATTTTGTATTGCTTTTCCTGCAAAAATATTAAACATAGAAATTTTAATGTATCTGTTATCCAAGAGATACAGTAGAAATTGAGAGTAATTTTAAGAATGTAAGCTAAATTGATTCGTGATAACTAAATGGCTTATAAAAATATATGGAACTATGATACAGTTGTTGAACTAGTTTGTCTAATGTATAAATCACTTGTGCCATTTAATTTAACTTCAACACTGAAGGAAGATGCAAACTTTTCCGAAACTTAGTCGGAAAATATTGATTAACACTTGCAGTCCAGGGTCTCGCATATGGTACATTTTATTACTTTTTAATTGTTTAATCTTGTCAGTAAAAGGATTGCATTGCATTGCCCGGATTGTCCCACATCTATCTGCCACGGAACTCCATTATCGCGTAGCTAAAAAAAATATTAAGTAAAAAAAATATTGCTTACATAAATATACCTTCGGATATTATTATTGCCTACGGATAAAATAGCGTTCCGTTCGGATAGTATGTGGCAATCGAATCGAATCTGTTGTGAATTGTCAATTCCTATAATTTAGTTGTTTGTATTACTAATGTATACGTACTAATGGAATTGTATATAACTAACCTGTGATATACCGGTCCGTCCAATTATAATTAATTTTATAAATATTTACTTATACTATATATTTTGTTTCATTAATTACTCCCCGATAGAAACCCACTAAGAGCCTTGAAGTTTGTCGTCAAAACTAAGGTGCTAATATTGATAATAATATTTATTGGCAGTGAGAGCTGTCGGGCAACCAACCGCGGTGAGTGGCCCAGAAATAGATGTATTCGATCCACATAATTATATAATCGTTTCGATCCTTTTTTTGTCTGTAAATTCTACCCACGGAGAAAATAGTTTAACTTGATGCCCCGGCCACGGCCAGTCCATTGCAGAATTTTAAAGACTTCTTACCAACGCATTTATTAAAGTTTCGAGGACCCTTCTAGTGTAAAAATAAAAGAACGTATATTTACTTGAAATTGTGTATTTGCATAACACACTGCACTGAATATGAAGAGTGTTCAGTTGTTGTTCTGCCGAGATTGTTCCGAATATACAAGCAAGATAATGTCAAACCTCAGATGTCTTTATAATTTGTGGAGAAATATTACATTATTCACAAATATATAACTAACACTACACGCATCCATATACAATATCACATTTCCAATTCCAACTCTTGATCATTTCAATTTGAAACAATTCAGTTCACGACAACACTGGTGTGATCACCATTTCATTAGTGCATCGAGACTTATAAAACAGTATAAAATTAAACTTGCAGTATCAAGCTTAACTTTGAACGTATTACTGATGTTTATATCGCAACGTGGTGGGGGTAGCCGGCGAGAGCCATAGACACTGCTCCAGTTCATAGTGTAGCTCACATTACAAAACGTTTATCACACTTACACTTGTTCGCCGTATTTCGGCTACACCCCTGACTGATACACTTCGCCGTATGACCAAAACTGCGATCTTATTTATTGTGTCGAACAACATCTATGTACTACGAATACGCGCCAAGAAATGTTCTGTTCCAAAAACTGTAGAACAGGATAATTTAATATCATGAAATTGTACATTATACGTAAATGGAACAAAACATTTGTATAATACATTTTCTGTCGTTAAAGTACGCGATAATTTTGGAGTGTGGATATAGTTAGGACGTTTTAGGCCCAATTTCACCATTCACTTTAATAACCGAGTTTAATAAAACTAAGTTCAGCCATACACAAATTGCGTTCTGAACTTAGTTAAACGCTTGAACCCAGTTTAACATGATTGATCGCGTTTAATAGCAGTGGTGAAATCGGCTCTTGGTAAGGTAGATTGATTTCTAATTGATTTTGTGGCCACTTTTCATACATCTATAAATGGCTAGAAGATATCATATTAAACAACAATGGTCTATACCTTATTTTGGTTTAAGACTAAATGTTATCAATCTTAAATATGCATATAATTTATTTTTTTAAAGTTTATATAGGCATTATGTAAATATTACTTAAAACTAATGTAGTGATAGTGTAACTTGGCGGATTTCTTAAATGCATATTTAGATAAAAAGACATGTCAAGATTGTTTATCTTTGTCTCAAGCCAAAAGTCCTTCAGGTATAAGGTTGTAGTCAGTTGTTAGCGCAAAACACCCCTTATAGTTTAAACTTGCTTTGTTTGTCGACTCCATTCCTAAAATTTTAGTTTGTACTGACTTTCTTGTTTAATTTGACGTCTTCTACCATTTCATAAATGATAAATACTCTTATTGCATTTTGGTTCTTTCTACCCGCCACTTACAAAAAAAGTACTACACTCCCAATTATCACTTACTGTACAAAACTTTAATGATTGAGTGCTTTAAAGGGACTATCGATCATGATTTCAGTTTTTTGTAAAGACCTCAACATTCAAAGTAATATTTTAAATACAGTAGGTACACGACAAACTATTAGACCGTTATGATGTAGCAGAAAAAGGTTTTAGCCAAATAAAGGTTTCGGAATTAAGCAAAGCGCTGAAAATATATTTAATTGGGCTCATTTAGGTATTACGTAAACATTAGAGGGCTTGTCAGCGGTTTTTGCTCTGCCTATTCTTATGGCAATGGAGGTTAGAGGGGAATAGGATCGACTGCCTATCTGACCCCCCACAACCCCAAAAGATATGATATTCTAAAATTAGACCGTTAAATAAATATTGAACATAATATTTGAAACTATATTTAGCAGTATAAAAAACAAATTAAAGTTACTTGTAGATTATGTCATGGTAAGAAAAACTTATTATTAATAATAATACTTGTTTTTGAATTATTATTAGTATTTGACAATATCTTAGGTTAATGCTCACATAAGTGTATGAGGGTTGGGGGAGACATTAGAGCTTTGCTTACTTTCGTTGACAATTGGAAGGGGAGGGGGTTTAAAACTTTTTAGTCTGTTTAAGTAATACTTGAACGGTCTCTAAGTAAATCATTAATATTTTCAAATCGCAGATTTTTAATTTTTTTTACCTTGTTTGTCAGGGCTAAAGTGGTAAAGCATCTATTAGATACTACGTCACACATTGTCTGTAATAGACGCCAATAGAGTAGAGGGCTACTGTATAAAATGAATACAAATTGATATCAACTTAAAGAAGGCTTAAAATTAATACAACATCTGAAAAAAGTACCTATAGAAATTTGTTAATTTATTGCTGAAGTTATAAGCTCTCGAAATTTCTGGAAGGGGTATCGTTATCCTCTTTCCGCGAAATGACATTAGTTTCGATTCGTATGAAGTTCATATGACGTTACACAGGAATGACGTCATTTTTATGAAGAGATACATACGTCTGTATCTCTTAGAATAGCATAGAATGATTAGAATGCCTTGTTCAGAGGTTGTATTAGCGGGAGCTGCACTACGCCATCTTGTTGGCGAGCGCGTGGTGCAGCGCGGCCAGCTGCGCGGTCCACTTGTCCAGCGCGCCGTACCGCGCCGCGCCGCGCGCGTGCGACTGCAGCTCCAGCACCGCGTTCACCTGGTCGATGCGCCCGCTGATGGTGCTGCGGAACACGTGTTACACTACTACAGGCTCTATTAACATTATATCGGTTGCACCAACACCAATTGTATCTAATATTTTATTAGAAAAATGTCATCAGCCACCTAAAAATACAGTAACTCTGTTCAAATACATACCCTCCATACCAATCAGTGGTGGAAGGTGAATTTTTCAAGAGGTAAGCTGAAGCCAATCCGGAGAAAAACTAATGGCACAGTCAGTAGGCATTATAGACTGTGCCATTTTTTAATGTGAAGCCGGTAGGAATCATAAAAAATCAATAAATTAAATTGCTTGCAAAATACAGGTAAAAAGATTTTAGTTTAGGAGGTCAAGGGCCATAGGCAGACTCTGCGCAGCCGGGACGGCTATTAGCAATCTGATAAATGTCAGTGGGATTCAACCTTAAAAATACAAACTGAAAAATACTTACTTATCTAAAATACATGTGACCAATAGATTTTCGACTTCTTTCTCGTCAATATTGAGTTCCTTAGATATAAATGGTATATGAATTCTAGTGTAGGGGCCGATGAGTTTGATCAGTACTTGAGTCCTGATGTTTCTAAGAAGGTCTTCTATGTGTTCTCTAATGAATGGATCGTCCATTATATTGTTCCTGTTGTGTTTTAATATGGACTCGAACTCGTTAATATCGTTATTTTGGTACGCCATCACAAGGTTTGTCATGGCTAGAATCTCTGGGTCGTTTTTGTAGGGCTTCGCTTCTTGGGAGTCAAAAGGGTTAATACCTGATTTCATAAGCCTGCAAAAATATCACGCATTAGCATTATGAGTTATCATTCAAAGTGACAAGTGGCAGATATCATGACTATTTGGGTTATTTTAGAGGCCATTGATTCCCGAGTGTGATAGATACATATTAGGAGGATAGCATGGAATTTATTACTCTGGTATTGGATTTAATATGTGATATAAATCCATTTTTACGATCATAAAATTGTGACAAATAGCTATGAGACACTATACCGACGATAAGATCACCCCTTGTATTAATTTTTAATAATATATTTCTGTAATATTATTCGTTTACTGCTGTGCCATAAACAATTTATGAAATAAATATATCAATACAAGAATTTCACTTACATATTAGCTAAAACAAGGTATTTCAAGCACGTCGTCCGCCTCGGACTGCCGGACTCGTCGTAATTTTTAAACGCCTCGAAGAAGTCCGTGTGAGCCTTCTCGAACTCGCCCTCGCGCAAGTGCATTTTGCCACCGCATTCTGAAAATAGACACGTAAGAATAGAAACATAGATAGAACATCTAACACACATCATTTTTTTTTCACATATTATGTTATTCTTAAAATATTTTCATCATCATTAATTTAGGAGCAAAGCTCTGCTGCTTCTGTCAGCTTTCCTTATCAAGAGCCAATTCCTTGACCTCCTTATACATCATCTCATCTGCCTAGCCTTTTCCCAACTATGTTGGGGTCGGCTTCCAGTCTTACCGGATGCAGCTGAATACCAGTGTTTTACATGGAGCGACTGCCTATCAGACCTCCACAACCCAGATAATGGGTTACACGATACCCTTGGTAAGACTGGTTGTCAGACTTCGGGCTTCTGACTACCCGTAACGACTGTCAAAGAACTACAATTGACAGCCGGGGCCAACAGCTTAACGTGCTATCCGAGGCACGGAGAGTGATAATTAATTTATAAAACGCACATAACTTACGAAAAGTCAGAGGTGCGCGCCTTGGGTTCGAACCCGAGACCTCTGACTTGCCAGTCAACGGTCACCACCACTAGGCTATCACGACTCTTATACACCTTATACACCTCCTTATACATACAATATCTTATTAATGTAAAATTAAGGTTTAAAAGTTTTACGATTTTCGCAGAAAAAAAAACACTATACCATAATAAAGTACGCGCCACGGTTCTCTAAGTACGTAAAGTAAGCTGCGAGTGTCATTTCAACATAAAATACTCGTGATTAACTGTTCGTAGAAAAAAACACATTATAAGGGCTCTTTATTTAATCTATTCCACGAGAAAGTACCCCATTGCTAACTTCTAGACTTGAGAGATCCGTGGTGCCAACTTATCACTAGATTTAATGTATAAATTAAAATTTTTAATCCCCCAACACACTTTTTTTTAGTTACACTCAATTGCCTTTCAATTAAAAAAAAAGAAATCAAAATAGGTTCATCTATATGTGAGCTACGATGCCAAAAATATAGATGTCAAACTTAATAATAATATTCTCCTGACCGAGTTTCGGTCACAGCGGCCAATCTCAACGGAGACTAGCCAATTACGCAGGAGATATTATAGTGCACACACAAGTGTGTGCGCAAACACAGGTGCACTCTCTATTCCCTCACTCTCATTGTCCGATGGCCGTCCCATCCTTCCGTGTGTCCTTCCGACACGATCGGAGAGAGATCAAGCGCAGGGCCAACGGCTTTACGTGCTTTCCGAGGCACGGAGTAAGTGATAATTAATTTATAAAACGCACATAACTTACGAAAAGTCAGAGGTGCGCGCCTTGGGTTCGAACCCGAGACCACTGACTTGCCAGTCAACGGTCACCACCACTAGGCTATCACGACTAGGATGACAAACTTATAACACTACTAAAACAGGTAGGTATTCTGTTACCTCTAATAACCCCCATGATTAATGGATGTGGTATAGCTGACTTGATGTGCAGTGACTGTTCGTATAGCGCCTTCAATTTCTTGTTGTTTTTCTGAGCGGTGTACATCTGTATCTCCAGCGCGTATATCTCGAGCAACTGTGTGCCTTTTTTTAGATCATCCTCGCCTTCATCCGTCTGGAATGTAAAGCTAATATTGTAAACCGAGATAAAGTGGGTATTAGAAAATAGTTTTTAATTAATGTTCATCATTGAATTAATGATTATACATATATTTTCAAAGCAAGGGCGGCATTTCAGTCTGTTGGGGCAGACCAGCATTGTCAAAGACAATCTAGAATCCCTAGCCATTTTATTTTACATCTCCATAGAAAGCATTTTGAAGCTAGTATTAGGCGCTTGCAGCGCTGTGACAGCACAGTCATTCTCATATTTGTCACTTCACATCCTTTGAGTATAAAAACCCACAAGTATTGTCAATAAGATTAAGTAGGTCTAGATGCTGTCAGTCTGTAGATGTCTTACCATTTTTTGCATTTTTTTTTTTTGTATCTCTAAACTTTGGAAGCATGTTAAGCAGTGGGCAGGGCCCAGTTACGAGTGTTTAGCAGAGTTAGAAGTCTTTTAAGGTGGCTTGATAAATTACAACAGTGGATGGCCTGTAAGCTGCCTCCCCAACATGCACTGGGACAGTGGGGTGGAGTATGATCTATTTATTCTCTCTCACCTCGCATTGTGAGAGAAGGCCTGTGCCCAGCAGTGGGTCAGTATTGGCTGATTTATTAATCTGAATAAAAACATTGTAAGTTTGAGAACAGGTATACCAACAAGGATCTGGGTGGAAGATAATTAAAATCTCTTAATAATCTATGGTTACCACATACAATTACCTGACAGCTTTGATGCAGTTGCTTCAGAATCTTAGCAAGTTTGTTAAAGTCTCCTCTATCATAATATAGTTTACCAAGCTTTGTGTTAGTCTTGAACCATAGCCTGTCGTTCTTGGCATCTTTTAAAGCCTCTAGCGTTGTTTCGTAAAAGTCTTGTAACAATTCCATCTGAAAGTAACATTGCAGGGCACTTATTACTAATACCTTCTACAAAGTTTGTTTAGAGGTATAGGTATAGTATTTCTTTTTTTTTTAATAATGTATTATCATATGCAGAACAAACTACTTAAATGATAAAGAAAGTAATAAAGCTTGCTTGTCTTCAAGAAAATATATTTTCTATAGACTTTATTTTTTATTGTTATAACATAATGTTCTTACTGTAGGTAGCTAATTATTGTGGGTATTTGTACATTACTACTACTTATTCAAATAAAACCTGTTATGTTATACCCAAGATTATGTAGCTGTTTGACAAATAAATGATTAATTGATATAATATATTTTTACAAAAATTAGAACTTTACAAACTTCTATCAACTTTGTTAATGTTTTAATTAAAGTTTTATTTCAGAAAGTTATGATTCTTAGCAAACTTTGTAATACATCAAGTTTAATATTTAAATCATTAAATAAATTTAAAAAAACCTAGCCTAGTGGTATGACCGGTGACTGCAAGTCAGCGGTCTCAGATTCGCAGCCAAGGCGCGCGGGATCTTTGATTTTTCGTAAGTTACATGCATATCATAAATTATTTATCACTTGCTCTGTGCCTTGGTAAGCACTTACTGATCTCTCTCTGGCCGTGTCGGATTGCTGTCCCATTGGACTATGAAAGTGAGGGAATAGACAGTGCACCTGTGTTTATGCACATGCATGTGCACTATAATATCTCCTGCGTCAATGGCCAATCTTAAGATTGGCCGCTGTGACCAAAATTTAATCAGGACATTATTATTATAGTCAGTTACAAAATACACAGGTAAGAAAACCAAACTGAAAAGAGAAGGACAATGCTTACATTTCTAGAAGTAGAGATATAATCTAGAATAGAGTTGATGGACTTCTCTGAGTGGTTCCTGGTGACCGCACTCTTGATGTACGTCAGCAGCTGTTTATACCGAGACATCATCTCTGTGAAGTTACTCTGCAAGCCATATGTAGGAAGATTAGAAGCGCACTGTTTGAAAAGTATGGAAAACAAAGAATGTTAAAATGATACTTAGTAATCAGATGGCTTATAGCTACACATAATAATTAAAAGTATCAATCACTTCAACCATTCATTCTAGAAATCATTACACTAATATTTGGCCCAGGCAATACATAGATACAACAACAAGCTTACCAATTTAAAATTAATCTTGATCATCTGTTTGAGTGCCTTAAAACCCCACTCCCCCTTGTCACCTCCCTCCAGCTCGAGGACTTTTTGGAAGCTAAGCAACGCCGCCTGTGGCTCATCCTCCTTCAAAGCTTTGCTATTGTAGTACTGATTTTCCAAATCAACATCTGGTTCTGAATTACTGTCTTCTGAGTATTCCTACAGAAATGAGATATTATAACGCATAGTTATTTATTCGGTTGACAATTAATATAAGACTTAAAAGGCTAAATCTACTAACTAGAACAAGAATTCATGCATTCCTGCAGGATGACAGGGAATTTTGTGTAAGTAAAATATAGAAAAGAAAACAAAGTATTGAACAGAGAAGATCACTGGAGAGTATGCCAAGCAATAAATTATTGGTTTCGGGATTTTTTCTAAATGAAAACGAGGTTATAAGCTTGGGGTTTGTGATATTCTCTAAAACGTCACACTACACAATAACATTACATACGAGTTGTGTGGAATTTAATAACATACCAAGCCGTAATCTTCTTCTTCTTCGCACATGTAATCATCATCGTTATCAGACATATTTTCTAGAGTTTCTTATTTATTTTATAATCAATTCTCAATTACAAAAGCGTATTTTTTAGAGATTATTTTCCCGAAATGACATGACATCAAACATGACATTTAACAATTCGACAGCATTTTGACAAACCGGTGCACAGATTAAATACATTGTTGTTTTCCTCCATCCTTTTTTGGGTAGACTAAGGTCTGTGACCACACCGCCTCGTCTTCGATCGGCGGCAGCCGTTTACACGATGCATCAAAACTAGTTTGTAGTAATCTGTGATCAAAACTAATTTGAACTTGAAACTGTCGGCGAGCGGACTCAATCAAATCATGCCTTCAGTTTTAGCAAAGAGACGATAGCTAGCGATGGCATCAGAAGTAGGATACCTTTGGAAGTAGGACTCACCACTCACCACCCCAGTCACTGAAAAGTGCAAAACGTAACTTATCAGCTAAGCACAGCCTGCTACTGATTATAAATATCATTGATTCTATTTCGCACTTTGGCTTTTAAGGCTTACTTAAGTCAAGATTAGGTTTAATCAATATTTCTAAGGTTTCAAAGCAGCATAAAGTATGTTTCATTATTGAAATACAATTTTCAAAAGTCTTATTCAGTCAATCGACCGACACTCGGAAACAAGAAGAATCCAACACCAAGCGGCAAGCATTCAAGCAACCCTTACCATAGATTTTATGCACCATTTTGTATGCTTTCGGATTGGTCAACTCTTTAACCAATAGCAAATAGATTTTTAATTATTACTTTAGGCGGGAAACATATTTATCCGTCTTTTCTGTATGTTTCTTTGACTAAATATTTAAGGATAGCAGTTAAAAATTGAAATTTAGGTGCGTTTATAGGTCTCAAATGAAAATGAAGTAAAATATTCAAGTATTAGCTTACATTTTAAGAAGATAAACAAAATGCCGCTAATACCATTTGCTGATTTCTGAGTGGTCAATGAACCTGGAAACATATGTTTGTTCCGAATCTTTATGTAAGCTTTTCTAATCTGCTCAAATTTTAAAATATTAACTCCATTAGATGGAAAATACTATGCTGAATGAAATTGTTTTTAATTTAAGAGATTACGAATTTACCAAGTCGTTATTCGATTTAATAAAAAGTTTTACAGTAATTATAAATGTTGTGTTTAGTAAGATACTTCTCAATTTTCATAGAAAGCTTCGGAACATAAAATATCATAACATTGGTGGTGGATCAAATTGGAGGGAAATTTAATGGGCTAAAATAGTTGATGAAATCGAACGGTGCATTTTCTTTTGTGAACTTGTACAGGTTGTACATCTGTGAAGTGTGAATTTGAATAGTGTGTAACAAATAATCCAAACAAAATGGCACCCATTGTAGACAAAGAAAACTTACACAATGATTTTAGCAACGTGCATTTGAAGGTTAGTTATCTACATATAATTTTTACAATGGTTGGTTTTAGTTTCGTTCATGATAAGCGGAAAATTACTAACCTACACCTTTAGTCTCCAGCTAAAAACAATGTTTTGGCTCAACGTGATGATAACGCGATTGTGAACATGGAAGTCGAAGCTGGAAAGAGTCAGGGGCAGGAGGTGGTTGAGTTTGACCCACAAAAGGAGCCACTCCTACGGGACAATCCTCGTCGTTTCGTGATCTTCCCGATTCAGTATCCTGATATTTGGGAGATGTACAAGAAGGCCGAGGCTTCGTTTTGGACCGTTGAAGAAGTCGACCTATCCAAGGTACGACGACATTGTTTACATAAATTTGTAAATAACATAACAGATGTTTCTAGAACCTTAACTTTACTTTTTGAAATGATTAGATTTTATGTAGGTGGTATTTATTGAGGTTATAATAATGGTATTGGGAGAATTTAACAGTAGGTACTAACATCATCTGGCGTTTGTTTTCTCCATGCCGTTAATTAGGTACATACAAGGACGCGCATGAATGCCCCCCACTAATAATGAGACTTGAAATTTCGATATTTTTTCTTACAATAACAGCAACTATTGGGCAAAACTTCAGTGCCTATAGATTTCGGTTAGGTTTTACACCTTTGGTCAAGAAAATGAAATACATGAATGTTTAATTTTTTTCTTTTTTTGGCATTTTACTTAATGCAATCATGTTTGTTCAGTTCGAAACAAGATTTAATTTTTATAATGTTACTTGCATACAGGATTTATCAGACTGGGAGACACTGAAAGACAGTGAGAGACATTTCATCAAACATGTGCTGGCATTCTTTGCTGCATCAGATGGCATTGTTAATGAGAACCTAGTGGAGCGCTTTTCTCAGGAAGTGCAGGTGACTGAAGCACGATGCTTCTATGGCTTCCAGATAGCTATGGAGAATGTTCACTCTGAGATGTACTCGCTTCTCATTGACACATATATCAGAGATCCTAAAGAGAGGTAAGTTACAAATATAAAATCTCCAATAAGGTTTTATTTAAAGTTACATGTGAAAAATAAATTACCTGAGAATTTTTCTGTATGAAATTAGCAACCAACTACCTATTTTGTAAATAATTATTTCAACAGTTTCTCATAGATAAACTAGTTAAAAGATATGACTCATGCATTTTCCTGAACTATTATTGCCTACTACTACATTGTATTTGTAATCAGAGAATCTTTTCCTTGAACAGAGACTTCCTGTTCAATGCCATTGAGACTCTCCCTTGTGTGAAGAAGAAGGCTGATTGGGCTTTAAATTGGATCGCAAGCAAGTCTGCGACGTTTGCAGAACGTATTATTGCATTTGCCGCTGTTGAAGGCATATTCTTCTCAGGCAGCTTTGCATCCATATTCTGGATGAAGAAAAGAGGTCTCATGCCAGGCTTGACATTCAGTAATGAGCTGATATCTAGGGATGAGGTTTGTATTTTATAAATATTTATATTCACTCTGTACAAATAATTTATAGGTGTATGTATATTAATTTAACATTGTAATCATATTTACACTAAACCTAATAAATAATCATAAAAATTAAATAGTTATCCCTATCTATCGCTGCCATATAAAATTAAATAGTTATCCCTATCTATCGCTGCCATATTCTTATTATATTTTATATTAATAACATAACTTTGATAATTTAATTATTTTCATGACCCAAACAAATATATTTCAATAACTCATTATACGTAGACTCATACATTATCACAATTAGCATCAAAAGTATAGCATTGATTAGAAATGCACTTTAAATGTTTTATTTCAACAATCAGATAATGATCAATAATCAGAATGTTGAGTGTGTATTATGAAGTGGGCTTGCTCATATTAATACATGATGCGTTTATAGGTGCAGTGCAGATAATGATTAATTAATTTTACTTAATACCTATAAAAAAAATAGTTTATCAGCCAACAATGTATCCTTCCTCAGGGCTTGCACACTGACTTCGCATGCCTGATGTTCAAGCACTTGGTTCAGAAGCCGAGTAAGGACCGCGTTCTACAGATCATCAAGGACGCCGTCGTCATCGAGCAGGAGTTCCTTACCGACGCGCTGCCCGTGCGGCTGCTGGGCATGAACTGCGAGCTTATGTCAGACTATATCGAGTTTGTCGCCGATAGACTGCTGATAGAACTTATTGGAGAAAAGGTATTTTGACTAATGATTGCTTACTAGTTTTCGCTGAAAGTAATAAGCTATTTATACAGTAGGCTCAAACTTACTAGGCTGGGTTGAAGTTAGTCACGAACAGCGTCGCAGTATACATTTGAGGGACTAAATGGGTTGTAACTAAGCTAGTCAGGAGGAAAGAGATAAGAATATGCACATTGCACAAACAATCCGGGACACAACTTCAGCCTGGCTGACTAAGGATTTGCATCTTTGTTTGAACTGTTGTAGTGATATAATAAAGTTAATCATTGCTATTCAGTAGCCAACTAGCTATCGTAGCTAATCTGGTTATCCCAATTTTTATCAGTAATTTTTTAACGAGTGTAGCACAGTTTTAACAATTTAAACGCCATGACGGACACATGGTGTCCGACAAACAATAACATTTGCATTGTGTCTGCTGTCTGGCAGTCAAAGTGTTAAGGAACAAACAACTGTTATCATTAGGGTGATAAGTCGGCAGTCTAGTTTTCTCTTTTTTGTCTCCTGTTAATTATTTTTATTTTGTCAACAGCACTACAACACAAAGAACCCCTTCGACTTCATGAATCTCATATCTTTGGAAGGCAAGACTAACTTCTTTGAGAAAAAAGTCAGTGAGTATCAGAAGTGGGGAGTGATGGCCAACCAGATGGACAATGTGTTCACACTTGACGCAGAATTTTAAATTGACCAATATTAATAGAACAGTGCAATAGTTCTCAGTTGCTGACAGTATTATTAATTCCAATCATAATGTTACAAAATGAAGAATGTTTGTAGAAAATGATGCTGTAGTACTACTACTACTACATACACTGGTAGATCCAGTAAAACAGAATCTTAAATAAAAGTATTCATTTGTGTATTGACATGTGTAATTTGAATAATGTTTTGACGATAATTTGAATTAGTTGACCGATTCCACAAAATTACGTTTATATAATTTTAACACCATTTCAATTACAATTTTTGTAGGTACCTTTATTTAATAGTTGTAATGATTTAGCTTAAATGAACTAGATTAATTTTCTAATGGATAATATATTTAGCTATGTAATGGAATCATTTCTAGATGATTTATTCTGTGATAGGTAATAATAATGAAAAGCCTTTTCTTACGTGGGAAGTAAAGTGCTATTTACATTGCTATAAGTGTGTTTTTAAGTATAAATTTTCTAATAAAATGTAACTACAAAATGTGTTTTAATTCTAATGAGCTTCACGTAAGGTCCATAGCACCATCAAATGGAGTGGTAACATTAGGCCAAGTTATCCTACTATCACCAGGTAGGTATTGCGTCGTAGGTACTACACCTAAAATCTCTCGACTTTTCATAAGTTATGTGGGTTATAAACTAATTTTATTTGAGGGGTTACAGTGACAAATTAATTATCGCTTCATCGCCGTGCCTCAGAGTACATGTAAGTTTTTGCTGCCCCAAAACAGCAGACGATAGAATCAAAGTATAGATGTCGTAGTATTATCAGCTAAGTAGGAAATTGTATAAAACAATAAAAACAGTTATAACGAATCACATTACTTTAATTATGTAAAATTATATTACATGTAAATGTGTAATTCAGGAACTTCACTAAATCAGAAACAAAATATTTTGATAATTTGGTCAAGTTCCCTAGGGAAGGGTTCACACCAAACGTAATGCTGGCCTTTTAGGTAGGTACAAAATTGTCGGCTAACTTAGACGTATGGTGTGTACCTTCGCTAAATGAACGTAATGAAATGCTGATGAATAACTTTCTTAACCACAGAAAATAAGTAAATTTTTAACAGAACACATGAAATGTTACATACAATGAGACCTCATCGACTATTCTGTAGAGATCGTATTTATGACAAAGCGCCCATTGAATGTGACCTAACCACAAATTAATCACAATATCTGTTACTAGCACGCAAAAACGAATTACAATAATAATAAATCTATAAATAAAATATTAAACATTACGTGTGCAAGTTACTTTTTATTACCTAATTTTGTAGCTTTCTGATACTTTTTTTCAAACAAATTGTAAGAACAACTCTTATTACGTGTCACACGTTTTTTAGTATTTGATATTGGAATAATTCGAAAATATTCACATTGAACATTATATCCTAAGATGAATAAATGCAACTGCAGCAGGTGTGTAATTAGTGCTGTGCCTACACTGGATCTATAACATCAATATAACTCAAGTCTTTTGAATACCGATACCGTCCCAATATTATATTCCCTAGCGTGTTAGAACCGCGTTCCAATAAACATTTTTTAAAGACAAGGCGATTTTAGACGCAAGGTCGTGGACTTTGGTGAACCTTATCTATCTTTTCTCTAAAAAAGTGTCCGATGTCCTTCAAATGCATTGTGTGTAGGCGAGCATGTGAAAGTTTATGATGGACGACAGTGGGTGGCCTAGCGCGCCTGCTTGTCTTGCACGAGGCGGCGCAGCAGGCGGTGCCCCGACAGGAACGTCAGCGCGCCCAGCGGCACCAGGTAGCTCGTGGTGTCGAACATCGACAGGTACAGCCACAGCACGCCGTACAGCCCGAGCGAACCTGAAACACAAAGCTTTACTTATTGAACTGACAAGATTGCCTCTCTAACTAAAATGATAGGTAGTTGGCACTTAGTTTAAAAATAAGGTGCATGGTGCCATAGCGGGAAACATGTGATTTGATTTTGTTTTAATGCTATTTTAATTTTTTAAATGTTATTATTTGACAGTCAGAAACTAGTTTAAAAAACTAAAATTATAATTAGCTTTTATGATGTTAACAAAATAAACATTTGACTAACTTCCTAACGCCAAATGGAACACGAGAGCACTGGGCGTAAAGGGGAAGTTGGAGAAGTTGATCCCGAGCCTCGCCCACAGCAGCAGCAGCAGCAGCAGCGGCGCGGCGCAGGCCAGCGCGAACACGTCGGACACCAGGCGCGCCGGCCGCGGCTCGGGCGAGCGGAACACGTGCGAGATCTGCGGCAGCGGCCCGCGGTATGTCGAGCCCGGCTTGCTCACGGGGGTGCCTAGACATATTACCACAGTATAAACAACTCTTCTGTTTCCCTACAGTAGTCCAATGAACACGCCTAGAACTTGTGATAAATAAATAGTTTTGGTAATCACCACCCCAAAAAACCTCAAAAACGATACCCATACTTATTGACTTTAATTAAAAAGTTGCGTCAACATCTTGGATCTTAAAATAAATGTCATATTCGTAATCACCGCCCGCGCCCCCGAAAACCTAGAAAACGATACCCATATTGTTTTTTTTTATAAAAGTTGCGTCTGCCATCTTGGATCTCAAAGTTAATAATGTGTTATGAAAATAAATTTATTTATTTACGTGATATTAATGAGAATTTAAGTCGATATTTCATATTTCACGAGTAACTAATTTCGCGCCAATTACAAGGGCGTAGACTAATTTGACAGTTTAATTTGCTATCCTTTTTCAGTGGTGTTTAATTAGAAATCCCTAATTAATCATTTATTAAATCCTTTAATAACTAATTTAAAAAAATAATAAGACTAGGATTTGTTATTAGTCCATGTAATACTAATTTCCTTACCAACAGCATTACTGTCCTTGCCAAAGTTGAAGAGTACTTCTCCGACGGGCCAGGCGATGGGGTTGGACACGGCGCTGTCCCCGAGGTACATCGTCAGCGAGTACGCGCCCGACTGGTAGTTCAGGTGCTTGGCGATGCCACCCACGTTCTGTTGACGAACGACCATGTAGTATTTCATTGCCCTTAAACTTAGCCCTCAAATTTTGTATGTAGTTTTATGTACCTTTCTATGTAATACACCTTTACTATATACAATATATACCTATAATATAATAAGGCGCGTTTAATACGCATAAAATCATATGGTAGAACCAAACCCAAGATTTTTGAAAATTTGGATTGATTAGTTTCGTTCATGAATTGTTATATAACGTTCATATGATGCTATCACGTCCGCTATCGATCTCGCTCTAACATAAGGGTATACTATGTTGTTTCTCTTATCGATTGCCTGTCTAGGGACGTAAGTACATAATTCTAAATCTGTGTTTATACCACTAATAATAGGTGTGTAGGGCAATAGGTGATCGAACCCGCCAGATGATCTTTCTTCTATACTTACAAGTTCAACTTTGTAGGCCTTAGTATTGTCGGGCTCAGCTACGAATATAGTCTCGTCGTCGTTAGCAGCGCTACCAACGCGCACGAACGCTTGCTGTACCAACACTGGCTTGTTCCACTTGTCACGAACACTGAACTTCAGGGTCACCCTGGAGAGGACAAGTATTGGGTCATCAGTGAAGAATAGTCGTTAAATTACTTTATAAAAAGTTTGAAGAAAATAAAATTTCTTCATATATTTTTAGTACATGTTATGGCCATGTAATGTCTAAAAAATTAGAGGAAACTGAAAAATGTGATAGTATACGAGCGGGACTAGAATCTGCAACACGCCGTACCGAGGCAGCGGTACCTATCAAATTTCAAGTTCTCTTTCTACATTGTCTTGAGGAGACGTCTTGCTACTAGTGTTCCAGTGTTACTTGTGTTTTATTGCAGCTGTAAGGACATTGAAATAACATCAATATGTTTTTTACAAGCAAATGAGAAGTTGTAAAACGCTGCACTGTTCAAAAACTATTTCCATCAAGAAGATTCTCAGTAAACAATACTTACTTCTGTAGATGATCAGCTTGCAGTTTCTCGGTCAGCTTGTTAGGATACGCGACAGTGGTGATCTTCGGGCTGGTCGTACCATCCACATCACCAATGCCAACCTCCACGCTGCTCACTTGGATCTCTCCCAAAACCGCCACATTCACACTGGCCGTCTTAGACGCAGCACTCAATGCGATCTTGTACAGGCCATATTGAGCCTTAATCTTGCTGAGATTAAGGACGAAAGTGGTAGGTTCGTTAGGTTTCTGTGTCAGAGGCTGTTTGGAGAGGACTACGACGTCGTCGGCGAGGCGGGTGCCTGATTGAGCGACTACATCTTCTGGCTTCAGGAATCGTACAGGGCGGCCGATGATGTCAGTGATGGAAACTTCGATGTTGTCAGATTCGGAAGTAATGTATTTCTTGCCTTTGATTGCTATGGAGATGGGGGTTGGCTGGGGAAACATTCAAATTTGATTTAGACAAGCTTATAATGAAGCTATGCTGTAAGATTAAAATACATGAACATTTAAAGGCCCTGCGCAGACGACAGACTATCCGTGACGCACTTTTTAGTCTGTGAAAATAGAACCTATGCAATTATATGCAGTAACGCACACGACGCGCAAAAAGTCCGGCGCACAAAAAATCCGTGTAATTCGGGCAGACCGCACCGCGCTCTGCACAACAAGTGTGTGAAAAAAATTGAACGTTTGCTTCAACGCGCGCTAACGCAGACGGCGCACACTTTAGTCGGCAATCTTCGCGATCTCTGCACGATTTGTCCCTACAGCTCTGCCGACAAAATGATCGAAGATGTGCGTCGTGTGCGTTGAGTCTGTGAAAAATCCGCGACCGACTTTTTGCGCGCCATGCTGACTTTTTGTGCGCCGCAGACTCGATCGCACAAAAAGTGTGCCGTCTGCGCAGGGCCAAAAAAAGTATTTATGCATACTATGCGAACACTTAAGTTCGAAATTTGTGGAAAGAAAAAATCGATCATGAGCGGGATGTGAACCGTAACCTATTGGGTAAAGGCCCTAAGCTCCAAGTCAGTAAAATTGTGATTAATAAGTCAAACTAATCCATATAAGATATTATGTACCGTGCTTCTATCTTATCTCCTATTCTTCTCTCGTATAGACTTACCTCATCATCGGCGAGTGCTTGGGCAGCTTCAAGCAGCAGACAGGCGCCCTTAGGAGTGTTGACGGAACGACGCGACAGCAAGTACTCAGCAAACTTGTACTTCTGCTCCTCACTTAGCGGAGACGCCTTCTTCTGACCGCGGTATGTCCTTTAAACAGGATTTATGTATCTTTGTCATCATCTGCCTAGCCTTTTCCCAACTATGTTGGGGTCGGCTTCCAGTCTTACCGGAAGCAGCTGAATACCAGTGTTTTACATGGAGCGACTGCCTATCAGACCTCCACAACCCAGTTACTGGGTTACACGATACCCCTTGGCAAGACTGGTTGTCAGACTTTCGGGTTTCTGACTACCCGTAACGACTGTCAAAGATCTACAATTGACAGCCGGGGCCAACAGCTTAACGTGCTATCCGAGGCACGGAGAGTGATAATTAATTTATAAAACGCACATAACTCACGAAAAGTCATAGATGCGCGCCTTGGGTTCGAACCACCACTAGGCTATCACGACTCGATTTATGTATCTTTGTGTACGAAAATTATCTAAACAAGGCAGCAAGTTGCTGTGTGTAGTCCTGGTCTGAGTGGACCCAATACGTCTATGATAATATGTTTATCATTCAAAATATTCTGCTAACAGAACTGTTAAGTGGAAGTCATTAGAGGAAGCCTATGTCAGAAAATGACAATCTGACTGGGAACCGATGTTTAATGAACAAAAACATGATTCTTTTTAGTTTTTAAGCAAAAACTTATTAACTGGTCTTAATTAAGACTATTCTATTTGTATTGTATTACAGTATGTACTGCTAACCTAATAATAGTGGTGAGCAGGTTGGAGGTGACGGGCAGTCCTCCTTCGAAGTGCAGAGCCTTGGCATCGCTCTCGTCGGCCGCCAGCAACACTCCCTCCGCATGCGTCGCCGTCCACGCGCCGCACCCCATGTGCTCGCACAGGGCGAACACGTAAGCATAGCTGAGGAGACAAAGAGTTTTATAATCATGTTTCAAATAGACAATATGTATATTTTTAAAAAGGGCTTCTAAAAACTGTTTGTTAAAGAGCTCAGAACAATACACTCCTATTTAAAAATTTAATTCTAAAATTAATGTAGCTCTTAAAAGGAGGAAACAACACTAATTTATAAAAACCTTGCAATAGATATAAACACAGAATAAATTTAAGAAAATAGTGGTATTCAAATAGATTTGGTGTTTTTCGATAAGATTGTAATTAAAAACGAATTGTATTTAAAAAATAAACTCACTTGGCAGCAGAATCATCTTTCTTCAACAACTGAATAAGATTCTTCAAAGCATCTTCTCTATCATAAATGGAACCTTTGCCAATAGCCTTCATGGTGTAAACAGCATGGTATATCTCAGGGATAGTGGCATCCTTCTTGTCTAGCACTTGGGAGGGCAGTGACATGATGTCAGGAGTCAAGGTGTTGAGGCAGTTGGAGATAGCTGCTGTATTAGCTAGTTGAAATACATGCTCAATATTTTTCGCGTCATAGTTAACTTTTTTGAGGTCCTGCAATGTAAAAGTGTATTACTAATTGTAAAGGTAAAATAACTAAATAAAGTTTGAATGAAGTTGTCGCTCATTGTGGCGTTCTATGGGGGAGGCCTATGTTCAACAGTGGACGTCTTCCAGCTGATGATGATGATGAAAGAATGAATGAATGAGAAAAAAAAGGTATGTATTCAAAACTTTTTATAGAAACAGTTTTTTTAACTAAGTTTCACATTAGGATTTTCTCTCGTAGCGTGACATAATACGTATAATCCCACAATATACAAACTGTGTGGGAATCTACGTGCCCACAATATACAAACTGTGTATATTGTGGGAAATCTACCTGCAACACCAAGAGCAGCAATTGTATGAAATAATTACTACACCATTTGAATCATCAATTAACATAAATGCATATATTAAACAAAGAGTTTTTGTTTGTTATAACCATAGGTTCGAACCTGAGACTTCTGACTTGCTAGTCACCACATAAGCTATAACTACACATAGTAGTGATACCTGGATGATGGATAAAGTATTTGATATCATTAATTTATTTATATAGGTATTTAAAACTCACCTCACAAATGTTGGGAATGTCAGCGTTTAATTGCACTAAACCTTTGATGGAATAATAAAGTGCTGTGATGTCTTTACTCTTCACATTGTCTTGAAGAATGGTCTGCAATCGCTTCAGGTCTATTGTGCCTTGTAGAGTGTTACCACTACTCAGTGATAGAGCACTTAGTAATAACAAGAATAATGCTGAAAACATTAACATCATTGCAATGCATTACGTTTTTATTAGCAATTAAAATGTTTATGGATTCTGGATGCTCTTGGAAACAAACTTTGTTATGATGCAAACTATGTTGAATTATGATTTGACAACCATGTTTGTTAAACAATAAGTACTCATTGATAAATTGTGAGTGATTCTGTTTTAGTACGACCATAAAACACTACACTACACTCTGACCCGCCTAAAACGACACTCTGACCAAACTAAGTTGTAACTTATTGACAGTATTAATGAGACGTCATATCTCTCCGTCTTTTCTGGTGAGTGAAGACAAGACAGGTATAGAACGTCTCACTAAAACTGAATGTATTCGTATTGAATAACTTTTACTAGGGATTTATAGAAGCTAGGATAACCTTACAGCAATTCGTACGGCCGGCGACACAGTAACAATGACGTGTCCTTATAGTTTCAACGCACAAACATGGTTTTTATTCCAATCTAACACCATAACTAAATAGAATAAAGTTTAGTAGTAAATTGTAAAAGCTAAAATAACATAATCTATTGAAGTAATAGGAATAAAACAATACAAAAGGTGTTATTTGGCCTGCCACGCTAATATTAATAATATTGTATAAAAGATAGGAAACATACCATGAAAATACATTTTTATAGCCTAATAAATCAGAGTTTGCTCTGATTTTATATTGATATTCTTATTTCCTAATGAATAATTGGCTATTTTGTGATAAATCGCGATCGCCGGTTCCGCTTTTGACAAACACGTTTGACACTAAATCATCGACGTAGCAACTTGTAATGTTGCAAACAAAAAAAAATGTACAAAAAACGCTGGGTAACAGATAGATAGCATTTAGTCGATTTTTTTTCTTTCCGTGGCGTCACATCACTAAACGTCAATGACAGACGGCGGGCAGGGAGGGAACGTCAGGTCACAAGTTTGACAGTTTGGGTGTCAGTCAGTCAAATTGCCATTCCGATTTCGAAGTTAAATTTTTCTATTCAAGTATTTCATTTGTTTTGATTAAATTAGCAAAATGGCAGCAGTCGGCAAGATACCGTCTCTAATTGGCTGTGAGTATTAAAAGTTCCTGTACATGCATGAATCATTGATCCCAGGGGTCTGTTGTGCTTACCTCAATTATTATGTAATTCCAGTTTTTCTATCAGATTGAAGGTTATGTAGATATTTTATATATTTTCATAGTCACTTACTAGATAAATAAAGTGTAAAAAACTCCATACAGCTATTACTACTGAAACTGTCACATCATTAATGACTCTAATTCATTCATAAAGTAATAAAAATGTAATCTTTCAGCGGCACTAAACCAAGCTCGCCCAAAATTCAACATCTTCATGAAGTACGCACGAGTCGAACTGGCGCCCCCTAAGCTAAGTGAGATCCCACAGATCAAAGCTGGCATTGGCAAACTATTGACCTCCGCTAAGTCTGGTGCATGGAAGGACCAGACAATCAAGCAGGCAACCCTGAATGTCCTTGTTGGGGCTGAGGTTATCTTCTGGTTCTATATTGGAGAGTGCATCGGAAAACGCCACTTTGTTGGTTATGATGTTTAAGGTTTTGTTTGTAAGCGCTAATTCTGTAGATATATGTTCAGCAAAATAAATTATTAAATCACTATTTCTCTTATTTTTACATCATATTTATTTAACTTTATATGAAAAGTTAACATACTTCTCTGCAATGTGAATCAATCAAAATTATATTACCTACCTACCAGACAGATTCTGATTAAATAATTTATTAGGTAAGTAAGTACTTAATTATTTTATATTATAGAAACATAATTTTTAAGTCATCATCTGCCTAGCCTTTTCCCATTTTGGGGTCGGCTTCCATAACATAATTTTTAAGTCATTAAATAAAACCAATTCTATATCAACTACATTATATTACAAATAAATATAAAACTACATTACAATGGTGCACACTGTTCCATAAATCTATATGGATTGCAGGCACTGGTGAACTTTAATTCTGTTTCAATCTCTGGAGGGCCTCTTAGCCACAATCTGTCCCTGTAGTAGTTGGCACAGCTGAGGAACTCCTTGTCATTGTATCTACCCACTTCTATTGGGACAAAAGGATCTAGATGTTCAAAACCCTGAAAAATAAAAAAGTTTATTTAATAATATATAAAAAAAGTGTAAACTTGAAACTGGCTGATTAATGTCAATAAAAGCCTTAAATGAAAACAAAATAAAAAAGGATGTTTTTTGTTCAGCCAGCATTGATACTAAAATAAGTAGGTGAGAGAGATCTGAGATAAGTAATACCTTTTTGAACAGTAAATATCTTGGCAGGAAACTTTCTTGATGTTCATCTGGAACTGCTAACTGATCTGCAGAAACTACGATGGCGCCATTACTCTGTGAAAATATCAACATTAATACATATAATCCATTAACACTTGAGTCACTTAATCTTCTACGTTTAGTGGTGGCTCGATTTCCGCACGAAACAATATTTGTATGATCGACATAGCTGTGCTGTGAAATTTTGTCTGTAACTGCACCTACAATACAGGAGGAAATCCTAGGCACTAATCGTAGGCCAGTGTGGCCTACGAGTGCCTGTGGGCTAAATTTTTTTAAATAACAGAAAAGACAATAAAATTTTTATATTTTAAAATAATAATTTTCGTGCGTGAGTAATACTTAAATATTATTTCGGCTTTACTCACGGGTTCATTTCGGGATTGCCCCGAAGCGGCAGTTTCGAACTCAAACGGAGTCCTTCAAGAGCGAGTGCACTCGGCGGCGCCGCTGCACAGCAGTGAGGTCTTTATAACGCCGCTATCGGAAATGGACTCCGTTTGAGTTCGAAACTAGTCGGGCAATCCTGAAATCAACCCTTGAGTAAAGCTGTAATAATATTTTATAAAATCCACATACACAAGATACCTACCCAATCGTTTGTAGTTAGTTTCATGAACGATGTAGTGAGGGTTACTTCTTCAGGCTTTACTTTTCTCTTGGTGGAAGTGTTCAGTCGCGTTAGCGGGTAGAAGAAACTGTTAAAGCCATCAATGGCGACAAATGTCTTACACCTGGAACACAACAAAAGATTTATTTTTAAGTGCACTGAATTGAATCAGCTTCAGAATAAAATGTTTCCTACAATCAACATACTGTTTGTTATTAGATAGAGTCTTGATCTCATCAACTAGAGCGTCGATGACGTCACAGGCGTATTTCACGCGGCTGATGCCGTGCTCCACTAGAGTTAAAAGTGGGGCACCTGCCTCTGTCTTCTCACGTTTGCTCCATACATACTCCTTTGAGGTTTTTAACTGAGGACAAAATACATGGCTAAGCATAATCAGAATAACTAGTAACTAAATCCTAACTAATATTATAAATGCAAAAGTAAGTTTGATTGTTTGTTTCCTTTCCATGCTTGAACTACTGAACTGATTATCCTAAAATCTTGCATATACAATGTCAGGTCGTACAGAAACAGACATAGGGTAAAAAAAGTACTGATCTGGAGGAAAACAACAATAACGTTCCTATGCTAATAGATGGCGCCATGTATGTTTGAATTTTAAATTCTAAATTAACGTGAGCGAAGCCGCGGGCAAAAGCTAGTAAACCTATAAAAAGGTTTAATGTTGATCAAATTCATTTATTATGAGCTGAGAGGGATGCTTCTGCCCATCCCCCACATCTTTCCCTTTGTCGCTTATCAAAATAAAAATAGATAACATCTAGAATTATTTCAGAAGTCTTACGTCTCCAGACTTAAGTAATGTTTGGTTCTGGGTCTTGAAGTGTATGAGCCAGGCAGCAGCGTCGAGCGGCAAGTCAACGCAGCCTTCATGCGTCGGAGAGTTCGACATCTCTTTGTGCCGCGGCAAACGTCGCAACCATTCTGATACTAAAATAAACAATGAAATACATATTTTGATTAGTTAAAATGGCTGAAAGAGCATATGGTGAGTTAATATCTAGTATAAAAATTTGTAAGGGTCAATATAATAAAGTTTAAACGCCATTTAAAAGGACGTTATTGTTCAGGCTCTATGTGTATAAGGGATATTAATAACCAGGCTCAGAGAGCAAGATAATTAAAAATAATTATATTAAAATACTAGCTGACCCGTCAAACAATGTTTTGTCATATAACTTAAATTCTGGAGAGGGCCACCCTTATCACCTAGGGGGAAAAATAGCCTAACCTATCCTCAGATAAAAATTAGTCAAGCCATTTCAAAGAGTTTGATAACAAACACTGTGACACAAGATTTTTTAAGTAATAGAATTAGATATTATTTTATATCTTTGTATAAGTTTTACATATAGATTTGGTGATCTTAATGTTGTAATTAAATTGACTGTTGAGGGTTGTCAAGTTATGTCAAAGAATAATGTTACTTGTCCAATTATGTCAAAAATGTATGGAACCATGGGTATTTTTATATTTTTTCATCATTTCAGGGTTGGTCCCGTAGTAAAAGTTGTTCGTAATTATGAGTTCAATTCAAAATCCTTTTTTCTGGTTGTTAATTCAATTATACCATGTATAATAAGACACTTACCCCAAGGAACATGCACAATCAGATATCCTTCTTCAAGAGCAAAGTGCAGGAGGTGGGCAATTGTTAATGACTTGCCTGCACCTTTTTCACCATCTGGTATTTGCTAAGGTAATTACATGATAATACAATCATAAAATCATATAGGTATTTCTATAACTACATAGGTGTATAAATTTAAAAACACTTGATGTAAAAAACCTCAAAGTATTTTTTTATTTTTAAGGAAACTGTCACACTACATTAGGAAGCTGCTGGATGCAGGTTGCTTCCAACCGGCCAATCTGGAAGTCATTGGGGGAGGCCTATGTTCAGCAGTGGACGTCTTATGGCTGAAATGATGATGATGATGACACTATCAATTAAGTCACTTTACAAATAAAAAAAAAACTAAATCAAAGTTGGTTAATCATCAGTCAGATCAGTGATGGGGGATACCACAGACACAAGCACAGATATACTTACATCACCCATCTATTTCTACCGAGGGATACAAATTTAGGTAACATCCTTAAAGCATGAAATTAGACCAATCTTAAATTATTAAATTTAACATACTTGTTTCAAGTCCATGGCTTATAATGTCCAGATAATTTTATAAGAAAATTGACTTAAAATGAGAAAAGGGTAACAGAGAACCAATAAATTGTGGCCAACTTATGTTAATAAAAAAAAAACATGATGTTATGTAAAGGATACAAAGTAAATATCTGATGGCAGGTTTGTCAAAATCACTAGATTTAATCCAATTCATGAGATCTAGTGCTGGCTGGCGAATCATTATAGTTGTTTCTGTGAAAGTCTTGGTCTGCTTCTTGTAACTCTTCGGAAAACCGCCATGGGCAAAAAGCTGTTTACATAGGTCGGGATCCAATGTGTAGAATAAGCCTTCCTGCTTTTCATTGTGTTGCGTCTGTTAGAAATAATAGCAAATGAGCAATTATATTATTATTTATCAGGCATTGTAGTTTATTTGTGTGATAGTGCACAAATACTAACTGGAGAGCACTCGCTAGTTCTAAAGTTAACAGCTTGAGAATATCGCCGACATAGGTGCCTCCAGCTGCGTGATAACATTTTGAAAAAGCGTAAAAATATGAGTTATTAGTTTACTTGAAACTAAATCTTACAACATAACCTCAAAGATTTAGATGGATCTTTTTCTGTCACTCGCTGTCAATATCAACTCAAAATGTCAATTTCGTCTAAAAATTAAAATCCCAAAATTTTGTAAGCAACCCAAAAAAAATTATTGAACGTAAATTAATTGAGAAAAAAAGAGTTATCTAGTAAAAATTGGACGTTATTGGAGCTATTCTCATACTACAACTTATTCGGTACATAAATATTTTTATGACGAAGTTTTTGTCATCAAATATAAACAAATGAATCGCCTAAAAGTTATTTTAGGTCTCGCAAACTTAGTTTCAAGAATTTTATTTCTAGTTTCAGCTGTCACCGCGTCAGACTCTTTTTTGCCAAGCAAATAACTTTTTGAACTGTGGTATGAGAAGTCCGCCAGTGGCGCCCCCAAGGGACATGTATATGGCGACAGGCTTAAGCCAGGCTGGCGGTAAGCAAGGGTCGTGGAGGGTCTAATTCTGAAAGAAAGAAAAGGTGGACGAATGAAATAATATTATTTTTGATACTTATACATATTTTAATTAACATTAACATTTATTTTGCATTCTTTTCTTCTTAAATAAACTTGTGGGTCTAGCTTGACTTTGTAATTTATGATCTGTCTGATTTACTTTTTCAACAACATCTTTTATTACAATGGTCTGAGGTTCCACAGTGTCATGTGTCCCAAATTGAACCTTTTCTTTAGGTACTTTTACTTTGGGTGTTTCATTACTTAATGTTAAAGGTTCATACTTGGACTTTTTGAGAATAGATGTAGTCCCAGTTCCAGAAGAGAGAAGTTTCAAGTTTGCTTCATAGATATCACTTGGTTTTTGTATACCTTTATCTGGGTCATAAGGTTCACTTTTAGATTCCACTGGACTATGTTTAAAATCAATTTCTAAAGTTTTACTGTTATCTTCATCCACAAATGATACACGTCTTTGCAGCTTTGTTGGTGGAGTTGTAACTAAATACTCCTCTTTGTCTTCTTCCACATCTTCATTTTCTATTATATCATCTAACCTGAGAACAATAGTTTTAAACTTAGAATTTCTATAACCTATCTGTATACATATCAAATGACATTTGTAACAATGGTAGATTTGATCACAATACCAAAGAAGTAATACTGTGGTAAATATTACTACCGAGTCAAGGCTACAATGAATCCATCAATAGTAAAAAAAATTGATACAATAGTAATTCCATTGACAAGTATTTTTCGACTTACCTATCCATTTCATCTTCAAGTTCATCAAGTTGTTCCAGTTCATCAAGCCTTGATATTAAATCTGTTTCAGTTTTACTTTGGTTCCTTTCTTTATTTTTCATTTCAAATAGTTTTTCTTCCAATTCATTCTGTTTGTCTATAACTTGTTGTAGTAAATCATACTTTGATGTTTGTACTGGTGCTGCGATTTCTTTAAAAATTACTTTTCTAGACTTTGTTTCTTTATCTTCATCTTTGTTATTTACATTTTCATCAGCAACTTCTTTTTTTATTTTAATAAAGTCTGCTGGTTCTTTAACAGCAAAAGATTCTTCATTGTCTTCTTTTATTCTTCCTAAATGATCATTCATATTAGATAACTCATTTTCTAACTCTTCTTGAAGTTCTAACTCTTCTAACCGATTCCACAATTCTTCATCAGTGATATCCGAATCCTTATTCTTTTCTGGGCCTTTATTTTGTTTATATTGTCTGACATTTTCTCGGTGTTTCTCCCTCCATGCTCTGTCATCTTCTTCACTATAATATTCAATAATATCTTTACCTCCATTATCATAAACAGCTTTCTTCGTAAATGACATCTGGTTTTCTAAATATTCCTTTTCTTTAATGTATATGTCTACTTTTGATTGGGCATCTGGAAAACAATAATTCAAATAGTTTTATAAAGATTGTTGTTGCTTTATTGGCTTAACACCCCTGTCTAGTTCTCTGTGTGACCCTACGCCTTAAAATAATGTATGTATTTCCATTAATAATAGAGGTTATGATGGTCAGAATCTAATTTTAACAGTGGTACCTTTGATTCTATGTTGTCTTAGAACTTCAGCTTGTTTCAGAGAGCATTTGACGAAGTAATCCGCGCCGAGTGCTACTGTTACTTCATTGGTATGTATAAGATCTCCTCGCAATAATATCCTGCTTCCGATAGGAACTAGAATCGGTACTTTCAGCTTATCACTAAATATACTGAAATCTAAAGACTTCAGGCTTTTTAAATAATTTTCCCAGAATCCCAGATTTTTTTCATTTTCAGCTGCAGTCTGGAAGAAATAAGAGAATTACGACGAGACGATCCACTGACTCGATTTAAACTTTAAAGTTCAGGTTTAGTATAAATAATTCAATTTACCTTAAAGTATACTTCACTAAGAATATCCATAATTTACGTTTGTTTATTTTTTTTGTTGGTTTTGGCGTTTATTTAATTTAATTTATTGTTTACAAAGTCTAACCTCAATATTTACGTTTGATTGGATTTGTTGTGTCAACCGTATGACACGTTATGTTTCGTTCGGAAACTAAGAAATGGTAAATTGAGCTGTCATCATCAATCAATAACACGCATCCATGATGGGAATGGGAAAGTGCTCGGTTGTCAACAATATGTCAAAAACATACGGTCAATGCAATGTATTGATTATTCAGTGCTTATTGATCAGGAATTCAGGATTTATTTGCGTATAAACCGTGGGAGTAAATTTTTTTTTAAAAGGCAGTCAGTGAATACCAATACGGGATCTATGCATTAATTCGTACGATATGGAGGAAAATAAATCTATTCTGCATGAATTATACGTGTTTTCAGAATGGAAGCCAGAACCGGAATATATCGTAAGTGCTATAATATCCATTTTCTTATAATTTTTTTTCGAAGTAGGTATATATTAGCTAGGTCATCTTTGTTTTGAAATAGAAGTCATGGCTTAATAAGTTCGATAATTGTTATGTTACACTTTTTACAGCAAAAGCCCGACAGTATTCTGCCAGAGAATATATCTGCTCTTTGGCGTTGGATGAACTTTTTAGGTCCTAAAAAGAGCTTAATCGATGGTGTAACAGCGTAAGTACTTAGAGAAACACTAATTTAATTATAATTTATTGTTCTTGTATTATTTTAATTAAATTTTTATTATTTTTTATAGACATTTAGAGAAACAACAAAAATGGCACATTGCACTAGGAGATGAGGGCAAAGTGATTGCTGTATTAACAGATAATATATTAGAAATTAGGACTAAGAGATCAGAGTATGCAGCCATTGCTGCCAGGACAACAGGTCAGGACACACTCGGAAATTATAGAACTTTTTAACCAAAACTTAGATATAACTTAGATCTTTGTTTGACCAAATAAATGTTTTAAACTTAGGTTCTGTTATTAGAACTTCTAGGTTGTGTTCTTGAAAGTTATTAAATGTTTTAATGATTAATTAGATTTACAAAAAACAAAAACTAGTTGTACCAAATTGCTATTGAACTTCTTTCTCCGGTATGTGTACTTGAATAATGATTTTTCTAGCAATCAGTGTACTATTTAGAGGCCTTTAGTGAAGATCCTAAGAATTAATTTTTCTACCATGTTTCAGTAAGCCGAGATGCTTATCCACAATGGCGCAAGCTAGTGTGGAGTCCAGACTGTTCTTTTGTAGTGTTGGCATATGGCAATGGAGTTGTAAGCTTCTTTGACCTCACTGCATCTAACCTATTTAATATTTCTATTGTAAGTATAAATAAACTTTAACCTATTTTTCAAATTTCTTATTAAATAATCATATAAATGAATAAGGTAACATGTTAAAAATATCACAATATTTAAGATTTATTCTATTGAGTTGACCCTCTCAACTGGGTGAAACCCATAAATTTTATGTTTTTATTAAAGCAATATTGCCAGCATGGTGCACTCGCCTTACCAGTATGACCCCAGTTTAAATATTATCACTTTTTGTTACATTTTGTATATAACCTTGGATTCCCTCAAGGACGGCGCGGCGTAACAATTGATTTCCATTTGTTTCTCATTTCTCAATGTTTAACGGTTTAATGCTATTGAAATAATAATAATAATACATTTTCCGGATATTAATATTTATTAATAATACTTTCAGGATTGCTCTAGACCAGGAGGCTTAGAGTGCACTGATAACACTCATGCTGTTGCTGATATAATATTTATGCCACTCAGAACTAAAGATACTAAATGGTAAGTCATGGCTATTATAAATTGTGTATGTTTTATATTTGTTAGACCAATTAGTGAACAGTGTTAACCTTGGATTCCGATTCCTTAACATACGGATTGAGTCTACTCAGGAAATATCACCTGTCTTCGACAGATAAGAGGACCTTAAAGTAATGATCTAACCAAGCATCAAAGGTTTTATCTTAGTGGTTGGGACGGTAGGCATTCGAAGATATTGTAAAAGCGGAGGTATTTGCCCATAATCGCTGCTCTGGGCAAGCGAATTGGCGATCGCAGTAGCAGATGATTGCTGTTACACAGAAGGACGCTGCTGCCCATCCTTGGGATGTTTAACGCGCTTACGACACCCTTGGGACGAGTAGGGGTGGTTATATTCTAAAGCCGGAAACCACACGGCACGAGTCAATGAATAAAACTTCCTAATTGTAGAAGCATATTGAAATAATCATTTTGTAATGTGGTAACGACATATTTACTCAGGAACTGGGAAGTGCTGGTAGTGACATATGACGGCAAGTTACGTGGCTACCTTGTATCGCAGACGGAAGGCTGTAAGCTGCATCATTCGTTCCGGTTCGCTGGAGGAGTAGGCGCTATTAATTACTGCGAGTCTCATTCTACGTTGTACGTTGCTGGCGTGCCCAGAGGACCTGCTAAAGTATGTGAATTATTCTTCTCTGTTTAATTGTGTGTGAATTATGCAAAATAAACTATATGCCAAAAAACAATTATGGCCAAAATATTATTATAAGTAAGTACCAAAAAAAATATATGCCAAAGTACACTAGGAAAAAAAAACATTATGCAAAGGGAAGGGGTCCTGTGTGGGAGTGCAATTTTCAAGAATTATACGTACACCAAAAAATAAAAGAAAACAAATTGTGAAAATACATTACAATGGGCGCCCTTATTGTTAAAAGCGGTCTCTTACAGACACCTTTGGTTAGTCCTTTCTGATCTAGGAGCTTACGTTTGGAACTACAAACCTAATTCCAACTCTATTTTTACTCTGCAAAAGTTGCAAATTCCTTAACCAGCCAGGATTCTAATCTACATATTATTCATTTTGGATGTCATTTCCGAATGTGTAACTGTGTTGGATCTTATTAACTGATGTGTAAAACGTGTCCAACTATCAGGACCCGACATCCCCCTTGAGCGCGGGCATCACGGCGTGGCGCATACTGAACGAGGAGCCATTCTACAAGCTGTCCGTAGTGTCGGACGAACTGGAGGCGCACGCTACAGAACGATTCAAGTTTTACGTGCCCTTTAATTACTCTAATAACTTGGTGAGTAAAAGGCGATAAGTTCTTTATCTAACAGTAACGTAGCACTGTTAGGTATTTGGGTGCTATTGTTTGTGTCGTCGGGTGCTACTGTATACCTACGTCGGGTACTACTGCATGTGTCAGGTGCTACTGTATGTGTTGGGTGCTACAGTATGTGTTGGGTGCTTCTGTATGTGTCGGGTGCTACTGTATGTGTAGGGTGCTACTATATGTGTCGGGTGCTTTGGTGCTACACACTACTAATTTGCGTTCCATGTGTTGCTGAGGAACACGCGTGTCGGTAAGGAAAATCTTTGATCACATACGAGTTAGCTTCGCGGATTCTGTCTGTATATGAATATAAGTATATATAAGGGGTTTTAAGTATGTTAGATGCGAAGTCAATTTTCCAAAATCATTATATTACATTAATATTTTTTTCAGGCATTCATAGTTAAAATGCGCGTGTCCCCGGACGGCAGCAAGCTGGTGTGCGTGCACTGCAACGGCTCAGTGTCGCTGTGGCGCCTGCCGCTGCTGAAGCTGCTGCAGCGCTGGACGCTGGGCGCGCAGCCGCTGCACGAGCTGCGCAGTCCGCTGGTGCAGCACAAGCCGCCCAAGAAGGCCAAGGACATGGCCGTGTGCTTCCCAGCTGATGTCAATTGGTGGACTAATGAGGTCATTTTATAATCATTTAGTTAATAAATAACCAAGGATTAGAGTTTAAACCTTCCTTTTTGTAGATATTCTGCTACTGTCACTGCTATAAATAACAGAGATATCTAATGTATTTTTTATTAATAATTTTTTTTCTTTTGCAGGAGATCATATTGTCGCGATTCAGCGGCGCAGTTACCATTTGCGATCTTGAAACTATGGCTAACATACTTGGGAAGAAGCCGGAGTTCTTCCAGGGCGCGCCGCAAGTAAGTATAGCTGTACAACTACTAGTATTAAAGTAACTTAACTATAATTGACAGTTCGTAGTTTGATGTTGTGATGTTTGCCAACTTCAAAATATAATTTATTTTTATTTAGTCAAATATACAACTAGGTATAGACAAATATAGACCACAACGTTGCTTACCATCAGGTGGGTTCGTACTTCGTGGTCAAATGCCTTTTCAATATATATTTTTTTTTTAATTTGGTTGTGTCGTTGACAGATAACGTGCGCTCACGACGGTACATTCATGGTGTTAGAATGTGAGAGCAACGTGTTGCCCGCCAAGAAGTCGCGCAGTGATGAGAGCGTAAGTACTGATACGAGTTGCGACGAATTCGATCGATTCGATTCAGAAATTCTCGATAGCTGCACGGAATCTGGAATCGTGCCTGGTTAATGGCAATAGGCTCGCCCTCTATTACATGGGGCTTATAACTTAACCAGCGAAACGTTTAAATGGGTTTCAATTTTCAAATCGATCGGTCTTTATCAAGCAGCTTCCTACAAACATTTTTAATATTTCAGATGGAAATGGTAAAAATAGATGCAGACACCGACGACACGATGCTGGAGTTAGCTAAAGAGTTGATAAAGTCAGTGCTGTACGCCATCACGGACATCGAGACGTTCCAGCCGCGCCCGCGCCGCATCACCGTGGTGTCGCGCGTGTACCGCCTGCTCGGCGTCAAGAGCACCACGCCCACCGAACTCTTCTCCAGGAAGGTATCATTACTTTATTACAAACTTATATTTGCGGCTCATTTCATACAGTGTACTACGCAAGCAACCGAAAACATAACTTTGTTTTCCGAAATTATTCGCTAAAATACCTTGATAAATCAATGTCTAAAAGAAGTGATATTATATTTTATGGTGCAATTAAGCAGTGATAGCCTGGTGGTATGACCGTTTGACTGGCAAGTCAAAGGTCTCAGGTTCGAACCCAAGGCACGCACCTCCGACTTTTCATAAGTTATGTGATGCTTATTATAAACTAATTATCACCTGCTCCGTGCTCGGAAACCACATTAAGAAGTTCTTTGACAGTCGTTAAAGGGTGACTCCCTTATAAAATCCTGACAACGGGTTGCAGAGGTCAGATAGGCACTCGCTCCATAGAAAACTTATATTTCGCTGCATCCAGTTGGATTAGAAGCCTACCCCAACAAAGTTTGGGAATAATAAGGCCAAGAGGATAATGATTTAACCAACGAATATTGATCTTGTTTGTATAGATCGAGAGCGGCAACTATTCGGAGGCGCTGGCGCTGGCCGATACGTTCTCGCTGGACAGTGACCTGGTGTACCAACAGCAGTGGCGCAAGAACCCGGTCTCCACCGAGGCCATACAGAAGTATTTGGTAAGTTAACAGTAGAAGCTACAGAACATTTTGATGTGATCTTGTGAGATCTATTGGTAGTGCCATTATACGCCAGGATATCCCCCCCCCCCCCGAGTGTAATTTGAGTGGGCCGAAGGGAGGCACTGGACGGGGCTGCTCGCGCGCTTGCAGTACCCGGCCCTGTCAGATAACCACTTTTTTTTTTAAATTTATAATCTTTATTATCAAGCTACAAAGGCTCAGAGATAAATACCTTAACCTAAACATACATATTATAGAAATAATATGAGTAAAAATTTTTTATTACGTAAAACGGTTTTGTCATCAAAACTAAAGCTGTGTACCTAATATCAGATCAATCTGTCAACAGGAAGGGAGTGAAATGTCCATTACTAAATTTGAACCAAATAACAAACAGGGCTAGCTAAATAAAACCATTTAAAAAACAAAGTTGTGTTAGTAAATAGAGCTTAAAATTATGTTAGTAGCACTTCACTTCGCAGTACATCGTCTTAAAATTACCTCACGTTACAAAGTACCGATGCGGTAGGAACATTTTTTAACAGAGCAGTTTTTAATATAACAGAGCAAGGTGTCCAAGAAGATTTGGGCCGTCCACCAGTGTGTGGACAGACTGCCAGAAACATTATCAGCTGCGAAGGAACTTCTGCAGTTTGGACTCGAGCTTACCAACGAGAAGATAATGGATGGTGAGAATAATAACAGGCTGATTACTATTTAAAATAAATAAATTTAATGTACCTTGAACATGCGCCGGTCGGCGATCATACCCGATGGCGCTCGAACTATAACTTCATAGATAACAACTTCTTGCATCTTGACGCGTATTTTACAAGTTTTTATTTACTTTCACCTGTCCCGTTGTCTGTAATGAAATCTTGCAAGTTAACTTTGACCCACTTCTCGGTTTCCGATTAAGCTCAAATTTTGCATGCATATGTATATATTGCGTGACAATGCAATATTATGATGACCTGGAGCTGATCTGATGCTGGAGCTGGAAGGTGGCTATAGGAGCTCCGCAATAATACGACTCGACCCCATCGAGTTTGGGTTCATTTGATTTGTCTTGACGAGTACTTTTTATGGTAAGCATCACCTGATCTGACATCCAAGATTAGCTCTAGATAAAGGAACTCTTCAACGGTCAACAGCACAGATACCTACGTTTAGTTTTAATATATTAATACAAAAGCTTGGTTTAATACGTTATTTTTATAACAACCTATTGTTGTTTAGAAATAAACAAAGAACAAAAAGACCCGCTGGCGGATCCAGATGAGATTATGCTGGAGCATCTGAACGCTTACACGAGCGAACTGCTGCGGTGTCGACATGTGATGCTGTTCTATAAGGAACGACTCAAACTCTATGAGGTAATGTATTACCCATGTGGATAAAGAATGGGATGAGACTCAAGAAATGTTCATTAAATTTTGATACGGCTTTACTCACGTATTGATTTCGGGGAATGCCCCACTAGTTTGTGAGTAAAGCCGTATCAATATCTAATGTATAATTAGTATGACTCACGAAAGTTATTATTCAAGAAATGTTCATTTTCAGTCAATACTCCGTTGTGAGAAGTCCACTTACATAAAAGACGAATACGATCGCCTGCGAAGTAACAGCATCGTTCACAGTGCCATGGAAATCGCGAAAGAAGGTCGCATAGAGGCCCTCACTTGTCTCTGGCCACACATCAAAACCATTGCCATGCAACTGGCAGTGTTGGAGAAACTGCCAGAGACCGTATGTGCATTAGATTACCAACACTTATTGCCAACGAAGCATCCTTTCCAGTGGATTGATAAGCAGCCCCCTGTGAAACCGCCGCCGTATGTACACGAGGAGGATTGGTGCAGGAAAGAAATTTTCAGGTTTGTTTTTCAAGTCTTGTCTGTTCTGACGTCTGTGAAATCTTGTTACGTGGTTTAAGGTCTTTGCCTAAACAACCCATAGCTGAGTGATATGTGAACATGCAGACGCAGAGAGGAGGCTGATGTAACGCTACTTTATCATCTTCCAGAGGAATGTAGACCGTCTAGAAAACGTATTTTAAAAATCACTTTTTTTTGCCCCAAGTTGAGCGTGTTGCTTCCAAAAAACAAAATAAATAAGTTCTTTTAAGTCGTCAATTTTACAAAGACAGCTCTTTACAAACATAGCATATATACTATGTTTGTTGAGAATGACTCAAATGAACTTATTAATTATGTTTAATTCAATAGAAACACGTTTGATTGTGATTTAGACTCATAAAACCACAGTGAAACTCATTTCAAGATCGAACACTGCAGTTGATCGATTGAAATGATTCTTGATCGATTGATTGTTAATCGAAATGATTCTTCCCCAGGTCCATTTGGAGCTCAAACTGGTCGGAAGACTTGACTCCCGAAGCCGAATCTGTAGGCGTAGTTACCGCTATCGACAACATCTACAAATGGTACGACAAGAGAGCGAGAGAGATAGAAGAACGCACTGGTCTCGTCTCCAACGCTGTCACTCTTGTTTCTCTGGCCACCGTGGCGGGAGGCGTGGAGGGACTGGATGATATCTTGTTCCATTTAATGACTTTAGACACGTTGTTGTATGATATTAATGTGGAGGGAGTGACGTTAGACGAGCTTCAAAAGATGTCTCTATTGGAAACGTGCAAACTTCTTATAAAAATGGTGAGTTCTTTTGTATTTTCATCACCATCATCACTTCAGCAGGAAGACGACCACTACTGGGCATAGGCCTCGCCCAAGTATTGGTTGGTTGGTTTTGTATCTTCATTGAGATAAAAATATAACTAACTGCAAATTCAGCAATAGTTTGCCTAAATTCGGTCAGGAAGCAAGTTATTGATGCAAGTTATTAATTACAAATCAAACCTTATTTTATCCACAGTCTACGCCCGCGACATTCGTGTCCGACTTGAAACATTTCGTGATTCCCTTCCTAAAGCGATATGAGAAACTGACAAAACGCAACGACGCGTGTCTCAACGGACTCACTGAATATTTGGAGAGCATCAGCGTTGAAGACCTTTCGTCCATATTGCTTGTAAGTATTTAAAAGAAACTTTTTCATGCACATTACAAAAATAACTAATCTCAACATTTTTTTTTTTCGAAAATTCTAATGGTTTATACCTATTCAATAACATTTAGGTGCTACAATCACCGAGCCAGTTTGAATTAGATGTGCGAACCCATCTAGAACTGGTGGAACGTTGTCTGTTCGCGCACACTGGTACCGACCAGCTTGATATGGCGTGTGACTTGCTCGATACTATATTAAAAGAGAGGTAAGAAGCATTATCTACCACTTCATCGAGTTTAGTTTGAATTTGTGCAGATATTATAAAATCGTCAACATAAATAATAATAAAGTCCATTTGATCTTATGTTGTCGTAAACATTAGTAAAAGCCATGATCGTAATTATTGCGCGTAATAAATACCTTAGTTATTATAGGTGAAGCAATATTAAACATCAAACATAACTTAATGTGTCAAATAGTATCGCACAACTTTTTATGAGAATTTGATGATAACCAAGATGTAAATCGAGTACTTTTTTTTCACTAGTTTATCCCACTCTTTATTAGATTATATCATGTTAAATTAGCCTTCGACCACCCGTGGGACTTATTTAAACATGCACATATAATAATTGAAAATAAATCGTTTTTAAATTTCCAGTGACGGCAGCATAAGTAGCACTGAGTTGGTACGTCGCGTAAAAGAATTAGAGCGCCTTGTATCAGCTAGTAGCCGCCTTGCTTGGCGCGGTGTCAAAGTACCGCCGAGGCATCTCAGGGAAATGAGGAACGACGAACGACAAGTCCATAACTTACTCACTAAACTGTCCAGGACGCTCGCTTTGGGGTAAGTTTGCTTTCAATTTGAGGGGAAGCAACAACATCTAGCGTTCCCAATCCATACGTTTTGATCTCGCAGATCAGAGAGAGTGGCATTTGTAAAGTGTAGATATTTTACCATTTATCTAGCGCATTAGACATGCTGTTTGCTTGCTTAGAATGTTATAACTAGCGTTCGATAGAGAACATGCTAGCTGGCGGCTAATTACTAATGTAAAATATTCAAGAGTGATATAACTGCGGAGTTACACTGCACAGTTTTGATAGAAAATAACGTCTTAATGCCGACCCAACAGTTTGGGAATAATAAGACAAGGCGGATCAAGATGCGTAATTATTAACAGTTTCTAAATTGTACAGGGCGGTAGTGATAAACCACTAGTCGATTGGCATGTTGTGCGCACAATAGCCGATTTTCTACAAGATCACGTTGGTAGCTACCAACAGATAACAGCAGCGCTTCTGGGGTACAGTTGTAGTCCATCCATTGTAATATATTGTGTATAGTCTTTTATTTATAAAATATGTATATAATTAAGTAATAAGTGTAAATGTACTCACAAGTTGATCTGGTTTCGGGAATCTATTGTTAATTACTGTAATTTAATTAAACTGAAGGAGTTTGCACTTGATGTTGTTAAACAATGACGTCATGCAGAAGAGAATATGAACATAAGAATATAACACTGCTTGTGGTCACGGGTAGACTGTCGCAGCGATGGCACTTCGACTGTGAAATAGACATTGACTTTGTCTACGATGACTTCATTTTTTCTTTAGTAACGATACACATTATTCTTACACTCTCTTTTGCCAAATTTTGGCCGATTTTACATTATCAATGTTTTGGTTTTGAAATATTTATAGTAATATTTGTGTATTGAAGTAAGCTTAAAAGTAAATAATGCAAATAGGGTAAATAATATCAGATAGAATACAAAGAGCTATGTGCTTAACAGAAAACCTTTCCGCGATCGTCGTTACTACAGGCTTACTACTAGAAGACTTCATCCTGTGTTTCCTTTTGTCGTTCCTAATTTTATCAGGTAAGTTAATAGTGGACACGAGGCCAATAAGCAAGCTAATGTAGTTAGCCAGGCTTTTATACCTTGGGACGAACGCATTTGAAATTAATCTCTTTTTCAATTGAATTGACAAGTTAATTCAAGTTTCCAATGTTCTCCATTTATTTAAAAAATGTAAACATCATTTGACTGCTCTGGTAATCCAATTTTCATATGCTTTATTATTTTAAATTAATCCATTATTTTGATTAAATGTTAACTAAACACTTCTCTTAATCAAATATAAAAATTAATTACAACAAACTTTTTTTGTATGTATCCGGTAAATAAATATGTAAAATTCATTGGTATAGATTTTATTCAACCTCATATGAAGTTTCTTAAACGGAACCTGTTTTTCCCCTCGAATAACTCTTCATTCGTCATTAATATTATTGAGGCAGAGTACCAGTTACTATATAGGATATGATTAGATATGCATATGGAACATCTGATAAACGTATATGATCATTTAGTGACTTGAGTCTCTTCGTGTGAAGTTGGTTATTTTTACATCACAAATAACTTTTATTTTGCGTTCGTCCATATAAGGAGTAGTATAGTTAGGTTGGCTGAAATTGGCTTGAAAACTTTACTGTTTTTATATCAATATAGCTTTTGTATAGCCAGTTCAGGGCAGTAAGTGTTCTCAAATTAAGTGTATATTGGTGTTTTTAGTAAAATGTAATACATCCGTCTCTTTTTTAGAATAATAACTTTCGTGAGTCATACTTACGGCTTTACTTACTGATTAATTTCGGGAATCCCGACTAGACTCAAACCGAGTCCCTTTTCAAGAGTGTAGTTAAGTTGCGACGCGCGTCGCCGACCTCACTGAAATTATCCGTGAGTAAAGCTGTAATAATTAATAATATATGCGTCTCTATCCTTTCTGGGGAGTAAGAACGAGACAACTATATTATGTCGCACTAAATCTGCCTGTATTGATGTTTTCAAACTCCTACTATTTTTAAGCTGTTACTTTGCCCCCCTGACCCTGCCCTTTGTATTGCAACTGTCACTCGCTATGATTTATTATGTACGTCTCGCTCACTCTCACGTCTCACTCAGTGGAGTACTTAAGAGAGGCAAACTTATAGTGATATAAATGTATGAAAGTCTTATAACGAATACTGCAACGGCAATTAATGTTTTAACCGCCATTTTAGGATTTTTACTTACAAACAGACATCCTGATTGTCTGTTTGTTTGAAATTAAAAGTATGCCATTTAAAATTAAGCCTAATTTGCCCGTTTCGGTAGTCGGGGTAAGTACAGTTCATTGTCTTGCATGTAACAATAGATGTTGATTATATTATGTATATTTTAATTCTATATTCCTGAGTAATGCCGATATATGTGATTTATTTCTATATGTGATGTATTTCAATAATTTATTTAAATGTGTTGTTATATTATATAATAGCAGTGAGCACTTGAAACGTGATTATAAACTAAGTAATATAATTATGAAATTGTTTAATAAGAAACTCGCAAAAACAACTGACTCGGGCGGGATTTGTGACGGGGTAGTTTTTGTGAGTTTCTTATTAATAATTTCATTTACTAAGCAAAACATGTGCATAAACAAGTAAAAAAACATACATATAATATATTATGAAATAATATGTTTGATATAGGTAACTTATAAAAAAACAATAATTTATTATAAAATATTTTTTTTGCATTAAAAAAAATGTAAAATGTTTTTGTTGGAAAATAAATTAGATTTTGTTTATCTGTGGTTTACAAGAGCCAAAACGCGGGTGGCCACGATTGAGCATCGTTTGACGTTACATTTCACACACAAAATATGGTTAGAGCATCGTAATAGTTCGTATCGTATCGTAATAGAGCATCGTTAAAAAATTGATTTTTAAATTTATTGGGCGTTTTTATACATTGAAATTTTTAATAATTACCCTATTAACTTAGTTTCGTTTCTTGTTTTATGACGTCACAGCTAGCAAATGTCACGTGCGTGACTGGCTGTTTTCGTGCAAATTTTAAATTACTAAATCAAAATTGATTTTTTTTTCTTTAATAAATAAGTAACACTTTTTTTTAGAAAAAGATTATTGTAAAAGGTATAAAATAAACATTTACGTAGTTTTTTCTGAAAAATGTCAAATGATAATTTTTATTAAGTTACTTTGTGTTGTTTCAGAGAAGAAAAGCCTACCCAGCAGGATTGGGAGAAATTATTGAAAGATTTGCTTGACCTACAGTCCACTTTATTCGAATGTATAACAAGTGAAACATGTTATGAGGTAATATGTTATTAATCTGTAAATTATAACAAACGTCTGTGTAGGTATCGAACTGAAAAAAAGAAATAAAGGTATAGAACTGTAATATCCTTGTAAGAATCATAAAATTTTTCCTCCATGGAAATATATGTATATTTCTCTGCTCTGTCAACTACTATCCGTGCGAATAAAGAATAGGATTGAAAACGGCGCCAGAACTATTTGCTTCTCGCTCACAAACTTTATCTTTGATGTATCTCGTTCCTACTCGCACCTACAGGTTATATGGGAAGGAGACGCCTCTTTCAATCCCATTCTTTATCTATTATAATATAATAGTTCTATTCGTAATTCCATTTGTAGTGTCGAAATTATTTTTTACATTTAACCGTTATGAGAACATAATTTCAGAGCTAATTCATTGCTTTACTTTTATTTAGATCTACGCATCAGCTTTATTGACATCGGGCGACGCGCCGAGTATCAAGCTCGCGGCCGATGTGCTCACCTGCAACGCGGACGTGCGCCGCAACATGGTCGTCAACTATAAGAGGAGTGTGCTCCTTGTGACCGAAGCCGCGAAGGAGTACTTCAACTCTGCTAGTTCGCTCAACGACCCTGCTTTGGAACTGGCCAAGTAAAGAGCACCATTTTCAATATTAGTAATTCTTCTTCTTATCGTTTCGATAGCAAACTTATTGTTTTTTTTATTATATTGAAGCGGCCCAGAAAGTAGCGACTGCGAATATAATTAATTATTATATATATATTATTATATATAAAAAGCTATATTGCGTATATACTAAGTTTTCTTTGCAACTTTAATTTAGATCTAATCATCCTAAATCAAATTTCACACTTCTGTAGATTTCACATTTATGGCTATGTAACTTATGTGTAGGTACCTATAATGACTATTTTGAATTATCTGCGCGAATAGACCCGAAATAATATTTAAAACATAATTCCAATTTGCGAAAGTTTGAATACTTCTATATGTAGGTATTTTTAATTACAGTCAAATAGACTTCAGATATTATTTGTTGTCTTTTTATCCGCGTCTTAATATGATACTTTTGCAATACAAGCTCATTTAATAATGTTACGCGAGATCATTATATTTTTGTCCGACTTACATGGTCCAATCGGTCAGGAAAATAGCTTAAATGGTTATTGATATATTTTTCAGATGCTGTTTGATGCTTTTTAAAGACGGTAATCCGGAAGTCCAACAAGAATTGGATTTGATAGCTGCATTACAGATTTTGCATGCTTTTGAACTACCTATACTTCCTGTACAAGGTACTGGTAATAACTAATACCTCGCTTTTATAACAATATTGAAAATGTATTAATTAAATTGTTTTATTTCAGTTCGTATTTGTGAGAACAGAATATCGTTCATAGAGGGATGTTTGATGTTGGATCCTAATGCGTATCTAGCAAGTCATAAGCTGCTCAAGTTGGCAGCACTGTTAAGAATCGCTGGCGATGACGAGCAAGCTAGGTACGTTACACGTTAACGAATACTTTTAAAATTTAAATTGACTATGCAATCGACGTTTGATTATTGGACTTTGCCTTGCTTTTGAAAGGTCGGAAAAATAGGGTCGTTTGTGCCTTTGTATCTATTCTACATATATCCATGTCCATATCTATTCGTGAATGCATTTCGTTTTATTCGATTTTATTATTTTTCTTTTACACAATATTAACAAAAGTGCAACAATGTTTTTATATAGTAGGTACACATACATTTCTGTTTTTTTTATTTGATAATTAATGTTGTTTTTCGATTTTTTTTTTAAAGGATTGTAGAGAAATGGAATGTTCCTATGTGTTATTATAAACGCGCATTGTTTAGACCCTGCCTGTAGAGTGGAGATACTTCTGCTTTTTTAGAACTTGTCTGATATAATTTAAGAATTTAGATGATTGTAGAAAGTTTTTTGATGAGTCGGTCAGAGGAAGTAACGATTGTCATTGTGGTGCGGCAGGGAGGGGCAGGTGCTGTCGCTGGTGGGGCGCCACGCCATGGAGGCGGCGGCGGCGGGCTCGGGCGCGGGCGGCGGCGCGGCGGCCAGCGCGGCGCGGCGCCTGGCCGCCCTGCGCTGGCCGGCCGCCGCGCCGCTGCTGGCGCACGTGGCGGCCAACGCGCATGCGCACGCCGACCGCGCCGCGCGCCGCGCTCTTTACGCCGCCGCGCTCACCTACGCCGAGCCCGCCGCGCTGGACGACATGCTGCGAGCTAGGTAGCCTACACCTCTCTCTACCACATTTGCGGACTACGTGCTTATGAAACTAACTAATGCATATTGATATTTCTCTACAGATTAAATCTAGAATTAGAAGGTTTGCAGCAGATGGGCGTAACGCTCAAAGAAACCAGCCATCTCTCGGAACGTTGGCCCTCAACTGATGATGAATTTGCTGACGCCATCACTACAGTAAGTACCAATGTATACGTAAATAACTCTTTTATGAGCGTTTTTTAAGAAAGATTTACAAAAAAGCTGCAAGATTTGTAAATTAGATTCAAATTTGGATTATAACTTACTTTTTTCCAGCCTGTGATCGAGAAAAAAGATCTTGTAGCACCTTCGCATCAAGAAAAGAAAGTTCCACTTTTTAACTATCTACTTGACACATTCCAAAACAAATTTACTTTGAGGTAAACATTTTTTGCACATTTATACCTGTTGCGTTACTTAAGACTTACTATATTTTGCTGCCCAGCTATTTATTTAAAAGTTAAAACCTTATTTTGTCAGAGCTATCAGTTATTTCATGTGCGGGGTTAATCCGTCGCCATAATATCGGATAAAGTGAAATCTCCCGGCTGCTATTAAAAAAAAATCTTACCAATATCTTTTACTTATTATAATAAACCTGTTCTGAAATTGTTAATACAAAATGTTATTCTATATTAATTTATGATCTTACAGCGACAAAGCAGCAAACACGATCCAGCCGGAAGAACTAACGGTCCACTGTCAAGAGTTCTACCGGTCTCTATACCCGGACCATGGCGTATCTACCAATTACTACGGCTATGACCGGTTCTCTATCCCCGACGCTATGGACGGACCGGGTGCTGTAGGTCAAAGTGTGCTCAAATGGTTCTATATTCAAAACTGCTTGGAGAACGGAGCCACTTGTGAACTGGAGACTGAAGGTAATCATGCCTAATATTTCTGTTTATACTTCCCATTAAAACTATGTGGCTCAGAATAATTTTTTTGTCGTTACAGTTGTGCAAAAATGTGCCGAAGAGATCCTGTACAAAGACACTCCACTCAGCGTGGCTTGTCTTCTACGTTCGACCCAGGAATGTTCTCAGACAAAGCGACTAATAGACCACAACAACACTGACACAGCAGTCAGCTGTGCACTGTACGCCACGCTCATCAAGTGCAACTCTGCTGAGCTCAGGGACAACGTGTACCTCACCAAGCCGTCCGAGGTGAGTGATACGCACCGACACTAACGTTAGTGTGAGCTGTACGCCACGCTCATCAAATGCAACTCTGCTGAGCTCAGGGACAACGTGTACCTCACCAAGCCGTCCGAGGTGAGTGATACGCACCGACACTAACGTTAGTGTGAGCTGTACGCCTCGCTCATCAAATGCAACTCTGCTGAGCTCAGGGACAACGTGTACCTCACCAAGCCGTCCGAGGTGAGTGATACGCACCGACACTAACGTTAGTGTGAGCTGTACGCCACGCTCATCAAATGCAACTCTGCTGAGCTCTGGGACAACGTGTACCTCACCAAGCCGTCCGAGGTGAGTGATACACACCGACACTAACGTCAGTGCGCGCTGTACGCCACGCTCATCAAGTGCAACTCTGCTGAGCTCAGAGACAACTTGCCTATACTTCTTCTTCTTATCGTTTCGATAGCAAACTTTTAAGTTAACTTTTTTTTGTCTATACTGAAATAATAGTTACATTACAGCCCTTATTTCTTGGACAGATGGCCCGTACGACTTTGCAGCAAAAAAACGCGTCAGAAGAACAAATGGAAATGATTCGTCAGTGTATAGATCGTTTGACCGGTATGGGCGAGGTGAATACATTGCGGGCTCTCGGCTACTCAGTCAATGGACTGCTATTCAACGCAGATGAGGAGTATCGACAAGAGATCATATACAGGGTTGCCAAGTATGTTAAAATAAGTATTATATAAATTTTTGTTCTACATTCGTGTACTTTAAATTCTGTTTAAAACAATGACTATAATTTTCTCCTATAGTATTTACAGACATGTAATTTTACAGTCATGCTGTTGACTATTATTAAGTGATTAGTTATCCTCGGCAGGTCCACGGAGGTGGGGCACGTGGAGCACGCGCTGGCGATGGCGCGCAAGTACATGGTGTGCGCGCTGGACGTGTGGCTGCAGCACGCCGCCACTGCACTCAGCAGTACTCCGCCCGCCGCGCTGGCGCCGCCGCCACCCGCGCAGGATGCGCATACGCGGTAAGTACCGCTGTACTCAGCAGCACTCTGCCGCAAAACTCAACAGCACTCTGCCGCTGCAGTCAGCAGCACACTGCCGCTACAGTCTGCAGCACTCCGCCGCTGAACTCAGGAGCAATCCGCCGCTGAACTCAGCAGCAATCCGCCGCTAAACTCAGCAGCACTCTGCTGTTGCAGTCAGCAGCACACTGCCGTTCCACTCAGCACTCTGCTGTTGCAGTCAGCAGCACACTGCCGTTCCACTCAACAGTCCGCATATTACAAAAAAATCTCCATAGACAATTTAATTATTTATGTTTTTACCACGAGTTACTTATCCTAACCGTTTTTATCTTTAAACATCATTTAGAACTGGATTTGCTTAATAGATTTTGAGGTGATACATAATGTTATTCTAACTTTCTTTTTCCTAATACCCCATTCCTAATTTAAAAAAAACCTAGTAAATAAGAATATTCTCTTAAAAACCGACCGAGTTCAAGTACTAGATAACTCGGATAGCAAGTCTTTTCCTATACATTTAATAAAGAAAATTTCTACACATCTGATTGTTTTTTAAATATTTTTCGTACAGCATAAAAGAAGCCCTCTGGCCCGTACTGCGCGGCACGCAGCACAACGCGCTCATTAACTTCTTTACTTTACTGAAGAGTTTAGACGAGAAGGCTCAGATATGCGCGCTCACCGCCGCCGAGCACATCAAACTACTCAAGAAGGCTAAAGCTGCTTCTAATGGTAAGAATGTATTTTTGTAAAAGAGGGTACGATGGTTTTTAGGGCCTTTACTTTGGTGATAAGTTAGAAATTGTTAAAATAAATATATAATTATTATTACTAGCTGATGCCTTCGGCTTCCGCGTGGATTTCGGTTATCGCGACCAAAAGTAACCATGATATTTTGATCCCGTTCTCTCAACCCGGCTTATTTTTCTCAGACACCTCCAACAAATATCATTATATTTTAGCCAATGTATACAAAAACTTAACAAATTATATACTAAAACCTTCATCGAGAACCACTCTGTCCATCGGTGAAAACAGCATGAAAATCAATGCCGTAGTTTTTGAATTTATCGCGAACAGACAGACAGACAGACAGACGCGGCGGAGGACTTTGTTTTATAATAGGTAGTGTAAATTGTAATTGTAAATTTTGGTTTCAGAAGCTAAAATTCTTAGTGAATGTACAAGAATTATATTTTTATGTATGTTTTTTTACATGTTTATGCACTAGATTTGCTTATTAAATGAAATTATTTAATAAGAAACTCGCAAAAACAACTGACTCGAGGCGTGATGATAAACGTTTGTGTTGCAGAGCTGGACTACATGCTTCTCCTCGAGCAGCCGACGGCGGAGCAGCTGACCGCGCACGTGCTGAGCATCATCAAGCCGGAGAACGTGGGCATGGTCACCAAGTTCCTGCGCAGCCTGCCGTCCGCCTTCAAGATACCTGTGTCCGTCAACTCTATTTATACGAAGTGGCTGACTAAGTACTTCTTTAGCGTGAGTAAGAGTTCTAGTTTATTGAACTTACTGCCGCGCTTACAGACGTCAGTAAAGTTAGTCTTTCTTCATTGTATGATGATGAACAACGTGTCTGTGTATGTGTTTGCACGTTTATTCGTTTTTCCGTTCCTTTTACCTTTTATTCGATTGTTATTTTACGGATTTGAGACGAAAGGACAGACAAAAGTGCTAAGTATGTAATTTGGTGGCAAGGGTTGCTTTTGACAGACTTCGTTACGCACGTTTTGTTTGATCCGAAACATGGATATCGATGATGAGGATTGAATAAGGACCCCTGACTCTACTATTGCTGTCGACCGGCCGTAGACAAAAGACACAGACAATGAAACGAAATATTCTAGTATGGGCCCACCTGCCCCTCTATCACCTTACTACGCCCATATTCTTCTTTATCGTATGGTTGATGAACAATCTGGTGTTAGAGTTTAAACCGCCCGTAGGCGTCTGACATGGCTTTAAACGCGATGAAAAATCTCTCAGGTGTGTCAGATTACCGTCCCATTGGACAATGAAAGTAAGGGAATAGGGATGCGCACACACTTGTGCATTATACCTTATATCTGCTGCGTATTTGCCTAATCTCCGTTGAGACTTCGTTGAGACGGAATTCGTTCAGGAACTCACAATTACGTTAAACGTCAAAAGGTGAACATTACGTTAATAAATACCCAGGTGCCGAGTAACGCCAGTAACAAGAAGTGGATGCAGCAGTACCGGCAGTGCGCGAGTTACTTCAACAAGCTATCCAAGCATGAGCTGCTGCAGTTTGTGGCTGACACCTGCTTTACGGACACCGCTATACAACGGTAACAATACAAACTAATTTTGATGCTTTGCCCTGGTCCTACATATTGAACGCGGCTAGGCATAGCCCGGGTTCTACACATTTAACACTGCTCGACTTTGTCGTCTTAAACTTTGAACGCCGCTCGGCTCTGATCGGGTCCTATATTTGAACGCGGCTCGGCTTTCATTGGGTCCTACACATTATGCGCTGCTCAGCTCTGATCTAGTCCTAAACTTTGAACGCTGCTCGGCTTTCATACGTTCCTACGCAATGAACGCAGCGCGGCTTTGATCGGGTTCTATACTATGTCTGCTTATGATGTTCACCCATGACCACGTTCATTGCATAAATTGTTTCTTAAAATTTTTTCAATTCATAAATTGTTTGAGGGTAGCTACACACATAGTCGATTCTGCACATTCGGTTTGGTATTTTAGAAAAAAAATCATCGGGACTTCTTCGAAAATACCGAATCGAATGTGACGAATCGACTATGTAAAATGTACCTACTACAACAAAACTTCCCCCTTTTGAATGCAGAGTGCCGGCCGGGACACGGAACCTGATGATACTGCAGGCTGTGGACTATTGTCAGCAGGAACAGGAGAACGATTTCAAGTTCAACAAGAAGTGAGTAACGTAATGATACGTGGACGGACGTTGATGAAATTTCGAACAAAACTATTTTAATAACATTGAAGTGAATATTATCTTCCTTCGCGTAAGGACGCGTCCGGTATCTTTTTTTATTGCGTCTCGACTGTCTTGATTGTGACTGTTAGTATGATTGAATAGCATCGTGTTATTCCAGTGAGCAGACCTGGGCCCAGGTTAGTCAGGAGCTGACGCGCTGGGCTCGCTTCTTGGAGAACTTCCACTCCACCACCATACAGACACTCATCGACAACTGTACCGTGCCCAGAGGACAGATATGGCCGTGAGTTATATTATTATTTGTTTTAATAAAAGTTTCTATTTTTAAATGTAATAATTTCTTATATATGCAATGTTGTCCTTAAATGATTTAGATTTTTTTTTAATATATTTATTTTTGTAATGCGAAAAGCTAAAGTCTTAATCATAATGCTCGGCTGCCTTAGATAAGTTATTAAAATCAACTGTTAGCAAATATATAGCGGGTGATTGGTCGTAATATTGAAAGGTACTATTTAGCAGTCGATTAACTAGTATAACAGACCTTATTTAACTTTTTTTGTTTCAGTGAAATAGAAAAAAGTCATGGCGACACAGATAAGATAGTGTCATGTATCAGTCGGCTAGTGATGTGCGCCGACATGAAGCTGGGCGCGCTGAGTACGCTGCTGCAGTGCCTGCACGTGCACGCCGACGTGCCGCACGTATGCGAACACGTGCGCGAGCATCGCCTGCACACGCCCGAGTGAGTGCAGCCACACGTTACCATATACTTGCTCAAGTATAGATTACGCAAGTCTAGACTTGCGCAAGTATTACTTACGTGTGTTGTAATAATATTGTGCAAGTCACGATATACTTGTGCAAGTCTAAACTGGCGCAAGAAACGCTTCATTAACGCCAATGATCCGCTTAAGAACAAAACCAGCCTTAAGAATTTATTTTTAACGGGAGCGCTTCCACATCCCCTAGCTGATATAGTAACGTCACCCACACCAAAAGTATAACTTTAAAGGAGTTCGAACCTTCGGGGCATAGCTTCCCCCCGACATTATGATTTTTTGAGACTAGAATAAATGGATAAGATAATATAATAGAAAATTGTAAGCCTAGGAGCAATAAAAACCAATTTTAATTAATTTATCTAAACACTCCTAATCAAAATGGCAACTGGTAACTATGCTAGATTCCATACAAAAGTGTTTAAACCCCTTTATAACTTATTTATATAGATTGTGAAAAAATTAATCGAAATTGCAATTTCAGTGACATGCAAACCTTTGTGTATCGTCTGACGCAATACCATAAAGAAGGGGTAAAGTTCCCTGAAGAGTTCTTAGAAAAAGTGATGCTAAGTGCCTCTGAGTTCGGCCTCCCTCCTCACAAACAGATCGGACTACTAGGTCTGAGTCAAAAGGCCAGGGTTCACGACACTGACGATATGTTGAAGATTGCCCAGTTCACTGTGGACCTCTTCCGAACTGAGTGGCCGGAAGAAGAGTATGCTACGCAGTTGACCGGTAAGTGATAAAATATAAGTTAGGGAACAGTAAAATCAACCGGGTTAACCAGTACCGGGGAGTAGGGTAGGGGTAGACTAGTGTAGGGGTAGAGTAGGGTAGGGGTAGAGTAGGGATAGGATAAGGTAGGGGTAGAGTAGGGATAGGATAGGGTAGGGGTAGAGTGGGGTAGGATAGGGTAGGGTAGCCTGCGGTAGGGTTGAGTAGAATAAGCGGTAGAATTAGTATACCAACGCGTACAAAGTCGCACCGGGCAGCTGTCTTTTGTCACTTCATCACGAGTCACGACTATACAAGTATACACACTTAACTGAACTGGTCGAAATTAATTTTGACAAAGAGGTGGCCTAGGACCTGGAAAAGGGTATAGGCTGGTTTTATCTCAAAGTCAATAGCAGAAAGTTCTAAAGTAAAGTTTTGTAACTCACAAATTTTGTTGTTAGTTGAAATAGAGACTATCAAAGTGGAGTGATCAACTATGATAGACATGATAATTATACTTGCAGAAGAAAAGTTGTTGACCGAGGAAGGCAGGCGCGAGACGTTCCTGAAGTTCTTGGAGTTATCCGACACGTGGCAGCGGAAGAAGGCGCTCGTTGACGTACTCAACTGCTGGCCTCCTACTAGGAACAGGTATATACCACCAGGACGCTGGCTACGCGTAACTATTGATTTTCTTTTGTGTCTCATTTCTCGGTGTTTCTCGTTTTATGCTATCAGGGATTAATTCGGTGAATCGGCCGGTAGGGAAATAATTATCACGCTGCCGACAAATAAATTTTAAAAAAATATCCTTATTTTCTGAGCTTGCTACACCATGCTTCATCTTGAAACGTACATGATATCAGGGGCGTGCACTTCATATAGGCAAAAAGGCACTGCCTACCCTGATAAAATTCTTTAAAATATTCAAATTCATTCATGTAAAATATATAAATTCATTTATAAAATAATAATATTGCAACAACGCGTACTTACTCATTGCATTGTTCAATAAATATCTATTATACGGACCATTAACGCCATCTATTGGCACTCACGGCAAGAGAAACCGCACTGAGCCCCGCGCCCCGCGTCCAACGTAACCGCGTCATAAGTATGTACTTGCAAGTTCGGCACAACTTTCTTTGCCTAAGCGATGCCTACGCGTCTCGGAGTAAAATTCGCTACCGCGCATGCGCGCAGCAAGTCACGTGACTCTTTTCACCATTTCAACCAATCACATCACATTGTGAATCAAAACCCAAGTTCGCGAACGGAGAACCAATCGCATCACTTTAAGAGTTGCCAGTGTAAAGCGTTAGATAGTAAACCTACGAATCGAGAAAAATATGTTCTACATGTTATTTTTAGGTATCGTTAGAGCATATATTCACTATATTTTGAAGTAATATTATTATCATAACACTAAAAATATTATAAACAATAAGTTCTGTATAGAAATTCGTTAAGAAAAACTTATTTTATTGGTAAATTAAAAACAGAAAATTGTACAGTAAAATTAAAACTTGGCAACACAACTCTTTTTCGTAGAACATTCATGTCAAGAGTTTTCTTTGATTTATATGTTGCAATAACATTGAATTTCATTGTTTTCATTGATTTAAGTTAAGTATATCAGTAAATAATCTAGTAATATGGATATAAAACAATTATATTGTGTAAGTGAGACGTGCGGTGGCCATGTGTGTTTGCAAAAACTAAATTCCGCGGTATTTCAGTGTCTCTCATTTTCCGACAAAAAACAAATTATAGAAAAAGGCCGGTTCCTGCCGGATTTAGACTTAACACAAACTAAAGGTAAGGTAACGCGTAAATTTAATAATAATCAGTATCAAATTTATTCATGGCTTACGGGATGCGCCCATAGTAATCGTTTATATTGTTTTCCGTGTTTATTATTTTCTAATCATTCAAGTATTTGGAATGACGGCGGATATACAGACTTACACAACTTGTCAACCGCGGCTAAAAAGCACGATCTTTCTGAAAAACATTTGGATGCGTGTTTAAAGTTTTTTAAATTTGGAAAATCCCGTATAGAGACAAGTTTAAATTCTCAATTAAAAATAGACATTGATAGGCACAATGCTAAAGTTGAACGTAATCGTAACATTTTTCGTAGATTAATCGAGATAGTTTGCTTTTTAGGAAAGCAGGAATTACCGTTTCGCGGACATGACGAATCAAACTCTTCATTAAATAAAGGGAATTTTTTAGAAACCGTTGATTTGCTTGCGACATATGACTCGATTTTAGAAACTCATTTACAAAATTGTACGAGCTCATTCTCGGGGTTATCTAACCGTGTTCAAAATGACTTGATATCAAGTGTTTCTTCCGTTATTATGGAAAATATCAAACAACAAATAGCTAGTACTGACTTTGTTGCAGTGATGGTCGATGAGACCCCCGATGTTAGTGGCCGGGAACAATTAGTATTTATTTTAAGATATTTTCACAATTCCGAAATTGTAGATAGATTTATAAAGTTCATTGACGTTAGTTCTGACTGCACCGCTACAGCTTTAAGTAATCTTATATTACAGACTTTGACAGATTTTAACTGTTTATCAAAATTAGTAGCTCAAACATATGATGGTGCAGCCGTGTTATCATCAGACCTTAACGGTGTTCAGTCCTTAGTTCGCCAGAAATGTCCTCAAGCTCTATACGTTTGGTGCTCTGCGCACGTGTTGAACTTAGTACTTTCGAAATCTTCTGAACGAATTCCAGAGACCAAACGCTTTTTCCATATAATAAAAACGATTTCGGCATTTTTTCATAAAAGTACAAAACGGCAAGCCCATTATAATAAATTTGCCGATGTAAAAAAATTACCTCGTGTTGCCGAAACACGATGGACTTATCATTCGCGCACAGTTAATGTTATTTTTAATTCTTGCTCTCATTTAATTGATTTATTAGAGGACATGTCCCAAAATGAGAGTTCATGGGACGGCGAAACATTATCACAAGTTTCACTACTTTTACTTAATTTAAAAGAGTTTGATTTTCGTTTTTTCCTGCATATATTTCACGAAATTTTTACCGAAACAGATATTCTTTACGATATTTTGCAAAAAAAAACCTCTGACATTGCCTATTGCATTAAAAAAATAAATAAATTTGAATCGTTTTTGCAGACCTTTAGAACACAATTTGAACGTATTTACGAAAATGTAAAATTACACACGGGACCTCCTAAAAGGAAGCGTAATATTGACGACGCGAAATCCAATTTTAAACGAATTTTTTTAGAAATTATCGATAATATTGCTGTTGAATGTCGCGAACGGTATAAAAATCTCAAAGATATAAAATTTTTTGAATTGCTTTCATGCGAAAACTTTTCTAGTTATGCCGAGAATTTTCCTTTAAATAAAGTTAATGATTTTGTAAGAATCTACGAATCGTATAATTTTAAATTAGAGCGTCTCATTAATGAGCTTAAATGTATTTATAAATCCGTAGAATTTAGGGACTTAAGTATTTACAAAATAATAGAACATTTGCACCAAGATAATTTAAGTACAATTTTTCCCGAAGTGGTGCGCTTCGCTAAATTGATAGTTACAATTCCCGCTAGTAGTGCTTCAGCCGAAAGGTCATTTTCATCGTTAAAACGCATTCATACCTATTTACGAAACACACAAGGCCAGCAACGTCTCACCGATCTTGCTACAGTTTCAATTGAAAAAAGTCTTTTGATTCAATTAAAACGCGATCCCACCTTTTTCGAATCAGTAATAAATGTTTACCTACAGAAAGACCGACGTGTAGAATTACAGTATAAGTGAACAAGTACTATATATACCTACCTTGTTTGATACTCATTTAAGATTGCATTAAATTTTGCTTGATACCTATTATTTCGCGCTAAATGTCGCTGGTTCGATTCCCGCACGACGACAAATATTTGTAATTTTGTATCGTTCTGTGTGATCCATTTTTCTACATTATTATTTTTGTAATAGGACTCCTCCCACTCGCACGATGTTTTCAATTGTTATTTGCGACAGTATAAACAAAGAAACGGTCTTTTTAAAGGCCACTTCCTGTATGCTTAAATTAATATGTCTGTAATATCAATTAATTTATGTATATAAGAGGTGGCCAATCACAAACATCATTAGTCATTACATACCTACTGCACACAAAGACAGCTGTTTTGGTAAGTCAATTTGATCAACATAGTCAATTGTTGGTGTTGGAAATAGGTAAGTTTATAATTTTAATAATGTAAAGTAAGTGAAAAGCATAGACACACGTGTTTACGTGACTTGATATAAAGAGACGTTCGTTCGATGAGGACGTTTTACAGATTACGGATATTTTGCCTACCCTGTTGAAAATGTCTGTGCACGCCACTGCATGATATAGGTACATAATTATTATGTTTTTTGCAGCGATTCAAGAAGCCTGCATAGTGAATACCTCAATTATCTGCTGAATAACTCGGCTGAACAGAAAGAGAACTTGGTTCTGATCAAGTTACTGCTGAGGCGGCCAGTCCTGGTTGAAGAGGTATAATGTGATCTATCTTTGTTTCTTTTTTCATAGTCTCTGCTAAACTTATTGTTATTTTAGAAGTATTATTTAAAAAAAAATTATATGACTATTATTAGACTCAACAATGAGACCAGCAGTGCCCTTACAGGATTCATGTACTAAAACTAACAATCTAATGTATTGAAAAATGTGTGAAGTGCATAACAGCAAATAATTTAATAATCTAGTTAAAGCGATTTCAACGCGAAGGCACGATAATTATGGGCCTTAGTTATAAAAACATATCACTCTTAATCACTGATTAAATTACCTATACCTGTCCTAGTTATTCGCATGTCATTAGATAGAGATGGCAATTGACTTAACTGACGTCTAGTCGTCATTTAACTTTTAATCATCGTTAGGAATTTTGTTTTCATTCCAGGAAATAAAGTGGCTATTGGAAAACTTGAAGGCTGATTCCGTGGTCAACATCATTTGGGTGATGCTCCTTAGCAAATGTGAAAGTTACGAGGATGAAATAGTGAACTTAGTGCGTCAGCATAAGGTACAAAATACAATGCTAAAGTTCGTGCTATCGATAGCAAGGAGAGTGAATAGCTTATTTTGAAGAGCGACTTGAGGTTTAACCCAGTAGGTCGTGGGTTCAAATCCTCCTCGTAATAAAAAAAACTACATAACTAGGAACTTTAGTATTTGCATCGCTTGCATAAAATAATGCTTTATATTTTTTTTTACGTAATATGCAAAGCTATTTAATTAAAAATCAAATTTTATTCAAAAGTCTGATGATTCAATTACCTCTATGGTATATGATTGGTTTTTCCAGCCGCGTCACGTAGCGGGTTCGATCCTCGCAACAAGCAAACATTTGTATGATGCAATACAGTTATTTTTTTCGTTCTGGATGTACCTAGTACCTGTATCCTAGTAGCAACGATTTAGAAGATGCTAATTTTTTCGCAGTTTTACATCTAAAATCGCTTGCCTTAATTCCAGGAATATTTCCAGCTAAACAAGGAAATAGATGATGAGTTAATCAAAGAGCTGCTGGACAACAATATGTTCCTCAAACTGGTTTGCTGTCCATTGTACTACTTCATCATCAACTACATACTCACCAGGAACGAAGGGGCTTCAAGCGACGAAGACGCGCCCAATATGTACACGGTACAATGGGCCACTGCAGAACTCGTCAAGGCCAGCTATTTAGCAGAAGCTGGACATCTTCAGCTAATGTCTACGGGCATACCTGCATCTCTTCGCGGATTCTCAGAAACAGTCATGTATTGCAAAAAAATGTTTAATTAATTACCAAAAATTCATCATGAATATTTATATAATCAATGTCTATAATAATCAATTAATATATTATGGTTAAAGGGCTTATTTGTTTTATTTCTTTTTTTTCCTTCAAAAGACGTTCAGTGTTGGGTAACACTAGGATTTTCTCCAGTATCTTGGGTACAATTTACAGACATATTGTGGAAATGTCCTAAGGCAAGAATGGCAGAACTGGATGGAATGAAGAACAGAATGGATTTCTCAGATACATGTATCATACATCGGAGATTTGGAGTCTCTAATCCATGCTCAATGCTCAAGCTCAACGAACAAACTACGTTTTGTTAGACGGGTCAATCTCGACAAATGAAGTTTCGACTCTCACGCAATAACAAAATGCAAACATCAAAACTGTCAAAGTCAAAGTTATAACTTTATAGGTTATTTTTATTTAGGCGTAATGTTGGTTGTTCGTAGCTACAGAAACACAAATTAATTGCAATAATATATTAAAACTATACGGAAACATGTTAAGTGCTATTAGAAATACACTGCGGGTGCCCGCAGCGAGCGCGATACGGTTGTTCCAGACCACTGCGCCCCAGTCTGCGGATAAGTTTGATCACAAGAGAATACCCCAAGAGGACGAAGGTGTTCAAGGAGAAAAACTTATAGACCTTGATTCTGTGATAAAAGTGTGAGTACAATTGACGTAGATTTTTCTTCTATTTTATTAGGACGCAGACGGAACTAGCTGGCTTCAAATAATCCATAAAAAGTTCTATAAGAAGGCATTTTTAAGCCAGTGTTAATTTAAGCCTTACTAAAATATTTTACTGCAACAAACCAACTGCTCAGTTTTTCTTTGGCTTGTACCTACACACAATTGATGATAAAATAATAACTGCCATAAAACGTAGTTTTTATAAATGCGATAAAACATTACAATGTTTCAGGAAACAAAACTTATTTCCGACTCTAGAGTCAGACAACTTAATATTTGGTGGCATTGTATACAAAGATCTGCCAATTTGCAACATTCGGGTTTCGCAGAACAACACTATATTCACTATGACTGACGCCAATGGCAGTGTAAAGATTATCAGGTCCTGTGGCATGGAAGGGTTCAAGAATACTAAGAAAGGAACTAACATTGCAGCACAAACTACAGCCATTGCTATTGCAACTGTAAGAATTCTCTAATATTTAATAATTTAACAAACATAAAGGCACTTGACATCTTTGCTTCTATTTAATAAAAATAACACACATAGGTACTTTTGATTTTTGTATATTGATAATATCACTTGTTCCAAAGTATAAGATTGTAAGTCTCACATGCATCTTAGATAGGTTTTGATGACAGGATTTTTATAATTAAAATATCATCATCAATTTAAAAGCTAAGCTCTTATTGGTGCAGTCTCTACCAGCTCTGCCTATCAAGAGCCAATGATATTATACTTTAAATGGCCAGCTATTAAATACAAATAAATAAATATATATTTGTCTTACTGGAGCTTCTTTCTACAGCAATTTGAGGCTTATAAGATGCAATAGTCATTTCAAACTGATACCTTCTGCTATATCTAAGTAAAAAGGGCCGTGACAAACAGACAGGCTGACTGATAGTGATAAGAAATGATTGCAGTCACAATAGGAAAATTACTTAACTGCTAGTAAAAACGATATAACTGAAGATAAACTAAGTAGATTTTGATTTAAAGTAATTTTTTGTAATATGTTTCTTTCAGAAAGCCATTAACAGAGGATATAAAACTATTAGAGTAAGAGTACAAGGATTGGGACCTGGAAGATTGGTAAGATAGTTTGCACACATAGGATACAAAGACAACTAGACAAAAAACTTTTAAACATAACTAAATATTTGAATAATTTTCTTTAATTTTTCAGGCAGCAGTTAAAGGATTACAAATGGGTGGTCTAGATATAGTATCTATTACAGACAACACCCATATCTCATGGAACCCCCCACGACCAAGGAAAGCCAGGAGATTGTAATATACTTACTTAGTATTAATTAGTTCATTAGCTCTTGTACAAATAAAACATTATTTAACTTAACAAATTTTATTTTATTAGAGTGATTAATATTTACAATGTACATGAAATTAAACCTAGTCTTGTACAGCACCAACAACCATTTTGCGTAAAGACACAAGTGATCTGGTATTGGGAAGTATTTGAATATGATATTACCGGATATAACCATATTATCCAAGTAATGTTAGAAACCATACTTGGCTTGAGTTTGTCTTTTTGACATTCTGTTGTTCGCCCACTGGTTCTGTAGTTCCGCTTCATTAGCTTTGGCCTAAAAAAAAAAATATAGTTAAAAAAAACTAATTTACAGAAAAAGGGAACTACAGAAGTTAATTATCCTATGAGACACATTTAGTTGTTATGTCGCAATCAAAGTACTTTACTTCGTCTAGTAATATGACTATGTTAGTAAAAACGTTAAACATAGTTGCTTGATAACTCACCTGATGAGCCAAATATGTAATCTGGTGCTTCCTCCTCTGTTGTGTGGTAGGCTCATTGCCTTTCTTCTTGCTAGCTGACATCCTCTTAGTAGTATCATCCATGAGACCTTTAAGCAACATCTCCTTTGCATCTGCTAGAACCTCCTGTTGGTTCACATCTACTATCTGAATCTCTTCGCGCCTCCGTTTGCCGCGCGTGCCGCACAGTTTCATGATCTTATAAAAGAAATAGAGATAAAATATGAATGGAAAGATAAGTTATATAATCAATTACATACACTATGTATCTACTTTAAAAAAAAACAGTCATATTCATATTTAGTGTAGTTAATTTCGGTTTGCCTGACACAGGCACTGCACTGTAAAGTTTGGCATACTACAAGGATCTATTTCAGGTCCATTTTTCTATCTAGTTTATAATCATGATTTACCTTGTCATGCAAAATGTATATGTATAAGATGTTATATACTGTTTGCATATCACTTATTTTTAAAGTACCTAGATAGAAAGAAATAGGGAACACTATGACAGTGTCAGTGTTACTGATTCATTTACAGCATCTACTACTTACTTTACCCAACATAAAAAATCTTGCACCTTGGCTAATTATGATTAAGGAAGAACTCAAAAAAAAGAACTTTTACAAGATTTTTAGGAGGAACAACAGGTTTAAACCTATTTTTAATGGTAATGCTACTTACAGCTTCCTCATCAAGTTCTAAGGTCTTAATATTAGCAGTTCCAGCTCCATAACTATTATGACTAGAGCTTGCTTCAGATTGCTGTTCCATACTATAAGTATGATATTCAGGTTTCATATTATCAACCTCTTCCTTTTTAAAGTATGATTCAATACCTCTAGGTCTTTCTGTTTTGACAACCTCATTCTTTATATTTGGTTCTAAATCTAAAGGTACAATATCTGGAACTTCTACAGGTTTGTGTATTGAGAAGAAATCATTCTGTACTTCTTCATTATCACTGTCATCAGAGTCATTGGTTAAAGATGCAGAATCTACTTTAGGTTTCTTTGATGGTACATTCTCTTTTTTAAAAGTCACAGAAGTTGTAGGTTTTTTCGTTAGTACATGTGGTATCAATGACTTGGTAGTAGCAATCATTCCATTTCTTGGTTGTGGCAGCATACTTAGAAGACCCGATTTTTTCTGAAAATTCCAATAGTAAATTCAATCAATAAATAAAGCAGTGATAGCCTAGTGGTATGACTGTTGGACTGCCATGTCATAGGTTGTAGGTTTGAAACACAGGCTTGCATCTCTTAACTTTTCGGATTCTTGTGCGTTTTAGAAATTAATTATCACTTGCAAAAAAATGCTGCAATGTGAGGAAACCAGCACAACTGAGACATTTTTAGACAGTGTGTAAAGCTATATCAGAGGCCTATGGAAGGTTTAAACTCTGAGACCAGGTTGTTCATCAACCATATGATAAAGAAAGAACACATACAAAAACCTTATTATGATATCTTACCCCATTTGCTGCTCTTGGTTTAGCAATTGGTGTACTGTTCTCCACGTCTTTGAACTGAAGAAAAAAAGGTTTATTTATAATATTTCTCTAACATCTTGAAAGCAATTTGTTGTTAATTATAAATTAATTAACTTCTTACATCATTAAGTGAAGGTACTGTGATCTTGGCTCTAGGTTTAACTACTTCTTTTTTGTACAAGAATTCATCATCTTCTTCAATAACAGCTAGTTTCTTTTTTGAGGGTTGAGGCAGGAAGTTGAACAGACTAGGTCTACTCTCCTGTGGGTCTTCCTCTTTGATTGTTTTTGTTGGCTCCTCAAATGTTGTTTCTGGCTTCGTCTCTGATACTTCTGGCTTCTCAACTCTGATATTGTGTGATATTTCTGGGACTAAAAAGTAAAATTTATCAATGTAAGTTATACATATACATATTATAATAATAAAGTATTTGTTTTACTCTCATCATATACCCATGTAAAAATAATATTAATTATGTCAATATCATAATGTGTGGGTTCAAATGTACTAATGTGACTTTTTCAATGTCATGTATGTTATGTATGTACTTTCTTAGTTAATCTAAGACACTACTGACCAACGGTGAAAGAAAACATCGTGAAGAGACCTGGACTTAATAGTCTGAAATCACCTAAATGCAGTGCTAACATGGTGAATAAAGCTCAATCAGTCTCTGTATGAGAAGAGGCCTTTAACCCAACAATGGGACAGTTACAGTCTGGGTTATAATACTATGATAACCTTTAATTATTTTGTAGGCGTAAATGTGATCAAAGATGTTGATTAGCCTATTAACCTGGAAAGTCAAACATCAAAGAGTGTCTGAAGAGAACCAAAGATAAATTATTTTGCTTGACTTATCATATAAGTATTGCAGTTGTCTCCAGATTTTAAGTAGGACATTGGACAATACATTTATGTGGCAAGTGTAGACTTTTTAAAATATGGAATACTTGTAAGTACCTGATTTATTTTGTGGTTTATGGTTCAATAACACAACAGGCGCTTTGTCGTCGCTCTCGTCTTCATATTCACTTGAGTCACTGTTATCATAAGCTACTAAAGCCATGGTTCTAATATTTTATTGTCGCAAATATCGCAAGTAAATATTTATTTATTTATTCCGTTTTGGGTATACTTCGGTATGACAGTTATTTTTTTTTTTTAATTTGACCTGATTTGACCCGAAGGGAAGGCTTTTGACCATGCCACCTGCAGGTAACTTTTAGACCATTTTTAGACTTTACAGCACTGTGCTTTACAGTCTTTGAGTTTGACATGGGTCACATAATCACATTAGTACAATAGCTCGCAATATTCCCAATGTAATATGTATGTATTAGGACTAATTAGTCGATTATTTAATTTAAATATTTTTATTGATTGATGACACTTGTGAAGTAAAGTAATTAGCAGTCTGGAACTTCCTTAGATCTCTAAAACACACAACACATCCAATAACTTCCTCTGAAACCAATAAGAATTGGATGTGTATTTAGTAAATCCGATCCGATTGTCTGAACGTGAATTTTGAGAGCCTAGCCCTAATTCATTGACATTTTGATGCTTGACCAAATTGACAATGACAGAAAATTTTTCCACAGGTAACCAAATTTTTATTTGCAAAAATTTCAAAGAAGCCGAGCGTTCTCAAAAATAAACTTACTATGTGTAATGAATAACAACAACTTATAATTTCTATCTTTCAAACCAAAGTTAACTCAACAACATATAGTACACCCATTTCCTCTTGCATTACTTTGCTGCAGAGCCTAAACATGCCGAAGAAATTCGCTGGTGAAAACAGCAAAGCTGTCGCTGCTAGACAACGGAAAGAAAATGCAAAGGTGGAAAAAGATCAGAAGATAAAGAAAATGGTGGAGGATGCAGAGTGGGAAGATAATGATGACAAACTTAAGAAGAAGCAACAGAAAAAGGTTAGAATTCTAGAACATGTAACTATAGGTACATATTATCTAAATAACTTGACTGGGAAAGAGAAGATTATAATTTATAGTGCTCTAGACATAAGAGTAAGTTCTATAGGTTCTATAGTTCTAGCTTAAATCAAGAATCCATGCACAAACAACACCATATATTCATTGTATTTATTTATAACAGGTAGTTTCACCAACAGCATTTATTCATCATACCTACATCTTAAGTATAATGTTAAGAATTTATAGGCCATATTTATGATAGTCGTACATTCCAGAAACCAGTATGCTTTAGTCACAACTAATATTCTATTATTGTATGCATTTACAGGATGAGCAGGAAAAGAAGCGTTTAGAACAGCTCCAAAAGAAGGCAGAAGCAAAGGCTTTACTTGAAAAAGAAATGGAATCAATAAAGGTTGCTCCGAAGGCCGCCCCACCCCCTCCTAAGATCACACGAGCACAGATTGAGAAGATGAAGGAGAAGACTATCAAGGCTGAACCTGTGAAAACAGTGGTAAAATGCTTATTTATTTATTATTACATAACATCACACCTGCTCTTCATGGGGATGGGTATAAACTACAGGATACTAAGTTCACCTTGACCTTTTGTAAGACCTGTTATTGCTTACTCATTATTTTTTATACATAAACATATACCTACTACAAATATATTTATTATGAGGGTAAAAACATTTTTTTTTAAATAGCTAATTAGAATAAAGTTCTTGTTATCATAGCACTCTATTTATGATACAATAAATAAACAATATTAGGATGAAATTAGATGGTTGGTTTAGCCTTCCCAGTATGTGATTTCATTTTCTTTTGTTGTTTTAGCCATCTAAAGTGGTTGCGGAGGAGACCCCTCTGGAGGAGAATCTCAACAGGATCCAGCTTGATGGAGAAGTGGCACAGACTGTTGAGGAAGCTATCTCTATACTTGGGTATTTACTTTATTACTATATCAATGGAAAAACTTCAGATCAGATCAGATGGATGTCATATTAAATACTGATTGATATTTCAAAAAGTTATAGATTTCATCCTCCATTTTACTTTTTAATATTAATTTCCCTATTGTTGGGTAAAAATCTCCCTGCAACCTTTATATATGTATATAACCTTTTTATATATATTTTACAATATAGTAAAGTAGTAGTGACACTAAAATCTCTTTCATTTTCAGTGACAAATCAGAATTGGATAGACATCCAGAGAAACGACTAAAAGCTGCTTACACTGCATTTGAAGAGGCAAACCTTCCAATCCTAAAGGCTGAGAACCCATCTCTAAGACTGTCACAACTCAAACAGATGCTCAGGAAAGAATGGCTGAAGTCACCACAGAACCCACTCAACCAGAAAGTTTGAAGAGATGGTGTACTAAAACTATCCTTTTAGGGTTCAACTTTTTTAGAATGCTTATAAGATTTTGTTTCAGTCTGGTAAAACTTTCAGTTACAAAATAATGCCATTTGAATTAACCATAATTAATTTTTTTAAATGTATATTAATCCCAATTAAAACCAAAAAGGATTACCAGTTTCCTGGGATATAAATGGGTACACTGAAGATTGGAACAAAATCTGTTTCTTTTATCACTTGCATTATTTAAGAGTCAATTTCACATGTATAATGATGATATAAATAGATTAATCATACAATCTGATGACTTGTAAAGGAAACCATGTCATTTTCAATAGTCTCATTAATTTATTTGTAAAATGCAGTCTTACTAGGACAGAAATGTTTTGTACTAGATTTAAAACCAAGGTGTTGTAAATATAAAATTCTTAATTCATTCTGGTTCGTTACTGTACTGTAAAGGTATTCCCTTGCGCCCTTCCTCTGCTTTTTTCACTTCAGTTTCTCCTAGTTTCTGTTCTAAACCTTTCCAAGATCTGTTCTGGAGGTTTTGTCCAATATTTTCCAGAGCCCAATTTTGTTTCTCTGCTAAGTCGGTGCTACTGCCTTCATATGACTCTACTCTGGTCTCTCTAATCTTGCCAGTGATGAGACTCACATCTGTGGTCTCCTTGATATGGTTGATGTCACAGTAGTGATTTCTTCCAGGCAGTAGTTGATCATAGTCAGTCACGTGTGTTGTGAAGTATGATTCTCTGTTAGAGTTAAGTGCTACTTCCAATTCATAAGGGTACACAATAGGTTTGTAGAAATCTCTTGCGCTGTACAGATCGTTTTCTGGACATGCAATCATGACATAGATATCTATCTGTAGAAGAAAAATAGAAATATTAAAATTCAAGAAAAATAGTAATAATATAAAAAATGTGGTTCAAAAAAATATAGTGGCAACTTGAAAAAATAAACTTTTTTTTCAATCTGTTTTTATTTTTAAGACTTCAACCACTTTAGCTGGCTATACTAGCCTCATGTAAGGCTCTCATCTCAGTATTACAGGAAAAAAAAATCAATCTTTCACTTTATCTTCTCTCATACATACACATTCTTACAAAATTCAATACCTGTCTATCCACACAGCCTGAATCTGATGTTAATAGTATTATTTTATAAAATAGATAAGTTGCCATTATGGAGAAGTATTTTAATTGACATCTAAGTATAAGGAATGTCGATTACATTTCAATAATAAGAGCATAAATCAAATACCATCACATATTGCAGATCTAACTCCAACCTGATGGTAAAACTTATTAAGGGGGGCAAAAACCAAACCATGGCTTCAAGTTAAGTGTGTTTTGAATGACAAATATCACATGTCAAAATCTCACATCAGTTAAATCATCCATTTCCAACTAAAAAATAAACTTACTTCTGGAAAATTGGCCAATTTTGGTACATTTGGCTTTCCAACAGACACAATATAGCTTTTCTTTCCGTTCACTTTACAAAGTTGCTTCATCCTGGTAATAATGTCTTTGGTTTGATCACCTGCTAGCTTGCAGATAAGAATGCCAACAACATTGGCATCCTTGCACTTCTCTACTAAAAACCTTCTTCGTTTGAACCATGTAGTTTCTTCAGACCGCTCCACTTTACTTTCATCGGGATCTAGGATATACCATTCTGATGCTGTGTGGAATTAAATAAGGTATTACCCATCATTATAACAAATATTACAACAGTGCTTAATCATCTGTGACACTGTTCAACACATTAATTCAGCATTTAAAATATTTGTATAAAAATAATATTATACAATTATTTATTTATTACCTACAATACCAATAACATTTAATCAATTTCAAAAACTAATTTAGAACAAACAGAACTAATTATTTAGTAATTAAATATAACTGTATACACTTGCCTATAAAAAGAGTAAAAAAAAAAAAAGAAATATAAATTTATTTCTGACAATATTGTAGAGATGTGATGAAAAACTATAAAAAAATTCTAACTCAAGAGGAAATAGTTGTTTTAAAATATATTTAAACATACCTGCAATTGATACAGTGTAATTAAACAGTGTTTGTCCCCGTGACCCTACGTGAATACAGATACAGTCCTTGAGTACATCCACTGGAAACTCTTCATTATCTTTATTTCGGACCACTCTGCCGAGAAATCTGTGCTGCTGATCTTCAATCTCTATGTAAGATATATAGCTGTGTGGGTAGTACTGGAACCATTTTTTGGAGATACTATCTGAAATTAAACATTATTAGTTTTTTTTTTGTTTTGTAATTTTTTTTAAGAAAAGGTGTGGTAGACAAAGCCTAGTATTGTCCTTGACCAATGCCATGCAAAGGTAAGTTTCAGTTCTTTCTGTATATCTCATTATTCTAGGGTTAAATAGTCTTACCTTTACAATATTCAAACTCTGCATCATAAAACAGGCAAAGTTTGACATTGTCATCAGAATTAAAGTTATTATGCAAGAGTTTCATTGTCTCCTCAACATCTAGGTCTTTCTTGGGCAGCACTGTGAACACAGGTATGTTCGTTTTAGAGAAGCAAGTGTGACCATAGTGAACTATTGCATTTCCCTGTACATGCATTGCAGCTACCGAATCAGCACAGCAACTGAAATGGAAACAATGAGTTTTACCTAATACCTCAACAGTATAATTTTACAATATACTCACAATAATGATCTAGGTGAAAACCAAAAAATATTAATACAATGACTGATCAATATTGTTGCCTACCTTGCATATGAAGTATCACCAAGTATATACAGATCAACTTCCACTCTATTTTTGATTTCCTCATAAATCTTCGCGCTGACATTGAGTAGATCATCGGGGAATTGAAGGCACACCTATCAAAGATTTGCGTTAGACTAATATTTTACAATGATCATGTCAAGGAATATTGTTTACCTTCTCGAAGTTATTATTGGTTATCCAACTGCATGTTTCGTTGATATCGAACCGTGTAATCAAATCGTTGAACTCCTGGTGAGTATTCTCGATTTCTAGTTCTCTTTCAATACATAATTTGCCGTCCGTTGCAAAATTTGCCATTGTTTTACAGTAAAATACGACACGATTCCGTAAAAACCTTGTAAAAACAATTTCAATTTTCAACTTATTATTTTGACAGACAAGAACAAAGTTCTGAAACCACTGGGAAATGGGAATACATACAATAGGATACATAGTTTATATTATAGTAATCTGTGATGGGAATGACTGGGAGTGGGAAATGAAACTGAGACTTTGGCGTTTGGCTCAACCACAAATGTCATGTCTTTGACATTTGGAAATTTTCTGTGTTGCCTCACTAGTCTCACTGCACCAGAATTTTTATTTTCAAGAATTACGAATTATTAACATCTTTTCAGATTCAATTTTAATTTTTTTAAATTTACTTTAATTCAACTCAAGATTCAAGTCTTTCAAAATCAGTACTTTCCAGAAGTTTCAGATTTTGTCTCTAAGTTAAAAGTAGCATAAGTTACGCATTACGAAGTAGCTAACTGCAAGTGAAAGTTCCATCAAAATCGGTCCAGTCGTTTGGACCATTATCCAGAACAAAGAGTCAGAAAGACAGACAATAACCCTCCTTTTTTTTTGTAGTCGGGTAAAAATTAAATAAAAACTGCTTTTTGGGTTTCGATAACATGCTCTCTGTCTAAAGCTGCTGAGGACCAGTCTTTAATGAAAGAGTTAAGCTCATCCCGCCATCTACGTCTGGGTGGGGTGTACCGCGATGTGATATCGCCTGCCATTTTGAAGGACCCACTGGGTCGTCAGTTTGGCCCATTGGTCATGCGACGGATATGTCCAACTTAGTTCCAAAAGTTCCAACTTAGAGTTAGCAGGGCAGCTTTCCAAATGACATGAGTTAGTTTTGTGCCGCAACATTATTTTATTTATTCATGCAGATATATAAATATATAAAACAGTTGTTATTTTGACATTATAAACAGACTTCAATTTATAGTTAGTTATAGTTATAGTTATTTTTGTGCTCGATCTTTGTAGTTTAATAAATTTATTTGTATATATTTATAAATGACATGAAGTTCTCAGATGCACAGTAGATATTCTATGTACAACATTTTATTTAATTTGTCAACAGGTTGTTTGAGCGTAACAGAAATAAAGTCAATTTTAATTTTTTATTCAAAAGTTTTAGTGTAAAATATAAATAATTAGAAGATCCCTAGTAAACTTTAATAACCTTCATCACTGACAGTGATTGAATATGCAGGGTAGGCTTTCTTAATTAATTTCGCAGTAACTTCATGGTCAGCTTTGCCATAGCCTTGGGAATAACCATAGATGTGAAGCTTTTTGTTTTCAGGGTCATGGGATATTCTGCCTCCTCCTAAAGGTTCACAGTCCAATGGTTGCAGAGCTTCTTGCACCTGAAACAATTGTTGAAAATCTGGTTTTGAATGATGATGATGAATAATAATTTAAAAATCAATAATCAAATCCTGGTATGATGTTACTGATGTGTGTAAATTCACTTCAGATAAAAGTTATAATTAATCAATTGACATAGCCAACACAGCTAGAGTGGTGATTACTGCTCAATCCTTCTCTGTATGAGATTCTCTGCCTTTGCCCTGCAGAGGGACAGTTACAGGCTGGCTGTAATCAATTATATCACAACAAGCAGGATACTACTTTTTATTTATTGTTGCATAGTCAACAGTGACCTTGCAGATCAAGCTAGTAAAATATTAAAAAGAAGACAAATAGATGAGGTATCTTCAGCATTATATGTATAGTCCTCTTCAGTGAGTTTGTTGATGCCACCTAATGAGGCTCACTAGACAACAAATAGTAATGCAGGGTGTAAAAAAGTTATCAACTATCCACCCCAGATAACAGTTTGTGATCTCACCTCGTCATAGATATCCGAATGATAATTGCATCTCCCATAGCCACGCACGATGACAGTAGGTTCAACATTCACCTTAGTTTTGTCATAAACATTTAGCAATATATACTTAAAAACTCCAGATGGGTCGATGTCTACTTTGGGTACCGCATCTAATGCCGCTGACATATTTCTGATACAATCTGCACAGCTTGCTGCAACTAGAAAGATACAAACTGATTTATTTTTGGTAGAAACTTCGATCAGGTGATCGAAGTGTAGAGGTTATTTTTATTATGAAATTCATAAATAGGTATTAATAAGCTCACCTCGTTGAAGGAGTTTAGACGATGAAATTGAATACAAACTACTTCGGTGGGAGAAAGATATAATTTTATATAGCATTAGACTAAAACTATCTGAGAAACTGAAATTAGAATCTGCAAAGCGACACCGCAAAAGTCGACACAAAATTTGACATTTTGACTAGTGAGTGAGTGTCTGTCAGTGTCAATTATATATGACAAGTGACATTAAGGCAAATCATTGACATTTGGTAGAGTTGCCGACCCCACGCAGCAACCTTGCCTGGCTATCAATTATATTCATACTGCCTAAACGCCTACAAAAAGTAACATAAAATACAAATAAACAATAATAACTGGAACTTGCTTTAGCTCAAACATGACAAGAACATGAACATGATAAGAAGATCAAGAATATCATGTCATGAAAAAAAAGAAATCCCGTAAACGGAGAATCCAAATTTTTCTCAAACAAGTGCAAAGCAGCAGTGCAAAGTTGGAACAGAAAAATGAAGCCACGAAAGGAAGAAGAACTTTCAAACTTGTCTATGTTTCCTAATAGTCAATGTCAAATTGACATTGGATTTGTTGGATTGGGATCTGTGTGTGGGATTGTCCGTCAATCTTTCATTCTCTAGTAATTTGATAGTTTTATTGTAAAATTCTAAATTAAATGAGTGCAGCATCGAAAATGGATTCGAATTTGACGAGTAAGTGCTCTTTGTTGTGAAAAATAAAAGTATGATTGTATATAAGTTTGCCGTTAAAAGTTCATAAGGCCTTACTGTTACTATTCGTGGTATTTTTTTACGTAGCACAATGTTTATCCAAATGGTTCTGGCGCAAATTTTATAGATTTCTTTTCATAGCAAAGTTACAATAAGCCTGAACATATTTCAATTTATGCAAACGTCCTGTTTTCATCAATTATATTATTGAAAATTCAATTCCTGTGCTGTATATTTTTACTTGACATTCATAAGAACAACAGACTGTAAGTCTTATGTTATCCATTATCATCATTAGCCGCAGAATATCACAACGAACGGCAACGAATATGTATATGTTATCCAGATTGCTGCCAAATATTGCAAAAAACTTAACTACCAAAACAAAAATGAAGCAGTAGTAAGTTTGTCAATCTCAATTTAGTCAATTAGAAGGCACATTATTGACGCCCAATTGTCCTAGTTGGCTGACAATTTGCACTCAGTTTTCTAGCATCCTGGAGCTATCCAGTAGTTTCTCCAAAGAGTGAAGTTTACAAATTGAGGAAAATTAACTATTTACTAACTTAATTTTAATTAGTTTTGCCACTTTCTTTGAACAAACATGCTCCGAATACATACAGGTAGATGTTGAGTTTAGATATTGTAATATAAACTGTTGTATGAACATTGTAGGTATGTGGGTGAATTTCTTCACGACATCCGGTATACCTTCAGATGTGTCTGCAACATATGCCCTCACGTTCACTGAAAACAGGATACAGAATGATATGCTGCTGGACTTGAACAAGGAATACTTGAGAGACATGGGCATCACTCGAATGGGAGATGTTATTGCTATATTGAGGTGAGAGAACTACTATTTATTTTTTATACACAGTCGGGTATAGCCGACACATTAAAATGTGCAACTAGGATCAAATAAAATAAAATAATGATGTTACAAATAGTAATTATTTTATTGCTAAAATAGGGGACGAGAAGCCATGATTATTGGTAGGTTATCGATAAGATTTTGGAATCCCTATTTTGACTTGTAGGTATTTGTGGCTTGGCGGGGGAGTGATGCGGATGCGTTTTCACTCTGGCGGTCAAAAGATTAAGGTGTTTTATTTGGAGTATCATGTGCAGTTGTTTTTTATGAACATTGTTCTTAGTTCATAACTACTACAGTCCGACTCAGTCATAAACATTGGAATGTAACAGTCATATAGCACCCTTTTGCCGACTTAGTAGAATGTGCATAACTGCAGTTGATAAATGCTATTGATGTAGATGGTGTTAGTATTATATTAGTAACTAGGTAGTAGGAATTTGATAAATAAATATTAATTTGTTAAGTACCTATAAAAAATGAATAAACAATTATTGAAACAAAATAATCCTGAACTATCTGATCCTGACGTGGCTTCGCCACCATGGTTCTATTTTACCCCATTCCAGCGCCACCTACCGGGATCAATTGTGAATATAAACCATCCAGGGATCCAGTTAAACACACAAAACATTCCAACAAAATCGGTTAGCTTTGAAGATAAGATATATTTATATAGATAAGATAGTAGCTCTGTCATTAAGCTATTCGTAACTCTGCCCATGCTATGTAAGTTCTGTCTCCGCCCGCCCTCACCGCTCACGTTGATAACCGCTGTACCGCGGTTTCGTTCAAACTATAATTAATATTATGATGTAGGCACGCGAAGCAAGTGCATGAGAGCACCGCTCGCGACCGCGTGTTGAGCTCGGCCGTGAGTGTGGCCGCCAAGGTGCCCGTCGCCGCCATCACCGGCCGTTCCACAGTAGCTCAGCCCTCCTCACGTGAGTATTACAAGAAACCTCTTATGGAGTAGAACAAGATAGTTCATGCCACTGCTGAGTTGAATTTAGACCCCCGAGTCGGGCAAAGTGTTTCTGGGGGTATTTTAATTGGTAATTATCGTGACAGTAGCAGCACGAGTTTCCAATTGTAGGCTCCATTTTATGGGACATATAACTAGCTAAATCTACTGCAAATTAATAAATTGCTCTAACCGAATTTCGTAATTTCAGACATAGAAAAAAAAATGAATGTTTTGTTATTCCGCAGCTGCCAGTCGTATCCTGGAGCGTTACACTCGCAACCCACAAGTGCAGGAGTCCATCAGCCCGCCAACACAACTCAAGAGGAAGTCTCTTGAAACTGGGTAATTTAACTCATTTACCTACTTACCCAAGCATATACATATACTAAAACAAACCGGGATTATTGTGCAGTATTTTATATTGGAAGGAGGAGGAAGGAAGGAAATCATTTATTTGCTTATATATTTCTCTTTTTATATTAGTTAAAAAATTTTGAAGCTGTTTATTGTTTATTAAATTTGTATTTGGGTGATACTCTAATTGAATGAAATATTTTTAGCTTTAAGAAGTCTTTTGATTATGGTCAAGTGAAAGAGGGTATATAGTACCGGGAATAATACGGGAAAGATAAATTTTGGACATAGTCGCGGGCGACAGCTTACTTGTCTAATAAAAATATATTTACCATTAAAACAGGAATGATGAAGCTACCTTAAAGAAGTCTCGTCTGATACGCTTCGCGCCCGCACCGCAGCCTCCAGTCAAAGATCAAGGTACATAATTTCACATATTATCGTTGAAACAACTAAATTCGTAAAAAAAATTATCTGCCACTTAAATCAATAGAAAGTTATCAGAAAATTAAAAATCCCAAATTTTCCTTCTTTCAGGGGCATCCAAAACAGTGTTTGCTCGTCTCGGTAACTCTGAACCCGCGAAGGTCTCAGTCAAGCCAATCTACTCACGCCTCGGGTCTAAAACCGAAAAACAAGAAGAGGTTTCTGTCATACCCATGGATAAAGATGCTCTCAAGTACGAAGGAATACTGAAAAACGAGCCAATAGCTAAAAAGGTGTTCACCGTCACCACATCTAAGAATAACGTTAGGAAAATAGCTATCGGGAGAACTATGAGAGCTGATGAAACTCCTGTAAGCGTAAGGGAAAAGCTTGCAGTACCAAAGTCTAAATCAGTAAAATTCTCCAACCATGTTCAGTACAAAGAAATAGAAGCGATTCAGACTGCTCAAAAGATAGCAGTTCAGAAACCAATGCAAAAAGTTGTTCAGAAATATACTTCAGTGTTCAACAAACCTGAAAGGAGGTTGTCTATGCCTGAGCCTAATAATGGAGTGAAAGCAAGATTAGGTGCGAAGAACACAAATAATTTGACCATCACAAAGAATGTTTTCAACCGATTAGGTGTTTGATGTTGCCAGGACAACTCTATGGTATGTGACTTGCTGATTATAAATACTATGACGAACTATTCATATTGTGATGAATGTTTGAAACAGTTGATTAATTTTAAACATTTTGTGTTCATAATTTTGTGTAAAATCAGTTTTTTTTTGACATGTGATTGTACTCATTTATGATGTTGCCTGTACTAAAAATGGTGCAGAGTATTTAATGGAATGGAACGTAAGTGCACGGCAGTTGCCTAGTGAATAAGTTTTCTAATATTTGATAAAGTGTGTAGTGTTCGTTGATGAGACATTTATTGTATGGAGTGATGGTGAAATATTTTTGAACACAATTGTTATCTCTCTTTCAAAACGGATTCACTAAAAAGAGATAGAAAATGTTTAAAGCTGTCAGATTAATCTATTTGCGTGATATAACGAGAATTTAAGTTGGTTGGAATTTAACATGTGTATAGATGACAGTTACATTAAATGATGCTGACTACGACATTGGAACACACATTCAAAAGTTTTAGTCAAGGATATGTCACTCTACACATAATATCCTGTTTTAGGGGAAAAGGGAAGCAATTCCTCTAGAATTTTAGAAGCGGCATTAGGCGACGGATTGATTTATTTGTATTTTTTTTTTACGTGTCGTTGATTTCGTGTTATTCTTAAACCATTTTGGAACGTCTAACTATTAGGAACTGTCAATTAAATCTTTGACTGTTCCTATTGGCTTGGTATTCACATTATGGCGATCAGTGTCTTATTGTAAAGTATAATTCTTTAACAGTTGACAGTGTTGACACTCCCCTATTGTTCAGCTATAAGATTGATTGTAATTTGTAAGGAAGTGGCAGCCACTCTTTAATTCGGTGACCAATTTTTTTTCTTAAAAATTACAATGTAGAATATAACATAATAATTAATTTAATGAGTCTACTAAATGTTTAATAATTCTCTTAGAAAGTTTAAAATTTTTGTAGGTAGAAAAAATCAATTTAAAAAATCATAATTATAATGAACAAACACGTATTAATGTTATAACACTTATAACCTAACTGAGCGCTCATTTTATTACATAACTTAACAAACTTCATCTGCATTTTGCAATGCAATAAATAAATAAATGGAATAGGTAAATGCATCTCATCCTACTATATTTACCTATTTATTTATGTAGCTTAAACTTATTCATAATAAGAGAAAAAACAGGTTTAGGTCTAAGTAATTCATAATTGTAACAAAGCAGTACCGAAACAGTAATTTCATAATTGTAACAAAGGACTGAATCTCCGTGATTTTTGGAAGTGAGCTCCCGATATTTCGATACTGTTACAAGTGCCATGATGGGCTGGTTGACTGGAAAATGCTAAAGAAATATCGAGAGCTCAAATCCACATTTAATCACGGAGGATATCCCGTAAGTGACAATGACAGAAACAGTTAAAAATAAGTGGTTATGAATAAATATTCTATCCTCATGTATAAAAAATGATTGCCACTCTATGTATAATTTACTCATAAGAACTCCTTTGTTTTTCTACTTTAAAACCTTATTTCTATGCAGGACTCTTTTTATAATTTAGAACTTCAATTAAGAATTCTATTTATACTTGGTAAACACGATTAATCTTCAGTTACAGCCGACCAAACAACAATCCCGCATAAACAAAAAGCCATTTTGTTTCTAGACCGTTTTTCTCGTATATCTATTTGATATCGCAGAAGAACCTTTTTCGAAAAGAGTAAGGTGTATTTTTAGTTATTGCTTGTTTAATAATCTAGTTTATAAATTCTAAATCTATGCAGGTAATACTGCGTAGTTTAACATTGTACTCTGTCGGCGAAGGAATAGTATTTTTAAAATCTTTTTTTATAAAATTTTAAAAAAAGTCGAAGGTGAAATCGAACTAATATTCTATATGCCAAACCTCACGGCTAGGCTAAATAATGACTGGGCACTTAGGGGACTTCATAGAGCTTCCAATAATTTGTATAATTATGTAAAAATTATGAAAGATATAGGTAATATTTTTTTCAAAAGGGTTGCCATGTGCACTACATTTTTCTTTTGGAAGGAACGGCATTTTTTGACAGATTTTCAAAAAAGGAAAATTAACTTAAGTAAAAAACACTTTTTGTGGTAAACAACAAAAAAAATTAAGTTGCGAAAAAATTCCGTTCCTTAAACTTTTGACTCCAGCGTGGACAGCGCGTCGCGTACCAATTGATTTCCTTTTGTGTCTCATTTCTCATTTCTGTAATGCAAGCCATAAGAGTAGTTAGCAACTTAGAATTGTTATTTTTAAACATTGAGGTGGTAGAAATTAATTGACACAAATGGTCGCCCATTTAGGAACTGACCGCGTCAAGCGCTACTTAACCTCAGTAAACATGATCTGCGCGGTAACACAGCGCAGCGCTACGAGTGCCTTAAGGAGAATATCTATAATTAAAATACACAGTTCTTAATTTCATATTGAATCTCATATCACATTAAACTTTTAAGCAACAGATAAATAATACACTACTGTATTTTAGTGGCATGACCATTGACTGACAAGTCAGTTTGGTTCAAAAATGATATTTATGATCTGTGCGTGAATAGATTCGAAGTTTCCAATTCACGGAAGTTTAACAACTTCTTTTCTATCGAATGAAGTGACGCAATGTAGATGCTTATCAGCTCATGTCAGTAGTGAGTAGACTGTAAATGATGCGAACACTCTGGGTAATGCGCAGGCGCCAAGCTGAAGAACTTGTTTTGCGCTAGCAGTAGTGTTGCAAGCTTTATTTTTGATACCCGTCCTGCAACGGCACCATGTAAGGACGTAGGCATCCGATCGATTTTTAGAAAAGAAAAAGATTATATTGCAGTTTCTTTTCGCGGTCTGCGTCTCTCTAGCAGAATCACGAATAAACTAGGTTGTAGGATGAAATGTGTACCAAATAGAATCCACACAGGATGGCTCAATGGCGCCCGGTCTACTACTCTCGTTCCATCCTAGGGAAGCCATTAGTAGGACTGTAATGATAGGAAACCTTTTGTTTTAGTAAGGTATAAGTACAATACAACTTCTGATGAGTCCCTACCGTATTCTAGTGTTGAGTACGCCTAGTCAGTTTCGTGCTAGGGGTCAAAAGCCGAAAGTTCGCTAATGTGGTTTTTAACTGTGTGCAGTCGTAATAATAATCGTTAACTGACTCGGCTAGTACGTAAGGGTACGGTATGGCCAGTACCTTCAAATGTAGGCAAGCAATAAATGATTTTACTCTATGATCCGTGATAGTGAGTAATCTGATGATTACGCACAATTATTTCATAAAAAAGAAGTTTATGAGAAATGTCGCCTTACGCAAACGCTTATATAATTTTTTAAGGTATAAGTGTTGTGAATTATTGTAAGGTTCTAATATTTTCTAGCTAAAATGTACATTCATAATACGTCTAGTGTAAGTTGCGTGAGCATTATTATCTTTTCACTGTCTTAGAAATACGTTTTCTATGTAAATATTATATTTAATTTAATAAAATATTAAACTGTTCTAAATATTTTTTATTGAAATACCTAAATGAATACGGAATTTTGACTGATAAGGCAACTGTTAAGACCTCAAATAAGATGGATGAAGAGCAGGCGTTCACCAGCTCTGTTTACGAAAAATAGTTATGGTTGAAACAAAGAGGTCTTTGGGTTGAAAGCACCACTGCTGAGTACAAGATGTGATTGAGGTATAGCATTAGTTGTTTTCTACAATTAAATATTTTCAGTAGCAGGAGCAGGTTGTAATATATGGCAGCAGGGTCGCCTTCTAATATTTTACCTCTTCTTAATCTGTTTTAATTTTCACGGGCGATTTCTAGAATGTGATGTTACACGACGAATTAATTATTTTATACATGTAGGGCAGATAAAGGACAGTTTTGTCCGTGAACAGAAAATACCGCTCCTTTCCTGGCGCTCCATTGTCTGCCCAGTCACGTGGTGGTGTCAACGCTGTCAACGTGACCGCGGCTGCCAATGAAAGCGGTAATTTTACTACTACTACTACTTATAAATACTGTCTATTTATAGCGGTTATCCCCAGGTATTGATTGTTATGGCTGCACAAATTGGTCACGTCACGCAGCTAGGGGCACAAATTTAACGGCAGTAGGCTCTTACAGGTTTGAAGTTAACCGTATCGAACGCAGCCTAATTAACCTTGGCGGTTGTTAGAAACACCGCGCCATCGCTACGCTAAAAATCTAGGAGATATTTAGTAAGTCATTCAATTGTGTTGTACTTAAACAAAAACTTGTTTACTAGATCAAACTGTCGAAATGTTTATCCCTTCAGCGTTAAAGAAAAATTAAATTAATAAATTCAAAACTATATTCCAGAGTAATTACCTGGAAACTCAACTCGACATCTCTCCACTCGACTCTTATTGTTTCTTTGATTGAATTGGCCGGGGATTTGTGAATCAACAGCTTGTTATAAAGATCTTTATTTTAGAGAGCTTGTGAACCTCATTATAAGGTTAATAGTCGTTGATAATTTTCATTCGCGCTTAATGATGCGCTGTTTCTGTATTCTGTTTGTCTAATTTGAACGGTGGTAATCTGACATGTCAATATTAGGAGGAAAATCGAATTAAAGTGCCTATAGCAATGACCTCTTGACTCGTGCAGATTGATTGCCTGCTGGTTTCCATTAAATAAAATGTATATTGTAAGATTTCTACGCCAAATAGCGAAACCCCGCAGCGAAACCTTTCGTGCCTCGCGCGGTCTCGCTAAATAAAATTGCATTATTGCAGGTAATTTTATTTATTTATTTGTACCTAATGCCGTTTATGGATGCTGCGAATCTGATTGACTGTAGGTTGGAGGTTGGAGCGCCTATAGGAAATGGAGAATCTACGTGAGTCACAACGCACGGCCGAGAGGCGGCGCCACTCGAACTAGCGCATGCGGCGGAAAATCCTATATACCTAGGTACCTATATCCTATATCATAATTATATATATACCTTGCAATCCACCACGGAATCATGCGAAAATAGATCACCAATATTCTTTGTTTAGAGGATCTCCAGTTCCGAGTTCCTGCAACAACGCAATTTTCTCAGTGCAGTGCCGTTTGTTGTCTCGGTTTGTGGCTTTCTTTCTTTATGTTTTTTAGACTAAAAACAACACTAAGTCAGTAGGTATCTGAGTTCGCTCGCTTGGTCCTACATTGTTGCACTAGCGTGGTTTTCATTTCGCTCAGCAGTTGCTGCAATCTTGAGTTGAACAAACTTGAATCGCATTTGCGTGGTGTCAAATTATGCTTTAAATCAGTAGTTCCCAAACTTATTTTTCTCGTGGACCACTTTCAAAATTTTACTGGTTTCGGTGGACCCCCCCCCCCTTTTTTTTGTCGTGTGGAAAACTCCTTATGAGTACCCCACCACTAAGGGCTGGCGATGGGGTTACGAGTATGACCGACTCGCACGGACTAAAAACCACACGGTGTTCCTTCACGAACCTCTGGGCGGAAATACAGTTTTCGCTTGCGCATTCACCGGCTGCTACATTTGTAGCACATTCTTAAAGTCACCAAAAAGTAAAAATTGAGTCGCTTCTGAGTTCTGTCCCTTTATTCCGATAGGTAAAATAAAAACGAAAAATGGTAAATTTTATAACACTTTATTTATTAAAAGAATAGAATTATAAGAAAAAAATAATCTATATAAAATGCTTTGTCCTGAATGACTGACTGACTGACGGATCAACGCACAGCCTAAACCGCTGATCGTAGAGACCTGAAACATGGAGAGTGTATTCTGTATGACGTAGGGATCCGATAAGAAAGGATTTTTCAAAATACTACCTCTAAGGGGGTGAAAAACGGGGGCAAAGTTGGTATGGGACAACGTGATTCCTTGGTCCAATCTACTTAAAATTTTGCTAAAATTTTCTTTTACAGAATTAATGGAACACGTGCTTCGTATTTTATTAAAACTCATCGCCTAACAGGGTTAAAAAGGGGTAGAAAGTTATTTTGGGGGTGATTTGTATCGAAAACGATAACTAAAATTTCATATAAATGAGTTCACGCGCTCCGTGTATTTGCGTATTTATTTTTGTCTGCGGCTTCATTGTTAAAACGTGTCAAACTGGCATCGAAGCTCAAGCCCCGCTCTTTCCGAAAGGGAATAGTTTTGATAAAATAGTTACTTCAAAATCAATTTAAAATGATTGTGAAATTACTGTTTTATAAAATTAGTAGTTATTTGCAAGAAAAATTACAAAATTAATTGCTCTGCAATATTGCTTATTCGGACTTTTTAGAGAGGCAGTGCTTCTCTCGTGAAAAAACAATGAATAAAACGTGCTGTGTTTGTCTTCAAATCGAAAGAGGACAATTAAAATATCTGTAAGTTACTAAGTTACCTATCTATACAAGCAGTTGTGATCAACCGACTAGTACACGTAAACAAAACAAAAAATAAGGTAACTAGGTACTTACTTTTCTCCGGCACTAGCAAACACTGATATAAATTTTCTCACATCTTTTTTTCGAAATTCCGGAAACAAATGAATGAGTTTGCTTTTGGCATCAAGTATTTATAGTGGTGATCAAGTTCATATCTGAACAAGCACTAATCATTGTCGCCCGATAGCGCTTTGCAAGTCTGTACACGAAATTGTACGTAATATCGAATACGCAAGTTTGGACAAGTAACAGTCGCTTGCCTTATTGAAATATTATCTGCTTAGTTAGGTACTTAAAACAATGTAGGTAGTAGGCCCTTATAATAACTATGCTTACATTTTTGCTCTTTACTATCAAGCAGATAAATTTTCGTGGACCCCCATTAACATCTCATGGACCCCCATTTTTTGTTCACGCCTACGTAGACCCCCAGCAAGTCTCCCGTGGACCCCTGGGGGTCCACCTGGACCACTTTGGGAATCACTGCTTTAAATGATGATTATTATGCTATACATATTTCTTTAATTGAATTTTAAAGACACGCAATTAGAATTTTAGGGAATATCAACACAATGCCTTACTCGTGGTCTAGATATTTTTACTAGGGAAGTACTTGTTTACGGGGGGAAACCTTCAAAAGGCACACGGCCTTCAGGGGAAAAACCGGGGAGTGTGGGATTCTTACCTCACCAAAACCATCCCGGTGTTCACCCTCCAGCACATGAGGGGAGATCCCGGGTCCTCTTAAGAGACCAGCTCCGGAACCTCTCCTGCGCAACGCCTGTTAGGCACATCCTCGGAGAGACTGTAAAGGGGTCTCTCCTGAGCCTCGCTGAGCACGGTAGCATGTGACCACTTTGCCACCGTCTTCTCTGGGACTAGGGAAGTACCTGCCAACAACTTGTAGCTTGTTGGTTTGTAGGCTATAAGCCAACTAGATTCAGAATAATAAGATACTGGTACTTACAATTGCAGTCACTCTTGTATCTAAAACAAAACACAAAACAGCTTGTGGTTTATGTAATTTGTGGTCCTAACTCCGTAATCATTAATCGTTGCATTCGTTCTGTAATCTTCACAAATAAAATATTTTCACGTACTTACCTACTTATCGCAAGGTAATTGACATTGACTGAAAAGAAGCTTGCAAAGCCGGATTTTTATTCAGCTTTGGTCGCTTGTATATTTTGTGTATTATATTGCAAACTTCCAATGAAAAAACATCTTTTTGGGGACTGCTCCCACCGCTTTGTGCGTATAAGCCAGGATCAAATTTTTTTGCCTGATAATCACTGAGCAAGATCTTCACGCCTCGCGTCAAGTCTAACCATAAACCTCGTACACAATATAATATCATTATTGTATACATACATAGAAACTGAGAATAACCAGATCATTATGGTGTAACATTCCACATGATGTTGGGTTCAGAATTTCAGATATTCTCCCAAATTTCTAAACTACGATAATATCTAAAGACCAAACTCAGACGATGATTGTTAGCGACACAATAGAAGAGACAATTATTGTTGTGTCAACTGTGTCATCACCAATTGTTTAGGTACCTACTGAGTACTGGCAGTGGCATTGAAAAAAAAAGACATTTGATATTAAAATGACAAAAATGGAAATCGTTGGAGCTTAACGGATTTCCAATTGAGCCAATGAACTTTACCGCAAAGATAATCAAAGACCGCAACAAGTAAACATGTTGATACGATACCCCTATCGATTGACCGTATTCTATATTAACTCACGCTTGATCGATGATCGCAGCTGATACTGACTTTCACTGGGTTTCCAGTGTCTAGGCTCCCTATGCGCTGACCGTGACCGTAGCCAGAAGAAAGCTATAGTAGGTTATGAAAGTAAATACTATGTGACACACTAATCAGAAACAGAGCGGATAATGTTCCTATTTCACACTGAAGGGGAAATACATTTTGATTACTTTTACCGAAGTACTTAAGTGCCGAAAATCGATTTTCCAGTTTAGACATACTTACTTGGTCATCTACTTATCCTTGATCGATTGTGTTGTGACATTTCATTGCGGAGCCGAAGGCATTTCAAAAATTCTGTTAGAGATAGGTACCTACTCGTTTGGACCGTGACAATTACTTGTAATGACGCCCTTAATCCATTCGAAATGGGCAGCTTATTGTAATGTTTATATTTGTACGGTATTGATTGTCACTAGCCTCCGTGGGCGCTTTATTAGCTTACAAATCTATCACCAGTCGATGCTTATGTAACTGGGCGACTCCCAAATCTATTGTTAACGTTAGTTTATAATTTGTTACGTATTCGGACACAGGAAGTAGTTTATTTAGACTTCCAATTAAATATAAACGAATAATAACATTCGGGCGTATTTTATTTGGCACTATCGACTATCAAATGATATAACGGGTGCTGGAGTGTCTACAACGGTGTAAAATAGAGTGGCATTAGCAAAAAGACGACTGTTGTTGGTCGGTTGCGCTTGCGCACAATGCGATATAAGCGTCCGGAGGGAGCCGCGCCGCTGCAGTGCCGCTCCCACTGTCTCGACACGACGTCGCTCACCATGGGGAGAAAGGTAAATAGGAATAACAATAAATAATATTAATTTTAATATTTAATTAATAAGGATTATTAGTGATTGTTATAATTTGTAACTGATATTAATTTTTGTTTTTCTTTTGTTTACAGGTAATATTAGCGGTCGTGAGCTGGCTGACATTAAGTCAAGCTGCGTTCGGTGATAATAATCCTGCGAAGCAAAGTGCAGTAGTCAAAGACAATGAAAGTGCAGCGAGTGCCCCGCGGCTGTACCGGAACGTGCCTGTGGGAGTGTACTCGTACGCCAGTGCCGCGCCTTACGCGTCTTACTCGTTCCACTTGCCTCAGTTCGTCGCCGCGCCCAAAACTGCTGCTTCACAAGTTGCTCCCGTTAAGCAGAAGCCAGGGACTCAAAACATTAATACTTATTTAATGGATTCCTATGGGAACAAATTTGCGGAAGGTCCGCAGCTAGCATCGTATAAGGCTGCATTTCCTCAGCAGTATTTGACGCTTCAACCAAAACTACCTGAACATTTGGCTCAGCCATTAGTTGCTGCGTCGCCGAACTTCCAGTTTAAGCAGTCTGGACCGCAAGTGTTCTTCGGTGCACCGTTCAGAGTACCCGCTCTACAAAGCCCGGCTCCGACGCCCCTTAATTTTCCGAGTTTCGGACAACATTTAGTGTATGCGGATAAAGTTCAGAGTTTGTCTCCCAATTCAAATATTCGCGCTTTTGGAGCTCCATCTGCTCAGCAACAATCAACAAACAATAAAGCTGTGTTTAGCAATTACAAAACCGAACAAAAGTTCCAGCGTCTCCAAGAAATTCCTTTTGGGCCTCCAGCCGAAGCGAAGTTCCAAAGGCTACAAGGACCGCCTCAATCGAACAACAACAACGGTCAAATTCAAGCGGCACCTGCACATACAGCTGTGACCTATGTTGACGATTCTGGGAAAAAAACTGTAGTGAATGTGGAAACTGAACCTGTTCCTCTATTAGATTTAACTCTTCTAGAACCTTTGACGTTCGATAACCCTCTCGTACCTCAAGTGCAGCATTTCTTACCTAGAATAAACCAAGCTACATATAAAAAATTGCCAATTGATACCGGTGCAAAACCACTAAAAGAAGTGTCTAAAAAGAAGCAGAAGAAACCAACGTATAAACAGTCCAAGAAGAATGCTGCTCCTAGGAAAACAGTGCCGCAACATGAAACTCTTGATGAAGCTCCAGAAATATCGTATGTAATCTCAAAAGCTCCTGGGCACGTTGAAACTTATAATGAAAAATCAATAACGTACAACAAGGAGACTCAGTCTGACCCAGTACACCATAGTTATGGGTCAAAAACCGAAAGTGAGCCTGTAACGTACAGTTATTCTCGTTCATCAAAGGAACCTACAACACACTACAGCAACCACAATAATGGTCAAGGACCCTCACAACTTATTTATCATTTCAACCCTGAGGAACAAACGAAAGCACTGCATGCTCATACTCCACACAGCAGCTCAGAAAACCTAAAGGATTCTTCTCAAGAATCGGAAGAGGATGACTCAGGATATCATCGAAATCATCATAACGAAAACTACAAGAAACAACCGAAATCTTCTGAAGAACATCACGAACCTGAATCTAAAGAACAAGAACAATATCACAGGCCGGAAAAGCAACGCGAGTCGTCGCATCCCAACCCACCTAAATATTACGCTGACCCGGGTCACCAAACTGCCCGCGAAATTGAGCCCGTAACGCATGAAGAAGATATACAACTAATTGCCAAGGCTCACATTAAAGTAGACCCAACTCAACATGTGCAAACATCACAGGAACATGGACCATCACAGCACACACCACATTCATCACGGGAGCACGAGGACCGCCCTCATGAACAATCAAACGAGCACTCTCATGAGCTGTCTGAAGAGCAGTCCGACGAGCCGCGACAACACGAACACTCTTCTCCTCAGCAACATACGCATTCATCACCCGGTCCACATCATCATCATCACTATTCACATGCTAATGCACCTAATGCTCATGTTCATGAAAAATCAAAGCGTATTATAATTCACGAAGAAGCTCCGGACGGCATGCACATGCTCAGTGAAAATATGAAAGAAGAAGTAATAAATCACGAGGAAAACAATGAAAACGAATTTGAAAAAGCTTACAAAAATGCTGCAATTGGTTTTCCAGCTTATAGTAAGCAGGCATTAGAAGCTTCAGAGAAAGAAATCTTTAATCCAGAAAGTTACGGAGTCCCACACGATCATTTAGAATACAATATTGAGCATACGCCTTTCCAGCAATACCAGGAAGAAGGTAATGCATACCCAAAAGAGTCTCGTACGCAATATAAACATACCAGAGACAAAATGAAGGATGATTACTACGCAGATTATTCAATTAGCAAGCCAGGAAGTTTTATCGACCGATATCAAAATAAGTTAGGCTATTACAAGTTATACAAGCAACAAAAGCCAGAATATTTAGAGTCCGACGACGATGATGACGATAATAAGAAAAATCAGAAACCGAAATTCGCCAAATACACAGCGCCACCCACGTTTGACTTCCCAGCTCCGAAAAAGCAAAAAAGCGAATCATATGTATCATATGGTCAGCAAAAACCTAAACAACAGTTATACCAGTATGAGTATATAAAACCACCGCGCGCTGACAGTTCAGCGTTCGCTTCGCAACCATACCAAAGATATAGGAAAACAAACTTCGTAGAGCCACAGTTTCAGTATGGTTTCGAGCCGATACCTATACCAAAGCTCCTGATCGATAGCGAGTTAGCTGCCATGGCAAGCAACCACAGCCCGGAAAGTAAAGACCCAGGCATGAGGAAAAAAGTTTACAAAGAAAACTGGTACATTAAGAAGACTAGCACATCTGCTGGAGCGCCAGCTAGCTGATAAGACTTATTTATTATTTTATTAATGTTAATAGTTGTTATAATAGTAAATTAAATAAATTGTTTAAATATTTAAAACTTGTTTTGTTTGGGTAACATTATGTGGCCGAGTTCGAGGAGAGCTAAACAAAATCAAAAGTGCTTATTTCTTTAATGTTGCGTAATTGAACTTTCACTTATTAATATATTACGTGACAGTTGCTATTTTTTTGCATCAATTCTTATTGTCCATCGGTAGATAAAAAACTACATTGCTCTAGTCAGTAAAATCAGTCACCGTGGAATAAGCAAAAAGCATCGAGTTCGATTTTGCATGCTAAGTAGAAGTTCATAGAATCTCGGCTGCAAATGCAATGCTGAGGAAACACATCTTTTCTTTTATATCGCAAGCGCAACACGTTAACAGCGGTTTTATTTGAAATAGATCAGTCAATCATATTATACGATGATAATAAAAGGCATTCCCGAAACCAAGTTCCTTCCGTGTCCGGTGGTTACCTAAGTCAGTCCTGTGTTGATTTCCTCGGTCGGAACCAACATTATAATCATCACGCGATCTATGATGATAGGGTAGGCACGCGAGAACATTTTTTTATCGACCCTGAGTGCAAGCGCAATGCGTTAAGCAAGGAGAGTACGTATGTAGGTAGGTACGTTCAAATAAATTAATACCAACGATGACGACGTCATATGTATATTTTTGCTCTATAGTGCACTAAAAGTTTAGCACTTACTAGGTATTGTAGGTATTTGTAATGTCGGTAACGTTGACAGGTTATTGATGATGGTGACAGATTTTTTGAAATACAGTTCACCGTTTCTCTTTCAGCGAAGCACTCTTCTTCCTGATGAATATCAACGTGATCTTAATAGCATTAAATTGATAGATCAATTATTCTTGTAATTTCAGCAAACTATTTCGGGTGAAAGAGTTTGCAAAATATGATTTAAAAAACTAATAGTTTCATTGGTTTCTCATATAGAAGAAGGACGGATACTGTAAATTAAATATTTCCTTAAAAAATAGGAACAAAATATTTCGAAAAGTATTTTAAAAAAACAAGTTCGAAGTACCTTGAGTTAGATCTTAGGCAATATTCTATTAACGGCGACAAGTTGCAGACGCGAAGTGAAGAAATAAGCAAAAACATTGTTCGGCCACAGAAAGTGGTTTTACTACTGAAGTCAATCAGGCATTCAATAAAACCCTTTTTCAATCAATTACAATTTTCTTATTTGATGTGGATAATTAAGCTAAGATAATAAAATAAACGTTTCGGCAGGTAATTGTTTTTTATTAATTCAATACTGATTGGTACCTATCATTAGCTATAACTTCACAAACCGCATGAGAATCATGACCTCATTCGAAGCTATGTGACTAGTAAAATAACATAAATTTGTTTATAGATCCGAAACATTTTTCTACAACTTTTTTTTATCTAGAGAGACTTTAAATTACGGATAAGAGTACAAAAATAAATATATTTCGTATTACTAAATGGACAGTGGCACTGACACTTGGTAGGATTTTTTCTTTTGCTATCTTACTTTCCGATTAGTCTCAGTGTCTGTTTCAGTTGTGTTCTTTCTCCTAAACAGCTTTATCGTAATGAGAACTGAAGCGACCCCTAACCCCAGAGCCAAAACAGCTACGATCGTTACTCCAACAGATACATGCTGGCTTTGTTTGAAATCGAACAGATCGCCTACTAACGCCACTGGTCGCAGAATTTTGACAACTGGTTCACAACCAGATTCTCGCACGTACTTTGCCCAGGTTCTATTTGCAAATGTCAATTCTCTGGGTTTCGCGAAAGGCCTTCTTCCTGGCACAGTCTTGTTCACCATCGTGGTAAGATTTCGAAGCTGTGTTTCATTATAATGACAGTACAGGTGCTTCTTCTTTTTATTTCCTTTAACCACGATGTCTTTTTCAGCACTCTTGGCCCCGACTAAGACGTCTAGGTCTCCCTTGATCATGTTGGCCCAGTCCCACATCTCAGCGATCTTACAGTCGCAAATGAACGGATTGCCGAGCAAGTTGAGCGAATGCAGCTTTGGGTTATTGGCAAACATTTCAGGGTCGATAGTAGTAAGATTATTATTGCTAAGGTTTATCTTTTCTAAGTGATGTAATCTCTCTAAGAATGACAAACTTCCCTCTGCAGATCTTATTCGATTTCCACCAAGATTAAGATCAGTTATGTTTTCAGTATTTTTAAAAGCATCGAAGTTTAGTGAGGTAATATTACAGTTGCTTAAATCTAAAATAGATACTTGTGACAATTGTTTTGGGAAAATAGGTCCTGATGCTGGGATGACTAATGGGTTTCCACCTAGGCGAATTTCTCGCAAGTCCATGTATGTTAAGTTTTTGAAAAAAGCCAATCCATTCAGTGGTCGTTTCAAACCACAGAATTCCAGTTCTATTGTGGTAAGTTGCGTCAAGTTACCGAATAGTCCTGCTTCTAGCGACAAAAGATCGTTACCGGAGAGTACTAATCTTTTCATTGAAGACATTTTAGCGAAAGTGTCTGGTCCGACGTAGGAAAGGTTGCTGTATCCCATATTTAGATATTCCAATTTTTCTAGTGGTGCCAGTAGTTTAGTGAATACATTCTCAAGTGGATTGTAAGATATGTCTAATTCTAGGAGATTGTCGAATACATTAAAGTTATCTGGCAGGTCGCGCAAACCACAGTTGCTCATAAACAATCTTTCAAGTTTGGGTAGGGGCTCCAGAGCAACTTGAATATCTGCCGCTACTAAAGGATTTCCAGACAGATAGAGACTTTTCAATCTAGTTGCATTTGAAAATGTTTCTCCAGATATCGGGCCCTGTATATTACAATTGGACAAATCTAATAATTCCAGGTGAGTGACGCTATTTCCCAACGTGGCTGCAACATCCAAGTCACGTAACTCGTTGTCGGCTAAAATAAGTGTAACTAAATTGGTGCAATTTGAGAAAGTGTCTTCCGACAGAGAAGTCAGGCCAGATTTCTTCAAGTTCAAGTATTCCAGTCTGAGGAACTTTCCAAGAATCTCTGGCCAATCTGTATTAACCAAATAATTGCCGGCCAGCTCTAGGTATTTTATATTTACTGCAGAAGAGAATGCATTGTCTGATATATAAGTGAGTTTGCAGTCATTCAGTTTTAATGTTTCAAGACTGGTAAGGACATCATAAACTCCTGCCTCTAAAGTCTTGAGAGGATTATTAGAAAGATCTAGCGTTGTAAGTGTAGTAATATTGTCAAAAAACTGTGAATTAATTGACGATAAGTTACAAGAACTGATATCCAGGTATTGCAGCGTTGGGGAGATCAAGAACGGACCTTCTACGGTAGTTATTGGGTTATCTTGAAGCTCCACGTTAAGAAGTCCTCGAGAGTCCCTGGAATAAAACAAGACATTCAATACAATAGATGTTATTTTCAAAGTATTACGACGACTTTGACCTTGGAATTTTAGAGTTTGAAATTCATCACTATTGATTGTTCGTATTATTTCGTACAGATGCAATACGATAAAAGAATTGCCTAGCCTTCAAGCTTATTGGAATGACAATGACATGTGATAATGGTGGCTACTGTAGTCACATTGTACCCAATCTATTGGAGGTAACCGGGTCTTTTGTCAACGGCGAAGCGTAATGAACGTAAGCATGTAAACGGCGATCTAGCAGCGAATTCAATTTGCATTCGTTGTGTGACTATTATCCAATATTGGCACCGAAGCTGGCGGCAATTGGACTCACTTCTGGTACCATAACAAGCATAAAAGCAATTTGAACAATTTTTTCATCACCAGACATCATAGGCACATTTACGAATGTCACAGCCGCCTCGCAAACAATGGATGCCCATTGCCCGTGACTCGTCGTAAGTAATGGAGGTGTGTTTTATTCATTAGGTATTGTATCGTTGATCCGAGTATCAGAAAAGTTATGCCGCGCTTTCATTCCGTACTATTCAAGAACTACTTAAAATCCTTGATGTGAATGTTGAAATTTTATCTTAAAAATTGAAAACGCAGATTTTTAATTCTAGGCTGAATACTGTTTAACCCACAAAGTAAACTGAGCGTGATAAATTGATGATATAAAAACTTGGCAATTATAACTTATTGTGTTTGGGCTAGAAAGTTATCAGATTTTTTAGTATAATAAATCTTTATTGAATTATCTGTTGTCCTTTTTTTAGTTCGAAGGTTAACGGTTTTGCATAATAAACGTTTAATTTCCCACAGATAAACAACGCAAATCTGAATCGTGATTTATTATATTTTGTACAATAATTGTATCGCAACATCCGTATCTGCCTGCCAGTCAAGCCTGTAATTCGATTAATTACAATAGCGGCCGAGTTTCTTAACAATTATTTTGTAAATAATTACATAAAATTTAATTGGAATTGGTACTTACAGGAAGGCTTCGGGGTCCACATAGCTGATGTTATTGCCTGATATATCAACGTCTATCAGATATTCTAATCCTTTGAAAGCCTCTTTATCTATCCTCGTTAGGCGGTTGTCAGCTATTTGCAGTCTTCTCATCTTGATATCCGGAGGGAATGGCTTCAGGTGTGTAATATTGTTGCCGTTCAGATCCAAAATGTACACGCTGAGACTTAGTTCATCGTACGGGACTTCAGTAAGGTTGCTCTCAGAACAGTCAGTGACCCAGTTGATCCTGAAGTAATGGCAATCGCATTCATCAGGGCATTCTAACTCGAAGCTATCTCCATTAAATCCATAAGTTAAACCTGTTGCGATCAAGTAGAAAGCAAGTACCGTGTTGCGAGCCATTTTGATGTAATTATGACGTATATTCAGAGAATAACTTGGTTGGCCATCATATCTGAAACAGATAATGTTTAGTTAGTTAACACCATGACTTATCGATCACAAGCTGATTAATGATAATTAAACATCGCGGAGACATGTGAATTTTATACGTAACACCTGTGACAGATTCAGTCATAAAAATTCTGTAGGTACCTACCTAAACACGTAAAAGATATTAAACAAGTAGATACCTAGATAATCATACATATGTAAACGACTCTAGCAGCCATGAATTCAACAATCTGTTCGATATCACTCAATTGATTGAGATAAAATGTTTCATTTCGGTGGAAACATCACACCCATCGGTATTAGCCTGCGTAATCTGTGTTCTAATCTGCGTAAACGGTGTCTCTAATTAATTAACTTTAGTTAATGTTCGAGTGGAGACGTTTCTGGAATTAAAATAACGATTGTGTAAGCCATAGGACTGTCGGGACAACAATAACAGTAATGGTCGGCATCCTGTACGAGCCGGCGAGACTTGATACCCGCCAGAATTTTCCAGAAACAACATAATGATGTTAGGTCACGAACTCAAGAGTTTAGTCAGAGTAAATCGTTTTTTAAATTGATCGATGACCTGATAAATATGTTGTTGGCGCTTTGAGGAAAGTGTTGATGTTATGCTTTCATTGGCCGATCGTCGAGCTTGTAGAGAATGATCACAAATTGTAGGTAGGTTCCACTTCCACGATTTGTATTGCCAAGTTCTTGACTGTTTAAATTAATTTTCTGATACACAACGAACACGCGACCTGTTATTTGCTTACTCTGACTGCGAATTGGGATCAATACTCAAGTTACTTTTGGTGGAAAGCTCCGAATGTGTCTGGTTACCACCCACAAAGCCTTATCGCCCAGTGACATTGTCGGTTTCCGACAAGATGTTCTATGAAAGGTGAAACCTATCTGAGGGACGGGTCTGAACGAAACGTCCAACTTCCACCTGTACTTGACAACGACACCGCCCACGATGAGGTGGGCTCGAGGTCTTTATCTTTTCAAAGGTGCCTAGATTGTATATACCACAGTAATGAATTTATTTACTGTGATTGTACGTTGGCCTAGTTCTTCCACAGTTGAATGTTTACTTTTCTACCTAGTTTTAATACCAACTTACCTACGTTTGTGTGATCAGCAGTTTGACGATAATTAATACAACTGTGATAATTACTGCAACTGTATTAATTGTGAAACAATAGATATTATGATTTAAACAAAATGTCTTACGTACTTCATAATTTTTTACCGCAAAGTAAGAGTAGACCCTTTTTTTTGGCGTGTGGAAAACTCTATGTATAAAATTTTCTGCCCCATCATCAACTCACCGAGGGCTGGCGAGGGGTTATGTCCGAGATGTTTCATTGAAATGATGTTCCAATAGGATACATTTTTGAGGGGTGCAGATATTTTCAAGGATGAATCTGATCAAAGAAGGGAGGGAGATATTTTAATCCAATATTCCTTCTTATATAAAGCGTACCGTTCGAGCGTTCTAAGTTGCCAAATTGTAAGTAGATATGGAAAGGTGAATTTCCAACTCCAACATTCTGTATTCTGTAATATTGACTTTATTTACATAAAGTCTAATTCAAGTAATAAAAAGGCTCTTGCGTCATCTGCTAGAGTTACAAGTTACAACGTACCTAACTGGCGACATTTATGTTCAGTTTTGCTTAACGTCGATAAAATTCGTTCAATCCCGACGACATTCGACTAGGGTTGTTAAGCCCAAAAATAGAAAAGCCGGACACGAACACAGATTCATATAACCGGACATTTTGCCCTGGAAGCCTGACACCCTGGTTTTGAAAAAATTTCGCTGCGATTGCGAGATCGAGAGATATGCGTGTTCGAGTGGCTCATGGCTGTAGCGCGCTTTCGTTCGTTCGGCATCTTTTGGGGCAGGATTGACCAAACAAAAGCTGGAGAGGCCGGACTTGTAAGTATATAATTTGTCCGGACTGGACAATGATTGTAAAAAGCCGGATACATTGCTGGCAACTCCACATGCGACACCATAAAATATCGTTTGACTGCTTCTCTAAGCAGGTAGGTAAACAGTAATTAACTCTACCGTAAATAATGTCTGTCGACTACACTTGTGCTATGTCAGATTAATTAGCTGTAAGTCTTCCATGTCACAAATAAATAAATAAATAATTATGGTGTTTCTAGCCATGAAGCCATCTTTGGATCAACAAGCAAAGGACGATGATGATAAAAATAAAAGGATTGATCCGATGCATTTTCCACAAATTGCTTTTGAATATTTCCTTTTCCCCTTATTTTTTGTTATTAGTCATCTTTGACATCAATGGTTGGTCATACTATTTAAACTAAGTACCTATAATGTAGTTTTTCACGGCCATGACCAGTCTAGTGGTTGGTGTTGACGAAATTTAAATGCCTATAATTAAAATCGTTACGATTTTCCAATAAAACTTATAAACTATTTGGAAATAATTCCTTGTAAATTAAAAGATTTTCTGTAAAATTCATAAATAAACGAGTGGTGCAAGCATAGAGCAGATACCTAAGTACTTAGTAGGTATACTTATAAAGTTATAAGTATCTGCTCTATGGTAGGTGGGTTCAAGTGAGTACAATTTTCGGCAAACGAAAACATCGCGCAATAGTCGCGCGCCGTTTCCTATGAAAGATCTATTAATCTATTGCGTCCCGGGCGCGCGGCACGTAACTATGAATTTCCGCTATTGTTTCTCATTTCTCAATCTTAACCTTTGATGAATGAAAGAAAATAAACTCCTAATCTAATCAGGGGCGAGATAAGACTGCACTCAGACTCTTCTTTTAATGAAAGTCCATTACAACTTTCAATACTTAGCCAGTATTTTCTATTCAAAGTCAGTTTATAGTACTTCAAAGTAGAGTCTTGAGTGCGGTTTGCAATCCTCGTTCCAGCGATTCCGGTTATAATGTTCATTGTACGAGTAGCTAAAGTGATTTGTTTTTCTTATTGTGTTACTTGTTAGGGCCGAGGAACATGTTTCTGAGGGATATAATCGTCAATGTTTTATAAAGCCACTCTGGGATCGCCATCAGTATGTTTGGTGATTATATCAATGAGTTACTTATCTATAACACTGGAATATTGTGCTGATAGTGTGTCACATGCATTTTCAAGATAGGCATTAGAGCTTTATTAAGTTCTACGAGTTAATATAAAAAACCTAGGCATACCTTAAGGTACTAAGATTAATTTTTTATCCATTACCTTTAGGCAGATAAAAATATTTGATTTTCGAATTTACAATTTAAAAAGCGTACATATGCAGATTACGCCTTAATCTGTTAATAGGATTTGGATGAAACCTAGAACACAGACCAGGCTGGATTAATTTATGTGGGTTAAGCCACGGGCAAAAGCTAGTAGGTACTCCGTAAAGTGCAATTTCAAAATACGCACAAATAATTTCAGGAAATATCACAGTCACGAGGTCTTTAATAAACAAAACTATTGATGACAGTGTAAATATTCAGCTACGTAGGTAACTTAGTAGAAAATAAGAAATTACAACATGGCAGATAAAACATTAAACATTATGTTATGCGACCTAGAAAAGGGCTTCACTTTGTATAGGTACATACACACAGCTTCGTAAAACACATTCACCGTTCACTTGAGCCCAATTAGGTTTTATTAATGGTTAAATTACTTGTTTAAAAAAACAAAAGCTCAACCTTTTTGCTCTTGCACAAAGGGGAAAAAACTTTAAAAAAAGTTGAACAAAAAAGTAAAACTGACACATACCGTGATGCGATTTAAAAATGGAAACAACACAAGATTCACGTCCCTGAGTATCACTGAGTATACAATAAAATTGTTAAGGCGAGGTCACATAGTTTCCGTGCCGGTGCATACAAACAACAAACCTTACCTTCATGTACGTCGAACAACGTGCTCACTTGTCGCCCTCTGGCTCACAACTGTGAACCATATGTAATGACGACACTGCCTGTTTACTTGACCACCTAATGCAGTCCATTTGTCATGTACATTATTGTATAAATCGATAGTATATACTTTATTAAATACGCTTGAATCGTCATCGACAATTTTTACGTCGAAAAACGGATAACGATATCTCGAGAGAGTAGGAGCTGGTATAGCAAATGATACCACGATAAAGAATAGAACATATTTTTTTGTAAATAATTTGCATTAACATTAACTTATTACTTACGTTAATCTATGTAGGTACGTTACTGTTATTAAATTAAAACCTACCTCAGTCTTAACCTTGAATCATACTCATTATAATTAATTTGGTACTTTCAAAAATTATATTAGGTATTGTTTCAACATTTCAAATCATATGATAGTCATGTCGTAGTCTAAGTAATCATAATCCAAGAGAGTCCACTTCAGTCCAAATCAATACAGTCTGTATTAGACTCACTCAGATCTTTAAACCTAATGGAAGCTAAATGGCATGAAACTTGATCTTAGTCATGAATCATGAAATACTTAAGCACTACTGCGTAGTAATAAATATTTTCTGGTACGACGTAGTAGGTCACAAACCAGAGTCAACAAGATGTCGTTGTAACGCACTGCACCTGAATGTCGTCAACGTCATGTTTTAATTTAGTAAACGTCTGCAACAATAATTTTACTAGGCGCATTTAACATTCCACACAAAAGTTCCGCAACGACCCAGGTGTAAATTGAAATATTAATTAAATAAATAAATTACAACTTCTGTTTATTATCTGTAGTTTTATTTAAGTTGTTGTTTATTTATAATTTTGCTTTCGTTGAATAAAACTGATAAAACAAATCTTCTTTATATATTTTTAAAGTACCTATATAAATAATGTGTATTACCTATAGATTATATTACATGGGCATACCTACATATGGATTTAGATCTTCTTTAGAACTTCCTGACGGAAACTTCCAATAACATTCATTCTAGCCCGGGGATCGAGCATAGGACCTCGCGCTTAGCAGTCGCATTTGCGTCCGCCAGACTAACGAGGCAACGTTTTAAAATAGTCTTACCTATTCTAAATTGATAGGTATTCGTAATATATTTAGAAAATAATGGTAATAGTACCTATGTACCCATATTTAGAAAATATAACGATCAATATGTTTATAACACAAACAAATAATCAGGTTTTACGTAACTCAGTTGTTGATTATACCTATCTAGAATATTGAGATAGGTACACTTAGTGGTAAATATTGCATAATGAGATAATACCTATTACATAGACCATTGTTGCGCGGTCTACGCAATTGCGCGCCGATTTATCTAGCTAGATTATTTCCAAATTCCTGATACCTGTAACTGCTGTTGGATAGCACGGAACAAACAACTAGCTTATTTACCCATTTACCTAGCAATCATGCAGCAATTCATTTTTAGTTTCTACGCATTTAGTAGCTTTAGTAAAATTTTAAATTACGGACTTTAGTGTTCGCATGGTACGCATAAATACTATATACCTAAATGTAAGTAGCTTTCACTCATCTCCAGGGGCGTATTTGCCCTAGGGCCAAAAGGACCATGGCCCTAGGCGACAGGCTGTGCCTTGCGCTCAGCGCGCCTTTCTTTTAGACTTGAAGTACCTGAGACCTGAAGTAACTAATAAAAGCCTACTTAATTTAACTCTGGCCACTGACGAGAATGATCCGAATAACCTTACAATTAACAACCATTTAACAAATGGTTGCGAGTTATTTTTACGCCGCTGTAAGAAAAATAATTAGGGTACCCCATACAAGAAACAGTTTTTGGGGTTTTGTATGGGACCTCTCATTAGCGAGTTCGACTCCATTTACCCAGTTTTTTTAATTCAAATGGCGGAGTTATATTCACTTCTTTAAAAAAATGATTCAATACGTAATTAAATAATTCCTTGCAATACTGTGTTTCAATAATGAATTTACAATAAAGGAATTTATACTTCATCTAAAGAATTTACATAAATTTTTTATCTAAGATTCACGGAAAGATTAGTGATATTCCGTACCTATCATTGGATTTAAGAAAGATGAGAAATGTAATCATTGTGGTTCAAGCAGTTTAATAGATCTATAGCAACACTGACTGTCAAGCCGAGTTGTCAAATCGAATATGATATGTTATGTCATTGGACTAAGTGTCAGTGTCAGTGTCAGCTGAACTAAAAAACAATCAAGTTAAGTTTCTCTTTTGAGAGGAATAAATTGAGAGGATTCCGGCTTCTATTTGTAATTTCACAATAATATAATTAAAAAGTATTAAATATGGCGTACAGGGACGCTGGACTGTCTACTGATGAGGAGCCGTTGAAGAAGATATTTGACGACGCTATGGAGATATTTACAAACATAGAAAAAGGAGAAGAAGCTTTGAACAGTAATTCAGTTCAAGTGAGTTTTCTGTCTATTTAGACCAATTTTTATCTTGGTTTACTCGTATTATTGTGTAACCCGTGGAAAATATTGAATAATAGATGTAAATATATTGGATGTTTTTGCTAGAATGAGATAAGACTGTTCTAGAATGTAGTATTTATAAGATTTTATAAAAACTTTTTGTTTAGGTTTAGTTTAGGATCCCTAATATTGTTTGTGTATTATTTAGATTTCGCTTCACTAACCATATGAAACAACAGTACGAAACTGTTATTTCACATCAATATTCTGTAAGATTGTAGTCCTACCTCGATTTAGCTGACCCATTCATGCTGAAACCAGCATCTCATCATTAGGCTCTACTTTCATGGAAAATTAAATAGAAAATTTTAGTTATTAATATTACTGCTGATTCAAATTGCATTGTAATCATTTCAGTTAAGTATTAAAGCAGCTATAGCCAAGTTTGAGAAGGCTACAAACCTTGTCTCCGTGTCAGGCATGTTCAGTAAGAATGAGAACTTGGACGAGCTACCAACAGAGACTCTGCAGTACTTGCTGCTGCCTGCCCTGCTCGGCACACTCAGTCTCAAGCTCTGCAACCAACCACGCTTAAACCTTGTTAATGTTGCTGAGATTTACTTCAGGTGAGTTGAATCTTTGAATGTTTTGATAAACCCATAGTTGCATTAGCAAATTATTAGAGGTTGCCAAATACAGGGCTATGGTACTGTGATAAATCAGGTACTCTCCGCTAGGTGGCTGGCATCATTAAAAAGCTGCTTGCATTTGTTGATAAGCTGGTGTGGCTTGAGTAAGTTTTTAACCCACCCTCCTGCAGATTAATATGTGGTTCATTGTGGACCTGAAGAATAATTGCTATACCAATACTCAGTTACTCAGTATCCTTTCTGGCACTTTTATCTACTTAGCTGTCTTTCTGATATCAACACTTATATGTTTGTACCTAGAGTTTATATTTGCATAACTCTCCAGAGACTACCTGCAGAGGTGTAAAGACTATGGAGTGACAGATATTGAGGTGCCACAGTGCAGCCACGCAAATGCACCGGAGAGGCCACAAAGTGAACAAGCCAAGATTGCTAATTTGGTAAGTTACAACAAATAAATTAAGTCAAAATTCTTGTAATTGACTTGAAATTAGAATGACTTGATGCGAATTTTGTTTAGGTCCACTTCTAATATTACTGACCGACCGATGCAGGTGAATATTACTTTGTTGAATATCACAGAGCAACTTCCTATCTGACCCCCACATCTTAAAGGGATATAGTTGTCCAACTTACAATGTATAACTTACACTATTTCATGTAGCTGTTGGTTTTCCTATCTTTAAATAAATAAATAAACTTAAAGGATATGATTCAGTTGTCAGGATTTTATAAGGTGATTTGTATCCTATATCAGCTGTCAAAAATTTCAAATGGCTTAATATACTTTTCCAACGCACAGAGCAGGTGATAATTATTTACAAATAATTCGAAAACTGATAAATAAAAAAAATAAAAAAAACTATTTTATTCACTGTTACAGGTACACTCCAGAGAATCAAAAATCAAAAGGTACAAACAGATGCAAGAACTAAAAGATCAAGTGAGCGCGCTGTCGAAAGACATGGAGTCGAGGTTTGATGAGGAGACCAGGAGGCAGTACTTTACCAAGCTGCTGGAGAGCTATGTCAACCAGGCGTTTGATGAACTCAGCAGTATTGAGCAGGAGAAGACTATTTTGGAGTATATGGCCAAAAATGCTGGAGGTAAGCATCTGTTTGGTTTGGTTTTATTTTAGTCAGGGCTTTAGAGCATGCTAGGTACAGACACCAATTAAAGTAAAGGATATCGTCTCTCTTTCTAACCGAAATCATGAGAAAAGAATAAAAGATTTTTAGAGCTGATTTTTTTTAGTCGTTTGCGGATTTTGAAAATTTAAGTCGTCATACATATCTAGTCTAATTTAACGTCAGTTACAAGGGTATAGACGGTATAGACCTTAGAGTATATAAGAAAAAAATAGAGCAACCCTATAGAAGTATGAACCGTGAGCACGGGTATGAACAACACGGCCGCGACACGAGCTCCGTTTGCGATCATACCTCGATCGACTGCGGTTCAACTAGGCTCCACGAGCGAAAAAGTTACATTTTAGCTTATATCATGGTTAACTGTTGAGTAAAATTTTGAAAAACGTCTAGAAAACTTAATTTGAAAAAATGACATTTTAACATTTCTATGGCGAGACCTGCTTTCGCTCCGCACAAGGCAATGTGGTTGCCGTTATCACTCTATATTTTCTTGAATACTCTATGGTATAGACTAATTTGACAGCTCCAATTAGACAGTTTAATTTTCTGTTCTTTTTCGATGGTGTGTTAGAAAGAGATATGGCGAGACTAAATTTAGTTTAGTGTGATGTGCTAAAGAATCAGCACCAATAGCGTTTTGATGATTTGATTTGTTTGTTGCAGAGCCCAAACCGAAGGACCGTATTCGTTCGGCTCCATTAATGCCGGTCATAATAACTCGCGACGCGGTGCAGAAGGCAGTGTACGGCGCCGGCTACCCCGCCATACCCGCGCTCACCGTCGAGGAGTTCTACGACCAGAGGGTTAGGGAAGGCCTGTATGTATCTTATATTTTAACTTGCATCGTTTTAACGTAGCAGGTACGGACAGCCCTCTGTGCAGAGGATGCATGAGGGCCGAAGAAACAGCTGCTCTAATGTGAGGGCCTGGGGGACTTTCTGGGGGAGCTGGGTAGTAGTTAGTAACTCTCTGATGCAAAACAGCAACATAAAGCCGTTGATTTGCTGAAATTGCCCTTATTGAAATGAGAGATAAGATACATTATTGTCATTTAATGAAGATGCAGTCGGACCAGCAGCCTAATCTGTAATTAGAAAGATATTGTCGGTAAGACGAACTCGCAGGTCGCAGAAAAACCGGCCTTACGTGGACGTTATTGTATAAATATTTGTTTTAAATAGGTTTGCTTTGTTAAAAATACAAGTGTCATAATAATTATTCTTATTATAAACTAATTAGTATATGTATTTCCAGTTTCCCGGGCGCCTGTACCAACATACCCCACACCACCATACAGAACACTGAAGAAGATAGAGATGAGGCCGAAAGAATACGAAGGGTATGATATTATACGAATACGAGCTTTATGAGCTTTACTTTAAGATACAAAATCGCTCGTTTCTACCTAGGTGGCTAATATCCGTCAAGATTCTATTTTACTGACTATGACTGCCTCGTTGGCCTAGTGGCAGCAAGCGCGACTGCTGAGTACGAGGTCCTGGGTTCGATCCCCGGGTCGGGCAAAGTGTTATTGGGTTTTCATTAGGAAATTCTCAATAGCAGAACGGAGTCTGGAATTGTGCCCGGTACTCCCTCTGGGGAATACAGGGCGCGAATCTATGTTACATTTTATGTTATTCTGTATAATATGTACACTTTTTAATTTTAATTTATTTTTCAGGAGCGTTTAGTTGAGACTGATGACCCTGAAGAGTTGGAGCGGCAACGCAACATGGACGAGTACAAAGACGATCACAGGCGTGGCTGGGGCAACCGTCACAATAGGAGCTAAGGAGCTGACCTTCCACTGTCAGAACCAAAGCTTGGCTAATCAGGTTGAACTAACAATACGACAAGGCGAATTTTATTTACCCTTCATTATTATTAATCGCAAATTTTTATCGCGACACCCCTGGGGTAATGCCGCATGTCGCGACGCCCCAGGGCGTTGCGACGCATAGTTTGGGAAGCCTAACTAACTTAAAAGTTTGCGATCATCATCATCATCATCATTTCAGCCATAAGACGTCCACTGCTGAACATAGGCCTCCCCCAATGACTTAAAGTTTGCGATACTTAATTATAATTTTAAGTACCAGTAAGATCAATATTATTTTTGAGTATAAATGCTATATCAGACTTGTTATGAACAATCAACTCGTTACGATTACAGAGCTCCTTGATAGCTGGACTGATCCTCAACCGGACACGCAACGGGATCGAACATTGGTAAAATAAAGTTCTGACTTTATTGATAACTTTTGTGCATCAATTTTATATAAAAATAGTCCTTATTGGTATTGTATTAAGGTGCATTATAGTTGCCACTGGTACGTACTGATCGTACGATTAAGTATGTTATGTTTACTAACACAGTTGGATGAATGTAGAAACTTGTACTGTTTTTTACATCATCCTTCTACACTATTTCCATTTTTACATTTTTGGATACTGGTCCTTTGAGACGTAGGTCTTTAGAGACACAGATCAAGTTCCAGGCCTACACATAAAACTGTTTATTAAAAAAAGTGTAATGAAATTTGGTTATTTCTTGTTAAAAGATTAATCTTTTGAAGCCAAGCTATGCATATTAAGCTTGGCACTCACCACGCTTAAATTCTATCAAAGAAGATCATCCATCGTGGCGTAGAGGGCACGAATAGCGTTTGGCTTTTATATCAAAACAAAGTCTGTCATTATTTAATATACCAATACGTTTAAGTAATCAAACATGGTATTAATTAAATTATAAACTCAAGGTGCAAAGGGCCTATACTTAGGAAGTTAGGCTGATCACTATGCGAGCGGGACGCAATTATGCAAGAATGATACGAGCGACAGGGACAGAGTTGGTAGAGCACTTCAGTGGCGCAAGTTATTAATATAGAATGTAGTCAGTACTGCATTTAATTTTAAATACGAGACTTAGGCATCCATCAGATTTGTCTGTTTTGCAAGAATTGTATACCTACTTAGAATATCTTGAAAATTTTCATCATGCTTGCTCTTAAAAGAGCTATTTCAAGCTAAACAAGCGAAACGTAGATCTTTTTAACGTAGATCTATATAATATATTTTTTATTGATGCTGGCTGGCAGGCTAAAAGCGTGTCAAGTGTCCAAATTATTCTCAAAAAATAAAATTTGTTTATTATTTACAAAAAATATTGTGCGTTATTTTGTTGTTTTTTACTCACACCCAAGTATGATGAAAAACATTGTATGTCGGACGGTACGACAATTATTAACGTCAGGCCATTATAGCCCTCGCCTTTGGCCCTTGAATGTCCCTTGATAATAATTGTGGCCTTACCACCCTTATAGTTATAACACAATGACTATTGTATGTAATCCAAGTAGCTAAGTTCGCGGATCGGATATGATTTACAGTTAGTGGCAAAGTAGCTTCAATTAATATAGTCTCAAACTTTCGCGAACACTCAACATAATGAAACAACTTTTTAACGGATATAACTCGCGTTTTTATTTTGATAATACAATCCTGACGTTTCTGCCTGCCTGCGACCACGAGTGCTGCAAAGCACGTAGGTGTGCGTAATAATCTCTGGCTTCCAAGCGGATCGCGTTTTCTTTAAGAAGTTTTTGGTTTTCGTTAGCTACTAATTATAAATATTATCTTCGCTGCTTAGAATCGGGCAGGATCCAATGAATTTAAGCGTACTATTAAAAATAAAGTACCCTATTAAAAATAAATTGTATAACATTGTAACACTCGTATCCAATAAGTAAATGTAACAACCATTATTATGTCATGTATCAATAAAATGAAATTTACACGTTGTATATGTGTTGTTTTATTTCAAGATTACCTTACCACCTAGTTCAGTTTTTTTTAAATACCTTTAACATAAAAAAAATATTATAAAAAAACAAAAAACCCGACTGCTAACTAAAAAGATAGAAACAGGTTAGTTATAGATAGATCATACTTTACACAGTGTTCACAAACACAGTCGGAGGCATTAACTATTCACTCTTTCTCTGTCTAAACCCAGAAGAGTATTACCTAAAAATGATGCCTCCGACTGCGTTTGTGAACACTGTGTAAAGTATGATCTATCTATAAGTAACTTGTTTCTATCTTTTAGTTAGCAGTCGGGTTTATTGTTTTTTTTATAATATTTTTTTTTTCCCAGGAGATACTTCAAGAACTATAGTCGTTAAACTATGTTTGACTGCTTCATCCCACGGCTGTGGAAACTCTTGAAAGGTAAAATTTGATGGTTTCTCACAAGAATACAGAATACGTTCCTTTTCATTCAAGTGAGTGAGTTGACTTGAGCACGACTTGTACCCACTTCACCTAAGTTATGACTGTACTTGATGTCATTCAAATTAAAATTCGCATCATAGTTATCTAAGTTTTCTCTGAAATGCTTGAATGTTGCTAACGAGTACTTGTATCCAGAAAGATAAAATAAAAATTAAATAATATGAACATTTGTGTATCCAAGAAAAAGGATTCGAGCAACTAATTAGTTAGTTTACCATTTTTTGTTAATATTTAAGTTTTCATGGTTTTCCTTTCATTTATTTTATCAAGTTTCATAAAGAGATTTCATCCATTTAATTGATCCTAACGATCAATGGATCAAAAGTACAGGGTGTAATTCTTACAGATTTTAGTCGGTTCGATTCCCGGGTGTGGCATCCGAATTTTTGAAAATCTTTGAGTAAAATTTTCTATCTACAGTATTAAGAGTACTTTCCCTTCAGGTGGCATTACAAAATTCCATCCTGTATGCAGCTGAATTTTATTACTATTTCTGGCCTGAGATTTATTTGACAGTGAATCGAACATTTTTGGGATGGTATTACTAAGTCTACGCCGGCTATCAAGTTCTTTCAGATTATTACTTCTAGGAGCCAAATCTAAAATGATTCACTACAAGAGCTCTGAAACGATGTTTACTGACTGCGTGTATCGTGAAATGGCGGTACAGTTTTCTAAAATGACAGTTAACTATTTGTATCGAAAGATGGCGGTCACCGGTATTAATTCAAGTTGAGGTTTTAATTACAAACACTGGTGTAGGTTTTTTTTTTCTTTATTCATTATAGAGGGTTTTAAATTATATTCCACCCTCATCGTGACAACTGGCGTAGGTACCCACGAGTCATCCGTTGCCTTACCCGGTATTCGTTCTTATCAGTAGATAGATCATCAATGTTTTCTGTTTTGCATGCAATAGATGTTTTGTTCTATGTGGGGATATTTTTTTAAGGGTTCAACCTAAGGGTTGAACTAGAAATGAACCTCTGATAAATAATGACTGAGGTCTACTGATTCGGTAACTACATTGAGAGAGAATTTGCGAATTATTTTGTGTGATAAGAATCTATCAAACTATCTTAGTTCACTGATTGACCTATTTCCAGAGTCTAGCCTTGAGCCCAGAAGCCTATGCATTTCCCTAGTTTTTAACCCCCGCATCATGGGTACCCAGGTACCTATGTATTTACCTTATTTGACTCTGCTTGGTAAGTGGATTCTTCAGCCTTAAAATAAACATGTGATGCAGAGCAGAATAACGCAAGAAATCCAACCAGCTTATCGCTTTTGAATGAAATCTAAGAACTGGGCTGTTCTTACTACATTCCATAAATACCGGTTACTGACGCCATTCACGCCGTAATGCAACCCTTTAATTTATTATTCAATCGAACCGACGTCCCATTACTTTGCTCCCACCAATCTGGGCGTTGCGCCATTATAACCATAGAGTTCAAGCTCTAGACGAAACAGAAGGCTCATAGATCGACTTTAGAATTAATATTAAGAATTTAAAAATGTGTCGCCAGTCGGTCCTTCACCGCATGCCACGGTAGGATTAAATTAATAATTTATTTATTTTTATATTTCCAAGACTCATTCAAAGCTTGAAGATGTCGCTTTTTAAAGAAAGTCTAATCAATCATCGCATCGCTCCACCATAATCTTTGCAAGCTTCAAGAACCCGAACCGCCGACGACGTCGGCTACCTTGGGTAGGCTCAAGGAGCAGCTGCCCCATGGGTAGGCTACTATTGTGGATGTTTGACGTTTAATTTTGGCGGCGTTGGTAGTGTCTGCATCTGCAGAGGAAATATTTTTTTAGTTTAAGTATGTTCTTGGCTTTAAACTGGAACCCAATCGCGAGCACAGGCCTATGGCTGTGTAGTGTTGCTTGGCGACTTAAACATAAACTGCATAGAGCAGTCTCTCTGATACTTCCATTTGGATATTGTTCGGGTCGAACCTTCGGCACAATCTTGCGTGATGTCGCAAGTCGATCGCCCATCGCTCATCAATGACCAACAGATGGGCTTGCCAAAGGTCAACAGCACCTGTCTACTTTCACTGCGCAGCCGCGAGCTGAAAACGAAAGTACCCACATATGTGACAAGTTACATTGTCTCGCTATATTGAACTTTAATGAGTTATGACAGAAACGGATGTCATAAGCATTTGTTTATTATTTATGCTCTATTTGTGTTGGGAGTCGAGATTGAAGTGAATGTGAATCTAATTTAATGTATTGTAGGAAGACCAGAGATTGAAGCTTTTGTTACATAGAGCCGTACCGTTGGAGACATGGAAACGTTTAGAAGGCCAATTTGTTTGCATAATAGGTATCTACGTACAATAAAAAAATTAATTCCCGTACACACTTGCCGATCAGGACGCTCTTTGTATGAAAACCAAAATTTTTTTTGCGAATTTTGCATTCTGATGTTTTACAAGTTGTTCATTTTCATGGCTAGACTGACCTAAAGGGTCCCACACTATTTTACACGTTGTATAAATACTTAGTTGTAATGGACAGAATAATCCAAAAGTTTTTAAGGTAAAGACCTAACGGTTGGACGAAATCTGCTGGTTGCCACCAATCTGTACGGATGGCAGCTGGTTCGACCAACTGTTTTTGCAATTGACAAGCGCTCAGGTCCTCAGACCGTTCAGTAAACTCCAGTTGATTCGAGTGTGAATCTCCAAATTTTGATGTAAAACCCATCGAACCAACCGTACAAGTAATAATAATATTTCGGGCTTTACTGTTCATCTTTATTTATGCTCATTAAAGTTGTTTAATGCTCTTTGTTGGTTTTCCGAACGCCAACTACTTACCTAGCTACTTCGTACTTAAAAGGAACTTCGTAAGTAGGTATTCCATCAGGGTTATGGCAGTCTACGGCATTTGTACCACAGAAAACCAAACCCTGCCATAGATAAGAGAATGACATTACGGATCAAATGGTCGGCCTCTAAAGGACCACGTTCCAAAGCCATCAATAAAGACCTCGTTGAAGGACCGTCCCTTTCTACTGCCAACTTCAAGTAAGGGGAGCACGGTGCCCCATCCATCAGTGGAACGACTTCCGCGCTCCTCTTTATGGGAAGTGGCGCGTGCGTCGACGCGGAAGCCTGCGCGCAGGGACGTGCGCCTTTCTGTCCATTCATGCGCTACAGTGTAGATGTGGCAGCCATTATGTTAGCTGTCACTGCATGCTATTCAGGTTTTTGAAGCAACTTTCATTTAATCGTTTTGGGAAGGTTGAGCCATCGTATGTTGGTATACATACCTTTTTTCGTACTTGTGTCATTGTCATGACTCCCGTTCTAGGGCTAACATAAACAAAAGTACCTATGTACAGAACTGAAATAAAAGTAAAAAATATTATTAATGCAGCTCTTGGTTCTTGTGGTGCTTTTACTGTAGTACTGGCACATCCATTCTTCCTACATCGGGCACTGACAATGTCGTTGGTTTCGTTGTAGTAATGTATTTTGAAAGAAATATATATATAAAATAAAAAATAAACAAAATTTGCTTACATTACTTATTAGATTTAAATGTGGCTATCTCATAACTAGTGGTCATAATTAGAACTACCTATTTAAAGTTCCCTTATAAGCCTACATCCTGCAAGGATATACCGATATACTAGCTCTGTGTACGTTAGAAAATTGGTGCTATATGTTACATATTTATTCAAACAATCACTAAAGTATCAAATAATTTAAACATTGTATGCAGGTGTTCGCTACCGGACCTAGGCATAGCCCATTTTAGACCAATACTGCAACATGTCTATTTAAATATCTGACACACATTGCACTAAATACATTCGACACACGTGTGTTTAAACATATGCACATAATACAATTAGCAGCACAATATATATGAGGTTTAAAGGACTCATTTCGAAATCTTACTGCAAGTGTTCAAAGAGGTACGTAGTACATACGAAGGTACGCAGGTACTTATAGCCTAAAGATAAAAAAGAGATAGAGATTAAAATATCTCCATCAGAAACTGTAAAACTTATTTTACATAAGCTAAACTAAAGCAACAGCAGCTAAGGGTCCTATAGTGGGACACGAGCGTCGGTTCAGGGCGTAGCTTGGGGACAAGCTAGATCTAGTTTGGGTTATTTACAGGCATGATATACATATAAGGTTTACAGGTTTAGCACGGGCTGGTGGCATGAGGCGGCTGTCCCATATTATAACCATTCGTGCGTTCTTTGCCTCACTTTTGCGTCGCTTTAGCCAAAGTCAACTTTGATAAATGATTTACTTTAAATAATTAGATAATTTCAGATACATTTAAGTTTTTTTTATCAACTTTCGGCATTTCCTAGCCAAACTTGCCTTGAGAAGCGCAAACAAACTCAAGGCATCAATATCAAGCTTCAAATGTAGGTACTCGACTTTTTCGCATGGTTTTACATATCTCTTGAACTAAAAACCCATTCCCAATTTATATACGAGCTCATTGCAAAGAAGGTGCTGCGGCGAGTGCCAATGCGACTTTTACATCATCATCCATTCCCAATACGAGCAGTGGCGAGGCACCTTACACGCGTAACATAAACTCAGCAATATTTCCAAACAGGTCCTTCGATAATTGCGCGTGTGCCGTTACACTGCGTTAGTTGGAATGCAGGCGGCGGCGTTACAGGGATTTGCATTTGAAGTGGACGCGAAGTGTGTCGATGGACAGGTTCCATTGTAATTAATAGGACTCCTTTTGAATTTTTTGTTACGTACGATAGTTGCAGTTGGTTGGTGCGCTTGCAGTTCTGTGTCAAAAGTGCAGTTTTATTGACCTTTGTTGATAATTGACTGAGCATATCACATAGGTCCAGTCCTTTATCAAATCTAAAGCCTAGTGGTCGTAGGCTAGAAATCCAGGCAAGCACCACTCAATGACTTTTCGGATTTATGTGCATATAGTATTAGAAATTAGTTATGATTTGGTTAAATGGTGTAGGAAAACATCGTGAGGAAACCAGCACACCTGAGAGATTTTTCAGTGTGTGTAAAACCATGTCAGAGGCATATGGGCGGTTTAAACTCTAACGTTCATAAACCATACAATAAAAAATCCTTTATCTTCCAAAGATAAGGTTAGATTACGATGTGATGCTTCCACGCCAACATTTTGTCAGTTATACTACTTACAAAGTCAGTGACGTCGCATAACCGTAATATTATACCAACACTCATCATACAGTAGATAGGTACCTACTATTAATTTAAGCATTCCCTTCCTTATATGGACTAGTTTACCGCTTAATCAAGTGTTACTAACACTTGATTAAGCGGTAAACTAGTCCATGTGTTAGCAATAGATTTAATCTAAGGTATTTATGAGGGAATGAGTTGAAGACGATTAAGATATGGTGTCGCTGGACAGCATACCATAAACTTACTGGCGGTACCTTAGATGTCCAGATAGTTGTCGTTTCTAGATGAATCTCTTTTATTGCTGGTTATATGGCGTAATATACAGTGGAGATGTTTGAGGATGCATGCTGTTACATAAAATTTTCTTAAAGCTTTGATGTGACGATGCGCTACGTCACGTATAGCGCCGTGGTTAATAGGCCTGCTATGCTTTGTTCTTTCCTCGTATTATTTCGTTGGATGGTATCGTGTAGATGTCTGCTTGGCAGTAAGGCTTTGTCCGATGGGTGGTAACTGGTAACTACACCTGGAATCCTTAAGCGAATCCAAATGAAGCTTAGATCTTAATCGCAGTGAGTTTATGAATTTTGTCCCATTCATTTATCAGACATTAACGACACGCATTGGCGAAATTCCAACCTTTTCAAGAGACACAAACTTTCTTGCAAGTCTTGTCAATAAACACTACAAAAATTTTAACTACTTACACAACGACCCAAGACCAGATGGAATATGTCATCTACACCAAGAGTCTGACACCAAACCAATCAAAGTTGATTAACAAAAGACTCGTCAATCAACAGCTGCTGACATGTTCCGGCAGAAATGGGATAATTCCCCGTGTCACACATGTAATTACAATCAGTTCCTGCTTTTACTCGCGAAGTCACTCTCGCTGCATTCACGAAGCGTTTCCGTTTCTAAGTGGTATCGCTACTTACTGGTTACGGTGACCGTAGACGGAAGATGGCGGCCTAATAGCAGGAAGTATTACTTGTCGATAGTAAGCCAGTATTTGACATGTCTGCTGATGTGTGTTGGAAGTTTCACGAAATTAGACTTATAACATAACACCATTCCTGTATTCTAAAAATGTTAGGTAGGAGCTGCACTTCTTTCACTGTGGGAATGTGGCAAATTTTGGCATGTTATAAGTGCCATGTAATTGAGAAATGTTTTTGCAATTCACCAAGCAAAATTTGATTCCCGGCCCGAATAGTGTCAACAGCACGGGGCTGTTCACTATTCGGCCCGGGAATCAAACCTCTTGTGATGGTCGAGGCATAATATTAGATATAAAAATTATTTTCACACAAAATAAATTTCCACTTTCCTTATTAGCTGTAAATTTTCAGATACAATAAAAATCCATTAGTTTTCTTGCATTATCTAGTCATTTAAATATATTAAGGTTATTTCATTATATTCTTTTTCATGTAAATAAAGTTTCGAATAGTTTGCCCAATCCAATTTGGTTTGTCTAAATTGGACCACTTGTCAAAATGTCTATTACGCAGAATTCTGTTTCAAACTTTCAGTTTTATCTATTCGTTAAATAACGTCTATACGGGCACATATTTTCAGCTGATAAATTTGGCGACACAATTAAAATTAATTGTTTGAAATGTAAACTGGGTGGCCGATCGGACCTTAAAAGAGTCCACAGGAGTCACAGTAACCGTAGATGAGTAAGAATTTATCTCATCACTAATGACATTGGGATAGTTTAAAGAATGTTATTCTGCAGATATAGTATCGAGATACAAATTATCTCTTTTATCTAAGAGTTCTTGTTATCATTTAGTTGTCTATAGATTGTTTAGTGAAACAGTTATTGTATGAGAAATTTTTAATATAATTTTGTGATCATGTTGCAGTGTGAAGTGGATTCTTTGAAGGTAATGTTTATGAAATATTTTTTTTTTTTTATAGACTCACGCCTGTATTCCCCAGAGGGGGTAGGCAGAGGTGTGCAGTACACCCACGTTTCGCCGGCTATTTTATAAGTCCCATGCCGTGCTGCTACTGAGAATTTCCTAAAGGAAAAACCCAATAACACTTTTGCCCGACCCGGGGATCGAACCCAGGACCTCGTGCTCAGCAGTCGCGCTTGCTACCACTAGACCAACGAGGCAGTTAACGAGAAATATTTTATTAGACGTTTAATCAGTTGGCACTTAGCAGGGATCAGTTGGACTCCTATTTAGAAGACTGATCCCTAATAGTTTTGGACGGGATAACTTTCCATACGGAGTAGGAAGGCCTTTGCTTGGCTGCTGGACGATACAGGATGATAAATTCTTTTGTCGCTTGCCCTGGTCCCATGTTACATGTTACAAAATGTCTTCTTCTTACATTCATCTCTTTCAGCCGTCATCTGAGCATTTACTCCTTTTTCATTTATATCTTATATAGCACTGATAGCCTAGTGGTATGACCGTCGACTGACAAATAAGAGGTCTCGAGTTCGATCCCAAGGCGCGCACCTCTGACTTTTCGTAAGTTATGTGCCTATTATAAATTAATTATCAGTTGCTAAAACGATGAGGGAAAACATCGTGATGAAACCAGCACACCTGAGATATTTTTCAATGGTGTGTAAAGCCATGTCAGAGGCCTACGGGCGGTTTAAACTCTGACACCAGGTTGTTCATCAACCATACAATAAGAAAGAGGAGAAGATTTATATCTTCTTCTTTCTGTGGTCTTCCTCTCCCCTTCTATCCATCAACACTTATATTCATCACCCTTTTTAGACATAGGATCACCCTTTTAGATACAGGGTGATATAATAAAGAGATAAATAATGTAAGTTCTACTGTATTAATTTTGTATAAACTAAACAATAACTTAGCTTGTATTACGGGCTAGCAAAAGACTTCAACGAAATAAGATCGAACATTAGTACATACATATACCTGATTAAGTGATTAGTCATTTTATGTTACGTTCCGGTCTCAATCCAGAACGATTTCGCGACTTCTCAAGGTGATTTAGAGCCACGTATACCTATACTCCTGAATTGGACATCAACGTTGCTTCGAGCTAAGTGGATTCCTAATTCGCCGTAGTTTTTGGAACCATAGCGTCTCGATAAGTATGAATCGTGTTCGTGTACTTTCTTTGAAGTGATATTCCAAATTCAAATCTGACAGTTAGAAATTATTTTTTCTTTACTTTAATTCACTTCTTTTGAATGGCGTGAATAATCGTTCTTGAGTCATCATTCTTTAACGTACTTAATTGTCATTTTTCATTATTCATAAGTATCGTTTTTTCGCACCTGAGTTCGTCGGCAATGTTCTCAGTCATATAAATATATGATAACAAAACCTGAGCGTTATCAGGACATGTTATCTTATTATTGTGCAACACCTTGTATCTGGAGTATTTATGATTAAGCTGTAGTCTTAAACCTGTTGATTTTGAATATGAATTGTAAGCGGCGGGTACTGTATCTTAAGCTGTTATGCAACGTATATATTTTATTATACTGTGCTTGAAGTAGGTAATATGCTTTTCTGGCGGGGAGTACGGTGAAAGCGAAAGCTGTATTTAGGGCCGCCAGAGGTTCGTGGAGAACCCCATCGCCAGCCCTTGGTGATGGGGTACTCATAAAGAGTTTTCCACACGACCAAAGAAATTCGCATTGCAGATACGCTTTCGTTTCGTTCGGCATCTTTTGGCGGGGTGGGGGTGGGTGAACAGAAATGTATGGAACAGCTGATTTATTTTTTGCGATTTCAGGGTTGCTCCCATAGTAAAATTTGTTCATAATGATGAGTTTAATGACCCCTTTTAAGGATGCTGGTGTTTTACAAATAACCCTGTATATTGGACACCTGGCAACCCTAGTTGCGATGGACAGGTCTCGTGTCCCGCTTCGCAACAGACAGCCTCAATATATATCCATTATATAAATCCACCAATCTTTTCAAACAATAGACTTGTCTTGCAATATATTCAATTATTGTATTACTAGATTATTATTATCTGTTTTTATGACACATAACTTAGACAATGGGTTCGCTCTCTTGAGTCATTACAATTTGCCATAGTTCAACCCACGCGCAGAAAAAAGCGGTCAAGTGTAATTTATTTGTCTTTACAAATTTGACACGGACAATTACATGTGACATGGCATAGTATGTTAATTATTGTTGAATATCAAAATATGAATCAACCTAAATATTGAATTTTGTGTTAATTTCGTAGGTAGAGAAAAAAATCTTTAAGGTAAGGTAGATAGGTACTAATTCTTCGTCTCGTAGTTGCTTAAAGTTTTAAGAATTGATGTTTATATGTTAATGTAAAATAGTCATACTCAGTTTACTTCATCAACATCTGTAGTATAGCAGGAAGCATTGCATTGAAAATATAAAAGTTTTTAAAAACCCCTATTGTTTCTCCTGTAATGTTTGTAGAGATGTTCCTTATAACTTATAGCTTCCTTTTAGCTTCTAATGTAACCCAATGTAGCTGAATATCGGCTGCTGCAAAATGTACCTACACATTTCTTCGTATTTGCGGACAGCGCAAATATTTGTCCCAAGTGAGGTTTCAAAGCCAATCGTTTCTCAGTCACATTTTTTGGACTAGCTGAAAACTTCTAGAATTCGAATTCATGTCTAATTTACGCAACATCAAATTCAAATTCCTATTTTTTATTGCATTCCACAGTGTGATTCTGAGGTGGACTTAAACTATAAGATCATCGTGGACCCTGTCGGGTATAGCAAAAGTAGGAGAGAGGAAAAGGGCTTATTATAGGCCGGGACTACAACAAAGCGGGGAGGAGATTTGTTTCCATACAAATGACGGTTCAAGCGGCGAGTTTATTCAAGTTGTCATTTGTTTGGCAACACATCTCCCCGCTCTTCTCCTTGTTGGAGTCCTGGTCTTAAAATTACATTATGTTCATCATATCAACATTCATTGTTCAACAAACACTAACAAATGAAATCAAACGAACCTACGTAAGGATATGTATTGTGTATCAACATATTACACTGTCATTAGTATGCGAATGATGTATACAATTATTACATGGAATAGATCACAGATGATGTGTTAGTTGACATAAGAATTGCTTAGCGATTAGTTGTGTAGTTGTAGTTATCCGGAATTTTTATTGTGTTTTGAAGTAAGTGGTGAGTGGAATAAAGTGGTGTCTTAAAGGAGCGGGAAATACTCAAAGGTAGGTTTTTTTTGCTATTCGTATTCATAGAAACTGGACTAATATCGCAAAAGATAAGACAATTGGCATATTCTGGAGGAGGCCTTTATCGTTAGAGGCGTTTATGTAACAAAATAAAATAATTTTATTTATTTCTATTGGTTACAATTTTATCAATTTAATTTATTAATTTCTCATTGAATTTCAATGATTATTGTTATAGATAGATTTTCTTAAAATCAATTTTAAGATTTCTAAAAAAAAACAAAAAAATATTTAAGTAAGTACCTATAAATCTTGAATTATTTAAATTTGCATATAAATAAAAATAGATTAGTTAACACCACCCATTGTTATTTAAGTTACTGAAATTATAAGGCTTTTTTTTTGTTTATAGGCCGGAAATCTATAGCTATCACGTAGGGCTATTACATAGGGTATTTTTTTATCACAGAAAAAATACATCACAGAAATAAAGCTAGAGGAAAAAGCTAGTACGTCAATGAAGTTACAAGTTGCTTTATTATTTATTTTGGTGCGGCAACATTCACAATTAAATACACTCGACGTCATAATAAACTAACCATAAACATGGATTACAACATTAGCGTACACGCCTGTTGACTTACCTTTTGAAATAGCTTATTATCACTCATTTATCTTATCACACCTCTTATTTACAGTGACGTCAAACGTTTAATGGTGAGGACATCGAAAAATAATGGTTTTAAGCACTTGACAATTTTGTTTGTTGTGTTTGCTGAAGGTTAGGAATAAATACCTAAATCAGAGTAATGCCCTGTTTCACAGTCTACGAATAAGCACTAATTACTAGGGAAATTCAAACATGGAACAGAATTTTTATAAAATTCAGGGTCAATATATTTATATTATATTATAGGCTTTGGTTTGAACCTAAGGCACGCACCTCTGATTTTTCATAAGTTATGTGCGTATTATAAACTATTTATCACCTGCTCCGTACCTCGGAAAGCACGTTTAGCCGTTGACCGGAGTCAGTACCCTCATAAAATTCTGACAACTAAGTAATCTAACTTCGCAATATCGTATCCCTTTGGGTTGGGAGGTCAGATAGGGAGTCGCTTCATAGAAAACTGATATTCAGCTGCATCTGATTAGATTAGAAGCCGACTTTTTTGACTTGGCAGTCCAACGATCATACCACTAGGCCATCACTGCTAGCCGCTTTTGGTGTAGTAATAATTCCCGAGTAAAAGGTTCGAACCCATTGGTCAACAATCAACAACAGTTAACGAGAACTTTCATAATCCCAATAAGCAATAATAGGTACTTTGCCTGACCTTGGGGTCGAACCCAGGACCACACGCCGCGATCGTTACACCAATGAAGTTATAGTGACTACACAATTAAAGGATTGCGAAACGTATCGTTTGTAGTAGTCATTAAAAATTACGTAAAAGTTATTTAGAAAGTATAAATTTAAGTAAAACTAGAGATTTCTACAAAATCTAAGAGAACCGGTTGTTTATGTATCAAATACGGCTTTTGTTTGTTATGTAAGGCATTGTTGACGAAGGATTTACTTCCTGTTAGAACCATGGCGGAATAGTTTTGATTTTAATATTTTATATGATCTACTTTTTTATCGAATAGTTTATGAACGAAACTTATGGTGAGTTTTAAATTTAAAACGCGCGTCAAATCTTACAGGTGTGTTGGTTTCCACACGATGTTTTTCTTCACCGTTCAAATGGTAATTGATTTCTAATACGCATATGATTTTGAAAATGCCAGCCTCGGTTTCGAGCCTTCGTTCTTTGACACCACCAACTACTAGGCTATGAATAGTTTGATTTTGGGAATGTATCACATGAAGAGCTTAGTGTCGATTATAGCATTTAGCATAACTATTTTCCCATAAAAATGTATTTCCTAATGTTCCATAACACTCTCTTTCTCATAACGCGAAATTATCATTTCAATAGTACTATTCCAACCGTGCCAATAACCGTGCCTCAGAGAGTTCATAGAGCAGTCGGCCCAGCGCCTGATCTCTCTTCGGTAGTGTCGGAATGCCTTCTCATATAGGTACTATGAAATTGTATTTATGCACTGTTATATCTCCAGCAAAGATAGCCAATCTCCACTTATTCAGCAAATTCAATTAGCTTAACAAAAATCTATTATGTCATCGTATGATGCGGGTATTACCTGACTATAGGTATAATATCTGTTTAGGTATATTACATTCGACAAAATATGATTGTGTTTAAACCGCCACTTCTCCTTATTTAATATTTCTATGGTTTAAACTTATGCAAAGAACCCCCTCTATGTATTTTTCCTATAAATACCTGATCTGTTGTTTTAATGGCCGATCAGACCTATTGCGAGGTAGACGTTTTATATAAAATCTACTAGTAGATTGGAGTAACGCACATCCTCTCGTATAATGAGCGTCTTTTGTATAGCTACTTAAATATAATATTTCATAACCTGTAACTGGAAACTAAGTTGACACAATGGTTGACATACTTGTCCAGCACAAACTGTCATGGAGTTATCCTTTACATATTCCAAGGTTTCTGACGTAGAAGGTACTAAACTCGTCTCCGTGCGAGCTTTGGTACGTAGCTACAGCTACGTGGCTACAGCTAGATCATTCTCTCAGGACACTGGTACCTAAGTGGTACTGTTGGACTCAACGCCGCCCGCCGCTTGGGCAAATCGTTCTTTTTACGATTGCTAAAGTTTACAATCTAAGGCTGAGAGGTTTGTAACTTTGCTTTGTACCCATGTAGATTGATGTGAAAACAGAAGCCTTAGTAGTAAATATTGTATGACCTATTATGTAAACTTGATGTTAGTTTTTAAAATGATATCTCTAATAAATATGGTATATCTGTTAGCGTGATGTCTTTCAGATATTTTTTTAAACTATTTCAAAAACATAATGATCATAAATCCTAGTTTTGACCGTACGTTTGTTCAAACAAGTAATAAATGGTTTTGATGATGACAGCCAAGTGAGTTTCTATATCAAAGATCAAACCTAAACAAGTTTGACTTTTAAGTAAGCATGTAAGCGGCAAAATACGCAAGTTTAAGTACGCTAGTTGCCGGTCCCGATTGAGGAGAAAAATATTGACAGTCAGTCATAAGGAGTTGTGCGGTATCTCATAAAATCCTAGCAGCTATTCTAACTTAGGAATATCGCAACAGTTTGGGTTGTAGGGGTCAAATAGGTATAGTTACTCCGCAGACAACTGATATTTAGCTGCATTGGCTTAGATTTGTAGCCGATTTGATTATATCGCAGCCGATGTTCATGTGATCGGCTGTTTGATCCAGCTGTGGTGTATGTCCCACTACCTGCAACCTTGGAAACCTCTCGGCTAATATTCTCGTTAATTCCACACGCGTTTTGTTATGTATTTGCATTAGGTACTCGCATGTGCTTGATCTAATACTCTAATACCGCTTAAGTTATGTACATAATAGCTTTGTAGGTAGGTATATATATTATGGTATCTGATTTGCATAATGCTGTTGATATACGCACAAGCTGACAGGATATAGTGTAGTGGACAATGTCCAAGATTAATATATCATAAAACTATGCAAAAAAGACAATAGGCAAAGTGTCTATTGTCATTTTTCTGAATATGCATAAAATCTGTTATGTTTTTAAATGTAACTAACTGGAATCCGATCAAGTTGTTATACATACGTACCTATATGTGGCTTGGCTACTGTGTGTATAATATTAAAAAAAAACGTTTTAAATATTATAAGCGTTACAATAATTAAATATTACTAGCGACCCGCCCCGGCTTCTCATGGATGCATATACATGAAAACCTCTTAAGAAATTCTCTTAATGTTAGGAATACCGTATTAAAAACATACAAACAGAGACTGCTATATACTATTTAGAGATTTACAATGTACAGTATCGCACTAGTTAAGTAATTTCAATCTCAGTTCAAGATGACAGATAACAAAAAGTGGTCGGTCAAAGACTTAAAAATATAATCTCTCTAGCTAGGTCTATACATATAAGTATTTTTAGATCTCACCAGTGGGGAGTGTGGGTCATTGAACTAGGAACACATTCGATACATCACGTCATCTGCCCAGTGCACCAAACTTTTTGTGTTTGAAGTTTTTATCACAGGACTTGGTATCGTCGAGTCGAGTCATTTAAAAAAATATGATACATTATCGTTCTGATCACGACTTACGTCAATGGATGTTGTAGTTCTGTATTTAACCGACTTTAAAGTAGAAGAACGTTGTCTATCTATGATATCTTTGAGAAGATAGCAGTCTATATTTTTAATAGTCTTGCAAGAATATGTTTTATGTTGTTGTTGTATATCTATTGAGTAGTATTCCAGAGGTTTTATAAATAATTTCTGTTTCTAACTTATTCTTCGAATGTCAATTTATGGGCGTATCTCTAAGGAGTCTCTCACCGACTCCCATTAAGGCTCGTATCTCATTTGGGCGATGACCGACCACATGCAGATTCGAATTGCTATACTTCTCATATTCTCAAATTTATCAATGTTACTTAAAGATAATATTAACAAAAGAGGACCGAGACCTTGAAAAATATATTTTCTTTCTTTCTTTCTACATCTCTCAGATGTGCTGATTTCTTTACAAGGAGACTATTCATTCAGCATCAATCTCATTTAACAACAATCCTAAATTATGCTCTTATAAATAATGTTATTGTGTAATCAAATTAATTTAACTTGTCATATTGTAATTATTATAAATCAATTGTTTTTAACACCCACTATTGAATCAATTGAATGTTACTATTATAATATGTAAATCGATTAAAGTTGGAATGCTAATTATTATTATAATCGAGTCAGTATCATGATAAATAATTATGGTGAGACCCATATATGTTTTGTTAGATGGAATCTGTGGTGATGTCACCGTTATGGCACAAAAATTCTTGGTTATGAAACCTCGCATAAGGCTCGATCGGCCCAGGAAACAATGTGTTTAATTGGCAATGCAAAATTAACAGCTTAAGGGGATGTTTGGCGCAGTTTTGCAAATAAATGATTGAGCTATCAAGATACCTTTTTTAATCATCGTCCTCCCCTAATTTTTTCGAAACTTTGTTGGGGTCGGCTTCTAATCTAACTGGATGCATTTGAATATCAGTTTTTGCGGAGCGACTGCCTATCCGACCCCCGCAACCCAAAGGGATACGTTATACGTTATTCTAAATCAGTAAGTCACGTTAGTTAGTCAGGTCAGTTATCAGAAATTTATAAGGGAATTGACTAATCATATTGACTGTAAAGATCTCCAAACAACCGGGGCCAATGCGACGGTTTAATGTACCGAGGTACGAAGCAGGTATATTTTTCTGTACTATACCGAATATTGACTTACGAGCGTGCTACATCAGAGCTACGAGCGAGCTACATTAAAGCTACGAGCGTGCTACATCAAAGCTACGAGCGTGCTACATCAGAGCTACGAGCGTGCTACATCAGAGCTACGAGCGTGCTACAAATAATTCAGAGAGCTCGCTCACATATCCAAAATTAGCTGCCACTTACAGTAGTGTTAAGTATAAATTTAACTGTTTCAAATTAACTGTGGCTAATCAAAATAACTGGAATATCATCAAAGAAAGTTACAAACAATTAGATAATGTTATACAACTTTCGTAAACCATTAAGTAGGTACCTACTAGTTATTTAATTCGGTTCTGTTCGGAACATGGTGATATCGTACGAAGCAACGAAATGTCACGAACGGTAGTTCACGTAATAAAAACAAAAATTTACATGCACATAAAATCACAGTTACAAAGTAATATGAACCTTATAACCTTTCACATAAAACTGAAGGTTTTGAATTTGATAGTAATTCTAATTTTGTAGAACAATTTACGCAACTAAACATTAAGATTACGCGCAATTTTTGTAGAATCATGTTGTGATGCTCTGATTGCAGTGATAAATTGTGTGTCAGTAACATTGTGGCGGCACCGGTGCAGGCAACGGTTGTCGGATGAGAGGAAGTGAATGAAGAAATAATGTAAATCATGTCTTTGTTTGATATAATCGACATGAGTTGTACTTAAAGATAAAGTAAGTAAAAATACGTAAAACGGTTTTGTCATCAGAACAAACCAAATATCAAATCAATCTGTCTAAAAAAGGGGGTAAAATTTCAATTAGTCAAATTTGAATCACATAACGAACAGGGCAAGCTAAATAAAACATTTAATAAATACGCCTAGTTATCTGATATCTACTAAATCATCAAATTCTAACAACACAAGAAAATTAATGATATTTTGGAACTTGGAAGACTTTGAATTTACTTATATTATTTTAGCAATACCTAGAAGTGGCAAATAGCTCACGCAGCAGCTAATGGTAAGCAATTACCATCTCTTATAAATATTCCCATCATTAGGGGTGTCGGTCTTTCAGGGGATAGTTAGGCTTTTAGGCTTCCAGTAATCGCCAGTCGTTGTACTATGAAATCATGCAATTTAACGTCATTTCTGTGATGACAAATTCTTTCCTGGCCGAGTCAGTCCAAGTTGTAGTCAATAATTGTGACTCTCCCTTGAAAAAGAAAACGACAGGGATCTATCCCTCTCTCTCTCTATCTCTAGATGAAGAAAAAAAATTGACTTCTGTGATGTATGAAATGGCTAGAAATGAAATTATAGTTCATAAGATAAACATCGACAATCGGCGATTGGCGATCCTTAAAACTTATAAAGTATGACAAGGCAGGCTGCAAAGCAGAGAGTACCTAAAACACATATGTTTGATTTTATATTTTGTTGAATCCCTATTGTTTGACAACTAAATACGTCATGAAAAGCTACGTCTTTGTAAAGATACGTCTTAATTCTTCACCTAATTGCAACTGTGAAACAGAATGCATCACCAAACAAAAGAATATATTACGTTTGACAATATTGTTCATCCTAAAATATTAACATTAAGTAGCGTTTTCGTTTCAAGATTGTCTACACCTTTATCTTTGACGTTAATTATGCAAAATACTGGAGCAAGTGTATGCAAGTATATTAGCAACTCGTGACATTTCATTGCATGCTGTTACAGATAATAACCGATCTCTACATTCGAACCTCAAGATGATCTACAAAATGTAATAATTATATATGTCGGAGCGACGCCGGGCTCACAATCGTCATCAGAAGGGTAATAGTCGATTAAACGGTCCATTATGTAACTGTCTATCAACTTGTGTGGGCAAGGGAAACGCGCGAGGCAAATACAATAACTATAATCACTAATTACTTAAACTTATTTAACAATGTTGTTCACTTATTATAAAAGTCTACAAATAACTAATAATAATCTACGTCTTTCTTAAATTAATTAGAAGGGCGCAACGAGTCCGCGGGTCGCGCCCAGTCAATCTCGTGGTCTCAATATAACTGACTGCCTGATCCAGGCTACTCTGAAACTAAACTCTTAATGTCCTTAAGACGTTCCCACGAGAAAACCAAACCGACCACCGGCCACGTTCGACGGGATAAGGTCCACGTCGTCGCCTTTCTAAGTAGAAACAATTAAAATTATTTATTAACAATAAATATTGCGTGGTAACAAATACCACCATGATCTTAAGAGTTCGACGAGGTGTACTTGACACTTTCGTCTCACGCTGATAAGAGTTGGGCGCCGTGAGAGTTGACATCATCGTCTCGCGCCGACACGGCGATCCTGACTCTCACACGTCCTCGTGTGCTGCAGAATTGTTGTTGTCACCTGCAAGAATGACGACCTTTCATGTAGGAACCGTTCGGCTATCCTACCAACTACCTCAACCACAGAATGTCGCGTCTCTACAGTTCAGAGCATGAACCAAGTATTAACCAAACTCAACAAAGAACAGTCTAGTAGTGTTAAACATTTTAAACACTCCAACTTATAATTCAAACAGAATTAACGTGATATATTTTTCAACAAGCGTCATCATGATTTTCATAACAATACCATAAACCATGGCAACACCACAGCGACAATGACTAGGAATACAATCCCTCAGTCACAGCCAAACTCACTACGGAGCTCACTACCACACTCACGCACCCTCAACCCATCACCGCCGCGCAGTCTCCGACCAGCTAAACTGGGTTAGGAATATGACCTACGATCGGATAATAGGCATAGGTCGTGAACACAACAAATCACGTTACTCATAATCATTAATTTCGCTTGCACCTCCCGTTACCGCCGCACAGCCTCCGACCAGCTAAACTGGGTTAGGAATATGACCTACGACCGGATAACAGGAATTGGTCATACACAAAACAAATCACGTAATTCATAATTAATTAATCATTAATTTCGCTCTCGCCGACAATGGCTACACCTGACTGTTCCTCGTTATCATCCTCATTATCTGAACTAATCTCAAATTCTGTGGGGACGTAACATTCTGGCATCGCTCGTAAACGTTCGTGAGCGTACTTGTAAGTTCTATTGCTATCTAAAGATTTTAAAAGGTATCGATCACCGTCCAGTAATTCAATAACTTTAAATGGACCACGAAACTTTGGGTCTAATTTAGTTTGATTTCTTTCGTGATTTTCTAATAAGACAAAATCACCAACAACAAATCTTTTAAGATTCGCTTTAGATTTATCAAATCTATGTTTGTCTTGTACAGCGTTTCTACTGATCGAGGTTACTGCACGTTTAGTTGATAATTGACATGGCTAAAATGAAATATATCTTTTTTTCATATGAAAAAAGAAATTACGCCGACCCGAGGTCAAATATAAATACCTAAAATACAAGAGAACGATGACTATTATAACCTGATAGACATTTTCGTTGCTCTGCGCCCGATGATTCTCCACCTGCAGCGGTCTTCACTGGACACATTGGAGAAATGTGGCCTGCTCGCCCACATTTGTAGCACTGAACTGGCTTCTTACTTTGTTCTTCTTTCTTATTTTCTTTTCTTGTATGTTGTATGCGTTGTTTCAGCTTTTCCTTATGGCAATCTTGAAATTTATGGCCAATCTTTCCACAACCGTAGCATTTCAAATCGGAAATTTTTACACGTTTCGTGTCTGATGCAGTTTTTATGTCTTCATTTTTACGTTTTAATAGACTAAACGCTTGTAACTCCTTTTGTAGTTGATGGCGAGTCTTAATATCGGTCGTGCAGGCTAAACGGCGCAGTCTCGAGTCGTGATGAGTTAAGCTTGCTAACACTGTAGAGACTGCAAGTTGTTCGATATCCACTGCCTTCCATCGACTTAGTAGATAGGTTACCTGTCGACTCGCATAGGCGCCAATATTTTCATTTTCTTTAGGTTTTTCAGTATACAAATGCATAAGAATACTCGCTTGAGTTTCAACTGTAGCAAATCTGTTCACTAACAACGTGGTGAACTCTTTCCATGTGATTCCAGCGTAAGTGGCTTGAGGTAGCCAAGAAGATGCACTTCCTTTCATTGCTTTACTCAATGCGACGATAAGTTGTCCTGCTTTGGGTGGGTTTTCCCCAAAGCATAGCTCTGCAGTAGTACACCACGCTCGTGCGTCAACATCTGGTTTTTCTGGGTCAAATTCTGGCAACAGTACACTGGAACTCGTTGTTGAAGGTTGAATTGCTTGTATGAGCGCACGCAAATGTTCGTTCTGCGCCTCAAACAATTTCTTCCAATGCAAGTCTTCTTTAGAACTTGAATAATCTTGTGGGTATTCTTCAGGTTGCACTCGCGACGCGTATCATACAATAACTATAATCACTAATTACTTAAACTTATTTAACAATGTTGTTCACTTATTATAAAAGTCTACAAATAACTAATAATAATCTACGTCTTTCTTAAATTAATTAGAAGGGCGCAACGAGTCCGCGGGTCGCGCCCAGTCAATCTCGTGGTCTCAATATAACTGACTGCCTGATCCAGGCTACTCTGAAACTAAACTCTTAATGTCCTTAAGACGTTCCCACGAGAAAACCAAACCGACCACCGGCCACGTTCGACGGGATAAGGTCCACGTCGTCGCCTTTCTAAGTAGAAACAATTAAAATTATTTATTAACAATAAATATTGCGTGGTAACAAATACCACCATGATCTTAAGAGTTCGACGAGGTGTACTTGACACTTTCGTCTCACGCTGATAAGAGTTGGGCGCCGTGAGAGTTGACATCATCGTCTCGCGCCGACATATATTATTTTCCCGCGACGAGCACCATGCTTGATTCTTATCTGGAAAAAACTTTAAAAATAAAAACTAAAATGAAATTAAAACAAATTATTTACAGTGTTTTGAATCTCATTAGAAGTAACTATAGTATAGATAACAACAATGTTTTAACCTTTCATGACAGACAATGCAGATCTAGTGTCTCAATTCTAGTTTGTGCTTGCAAATATGTGCTACAACAGCTGCTTAACAAAGATATCTTTCAAAGGATTTTCCTCATCACGAGTGTCAAGAATGTACCTTAACTCGTGCAGCTGACGTCTTGAATGCGCTAAATTGTTATGTAAATGATCAGCCGCATGAGTAAACACATCGTGTTTAGAGTAACAAGAAACATGTGAATAAAGGACTGCAGTCTAAATGCCTTTAGGAAGAGTTACACTATATTTAAATGTAAAAAAGTAAAAGCTTCACCCTTATCCTGTTGTTGAACTGGTTTTGGTGAGCGGAAAGCAGTTCTGAATCACTCGGTTTTCCCTTTTTGGATTGTCATCTTTCCTGTATTCGTAAAAGGAATCAGGAATTTCCTATATGGTGGTTGGCATTTGTGATATCCAGACTACTTATTTATTGAAAACTGTTCAAACTATACTTAATAATAAATTGTCTGATTCGTACCTAATGTGTACAAAGTAAATAATATTTATGCTGATCTATCGTGAGACGATAAGTTAAGAATTGTTGCTGTTGTATAAAATACTGCATTGCAAATTTCAACAATGCATTCAGGATATTTTTAATCACTTTCCGGTACGGTAGTTGCAGAACAAAGTGATACCTATCCATTCATAAATATTTTTAAAACTCATGTATCCAAAGGAAGTACGTTTTTACAATCAAAATCTCGTATTCGGAATTTCCCTGATATTGTGTCTTCTGATCACATCCTGTGCCCATCACGTTACTATTGTTGTACATTCAGATTCGCATTTGTTTAACAACTGTAGCTCGATGTTGCATATTGATTGATAATGATCTTTGTTATAATCTGTTTAGCATGTATGTTTTGTTGTTTAGATCACGTTGTGTTTTCCCTTATGGGGATGTAGGACCTTCAATTATGATTGACTCGTGTCCTGGTGTACTTTGAATATTTATGTGGCAGAATCATCTTTGTGTGTAGGTTAGGTACTGGCCTTTGTTTGTATTTACTAGCTTTGTTTACTCATAGGAATTCGTCTGAAGATTGTAGATATCAAATTTACCAGGAAAAGATCGAAGAACGTTTGCCTTTATATCAATAAAAATAATAAGTAAGTATGTGTTTTCACAACCCGGGATTGCCGCGCTTGCGTCGCCATATTGTAAGCTTAATTCGACGAAAAATTATGCAGATGAATGTAAGAGTCATTTTAGAGTCGTGAAAAATTACAACTTTGTTTAAAAATGTTATTACTGTCACTAGCCAAATGTGATTAACAATATACTTGTACTCTTTTTCTAATTCTTTGGAAATAATTGACCGGTAAAACATTTATAATACACCGTATATATTTATATATACCGTATTCTTACAAATAAAGTATTTTGATTTGATTTATAAAAAAGTATTAGGTAAGTACATACATCGCACTTGTATAAACGATAGTCCTCTCAGTATCAGGTGCAAATAAAAACCATAAAAGGCGAAGACGGATATAATTTTTACCGTCATTATCGACTGTCGGTGACTGTCTCAATGACCTCGGATGTTCTCGTGGACTAATGGGATGGCTGACCGCATATCTTTTATAATCATAATGTGAGGAATATGAATTTTAAAGAAAATTTCCACTGATTATTAGATGGTACGATAATTTCTCTCTTTTATAATGTAGAATTACTGTTCTTTGGTCATTTACAACCAAGAAGCAGTCTTGTTCGGTTGTCTTGTTCTTGTTAAATTATGTATGTATAAATAAAGATAGTGCAGTGAATAATTGTCGTGCATTAGCCACAAATGATGCTTGCACGCATCCGCCATTACATATCATTATGGCAGAGGCAGACATTGACACAGTTACACTTGACCTTAACTGCGATGTTCATTATTTTGTTATATTTTGGTGAAACTGTGACGTCATTAATGTTGTGCCTAATTAGAAACTCTTGATAATATGATAATTTGTAGCTCTAGTTTTTTTTCATGGTTTTGCTACAGTAATGCTACAATAGTAGGGATAGTCGGTAAAATGTAAGTTACTTTAAAAAAGTACGTACAGCTTGGCAAAAAAGAGTCTGGAAAAATGGGGGGCGCCGCTGGCGCACTTTTCACACTACAATTCAAAATTAAAAGTTATTTAGTCCTTACATATTTCTATGACGAGTGATTTGTCATTAATTATAATCAAATGAATCATTTTTCTGTTATTTTAGTCCTCATAAACTTAGTTTTTAAGATTTTTATTTTTAGTTCCAGCTGTCACCGCCTCAGACTCTTTTTTGTCAAGCTGTACTACTAATAAAGTAAATCAAAACTTAAAAAGTAAACGAAACAAAAATAAAAAAATATTCAAATTGAAATTAATAATCTATTTAATAGGTTATAAATAAAAATTATAGATATAAATATTCTCTGCAACTTAAATACTTAAGTAATATCTTAATATTAGCATTATGAACGCATCCGTTCTGTAAATCGGATATGACGTAACGTAGGTCATTGAGAAGGCCGTTTTTGATAACGATTAGCTAATCTTTAAATTACTATTAATTTATTTATGTATTGATAAGGAAGTAAAATGGCGGCTTTCACCAAAATTTAATAAGCTTAATTTTTTGTCATTTAGTTATAACATTATAATTTTATTCTAATTTTAAAATATTAAAATTCGAATTGGGATAGATAAAAGAGAGAGTATTGTAGCTTAGTGCGTGGGAGTAAAATAATCTCAATTGAGAACCTTTCCTCCTCTTTTCCTCGTCAACATTTGTAATCTTGTCGCAGTAGTTGCAGCTTAAATTTGGTATGTTAGGTATGTAATATATCAGTTTATTATTAATTGAAAAAATATATAATTATGTGTATCCATTAAATACGCTTATTGTTTGTTTTCGTCCCCGGGTGATTCTAATGTCGGGCAATGTTTTACTTTTAATTTGAATGAATATTTTGATTATAAATGTCTTTATTTTTTTTTAATTATGTACAGATACAAACACAAATAGGTATGTATACAAAACGAAACAAAGACCATACATTAAAACTCATCATGAGTAAACTATTATGATCCCACATTTGATCGAGTGAACCGTTAGAGATAAACATTCTCAAACTAGAATCACCGAATATTATCTACAATAGGTCAGAAATCGCAAACCTATGGCACGCTACAGTCGGCACGAGACGGGGCTGACGCATGGAGCTGGCTGCGTAAATTTCTATTTATAATCCTTTCATCATCATCATCATTATCATCATTGCAGCCATAAGACGTCCACTGCTGAACATAGGCCTCCCCTAATGACTTCCAGATTGGCCAGTTGGAAGCAACCTGCATCCAGCAGCTTTCTTTAGTATAATTTAATTGATTAGTGTCATTTTCCGCAACTTGATTTTTACCTAATTTTGGTAGCATTTTATTGATAATGAAATTAGAATTTTGGTACCAACAACTTTTTTTAAGACTACATTGAAGTAAAAAAAAATGTATTTCGTAATATTGTTTTATCACTACATTTGTATGAATGGCTTTGGAAAAATGTAAGTTAGGCACGCCCCTGATCCAGCCCTACAGAGCAATAAGTTGGTTAAGCTAGGGTTGATAGACTAGAACCCCTATGCCAAGTAGGACGAATGTTATAATTAGCTTTTCCCAGATAAATCATACAAATAAGAGTACCATTTAGTTCTATAATGAAGAATGTTAACAAGCTCTGCATATTCTCTGTCAAAAATAAAAAATACAAGTGAAAGAATTACTTCGCTACGTCAATTAGTTTCCGATTTCTTAGTAGTAGTAGTAGTCTTTTACTCAGAATTTTAAAAAAAAATTGGCAACTCTAAATGAAGGTTCGTGATTCCTGTAAAATAATAACAACAGACAGCAATAGCAGCTACTGTAGATTCGTTCATTTCTCAATACAAGTTCACACACTCATCTTATGACGTAATAATATAACAATGACTTACGCAACATAAAACAGAACGCATCCAATTCCGAGTACGCTAATTATCTATGATTGTACGCACTTCCGGGGAGCTATTTCCGTTTAAAAGTTGGATTTAGAATTTGAATTAAGGTCTAATTGAGAAAATCACCGATTCTGGTGATTTTAATATGGGTTCGGGATTTGATGAATGATGTTTATATGAGTCACATAATTAAGTTACCCTTTATTATATTTTAACAGACTATAAATACATTATATTTAAATATTTTCAATCCGTTGACTTGTTGAACTAATTGTCATAACTTATTGACGGCCGATCGGCCCTCATACCTTCGCAATCATCTCGATTACCTATCTATTCAATTGATGATATAGTTATATTCAGTAGCATAACTGCATCTAGTCCCTATATAATTTAATAAGAATTATGCAACCAACTACGGCTTCCTAGTTCGTGCGCCGAATTACAAAACCCTATAAATGGCAGAGCGTGACATTTGAAAACCTAATGCCTGGACGAAGTGCGCATGCCCAATGTTTATGTCATTATACTAGTGATGTGACATCGATACACAGGTGACTTTAGTTTAATATGTAGTAGTACCTAGTGGTTACAACATTGAGGTGGAAAAAATACTGAAAGTCGGGCGTAGCACTAGGACACATGCATGTGGAGAAAAATTACTAGTCAATTACTAGTGTTCTGTCTAAAATGAAACGACTAAGAAGAAGAAGCTCATAGAGGTAGCAAAGCATTTAAACTGTCAATGCAACTTCATTGTCACGGATGCGGCGTGCAAAAAAATATAGGTAACTTTTATACTAAAAATGGTTGTAAAAAATTAAACAAATGTTTTTTTAAAAAACAGTGGTAACTAAATTAAGTTTAAGCTTAAAATTGCTTTTGGTAAAACTCAGTTGTATTTTTTAATGCATTTTCCGATTAAAAGATGTGCTAAGACTGTTCAAGTATAGAATGGAGCTTATAAATTGTTTTTTTTTTGTGGATTCGAAATGAAATGATAAATATTTTTGTGAATTTTTTTTCATGTTTCACATGATAGCTTATTAAATATAATTATTTAATAAGAAAATTTGAAAAAACAACTGATACAGATGGGATGTAATGATAAACATAGAGGAAAGCACTAAGTAGGTACAATTAAACAGTTGTAATTTGATGCGGTTTGCGTTTGATTGCCTTTTTTTTTTTTTTTTTTTTTTTTTTTTTTCGCAGAAGGGGAAATGCGCCTTATGCATACCATCCCGCTCGGGGATGCGAGACGGCGTTTGATTGCCTACGTTATCCTGTGTCGATGTTCGATTTTGGGAGTAGAATCCCACGGTATGCATCAAATGTCATTCCGCCATCTCTTTCTGGGCTGGCCGCAGCGTCGCGAGTCGTCGACCGTCGTTGTATACCTAATTTAATTTTTAAATCTCTGTTGGATTAACATTCGTATAAAATTGTATTAGCCATTCTAGACAGCCCAATTTAATGCGAAACTATGTCGAAATTCTATGTCTACACTATGACCTATTGTTTTATTGTTCAATAACGTAGGCACGTAATTTTTTCTGACATAACTGCGGTTCACGCAAGCAGCCATTCAGATAAAATTAATAATAAATACATTTAGGTATTGTAATTCGCCTTTGTCGCTAAATACGCTTTGGCACAAAAGTGTTTTGATCTTTAGTATTTAACTATAGGTTAAATGATTGTATTCGAAATTTGGTGCTGTCCCACAAACGATGGAGCACTTAATATCGTGCCCTTCATGCCCTGTCGTTTGTACATTACAGGACCTGATGGACGCTACTGAAGGTGCCAATCTCGTAGCCCAGTTCTGGGCTGACACTATTTAGACTGCCATCGACACGCTAAGAAGAAGATTACTTTTTCACGTAAAAACAGATTTTGATGAAACTTTACAGTAATATAGCATACCTACTTATATGAATCAGAATAACACATACTTAGGCTACAATTTGTCAACATACCACGCGGGCAAAGCACAAATATTATAAAAGATCTGTTCGAGTGCTTTCTATAAAAATTTTAGCTTTAAAATAAAACACTGTTTCTAATATTTAATATCTAATAGCATTAATTAACTGCATTTAAACACTCAAACACACGAACACAGGTAGATGTCACCACTACTCGTGTGGGACAGAGCATTGCACTTAGGCATTTACCTATTTAAAAATTGCGGGCTAACTTTGATGGAAATACCCTAAACATTTTGACCTTACGATCTTGAGCCATACGACCTCTACCCACAACTACATCATGGAGGCCTACATTCATTACTTCGCACATTATTGCTTAGGCACTTACCATTCCAACTTTATATACAAATTTCGCATAAGGCACATTGTTTTACCACTTACAGCCAGCCTGTGTCGAGATTACGGCAATTTGCGAACTAAATGGACGGAACAAAATCACTACTTATTCAGTAGCAGGGTTGTCACTAACAACATACTGTTTAAGAAGGTTCTATGATTAATTTATCCAAGATCCGTCGTAGTCAAGCTTAATGAGAAAGCTAAATTAAGTACTTTAAAAAAATATATATTTTATTTTTAATTTGTTGTTAGTCTTTCAATTGTACCTATTCTTTTTCTTGTCCTGTGTTGTTGATGGGGCTAATCGCTTCTAATTATCATATTCCTTCGTAAATCTTCTTTGCACCTATATAATACTGTAGATATCGTGCGCGACTGATGGACTGACAAACAATCACACAGCTTAAACTGGTGCACCCAAATTTGAAACTTTGAAAATTTGATTTGGGACTTGGAGGAAATAGAGTAATGTACCTACGCATAGTATGCATAGTATACTTTATAAATATGTTTATATATTTAGAAGCGCTAGTATTTCATAAAAAGTAAGTAAAATGATTTTGACAGCCCTGAACGGCAATCAATTGAATTACAGTCGGTACAATAAAAAGTCATGGTTTTGTGGATTTGTGAGAAAAGTTTCGATTAATTAATCCGTTGCTCTCAGCACGTGCCCATTGGGAAATATTATCGTTTTTATTATGGCTGGTATTCTTACGTCTTTTGTGAATGCTATTGTTTAAATAATGGATTATGTAAACCATCTGTAGTGGTGGTTGTGCTGTTAAGAATGGGCTCGACCGAGGTAGTACACACGGCTGCACATTTATCATCATCAGCTTGTATTAGTCCACTGCTGAACATAGGCCTTTTCCAATGCACGCCTCTATTGTGCGCTCATTGCAGGTATTTGTCCATAAATCGATACGCGACACTATTGAGCTCATTGGAGGTATTTGCCGCTAAACGTCAGGCTGGGCAAGCGGGTTGCGATCGCAGAAGCAGATGATGGCTGTTACACAGAAAGATGCTGCTGCCCTTACTCTGGATCTTTCCCTTTGTTGCTTTTTACGACACCCGCGGGACAAATAGGGGTGGTTCTATTCTTAGGCCGGAAATTATTAAGCTATAAATTTCCAGTATAAGCTGACAACTCGGCTCTACAAACTTAAAGCTTGATATTTTGAAGAATTAATACCCTCCTCTTTTTTTGGAAGTCGGTTAATATTACAAATACTTAGGTTCAAGCCATATTAGATAAATTTAAAATTGGAACATGCAACGCATGACTTCTATTTCGCATATCAAGCATCAAGTAGAACGGCATCAAGAACCGTATCGGCATAACGAAATGGTTTGGAACCTGGAACTGAAGCATACAGAATACGAAGTGTTGACGGAAACACACGAAGTATACCGAATTGAGGCAAACATACATAACGACAATTGTTTTGGTAAACATCATCTAACTGTTAACTCGGTTTACATATTTATGTAATAGGGTTGTCGTTGTTGGTTTATATGTGTTTAATTTACTCTTGGAGTTGTAGTTTGGTGCATACATATTTGCCTTGCAGTTTGAGGTTAAGTGTTCTTAGCAGTACCTACTAAAAATAATAATTGGTTACAATGTGAGCTTGGCTATAAAAGTATAAATTCATCATCATCAGCCTGTATTAGTCCACTGCTGAACTTAGGCCTCTCTCGATGCGCGCCACTATTGTGCGCTCATTGGAGGTACTTATTTGAGAAGGATGCTGCTCCCCATCCTCTGAATGTTTCCCTTTGTCACTTCTTATGACACTCGTGGGACGAGTAGGGATGGTTCTATTCTTAGGCCGGAAACCACACGGCACAGTATAGTTATGGTCCATATTTAATTAAAATTTAGATACATTTTGAGTAAAATCTAATATCAGACTCAACTCAAATATTTCATCCTAGCTACACCTAAAATAGGTGTAGCTACAGGATCACACTGTAGCAACCCTGACAGAGAAAGTGTCACTTATCGTCTCAATGATACGGAGCATGCATTTACAAACATTTCCTTACTTGACGCAAACGCATTTCCGAAAGACGATCGTCAAAATATTGCCTAACAGAGTAAACGAACTGAATACTGCTGACTGATTATAGGTTACATAATGTAATGAAACTGCTCGTTAGTGACAATAGTCTGTAGTTATGCTGTAGATTGTAGCTATTGTGTGCTGGGGTCAAATGTCACGAGTCTCGATGATATAATTGTTAAACACGAAGCGATTGTTTTATTTATATTAGCTTCAAAAGTAGTAATAATTTTTAGAAATTAATTTTGTTTAACAGCCCGATTCGATTTTAAATTGACTAAATATGTTTAAGTTGTAAACTAGCCGGGGCAACCACAATATCTTTTTGCTAACCCAGTAAAGGAATCTTTGAGATTTATAATGTGGTCTCTACTAAGCCTCTGATATCTGACAGATCTAATCAGGCAAAGAGGGTATGTCGCAGTGTTTTTGACATTTTGCTGGTCAAAGTTTTGGCATCTTCAATAGAATATTATCGTTTGGAGTGTTAGAACTGAAGATAGTCTTTGAGAAACTCATCATTTTAATCGCAGTACGGTATTATTTTTGAAAACTGGACTACTTCTACTTAGCATTTGCTGACAAATATACTATTATTTTCTAGATTTTACTACCAAAAATTCCGTCATTCATTAAAAAATCATTCAATCATCTGACGAGCAGGTGGCAGGGCATGCGATGCGGGACAAAAGGAGCCATTGTCTGCGGGGTGACGCCGCACTCATCGAAGATCAGCACTGTCCTGTCCAAGAATCCTCCCCATCTGGAGAGGTTGTCTTTGCTGCGACCGACTTTTGTCTGAAATCGGATTTCCAAGTTAGTCACGGTAACTCTTTCCCAAGCGGAAGGTTCTCGGACAGTAGTGACAAAACTAGACTATTCAACTAAAATCTTCCCATGAACCAGTGTTTTCGCAAACCGTTAGCTGTTTCCATTATCATACAGTTTATTTGGCCAAATAACGAGCTTTCATTAAGTGTTATTTCAAGAAAACTGTAAAGAGTGACAGTTTAATGACGCGGCATTATAAGGTATGTAGAATACACTTGGCACATAATACTAGTTGCCCAGGCGCCGCGCCGTTAGCGAGGTGAGGTCATTCTGAGTTTATTAGTTAAATGCTAGTTTTTTGTTACTTCATTGTGCTAAGAAATAGTGATTTTAGTATTGTGCTACTGATCTAAATTACAAAAATAGTGTTTTGGTGTTAAATATTTGTCTTTTTCCCTCTGATTACAAGGCCTTTCAAGGAGAGAAAATGTGTTGGATTCCATTATGATATATAGATTGGATTAGGAAAGGATTCTCTAACTGCAGTGGCAGTTAGCTTGGGATCTCTTATGTAGAGCTCAATATTGTATAGTAAAATGCCACAACATCTGATTTATCTATAATCTCTATCATCAATACTGAAATTACTTTTTCCTAAGGCCAACCCGGATTTAGATTGCTCCTGTAGGTTCATGTTTCTTAATATTTTGGTGTCAGGAATTTACGTATCTTACGTTGATACTTTAATTTATATCGGCGTTTCTTAGAAAAATGTATTTTGTAAATGTAAAAATGTTTTTGGAAAAGGGTTACTAACAAAAATTGATACAGCACTTTATAGGATATACCTACAATTCCAGTAGGTAGTCAATAGGCTAATTAGCCACTCCATATCATAAACCAAATTTACACAATTACAAGATTGGTTTTTTTCTAATCACATTTATTATATTAATTAATCCGTTCCATTTTTGAATCGCTTTAACTTAAGCGCCTACGCACCAATTATGTATGTGTGACATTTTTTGCTGGCTTATGAATGATTTCATGAGCTTCTATATAAGGAGGTTCGTTATTAAGTTATGCTTGTTATAGTTTCCTATTGTTTATGCTCTTGTAGTCCATGTTAGTAGGTCTTGGTCACTCTTGTCTTAGGTCTGGGTCTCCACTTGACTTAGATGCATTTTGATCACATTTTTATGGCTATACTTAACACACAAGGTGGTGACTTATTTTTTTTATATGGAGATAATTACCTGCTTTTAATGAATAGAGGCGAAGCAAATAAGGTAATCGTTTTTTATAATATTTTACGAAACATTTATCCGATCCAGTTGGATATGTTCCTACAGTAAAGAAGGTCCAACCTTCGATAATCTCTTCTCCCCATTGTATAATCTTGTTTAAATTGATAATGTCCTCACCTTCGATAATCTCCGGGCACTCTGATTGAAATGATGACATGACTCAGCCATTAGAAAATAAAAACGATGAAAAAAACAGGTTTTTTTTTGTGATTTGTGGGGTTGATTTACCTCCTGTAAAGTATTATGTAAAGTCGAAAATGTAAAATAGTAAATACTACATGTAATTTTTTTTCTTTATCCTACAGTATTTTGAATTATTCAGAAACCCGTCATTTGTAAACACAATCACGTCACTGTAGGTAGGTAATCTACGCATGCGCGGATCTCAAGTGCCTAAGATCAAAGATCACAAAGATCCATGTTGCCATGCTAATCAGCGGTTATCAAAACAATCCTAGGAATTTCCCCCCTGGATTCGGCTATCTGGAATCTCTAGATAATGACTATTAGATTTAATCTCTTTAACACAGGAATGACGTAAGTAAGTAAGTAAGGATGTGTATGTTTTCCAGTCAAAGTCTTGGGGAACTAATCTTGGTACTTGAGATATTATTATGTACGTGTCAAACTAAATTATTCAATGATTCTTAAATTTATCAGTTTTATAGATTCTTGCTTTTTATGTTTATAAATAACTAGCTGTTCCCCGCTGTTGTCCGCGTTAAATTAAATTTTCTCGTAAACACACGTTTATAAAGTAGCCAGATTGCCTGTTTTTTTTCTTACTTGAATCACAGATATTGTTATTTTTTACTGAAAACTAAACTTTTTTTTTTAGAATAAAAAATAGCCTATAGGACTCCGGAATAAAGTTGCTTCCTATTGGTGAAAGAATTTTTAGGATCGGATTGGTAGTTCTAGAGATTACCGCTAACATACATACATTATTACATACATACAAACTTTACTTCTTTATAATATTAGTATAGATATAGATAGTATAGATTCAGATATTCGCTGGAACTATACGAGTACATAGTGACGCTATTACAAGCACACTGAAATTATAGTAATAATATTATTTTCCTACTAGATTTCAGTCTTAACTATAATAAGCTAACCACTTCTTAGTTCTATCCTAATCCTAACTTAATACGAAAGTAAGTTTATTTGTTTGTTACCTTTTCACGCCTAAACAATTGAATCGGTCATCATGAAAATTTTGCACTTGCAACTTTAGGATCGGATATCAGCGATTTTGCGTAGTAAATATAAAACTAGGAGAATATAGCTACAGTCATCTGCCTAGCCTTTTCCCAACTATGTTGGGGTCGGCTTCCAGTCTTACCGGATGCAGCTGAATACCAGTGTTTTACATGGAGCGACTGCCTATCAGACCTCCACAACCCAGATACTGGGTTACACGATACCCCTTGGTAAGACTGGTTGTCAGACCTTCGGGCTTCTCATTACCCGTAATGACTGTCAAAGATCTACAATTGACAGCCGGGGCCAACAGCTTAACGTGCTATCCGAGGCACGGAGAGTGATAATTAATTTATAAAACGCACATAACTTACGAAAAGCCAGAAGTGTGCGCCTTGGGTTCGAACCCGAGACCACTGACTTACCAGTCAATGGTCACCACCACTAGGCTATCACGACTCCTACATAACTATATACCTATATATACCTACAGTATCTTTTTAAATTTAAACAAATACAATTTACACAATTCCATTTGCGAATTCACGTTTAAGATTGAAATTATCTTACAGAATAATAAACATACATATAAAAGGTGAAGTGATTATAGCAATCCTTACGTTGCTTTATAATGGAAGGCCAATGTTAATATCTTGAGCACAATAATGAAACTACAATTACACCTCATAAGCTCACTTTTACAGCTGAGCTGAAATGAAAGTAAATGATTTAATTCAGGAGCGAGAATTAGCTGCAGATAGTCTGTAATAACACGAATACTTTCAGCGAACTAATCCGACTAATCTGTACTATTAAAGAATATAATTGTCTTTCTCTTGCGAGTGCGCAGTGTATTGCCGGGGTTGTAATTAGGGTTGCCACTTCTATAATAAATATAAAAATAACGCGACGTAAAACCGATTAAAGTTAGTTTTATTATATTAGGCGTTCGCAAAAGTTTGAGACATTTTTATAGCGTTAAGGGCCATAGCAGACTAGGTACTTTTAGCATCGGCGATCGGCGATTTATTCGCTTTTCGGTAATTGATTCCGTGTTCGAATGCTTCTAACCGCACACTTACAATCGCCAGTTTATAAAAAATGAAAAGCGCTAAACGCGCAATTTTGATACAGCAATCGAACGCTAAAACGTGATGCTGCATTGATGCAGTAGCAAAATAGCTGATCTCCGATCATAAAAGTTGCTAATCTGATTTAGTCTGATTCGGCCCTTAGTCCACATTTTGTACATGTAAGAAAACTATCATCATATCTGATACCTATATCAATGTGCTACTACTACTATTGCGAGGCAGCCCTAGCATGTCCGCGGCGCCTGCCATCGTCGCTGCTCAGGCGCCGTGCTCACGCGCATCAACCGCGCGCTTTCACGACACTTTCACGAATTTAGCATTCGGCGCGGACCCTCAACTGTATTACTTAACGTCTAGGTCACATTTTATATTATCTTAATCTTATTGTGGGACTAGTTTTGTTGATTATTAGATAAATATTTAGACAAATTAGATATTTTTATTTATGTATAGTTTGACTTTCATTCAAAGTAAAGTCTGAATGGTGTCTGGAAATCTCGCTCATCGACATCCTACTAATGTAATAATTTAACCGCAAAAACAACTGAATTGATTTTAATGAAATTAGGGACATAGGAAAAAGACACAATTTACCTACATATTATGTACACTTGCACAGTGTAGGTCTTACTACAACTCTCTATTTAAAACCTTCAAAAAAGGGCAGAAAATTTAATAATTTTGAGCTGTCTTTGCCCCTCGTATTGATGAGACATCATAAGGGTTTAAAATTTTAGTTGTTGTCATGTGAAGGGATAAAATTTAAAGCTCTTAAAATTATATATTCTCATGATCTATTAGAAAGAGACCTACTAGCCTTATTATTTTCAAACTTAACAGTCAATGGTCATGCGGATACCGGCCTATCCTGTTAGAATAGGCGATAGGAACATTATTACATAGCACCATTTTATCTGTAAATACATCGTTCAAAGGGTGGATTTGTAATCCTTTTAACAAATGGGTGCGTAAAAAGTAAAATTGGATAAATAAGAAGCATCTCTGCCTAATTCATATAACAATAAAAGGTGTGAAGGTTGTTTCGTGTTGTTTCAATACAAGTTTATGGCTTCCGTATAAACTAATGTTACCGAGATAATAAAATTAGATGAGAGTGGAAAATTTTAGTCGACTTCCTTATTTGTTATAAGGTTCTGTGTCGTTTATTTGACTGCTTCGTTGGTCTGGTGGTAGCAAGCTAGGTTCGATCTCCGGATTGGGAAAACTGCTATTGGGTTATTCCATTAGGAAATTCTTAGTAGCAGCACGGAGGCTGTCCGGTTAATGGCAATAGGCTCGCCCCCTATTACGTTGGACTTTTTGTTATCAGAACTAAAGGTACCTATGTACGAAACATCAGATTAATCTGTCAATAGGAATAGGGTAACATTTCAATGACTAAATTTGAAACAAACAAACAGAGCAAGCTAAATAAAACCGTTTAAAAATGAGAGTATTTATTATTTATTTATATGTTCGGATAATCAACAACCTTAAATAATATTTTGACAGCAGAAATAAACAATACACAACCAATTACACAATGTATTACGTATTAATTGATAATATTATGAGTATGTGATACTATTACTGCTACATTAGATAAGTGTTTTCGTTTTGACTTCTAAGAGTTAGATCATATTTTCAATACGCGCTCAATTGATCAATATAATATGTATAAATACAATTGGTCGACGAATTGGGACAATAGTGCAAATAGTTATAGGTATAATAAATAAATCGTTTATTTCCTTAAAAACATGGTGTAAATGAGGTAAATACAAATTAATATGATACATACATGTTTTGCTAGAATAATACATAGCACGCAAAAAAATGAGGTTTAGTTATCAATTATTTTAAATTATAAAAATACATACCTACATAGGCAGAAACTATGGAACACCACCTACTCATTTAACCATTTGTTCTATTTAAGCTTAAATAGTCTTCTATTTAATATTTTTAATTGGCTTGGTAATTTATTGTAAATACACACACACATTGCTAAACAGCCTTTGTTGTATTTAGTCTTGGAAAATCAATAAGAATCTATGAGGGTCACGTCTCACTTTCGTATAGAATTTATCCATTTGGAAATAGTCTAGAACTATGCCCTGAATATGCTATGCAGCTAGCCCTCTGTTACCTACTCTTATTTGGATTACCTTTAAAATACAAATAAGCATCGTATTATCTTATGTAATTACTTTAGGGTGTATAAGGGTTTTACAATATATTTGCTTTAAGCCAAGGCTTATATTTGGGGAAAAAAAAAGTAGGATGTAAACATTTTGTTTTTTTTTAAATTTAAATTTTATATTGTCTTTTATAATAAATAGTTCAATTCGTATTGTTTTAGGAAAGGATGCGTATGAGCAAGCTCCGTCGCAGTAGCAGCCTGCTATCCTGGCGGATTATCAAAACAGACCATGTGAGTATAAACTCTCATCGTTTGGTTGAAGACCAATTTAAATATGGCTTAACTACCGCAAGGACGTAGGCACCGCGTAACAATAGATTTCCTTTTGTGTGTCTCATTTCTCGGTGTTTGATGGTTTGAGAATGGTTTATTTTTGTAAGAAATACAGGTGTCTACAAACACTTACTTTTTTAAAAACCATATGAAGCGAGAATCTACTATTCCTATTTTTCAGATGTAATGTTGAAACTACAACGATAGGGTTTAGGTTTAACTCGGAATAAGCAATGATAGCCTAGTGGTATGATTCTGACGTTTCGAATTCATGTAGGTTGAATTTTAGAAATTAATTATCACTTGCTAAAACGGTGAAGGAAACGTGAGGAAACCACCACCTGAGAGTTTTTTCAACGGCGTGTAAAGCCATGGTAGAGAACTACTGGCGGTTTAAACTCTGACACCGACATACGATAAAGAAAAAGGTTTAACTGCGCATGCGTTGACACTCAGTACAAAGCTGTTGTTAGCTTCCAGCAAACAGCAATTAATATTAGGACGCATGGCTTTCTCTCTCGTTTCGCTTTCGTAAAGCTTTTGATGTAGAGGAAAATTAACATCCAGTCACAGTATAATAATCATACAGTATGGTAACTACGTACAACCACGAAAATGACACACTCACACAAACATGCGCAACGACGCGTCGTTGATACTGCGAGTACCGCGACTTTCGCTTAGAAGTCTCTTATACGCAGTGTTACGCATATTTGTGTGAGTGTGCCGCATGCCGTTTCGAGCGTTTGTACGCAGTTACCATACTGGATGATTATTATACTGTGATGCAGTAGTAATTTTGTCCTCAGTGAAAGCACAAGTTACAGACAATGTAAATGTTGGTGTAGTTTATTATGTGTAATAATTTAGAGGCTCTATAGTATCTTTAGAATGTAATGGAATATGAGTCGTGATAGCCTGCTGGTGGTAACCGTTGACTAGCAAGTTAGAGGTCTACGGCTCGAACCTAAAGCGCGCACCTCTGACTTTTAGCAAGTTATATGCGTATTAAAAATTAATTATCACTTACTCCGTGCCTCGGAAAGCACGTAAAGCCTTGCGCCTGATCTCTCTGGTCGTGTCGGATTGCCATTCCATCAGACAATGAGAGTAAAGGAATAGAGAGTGCACCTGTGTTTGCGCACACACTTGCGCTCTATAATATCTACTGCGTAGTTGGCTGATCTCCGTTGGGATTGACCGCTGTGACCGAAATTCGGTCAGGAGGACATTACGTATCTTTAAATCGACATAGAAGTTTAACTTGTATGTCTGTGGCATTCTACTTAAAAACGTTTTGAGACGCCAGTCGCGATACTTGCCGTGCCGAGGCAACGCTTACCAACTGAGCTAACGTATCGTTGCCCGCAAATCAAATTTCAAGTTTCCTCTCTACATTTTCTTGAGGAGACGCCTTGGTAATGTCTGTTGGCAATTTTTTCTAATAACTCAACTCAGTGCTACAACTATTGCAGCTGTAAGGACATCGAAGCGATATCACGTACCTACTATAATTTAATTATATATTATGGATTTTTTATACATATTACGGACATGAATTAGAAAAATTAGAGGACTTTAAAGGCGTCTCTTCAAGACGATGTAGAAAGGGAACTTGCAATTTGATAAGTCCAGGCATCGATACGATAGCTCAGTTGATAAGAGCCGTTGCTAAGTTACGGCAAGTGTCACGAGTTCAAGCCTCGCTCGCATCCTATATCTCTTTTTCAATTTCCTATAATTTTTCGAAGGCATTAGGGTTTGAAATTTATTAAAAACTAGCTGTCTACTCTACCCCTGCCCTACCCTTCTCTACCCCTACCCTACACTACTTTATCTAAATACATAAATTATAAAAGCAAACTTACCTACATAAAATCTTTAAATATCAATACTAAATGACCAATCACAATTCAAAATCAACACTTGCAAAAGAAAATTGATTACCATAATTTCGACGTGAGAATCAGCGTGGTCGCAGCTCGGTAATAAATCGAAACTGCATTGTTCGCGGTCGTGAACTTTGCGCAAGCGCCGCGTGGTGCCTCGCGAGGTCAAGGCGAGGTATTACAGATGTTTACTTTACATAATTGACCTGCCCTACTTCGTTAGTCTATGGTAACATTGAATGATTTGTAGTGCCATAGGAGTTGATGGCTGTCAAACATCTCACGTTTGATAAACTCATTTTTTAACGGCACAAAGGTTATTATTTCAGTTCGTGGAATTTGATTCTTTTGTTGTGGTATGGTTGATAAACCTGATATCAGGTTTTAAATTACCCGTAGGTCTGGCTAGGTTAGGCTTTGCACATCATCGAGAACTGACATCATTTAGATGTGTTGATTTCCTTAGGCTCAATGGTGCGTATTCTGGGTTCTAAACTTCTAACCTGCCACAAGCGATATTATTCCAGAATTTAAGTTTCAGGATAATATTTTTCGTTACAATACCTACCTTAATTTTGAGGAATTTTTAAACGTAGTTTCACACTAGGATTTTGCTCCTGTATCGTGGGTGCAATTACAGACATAAATTTCATATTGCATTACCACCCAGACCGAAAAAGATCTGTGGATCACTCAAATATTTGTCTGAATTTTGCAGGAAGGTGGTATGCCTAAATGCCTAACCGCTACGTGAATCGTGTCGTCTAAAGGTGGTTTTAATTTGGTTTGAGAGGACTAGAATGTCATCACAAATTACGTTCTGCGTAAACAGCCGTACGGTATATACGTACCATAGTCAGTTACAGCTTACAGGCCACTGTGATTAATGAAGAATGTTGCTAGGACTAGTTGTTCTAATTAGAGGTTGTGACGTCACAAACTAAATCGTTGACAGCTGCACTGCCTTTTAAATTACAGAAGATTACCGTGAAGATATTTAGACCTCTGAAGGTGTGATAAAAATTAGAAGTGCAGTCTTATCTCTAACGAAAGCCAACATAGGGTAGGTTAAGCTTGATCAGTTGAAGTGCCACCAATGATCTAACCTGATGTATGAATTAAGACTGTTTGAAGCACATTGCACAGGTTTTTTAAACTGGGCACTAGAGACAGAACCGACCGAACTGAGACTGGAGATTCAGACCCAATCTCAAATGCAATGTTTATGCAAAAGCACGTGTTAATGCGCGCATAATTTCCGGAATTGATAACTTTTTCAAACCCTTCGATCATGCGTTGTCGTCACATTTCTTATTGATAATTTGATTGACAAAAACTTCCTTAATTCTATATAAAAAGATAAAGACACAGACACACGCAATAAAAAGACGTATAAACATATATTGTTTCTGCTATATTATGTAGCAAAAATGTAGATACTTATTAGCCAAGCAACTGTTATATCAATAGCTTATTTAACATGTACTATGTAAATGAGGAAGTCATGAAAACCAGTTGGTGTAGCGTACTACAACTACAAGTTATTGAATTCTATGATTGACAGACAATGCAGCATTGTTATATTATATGCAGCTAAAGGTGGGACTCACTAGCAAGCCGTAACCGTAACCTGCTAGTGAGTACCCGGCTTCCATGTTGGTACGCTTTTAAATTTATTTATTTTTGTGGGAATCTTGGTATTTTAGGACATTTACCAGAAATTATTTTGCCAACAAATACGGCGGAAAATTCGTGCTTATGTAAGTTTAATTCTAAGCCATTTTTGATGTGCTCATTCCGTGTGTTTTTAGAAATAAAGAAACATTACAAATTTTCATGTTTATAATGTGTGATTGTACAAATAGTCTTATTTCTTTACGGGTGTTTATGATAAGAAAAATGGCAACTAAAAAGGCTTCCGTTATCTATTCTAAACTCATTTATAAAAATATTGAAGACGGGCTTTGTGGAAATCACAGTAAATCTTTAACATTGTAGCTATCTAGATCTGAGGTTTCTGAAAACATATCGCGAAACTGCAATAACAGACGGGGCAATTTATTTATTGCTAATTAAACGAAAAATATTTAGCTATAACGAGCAAAAGTTTGACTTGACAGCACTATCGCTTGAAGCGTAACCTTGATTTATATTAAGCATCTGAGTAGAAAGCGTTACAGCTGCTGAATTTATTAAATGAGAAAAATGCTTTACGGCACTGTCAGACGCGAAAACGTTAGAATGTTAGTTTCATAGAGAAGTATTTGCTTTTTCACGTACAATAAAATATTATACGTCGAGATTAGACATGCTATGAAATAGTTGTGTTGTCTGCGATAGTGATTGTTAATGAAAGGCGAGCGTGTCTATCAATCAACTGCTTGTCTTCTCACGAAGGTATATTAGTGTAGGAGATTTAGTATGAAACATAATTTCAAAAATACATTTCTTACATTCGGTAAATATTAGGTGAAAGTGACAACAGATCTGTATTTTTAAGAGCTGGAAGAAGCTTCCAGGGTAACAGGAGAATTTAAAGAGAAGACTGTAGATATGATTCACTTTCGAACAGCAGTAGAAACTAAAAGCAGTGACTGTTCGCAGAAAGACACACATCAAAATATATGTATTTACAAAAGTTTGCGATTCCTTTGCGAATAACCTAACCTAACCTTATTCTAACCTAACCAATAAGACACTGTAAATCGACAAATCAAGAACGATGACTTAACAAGAACATGTCACAACTTATCAGCTCGATTACATGACATAGGTACCTACATCACAGATTAACTTCAAAACAATGGGATTTTTTTGGTAACACACAATTTTTCACACATTGTTAGGTAGGCAAGGTTAGGTTAGTTAGGTACACTTAATGAGCACGTGTACTGTTGTATACTTGTATATGTTCATCGAGAATCCGCGAACATGCAACATGCAAATTAGTGAATTGCACTCACTTCTTTCACTTATCTACTTTACATTTTTCGTTTTCTTCTTTTACTTTCTTAATCAATGATTAAATTATGTTATACCTGTCCTTGTCATTTGTATGGCTAGAATAGAGAAGACAATAGACTTAAGTGATGTTTATGTCAATTATTAATCATCGTTTATTAGGTTTCTTTCTTGATTACCGTCGGTTTATGCTCACATCATTGTCAGGGTTATGGTTTGCATTTGTCTATAATAGATTTTCTTCAACTAAACACGCTCGTTTACATCCTGGCGGCACAAAACAATGGATTTCCTATTGATCCGAATTTCTTGATCTTTACAAAAATCAGAGTACGCGACACTTTTTTCCATTTTTTTTCTAAGGTACAGGCTGTAACAAAATCTATATAAATCATTAAGAAGACTATAAGTAGGTATTGAGGAATCGAAACAAGTAGGTTAAATGCTAAAAACGTAAGACCAGTCAATCAGTAACAGAACAAATAACTAGGCCAATACATATAGACTTTCGAACGCCCTCAGAATCTTCCTTATCATTCTTCTTCCCAAGTTCCAAAATCTTCTATAACTTGCTTATTTCTGTATCTTGCCAATTTTTGTTACAAGTACCTATAGGTTTTTATTGAGGACTAGTTGTTAGGGTTTTATAAGAGTACTGACACCCAGAAAATCAACAGACGTTCTTACTCTTTACAACGGTGACCTGTAGTGTAGCTAAACGAATTCTCAGAGGCACGACGATATTTATTATTGTTTACAATGATAGATGTAGTCTATACATTCTATTCTATTCAAACCATTAAATATTTATCTTTTAGTATCTCGAAATCGGTATTGATAGTTTGTAGTATGCCTGATTGAAACAACAATGTCTCAATGACATTTCAAAATAACTAGCAGTTGTAAATATCACACACACTGACATATTAACGTCATCAGGGCATTGATTATATTATCATTTGGAAAACTAACACATTGTTCTCATAACATAACTCATCATCTGCCTAGCCTTTTCCCAACTATGTTGGGGTCGGCTTCCAGTCTTACCGGATGCAGCTGAGTACCAGTGTTTAACATGGAGCGACTGCCTATCAGACCTCCACAACCTAGATACTGGGTTATACGAAACCCCTTGGTAAGACTTGTTGTCAGACTTTCGGGCTTCTGACTACCCGATCTACAATTGTCAGACGGGGCGAACAGCTTAACGTGCTATCCGAGGCACGGAGAGTGATATTTAATTTGTAAAACGCACATAACTTACGAAAAGTCAGAGGTGCGCGCGCCCGCCTTGGGTTCGAACCTCTGACTTGCCAGTCAACGGTCACCACCACTAGGCTATCACGACTCTTTAAATAACCTTGTGCTATGACGGAAATCACGATATTTTGCAATCATTTCGATCTAACACGGCAAGTGTGTAACTCCGTCACTTTAACTTACGTTATCAGTTAGATAAAACTGAATTTGTTTTACTATTAGAATAGTTTATGGTTACTATTTTTTTTATAATACGCATATTACGTATTCATATTGTATTATAAATACGTTTAAGATTCTTCTATAAATACCACCTACAATTTATTATTTATACTAACTATAAACTTCTAAAAATCTCGTATCACAGTATCTAACTCCTCCAAAACTGCTTGACCGATTTTTATGAAATTTTAAATTTTTTGAGAATATTTGGTAGGTTTGAGAATAGGTTTAAACATTTTTAACAATAATTTTACATTTAATTTTTTTTAACATTTTTGAATTCTTTTTTATACCCCTAGGTAGAGGTATGATATGGTAGGGTATCGGTAGGGATAGAGTAGCGTAGGGTAAGATAATTACGCGTATAAAGTCGCGCCTGGCAGGTAGTAAAATTATAAAAATATATACAAAACTCACGCTTTTGAATCAAAGTATTTGTTCATTCATACATTCGGACTCCATGACCCTATTAGTATTATTCTAGTTTCAGTTGCTACTTCTACTTCATACATTAATTTTCATTTAAAAAGTTCTAGTTAAAAGTAACGTAAAATAAAAATTATAAGCATATTTCCAAGACGAATTACTTTCAATGTTTTGCAATCTTGCATGATCATTACTTTAATCTAACAGTCATCAGACACATTAGACATCACATTTTGCGATCTAGATCAAACCGCAATGACGGATAGAGAAAAAACCCGTTATTCAAATTTTCTTTATTTTACCAAAAAAAGCAAAGTGTACTCATCGACTCAAACTTAAGTAATTGGAGAAGAAATTAGCTGTTAAAATAAAGGTTGTTGTTTTTGATAGGGAATATTGTTTATTTACATTGTCTAAGCCACAGTGAAGTGAAGTGAAGGTAGACAATTGAGTCAATTAGGGGAAATTATAGACGTCAATGGTATTGATTTGCTGAACGATATATAACAATGGGTGGTGAGTTGACGTCTTCTGTTAGAGGTTAAGTATTGTTTAAAGGTTATGCTTATACGTTGCTACCAAGCTGACGTACAGAGCATAACAATATTAATGAAATAGACAAAATTTTGATAGGTGGGTCTTGTTTGGCTCATTTATTTACATTGAAACGCTGTTTGCACTGAAGATGTTTCAGTGATAAAGAGTTCAATTACAGGATATTACTAAAAGTAGAAATATGCATGAATGAATCAAATCACGCTAAATAAGTACCAATGCCCCAATCTTTACGAGGAAGAACGTTTTTTGGTTGCGATTTGGAGAAACCAAATGTTAAAACCGTCTATGATAAATTATAAAAATTTCATGATCGAGACAATGATTCATCATCTTTCAATATTAATAAAAAGTCAAAGATAAAAACTGACAATTCTCCACACAAAGTATAAAGTAGCCCAAACAACCGCTAAGTTTACAAAACAGATATTATCTGGATGATATCTGGATTAATCAACTAGTGCAATCATATAATTTCTGAATAAAAGCAATTAGAAAATAAACAATCCAGTGAAATTGAAACAAGTAAGACAAAAAAAAATTAGTATCTAAACCAAATTCTGAACACAGTTAATCTAATCTCAACGCCTACCAAGCCTACTAAAAGAAATATAGTAAACAAATATATGCGCAAACACAGATGCATTACTCATTCTCGTACTCAGATGAGACGGCAATCGTACACGACCGGAGAGAGATCACGCACAGGACTGACAATTTTACGCGCTTTACGAGGTATGTAGCAAATAATACGCAGATAACTTGCAAAAATTAAATGAACTTAGGTTCGAATCTCCAAAATTTAATTAGTGGGATGCTTTCGGTTATTTATGCTTGGGAAATTTGTATTGCAGTAAGCTGTTATGTTGATTTGCATTTATACTCTATTTCGTTTAATATAACGGCCTAGTTCGTAAAGCCTACGATGTAGGTATTTTGTATTTCCTTGAGTCTTTTTCAAATGATATTATATAACGTTCTCAAAACAAATTACGTAAAATAAGCTTTCTTTGCATGAAGATTATAGCATTAGTTGAGGTTAGACGTGTTGGGTTTAAAGATCAAAGAATATAGAGCATGAGGAAAGATCTTGTTTTACTTGTTGTTGTTTACACGGAAGCCTAAAACTTTGTTTTATTATGTGACGTCATCTTAAAGTTAGTATAAGTTAGGTTTTTGTTCTAGCACCCGCGACTTCGTCCGCGTGCATTTCAAATTTTTCATCTATTCTTTGTTACTCGAAAATTAATTTTCGGTATATATTTTTTCCGTTAATGTTTCCTATATTTTAGTAGTTATTCTGTTGTTTGAGGCGGATACAATACAAAAAATTAATATGAGATCATTAAAATCGGTCCTGCAGTTCTTGAGTTATAAATTGTGTAACTGTGTAAGAACGCAACTTTGTTTATTTATTTATTTTGTATTGTATTTATTTTATGTTGTTAAATTCATCAAGTGTGTAATCTCGATTAATAAATATTTAACATGACTGCATTTTATTACAATGACTATTTTTATTAGAATCCCACAAGGAGGTATCTTAGGGCCGCTCCCGAATAGTTGTTTGTATTTAGCCTTATTATTTTAGATATTAACATTGTCGATTGAAGTTAACATTAACAATACCTAAATCGTAACACAATGCTTATGGTTGAAACATAATATATTCTACAACATTAAATCATAACTTTAACAATAAGTATAGTTATGAATATGCACAGTCGCTGCCTTGATAACATAAATACATAATTTATATGGTTGGAAAATGTTTTCATATCATGCTAATTATGACACCGTATGAAGAACACTAACCTTAATATCCTAATGAAAATTGTTGATCAGGCAAAAATATTTTTAAAATTTAAAAAAATCTACAAATATACAATCATAGGTCGTTCTAGAAACAGTTACAAAGGTCATAAACAACTTTTTAAATGGTAGGTACCTACGTTTGTGTTGTCCAAACATTTCGTTCAATCGGCGGATGCTCCGGCTAGTTTTTGTTTCCCGGACGCACTGACAATGCGACGATTACAGGAATACAGAGTTCGACTGAGGTTGATTTATAATGGGGCTATAGTAACGGCGATAATTGTAATATTAAATTAAAATAAAATAAATTAATAATTTATTAATTTTTTTACGGTACTATTTTACTGCCGGATATAAAGCTTCTCTCACTAATTGAAGAGAGAGAGATGCGGTGACTTCACCAAGATGACGTAGAATGTGTCGATGCAGCCAATATTATGTCCCTATTATGTTGGTAAATGGTAGCGAGTACCTACCTATTATACATATATGTGCCTGGCTGGACTAGTCTAATTCTCACCATTTTTTCTTCAGAATATTCCTCATTTGCTTAATGTGGACGATATAAAGGAGAACCAAGATTTTTATTAGTTGTTTAAAATACAGAAAAGTATAAAATCATTACTTTTATAAACGTTATTAATAGAATTTCTTCTACTGTATTTCTACTAAAACTAATAGTAGCAGAAATGGCAAGACCTATAATTAAAGTATATGTAGGTATGGATTTTTACAGGAAGCTAAATGACGTAGTCAGGTATGAAATACCGCTGCTTTAATGGCTCCAGAGCGAACTGGTCTTGTTTGTTCCCAGAATCAATTACTGTACATCACTAAGGTTTAATGACTTGAACAAAAAGCTGAGCCGAACCGCGGTCGCTGACACTGCCGCGTCGGTGGATACAAAAATCATTCGCCAAATCGAGCATCTTATTAAAAATCGATTATATGAATCGTCTTTTCTGTTCTGCCATAATGGCTCTGAATGGTTCTGATTTTCGTGCGTGACGATAATTTTATAGAAAACGGAGATATTGACTTAGGCTTGTTAAAAACCGCTAATATATTACAGGCTATTTTTGTAAGCAAAATCAAGTCCCTGTCAAATATTTAAACATCATGTTAATAAGATGATCAAATAAATATGTAGGATTGTTTTTTAATTCAATTAGAGGTTCAATCAGAGTTAGAGAAAGTCAACATATTATTATAGATTTTAACAGTTTACTGACCCAAAAGACGTGTGACTTTTTTGGTAGTTATTTACTCCTTTCTTACCATCGCGATCGTAGATTCTGAAGTTAAAACTAATCGGGCCACCACAATGAGTAAAGCCGATATGTCTAATTTAATGAAAAAAATAATATCCAAATATTACAGTTACATTCAAAAATTATGAAATTGACGACGCGGCGACGGTTGTCAGCCACGTCCAGTCAGCCTATATAATTATGCTAAAAACTGGCTCTTATTATCGTGTGCTTGATGAACAACGAACAACCCGGTGTGTTGAACTAACTATTGAAAATATATTTCAAATTAACGGTGCATCCGGGAGGCACCAACGAATTTCCTATTGTGCCTTATTGATCTCTGATGAGGCAAGTGATAATAAATTTCCAATATGCACATGGATTCAAAAAGTCATTGATCCGTGCCTAGGTTCAAACTGTGTCCTTTGACTTGCCTTTTTAACAGCCATACTAGATTATCACTTCGACAAAGACTATCTCAAGATAAAGTGTAATGATTGTTTCTACATAGTTTCTATATCAACCGCCATTATCGTGTTAGTTATAGCAACATGTTGTGGTAGTTACTTTCCATTGTCTTGTAAGGCGGAAACTATACCAAGATTATGCAGTTGCGCTGTTTTATCTTTATTACTAGGATGAGTTATATTAGATATTTGCAGAGGCATTTAAATAGATAAACATCTTCGTTCTTAGTCCTTTGATGCTAAATTTAAAATTCGTCAATACAGTGAATGCGAAGACGTGATTCAAGACTTACGCCATCAAAAAGTATATATGGGAGTGTCACAAACAATCTATAACGCTTTAAGAATTGTTCATCTTCTATTGTTATGTTATGTTCATCTTTTATTCATTGTTAAGGTCATCATCTATCCACCTAGCCTTAGTATTCCCTTATTTTTTCTTTGTTGAGGTTGACTTTTAATAAAACCAGATTCATGTGAATATAGTCTTCTGCGGAGCAACTATCTATCTGATCCACCAACTCGCAACCGTAAAGGATACGGTATTCTAAAGATAGATCAGCTGTCAAGATTTTACGAGGGTGACTCCCTCCTACATCGACTGTCAAAGATCTTTATAACAGCTGGGGGCTTTACATGTTTTCCAAAGCAAGGAGTAGATAATAATTAATTTATAATATGCACAAAAGTCAAAGTTTTGTGCTTTGGGACCTTCGAATTGAAAGTTTTTACTTCCTAGTCAATGGTCATACCATTAGGGTCATACTACGAGGCTATCACTGCGCAAATAAGATGCCTGCCCAATTTATTCCGACTTTCGTTTTATATGATATAGGTGTTTGGTGGTTATTCTTTAATTGTGAACTCAAAACCAATCCTATTAGCTCCTGTCAATGCCCTCACTTTTTCCTTGATGATTATAGAATTTGCAACTTTTGCATTATAAAATTAAGATTTAAATTCGGTTTGCAATTTAAATCATCGTAATCATCAATAATCATCGTTACTATCTAGACTTCTGTCTTAATAATTGTCATGTGATATTGTTTAACCAGTTTTATTTGATAATGGAAAAACAAAATATTCCGATTTGAGCCCAAAATAGAACGATTGTGTGTCACATGTTCAATTTACTATCTGAGAGATTGTCAAATCAACATAATATTATGTGACAAAGTATATTGCCAACAGTGGAAAATAAAATTTATCTCGGGTTTTTCTTGTAATATAACTGGTTCTTATATTTATTTGAAGTGTTTGTGTAATAATTGTATAAAGAAAAGTTTTATCAAAATAACGGATTTATGTTTGTTTCTTCTGTTCTTCATTATAATTAATTTACTTAGGTATTTGGAAGGTTTTGATTGATAGAAGAAAGTTGTTGCAATTTTTGTAAAGACTAAGTGAAATGCCCGTAGAGTAGGTTCGGATACTTGATGATGGTCATTTCGGAAAAGATTTTCATCGGATATTTTCCTTTTTCACGATTTCTGTCTGTCATGTATTCTTCAAAGAGTATCTATCACGTTTCGCTATCTACGCATGGATCTACTCCATCGTCACCGATTTTGTGTCAACGATTCCCTGATATAATCATTTCCACTTAAGAACAGCGGCTTTTCAATGTTAATTGACGTCAGAGTGCAGTAAAGCATTTTTACGTGCTCCGTAATGTAGCATTGAGGAATTTTCATTTTGATTATGATTATTACTTCAAGTTGAAGTTATGTGTAGTAAAATTCATTCATTTATATGGTATTGAAATTCCAAAATGGTGTTGCGTCATTAACTATAACGTTATTCTTAAATTTAACGTACAATGTACATAAACTAAATGTTTATGTAAAGGATTACTTTAGAACAGTCTTGAACACTTCAGTTTTGATAGTTCGTTGTCAAGATGATGAAAAAGTAAATATGTGATCACTAAGATAGCCCAAATAAAGGCAGTGTTTTGTCAAAGAAAAAGTCGAAGTCGTGGGTAAGGTAGCGATCAATTTCTATTACATGATAACTTCTATAAATACATAATTATCTTTTTAATTTTGCGACGCTTTCAAAATCTTACATGATCTGAAGCGTTTCTAAAAAAATAATCTAGCTACTATTATGATAAAGTCATCTAACTCGATCATCGTTTGTCTAAATTATAATTATGTTTCCAATAGCATCGTGATGATTCATTGTCAATTCAAGTGTTATTATACCTGTCTCTCTCACATGTTTTATGTTAATCATACTCACTCGCTCTGCGATAATTGTTATCATTTTAATACGCTTTTGTTTTAGCTTGGATCGCCCCATTGTTATTGGTTATCAGAATCACAGTTTTAACATAATTCAATTCACTAATCACGTTTCCGAAAATTGGAGGCACGAGATACGGTCTTTCTGACCGGACAATTTTGAGTTTCGTTTTAAATTTAAGTTAGATTCGTGGGATTTATTTATTCGAAATCCATCTAGAGCAATAAAAAAGGTTGGGTGCGCGTGAGGTCGTAACAGAAAACGTTCTGGGGGGCAGCTTGAGCAGAGGCTGTATGTCCGAGCGAGAGGCACGACACGAGGAGCCTACTCGATTCATTCTCGATTTCTCGCCAGTGCCGCGCGAACCGCTGACATTATCGCCCGTCGCGTTCCGTTCTCATTGTCTAAAGTTTTATAAATTCTTTTCGAAGTGTGATTTCAAAAGTCGGTAACAATAAAAGTAAACGAATTGTTTAAATATTTTCGAATAACGAATTGAATGGTGTTGTGAACAAGTGTATTGATTGTTGTAAACAGCTACCTGATCGACGCGTGGCGGAACATAAAAACAAACTCTCGTCTCGCGTTTCGAATGGTCCCCGGCAATAATTAGTTTGGTAAAAGTGAGTGTGTGTGCTGTGGACGCTAGATGGTTCAATTAGAACTGTTTTATTAAGCTTTTGTATGTACAACCACTTCGCTTAATCGGCTTTTACTTCGGATCCACATGTTGAAATTGGTTAGTGTTTTTGCATGATTCATTTGTTAATTATTATAAACAGACAGTCGTCATCGTTATTATCTATATCGATACATTCATTTAAATAAAGCGATTATGCTTGAATGAAACCTTATTACAAATGTTTGCTTATACTGGAAACCAATTGTTAAACATATACCTAGTCCATACATGTTTAATAAATTAATTTGCCACTGTAGATAATTTGTTATCGTCGTCGAACTTATCTATAACAGTGACTTTAGAAAAACGTAATTGCTTTAATGAAGTTTCGCCTCATTCGATTTTAATATTGTGCTCAAATTCATTTGTAGATTCTCTGTAGATTCCTCGCATACAATGTTGTATCTAACTAACTTCAGTTTATAGACTCAAGATTTTGCAAATTTGCATGTTGATAAGCTAATTCATTATATCGTGTGATTTCCAAAATGTAATTTTGTCATTAACTAAGCTAAGTATGAATTGTTCGAATAATTTTGGTTTTACTTAATGCAAATGTTCATTTGTATTTATCAAAACAGCTGGTAATATTGTGTTGTAGTACAATTCAGTCGAATTTTTTACAAGATGTTTATGTATCGAGGGCATTATAAATAAATGCTGGAAGTCCTTAACTGGTCATGTTATTTGTTTACAAGCTGTAAACTGTTTTTATATCAGACTTTGTAAAGGCCATCCGTTGACCTATTCATGATCAGTATTTACACGAGAAATTATAGTTAATTAGTTTCGTACACTTGAACTTTAAAATGTTTTATTGCTTTTTCGATTGTTGTAACTATACACTTTACTTTCAGTGTGTTTTACTTTTTTTAAATTACTTTTTCGTTTAGTTTGTTTTATTTCATCTGAATCAAAAGTGTAAAATTTTTGGGTAGGATAGTCAAGAGGTTGAATTGAAAATTTGGCCATTCACAAGGTTTTGTTTACAAATGTGGGCACAATCGTCTCGTATTCTAGAGACCATTTTGCTACAGGCATTGTTTTCTCCATAAATGTTTACAATTTTTAACTTTTATGGTTTCTGTCTGAACTGTAGATACTACTTTTAAATTAAACTTTTTTAAATATTGTTATTTGTTCGACTCTCCTTCAGGACCTCTTGCTCAGCAATCGCGCTTGCTACCACTTGACCAAAGAGGCAGTCTTTATACATAGGCACTCCAAGCAAAATTGTTTAGTTAACATAAGTTAATGCTGAAATTGTAGGTAGCGTTATATATTATTAACTTAGTCACGTCTTAAAATCTAATTTGTTCCAAATCAAATCCGTTTCTAAATATAATTCATTTTTTCAGTTGTTAGATAAAAAAAAAACTGTCGCTTTCCTGCATACAATTACAGCAATTTGTTTTAATATTGAACATTTTTCTGTTTTTCATTGGCGCAGTTTTTTGCCGTTCTCTTCGGCTGGACATTTGTTCCACTCACCTATTTCTTAGTGTATTTTTAGCATTGCGTGTGGACTGTCACTAGTGTACTAATGGGAGAACGTATCGCTACATTAATTATCTCGTTTCAAACGTTCGGTTTTCTCTCCAACAAGTGATATTTCACTAGCGTCAATTATATCTATTGAAGATGATGGATTTTCGTTGTCTCGATAGTTTGATTTGTTCTTTGCTTTCTCCTCTATCTTACGATTGATGCTATATAAAGGAAATGCGTTAATTACAATATTAACATTGATAACTATCCTTATAAGTAGGTGGTTTGCATTGTAAATTAAAGTTGCAATCAGATGAATATACCTAATTGATAAACTTTACGTAGTAGGTAGGTAGGTACTAGAACTTAAGACATCAATTCTTTGGTAATTTAATTAAGATTCTAGATCAATGAATACTAGCCAACAGTATTTGATATTCAATCTTAATTAAATTACCAAATACCTAACTGATAACCGATGTTCTGTTATTATAAATATACACTTGAATGAATATACACGTTGTACTACCTATAACAGATTGTCATGGAGCGACGCGACGTGTATATTCGATATTATTTTTATCTATTCTGTTGAAACTACGTTCTTTAATTTTATTTCTGTTGTACTGTAATTTTGTAATAATGTAATTAGCTTTAAAAAAATACCATCTTCATTGCTCCCATCATTTGCCTACATGATTTTGAATGAATGTTTAGAAAGAAGTACTTGTATTGCTACTGATTCTATTGTAGCAAAATAAACAAAGTTGTCTTCAAGAGCAATTATTACATATCACATCGCAAAACGAACATTTTAGAACTATTTTCTAACGCATATCTACCACTCCAACTCGATATGTAGTTTCTCAATGCCAATATTGTTCGTATCTCGACAAAGTGAGGTCGACAAAAGGTTTTTAACGAGTGGCGATGATTACGTTAATTCAATTTATATTTGAATTGGAAACACGATGAGGTTTTGTGTTTTGTGTCAGCTCGTTATTATGTTTATAGAAAACTCGTAAAGTTTCATAGGATAAGGTTTCATAGGGTAAGTCAGGCTAGGAATACAAGTTCCAGTCAGTGCGAGAGTCAAATAGTTTTGTAATACTTTTGTAATGTTATCCTTTTCATCTATTACTCTAATTATTAGAAATATTTTTGGATGTATGTATGGCGGCGTGTTCCTGTGGAGGATTTATTAATATGTCGAACATCGACAAATAATCCGTCACAGAAGAAAGCCCAATGTTACGCGTCTCCAGAGTGCTGTTGATAGTTGTAAACTTTAGTAGGTACCTATATTCTGCTTCACTCTTGTGTGCTTTTATTTTAACTTGCAATGTATGTTATGTCCGGGTGGAATCTTGCAAGCTGAATTAGAACCATTTCCTCTTATCCTAAGGAGTTGTTAGTTCACTTCCGATGACAACGCATTTTTATGGTAAGCATGACCTGAATCGACATTCAGGATTGCTCTTCAGATAAAGGAACTAGGTATTCAGCGGTCAACAGCGCGATAGTTTTGGCGTATTATACGTTTAGTTTTGATATTCCAATACAAAAACTTGGTTAAAAACGGTGTTTTTAACCATTATTTACAAAAACTAATATAACCATAACAAATAAAATAAAAATTATACATAATTTGAAAATTAACCCATGTGGTTAAAACAGTTGCAAGAAGTAAAAATAACAGTAGATAACATTTAAAATAGCATCTAATTATTGCAGTTATTTAAATTTTAAAAGCCGTTCACAAGCCAAGTTAATATAAATTTTAAATACCAGGTTACTTATAATAAACTTGCGTCATTAATTATATTTAATTCTTGATATAAGAAAACACAAGTGTTTTATTATAAAGGTACTTACTCACCAATAAACCAATTCGCTGTAACGTTCCACGTAATTATGATGGTAATTGTATTATGACCTATCATAATATAAATATTATTTAGTCTATAGAGCCCTGCAAAGCAAATATAAAGGCCATACTGTCTTATTCTACTTGTATCTGTCTAGCATCATCACAAACAATCCTTCAGAAGTGACTCCAGTTTATTCTTGCCCCTGTGAGCCTACAGAGATAATAATATCTACATATAAAAGTACTCGTAATGTGTAAGAGCTAATTCGTTTTGGCAGGAATTATTTTTCATTGTGTCAGTTCAGACTAACATGGACTATCGTTTTGCTATTCTAAGATAATAAAAACATATCATCATCATATCAGTTTATCGCCGCCCACTGCTGAACAGAGGCCTCCCCTGAAGACCGCCAACCATTGGGCAGCCCGCATCCATCCGCTGTCAGCTACCTTCTTTAAATCGTCAGTCTATCGTGCCGCAGCGTGTCTTACTTACACTACCTTTCCAGAGTGTCTCACACTACCTCTCCCTAAACGCAGTCTCCTGTCTCACACAAGGCTCCATCGATCGTTTGTCCGGCTGCAAACATGGTCGGTCCACTTCCATTTCAACATGCTGTTGTACTATTACGTAGCTTTCCGAATACCGCCCAAGGGTATACTTCGCGACGCCTCCTTTTCCAACTTGAGCCGCCTCAGTTGATTAATTTTGCTAAGATATAAGTATTCTTGCACCTGAAGAGTAGCGCCATTTGCAACTATTATTGTGTAATCAATAGATAAAAATGATGACGGGAAATATTATTGAAAATTTCGTACTTAAATTTTATTTGTCTCTGCAAGTTCTTCTTGTTGCCATCTGTCTGTCTGTAGTGAGATAAGTTATCTGTTTTCGTCATTGACATTATTATTGATGATGTTTTCAAGAGTGCATGATTAGACCTCAGGTGGAAATGTTACAATTACGTCAGAATCACAATCAATCTCAGGTTGAAAAACATCACGAGGTTTTTTCGAGTATTTATTAGACTGTCGCCTGGCTGTCTGTGACGATGATGATACAGGATTAATGGATTACATAGTAATGTTTCAACTTTTTTTTATATTCGTTATAGCCAGAATACTTACATTTTAAGGGAAAGTTAAAGTCACCCAGAAAATGGGATAATTCGATAAAAGTTAGAGTGACATAGGGTACTTTATCTAGGAATAATGCTAATTATGTTGTGTTGTGCAAACGACTAGAGTTAAACCGCGGGGAAAGAGTACACAATAAAAAAAATCCCAGAATGATCCATGGCTCAAAACCATGTATTGGTTTTTGTGTATTTATTTTCTTTATATTCCAAAAGAAGAGACGGCAGGATACATTTACGTTTAGTAAACATTTTTCAAACGTAGTGAACTCTACGTTACTCTATAGTTAAAAAATGATTTACGTGCAGGATTTGAACCTGGTTAAAGCCACCGGCCACTATTTAATGTAATGTAAACGTTTACCTACGTAAAGTATCCGCTTCAACTTGACACCAGTTGAAGTTGTTTTGTTGTTGTTGATTAATTAGGATGGTTGGTATATACCAACCATCCTAATTAATTAAAACATTCTATTTCTTAACATGTATAACTATAAATGTTATCAGTTAATGAGAACTGGTCGGTGTTATAGAAAGTTGGGAGGTCTGATGGCAACTGCAACGATGTGGCTATTAAACGATAGTTAATTAACTAGACGCACGGCAGTGTGACAAGCCAAGTTCGAAGCGACGCTCGCGCTATTAAACAAGTCAATTAAATTGTAGTATAAAATATAATAAGTTACAAAGTTACTATATAAATATTTTTATAAACCATTTTTGCGTGATGATGTCAGGGCGCATTGGTTACCGACCCGCCTTTTATGCTCATTAACGTAGGTTTGAACCTTGCAAGTTGTACCAATGTGACGTTTTCAGTGTCTTATCTACTTTCTTAATTTTTTAAAAATGCAACCTTTTTTTTTTTTAAACTAAAGATGAAACTCTCATCATTTTGATCAACTTTTATGTAGGTACCTACCTATCTATCTAAGTACAAAATATATCTTAAGATAGGTAAATTGTACCGATACACTCCTAAACAGATTTTGCGACATCACACAGCACGTAAGCTATCATCGCCTGGGCAATAGGTACCAGCAATATCGTTGCCATATTATTTCGTGTAATACACATAATGACCGGTAAAACTTAGAACTTACATTATTTACAAGCAATTTTATCGGTGGAGCGTGTCTGCGTATCGACTGCGATGAGTGTGCAATACTCACCGAACCAAATTACTTGTGTATTGAGCCTTCTTTGAGAAGTTGAGCTATCAATATACTAGACAGTACATATACAGGGTTATTTGTAAAACACCAGCATCCTTAAAAGGGGTCATTAAACTCATCCTTATGAACAAATTTTACTATGGGACTAACTAAATCGCAAAAAAAAAATCAGCTGTTCCATATATTTATTTTCACATGACTCAACAAAATGTATGGAACAGCAGATTTTTTTTTTCGATTTTAGGGTTGGTCCCATAGTAAAAGTTGTTTCTAATGATGAGTTTAATGACCCCTTTGAAGGATGCTGGTGTTTTACAAATAACCCTGTATACACATTGGTTCAATTCAATTCATTAATTGCATAAATATGAGTAAAGACAGATGTCTCTAACTTAAGTACAATTATCGGGATATTTACTGTGTTTTTTTGTTGTTTGAGTTTCCGATATATCGGCACAGTTACAAATGCTATGATCACGGATGAATTAGTGTTAATGACCGTGTGATGAAAAAGTTATATGACAGGTTTCGTTTTTTTTTTAAATACAGATCGCTATATTTTAACCAGTTGTGTGTGCAAAGATACAAGTAACAGATTTTAATTTGCATACGACGTCAGATTTTATTTAATTTATTGAGCATCGCTCGACAAGACGCCAAATCATTGGTAATTATTTGTCGTCTAATTCTTTACAATCACTATAAATATAATATGTACTTACTATTTTCTATGATTTGATTTCGTTCAAAAGCCTTTAATCCCAAACCTAAATAAACCTATCCTAACAGGGCTAAATTCACTAGTAAGTATTTAAATTTATAAAAGGGCTCTAAATAGAGCAGTAATGTAGAATCGCAAAAGAAAACTTTAGATTAGCATCTCCTAAGACTTGTGTAAAATATAGATCAACACGAGACAATGGAAATCTTATTGTGTTTGTATTGTGGCATTCTAAATGTCGATCGTCACTTTTGAGCCGACGAGCGAGTTTTTTAAAATTGAATTTTAAAGATACCATAGAATTGTTTGCTTAGAAGATCGTTTTGGGGATACTTAAATGACCAAAACAGGTCCCTATTACTAAATCTACGGACTAGGTATGCATTCTGGCAGTCTGTCTATCTTACATGTATCAGGGCTCGTATCTTCCGAACAGTAATCCGGATATATCCTAAAAAAAAAAGTCAAATGTAAGGCCCCTGGTCCCATGGTGATTTTTTTTTAAAAGAAAAACAATAATTTTTCAAGAACACCACCGAAAATCGTTGACATTTTAATGCTCAAACTTAGTGTTAAACATTAAAGACTTTCTAATGCCTTTTGAAGGTGCATGCAATTATGAAACTGTGGCTAAATTAGAGAGCTCATGACTGCAATTTTATAAAGATCATTCGGTTTCTGTAACCTTTTCAACTTTATCAGTGTCTCACGAACGTGTTGAGGTCAAGAAAGTGGACATTATTGGACAATAGGTACCTACCTTGAAGAAATCTTTCGTGAATTCCTTTTGACCTTAATATGAGTAACCGAGTCGATAATGAAATTATTAGTAGTTCAATATAAGTATGTAGGTCTCTCTTCGGGTCCACCAGCTGTGTGAGGAAAATAATGACAATATTGTACTATAATAAAATCGTTTTAACGTGGCAATACAAGTCATTGACCCCACTACCAAACATTGCAATTGTAAATAATATATCGGTCACATTACCCATGTTAAATGTCGCTAATCTCATATCTCAAGCGTATCATAATACATGGTCGTGTAGGGTCGTGTAACCAACTAGGATATCCGGCGACTAAGGAAAACATCCACCAACAATATTGTACTATATATAGCACCAATACTATCCACAATAGCTTTCGAGCTGCGCACAGCGCTATGTCCTATAGTTGGAAAGTTCTTGTGAGCGAAAACGTTCATTGAGCGAAAAAACAGCCTACAAAATAACGTTGCGGTTTCTTTAAAATATCCTTAAAACATGATTTTCGCGAATTCATGTTCGAAGACATGACACGTTGTGTGTGGCAAAAGCAGAAAGAGTCACAGCTTCGTGTCGGCGCTTTCAATATTAGACCACAGCGCGTTGTGGCTATGAAGAGGAGTTTTATCCATGAAGCGTTTTTGAGCTCTTGTTAAAGCAACCCCGACATCAAGGACAGGTTGTTTGTGTCGTTGCAAAGACGTTTGTGAAAACAACAGTAGAGTTGTTTATTCATTCTTGATTATCATTTTGTGTGATGATGTGTGTGATGTGTGTTATGTTGATCATCATCAATTGAGCTACGCCGTTGTCGTTGCAGCTTCTTTCAGCTCTTCGTATCAAGAGCCAATTCCTTGACCTCCTTATACATTGCGACCTTTACTTTTTTTAATCTGCGCTACATAACTTTTTCTTGGCCCACTTCTTTCTCTCCTTCCATCGACTTTTTCTTCTATATTGTTACTTCTTAATGCGTCGTGGCGTATACGATATTACGAATCATGGCTGATATGACATAAGTATATTTTATATAAAATAAATGAGATTATGAAAATAAGCTCTAAACGCATTACTAAAAGGATAATTTGGAACTAACCGCGTTGTAACTTTTAGGCGGTTTTTTGCTCAGCGTTTTCTGTTCGTTGATCCTTATAGACATAATCCTCGCTCACCGCTTGACCTAATAAAAAGCTAAGCTAATTCTAATTTTCTTCCGATTACTAATTCAACAGTTATTCCTGTTAAGGCGCTGTGCACAGTCAAGTTTGGTATTACAAAGGGGGTGAAGCAGGATGAAGTGGGAACGAGCCGCCCCGCCCATGGGTCCCGCCCCTTCCGTCTATTGCAAGCTTGAAGCAAAATAATAGATTGCGAGGCATCGCGCAAAACTCGCCATTGCGTAACGTCCATTATAAATAAAAGCGTAATTTCGTCAGTAATATCACAAGTGCATTTGACCTATCGTGGCAATGACCCGCTTGAAATGAGCGTGCCCGCGGCAACCTCTAGGTTCGCACCCTATCAGACATCGTATATTTTTGAATTTTTATAATACGCAATATAATAATTAGTAATTACCTACATATCTTCTTTTTGTTATTTTTTAAAATATTTATGTTCATAATTTTGTTTTCTTATTTTTAAAATAATGAAACAATAATTGTTATTTTCTAGAAAAGATTACATCAAAAATGTGCAAAATTGAAAAAAAAACTGTAAAATTTTAAAAATAATTATTTATGTACATATATTATATTTATATCAAACAAAAAAATAGACAAAAAGTAAAAAAACAATTTATTTAAAAAAGAAATCTTTTTACTCCAAAGAAAAACCATTAAAATTGCATTATAATTGTTTAAAAAATAAGAAAATCAACAAAAATAAAAAAATAAAAATAAAAAAAAGTAAAATAACAAATAAGAAAATCAGCAAAAAGTAATGCTCGATGCAGGATCGAACTCTACTCATACATTATAGTGGTTGACTACATCAACATTCTAGTCCGCTAAACCATTTAGACAGTAATGGTAGTGACCAAATTACATTTCTCCTTGATGGTCAGAAGCTTGAATAAGGTAGATGTCTGATTTAGATGTCAGACATCGTACATTTTTGTATTTTTATAATACACAATATAATAATAAGTTGGTACTTACACCTACATATTTTCTTTTTGTTATTTTTTAAAATATTTATGTTAATATTTTTTTTTTCTTATTTTTAAAATAATGAAACAATAATTGTTATTTTCGAGAAAAGATTATATCAAAATTGTGCAAAATTAAAAAAAATGTAAAATTGTATAAACAATCATTTTATGTACATATATTATATTTATCAAACTAAAAATAGACAAAAAGTAAAAAACTATTTATTTAAAAAAAAACTTTTTAGGTACTCTAAAGAAAAGCCATTAAAATTGCATTATAATTGTTTAAAAATAAGAAAATCAACAAAAATAAATACTGAACATTTATTTCAGACAAGAAAATAGAAAAAAAAGTAAAATAATAATTAATAACAATTATTTCAAATAAGATAATCAACAAAAAGTATCACTCGATGCGGGGATGGAACTCCCAACCGGTCGCTCTCGTAGGTCACATGTGCAACGTTCAAGACCACTAAACCAATTGGACGGTATTGGTGGTGACGAAATTACATTTCCCAATATACAGCTTTCAACAACAAACAAGATACGTAAATAATTTCTGAGCGGGGGCGGAACAAAATGACATAAGTCCATCTAGCAGCGCGCCTCAGCGGTCACTGTCGCTCCGCGTAGAAATGAAAGAGAAGGGATAATGGCGTGACGTTTGGTTCGACTCGTCCGAATTATTTATCAGTAAATATATTAATTCCTACTAATATCTTATTTCAATCGATAAATACAAGTGAGGGCTCCCTTTATTATTATTTATTACGTAACTGTTATAAATTTCATCAAGATTGGTTTATAAATAATAGAGATAAAATTGCAGGAATGTTAATTTTAATGGTTGTTTTATGATTTTTTTTTATCGAAAAAAAATACCAAAAACGTGTTTTGAAGCCGTGAGTTCTCTCATAAATATAGAATAGAATAGAATAGAATATTTATTTAAAATTCAAGAATTACAAAATATAATAACTAGTACAAAATATATTACTTAGGTCTAACATAGCATTTGCCTGAACTAGGTACTGAACCCGTATCTCAGGCAGAATGAGCTGATTAATCTAAACAATCACACTAAAATAGGTATTTAATATAAACTGTAATGTAAACCTAAATTAGAAAATGTATTAAAATTACAACTTTACTTAATTATGAAACAATAATATATTGCTAAACAGTGATAGAATGTGCATCAGCAGAAAAATACTGGGTCATATCTAAGTCGATGTTGCATAATATATTGTTCAAGTATTTATTTATTAGTTTAAGTATTTCTTGTTCTTAATACTAACGTCCGAGTTATGAAATAATTCTATATCAAGTGCCTTCGTAGTCAATGGAGTTAATGTATTTCTTTTCAGCCATTATTTTTGCGGGACAATCAGCAGAGCCGGTACTATGATTGCTGGGTTTTTTGAAGTACAAACAAGTAGCACATTTCCCTTCAAGCAGATACTTTTTAGCACAGTCTTTAATCGAGTGACCTTGTTCTCCACAGTGGCCACAGATATATGTTGACTCTCGACATGACTTGGCGGCATGGCCATACTGCTGACACTTATAACAGCGTGTGACCAAAGTGAAATCTCTCACAGGGCACGATGACCAATTCACAAAAACTCTATCCTTGGTTATCAGGGCTTTCCGTATGGCAGCAGATACTTCTACGACATAATTACATGTCTCAGCGTCTTTTTTTCCAGATTTATGACTTAATTTGATCGAGGTCAAAAACGTCTCTAAGGAAGTCTCTTTCATTTGCTCGGCCAGATTTTGATGGAATAGACATTTAAAAACTTCACTTTCTTGCATAGCAGAGGGCACCCCGATAATCACCAATCTTGGTCTTTGTTTGTGAGGTTCGTCGAGAGTAAAGCCTGAGTTCTTGAGCTGCACGGACTGTTTTAACTTTTCAACGTCGTCCTTTGTATCAGTGCTGATTATGACACCCCCATTCTTAGTCTTACGCAGGCCTCTCACGTGTAGATTCATTTGTTCAGGGCGAATTATTTTTTGCACAAGTGATCTGGTTTCCTCGCTAGACTTTAGTTTGTCATTTGGATAAATTGCCACTGAACTTAAATTTGACGGCTGTATAAAATTATTTGGGCCTTTTTTTACCATCTCTGCAAAGGAATTTCTAGAAGCAGGTCTTGTCGATTCTTCTATTTTCAGCTTAAGGTCCTGGAGCTGCTGTGTTAAATCTAGTTGGTCTTGAAGAGTTCGTATGGAGGAATGGGCTAATACGGCTTTGGTTTTCAGGGACTCATACTCAACAGCCATCTTAGATGTACCATGAGCCACTTTTCGGCATAAATTGTGAATCCGTAGTTTCTGGTCCGAGTTTAATTTGCCCTCAGTTGCTATAGTGGTCACCTCCTGTAGGCACTGTTCAATAGTTGACATCCAATTATGTATTTCGGGCGTTTGAATAACTTCTAGGACATCATCTTGATTGCTGGTCTCTTTAGGTGCTGGTGCAGGCGTGGATGCAGGGGGCGGGCTCCTAGCGGTTCTACGACTCCGGCTGAAGGGACTCCCTTCCATGGTTTTTTTGTTGCAGAAATTCTTTATTATAATTTAAACACATTTAGTAATAGTGTTTACACAAAGTACAAAACGTGTGACACATCGCAGAAAAAGTAGGTCACAATTTAATAAGTGATTATTTGTATATTTAAAGTAAATTACTCGGCACGTCTGTTCTCAATAAAGAGCTAAGTATAATCGAGATCGAGTATGATCGAGAATAACATATATTTTTTTTGCTACTCTAAAATGTATACATTAGGCTAAAAAACTGTTTAATTAAGCCTATTTTGACTGTGCACAGCGCCTTAACCAATTAAAATAACATTATCAATAGGTAATTACCGTATCATTGACAAATCTATTAAATTCTATCATACGATACTTAGACCTACATTATTCAAGATAACGATTAATCGTCCTTTATTATTAAAATTTACAACAGACAAAGTAAATCTCCCATATTTAAAATATCCTGAATATCAGCAAACAGAGATATCTATATTCTAAGCTTGATATCTTTTTCGCGGTAACAAAAAATAAAAGCGGTAAAAATATATTTTGACTTAAAATATATTTTTGTGATATAGTTTTTTTTGCTGAAGCGCATTATGGTATAGAAAACAAATGACAAAATATCAGACGATTATAGAAAAATTATACCTGACAGTTACACAAATATTCTACCTGTATTCGAATTTTAAAGACTGGGTCCAAGAATGGATTGAACAATACTAAACCACGATATGATTTCCAAGTCACTTCTGCTTTCTTAACGTAATCACAAGCTTGAAGGTGCGTTATCTGGGTGATAGCAGAGTCGCGATTGAGCACGCGCGACTTGCGTCACTAATTGTTCTCCAACAAATAGACTGCGACTGTGTCGTAAGCGCGACATCGATTGAGAAGGCCCTTATCGAATCTGCGCGCCAATTATTTTAAAGGTCTATACAATTTTATCGATAGTAAATAGTTACTAGATATGCAGTTGATACAAAGTTGAAGTTAGTAGATAGTAGTATTTCAGGAATATGAAGTAAATTTTCTCTTTCCGTCAAAAAAAATGTGATTAGCAAACATCATAATGCATGTTTCCTACTTTCGTCTGCCCCGCTCCCATGTAAAAAATAAAATATGCTAGCCTGTAACTGGTCCACTGTAGGGCAAAGTTCTCGTACAGAGAAGGATTGAGCAATAGATAATCATCACGCTAGCTTCCAAAAAAATCTGCGGTCTACAAATAACATAGTTAAATCAAAAATCTGTATAGATTTGGACACTATGTAATGTAATGATAATTTCAATAACCATTGTTCGGATGCCCGTAATCGATTGTAAGAAACGATTGTAGCATCGATTACTCTAACCAATTTTCTATCGGGATTACGGCCATTGTGACTGAATTCGATTAAATTATTGCCGTCTGGTGTAAAATAATAATTTTATTAGTATTTTCTGTTTGTTTTGTGAATAGATTATTTTAATAAATTTAAAGTACCTACAGTATTATAGTTTGTGGTTTATAGCTAAAGAAAAAGACTTTGTTTTCATTGGAGAAGTGACAGACAGACAGAAATATTGGCTGATTTATTGAGAAATTTCTGTTCTGTTGAAAACAAATAAAAATAAACTTTTTGAATTGAATTTTGAATTAAATAAATAGAATTCCAACAATCATTGCTAATGCGAATATTGTTTGATATCGCGGCATATTATGTAGATAGTAGGTAGTATGAACTGCTATAGTGCCAGCTGGACAAAAGTACGAATTTAAGAGTAAATAATAATACCAAAGTAGAATTGCCCATGTCATTGATATAAGCATAGGATATGACCGGTGTTTGCGAAGTAGCGTGCCTCAGAGACACTCCTCTTAAATATGCAAATGTATTTACTGCCCTAGGGCTCACTCACACCTTGATGTGGTCACAAAACATGATTAACACAACCTGATACGCTGATACGTGTCATAAATATGATGCTGTAACAATCGCCAGCTACGCAAGTGTACTGAGCGGTGTATCAACACGTTTGGGTAACATTCGTTGCGAAAAGGTCATATTCTGCTACATAAAAAGGTTATTCTAATATTGCTTATTTGCCAATGCAAGTTGTAGATACCGTTCAGGAACTTAGGTGCCTACTATTTAAATTGAAACGTGATATTCGGATAATTAGTTATTGTTTTGCTGATTTGATTGCAAATTTCGTTGAGAAAATCGGTCGGTCCCGGGTTTAAAGTTTTGTGTTGGTACATTTTATTACCTAATTATAAATTTAAAAGTTTTAAGTTTTATACCTCAATTTTTCGTTAAAAACACTCCATCAGGTCAAATGAAAAAAAAAAAAACAATATCGGTCCATTTGTTTAGCTACGATGCAACAAAGACAGACTCACAGACACATACATATATCAAACTTATAACACCCCAATACGTATAGGTATACCTATGTAAGTCCAATTTTCCAAAAAAAACAATACCTTCATTAGAAAATAGATTTTAAACACCTCAATCCTAATTTGTACCTACTCGTAGGAAACGAGTAACAACAGATAAAATATAAATTATCAAAATTATCTTTATTTCGTTATCTACTTTAGAGATTACCAATAGGCAGCAGCAAATTGTTGAACTAACAGCTATGATACCTAGCGGTTTGACCATTGCATTGGAAAGTCAAGGTTACAAGTTCAAACCACGCATCACTGACTTTTCGAAATTATTTGCAATATCAAAAAATATTATTATCATTTGCTAAGCTGCAATCAAAACATCGGAAGGAAACCAGCATGTCAGAGACCTACGTGTGGTTTTAATTCTGTCACTAGGTTGTTCAACAACTAAACGATAACAAGAAAAAACGTAGCCTAGTGTGGTAGAGGAACAAATTAAAAAAAACCGCTCAAGTCGGTCTTGCAAAATTCTCTAAAAAACTTGGCAACTCTGGATCCAAGCGAAGCTTTTTCGTGAATTATGTAACTTCACTCCCATAACGATTTTATCTACTTACATTTTATTATATTATTCTAAACGTGATCTAATGTTTACTGACATTTTCATAATTTCGCAACAAATTGTTTGAATAAACTAATATGTTGTGACATTTATAATTTGCGGTGGACTTGGACATCATCTTCAATTTGATAAGGTGTCAATCAAAAGTACCTGACTTGGTGCTCAATAATAAAAATATGAAATAACTAGCTATGCAGATAATTATATAGGTAACTTTATTGATGTAAATGTGCCGTGTGGTTTCCGGCCTATAAGAATAGAACCACCCCTACTCATTCCGCGGGTGTCGCAAGAAGCGTCAAAGGGAAAAATCTGGAGGATAGGCATCAGCATCCTACTGTGTAATAGCAATCATCTGCTGCTGTGATCGCCAATCCACTTGCCTGTGGTGATTAATGGCAAACACCTTCTAATGAGCGCACAAAATAAGTGATACGTGGTGTGCAAATGATATTAAGGAATTGATGTAGGTAACTAATTATTTACTTTTCAACTATCAACGGTACTACTCTCGTACGCTCCGTAGACGGGGTACTAATATGGATTTCCTTTTGTGTCTCACTTCTCAATGCTTGGGATACTAAATTAACGTTGCTTCTTATTTTCATTCCAACACAAATATACTGAAATACAACACTGCTTGTACACACAACAATAGTTACGGTTGGCTCGCGTAATTGCCGATCGTCCACAAAGATTTTTTTTTATAGAAAAAGGAGCAAATGATTAGACGGGTTCCCTGATGACGTGATCACCGCCACCCACAGGCGCCCACAATACTAAAGACATTTGCAGATCGTACGCGATATAACTCGGTTCTGCTTTCCATCATGCTGATATAAATGATATAATGTTATATGTTACACCTGCAAATTCTCTAAGCCAATTAATTAATACAAAAAAATATTACGTTAAATATTATCTTCATTACAAACACTAGGTACACTAGATTTCGTAAACACTGGACCATGAATCTAATTGTTTTTGAAGAATGCTTTTAATAATAAAATTATCAGACATTTTCAATCTACAGTTTGCGTGACGCAACAGAAGTTACTCAAATGTAATTAGCATAATGTAGTAGTTAATTTTGATTAATTTTAAGTTTAATTACGTAAATCTAGTTAATGTTCGCTGTTTATCTTATTTTGCTAATTTATTAGTCTTTCGTCTGCTAAGACCGAGCCGCTTCTTGTTGTGAGAATATTTAATTACTTAAACGTAGGAACCTATAGTTTTTATGTGAAAAGAAAGGCCACTACTAAAAAGTAAGAATTACGTCTACCAATTTTTTTAAAAGATATTATCATAGTACTATTATTTAATTTGTTAATTCTCATTGATTGTAACTTCGAGCCACAACTTGATCAAAGATATAAATTAACGATATGTTATGGATCTCTGAAACAGAAAATGCTTGCTGTTTAGATTAGTCAAAGTATTATATTTTGGTTACCAACCTTTGATAGATACATTACATTCCTAGTTACCATGTAGGTTTTCGGTTTATTTTCCACTGTCGGTCGTGAAAATGGAATTAATTATATTGCAGGAACTGAAACATAAGATAAAGAATGGGTTAAAAATGAGCAGACTTATACTACTTCGCCTAAGCTTAAACTTGATTTGTGAAAATAAAAAAGAAATAGAAATTTTTGGTTGGACTTTTTCATTTATCTAGAGATCGCATATTGTATTATGCGTAATTTATTTTATTGATAACACTAAAGCTAGTCAATAGCTACTACACAAAAAAAAAGATTCAGCACACAATACCTGCCTATACATAATAATATATAATGTTTTAACATGTAAATACTTTTGTTAATAAGTATATCCTTCCAATTAAAAACAATAATTATAATTACAGCAACGGTGTAGAGAATACCTAAAAATAATGCAACTGTCGTCGCTATTAAATCAAAACATTTTAATTCAAGTTACAGTATTATTACTGCACGTACAAGTCACCAGCTCATTTTTAGAATTTCAGCTGAATTTACTCGGTCATTCGGATGTTATTAAGCAACTTTTTTCATAAATCTCAAGTTTTATCGTGTTTAAAAATTAATTATTTCCTATGTCGAAATATATAATTTGTGGTCAGTGAATGTTTTCAGGTTATTCATAATTAATAGGATAGCTTTCATTGCCACTAATTAGCTTCTTATACAATCTGCTTGGAAGAGTTACGTCACAGGTAAATGTGTCGGTAATTATGTAACGTCTAATTTTAATTACTAGATACACATTTAGACTTGCCTATTTTCTAGGTATGTGATGCCAATGTACAGGTTAGTTATAAACTTATAAGATTTCTTATATACCTACCTACTTTATTACGTAAATAACTGTCTTGCACTATTGGGATGTAATTCCCTGCAATTAAAAAGATTAAATTTATTGCAGAAATGATTGTCAATCTTTGAGGGTGGCATAAAAAATCCTCTGTAGTAAAAAATAAATAAATAAAATATACTGCACAACCCAGACCAGAACAATTAATATCTATTGGTCATACAAATATTGTGTCGCCAGTCCAATAATAAGTATTGATAAGAAAATTATCCTGTGCTACTTACTGTATTTCATCCTCACATTCTCAATTCATATCAATATTTAATTACACCACACACATCCGATGATAATGATAATACTATCATCTAGTCAATGACCGCGTATTGTGCAACATTAATGTCGCGAACATGCGATTAATCGCTAAATTTAGACGCCATAGTGCACAGTCGCATGCGCCTGCGATTTTATAGAACAGACCTTGTTTATCTTACTACTAATTTAGTTGTTTTTTTTTAAATGGTTGGTGTTCAAAAGAGTCACGATGAGGGTGGCATAGAATTTAAATCCTCTATAATAAAAAAGAAATAAAAAAACCTTGTTTATCTCTTCTGTGCACTCAAAACCATGTAAGATGCCTGCTATGCTTGACTGTTTTTTTTTCTATGCTATGTAAGAGAACTAATCGGCCATGAAAATAATAAATATCTTGGAATTGTGTGTGTAAATTGACACCCCTAATAATTGACTAATTATAATAATTCTTTATTTTTAAGCATCATAAATTCCTACAAATACAATTTATTATAATAATACCTTTACTCTAATACTTAACTAACATAAAATTAAAAACTAACAACCCATTGAAGTACAAGCCACAATGACTCATTAAAGTACAAGCCACACCTTGTACCGCGATGTAAGGTAACTTGGCTACTTAAGCTAAGTTGAGTTGAGCTGAGCTAACTTAGCTTAGCTCACGTAGCTTTAGTTATGGTAACTACTTAGGTGTAGCCCGCGGTGTGAACCGAAGTATATAATATTAGCTTCTTTGTTGGAGACTTTTAGGTGCGGTTAATCAGTCTGAGCTCCTTAGAGCTATAATTAAGAGAAACCACGTAGAAAAAAAAAGTTAGCTTAGCTCACGTTGCTAAAGTTACGTCACGGCTTAAAGTTTTCCGCTTTTAGTTCACGGAGTTAAATGAGCTAAGTTAACCTACACTAGGTTGCGCTTAAGTCATATATTTATAGGAATTGTAGAAGTGTTAGATACTTTTATTGAAACATCTGAATTAGCGACTAAATTTTATTGGTATGATGGGCTGTATTGCAGGTCCAAGTCGTATCGCGTATTTTGCGTGATCAAAACTTATTCTTGCTATCCCAGCTCCTCAACTAAATTGAATTCATCTCCTTAAAATTGCTAAAAGGAATTTGCATCCATATTTAGATTGGCTGTTTTCAAAAATGAATACCTTTAGGTGTACAATAATGTAATTTAATTCAGTCTGTTTGAAGAAGAACTTACTAGATCCTAAGAAATCACAGTATTGCCTAATAAGTCTGTCAATAGTAAATAAGTCAAACTTAACGAGTTGTTTGCACCTTTGTCTTAACCACGAAGCAAATACAAGGTCTTAACACAAAGATCAGAACGTCATCGGTTCTCGATTTCCATATAAAATATCGATGCACTCGGGACTCATCGCCGCTGAGCGATGACATCAGCTGACATTCCAAAACTGACTTATCTTGTGTTTCAGATTCTTATACATCCGTCATTAAGCGTTTACGTACGTAAAACTTTTCGCTAAAGTAAATTTAATTCTTGAAGGAATCTCCGTTCTTTTGGTATAATATAATTATTGCGACTTCAATCTGTCAGTTTGCTAATACGATTTTGTCGAATTAACGTTTTGTGTTATTATTGGCAAACCTTTTTCGGGTCTTATGTACCCTGAACACTCTATTAACGTTAATATATCGAAAACTTTTTAAATAATTTCATTTGATAATAGGATCTATTGTCTTCGTCTGTAAATTAACGAATTAAACCAGGTTTTTCGCAATTTAAATTTTAATAACACTAGCATGGTGGGCCAGCCTAGTTTTTTTTAATCGTATGGTTTTTTATATTTCACAAATCATCGTATCAAACAGGAAAAGTTCTTATATTACAAGAAGATTCGTCGAAACAGTTACAGAATAGAAAGTGCGTAGTTACGTATGTGTGTGTGACGTCACTTTGCTTAGATGAGATACCTGCTATAGGTTTAAGGTATTTTATTTATTTCCTGCCATAGAATAGATTAGAATAATTTTGTATCAGTGGCGAAGGCTCCGTACAACGAATCCTCCGAAAGCCAGCTTCTCATTGATAAATAGCACTCTACATACTCTCCATAAAATAATAAACTCTACAAATAATTTTTCAAATTTTCTTATGGGGTTTAATTTTTTATATATATACCTAGGTGTTTATTTAAAGGATAAAGTGATTTACATATTAATGATAAAATGAAAAACCTAAATAACTAAAATACTTACTTACTTATTTTCTTATTAAATAATTATAATGATACACATTTTTTTTAAAGAATATGCCGAATATTAGCCCGATTTTAAGACAAATAATAAAAATTAAATCACAAGAGGGTGGTGGTAAGGAAACTACATAATTTATGTGTGAGTCCATATCGCACTTGGTTGGTTACAGGAAAATATCTCATCAATATCTTTATGCTATTAAATGTTTTAATATTTATCCTAAATCCGGGTTTCCTATAAATTCCATTCAAATAATATGTTAAACTATGTAAATATATTTTCTTAAGAATTGATGACATTTGTGTTTCCTATTAACGTGGTTATTAAAGTAGAATATATCTTATTTAAAAAAATCTTACGATGATGTCTACCATACGAGTATTTTTTATTAAATGTATTATTGTTATTTAATATTTTTACTAATCTTTTCGCCTTATAAAACCAAATTTTGTACATAATAATAATATGACGTCAGCCATCTTGGAGTATTCTTACTACTATAAATAGGAAATAATAATATTTTTTCTACCCTTTTTGAGTTTTTTTAATTTTATTGTGAGACCTAAGAAAATTAAATAAATAGTCAATACATACGTACATACTTTGACGATTAGCAGCGGTCTTTACTATGCCATCTTTCATCACTTTAAAATAAAACAAAAACAGATTTTATTGGGGTCAATAATGCACCAAGGAATTTGAACTTACACTAACTTAATAGCTAGACTAAGTTATTATGACATTAAAGCTTAACTTAATGCTATTCGTTGAATCATTCAAGAGTTTCAAAGTCAAGTTTTAATGTTCTTCAGTCACGCACAGGGCCGTAATTGGGAACACGAATGTGATGACTTTGTGATCCACAAGCGCGTGATGGATCACCCTTTTGGAACTATTCATGTACAAGATTCATGGCCAAAGTATCTATCGTGAGATAATAAACATAATGATGCTTATGATCATGACAAAAAGTGTTCAATAAATTTTTTATCGTGAAAAAATGGTACATTGAAATAATCACTTTGTACAATTTCCTGTTGGTTTTTTGTTGTTGATTAATACGATGCACTACAGCATGTTTATTAATGAGATTTAAAGTGTTTGTCGTTTTATAAATCACCCTGATTCATCTGACAGCGACTGCTGCAGTGTCATATATTTTTGCGTGTTCCGGAAACCGGACGGCATACCTAAGATACTTGTCTTTGTTTCTTAATCAAAAATATTGTGGCAATAAATGTGATTGTAATTTGTTATTCATGTGCGTCCGGTGGTTTATCTCACGTATTCAACCTCAATTCAACTTAGTAAGGGATTTTTCAAATAATTTGTGTTCTAAATGAATGCATGATGCGTTCAGCGTTTTTTTTTATTTTTAATTAATAATGCATATACCTACAGGTTATTAAGAAATACTTAGTAATACAATTTGTTTAATTACCTACTATTTTAAATACTATATTTAATATTATATTTTTAAATATAATATTTGTTCAACAAAGAGTAACGATGTAAGAATGTAACCTACATAGTTAGTTTTTGTCGGAGACGGGATGAGATGATTGCTTTAATTGATTTTGATTTCGATTGCTTCTTAAAAGATCCTCTTGTTATCCAAATACTAGTAGCCCTTTTCTTCATTCATAAAAAGAATCACTTGTCAGTTTCGTAAAAAGCAACAAAACTTTCTCTGCGTTTATCGTCAGTTTATTTAAAGCCACACATAGGGCTATTTCCTCCCAGTTGCAAGTTCGTCCCTGTAGTAATAATATACAGATGACAATAGTGGGTGCTCCGGAAACGTCGCGGGATGCCACTGGTTTCTGTCTTAGTAGCATATGTGGGAGGCAAAGGAAACATTCATAACTCCGCAAGCTTTCGTAAGAGGCCGCTAATGGGCGGAGTCGAAGTGAGCCGACTATATGATGACTGGTTTGGACTTAATTGCTTGAGAATAAAGATTGGATTCTTTATTATGTAACGGTTTCATTGTAATTAATAAAGTAGATAATAGAGTCGAATTAACTGAACAAGATAGGCCGGTTATAGTGGCTATAGTTTCTAGTGTTCCGCACGTTCTGAAGTTTTTGTCTAATCGTATATCACATATTCTCATTTTTCAGAATTTCTGATTTCCAAAAAGCAAGTAATTATGGCAATTGAAAGGTGCTGTAATATTGATGGTGTCTAGGTTATAGTTCTGTCTCTATTCATTCTTAAGATGGAGCGCTACGAATTCCAAAGACGTCACCTAATCATACGACTAATATTCAAATATGTACGAATACTCGACCTTGTTTTATCGCGAGTATTTGTTAATGGCAACGTCACCCGATAAACTGGAGATACTCAAGCAAGTACGTATCTAACTATAGTGTCTAGACCTGTGACTGTGAATAACTTCCTTCAGACTGCAGCTCAATATATTCTGAACGAAGATTGTACGCACGGAAATAGAGGAACAATTTATGTGGTTTCAGTTCCGACAATATTGAGGATGGTTTCCTAAATATATCTACAAAGCGAATTAATTTGTATTTCACCATTATAATATGACCTCCAAAAGTGAATTAAATTTACGTTTTTTTAATAAACAAAGATAAAATAAAATCAAACTGAAAATTGAAACTAATCAAACACCAAACACAGAAAATTAAAGAGAAAAAATAATTCATTGAGGAGTACGACATGGCTAGAAATTATAATAGGACGAGTGAAATAGAAGAAGAAAAAGAATTTAGATGAATCTATAAGAAATCAAGGAATTGGCTCTTGATAAGGAGAGCTGGAAGAAGCTGCATCGACAAGAAAGAATATAAACCATACAAGACGTAGATGATGACGACGCAGTAACAGAAACTCAAGTATTTCCAAACCTTTGCGATGGCAATAACAAAACTCGTCACAAATATTTCCTGGTCGTCTCCCATGAGAACTTTTTAAACAAAGCCGATTGCAAAATGCCTTCTTAACCAGTGACATTTTTCACTTTGTCAAAGAGTTTCGTCATCCACGGTTTTAAATCTAAACTCATACTTTAAATACATTTACATATCTCTTGCTCTGTAAGTACACCCTTACACCCCTGAATGCCGGGGTGTATGACTATCATTACAGCATAGGTTTTGGAATTTGAAAAAAGAACTGTCATACTCATACTGCACGAAGAATATTTTTAAAAAGTTAATATTTTTTTTCTTGGTATCGATTAATTACTCGAATCAAATCTAGACAATTTATTTTATAAAGATTTTATTTTAAATATGGAACTATTTGTTTCCACATCGTATGTTAAATGGAATCGATTTAAAAATCAAACTGGCCAGCAAGATTTGACGCGCTTGCGTGCGTGAAAAAAAAAAAGGCAGTCTACTAGATTCCTAAAAAGAACGTGACCATATCTCTTACAAATTGTAATAATTTTACTATTAATTTTAATTAAATACACATTTTTTTCTTCTTAATAAATGTTCATTGAAACCTGCTGTCTTGTAGTTTACTTACCTCACAATCGATATGTAAAGCAGAGTATTTATCTCGGGCGTAAGCATCAATTGCATACTCGGGTTAATTAGCGCCTTCGCTTCGCTCAGGCGCCAAAAACCTCGTATGCAATTGATGTCATACAGCCCTTGGTTAATAATCTACTATTACTTCATCACAATGTGGTAGGATTACTTAAAATCCCACTTAAGTCTTAAATTGGATGATGTAATCTCATTTGATAACAGTTCTAATTGTTTTTGATGGGCATCAGCGCTTGGAGAATGGTGTTTTTTGACCTAGCCCTTTGGGTATGATTAATTAGAGTAACAAGGCTGATGATGGCTGGAATTTTGATGTTAAAAGTATTAACCGTAACTTATGTTGATGGATATTATACATAGACAAGAATTTTGGCTTCAGTTTCCTTTAGACTTAAAAATACTCATCTTTTTTTATTTCAGTAGCGGCTCTTGATTAATTATTATTATAGGTATTTAATATGTTTTATATATGTTACATTTTTACCGTTATGTTGTTTATGTTTATTACTAAAACTATAAATAATTTCAATCACTTTGTTTAAATTTTCCTCTAGCAAAGTTAAATTTATTGACAAATTATTGCTTGAATTTTAACTAACTATTATTTAGTTAGTATAGAGATGACATATATTTTCCTTATTCTATCTGCAATTAATTGAAGTCAAATACGAAGGTATAATGGTCATACATTTTGTCGAAGTTTGCGACAACGGTCACGTTTTCCTGTGTGTATCTATTGGTCAGTCAATAACTTCACTCTTACAGTCTATGAATAATATTTTACTAGTTCCTTTGTATACTGTTGTATTTAGATGCAATTTAATAGAGATTTATTTGGAACGACTTAAAACAAAGACCAAAATAATGTGAACTATTCCAAAAGACATAGTTAATCATGATCAAACAATGAAGTATGAACAATCTGCGTTTGCGAAACGCGTTGGTCAAATCATTTTAGAGCTGAAGACAATGCCGAAGTTACAACACGTTACACGCATCTAAATAATATCGTAATTAGTAATCCAGTAAACTAGAATTATATTTTAATTTGAGTAGATTTGGCGATAAAAGATTCTGTCGAGGTCAACATCGAGTGTTTTTTTCATATTCTTCTAGTGATTATTAACCTATGTAGCCGTTCTTTGCTGTAGGACAGAAAAGCTCGTTTGGTTGGTCCGTTTTTTTGGGTGGAGTCTGCAGCAAAGAATGAAATATAACCGTTTTTATCTTGTGTATTGGTTGTACCTGCAAGATTAACTTTTACATAAAGCTCACGTGTTAATATAGGTATATTTTTTAAAGAATTCTTACTACAATTTAAAATTTAAAAAAAAAATATTATTAAAAAACAAAAAACCCGACTGCTAACTAAAAAGATAGAAACAAGTTGGTTATAGATAGATCATATTTTACACAGTGTTCACAAACGCAGTCGGAGGCATTAACTATTCATTCTCTCTCTCTCTCTCTGGGTTTAGACCCAGAAGAATATTACCTAAACAATGCCTCCGACTGCGTTTGTGAACACTGTGTAAAATATGATCTATCTATAACTAACTTGTTTCTATCTTTTTAGTTAGCAGTCGGGTTTTTTGTTTTTTAATAATATTTTTTTTTGTAATCACCTTTTAAAACTCTTCATTTTGATACCCCTCACGATCGGTTTGGGGGGTTTTTTTTTTTATTAATCATACCTTTTGGCGCCAAAAATCTGCCATATTGATTTTTTAAAATTTGTATATACCCAGTGACACTCGCGCAATAAAGACGAATCCAACGACATAACATTCATCAAAATCGCTTCAGCCGTTTAGTAATTACGAGGGAACATAGGGACGGACATACATACATACAGGTCAAACACATAACCCTCCTTTTTGGCTTCGCCGCAGTCGGGTAAAAACACATAACCCTCCTTTTTGGCTTCGCCGCAGTCGGGTAAAAATAGCCAATGCATCATTTAAAATTTTGTGAATAATTTTGAATGAACTGGTTTTGTATTTTAATATAATCTCAGCTGTAGAAGGATGATGTAAGAACCATAGATACAGTAGATTGAACAGTAGACTTCATGCAATAAATTAAATAGAGCCAAAAACAAGAGGTTGTTATATTTTATGAGCCAGAACTAAAATGCTTTGTCTTCTTGTCTTTAACAATTCATCATTTGGTTTATTTTAAGTTTCATTGACAGTACTTGTATGTTGCTTGTTGTGAACGGCCCGGTTAAAACTATAAAGTTCTTTATTCAAAATAGAATAAATATTTTATTAATCTAATTTAATTTATCATATTTTCTGTGAACACTATTCTATCACTATCTGAGTTCATGTTTCCTAAACATCAAAGTGATTTCTGATACCACTCAATTTAGGTTAAAATTGTTTTTATGCAATAATCTCTAAAGATTCTATTTCTTTTTCTCAGGAGTCCCCAGAGGTCCGCATGGCGCTGCCACTGCCTGCGCGTGCGCCGGACCCCTCCGCACTAGCGGCCTACTGGGCAGAGTACGAGGACCTCTGCCGACAGATAAATGCCGCGAACGATGATGATGACAATAATTATGAAGGTAAGAATTCTACACAGAAACATTAAATTTAAATTTGATAACTTAGGAAAGGGAGAATTTATGTTATCGTTCATTTATATAATTTATATAAAATTCATTTACTCAATCCATTTTTTTTTAAATCCATTGACCGTTACACCTTGTCGTGTAAACTGATTGCCTACAATATCAGTTGTTTCAATTTGTAAGACGATAAGTTGGTATTGAAGTTGTTATTTCATTACCAAAGCATTCAAATGAATTGGTGACGGGTGACCACTAACTGAGATTTGACATGGTGTGCTGTGACATAATGTTTTAAAAACATTATTCCATATTTGAGGTTAAATTTGTTGTAACTTGAATCTTAAATCACAAAGTAACTCAGTTATATCACTGACTGACTTATAATTTATTGTAGATAATCGTAATTGTAAATCGTAATAAGTAAGTATCGTAAATCATAATGATGATGAATACCTAGTTATTTATTACGATTGAACAAAAAAAGAATAGCGATTCTAGTAGTAGAATTACTGTTTTTTACTGCATCATTATTATTCTCAATTATATTATTATTTGCGAAAACTGCTAACGCGTTTTGGATGTTATTTGGTTTTGATGTTTTCTGTATATCTTCAGGATTTTATTTATCTGTACTAAATTTTCTAGCATGGGGTTTTCATCAATAAATATTTATTTTCTTAACCTGCTTTGAGTAGTGTTGGATTGATTGTAGCATTATTTTCTTCTGTGATATTATTGGAAGCAAAATAGCTATTTTTTCTTACACTTTTTTATTTTTGGTGTCTACATCTGCATATTTTATGCATCGACATCGGTTTTTTTTATGCATCGACTAGCAAAAGTTTCCTCAATTGACTATAAATTAGTTTTTTTTTAATTACTCATAAAATCAACTTAAAACTAGAATCTTCCATTTCTTGAGTAAACAATTTATAGAACAATAGGTACTCATGTTTATGTGATAGGTTACACACAATAACAATTATTCTACTAACTTTTTTATAAATACAACCACAAAAGCATATGAAATCGTGAGCGATATTTACTTTACAAATACTTCAGCAATACTATGTGCACAATTAGGTACTTCAAATACCATATCTATCAGACGTTAATATTTACTTGGCCAGGACCTCTTTCGCAACTACACAACAATAAATAATAATATCGTCCGCTTAGCAATCGTTTGATATTTCATCACTTATCATTATTGTAGATTTTATTATAAATAAATATGCTTCCTGGCTCTTAATAGCCTTTGCATCACACTTATAAACATCATCGTCTCTTCATCTTTGATTTATTTTCTTTGATTTAGGTACTAATTTATGTTAATAAATTATATTCATAATTTATATTATTAAATTTATTTGATTTAAGAGTAAAGTTTAAGTAATATTTGTGCATCGCATGGTAATTAATTTTTTTTATGACATTTTCAACTATTTCATTCAGTCTAAGTGACTGTGTGTTGCGAAATTATATGTATGTAAATCGTACTCACGATACATGCCAAAAAGTCTAAATAGTAATATTTTTATTGGAATTCAATAATTCATTCCCGCTGAAAGATTAATGACTGGCAACTTTAGCGTTACCACTCTCTTTGAATTGGCATTCAAATATCGAAAAACCATTGCGCAATGTCTAAAGATGAATAGAACGAATAGAACATTAGGTCATAATTCAGAAGCTATAAGCTGGGTTGAATAATGCTTGGTCATTAAATAAGTAGGTAGGTATAGATATCATTACTGGTTTGACAGTCTCGGCTTTTGCTCTAGGCGTAGTTTGCACAATTAACGAGTGATATTAAATAGACACCAAGGTCGATAATGCTCATTGCCTTAATAGCACTTGTAAGCGTTAATTATATTTGCAATTATACAAGGGAATTCAAGATGAATGCGGATGAGGTCACTGTGTATTAATTTTTTTTCGGGATTTTTGACAGTACATATTTTCTTAATCTTGTGCTTCCTGCATCCGTAGATGATCCATTTATGTAATCATTAAAATCTTGGCTTTATTATCATTAAGTATCATGTTTTAGACTATCAAGGCCTTGACATGTTCTAGTTTATATGAATGGCCATCGTTAAATAGTTGTGCTTGAGGAATTTTAATTTTCCCATTCAGCCTCACAATAGCAGTATTGTTTGCTGTCAACTTCAAGTGGTAAAATAGGCTTCAACTGTTATGTCCCAATTCTTATTTCGAAACGTGTACCATACATTTTTGTTAGAATAAAATAGAAATTCAGTCTTGTATTGCCATTTTCAATATGTTTTTTTTAGTATATTGTGTACAATTTTGCGGTAACATTTTATTTTATTTGGTTCTAATATTTTTTTTTGTAAGTAATGAAAACTTGTTTTGTACACGATTTCATTGTAATAATTTGTTGTTTTTTGTATTGGAAACAGGTCTTTTATAATCGGAAGAAAAACTAAATCTTTTGTTAAACGATTTACGTTTTTGTGGCACAAAGTTATTTTAAATTTGTAGATAACTATGGAGTTTATGGCTTTTGTATAAGAGCCCATATAAACAAAGATAAATATATGACCCGCCAATGGGTGTAGGTATGTACCGCCGTTTATTATTTCATGTGCTCGCGTGTCCTCGAGGCCGTTCTCACAGATGCCGTACAGACTGCTATAAATCGAGTCAATGATTTAATTAGCATAGCTCATTAATTTTAATACATATTAATTACTTTTTATTTCCATTTATTTAAACTTGTAATGGTGAAAGTATTGTTTTTTTTTTCTATTTATTTTATTGTGAGCGTCATTTTTTTGGTGTGGAAAACTAAGTCCTGCTTTTGTGTAAATAAATGGGTTATTTATGAACATTTTTATATTTATAAAATCGAGAGAGGCAGAGAGTTTTCTTCATTGTTACCGATTATTTTCGCAATGAGTCCGTTATCGACATTTCTCTTAAGTTAATTTAAACGGAACGGGTTCGCCTCACATATAATATGATTGCCCAAACACAAGGCCGTGTAAATGTCACTTGTACTGGTATACATACACTGTTATAAAGTATCAACAGATTCATAACTTGAGAAATTGATGCTACATAGGTAACTTGTTTTGAAAATATACTTATTATATTTATAGTTCTTTGTTGACAGTTCGCCTACAACAGTAGGCGAAGTGTTGTATTTCGCTGGTAGGATGTTTATTATTTGGAAATATACAATATTGTTTATAGTATACTCTGCTAATTTTTTCATGCTTGTGGCATGTGAATTTAAAAGCAGTTATTTATGTGAATAATAATAGGTAATGCCAGTGTGACCATCAACTTATTTTCGCAAAGCTGTAGCGCCGCACTTCAACACATTTTTCTGAGCGAAAGAACTCGAATCCACTAGAAAGGAGCACGAAGCGCTTGCAAACATATGATAGGATACGCATTTGAACATAATTTACTTAAATAACCACAAGTAAATACCACCAATTAATTTAAGGTCAGAATATTTTTGCTTCGAACACATAAACATTTTAATTAAACAAAACGAAACAACGTAACTTTTCCTGCATTGGTTGCGGTTACAGATAATAGAATTTCATTCCAAATTAAATACAATATTTTTTTATTTATATAGAACGTGTACAGGCATGCCAACACACCAAATAGTTACGACTCATGATTAAAACCAAGAATATTGGTAGATTTTTTATATACCTAAAATATTTTTTCCTTTTTTGTTAAGTATAAATCTGCAAAGGAATGTCAACTGACGTCAAACTTTGCAAAAATAACTCAAATCATAAATAATCGCCACACCGCTTTAATAACATTCCATGAGTGTATACTGTCGGTATAATAAACACTATATTATGTTAATATTACAACATTATCGAAGTCTAGTGGAATTAATGACAGCACTTTAAATACATATACCGATACACGTTTTTGAATATACTTATTCTCAGAAAATGAACGGCGCAGTTCTTGTTGTTTACCGTCTTAATAGTATTGGTTTTCACTAAGTAAACTTCGCAAATAAGACCAACGATCTCTCTATCTAATAGTGATCAAGAGAAAGGGATAGAAGACCTGTCAAATAAGTTCAATGAGAATTTTAAGTTAGCTTGTCATAGACTCGTATAATTTTACGTCAATAGCAATCACCATACACATTAGTTTGATAATTCTGATAAGTTATTTTAAAACGTAAGAACTTCCTATTGTATCTGTAATCTCTGTCAGTCTCTCCCTTCTTCCTGTTAATAAAACTGCTAAGAACTTGAACCGTACACAATAATTATTTAATTAACCGCTAATATAAGACCTTTACCATTATCATACTCGTCATTTGTTTTTGTTCATCGATTTGCATCCAGCCTGCATCTATTTTAGTCATTATAAGATCTCATTCAGCAGTTTCTTAAACAGCTGAACTTATCTTCAATAATTGAATCATTAACTAAAGAATGTTTTGTGCAATTAAAACGGCACGTACATCTGAATGGAGCAGGTGTGTGGCTAATCTTTACATTTCTTATTTTCTTTTTTATAGTAAAGTTTCTTGAGTGCGTGCAAATTGTGATTTGCATTGAATCGCTCGTAATTGACAATCACGCATCAGTTTAAGTACTTTGTAATTCATTTGCAGGATTTGTCACGTTCTTATTGTTATACTTTACGTTTTATATTATACAACATACGCATTGTATTGATTCACGTGTTCTTGCCGACATAACGTTGGTAAAAGCATAAATTGAACATCTACCTGTATGAACTCAGCTGATAAAATCACTAAAAGACGTGACCTAATAATGTCATTCTTTGAAAACTTCGGTCAATATTAAGTGTGTCATCATTCCTCCACTAATTAATGAATGAAAACAAGTATATTGCTCATGAAACTGAAGACTGCACGGCTTTTGTGATGCGATGTTGATACAAAAACATTTGAAAAGTATTGTTAACTTAAAATCTTTGGGAAAAGAAAAGAAGGCCTGTAATTTAAAAACAATAAGCTTAATTGTTCTCATCATCTACATCAGACACAGTTTCGATTAACCTTCAAGTTATCTCATACTATATATGTACATTTTATTCGCCTCAGTCTTGTCATCCTGTGACAATCTTATTTATTCGTATTTATTAGAAATCATCGTACTCTACACTAGTTATATCGGCGTTAACAATTTCTCTCCCTGATTTATGTCGTTGCGATCAATAACTGCATGTTATCATAGTTACGTTAACATCTCTAATAACCTCATTTCAGTGCTAAGTCCGGGTCCCCAACAAGGCATCAACAAGTTTTGAACTGACGACCTTAAAGTGCCTGTCAACAACGTGCTGGTGTAAACTTATAAAATACTAGAGCTTTCTATGCTCACAAATGATTTACAAGATCGTAATTTTGCTAAACTATGAAAATCTTACATAATTATACGTTTTGAATATTAAAGCGTGGTAAGCCGTTGGTTCAACTATCATGAAGATCTTTGACAGTCGATATAGGGAGTCAATACCCTCATAAAATACTGACAACTGAATTTTCTTAGAATATCGTATCCCTTTTGCTCCATAGAAGACTATATTCCAAAGAAGACCCCAAAAAAGTTTGGGAATAATAAAGCTAAGAGGATATTGATGGTTAAATTGTTTTTCGCACTTAAGCTTCATATTTAATACTTTTACATCATAATTACCATCCTATTTTTATATTTCTTCGATTATTTTTTACTTCTCAGTCCCATGGCTCGATTTGACGTTTGTTTCGGGCAAATCATCATCTCAAACGATAATGCAATGCCTGCAACAAGTAAATTGCTAAATATCTTCTTTAAACTGAAACATTTTACTATAGCTTCAGATGTGTCTGAGATAAGTCCAACATAGCCAAAATTCTCGCCCTTTTCTCTTATACATTTGTAAATCGTATTAATATATATATAATATTATAATAATCGATTTTTTGTAGGGTACTTTTGTACGATATTTTGAAAGATCTAAAGGGCCTGTCAATATCATCGTTTTTACAAAAAAATAATCAGACCGGCCTTGTTATTAATTATCAACTAATCCGAAACGAATCGATTTTATTCACTTTTTCTTAGCCCGTTTCTCCAATTTCACATGCAACCGCTACGCATAGCTAGCCGTAACTCTTTAATAATTTTGTGAGGTTTTTGACAACAGTTTTTGTTTCTTTGGTATTGTTTTTTTTTTTATTATTATGATAAAGCCAAGTCAAATGGTTGGTTTCATCAAAAACTGTTCAAATGTTTAGGTGTGTTGCGGACTGTGGTCTACGATGGAGATGGTTACTGTCACTGTTACTATCAGCCCTTATCAAACAAACCCACTGCTCGGCAAAGATCTCTGAAATTTGGAAATCCGTCCTCTAAATAGGTTTTACCAAATAGTAAAGTTGTGACACAAATAAACAATTAATCAAATTATTTTTAAAATATTAAATTTCATTAAGTATTATTCTTCTTGACTTTTTTGTCCGCAATTTTCAATATAGGTGTAATACCTTTAAATGTGAAATCCCTACAAAAGCCGTTCCTAAAACAAGTTCTTTAAATTTAAAACAGTTTCATTAACTAAGCTATAATTTAAATACTATGTTAGAAAATATCAAAGTTGGCCATTCACATCAATCTTGAGGCCAATGAACCAATAAACTCGTGAACGCCAAAAGTTTTATGAAGTAACCGAAGTAGGCGATCTAATGCTTAGCAATGCCAACGATCAAGGGAACGATCGTAAAACCGTTTTAGTGAATGAAGTTAATACATTTTATAAGGAAGTGTGTTGGCAAGCTGATTAAGTTGCATTTATATACAAAGAAGATTGAACAATAGAGGTACAAGATAGCAATACATTTATAATTATTTCTTTAGTAATTAAACACGATTAAACCTTATCTAATCAAAACGTCCATAGATCATATCTAAGTAATTGCATATAATCGGACACCTAATATATTTGACATAATGGTTATTATTAACTCATTCACATTTCTATATGGATAACAATAATTAATAAAACAATTGACTGAGCATCATCTTAATGGACAGGGAATTAACAGAAAACATTGTGTAAAAATGCAAAAGAATATACACGTAAAATATTACTGTACAACCAACGAAGTTAAACAAATTATGTGTCAGTCAGACGTATACATGTCATCTGCCTAGTCTTTTCCCAACTATGTTGGAGTCGGCTTCCAGTCTTACCGGATGCAGCTGAATACCATGTTTTACATGGAGCGACTGCCTATCAGACCTCCACAACCCAGTTATTGGGTTACACGATACCCCTTGGTAGTACTGGTTGTCAGACATTCGGGCTTCTGACTACACGTAACAATAGGGAAGATGCAGATGTAATATTTATGGAATTTGTATGATTAAAACGTTAAAAAAATATAAAAGAAAGGCCACTGCAACGTTTTTATTTTACATATTGTTGTTTTTTTACAATAATTACGATTTAAAAATGACTTGAAACAATACGTATTTTAAAACACGAATTAGCGTTTCGTGACGTCACACTTGTTTTGACAACTTATTTGACGTTATGGTTGTAAAGGTGAATTTTATTTTATGGGAATATTAATTGCGTTTTTTTAATAAAAATGGGAGTTGGGTTTATCAAAGCAGACTCCAGGTGTTTACCTAGAGTTAGTATTGACATAACATCATTAGTTTTTCTCTAGTTTAAATATTTTGAATAAAATAATTAGTTAGGTATGTTTAGTTCCAGGCCTTTGTAGTAATAAATATTGTTTATATTATTTTAATCAGCATTTTAGATTAAAATTGAAGAAGCTGGATTTCTTCGTAATGCCGAGTACCCTTTGTTGGTGCAACACCTGACGGCTGAAAATTACACAGTAGAGGTGAAATATCCTTAACAGAAGCTACCTACCATACTTTCCTATGTGAAAGACAATAAAATAACACCAAAATATTGGGCACAAGTACAACTTCAAATGTTTTTCAGCATAAGGAAAATATCACTTTTCTGTATAGCACACACAAACTTTGAAAAATTAAAAGAAGTATATTTGTATATACAATAAAAGCATTTTATCTGTTATGAATGCTGCATAGAAATTCTGGATAGATGCTGTATTTCCAAAATTAAAATGTAATAACTATATAATATTTAAGTTATTCTTTTGTGTAAATTTATAAAATAAAATTCTATGCTTTGTAAATACTATTTTTTATTCGATTTAAATAAATATGCAAAAGTATGAAAGCCAACGGCTAACCAGTAAAAGACAAGAGTGACGTCATCAGCACCATAAGTCCGTTTTCCCGCGAACTGTCAAACTGTCAATTTAAAACAGCATTTTTTCGGATAAATTGCAATGTTTTAATTTTTTAAATATATTTGTGGTCTATTCTACATGGAATTCTTTAAAATGAAAACAAAAATAAAAATAGTGCATCTTCCCTATTGTCAAAGATTTACAATTGACAGCCGGGGCCAACAGCTTAACGTGCTATCCGAGGCACGGAGAATGATAATTAATTTATAAAACGTATACACATTAGACACACAGTCAGACGTATACACATTAACAATAATTATATCACTCATAACGATTTAGGTACATTCTAATTCTTTACTTATCATAAATTTTATATAGGGATAAACATCTCCCGTTTCTCGTGGTAGGCTTTGCCAATAAATCAGATGAGAAACTAGCAACCTCGACGCAGTCAGATAGAAGCGATTAATTGGTTGTAAGAAAGCAATCGACATTACACACCGGTGTTTTGTATCGGAACTTTGGTACGTCAACGCTGGGCACGCATTCCACAACCAACAGGTTTTGTTGAGAAAACCGGACGCTTCCAAACAACTGCTATCGCAATTTCTCAACTTGCTAAAGCTTCATGTAACCTTCCTTTCTCAAGTTTACGCTCCGAAGCCGCACCTCTGAAATTGAAAATATTTAAAGGTAACGTAAATCTGGTACCAACGTATTTATCTTAGTAAAGTTGTCAAGAGGTAATTTTAAAGGTCCTCTTATTGCCTTTTGCTCACAAAATTTCTTACATGCTTTTATAAACTTTCATTGTATTATTATTGCCGCAAGGTTTTTGGCCTAGAATAGAACCCCTACTATCCCGCGGGTGAAAAAGGGACAAAGGGAAAGATCCGGAGGACAAGCAGCAGGATCCTTCGATGCAGTGGCGATTATGGGCAAATACCTCCAATGAGTGCATAATAGTGGCGCGCATTGGGAGAGGCCTACATTCAGCAGTGGACTTAATTACAGGCTGATGATGATGACAATGACTGTATTATTACGCATTACAATCTAGATCTAGCTCAATAAATTTTACAAGCAAGCTTCTTACAAAATTAACAATGATGTAATCCTTACTAGCATCTAAATTGACGTAATGAATACAAGTGCTTCAAAAGATAAAGCTGAGACAACTATTATGAAAACTGCAAAATATGACTCGACAGATATAATTTACGATCAAGAGGACGTTGCACTTAGGATTACTTAAACGAAACCTGACTAAGCCGAAGACAGTTCAAGAGAATATTGGAAACTAAATGACCTTTAATAAAGCACAAAATCCTTTGCCAGTGAAATATAAAGATGTAGGCATTTACTCTTTTGTCCTTCGAGAGTATTGACTTGACACAAAATGAAAAGTCTCGCTTGATTTCCAAGAAACCTGTCTGAGATTTCGTCCTTTTTTACAAGTAAGTAGTTAGTTACTGAATATTCATCCTTCTTCTGTATATCATGATTCATGTAGTCAACCACAAAGTAACTTTATTTTTGCGTTGATTTCAACATTAAATCGAAACCCATGACTAAGTATTATTACTTTAATCTTAACAAGTAAAAGTAAAATGTTCGATATCAGCTGATTTGAGTAAGAAAAATAAAAGCCTAAGAAAATAGGTTATCTCAAGACTACCTGGAAAACTGGTATGGGTTATTACATTGCATACATAAGCGATAACATTTAGTACCGCCGCAAAAGCTGATCATAAGCAGGGTTTAACTCTTACAGTTATAGACACAGAGGAGATAGGGGTTAGAAGGTCCACTTTATCGATACTTAAAACATAGTTATTAATGTCGAACAAAGTTATGATGAAGTTAATGTAATCTGCAAATGTAGAGAGCTTGAACGAACTTGTTTATGTATGAGACAGGTTTCGAGAATAACTGCATCTATTTCATGTGTATTCTATAATTCATCTTTCATTCCAATCATAGCATATTTTTTACTTATAAAATCTCTATCTTTTGTAGCATTGTCTGTTCTTATGCTAATTCTTTCTGCATCGTTAAAATGTAGTTAACTTCACCTTCTTACTTTGTAGTTTTATTATCTAACGCGTAGGCGCATTCATTCACAAGTGGCCACTCATGCAAGACCGCTCAACTATTGGTATCTAATAACGGATGCTTCAAGACATGACTGTGTACATTTGAATTTGCTATATGAAATTGCAAAATATTAAGTTTTGTTTGAAAAAATATTGTGGAAAATGGCTCGTATTACCGTGCTTTATTACTTTTTTAATTCAATTTAGAGTCTATTATTTTAATTGAATTCGGTAAGCATAAGTTTAATTTTAGGTACTATAAAGCTAAACCAGATAATAGAAAGATTATAAAAAGGAGTTACTTTTAGGTATTTTTCGGAGTCAATGCAGTGTGTTACAATGGTTTTAAATGCAGGAGTATTGCCAACAATGCAGATTTAATACCACAATAAAATGTCACGGTTCACCTGCCCCATCCATGACAACCTTCCTGAATAGCAGTCAACAACGAAATGTTTACTCTAGCGTGCAAGTGCGCATGTCCAGTACTAGTCAGCCAATCGGGCGGCGGCACCCGTTATACCGAATGAGATTGTTCGTAACGGGACTGCGTTTGCGGCGATCCGATGATACGCTACCCGACGGGTTTGTCTCACAAGGTCGAGACCGCGATTTGTTTGAATATCATTAGTGTTAAGGACATCTTATTTGTAGGTTATGTGATAACCTCTTTATGGGAAATAAAATATATTTGATGAAGTAGGTAAAACTGAAATTGCATCTGATTTGCATTGTAAATAAAAGAAGTCGTCGTCGGTAATGTGCCTTTTTCCAAAAATAGAAAACGTAAAAGTTCCAACTTTTTGAAGAAAGAAATTGCGGGTTTTCGACTGTTACTACATAGTTAACAATAAATTTTATGTCATTTGAAGTTTTTCTTTCTACTAATTTGAAAATTAGAGTTATTTATGACATCCATAAATTTGTTCTGTTTCTGACTCTTTTTAACTTACGGCATTCCGTTGCATCCTTTTTAGTCCTATAGAATCATCATTACCTACACTTGGGATAGAATTCACGCATTCTCATAGTAATTAATATTTGCTAATTTTATAAAATGTCTACGCATTCATTTTGATCAGAAACTAAAATGCGTACAGACTAATTTACAACTTGAGCGTATCTAATCTGAATTATTTGTGTAGTGGTTGATTGTGTAATGCTTATAACATTATCTGTTCTAATTACAAATAATATCAAGGTCTGCATGTTTACAACTATAATATCTAAATATTAAACATTCTTATTACATACCAAACAAGATTTGGGATTAGAGACACTAGTACATAATGATATGACTCAATTGAGGTTTCTAGAAACTTCATCATCACAGTTAGAGCTACAGAATTGTATATACTTAAAAATATCCAAGAAACATATAGGTACATATGTGTATATGTTTCTTGGACATTTAGATAATAGGCGGAGGTCTTAGCTCAGACGTGGGACATTGTATGCCAATATTGATAACAAGTCTGTCGTTAACATAGTAACTAATGTCTCATTGATAAACGATTAAATATTGCCTAATCTTTCAATAGTATCAATCCTGCTGTCATTTTTAACGTCAAAATTTACTTAGTTTAATCAACCACAGTAATTGAGTGTATAAATACCAGCAATATCACTTATTTAGAGACCTTGTTCGTTATTATTACAGACTTCATTGGTAGATACTGGACCACCTTGAGTTTTATGTGCCATATTCTGTAGTACTCCATTAAGTAAATTATTGTCGCATCTGTTCAACGAATTGCCAATACTTCCTGGTAGCTCTATTGTTTATTAACTGTGACTAGAATAAAAATATTGTTTATACGCACGGTCAAAGGCAATCGGTGGTTACTATAATGGACCTTAACTATATCTAATACGAATGATTTTACAATCAAACGTTACTTCTTATTTGCCGTTGTCTGTACTGTACTATCCGATATCCATATAAAAGTATCTACTGTTTAGTTGTAGAATAAACTTCCTGAACAATTAGGATTGGAACTTGCTAATCGAGTAATCATAGAGTGCTTTCCTAAAACAAAGCTCCTACTTTCTCAAAGGTCTGTCAATTCCTACGAAATATATAAGTTTTATCTAAAACTATATACAATATACAAAGTTAATATAAGTTTATCTAAAGCTATTGTACCTAAAAATTATAGTAAAACTATTTTGACATACTTATTAACAGCTTTTTTTTTGCTCGGGAAATACTCATGTTTTATAATGGTCAGATGAACGACAAACCTTCACCTTTGTGCCCTTTAAGAAGGCTGCTTAAAAAAAGGTTGTGTATAGATAATTGCCAACGCCCAACGCGCCTTCAGTATCCCGAGAGAAGACAACTTCCATCTCTAACTTAATCCTTACTGTAATCTTCTTTTTCATACTACATGTATCATAATTTAGTTTCCTGTTATTAAAGCAAAATATCAGGAAACTAAATTATTTCCCAATTAAGTAAATGTTGAGGATCTTTTCATCGCTACCTACAAACCTTAAAAGACAAAGTGTCAAGTTTTAATAATTCATAAGTATCGCTTGCGAACACCATCGATACACTTCCTGATACAAGGATAACTAGTTTTACAATGTTTTTCTTGACAGACAAGTAAAAGACAATAATTAAACATGCTGTGTTTATAGTTTTGAATATAATTATTTATAAGCATCGCTCGTCGAAAATGATGAAGAGATGATGTCACAAAAAAAAATAGTTTAGGTATCAGATAGAATAAACTAAACTATCCTAAACTAACCTAAAATCTTTTTCTAGCTATTTTCAATTTTTTGTGAGACTGATGTTGTATTTGAGCTTTGGTTTATCTTGAATCGTGTTTAAATTTATATAAAAGCTATTAAATCTTATATTAAACACCACACTCAATGAGCATTTTAAGTTAAGATTATCATAAAAATAATATCCTTCTTCGTATCATAATTAGTTAATAAATGAGTTTCCGATGTTTCCCTTTACCGTTAGAACTGTTAGAAGCAAGTTATAATTTAATTATAAATACGCACATGAATTTGGAAAGTCAGTCGTGCGTGCCTGGAACCTTTGATTTGGTAGTCCAACGCTATATTATACTACATATACATAGTTTCCGTCACTAATAAGTGACGGAAACGATAGGATTATAGTAAGTAAAGAAAAACTTGAGGTCACCTTTCAGATACAGCTTCTAACATAAATAAAACATTTCACTTATTATAATGCTACTAACAGACTTGTGCTACAAAAATAAAGCACGAATACCTAATTCTCTTTGCCTCGACATCCATCAAGCACTTGACTCGTTGCACAATCATTGCTAACTTACCGCACTAACTGAATTTGACGGTCGCCACACCTCGCACTAATAGTGATGCCTGTTATTACGTGTTGTTATTGCTATTGGCAATTGTTGATTTATGAAGCTGTTTAAAGCTTCAATTTGATGGTGTGGTGCTAGCATTATTTACATTGCTTATGAATACTAGAATGCTGATTTATAGTTATGGCTAATTGTTAAGGTAATTTTCGGTTGGTTTCTGTAGGTGTTGACTATTGAACCAAATGTAAGGCCACATTACAATCACTTATTTTACGACAAATCCTAAATTAATAGTCGTTTAGTGAATTTAAGAATTACAATTAGTATTCAGGATAAGAATCTTTATTTGCCAATTTGGATTATCCCTGCCTCTCTGATCTAAATTCAGAAAATAATGGCGCGGAGATATGATTTTAACACATTAATAAATATTGGTTTAATAACCATCATCAATCATTTTCTAAATTAAATGTAATCGTTAAAGTCCTTATTAGAGCTTTCATCATAATGATTTTATTATAGTACGTAATAGAGGCCCACGTAGAGTATTAAATAGAAAGTTCAATTGAAATAGTAAAAACACTTGCCAACAGTGAAAGGAAATTACAGGTTGTATCTCACATCATTTGGTTCATGTAATAAACACATATCGTTACACTTTGTAAGATTTAGCATACAAATAAGTGCAGTAATACTTATCAAATAGAGTCCACATTGCTATAATGGAAATGATAGAAATTTCATGACTTACGTTTCCCCTGTATCAGGATAAAACAGCATCAACAAGTCTACTAATGATGGGATAGTCTCATCAAATTATGTTCGATCATTACCTGTAATTTCTGGGAGGAATCGAATTAATCTGGGAATAAGTGTGGGTAGCAAATAGTTATCAGATAAATCTAAGATGTTGCCTTTTAATTAACGTCTGCCAATTCACTCATCCACTACATCGCTATGAAAATAATAACAAAAAAAAGTTTAGACAATGGCTGCACTCATTTAACCCAAAGCTCTACAATTGAAACAGTGATAGATTACGCACCTCTCTAATATTGTGACTCCAATTTCTATCCTTCTTTTTATCCATCTTCGTAAGTTTGTAGATCCTACTTTTTTATTTTAATTGTCTCTGATCAGACTAAACATCTTTTCTTTCTACTTTCGTAGACCAAAACACCATTCAGCATCGTACGGGTTGATATATATCATATTTTTATTTCAAAAGCGTAATTTTTATCGTAAATCAATAAATAACAAGCAAATATTTTTTGTTAGAATTGTTTTTGCTAACAATAAAATAGCGGAACTGAAGCTTGAGTGCTAAAAGCTGGTGAATTATTGAATGCTTCTTTGATTAAGCCAGCATTCATATTTTACAAGTTATTAAGGTTTTTGTGTCTGACCCGAATTAATTGTTTGTCAGTGTAGTTCTGATAGTTGTACGTACTTGTAACCTTATATTTCGAGTGTGTTTATAACGTGGGATATAATCTATGCAATTATACCTATTACTTATTTTTTTACGTATTATTTACTAAGTAGTTGCAAAACTCTATACAATACTTAAGATAGTTTTTCTTATAATTTCATTTAAAACATTGGCCTCTTTCTTAATAAAATAAAATCTTTGTCCCTGAGATTCTCAGATACAGTATTATTAACGAAGCTCTGTCTGACATAGTTAATACATTTACAAACAAATATATTTTAGCTGGAAAAGCCAAGTAATTTAGATAGAACCTTATCATATAACCTTATACTTATAGCCTCTTTCATTTGTAAAAATACGTTATAAAAAACTGATAATCAAAAAGTTAAGAATTATAGGCTTTATAGTTTGAAATGTTGTAGCAAGAAAAAATGGATTACGATCGAGATTTAATCCCGAGATTTCTTTCTACAAAATTTCAAACTATTTATAATGTCTGCATAAATACTTTATAAAAATGTATTTATAATCATAGTGTTCTATATTACATAAAACATATTTCCTTCCTTTTTCTTACATAATAGAAAAAGAAGAGTTCTTTTTGTGTGATAAAATAATTATGATGAACGGACTTCGCATCATAATTAATTTATGTAAACATGATTACCCGTGTAACGTTACTGCTCGATCTATGGAAAAAGAGATTTAAAAAAACTTGTTAAAATGCACTTATGTAATAATTATAAGTATTAAACAAAGCAATTGTTTGCTTTTGTAAGTTACTGTTATATTTTATTGAATTTACTTTTTTCAAGCGCCAGGTCATCGCCAAGATCGCAGGTCAAATAAATTGGGTATTTTATTATATTTTATGTTTTTTAATAAGTATAAGCATAATTTACGAACACATTTTATATTCACACAATGAAACAATACCTTAAGAGTCGTGATAGCCTAGTGGTGGTGACCGTTGACTGGCAAGTCAGTGGTCTCGGGTTCGAACCCAAGGCACCTCTGACTTTTCGTAAGTTATGTGCGTTTTATAAATTAATTATCACTCTCCGTGCCTCGGATAGCACGTTAAGCTGTTGGCCCCAGCTGTCAATTGTAGATCTTTGACAGTCGTTACGGGTAGTCAAGAGCCCGAAAGTCTGACAACCAGTCGTACCAAGGGGTATCGTGTAACCCAGTATCTGGGTTGTGGAGATCTGATAGGCAGTCGTTCCATGTAAAACACTGGTATTCAGCTGCATCCGGTAAGACTTGAAGCCGACCCCAACATAGTTGGGAAAAGGCTAGGCAGATGATGACAATGAAACAATACCCATTTTACTAATATTTTTATGATAGCTGACCCAAATTGATTTTCCAGATCTATTCTAGTTATGAATTTCATTCCAGATAAGTTGGTTATCAATTATTATTCCTAGTTTCCTAGCCTAAGCATAAATTAGTATCTAAATCACATTTTTTTTATATCCATGTTCATTGTATGTCCTTAGATATAAACCTTTTTAACTTGATCTAATTTTCGAGTGACCTTGTTACAACACTAGTTAATGACTTGATTTTTTTTTCATACAATCGAAAAATCAAATTGCTCTTGGACCAGTTATGAATTAATTTATTAAATTTCAAGTCGAACTTCAAATGTCTAATGGCCTTCTTTTTGTTAATTTGATATCTATGTACGTAATTTTGCTTTGGGCTACCAATTAATTGACCCAATGTCCATATAATAACATAATTAATAACACCCTATTAAGCAATCTACAGTCCATTGCTGTACAAATTTTAATTTAATATCTTTTTTTTTAAGTATTCGTCGTTCACTTTAGTTCCATAGATTCTCTAGTACATAAGGCCGAAAAACAGGGCTGTTATATTTATAAAAAAACTGACATTCTATATTCAAATCACAAATCATTAGCGTTGCGTTGTTTCCCCAAGAGTTTATTTACGTCAAACTGATGTTATTTTTATGCTTTTATTTACGTAGTGATCTATTTTTATATAACTCTTGTCAGAGGAATTCATTCATAACAAATGTTACGTATGAAACCGCCAACATGCGTTGCTGTCATGATGATCATAAATAAAGTTATGTTTTTTTTAAACACACTGAAGTATTTGAAACAAGACAAACCCGGCTTTAAAATATTTTATTGTATTGAGACTTTTCGTAAGACAAGGCAAATTCCAATTTATAAAAGAATCCATGTCAATAAATATCGTGTTAATTTAAATTTAAAATCACGAACAGCCTTGCAAAATGCCGATGACAATAAATAAGAAATGCATACCTGGAATAACAACTATTGAGAACTGAATTTAAAAAGTGCATAATAATCACGATCACGCATGTGTGTGTCAGCCTTAATACTTAAATTGTGTTATTTTATTGATTTTCTAAAATATTTCTTTGAAATCAATCACTTCCTCTAAAGTAGTTTGACTTAACCCTCAAAATTAATTGATTGACAATATTGGCACTTTATGATTTTTTTATGTAATGTGTATTTATTACAATGTTAGTCAGAGTCCTTTCAGTTCGTGCCCCTTGGACTAAAATATTTACTCTTCACAAATAAGGTGATTTTAAATATTAAAAAAAAAATATTGCTCATAAAAATCATTAAATTGAAGAAAATATTATTATTCTCCCGACCTCCCGACAATACTTTCATAGTTATTGCTTTTTTATTATTTGGAATGGTCGGCAAAGGAGGCTAGGTTTTTTCCAGGTTTGTTCCAATTTTGCGTTTTTTTACGTATAGCGGTTGTGGTCATGAACTCATGAGGTAACGGTCATAGTCGATGTCTACCTCCTGATGATTAATAATTGTGTTTGGAAAATTTACAGAAACGGTAGAATAGCTTATCTATTTATTGTAGCATTGTTATCGTCTACTTATTTTTGATGGTCTTTTGTAAACAGTCAATACAATAATGAGACAATAAAATATAAATATAATCTATCTTATAGAAAAACTAGCGAACCGTCAACTTCGCACACCCGTAATACTCGTAAAAAGGTACCTTCCGAAAGACATTTTCTAAATGACAGTAATCCGAAGCATGGTTTAGAAGTAAGCGTAGAAAGAGACAGATGAAAACGACAGCTATATTTAAACATAACCTAAATCGGTAATTCGTTAACATCACTATCACTACATAGTATAAAAATATAGTATAAAAACTAAAACCCGACTACTTAAAATCTAAAAACAAGCTTCTTAGATTTTAAATAAAATTCTGTAGTCGGAGGCCACCAAATTACAAAGTATTTACCCTTGGAAGATTATCTAGTACCTATTTACCTAATACATTAAGGCCTCCGACTACAGAATTTTATTTAAAATCTAAGAAGCTTGTTTTTAGATTTTAAGTAGTCGGGTTTTAGTTTTTATACTATATTTTTTTTCAATGATTTTTAGTGGTAAAGAAACCAATAAAATTCATTTTAATCACAATTTTTTAGAATGTGGTAGTTCTTAAATAGGTAGATTTCTTTAACTGTCAACTTCGGTTCAAACCTTTAGTCAATGTCATGTATTTTTTAAATTAAATTTATTTCAAAGGTGTCGTCCGCGACTTCGAGCTATTAAAACATGGCCTCATATATTTCTTAGAAGTATACATGAAAAGTAGTAAGAAGTACAGCTTGGCAAAAAAGAGTCTGGAAAAATTGGGGGCGCCGCTGTCGCACTTTTCACACTACAATTCAAATTACAAGTTATTAAGTGCTTACATATGTCTATGACGAGTTTTTTGTCATTAATTTTAATCAAATGAATCATTTTTATGTTATTTTAGTACTCACAAACGTAGTTATTTAAGATTTTTATTTTTAGTTCCAGCTGTCACCGCCTCAGACTCTTTTTTGCCAAGCTGTATAAGTACACATGAAACCTTTTTTGTGGGATATCATCATAGATAGAGTACATTTACCTAAAGTTCGAGGAAGTAACATGGAGTTGATAATACCTGCTCTAAAATCCCGAAATCATAAACATTACAATTAATTCCCGGGAAATAAGAAATTAATTTTACGTATAATTATTTAATAAGAAATTTGAAAAAACAACTGATACGGATGGGATTCGAATCCACGATCTCCGGTGTACCGTGCTGACGCTCTAACCGCTAAGCTACCGTATCCCATCAGAATCAGTCGAAATTTCAAATCTCTTTCTACGCCTTAGGCGTGTGGTAATATCGAACGGAATACATTAATTATCCGACTCAGTGTTCTAAACTTTGCAGTTTTTAGAAGGCACCGATAGATATTACCACACGCCCTAGGCGTAGAAAGAGATTTGAAATTTCGACTGATTTTGATGGGATACGGTGGCTCAGCGGTTAGAGCGTGGGCACGGTACATCGGAGATCGTGGGTTCGAATCCCTTCCGTATCAGTTGTTTTTCAAATTTCTTATTAAATAATTTATTATATTTAATAAGCAAACATGTGTTAAAACATGTAATAAATTCTCCAAAATATTAATTTAACGTTTTAAATACATATGGACTAAATTATTACAATAAAAAGTCTTTATTATGTTTTTAGACATCGGTAACAGATAATGTAATACTTAAGTAGTTCGGTACTAAAACTGTTAAATTAATGAGTTTTATATTACATACAAAATTAATTCTAATAAAAACTATAGGTCAAAATCCAGTCCATATTAATAAAATCCCGGGATTTAATTGTTATGTTTACGATTCCGGGATTTTTGAGGAGGTATTTTTAACTCTATGTTACTTACTTCCACAAAACCGCAAACCAACGCCATCTAGTTACGAAAAAGAAATCTCAATTTAATTAACATTATTTTAAAATATAATCATAATTTAATAGGCAGTGATGTGTAGAAACTTTAATTTAATTAGTAAATATTTATTGTTATCACGTTTTCACATTGTATGCAGTGTTATAATCACATATATTTATGATAGTCGTAACGGGTAGTTAGAAGCCTGATATTCTAAGAAGTGGTCCAGAATATATAGATAATATATACATATTCTGAATGTGCTCATCAAGACCTTCCATTTGATATCAAACACGATAAATTTACCTTAACTTTATTTTTTTCGAGCTGACTAATTTATTTTTAAAATCCACCTTATTTGATTTTACGAAATTTCATAAATCCTATAACCCGCAGACCATTAAGACGCATCGATAGACACCTTATTTATTGAATTACAACAAATAGTTTAGGAGCTACGAGGGAACAGATGAACAAACTTACATACATACAAACATACATACATACATACATACATACATACATAGACTGCTAAAATCATAACCCTCCTTTTTTTTGTAGTCGGGTAAAAACAAAGTCGCTTCTCGCGTCTGTCTGTCCCTATGTATGCTTAGATCTTTAAAACTACGCAACGGATTTTGATGCGGTTTTTTTTAATAGATAGAGTGATTCAAGAGGAAGGTTTATATGTATAATACATGCATATTAGCGTAACCGTGCGAAGCCGGGGCTGGTCGCTAGTGTTTAATAAACTTAAATTTCAAAATTAAGCAAAAACATAATTTTATCACATAGGTACTGACTGTAAATAATAAATTTGGCGCCTTAGAGCTAACATTTTTAGTAATCTCTACAAATAAAGTTTGTTCACTTGTCCTCGGGTGTGGCGACAAGGCGTGAATTTGTATGCCTTGGTGACGTAATCTTTCCAACTAAAATATTTGCCGATAGTCTTTGGCTTTGGAGAATGTTAGAAGTTAGAACCCTAGGTGTAATCGCTTCAATCTTTTTCTTATCAGAAGTTTCCTGGTCACCAACATTGGCTAAATATTTCTTGAATTCTTTCACTTCTCGATGTTTAACGGATTCATATGCTAGTTGTAAAATAATACATAAAACCAGCATGTTTGGATTAATTAATATAAAAAACGCGTATGATAGGAAATCTATTGTTACATTCCGCCAGGAGCCCAGGTTGCAAAGAATTCTCTCCTAAATTAACTTATAATTAGGCAGAAAATTCTATTTTCTATTTATCTGCTATCGTCTTTGGTTTTTTTTTCTATAAGATCTTAGCTCTTGTCAGTGGAGCTTCCTCCAAGTTTCTCTATTCTCAGCACATTCTGTACACAGCCGTATTCTTACTAATATCAAAATCTCTTCTATATCTACAGCTATTTGCTACCTTCAGCTTCGGTTAACCAAACAACCTGACCTCAGAGCCGTCATTAGCATAAGTATTTTGTTTCGTCAACTCAATTCTGCATAGCGGTCTGTAGTCATCGACATTTATCTCCAATCTTAAAACAAGTATCGTAAATATTTTTTTATCATCTTAGTTACCTATTCATATTGTTTGACAGGCCGTCATCTGCAAGTAAAATATGCTCGATATGATCTATTCTGGACTATGAAGGATGAAAGCTCCTTCGAGGTCAGCCATTCGGTAGATTTTAGATGTGATTGTAAGTATGCATACCAATACTTGAACAACCTGTATAGTATTAGTAGTATTACTAAGCTAGAATTGTTTGGGACAATACCTAGATAAAAAATAGGCACCATACATATTTGATATCACTATAAGGTTTAAAAAAAAATTATGTTACGACAGTTCTTTGAATTTGACATTAGAATTTGAAGCTTAGAGGAAAAATTTTGCCTTTGACAAATTCTTCCAAGGTTCGAAGTGCCGCTAACAAAGAATGTTCTAACCATTTTAAATTTGTCATTTTTTGAAATATTTAATTTTTTTTTCACTGATTTATTATTATATCTTTATGAATACAATGTCTGAAATTCTAATTTCGAATGTCATAATATTTTTTTTCGCCTAACAATTTGGTTCTTACCTATATCGATTGGATTGTCTAGAATTGTATTTTAATTATAATTTTGTGACTTTAGACACATTAGGTATTCATACGCATAATAGAGTCTCCGTTGATTCAGCCTTGCGCTTAGATAAAGCGACTCATCATTTGTCTGTTTGTCACACATTAAAACATGACATCAGTAAATGCTGTAGCCCCAAACGTTATCAATACGATATGCAATGCAATCTATGTAGGTACTCTGTATCATTGTCCTACATTAGTGTGGTTCATTTAAATTAGATCATTGATGCCTTTATCATTTTTTTTTCCTCTTCTTTGACAAGTCGCTATTTGCGCAATGCCTTTATCATTGATCTGAATATTTATCATTACACTTGGCTGGTTTTAGATAAAATGTTTTATTTTTATTTAAATTTGGAACTTGTGACTATTTTTAGACAGTCATGTGGATTTTGTCGAGTATTGTATGTTTTTCGTTGTAATTGTTGTAAAATTGAGTAGTAGACTGAGAAAACAATAATGAAAACAACAATTTTTATATTATAATTTATGTATGTTTTTACATGTTTATGCACATGTTTTTCTTTTATTAAAGTATATAAATAAATTCTTATTTAGTAAGAAACTCGAGTGAGTCAGTTGTTTTTGCGAGTTTCTTATTAAATATTTTCAATTAATAAGCCAAACATGAGCATAAACATATAAAACATACATAAATTATATTTTAAAGAATGGTAAGTAATATCGTTTCTATGCCTTCTAAACTGAAAAGCTTAGAGCATGGGATCGGTACTGCGTAAAGTACTCCGATAGATATCACCTATATTCGTAATTTCAACTAAAGCTACGTTGGCTTAGTTGGTACAGCGATGCACAGCACGCGAAAGTCCGCGGGTTCAAGTCCCGCCCGAGTCAGTTGTTTTTGTGAGTTTCTTATTAAATATTTTCAATCTATTTTATTCTATCATCTCAGTGACTAAGACCCAGTGTTAAAGTTCCGTGGAGAGGCTCTAACTCTCAATACTAGGTAATTTAAAAAATGGAACAGAATTTGCATGATATTTCCTGTTAAGTAATAGGTAACAGGAATATAATATGTCAGTAACCTGTGAAACAGTCCTAATAGTGTCAAAATAATGTACAATAGTTAGAAAAGTTTTAAACTTGCGACCTCTTGATTGCCGGTCAATGCCGCAACCGTTGTCTGCGGCATTGTTTTTAGAATCACACACGACCCCGACAAATTATGAATACTACAGCCACAGCGTAAATAATTATGAATACTACAACAATTGACCGTTGACAGTTACCACATGCCTAAAATACGGAACGCGTTGCAAATTATGAAAGGCTTACCGGAACATACCATAGACAGTTTTAAGTATAAACAATTGTTTTTAGTTCAAGTTCGTCTCAATTCATTACTTCTTGTTCTGTACGGCTATTGTGGGTATTGTTGTGTGACCGGCTATAATTCTGAATGTCCATTTTATATAGGATTTTACCTTTAGTACCTAGTATTCTTTATAGTGCTATTTTTTGGGATTTCCTGGTTAACAGGTAAATTTTTATTTAGACCCCGTATGTTCGAATCCTATTGTTAGCAATACTTAATGCAATATCTAATGATGTATTCATTCTGGTTTTCTATTTACCATCAATTTCAATTATTTCATTCATGTTTCATGTTGAGGCCATTTGTTATAATCAAATAATAGGTTTTTCAACCTACTCTCCTAATTCGTGAGTATCATTGCTCATTATTTTGTCAATTACCATTACTCACGTCCTGGGTCCGACATCAAACTGACCCACTTCATACAAATTATTGTAATTGTCCAAATTTGACGGCAAATGGCGACCACCTACACGTTTGGCCTTTACACGTTTTAGCGTAGGCCGAAATTTTAGAGAAATACTAACTTTTGTTCTTAGCTAGATTGTATTATTGTTGAAGTATGTCAGCAATTTTAGTGACAAGGATTTTGTTTAATGTTTTTATTGAGTGAGACAGTTCAATACACAACGCTAAGTTTTTGCAGAACCGCGTCATCAACTGACTTCGTTATTGTAACATGTATTTAATTTAGGTAGTTTAGGTAGTTTATAGGTTCAGTTTGATTTCATTTATCTGCTAATCATACTTTGACTTTGTTGAAATAGATCGCTGCAAAAACTGCTACTTAAAAAAATTGTGTATAAATTCTGTGCATTTTTGATTGGCAGTGTTAACTTTAATAGAATTACGTGAGATTTAATGAGAATATCAAATCAAATTTAGGTACCTATAGTTTGACTGAAATTTATGTTTTTGTAATAATTTAAAAAGAAATGCAGATCCTCAAGAGTTTGCTTATTTACCTATTCGCTTACTCAAACTAAATAAGAACTAGTGAAAATAAGGATTAAAATTGGAAGGCGATTTGAATTCCTTAGTAGGTAATCAACAATCACGAAAAAAAAAATGTCGTCCACCTGTTTCCTATTGGCAATCAGCTAGCGACTAGCCAGAGGCAATGGGGAGTGTCAACAGGACACAACCCCACACAGGATACCGCAAATGACAGATAAATGACAGATAATTATTAACTGCACCACCGGACTAGGCGTACATGTGGGGACAAAATCAAGGGCACACGTTCTAATAATATTTTTTATTCGAACGTCGATGTTGCAAGCTGTTTTTATGCTTATTAGCAAGATAATTGCATGTTTTATTCTCCACTGACTAATAGTTTCTCAAAAAAATTGGCTGTTATTTTTTTAAATCAATTTTGCAAGTAAAGGTTGTTTTTCTGAATATTGACTCTAATAATATTCTCACTGGTCACAAATCTTACAATCAATATTGATAAAAGTATGAAATAGTGTGCAAAATATTCTGTCAAAACAAATATGATGTATTGTCTACCGTGTGTATATAGCGGACAGTTTCTCAGCCGTCTCCTTGGAAACGGACGAGGTGACATACAAACAGACAAGCACTTTCACATGGGAGCGGGGGCTGCGCGCGCATTGTCTCCGCCGCCATTGTTCCGATATACGATAATGAAAACAACGCATTACTTTCTTTGGTTTTGCTTGGGAAACTCGCGAGATGAGCATTCAGTAGCAAAAACTGTTCGAAAGTGTTATCTGTTAAAGATTAGCTGTATAATCAATGTTGAAAGCAATTGACAACTGATACATTTCTGCTGTTTTTATCGTGGCCTAATATGGAAAGTCGACGATGAGAAGAAACAGATGTCGATCAATGTAGAATTGATATCGTACGTAGGAATGTACAAGAAAATAATAAGAAAATAAGCTGTACGATCGATACGATATTAAAATAAAAAGAAATTTGGAAAGGAATATTTCGTATATTTTGTAATGTGTAATCTTTTGTGCGATTTTAGCATTCCGTGTATCTGTATTGTATTTATACACGAAACATCATCCTCCATTTCATATTATCATCGTGATTGTGTAAACAGTTATCTAAAACTATTCTCACGAGTGTTAGTCAATAGTTTTTGTGCCTGTCAGCTCCTTCAGGAAGTGAGGGGTAAGAGTCGTCACGGCAAGCGAGTCTATGCACAATTCACATGGGCGTGGGAAGCGTCAAGCACCGGCTTTTGCTACCTGACGGGCGTTGCTGGCATATTTGTAGGCCTTAATTGGTAGTTTTGAAGCTACTATGCCTGCAATCGTCGTGTTTAGGATCCTCTACTATTTAGTATTTATATTCTATTGCATGGGAAATAAATAAGGCTTAATTAGGCAGTGCCCCTATATCTTGTGACATAAATTGTAGTTACTTACATATTATAATTATGCTTATTTATAGTTGTTGCGAAAAAAGCTTAATTACGTTTAAAACATTAACCTTCGATAATTGTATTGATCGAAGAGATGAACCCAATCATAGTGTTTTAATCCGGCTTAACAAATTCAATTGTTGATTCTAAAAACGACCTGCCGCTTGAGGAATGTCAGGTTAGTCAGACGAGAAAGTGTCTAGATAATTTCACTGAGAACATTTGCACTCACAGCTGTAAGTAAATAAAGAAATCTAAATTATAAACTTACTTGCGTAAATCAGCTGTTCTAATTTCAATTTTCAATTCATTCCGAATAAATCAACTCATTCGGTTGTATTAAACTAATGCTTATAGGATAGAAGTTCCAGACGAAAAATGGCGCATCTAATACGGTGGGCACTGGGCACTCGTTTCGCGTGGCCGCCATGCTCCTAACCACCACATCTAACGTCAACGTAGGGGTGTGAGCACGGATTTTTTGTTGACTTTTTATCGAATGTTTTGAAATTTAAACGTCAACTTTGACATAAAGTTCATTAAATTGTGTCAATTTGACGTTTTATGTTGATAAATTGTCGATAAGGATTCGATAAATAGATCCGTGTTTGCGCTATATTGCATCGATAAGTGTGTAATGGAGACGCATTTATGACATCGGCAGCGGCACAAGGAATTATCTCTATATTTATTATTAACTCTCAGTTCAGTTGTTAATTTTGATGCGACGAATATCCTGTCTTTCTTAAAATATTATAATGCAAACTAGTCCAACAACAATAAGGCCGATCGGTCATTACGCGAGTTAACAGTTTAAATGCGAGCCGTTATTTTGTAATTTCTATGCAAGATATGAAAATACACTACGTACGTAAAATGGACAAAAACATTCCGTCGCTTTAAATAAAACTTATGAATACTTATGTCTTATGTCCATTCTTGAGATACCATCATGAAAATGTAAGTGTTCTCATAAAATACAGACATAAAGCTGTATATTAATGGATTCATTATTTTTTTTACTTAGTAAACGCGACTAATACACGTTTAAATAAGGCTTTATTATATTTCTAGCGAATGCCATTATCTTTCGAGTTACGATAGCACTTGTGATTTCAATGTGAAATTGATTCTGCGATAACGAACGATAATGTATAATTAAAATACTTACTTCTTATTTACGATATTGTTAATTTATTTTGATGGAGAATAGAAGCGAGAAAAACGACCACTTTGAATTTTTGAATAGAATTAACATTTCTGTGGATTTAAAAAAGGAACCCGTTACGAACATTATAACTTTTTAAATTATGATTCTTTTCAAATGTTTTTTTTTAAGTGGCCTTACTAATTGACAGGCGTTAGTTGATTTCATATTCGTAACATATTCACCTTCAATGTGATATAATGATATGAAAATCATATTCCACACTCACATCCGTTGCCTAGCAACTGACGCGTTGGTATGCTCGCATGCGCCCGCGCCATGGCACGCAACTTTAATGTCGACGTGCATCATATTTTTTATTTATAATATACGGTGACTATTCAAGAGTATCACTATATGCGTGGAATATTAAGTTTTTGTATGAATGATAAGCTAAATGCAGTAAGTGGGCCTCAACAAGAAATCAAGAGCGATGCTAATCTGACATGACTGTTTGAAAAGTCGGACACGCTGCGAAGGTACTTAGAAGTTTACAAAACTCAACTAGGTACTTGTTAACTCCCTATGTATAAGTTTAATTATTCACATTTACTTTCACATAATTTTTACTCCAATTAATAACCAAAAAAGTAATTCTGAAACGAAATGTCTGTTGTTCTTAGAATTTTCAAATTCAAATGTCATCTCAATAAAAAGCGGATCACTCCAATCGGTGAGCGAAATCCAGAACGCAATCCGTAATCGATTCTCGTCAGGTAGTGTTCATGTACTTAACATACTATCCCCGATAGCCGCGTGGGCGAATTTATTTGGCCGCATTTGTAACGGTACATCCTTATTTTATTTTTTTTAATGTGCCGTTTGGGCTGTCATTATTTTGAAAGGTAGTCTATTGTGATCGTGGTATACTTATTTTGATCAATAGTGTACCGATTTTTTATGATTTTGCGTATTATCTCTTTGACAAAAGATAAAGCGTAGGTTTATTTATTACATTTCATTAATAATTCCTTTAATAGCAACATCTGCTATTGGCATCGACACTTTTTTTTTCGTGGACTAAGAAGCAACGGCAATATCTCATTCTGCCTGATAATTTTATTCAGTGTCCTTTTGGTGACATTCTTGTCTGCTACTACACCATACTTTATCCAACATGAATTAATAGGTAGATATTTATAAATGTTCTTCACGGTGTTTTGGTATGTGCTTCCTCATTATTTAAAATGGTAATAAATCTTCTTAGCAAGCATGTGTCTCACAAGGCACTGCGAACTATTGTCTTGTTTCCTGCATCATTAGTATTTGCGCATAAATAATTGTATCAGTCAGACGTGTTGAGAATAATTTATTATGTATACCTATTTTATTATGTGTATTTTAGCTTTGTATTTGAATCGACTTTTAAAATAAATCAATTTTGTTTTTTTTTAAATCTGCGTTCGATAACCGTTAGAAAATGTATTTATTAATATGAATATTGTCGATAGCTGGCGTTGTGTGAATAATTTGGCAATGTTAGTAGGTACGGTGCAACCGTAAAATCTACGATAGCATGCCTATGAGAACATTTGTGAAAAATTTAGGATTTTGTTAATAATAAATAAACGATGATGGTGATGAAATAAATAAAAGTTAACAATAAAATTAATGTACAATTCGTTTAAAAAACGCGTGAGTAACAAATGAAAACTAACCTAAATTTTCCGCTAAATGTACCTACTAAGAAAAAGATAAGTGAACATAATTCTATTGCACAACTTTATAACAAATAAACAACAATGGACAATATTCTTATTCATTTATCAATGTATGTCTAAAAATAAAATAAGTATGTTTCATAACAAAAATAGACAACAGCCACTTCGGCCCTTGACCGTAAATGCGTAGAAATACATCCCTAGTTATCTAGACAGTTAATACGTAGATTATTTCTATATTTAAATATATCCGACACAAATATCCATATCAAGTTATCTCTAATCCTTTATCTGTATTTCTGCGCAGAAAAATACAGATTGTGTGGTAGTCGCCAGAAGATTTTATGAAAATCGGTCGTGATAAAAAATTTATATACATAATATTAATGGACATCCAACATGAAGTGGTACAAAGCATATCTTCATATAAGTAAGTCTTTTTAATATCGTTACTTTATTTTTTTCAACACTAAAATACTGCCTCGTTGGTCTAGTGGTAGCAAGCGCGACTGCTGAGCACGAGGTCCTGGGTTCGATCCCCGGGTCGGGCAAAGTGTTATTGGGTTTTTCCAATAGGAAATTCTCAGTAGCAGCACGGAGTCTGGAATTGTGCCCGGTTAATGGCAATAGGCTCGCCCCCTATTACATGGGACTTATAATATAGCCGGCGAAACGTGGGTGTACTGCACACCTCTGCCTACCCCCTCTGGGGAATATAGGCGTGAGTCTATAAAAAAAATAAAAAAAATATAACTAAAATACAAAAAGATTGATTTTATCGCTTAGCAATTGCATAAATCTTAAACTATATACTTTAATGATGCCTCAATAGTCCGGTAGCAATGCTCAGTTCGTTAATTAAATGTGTATGTGTTAATAGCTCCCCTGAGTTAAACTCAAGACACGTAGGTTCCTAGCATTGATTTAGTCAAAACTTTTGATTCAAAAGAGTATTCGAAATTAATTATTTGCGATTTCGGAGTTCAAAAGGAAAATTTTGTGAACTGTAAACCCAACATAGATCCTTAGAAAGAGTTCACGAATGAGTTTGAAGTGTGTCATATATTGGGTAAATAACCAGCAAATATTGTTCTAAAAGAGTGCGCGTACACACCCTAGAAGGTAATGGTAATTAATCAATGCATCAAACAATCAAACTTTTGCTGTACTTCAGACGAAAGAAAACCTAAAGAAGTTATAATAATATAATCTAATTAAACTTCTTCAGAAATAAATTCCTATATAATATACCTACTAACCTACGAAAAAATATGTGTTTGTATTTGTAGATTCATTGAATTATCTTATTGAAACAGTTGGCCAGTTAATTACTAATCAAACAATAAAATATTAAAAGAATATTATGATTATGTTCCTGTAAATGTGTTAGATCGGTTTAATTTTTCGTTTATTCAGCGAAGGTGCGTTGACACCGCTCGCTAATCACACATTAGAACCTAATGACATGTTAAAAATTATCCAAATAATTATGATCTAACTAAAAGTCAAAAATACTTCCAAATTGGCCAACTCTTATTAAATAATCTGCTTAATTAAGCTTAATTAGTATTATTTACGCTTATCTAGAATTATCCACTCTTAGGTGTCAAAAATAATGCGATTAACCAATTACTCCCCATTACCGATGTTTCTTTAGAACACAATATCCTTCCTTATTTACTGATATTTGTACATAGAAACACTAATATCCTCTAATCTCTATTGTTTTGTGTGCATACAATCTCTAAACGCTTAAACCTCATTAGTGATTGAGAGCCCTTGTCTCTTATCTATGGTCGCCAAAGGCTTCTTTATTTGTATTTGACCTTCCTTTAGTCAGTGTAGCTTAAACATCTGACACGAGTGCATCAATTTTAAGTGCAGTGTTTACGTAAATTTTTTCGACAATGGTGATTTTATTAGGATATAGGCGTAGAATTTCTGTATCGGAGAATGGTGGTGAGTTATATAATGTTCTTGTTTTGATGTAAAAATGTTCCGCATTAAGTTTTTTTGGCTATCAAATGTAATCTATAGATCTTTGTCTATGATACAGTTTCTATTTATCTAGTTTATCTTTACAAAAACTTCCGCACTGACATTCATCTTAGACTATTTATGGACTCTTCAAATCCCAATCGACTCGTGCGATTAAAGTTTAGAATGTTCTTGAATAGATATGTAGGTACATAGACAACTTGTTTGATATTATCTACATATATAAAAGAAAAACAACAATCTCACATTTGCAATGAGATCATAATTCTTTTTTCTTGTGGTTTCTGACTTCCTATCTACCTCGATGATCTGCTGCCTACAAGCGTGACTGCGAACACGTGTGCTGTTTAACCTATTCCTAGGTTAGTCAAGATGTTATTTGTGCGAATTTTATTTTCTTGCACATGTTATTTACTATAACTTATAAGTACTAGAAAATAACAAAAGATTTTTAGACCTGTTTAAGAAGGCCGTTCGCTTAAAAAAGAGAATTTAGGCCCTCATGTTATAGGTCCTATCTAATTTTACGTTAGCTATAAGGGCATAGACTAATTTATCATTTAAGCCTATAGTTTAATGTGATGATTAAAAATATGGAAGTGGTTTTAGTAGCAAGCAAAGGTTTAGACTCTCGTTAACAGGCTCCCACTCTGTTAAGTTGCACTTACGATTTAACTAGTGCAATATAGGACACTCAATGGAGGCTGCATCAATAGACTTTAATTCCAAAATTATCGACGTTATGACAACTCGTAAATAGAAACATGATGGCGTTTGCGAAAGAATCCGTGTAAATATAGCTCGTCTAGACGCCATGCGCCGGTGCGTTGACACAAATAGTTTTAATGCTCGTCCGTGACCAACAGAGGTTAAACTAAAGTGCATCTACTAAACAGTAAAGGTGAAATATGCGATCGAAGTTTATCATGGTTTCAACTGCCTGAACCAACAGCAAGCTTTATCCACGAGAGTAAATATACACTTTGATCTGTCAACGTTCACATGGGCGTAGGTTGACTTAGGCCAAAGACATTCAAATTATACTGAATCTCTTTGACTTAGGGAAAAGGCAATTCAGAAACTTTTAGCCCATGGGGCTAATCAGAAATTTTCTGTTGGTATATTATTTGATTGGCTAAATGCAAGTCGAGATATTGCGTCTATTGCACCTGTAAGAGTTTTGAAACAGATGTGCTCCCGACTGTCCTGCGTCTACGCAACGTTCAGGTGGTCGCCTCTGCGGTCTAGTATGCTGTCGTGATTGCCACTTCAGTAATCTCCACATCCATAGTCCCTGTAATTTTTAATTAACCCTGTGCTAGGCAGCCAGCAGGCTCATACCTTACATGGAGCTCTACATTGTAATTCTTAGGGAAAAATACAAACTAGTGGTTCTTATCTGACAAATTGGAGTTGTATTATAACAGCGGAGGGCGGTGGGACCCCCTATTTTGTCATGTATCTCCTAAATAAATTATAGATTATGGGAAATCTGCTGTATGTAAAATAACTTTGTAGTGTTACATTGTTAATTTAGTACCTCTATGCTTCCTTCCTTATGCTTCCCTCTATCTTTATACTTTAGTTGCCTGCAGTCGTCGTATTCATATCTACACAAGAAAAGTTCTGAGTCACACACACTTACAAGTCGTTGCACTTCCGGGAAAACATGTTGAAAATGAAAGTTACGCACTCATTCATATCGATACAAAATTCATTTGAAGCCTTAGTTTGGTGCAACCTAAGCTTTTACTAGCTTAAGGAAAGTCTGTGTTTTAAGTAGTTACAAAAAATCTAACATGAGTTTAATCGACGCTGTCGTAACAAGAAGTCGTATACTTATCAAAATTTTAAAGCGAAAACTTAGCAGAGGAGGGTGAAACTTAGCATAGTAAAAGTTTATATAGAGAAGAAGTGCAGAAATCTAAGATTTATTTTAAAAAATACGTTGGAATTTTGACCACTGACCGGACTGTTACCGTTACTGTCAGCCCATATCATCCCAGACCACTAGCATCAATTATAATGATGTGTTGATAGCTAAATCAAAGTTTAAGATTAATATTCAGTCTGAGACTTCTTAGAATAAATTAGTTAAACAAGTCCTTGTAAGACACAAACTAAAAAATCTCTACATTATATCCTTAAAAATCAGTTTAGCTCCATTCACTGAACGGAAATAATTGAACTCTATCCTGAGTTTCGATCTATAAATACATGACCATAATAATCCGGGAACGTCGGCGTGCGCGCAGTTTGCCGCGCCGCGACGCCCGACGCCGACGTCGACGTCACTCTTAGTGGGCAGTTTTGACGTCACGTCAATTTTGACGGATATGACAATTGCCAAATTGCGCTTGCGATTTTTTATGTGCGAACGGGTGTTGTGAAAATTTTTTAATTAGTTAAACAGAGCTTAAAATTTAGTACCTACTTACATTTTCAAATGAGTAGATTGGTTAGAGTTTATCGTTCATGTTTTTTTAACATGTTATTTGTATTAAATCATTTATTTAAAAATGTAAATTAACAGAAGATTCGACATGTTCGACATGTTGATAAAAACGAATGACTCCTAGCGGAATTTCGTTCACAATGAAGCTGCGCGAAACCAATGCACTTTGGCATGCGCGTGACTATCGCGAGTCTTTTGTCTTTTTCATGTATTTTTAAAAGTTCATCTATTCTGCATACCGTATACTTATACCTGGCAGTTATTACAGTAGGTAAAGTTACAATTTACTCTTAAAAAGTAAAGTGTCATCTTGGAATATTTCTACTTAAAAAAATTATTCAAAAATGATTTTATATCCTCTTTACAATTCTGTACATTGGAGGTAAAGTATCCCTAAGTATATTATAATTCTGTCTGCGGTGTTTTTTTTTATTAATAGTTTTAATAATATCTTAGTAGAAAAATCTTATTATTTTACTTTGATAAATTATTTTTTTTGAATTTAAGAATTTTATACAATAGTACTAACTATACCGCGACTGAAGAAATTTTTCGTTTTCATTTTCACAATTATTATTTTGAACTAGTAGGTAAACTTATGTTCACGAAGAGAAACATCTCAGAGCTGCTTATTAGTTATTTACTATCCAATAGGATTATATAAATGTCTTGTGTCTTCCTCTCGTTTATGCAATTCTATGTAGGTAATGAGCTGTCAAACTACACTTATGATGACGACCATTTTCGTAACGAAAAGACACTTAAATACTTAGGTATATCTATTATTATCTAAAATAAATTCATAAGCAAGCTAAGATAGAAATGTGATTATGTGACTAATATCAACAAAAATAAATTCTTAGTACCTACTTACCATAAAGTTACGAAAACCAACCATTAAATAATTTCATTCATAAAATCGATATAGCGGTGTAAAGATGACTCATTCAATCATACAACTCCACCAGACATACCTACCCACTATGTATCGACATACGTCACTAAGACTCACCTGTGACGTCACAATGTACACCCACGCGCACAAGTCATGAAAATCTTGCATTATCTACAATTTGGCAGCTGTTATATTGTATAGTAGAATGTACTGTGGTAATGCAGTTCGCGCGTTCCCGTTTAAATTAAGAGCAATTTGTTTAATTGCGCGTGAGTTGGTGAAATTTTATTTGGTTTTAACATTCGCTCTGTGATCCATGTGTGTTATGGGTGCATTATGTCGGTTTCACGCCAAATATGTGATAGGTGAGTCCTTTATTTTCTTTAAAATTCAAAGTTTCGCGATATTTTGAATTATGCAAATATTTACGAATTTTTTATAGTACCTGGTCTATTTTTTTTAGTAGTATTTTATTTTATAGTAGTTCTGCTACAGAAACGGTAGTTACTTTTTATTTTAAAAATAAATGTTTTCTAAATAAAAGTAATAAATTCTAGTACGGTACCTACCTAATTTGTAAAACCATCTGTGTCATATTTACTTAATATTCAGTATACATGGAATTACTTAATAAAATATCATAAATACATACATCGAGAAAAGTAATAATATCTTCGACTAAATTTAAAAATTAGACTAACATTCTCTCTTTACACGATTCAAACTATGTTACGTTGTTTAAGTTTTCAACGTTGGGCGCCAATAAGCACTTTAGGTTACTCTTGTTTTTTTTATAGATAAAAGGGGGCAATAATCGCCTGATAGTACGGGGAACACCGCCAATCATAAGCATCTATAAATGCTGATTATAGCTGAAATTAACTTTTAAATATTTGTTACTAGCTTTTTCCCGCGGCTTGGCTGGCGTTGTTTAAAATTCAAATGAATATCTTCGTGATTTTGATTTGAAAAAGCTCCCGATATCTCAACACTATTGCAAGGTGCTATGATCGCAGATTGACCCATGACATCATGGTAGGTTTATCATTTACATTTAAATCTGCATACCTATTTCAATATCATGCGCACGCGTTTATCGACATTTACGCGTTTATCATTCTTCGCTTGCTTCTTGCCTCGCCTTTGTCTTGTAAATCCCACAAATATAACTACGGCTATAACAGTCTTCAACGTACTTGTTTATTACTTTAAATGCAGTAGCTTTTACTAAAACAAACAGTCGTGTTGTTGCAGCGTATCATTGACCCCTCTCACTAAGAAACTAACCATCTCTCAAGTGTGCAAAAGATTTTACGAGCTAAGTTAAGGCGAATAAATGTTTTACACATATTTTAACCGAGGTACTACTGATACTTAAAACAACTTAAAGTTTTCCTAGAGGTTTGAGGTACCTACTGATACTTTAAACAATTTAAAGTTCTCCTAGAGTTAGAGGTCTGAGGTACAGACCGATACTTCACACAATTGAAAGTTCTCCTAAAGGTCTGAGGTACCTACTGATACTTCAAACAATACACAAATCGTAAGCGTATATGGATTTCTTTCTAGTAACCCTATTTTTCAAATTCATAAATAATCGATCGATATCTAGAAAGCCTCTCGAATTCTAATTTCTATAGGACGTGTACACTGTACGGTCGGTTGCAAAAGGGCATGAAAAAAAAAATATTTGGTCTTGTCTGTTGTTTTCATCATCATCACCCTAAACAGTCCACACCACCTCTTCAGTGTACATTTTACTCGCTACGAAATTCTTGTGTAAAAATGTATGGTGTACAAAATTTTAGTCATCGGAAAAATTGTAAAATTTGTCTCTTTTCATTTCATCCCCTTAACGGCAATCTGTTTGCTTTCAACAGTAACAAATGGTGCAAAAAGCTTTTAGTCTGCTTTAACCGCTGACTCAGGACTGACTATATTTAGTCACGGCTCGCAAATGTGACCATCCTGCTAAACGCGAGTTAACGTTTTATCGGAAATTAAGCACAATGACAAAGGCATAATAGTTCGGAAGTTCCTCATTTATGAAAGCTTTTCCTGTCAGAACGAAATGTATGACAATGTGAGCTGCGGAACATTTGCAGGTTTAATTGTTAATGGCGTCAATTCTGAAGTGGTGTTATCCTTTTGTCGTCTGTCTTTTTCCTACCCATGTCGTTAGTAATGGATAGAAATACGTCTATTACTAACCAGAAGGGACTTCGGTAAAAATTGAAATGACTAGCTTTTTTTTGCGGCTTCGCATTCATAATATTCATATATTAACCAATAAAACCTCTATCCTAGGTTTGATTTGCATTTGAATTCAGAAGCGGTGGGTACAATTTTGGAACACGAATGTCGATGTTTGTAATCCAACAATTTTTTTTAGAACATCACGATGAGTTCTAATTTCCTTATTTCAAATAATTCCATATAACGATGCTTTTTTGTCTTCTTTTTTTAAATCGTGCAGAAACAATAGCTTCCTCTTTTATTGTAATTAGGTAGGTCGTTTTATTGATGGTTACCGCGCACGGTGGTGTTACCATATCAAATTAAATCCTAGTAGCAACACCATAACACCGTGTGCGTGCAAATAAGTTTTTTAACCTTGATTTTTTGTTACCTTGCATTATAATGTTCATCTTTGAAAAACTATGTAGGTACAGTCCTCGACAGCAGTGTATAGATGGGTTTAAACGCCATTGGGGTCAGATGGTGACCCCCAAACAATAGAATTAGCATTGTTCAAAGTGTTAAGGATTTTATTGTTATTTTTGACAATGTTATAGGTACCTACTACGGAACCCCTGAAGCCCCGGTGTTAGTTCTTTTTGTAGCTGTGATTAAAAATGTTCATTGCCTCGGATTAATTCTCTATTCGAGGTCTTCAGTATACTATAACCCCCTCGGTGGCACCATGTTTAAATTTTCAAAAAAATAATTTTAATATTTATTTAATAACCTGTAAAATGTCTTTGAGTGTACGAAATGAACTTTGATATCGAGTAGAAGATTTTGCATAGCAAAAAAACCGCGGAAGATTTTGTGAACAAAAACTTTTAACGAGATGATAGGTTTATTATTCTACGTATTTAAGTTTTTAAGCCATTTTGTTGCGTGTTTAGAACAACAAATCTACCGAAATTGTGACTTGAGTTTCAGAAATCGAAATTATTGAAGCTGTTGTTTTTGAGACTAAACTTAGGTACATAGTTATTTGAAAAAATTTAAGGTGGTAGAGTAGGACCTACATACAAATTGAAAGTTATTTTTTTACTTTTAGAAAGTAATAAAATATTAAGTTTTTTAAAATAGTAATTAATGAAAGGTCAAAAAACGCAACACAATAGGAAATCCATTAGGTATGTCATGCCGCCGGGACGCAAAAGATCTTTTACAGTGTACACAAATTATTGTGACATTTTCCTAAATCATAATTATCGATATTATAGGCGTAACAACCGACATGATTTGGTATTTTTGCTCTTTAAATATTTATCATTAACTATCTTCCTCTCTTTGTCCACACAGAAGGCGAATTGGAAACAGAATGGCTGCAAGCCGCAGGCCTGGGGTCCCTCGCAGCGCCGTTCCAAGCCGGCCTCGAAGTCACCGAGGCCCAGCTGGGTGAAGCCGTGAGGCCATTGCCCAGGGAACAGGCCGCTGCAGTCCGCAGGCGTGTCAGACGACTCAACAGAACAGTAAGAAGAAAACGAGCTGCTTCCAGAGCAAGGAAACCAGACATCAGAGATGTTTTTAGGGATTTGGAGGTGAGTTCTTTAATAATAAATTAGTATTAGCCTCTTAAACCAAAGTCTCGTTAAGTTGGAACCGAGAGTGGGCTAAACCCAGTCCTGACAATAGAAAATAGTCAAATATTGTGAATGTTGCTGAGCCAAGGCGACTCCTTTCATCAACATAATTACCATCAGTAGTAACACTGATTATTTATTATTCTGTATTAGTCCACTGCTGAACATAAGCCTCTTCCATTGTGCGCCACTATTGTGCGCTTATTGGATGTATTTGGCGACTCGTTTATCCATTCCTAATTATCATTATAATTAAAAATGGTTTTAATAGTAACTTTCAGTATAACATTAGTCTTAGATTATGTTGAAAGTTTAGGTTAAGATACTTATCAACCGGGCCTGATAATATCCTGATTATAAAAAGTAAAGTATAATAAAACAGATGGATTTAAATAAAATAAATAATAATATAGATGGATACAAAAGTAAACCGTCGAAAACCATCCTTTGAGTAATGATGCTGATTCTTACAATAATTGAGTTCGTAACTGTTCGTGACGATAATTTCAAATAACTGGGAAGAGTCAATACTTCGAAAGTTCACATTCACATACTTTTTAACAGGAATTTAGGTTAGTATTGTTGGACGGGTGACAATTATTTTTATCCAATAAATGCACAAGTCTTTCACGTTAACTCCTCGTCATAAGATATTCTTGTCCTGAATTTTAGACTTTCCGTATCATGATTTGTCAACTTTCGACTATTGTCTATGAATACAGATCTGTCTACATAGTGCATTTTTAGTTTATCGCTCATTTAATCTTAGTCACCAGATCAGCTGCTGAGTCTTTGTCAGAGTAGTTTTAAACTTTACAAAATCAGGTCTTCCATTTCTACTACATTTTTTATCTTTATCAGCAACTTTGACTTCATTAATAATAACATGATAATCTTCATTATCACTTACTAATGTAATGTTAATGGTAATCCGCTAAAGACATCGCATTACAGCACAAGCAGCGATCGTTCATCTACAACATTAGCAGCGTCATCGTCAAGAACTAACACAACATTAGTACTTATTACGCGTGTCCTATCAGAAAGATAAATGATGTCTAACACACTAGGAACAGCAGTCATTAATCGTACATCAATTACTGCGGTAACTTACGCACGGGTAGGTAGTTAATGTTAAGATTAATAGATGGCAGCACTTTATTAAATAAACACGTCAATGTGAGGTATTAATTTTTTTTAAAAAGCTCAAAGCTCTGAAATGACCACGTTTTAATTGAATCCTAAGATTATGTCTACACTTTTGCACGTAGATAATATATTATTTAGTATTGAATACCTTATATCTAGTCTTTAAGTACTATTGTGGTTAAGGGTATAAAATTTTACAAATTGTAACACCCTAACGTGGTGCAAGTCGGCGCTTTAAGATAAATACTACCTAAGATACCACATGTATGCAATAAATAAAAAAATAGATGAGAAAGATTATGTTTATAATGAGGAGAGATTAAAGGAAGTCAATCCTTGTACAAACAAATAAAATAACTTCTCAGCTAACAACAAAGCAAAATAACATAAATAGATCTTGGAAGTATTTTATTTTTCAATTTACACGAAATTAAACAGTTTGAATGAAGTAAACAAAGTTCTTCGATCGTATTTATGAATGGCCTACCTAATACATACCTTTTTTACAAAGGCTAAAGAATAAAGAAGCTCTTTGTATGTTAGTGATTCATACCAGATTAATATCGACGTACACAAAGATTCGGTTAGGCAGGTTGTAATTTATAGACTCGTCATTCATTTATAAAAATCATGTTCATTTTAAACTATATAAATACTCGTATTGTTGTTTATAGTGCTAGGAACATGTTGCGCCGCGCGTCGTCCGCATCGCCTCTTCTCATCAGCAAAAGCACCACCGGCAAACGTTTTGCTCTATTATTTGACGTAACTTTTTTAATTGGTTTATCGAACTCTTTTTCACGAAGGCAACAGTTATCTCAGTTTAATTTCACTGATTGAAAATCAGAGGATTTTAATGTTAGTCTAATAACCTTGACGTTAGTTGAAATTACTTTTTAATAGCTTTACGATTGCTCTAAAAGTTTTAACGACAGGCATTTGTTCTTTATCTCCTATCGTAACTACAATCCCGGATCATCATCTATCATTCACACCATTTCTAATGACTATTCCACTCCACTGAACTCAATGATATCTCGACCACTCAATTCTAGATGATTATCAATGGGAAAGAAAACTATTGATGTAGAATGTTTTTATTTTATAAATCCTCTAGCGCTTTCTAGGCCTATATCACCTGATCACTTGTGGTTAGCCGCGAATGATTGACTGTTATTATTAAAATCCATGAGCACTGGGTTAATTGGTGCAGTAAAAGCGGTATCTATGACTTTGTCGAGCAATTTTATATTTTCTGTTATTGGCCTAATAATTTGTGGTATGCTGTTATAAGCTGATGATTTGGCATATATTCTTTGTTGATAAGAAATTTAACGGTAGCGGATGCAGTTAAACGTTTTACATGCGTTTTAGTTTATTGTTTTACACGAGTAGGTATTATGTCTTTTAGTGTCACGTTTCTTGGTTCGTTCTATTTTTTAATACTATCTTTCTTGCACTCTCTTTGTAAGTTGCTATCTTATTGTTATCTTATCGCTGATGGGTATTTCTACCGCCTCTTGGCAATTCTTCTGAGGTACGGATTATTCTAATATTTTTTGTTGTTATACTTTTCATCTATATTTACTTACTATGAAAGGTTTAGGAGTCAGAAGGCCGCAGGTGTAACATTTTTATTATGTTGTAAATCGGATTGATCGGAAACAAATAATGCTGAGATTTATCGCCGGAACCTTTCGTATTTTAATGCTTAGAGTCCCATAAAATCTATCCGGTCTCTGTCGACATACAAGCGCTTTAATCTTCTAATTGTGGCAGCAAATGTAGCGAAATTTAACAACTGTAATTATTAATCTCACTCAATATCCTAAAAATGTTTGGTGAAACTTTGCACGCGAAAAAAGTGAATTTCGAGACGAGATTCGCTCCATTGTATCACGCGTTCACGATCATGCAATTACTTAGAAACCATTACTTAGTGACGTGGTATTGAAATATGTTTTTAACTACTTCGCTCGCTGCATATTAGGGTCAGGTGATAAACACTCGTTCGATAAGCATGCAATTAAGGTTTTCGGGGATAGTAACTTGTTTAGTTCTGAACACCAAGTTGTTTACGCGCGTGCTCGTAAACTAATTGGTTGAATTTTAATTGTTTTAGTGTAGTTTCCAGTAGACTTTACTTTAGATATTAAAAAAAAACTTAAAAAAATATTATTGGACAGCGTACAGTGTATTTTAGCAAAAATGGTGTGATTTTTTTCTTTTTTGACACAAAGCAATAAAATTATCTTGTTATAGAAACTCCTTCCAAAAAATAATCCTAACCTCAAAAACTAACAATCAATGTTTCACAGTTGTCATCAAAATCTACCATGATTCACTTCCACAATTTTATGATAACCGTATAAAATTTCTAGTCACTCAATTTCCTTCATGAACCAGTGAAAGCATTCGACAGAACGTGTGAAAATTAAAACAAGCCGTAAAATTGCGACAACGAGACAACACAAAATTGTCTTTAAATAAAAATTACGCAAAATTTAATATCTAGTAAAGTAATTGTAATTACTCAAGCGATAGCAGTGTTAAGTACTGAGTGAGGCGGACGCGTTGCGTTGCGTCCGTTGGTTTCCAAACTGCAGAGCGTTGCGTTTGAATGCAGTGGCTTAGTACGTTGCAGTGGCTTAGTACGTAGCAGTGCGCTGAGCACATGAGCAGTGAAAATGATATGTGACACGATGCGAGTGAAGGTGTGTGAGAAGATGGTGAACTGTAAGGGGCTGGCCCTCGTCCGCTCCTATATAGAAGCCCTGGTAAATATTTGAGTTCATCCAGTGCTAGTATGTGAGTGGTTTGGTGTCTTGACGTCATTTTGTAAAGTTGCCTAAGGCTCGAAGGGTGAGACATAATGTGATAATGATTTTGTTTATCTCTAAACTATATACAATGTTAAAATCCTTTTTTTATTAAACGTAGGCTACATAATGTGGTCGAAACTCTACTCTTACACTTCCAATATGTATTGTACTATTGTACGTGAAAGGTTCTAAAAACATATTGAAAAACACAAAAATGCCAATCTCTGCAGCTATTATTCTCTTTTGTTCCAATCTATTGGTCTTAGAGACAAATAAGATAAATACCAAACAACAAATAACTAAACAAGAGATTACAAGCATCATGTGAGTTCAGATTAACATTCTTTAAGATAAAGGTATCGTTTGCTGGTAGCTTATCGATAAGATTAGGATTGGATTTGTCTGTTTCTTCTCAGTGTTTATCTACATCTTCTTGTTGATCATCAATATTATCTTACTCTATCTGTATTTCAGCTAGTTAGTAGGTAAACATATTTACAAAATTGGTCAAGTTTTACACACTAGCTTAGCGATTGGCTATCCGCGCAAATTATTGAGGGTCCGATCCTCGCACGGGACAAATATTGTAAAATACCATGATATAAGAAAATTCTATATAATTGTAATGCTTATTATAAAAAACCTACCAATGGCAAAATGACCTGTTTTCATATCTTGGTTAATTGACCACGTACCTATCTATTTTATCTACTTAACACGGTACCTACTATCGTACAACCTTAATACGGATTTGGTAATAGTACTAATATTGATTTAGGGCATGCATGATTAAAGTTTGTTAACTTTTTCAGTATCTTACTACTAAATATTTGAATTGACTAATATTTTATAATTATGAATTGAATCAAGTCGTAATCGATCGATAGGTACAATCAGTAGCAGATCAGATTACAATGACATAGTAATTTAATTCTACATAAATTGATCTGATCTACTTTTACACATTGTTTACCAACAATGAAGAAAGTGGGTCAATCTCAATTTTTTTAATGCGCAAATAGTACTAGACGGTAAACAGAACTACGAATATTACTTGTAAAATATTTATTAATAATCTATTATTAAGCAAATGCACTTTACGGGTCCTTGATCAACCCGTCTGAATCAAACACTAACATATTTTTTGTGGTAACTTCTGAGTGGTGCCTTTTAAGTCTTAAAATCTTCAGCGGTAATTTTAGCATTAAATTATATGGTTCTTATTATAGATCTTTACATCTTCATAAGATTTTCCAGATTATATCCAATCACGTGGCGATACTGTAAGATATAATTGAAAGATTGCCGTGTCGAATTGTTTAATCTCAGACTAATTTAAGACTTCACCTTAAAGATCAATAATCTACGCTTAATAAACAAATTACGCATATCATGTTCTATTAGATTCAAACCAAGCGTGCAGGAAATGAAACCGTTTATTATTTTCTAGTTTTTATCGTGTCCAAGGTAAAACTAGCAGCTAATGGCCTATAAAGATTGTGTGTATATTGTTTCACGGATCATGAAACGAACACGCTATATCGATATCACCGGAAAAAACTTCATGATCTCTGTCTACATGTAGGCATCGTTTTGTTATAATTTATTAGTTTGAATATTCTGTTTCAGAGTCAGGGTTATGTGCTAAAAGATTAACTTTAAAACTGTGTAAACTTCCTACATTTTTTAACCTTACCGTGTGTCTTCCACCATTTTGAATATTACAATATAGAATATCTTTCAATATAATATCTCCCAATATTTCAATGCTGTTCCAAGCGTCATACATTTAAATTCAAAATTCCGAAACATATCGCGTTTGTGACAATTTCAATGAAGAATATTCCTTTTGTGACTTCTGTCAAGTTTTCTTTCCATCTTCAGCTCTGCCATTATTTTGTATCTATTTATTTTATAATTTTGATATAAATCATACTATTATATAAACCTTTAGAGTTGAATTAAACATGCTCAAGCTGCACCAGACTTTCTAGAATAAACTGTTATTCTTTTATTGTCTTTCTGAACTTCTAATGACAATGTAGTTATTTCTTTCAATAATATTTTTCTTGAAACAATCAAGTCCTTGTAACTATGAACTGTTATCCTTGATGTTATCAATTCTATTGCATATGAAACATTTCTCTGTAACTGATTCTCATTCGTGGCGACACGAATATCATATATTGTTATTCTATGGCGTCTGGGCATCGCCACAGTTACTTCCAAGTAAATACATGTTTAGATTGTAAGGATTATGTCGTTAAGTTATTTTGTGCCATTCACCTCATAGACAATTGCATTTGCAGGTAATGTTAGCTGACATTTGTAGGAATATTTGCATTTAAATTAATACTGTTTCTAGTTTTCGTGTAGAATATAGTAGAAAATTTGAGGTCTTTTCTTTACAGGTCATATAAGTACAATTTCTTCCCATACACAGAATAGGAAATCAATTGTTACCTACGCGTCGCTTTTTTTATGACATCCTTGCGGTAATATAGTCTCAAACTTATCCTTACTTATCCTATCTCAAGCTTATCCTTATTATCCTTGCGGTAGTTATAAGCCTCTTGACAAGCATGACTTTGAAAAATTATTCAAACTTTAATGATCATATCGCTAGGTTATAACAGTGCCATATAATAATCATCATGCCACCGTTTAGCAAATAAAGTTGCACTGAGTTATAGAAATCGTATCACATTTTTTATCACTTCCGCTTCTGAGAAACATTGACCACGATTTTCACGTTTCAATCACAATCTAAATAAACTTGTTTTACCAACCCTTCTTTCAAAGCAACTCCTAATATAGCAATACATTTCTTGCAAAGATTTCCTTATCAATAATTTATCGTTTCGCCTCCGTCCGTAATAGGGAGCGGTTAGACTTGAAACAGACCGGTTCGTATCGCACCGCTGACATACATGACCAATGTTAAGGGACGGCTATCTAGCTGTCTCTTCCGCAACATCCGCTACCTCTGTATCCGCTGTGACAGGTAGATAGATAGTACCATCTAATGGTGCGCGGATCGTTGGTTTAATTAATTGATATGGAATGCCTCAAGGCAGATATTGAAGGTTTCAAACGCCTTTGGGGAGTCTCATCGAATAGTAGAACTCTTAAGGTAGGTATTTAAAATATTATTATACATTATCGTAATAAATAAAATCGTATCTAATCACCCATGCAAATTTTAGATAGACAATAAAATAAAATAAAAATCAGTATGGAACCGAATTATGACTAACATTGAAATGTCAATAGAATATCTAGTTACATAAATTGTCGATTACATAACGACACAGTAATCATTAATAAGTAGTAGAAATTACATTGAAATTCTTGTAAAAAGTAGCCAGTCATTAATCTAAGAGCTTTCACCGAGGATTGTGTAATGCGGGGACAAACAAAACGTAATATTGAGTTTCTCTTTTTGACTAAACTTATTTTTTAAATAACTGTTTTGACAATGATAACTAAGACCATGGGAATATTTATTTTTTAGTTCTATTACCTAGATGTCATTAAAGTAGCACAGATTAAAATAATTTACATAATAATCTGGGAACTTAAGATTACACGCTTACATATGTTTTGAGTTGCTAAGTAAGTTGTAAAACGGGTTTGTTGGTTCAAGTGTAGAATATTTGTGTCTAATACAAAATCACTATTTTTAGACCTCGTTACCTTATGAACAACGCCTATTTCTTGAGACTACTAAACAGCTGGTTCATTCTGAGTTCTGACCTCTTATCCTGAAGAGCCTAACCTAAATATGAACGTGAACATAGTGAAAATAGGTATTTATATTAAAGTTAAGTAAGATGCTGGTACAAGTAACTTACTTAGTATCTAATTACCGAAATGACAAGCTCTAGGCATCTACGAGTTCGAATAAAAAGACAGTGTAAATTCTTTCCTAGTGAAATTCTTATAAAAACCATGACAGCCAATAATTCCGTAAGTAATCAAAGAAACTATTGTGATCAACAACCGGTAACATCGTAATTGTCGAACAATACACACAGTTCATCTTCAGCTAAATGAAACAAAACGGTACAAAAACTATGAAACTACGAACAAGAAAAGATTATGTGAAGTGATCGATTTTCTATTGGGTTTTGTGCTTGTAAGATTGATATGACAATGTGGGAAGACACATGTTTAGGAACGATAACAATATAACTAGGTAGATGAAGAGTTTCTCGTCATTTTAAAATAAGTAATTTAAATTGAACGGACAAATAATTTAAACAAAAAATCGGTTAAATATAATACCTATTACGTAAGTTACGTCATATAGGTAGGTACCAATATAACATGTGTGACGAAAACCATAAGTTAATTCAATTAGTATAGTAACAAAGATTTCTAATGCTGATATTAAGTGCTGCTAATTTAGAAGGCACGACACACATTTAGAATTTAGCTGTAAATCTGTTTAATAATGTCTCCAAAAAAATACTTAGAAAAAAACTTTAAAATTAAGTTTACTACTAGCCACAATCCTTGGATAGCCAGCACAAAGCAAGCTAGCTAACTTAAAAAAATAAACATTGGCTTATTTGCCCAAAAAAACACTAAAACGTTTTAAAAACTGGCATAAAAAAAAATTTTAAGAAAAAAAAAGCACAAATTGTCACATCAATAATCTCATCACAATTCTCACGCTGCCACGTGCTTTCTATTCACTGTTTAGAACGCTGCCGGTTGCCGTGATATAATGAGCAAACAGTTTCCGTGATTTAGACGATGATTAATTGCAGATGATTACCTACACTGTGATCAGTCTATAGAAGAATTATAGTCTTTATGATGCATCGCTTTTTTAACTGAATAATTAATACAAGAATGTGACGATGACAGCCCTAATTAGTATTTAAATTGTCGTTGATGATACATAGTCAAAGCATTAAGTATCTGAATTTTGGATATACGTAGTTGACTGTTATAGATTAGTCACTCACTATTATATTATAGGATACTAGCTTATACCTGCAGATTTCATTTTCTAGTATTCTTTCAAAAGTTACCGGTACTTAGAACCATGAAAATTAAGTTTTTGACATTTTCTTTGGAGTGAAAGTTAAGTTTGGACACGTGCTTCTGTTTGTATTTAAAATAAAAGTTAATCATCGGACAGAATTAGATACGGAAATATGTTCCGGACGTTTCTACTTTGTCGTTGTTATTTTTAAGTGAGGCAGTGATCGATGAGATATACTTAGAGATGTAACGCTGGCCGTTTTAAGTAACAGATTTTTTTTTGTTTCAAGTTTAAAAACAAAACTTTGATTCTATTCTTTATTCCTTTTTGTTTGTGGATGTTAAGCGAAGATGTTTTTGTATAGGTACCTACAACATATTTTGCGAAATTGTTGCCGTGATCCTACAATGTTTTTAGCTTTCCCAACATTTTTATGACATTCTTATGTCCGTTTCTCACATTAGTGGCCATCATTTCCTACTTTATTTAATCGTTTTCTAAATTTAGACCTCTAAAGCAATACTATCCTGTTCCACCTTCCACTTAGGAGATAACTATTAGTGACTCTCTCTATTAGTGACTATTAGTTATCTCACTGTTGGGATAGGCCTCTTGTGCGAATCATCATCTCCATCGTTATCATTTTAGCTAAGAGGCATCGACAAATGCTTTTCCTATCGATCTCCACAATCTTCAAGTTGGATGTCAAAATCATAGTTTAAATAATTATTATAATTGTTACAGAACTCAAGTGGTAGTGAACCGCGGTCGCGCAGTGCGACTCCCGACTCATTGGATTCTCTGCCGAGCGGCGGGTCGGGCAGCCCGCCAGCTGAGTGGGCTGATGCCGCCACACCGCCCGACTTTGTGTGAGTTACCCTTATTCTAATCACTAAATTTATTTCGATTGAATTAGGTAGGTACCCTTAATCAATATTACCTTTGGGTCAGCATTTTCAATTGTGTGATGGTCATATAGTTAGAATTTTGAAAAAAAGGTTCTAAAAACACTTCTATTCCATTGCAGCAAAATTTTAAACATCTTTATTTTTTTTAAATAGGTAGTTCATCAAGGAATGCCCTAAGACTCTAGCCAGTTTCCAAACTTGCATATGAAGGATTTTCTAATGTAAGCAGTGATGTGCTGTCAACTGTACCTACTGAAGTACTATGAATATCCAAAGCTTCCAAGAAAATACAAGAATTTCCATTAAACTTTTCCTATCTTCTCGAGTCTCAAGTAAGGTGTTGTTACAGCGACAGCTTCCCAGCGGGTGCGCACAGTCCCTTGGCTCGCACGCCATCGGCGCCGGCGCCCGGGCGGCGCGCGCGCTTGTCTCCGCACGGAGAGTCGCACTCGCCGCCGCTGCCCATGCACGAACTGTTCAAGCCTAATGACTTGCATTGGGCTGACATTGCGAGTAATACCGGTGAGTTTCAAGAAACTTCTTTTTAATGTGTGCATAGTGCATTGAACATATTTATTAATGAACATGTTATTTGATGTTTGCAGAGGGTATCGAGCTCCTTGGCTACCAAAGATATGGCACAGTCCAGGGACCAAGGATAGGAAAGGAACGAATCAATGGGTCCATACTCAAAGACAACGATCCATTTATGTAAGTAAAACCCTATAATGACACCGTCTTCTATGTATAAACGGTCCTTTTAAAATCGTGGAAAAGTATACCTACAATAAACTTTCCGTGACAGTTTGCTTTCATCTTTAGGAATTAATAATATAAACTCTACAAATAAATTTATAAGATTCCAGTAGAAAAGAGCAACGAGCAAAAGAATAAAGTTGTTTATTTCCGCAGCAACAACAAACACACAGCTGTTTCCCGAGCTAAGAGCGCCGCGTCGGCTCAGCAGCCACTCAGCTTCGAACACAAGTTCAATCTAGACAGGCAGATGCTAGTTCATGAAGAGGTATGTGTGAAATGTATCGACAAATTTAACTAAGTGCCTATTCTATGCTTTTTTATAAACATGGTTGATGATGACATTTGCACTGGTGTTGGTTTAGGTTCCATGCTTAGTTCCATGGTTAAAAGTAATAGTTCAAAAAAAACTCGTTTCACTTCAGGACTGGCCAGAAGAGGACAGCACTGTGGACATAGAGAGCATCGGGGAGCCGCAACTAAAGCGTCTGCCTCCACTACTGTGGTTGGAACTCACAGCACTCTTCGACCGGTACTCACTGCCCTTCCAAAAGAGGAAGTCACCCAAGAAGAAGAGGAAAGAAGGTGAGGTTCAGGACTTGATAGAAAGCAGTTTTGTGTACAATATCTCATAACTTGGCGTAGTAGTTTGATCCATTTTCAAATAGTGTAGCAAGTAATGAATGTATGTTTCCTCCGCAGAGGGCTCGGTGTTCGGCGTGTCGCTGGAGACGCTGGTGCGCAAGGACATGATCCTGTGGGAGGAGACGTGGAGCTGCGCGCCCGCCGTGCTGCGAACGCTGGCCGCCGCGCTGGCGCAGCGCACGGCTGATGAGGGGCTGTTGCGCGTGCCCGGGAACAAGCAGAAGGTATGCTACGTCATTGCTATTGCCCTAAATATTCCATTCGTCAAATATCAATAGAAGTAGGGATCTAAAGTCCCAAGTTGCAGAGGGTGTCTGCTGCCATAAACACTTCCAAAGTCTCCCAACTTTTTGTTTTCAAGCTAAGTTATCAATATTTTGTTTTTTCCAGATCGAAGCTCTGTGTCAACTGATAGAGCGTCAGTGGTACTCGGACCGTAGTGCGGTGGAGGCGGCCCTGTCGCGGGCCAGCTCGCACGACCTCGGCGCGGTGTTCAAGCGACTGCTGCGAGCGCTGCCGCAGCCGCCACTCACCATGGAACTCATGCGGCTCTTCTATCATACCTATGGTGAGTTCTAGCTCGGGATCTCTCGAGATACGATTATTTCCTCCCCAAAATTGTACAAGATTTCACAATGGACTTAAAATGGTTCAAGAGGTTCCGTAATCTCATGACGTAGGTAGGTCAGTAGGTAGCTAAATTATTCTTCATCGCATTGAGAGAGATACAGTAGAGACCGCTATTTATATTAACATAAATATTATGCCATTGAAATAATCCAAAGTTATTGTTTAGAATTATAAACAGAGACTTGAGAGGCATCTCTCAAAAGTATGCGGAATTAAAAAAGAACTCGTATTTCTCTTGCTGTGAGATGATCGCAAAAAACTGTCAAGCGAATATCGACCATAAATCAAGTGCCTTGATGAATTGCATGCTATTGCTTCCAGCTCTAAGCGGCACAACACAAGGCCGAGCATTGAACCTGCTCGTGCTGCTGCTACCGGCTGAGCAGAGGGCGACACTGCGCGAGCTACTGCGACTGGTCAGAGAGATCGTGGCGAGGCAGGACACCAACAAGATGACAGAACACAACGTCGCTATGATCATCGCACCGACGCTTTTCCCTCCCAGGTAATACAAAACACTAGAAGTATTTATGTTAAAACTAAGTTTAAAAAAAATCTGTGTGATGTGGCTATATTGTGCCTGCAAGTGCGACCGTCAACGGATATACTCATGGTTTAGGGTTGGGAGGCTGATGGTTTCAGAATAATGGAGAACGGGAATGGAGGGCGTGGTCCTATTTCAATATTTTGGGTTTTATGATTTCGAATTCTGCCTGATTAATGCAATTTTTGTCTTTTCCTTTCCAGTCTCTTGATCAAGCAGTCGGACAGTCTAGAAACTCAGCTAGCTACAGCCGCGAACAGTTGCCACGTGACAGAGGCACTGATGCGCTGGTGTGACCAGCTGTGGGTGTTGCCAGCCTCCCTGCTCGCCGCTGCGCAGAGAAAGCCCCCCCCTCACAGGAGAAATCATCACACTTGACTTCTCTCCTTACATCGACTGATTGTACAGGCCCAGGGACGAAAAGCCCCGGCTTCACGATAAGTGAACATTAATTTTGACCTTAACATTGAAACTGTCAAGGTCAAAGTTGATTTTGCCGGATCTAGTGAGTGATTTAGACACTTTAAACCAAAATTATGACCTGCATTGAGGTCGATGGTTGCAAGAGTTGCTTCGAATGGACACATCCATTGAATGGTGCTCACAATAAGTATTATATCGAATAAGAACAATATATCCAATATTATTTTCAGTCAAATTGTGCTGTGTTTATTATATTTTATTCTTGAACAATATTTAGACGAGTGATAATGTTTTATGCTTACCTAAAATAATTATACTCCATTATGTTATTTTGTATGATAATGTGAATAAGATGCCAAATATTCAACCATTTTTTTCTTATTTATAGTGATATTAAAAAATATTCCAGTTTAGAGGCTGAGCCTTACCATGTACCTTTGAAAATAGAATGATTCTTGTTTTAAAAATAAAAATGTATTTGAGAAATATTAGAATGCTCTCCATCCAGTCAGAATAATGTACAATGGTTTTAAAATAATAAAGTTGTGTATAGAATATTGACTGTATTGGGAACAAATTAAATTAAATTGTAGATAATTTTTGTGTTGTGAGTTGAATAAAATATTGACAAGTTTGGTGCCATCGGTGATTTGGTCTAAAGAATGTAAAATATCCTAGTTTCGCGTTTTTTTAAACTCGGTGAAGTACCTACTCTTGTAAAAAATATATTCTAAGTACCTACATTTCAGTCATTTAATCCCCAATGACCAATGTTGCCAGTTAAATAAAACACGATCTACAAAATATATTGATTGAAATGTTACCTTTTTGGCAATAAGTAGTCTAACGGTTGTAATAAGGTGCCTTGCGTTGATATTAAATCTGCACAATTACTTTTAAAAACTTGTAAATACTTATATACTTCGGTTTTTGTAATATATTTTACCGATACTAAGCATGCAAAGACTGACTTGGTGTATTATTATGTATAATTTTATTTTGTAAGTGTATCTACTTTTCAGAATTTAATAAAAATGCATATTACTTAAAAAGATGTTTTATTATTTTAATAATGATATTATTATAATAGAAACATGACTTCAACTTCATGGAATTCTTAAAATCAGTAGGTAAATAATGGCAGTGACGTGCCTTGCTAATATTTACTTCATATTGACAAAAGCACAAAGTTGTACAGGTACAGTTAATTTCCTCCACATTTAATTTTTTACATCCTAGTCATTCAGAAATTAGCTTAGTTTACATTACAGTAAAGTTGACATTTGTATAAATGGAAGAACTATTAGGTATTATAAAATGGAAAATCAGACTTGGAGATCGGAGATGATTTCTGATGTGTTTTGATTTGAACAGCGTTATTTTTTTATTTTCTTGTTAGTATGGTTCACAAAAAATTACTTATGTGAAACCACGTAGGGATTAGCACTATTAATTTTCGACAAACACCGCTTTAAATGTTTCACGTTTCACACACAATATAAATTAGTGTCTAACCAAACTCAGTATTTAAAGTTTTTAATCAAATAAACTGCTTCGTTATCAGCACCGCAAAGGATCCTGCCTTTATCACAGTGAAGACTGTTAATTGGTTTATGTAACGCTGGAATAAGCGAATTGACCATCATTGCCTTTTTATCTTCTAAGGGCATCCACATAACTTCATTATCTGGCCCTTTTGAACTCTTTGTCATGGTTTCCATGTTCCAATCCCATAGCTCCCCTGATACGGAGCATGTAAGTAGTTTGTGAGGGTTTTCCGGATGAAACTGCATTTCAGAAACCCCTGCGGAGTGAGCATTGACTAGGGACGTAGGGAATTGGTTCATACGTAAATCCCAGACAGCAAGGGATCCAGATTCACTTCCAGCGAGGATTATGTGTGGTTGTGTTGGATGGTGGATGATGCATGTTGCTGCTAATTCATCACCCGCTAGTAGGAATGATGCAACAGGCTTGTTTTCTGTGGATCTTAGGTCCCATATTTTCATGTGGCCGCGAATGTTACCTGTTATTACCTGAAACATTAAATAAAATCTGTTATTCAAATAAACAAACATTTAATACATAGTCAATAATAATAATATAGTCAGAATATTGAATAATCAATTTATTTTTTGTCTTGTTGTGAAATAAAGGCTTCAGATAGGCACATTCTTATTGAGCAGTAAAAATGCAGCTCCGGAAGTAACACATGAACTGCAAAATGCTGCTGTGTGGAAGGACAGAACGCGAAACTAATCTATTTATGGGACCTTTTAGCCCAGCAGTGGAATAGTGTATGCAGATTTAGTAAGTTTTAAACATACAAATATAAACAGATTATACTTTACCTCATTATGTTTAATAAAGCATATGGAATGAAGAGAACAGCTGTCAGCTCCGGTGATGGTCCGCATCACCTCTCCTCGTCTTCCACTCAGGATGTTTATGTTGCCATCCTCTCCAATAGTAGCTATGTCTCCTTCCAATGTATCCAGAGATGTGCAGGAACATTGCTCCTCACTGAAAATTATCATAGTATAGATACTATTATGATACTAGTATAGGTACTCAACTAAATATTTACAAGGTAAAAATAAAATTGACAATTAAATCAAATTCAAATAGTTAAGATTTATTATTGTCACGAACTTTTCCGAACATTTATCATAGTGAAACAACTTTATATTAATGATTTGTCGCGTAAAAAAAAATATTTGTCAAAATCTCTCCATTCAGTCCATTCAATAAAAATATTTTTTCACTTAGAAATGGATGGTCAAATAAGTGCATACTTAGGTACTTAATGAATATTAGTACAGTGAAATGAATTGCCACTTAACACTGGCATATAGTTGAGACTCAAAAACTTACTCACCCGTAATTATGTAGTTTTTTCCAATGAAAAACTTCTTTGAGCGGCGTTTGCTTCTGATAAACACTAATTTCAAGTACCTTCACATCGCCATTTGACAGCGAAACGGCTACTTTATTCTTCTCTGTAAACTTTATCTCTGTGACGTCACCTTCCACAGGGTATTCGGACATCGGGCGTGGATATTCCACTTCGTCTTCTTCATGAGGACTTTCAAAATTCCACACTTTTAATGAATTCACACAGTCATCCCAACTACCGGTTAAAAAGCATTTAGTTTCGACGTATTCTTCAGCTATCCATCTTATCTTATTGATTTTTTGAGACACAAATGTTCCTTGCACATCTAGTGGCATTTTTATTACTCTTTCGGAGTTATCTAAGATGTTAATTCAATAAACAAAATAAACAACGCTTCGCTCTTTTAACTTTTTGAATGATTATGATGTCAATGTCAAAAAAGTGAGGTTATTTTATTTCATCAAGATAAATTTCCATTCTACGCATATAAACGATAAACGCAAAATCTGTCTGTCTTCCACTGTTAAATATATGCCTCACGATCAAAAAGCTGTCTGTTAAAATGAAAACCTAGATGCTATATTATATATTATGTAATTTTTGATGACATTTCTTCAAAACGAAGTACCTTATAAAGTAAGTAGGTATCATCAAAAATGTAAAAAAGCAAGTGAAAAATGGAACGTAATGTTATCGTTCAGGAACTTAACGTGTTAGTCCGATTCATAGAGTACTTTTATTGTTTGCCTGAAATGAGAAAGAAACTCTCATCGCGATGCATCGTAGATCGTAGACGTATAATTTTCTAAAAACAATGTGTGGCTACAAAGTTATGACGGCCTAATTTTTCCTGGTAAGTACATAATGTTTCGTTATCCCTACTTCTGATGTTTCATGTTTAGTTGTTTTCTTTATTACTGAACGATTCTGATGACGTCTTGAAGTCTTATCAGTTTATCAGCTGATAACTACCCTCCTCCTGTCGGTGTCGTGACACATAAAAACAAAACACTTGTTTTGTTTCAAAGTTTGAATGCTACGATTAACTAATTTACTCTGTGTGTTCACTTAATTATGATAAATATTAAATACTTAGATCAACTTTGATTTTGATCTGAGAGTGTGAATACTAGGATTTTTTGGTGATAAACAAGTGTATGTGATTGTGATAGACAGCAAATCTCTAGGTAAGATGTAGTGAAACGAAGGAAAAGTACATACTGAAGTTTGTTTTTGTTATCTTCACAATTCAATGCGATCAATTTAAAATTGAATTTTCTAAAAATGAAATAGATACATGGAACTTAATAATTAAAAACTAAAAGGCTTTCAAATTTCAATAGAACCAGAATGGTGCGTGAAGGAGTGCTACCGCCAGCAGAATCTGGCGAATTCATCGCTAAAAATGCTCTACATGTGACGATATGTGAAGCCGGACTTGATAAACTTTGTATAGAGGTAATATTTCTAGAAACTTTCAAGTACGTAAGTATTATTGTCAATATTTCTGCATAGGTACTTGGTACTGTGATATGAAACGCTATAGGTATCAATAGTCTTGTTAATCTAGACATTATTATTATTGTTCTTTAGTATCTATAGGTAAGTATAACTCTTTAGATTCAAATTGATCCTGTCAGTAAAGTTGAATTAAGTATTTAAATAATTTCTTTAAATTCATTATTGATTGACTCATTTCCAGATGTTACCATCTATAACCAATAAGCTAGAGATCCCGGACACTGGTGCGGACATCATCCACCCTCACAAAGATCACGAGAAGGCGGCAGACTGGGTGTTTGTGGCAGATGCCCTTAACTTCTGCTTTTGGTCATACACTGGAGCTCAAAAATGGACAGTAGACGGACATTCTGGCTACTATGCCCTGGAAGCTGCTCTCGCTAGAGCTATTAAGGTAATATTAGATCAGGAGGTTGAAAAATAAACTATACCACTGTTCTATTTATTTTAAGTAACCAACCAGTAAAGTACCAAAAGTAGTAGACCAACGAGAGAGAGGTCAACCCTCCTGCGTAAAGTATAGTAAGCCTAATTTAAGAATAATGTATTGTACCTATATGTAATATATAGAGTACAATTAGGTATTTATCAATATTTTAATTAGACATTTATACACAATCCACTTTTTACAGTTCTTCCTAGTGTTATTGTCAGGTGAAAAAATACCTATTAAAACAACTCTCATGTATTTCAGAAAGGAATAGACATACTAAATCCAGAATACTACTCAAAGATAACTGAAGACCAACTCCATGCAATCATGAAAGGAGACAATGAGGCTCAAATACCACTTTTTAAGCAACGCATAGCAGTACTTCATGAAGTTGGTACTATACTCGTAGAAAAATATAATGGTACCTTTGTAACATGTTTGAAAGAAGCCAATAAGTCCGCTTTAAAATTGTTGGAGATTATTGTTAATAATTTTCCCTGTTTTCGAGATGAAGCTATCTTTAAAGGTCAGAAAGTGGCTCTTTACAAAAGAGCACAGATCCTCGTTGCTGATTTATGGAATTTCTTTGGTGGTACGGGTTGGGGAGAGTTTACGGATATAGATAAAATGACAATGTTTGCGGACTACAGAGTACCACAAGTTTTGGTCTATTTTGGTGCCATGAACTATAGTGATGTGCTAATGGATAAACTGAAAAACGGTAAGATTTGAGATTTATTCTTTGCAGTTTTATTGAAGTTCTTTTTGTATTTTTTATCACTGTTGCAAGTATGGTAGACAATTGTAACTTGCAAAAAGTCTAAAATAGAATATGACGAGAACATAAAGATAATTTGCACCATTACTTGCAACAATACCTACATAAATCGTTACTTAGGATGAATTTTTCGCACCTAGCAACACTGAATATAATACCTTATACATGGTCATACATCTAGCTTACATAATTATATATGTATAAATAAAAATCCATAGCCTAAAATGTTTCTGTGCATCACTTCAAAGAGGCTATACTTATCGGTTTTTATGACATTTTTTACGTGAGTTTGTCTTCCACCCACATGACTGGATGGTGAATAGGATGGCTGGATGGCTTTGTTACCCGGATGATAGCGGTGTGATTGGGTTAAAATAGAATCATGGCCACCATGGGGGTGAAATTGCTTAAGGGGTTACTTTGTTTGAAATAAACTCACAACGCGCATCTCGACGCGCAGCGCAACTGCTTTGTAACATCAAATTTCATTCAGCGTAGTCACCACCATAATGATTTGATAAAATAAAATATGCATTTATCACAATAGATTTGTATCATTTGGATTTTCCATCCTCGAGATAGTAGTTCTAGTTGATTTTATCTTTATTTATCTGCATAATGATTAATACATTCTTTGGAGTTTAGACTATAGACTTTAAGAAACAACAAACAAATAACTAAGAATTTATTCATGTCAAGGATACTGTATTTCACAGAATTTTATTTTTAGTTAAGTATTTTTAAATTTATAGTTATTATATTCTAAACTTACATAATATAAGTGTATGTATATATTTATTTACAGATATTCTTCTCCCGAGTGGCTCAGAAGAAGAAGTAGAAATCCGTGGCTGCTCAATCCACGCAGTAGAATTGCTCAAGAAGAGAATAGAAGAGAAAGTCAAGGGTCAAGATGTAGAGGTACCTAACTCTAGTCTGATAGATTATTATCTGTGGTGCTACAGAAGAAAGTATGCTGAAGACATGGAGAGTATTCCATTCCATAAGACTCTGGGCATTTACTACTGATGTTAAGTTTTTTTTTTTACTAAATAGGGCCAACACACACCAGCGCGTGCCGATTGCAGATAATTTTATATGACCCCAGAAGAAAAAAGAGGGGTGTTATAAGTTTATCGTGTGTATCTGTGTGCCTGTGGCAGCTCGTAGCAAACAGATGAACCGATTTCAAAAGTTTTTTTATTTGGGAGGTCACTTGATCAAGTGTTTTAGCTAAAAAATAATTGTATCGGGGGGTTTTTTAATTTTTAATGAATACTTGGACCTATGTCATTGAAATACATAATAGGAGAACTACCTCGGAACGGCACGGCACATTTTCTGAACTCGGTGTTGTGTGGGGTGCAGAGAATAACAGCAACACTTCTCCAACTGCGTCTCCTAAAAGTCTATGATGGGGTAACCCACACAAACATATTAGTCGTGTAAAGGAATTGTTTCCACAGCGAAATAAAAGTTCTTACACAATTACCAAAATAGTTGCGAGGGAAAAGTTACAAACTAGCAACGATCAACACTTAAATTGCTTCTGGTAAGAGGCTTCGGCTGTAGCTGGTTACCCACCGGACTAAGCTTTCCCGTCAAGCGACTTAATCGTGTTCCGGCATGATGTTTTGTGAAACCTATCTGGGGGACTCAAACATTTAAAATCCTCAGCAGTCCGGCTCGCCGGTTTGCGTAGGCCCTTAGGGTAGAATCATGTAGCTTCAATGATGAGTGTTAGCTGACAGTTGCGTTTGTATAGTACAGTGTACAGTCGCTAAAACTTTGCCTGTATGTGCGCTACAAGCGTATTTGTCTTGCTTACTTGTTGACTTTGGAGAGGCAAAGTTGTAGCGGCCGTATTGCACTAAACCATTATCTATAGTCTCTATTTTTTCCTTTTATGTTATCTTAGTTTATACGCCAGCACAATTGTAACTTAATATAAAGTAGTTATATCCTTAACAATGGCGTACGAAAGGAAGGGACAGCGTGTGTTTAAAGTTACGTTAGTTTGCTTTTACAGGATTGACACTTTCTTCTTCTTATCGTTTCGATAGTAGGATTGACACTAATATTATAGATGATCATTAGCCACAGATTCGTGCCAATACCAATCAGTGTAAGTGAGAGCGATTCCACCCTATAAAATTTGTGATAAACCAGTAGAATTTATTACGAATGGTGCTAGCATAATACAAATGTACTTAAGTATTATAATAAGTGATCCGTAAAAATTTTATTTCGTAATTTTCCTTGTCATATTGTATAGTCATATCGTGATATCTAGTTAATAAATGTTCCTTTTGGTTAACAGTTTCTAGCAATTATAATCTAGAACTGACAAATTCATAGAAAAGATATCTGTTCTATGAAATTAAATTATCTGATATGAATTGCAAGAAATTAAGCCGTAAAACATGACTTTACGGCTCTAAGGGTGAAATTCACAGACTACAAGATAAGTCAATTCTGAAGTCAACTTTTAATTACAAATCTATTACTTAGTGATATTTAATATGTATCCAATTTGTGGTACATTCATTACACATACGTGCAAATTAAAGAGTCCAACAGAAAATAGTTTCGATTCGAGAATAGGCTGTGACCTGATAAAAAAAAATGTTATATTATTGACATAAATTTGCTATCATTATTGTGAATAATATTAATTATACCTACTTATTTCATTTATTAATACCTACGTGTTGTATGGGATTTGTATATACAAACAATAAAACGAAATTATATTGTGTATATTTTTTATTCTATTACCACCCTTACCTAATATCCATTCATATTCAATAAATCGCGATGCAATGTTTTTACATTACGTCTATCACAATGCTCAGTGGTCCCCTATATCTTATTGCACATGGCTACACCATAGCTATTCTATACAATAATACACAACCTATGGTTTACATTATACCCAGTTATATTTATTATTTACAACTTTGGCATTAGCTAATATATAGATGCTTTATTGGGAAGAAATGTAATTTGTATTAAATAAAAATAAGTTAGATTTCTTACATAGAGGCCTTTTGACACTAAGTCGGCTACAGTATTTAGTTTTACTACGTATAACCAATTTGCTGGATACCGATATCTTATAATAAGAAAAAATAGAAATAAATTAGTTAAATAAATGAGTTAAATATGTTGCTATACACATTTAACTAGAGATTACAAACTAAACAAAATTATCGTGAAAGTATTCTTACAAAATACGATACGATAATGCCCACTGCTTATACCAAAAAAATCATTTCTTCCTCAATAAAACATAAAGATTAAATTAACTTAAATAAATGAAAAATAATGATTACAAAATGGCACTTAATATTTACACCGTAACCTATTTAATTTATTTAAATTATGTGACCGTTATTATGCACTACAGTATACACTAAAAGGAATTTCTACCCACGTTTGTGTTTACACTACATTACATGTTTAGTATAAAACTTGTTGTAGTTACACATCTGACCTGCGATAGACAGTACGCAATGTACAGAAAATCATGCTAAATCTCTCAAATTATGTGAACTAAAGATTATATTTGGAAATTGATAAAGATTTTTAAAGATTAGTGAAGTTTTGTTAAACTGAAAAGCGATCGCAGTGCATATCTTGGTCCTATTTGAACATTTCCTTAAATTTTTTAATCTAATTTTTTACATATTATTTCTAATTATAATATTATACATTTGTTCAGAACAAAATCTATAATTAATTTGTGTTTTATGGCATCGCTTTTCAACCTATCAACGCTTCACTTAGTACTAAACTTTGACTTGAGACTTTCGAAGAATGCTAGTTTGGTTTTAATAGTGCCCGGTTCAGGAATGGGGCTGCCGGGTCGGCTAGATTCTTTGGTGACCTCTTCGATGCCCTCAGGGATCTCTTTAGAGCCCCCTGGGACTGTGAGTGGCGTGGTCATGGAGAGTTTGAGCTCCTCTCTGAACTCTTTGGAGATACTCCTGGCTGTGAGACTGTGCATGTACACCTGCTTGTTTTTTTCTGGTCTGAATTCCGTTAGTATGTTGTCTTTGCTCTTACGCCTTTTGGAGTACGGTTGTGGTGGCTGAAAAAGCGTTAATTTTTCTGGTTTTATTATAGTATATCAACAGGGGGCCTAGTATGAGTTTGCAAACTAGAGGAGAAGAGTAAAATTTTGTATTAACTTAACTTTTCACTAAAATTGCAATAGAATCCAGGACCAAGCCCTATCAAGCTGCCAGTATACTTATTTTCAAATTAAACAATCGACATTATTTATTTATCCAGATTGCAGTTCTTTTGTTTAAATGAAAATTTAACAATAAATTTAAAAAAAACAATTAGTAAACACCTAACGCTGACGTAAAATATATCACTAACGCTGTAGCTTCAGAAAATAATTAAAAAGCATGTGATCTATATCTGGTTTAGTCATTACCACGTTGATAACGGAGCGGTTTTTGTGCAAAACTCCGATAGGAAACAGGCTATAACAATGCTACTGCTAAAATATTAAAAAAAAACAAATTTTCTTCAAAGAGTAAGAAAAAAACTGATCATTACAGAAATGTATCATTAAAACTCTTTATTTCTTTAAATGAAACCGGCAAACTACAGTCTTTTTGGGAAAATATTATGTTAGGGCTTAATTATTACACTCCACCTACCTTTATCGGTTCCTCTAAGTTCTCCATGCTGACGAACTTTTTAGCCAATTCCTTCACTTTAGGCAGATGTTGCAGCACTTGTTCAGATTCAATCAACTCAAACTTAGTTAGTTCAGGCGTTTCTACTGCAGTGTGTTCATTAGCATCATCGCTGTTACTAACACTATCGTGTTCAGAGATGTTCTTATCTACGATATCAATGTTGTCGTTCGTGTCAGTCTCATAACCAGGCGATATGTTATCAGGCTTACATTTAATAATCTCTCCTGTTTGCACATTGTAAATTTTTATGGAGTCTTCCAAACTGCTCGTGCTAATGTATGATGTGTCCACGCTTAATGGTGATTTTAGAGGTTCATCAGCTGTTTCTTCATTTCCTGTTGGTATTGGTGGCGGTGGTTCAGTTGGAACTGTGTTGTAAGCTGTTTGTAAAATTTCTTCGAATTTTTTGTCTGTTTCTTCGTCGACGTAAATAGGTTTAGCGGCAAATACCACTTCTTCACCAGCATCCTCATATTCAATCATAATATTGTTTTTATTATTTATAGTAGTTGTAAGCGACGCCATATCTTCATTTCCAGCGAATTTATTGTAATGTTGGTTCGTTGCTATCATGTTGAATTGTTTTATAAGTAATCCCTGAAATATGAATATCGTTATCACTATGTAATTAGTTGCGCATGCGTAATAACTGCATAGATTAGGAACTTTTGAGAAGTATTTACACACAAGAGATCTCAGTTTTTAATAAAATTATTTTTACAATTAATAGATAACTAATGTAGTAGCTACTAGTTGAAAGAACTGTTTTTATTAATATAACTACGTTATTGGGGTTAATTTTAACTAAGGGTGCGAAATCCTTTTTAAGCATTAAAACGTGCATTGCAGTAAACGTTAGTGTTGGTGATTAACAAATCTGAATTGTTAACGAATAAAATATATTTGTAGTAGATGAATGAATGTGAGTGAAGTGAATACAGAATGAGTTAGTATTCGAGTAAGTAGAAGTTAACGAAAGTTGAGTTAGTGAAGTGGCAAGCAGTCGGATGCGGTTAGTCAAAATCTCTTTTTCCAAAATCTTACACTCACCACTTACGTCTTTGAGGATTACTGTAGTACTGAAAATTTTAATAAGAAGAACACAAATCTATAAGTGCAGTACTAAGTAGGTAATTTTTGTATTAATAGTGCACAGTGCTGTTAGTCAGCCGACTTTTAATCCAACAATTAACATGCCAACTTTACACACAACAGGCACTACACTGTGTGTCAAACGAAGATATTTTAGATTTATGTTTAATTTAGTAATGAGAAAGTTCTGTCACCACATTTTATGAAGGACGAGTATTAAGTCTGTTAACCTAAACTAATACAACCTAACGTTGGGACGACGAAAATCTATGTATGTATCGTACACAGTATAAGATTTACAAGTTGAGAGATTTAGGTAAGTATGGTAAGTGCCATTGAGAACGGAGGTGGTGTATTAGACATTCTGAACGAAATGAGTGCTCTGTCACCAGATATCGGTACGAAAGCCTTTGCTTAACCTGAGGCTGCCACCGAACGTAAAATTGAGATTCGGGCGTCGTTTTGCGCGGACGCAGAGGTCCTCGCTGCGCAGCGTGTTGCTCCGCCTAACATTGGTGTACGTTTCAAAAAGATCTTCGGTAATCTCGGGTATTTTCGGTATTTTAAGTCTAACTATATCCTCGTTTTCCACATAACCGTCACCGTCGCACACAGTTCTACATTGTTGTCTTACGTTGGCATTTCGACCGACATAATGCTCGTCTGTCGCATGATTTTCGTCAGCGTTATCGTTTTGTCTATCGGGGTTTTCGAAAATGGGGTTTATAGCGAAGTTGGGACTCGCATTCCTAGGGCTGAGTACGTTGCGGACGATGTTGTGATGTAGGGCGGAGGCCTCGAGGTCGCTCAACGAACTGCTGGCACTTACAGGCGACGTGAACTCTGTATCGAAATTGTCTAAACTGGTGGATTTGTTCATGGACATCGACGACACCGAGCTCGCCTCGCTCATACTCGACTTTTTGCGACCGCCACACGACGCCTTCGCCTCTCTTATATAATAATCACGTCCGTAACTGAAAATTAATAAAGAGCATAAGATGTTTCGTGATATTTCCGTGTTTGACAGTTTGATTTCTCTAAAACCATTCTATAAAAACAAATTTGGAGCCAAGTATCATAAAGAAAATTTGGCACTAGTGGCTCCAATTACTTACAATCTTTCACTTACCGTTTATACTGTGGAATTTCTTCAGCCACAACATCCTTCAATATCCTAGGCGATGGACTCTTATTTCTTCTATCGTTACTATTAATACTATCATTACTCTTAGTTAAACTTAATTTGTTATGTTGGATCTCTTTCACTGGAACATCAATTATTTCTCTTTCATCTACGTCAGGTAGTTCTGCTTCTTTCTTTGTAATGAACGTGTCGAAAAGAGATGAGGCACTCTTTGTTGATAGTCTTCTCTGAATGGCTTCTGGAGAGTACGGGTTGTTTGGCATTTCTACGTAGTTAAGCCATTTCTTACGTTCTCTGTAGGCTATTGAACCTGTGTGTCAAAACGTTTAATAAAATAACCGTGGTCGACAATGATTATTAAATTTTGTTTTTTATCAAAGTATACCTTATTGAAATTTAAAGTTATGCCTGCATTAAAATGTTGATGGTTCAAATTTTTTTATCATTTAGAGTATTCGTTTGTACTTATTATTGATAAACTCACCTGGAATTAAGTCATCATCTTTATCGGTGTCACGAGTAGGTATCCTGAAATGAAGTTGAAAAATGTAAAAATAGTCAATAGAGCCGATTTAACTACATTCAAGAATTAATTGTTTGAACGCCCGGCTGCTGTTGCTGTTAGAATGTTTTGATTCAGCTAATAATTTTATTAACTGATTGGTTATCATCATCATCAGTCTATCGAGATAGTATCCATTTTTTTTTACCGATTGAAGCTGATTTGTACGTTAACGCATCTGGCGGCTATTTGTACTTACTCGTGAGGTCCGTCATCAAAATGTTTCCTGCGCAAACTGTCTGCATACCTCTGTACAGGCAACGTGACTGTTTCTTCATATTCGCCTTCACGTTCTTGATGATTTAGGGTGTTTGTTGATTCTGAAAACATTGATAATACCTATTATATGCATAAATTCACAATCTCTTACAAATGTTGTGACATTTGAATTGGTGAAATACAACAGTGGAGGTGAACTTGTGGCCGCCGGCTGTTGGAGTTCATTTAAGATTAAATGGCAGCCGAGACCCACTGTGATGCTTGAATTTCTACAAAATAATGATCACCCATCTATGGACTGAGTGGTCGCGAAAACCATCACAGTATTACAGCGACACGAGCACATTCAAACTAACTAAATTAAACTAACAAAGTATTACCTACTATTTAATTTAATGCTACACCGAATAACAGTTTACTTACCTTTGTTGCTTCTGAAGTTATCAATACTGTGCATTTCATTTGTATATCCATTGCATATGTCTCCATTAGTTTGAACCATTAAATCTTCCGTCAGATCACAGTTTCCATTCATTAATGTTCTGTGTATTTCCTCATTCACCGCGAATTCTGCCTTCGTTAAAGGTCCGCTGTCTACACCAAGCAATATTTTACCGTCAACTTCGTCGGTCGCATTCAGATTGATAGTTTCAACAATAGTAACGTTGTTGTCATTAATTTCATTAATGATTGCGTCTACTGTTTCGTCATTCTCTAGTTTCTCGACTAGCTTATCAAATTCAGCTCCATCTAAGATTGTAAGGCTGTCTGGTTCAAAATCATCGTCTATTCTCGGCTTTCCACCAATTACATGTTTGGAATCTAAAACAATTTTCATGTCACTCCTGTATTCTGGTTGTTCTTCGGAGTCACTTGCGTTATCTGATAAATCTGTGGTGTCGTCTGCATCTCTATCACCGATTAGAGCTCGGTACTCAGTGTTTGAATTTGGAACTAGCATAGGCACTGGTACAGACTGTAGTGTCTTGATTTTCTTCTTTTGGAACAGCCAGTTCTCTTCCCAACTACCGTCGACTGCTTGCAAGTCGCTTCCGGAAACTTCGTCAAATTCGCGTTCGTCATTTTCTGAAAATGGTGGAAGAAAATTTTATCTTTGTTGAATCTATTTATTATGTATATTTCAGTGAAAAATTGTAAGCTTATCGAGAAAGAGGTTATTAACACCACCCGTTGTTTCTTTATCGCCTGATATAAGTGATAACTAAGCTCGTTAAGTCTGATAGGCGATATTTATTTTTAATAGACTTTCTTCTATCTCGAAGAGTTATCGCGGGGTTTTTCGGGGTTGTGGAAACTTTTCGTTATGTATACTAAGTACTACATATTATTTATAAAATAAAATTATTTCTTGATAGTTTCTATCTTATTATTTATTTGAATATCTCTTTGTATAATGTATATTTTTGTTTTTAACATCTTTAATGTCAACGTTTTCCCCAAGTCATGGTTATCCCCAAACAATAGAATTTGCGTTCCTGCTGCCTTTAAAGTATTAATGTCGGTTTACTTTAGGTACTTAATTCAATTTGGGATTGCTTTTTCTAAAGTATGTTTCTTACCTGAGTTGTGTACGATGTCTCGTCCGAACTCTGGGAATGGCACTCGTCGCGGCACTTCTAAGGCCTCGTCTGTCGCGTCCCCCTCTTCCCAGTCAGACACATCGTCTTCTTCGTGGAGCTGAGAATATTATTTGGATTTGAATATAATATTATAGAAAGGTATTTCCTTGAAGGTATTGAACATATATTGTTGATGTTAAATCTTTCTTTGTAATACTACTTTCATTCTTTCTTCATCTTATTTGCTATGTTGGTTTCTAGTATTGAATGTGTCATAGGTACTTACAGGTGGTGTGATGTCTCTATTATGTCTAGAGTGTAGTGAACGTGGAGAGGATTGCTCGGAGGGTGTGGGGCTGGCACTCGCTGAGTGGATACCGCTGCTGCGACCGCCAGAACCATTCTCGTTCTGGTAGCGCTCGATAACCTGGAATTAAGATAGTTTATACTTAGGTTATTATGTTAACGGTAAAATTTAAATTCATCTCAAAAAGGGATCATTGAAGTCCATTTCAGAACAACTTAGAAGCAATCTTAGAATCGTAAAAAAATCCAAATCCGAAAAGGAGTAATTTCATTATTGATTAATTTATTCCTTTTGTTTTCAGGATGTGCATGATTTAAATAATAGACACCCTGTACACTTAGCGTAGCGTTCCAAGCTAAGTTATCCAGTTTTGTACAACCGTTTGTATTAGTTAAGCGATTCGCCTTTTAGATATTTGTATAGGTCTGGGTGCACCTAAGGTACAAAATCCTAGCGTCTCCTACGTCTCTTTTAATAAAAAAAGCTGAAAAGCTATGTTTTGCAGTTTCGAAGATAAGACTTATCAGAGAACTTCGATAACGTCCTCTTTTCTTTGGAGAACTGGTTGATGCAAAGAAACCTTAGATTCATCAAATAATCGTGCCTCGGTGTAGCAGAAATGTGCAAGCAATTATAAGCCTAAAGGGGGTCAACACTTCAGTCTTCAACTGTTTGTATTATTAACGATCTCTTAAGTGTTCTAATAGAGTACACCATCACATTGAAGATGCTTTCTTAAGTGGCATGTGAAAGAAACTTCAGTTCGCTATCACTTTCAAGATTCACAAAGGAAACAGCTACAGTACTAAATCACCTAGATATCACGATAATCCCGGCTGGAAATTTTAAACATCACTCAGCCGTATCTGAGCCACTAGCACAAAACTAAACGCGTCAATTAATAACTGAGAATTGCATGAAAAAACCTCGAACCTCTCCGTTGGCTTCGGGAAAGTAGCTCACAATAGAACTGAAGAAATTGTACATTTCCACTGTATGCTACACGAATTTCGACTCTATTTGGACGTGGTAAGAGTTTGGGTGTTGAATGGCGCGTTTTCTAAAAAAGGTCTGGTTCACACGGGCTCTGTTTCGCACTGCGCTGACGAGAAGCGTGTGGGGTCAATCCAAGGCGTAGGGTTGGCGAAGGCACAGCGTTTCCTTTTTTTTATTCTAAAATTTTTTTTTCTTGCTATTAATAGGTATATTTCATGCCCTTTTTTTGTTTGACATACCTACTTAACAAATTAAAAATAAAAACACCTTCCCTAAATTAATTTTCAACCGTAAAACTTTCCGAATTTCTATCAATCGCATAATCACAAATTCTAATTATAATAATCACCTATAAAAAATTCGATAACCGCACTGCAATAACATTTACGTAACTCACCAAACTTAGAGCAGCTAAAACATATAACACCACAACAGCCACAATCATGTAAAAAGTGTACATTTTAAATTTTACATTTCACTTCACGACACAGATTACCGGTATCATTGCTGGAGTGATTAACACTGAATGCTCGCCTAAAATAATCGTTAATCTTTTATTTATTTATGACTTACTTACCATTTCTTTAGGAAACATTGGTGTGATTAGTAACCAACTATCTTAGTACTGGCGGCAACGTGATGTGCGCAATCGGATGATAGCTGGCAGATAAGTTATCTATCGACTGATGGATTGTATCGAATCCTTGTTTTATTTATATTTGCCTTTACATTTGCTGCTCGTGTTAGATATGTAGCTATTAAATTAGAAGGAAAGTAATTAAACTTTGGACTTATGACGTAGATTGTACGTCACGTAAGTGGTAATATGGGAATTAGATGTCAATAATTTGGCATTTAATGCCCTTATTATCACATTCGTTTTTTAAATAAAAGTGTTTAATTAATGTAATAATCTTGCCTTGCCTGAAATTAATAATTTATATTTTAATTTAATAATTGTTATTTCATTTATTAATATTTTATAGTTAGGTTGACGAATAACTTAGTCGTAGGCTTTTGCACTGTCTTCTGTTTCCTAACAACGATTTCCTTTCGCGTTGTAAGCAACCAATAATTTGGTGGCTTAGCGGTTAGGGCGTCGGCACGGTACGTCGAAGATCGTGGGTTGAAATCCCATGCATCCATATCAGTTGTTTTTTCGTATTTCTTATTAAATAATTATAATTAATTTTGAATAGGTACACTTATGTTTCTGAAAATTTAGTAGTCTGTCTTATAACCTGCAATTGATGATGACACGACTGACGTAACAGTTAAGCGATCCACCTTCTGCGCTTGACAGGTTCGATTCCTGCGACAATTATTTAAGTATGTGATCGTACATTATACAACAAATAAATATACTAATTTGTTCCGTCCGGTCTGGGTGCATGTGCATTGTGAAATTATATGTCTGAAACTGCACCCCCGATACAAGAGGAACTTCTAGCGTTAAAAAGGAGCCAAATTCTAGCACTTTTCATGTTTTGTGTCTCGTTTTTCTAGAATAATTTTACAGAAAAATCTTATTTATCTTATAGCGTTCCTTCAATAAGTCCATATTAAAAGTAAACGTTGCATCCCGACAGCACAAAACAATGTATTTCCAATTATATTGCATTTCTCGACCTTTATTGCATTAAACAGGTGTAGAAAACATTATGAAATACATAAGTAACCTCTAATCAAAGTAATGAACACGAATTATGACACCAGATTAATTGTATCGCATCCTACTGTTGTACCGCTTGCCAATTAGATAAGACGTAATCTAAAGGCGTCAATACATCTACATGATCGATGTCACTTCGATATCGACTCGGTGGTCAACTAGGTGGACTAGGTTTATCGATGAAGGTGTAATAGCTCAGGATGATCAGTGATTGAAGCTTCGAAAGCCGAAAGCGAAAGTCGAATTCGACCTAAAATCAATCTGTACATCAATCGATGTGTCGACGCCATTCGATGCTCGGCAAATATTCTACTGATAGTATTGGTTTTTATGTAATAATTATAATCTATGCAAAGCGAACTCTACTAGTTTTACATTTTTGTAGAAAGAAAATTGCTTTTATCAGCCGCTCTGCAAACTGAATAATTCGCAATCCTGCTTGTGTTATCGAATGTTTTTTATTCAACCATCTCGGATAAAATTTTATATCGACAAATATACAAGTAGATAAATCACTTTCGCGTTTAAAAGAAAGAGATACCTAATAAGTTTATGGAGACCAAAATTAAATTTAAGTGACATGTAGGTAGATAGGTATAATAGAATTAGCACCATAGGATAAATGTTATCATTGTAAACAATTTTACTATTTTCAACTATCGCTGATAAAAGGATAAGTCTTGAGGAATTTCTTTTAATCTATTTAAAAAGTGATAACACATTACATAACACGTGTGATGTGTACCTACATTAAAATTTGTAACGAAAATTATTAAAAAGTAGCAGGTGACATCCCTAAATTAGCGTGTAGCGTGGCCTAACTAATGAAGCTTTTGTATGGATTCGCGGCAGTAAGGTTATGTTTACATAAACACTCATACATAAATGGATTCCTCTAGATTTATACTTAGTTATGTAACTTTCCGGATTTATAATGTAAGAATCGCAAAATCCTTGTAAAGCCTAATTAAAAAGGTCTGAGAAGACGATATCGGTGTTTGAAAACGCAGTGGACTTAGGTGACCACTCACAGTGGACCCCATCACCTTTAGACCGATTTAGAGATTTAGAATTTAACAGTGAGTGGCTGCAAACCTACCTGGTTACGTAGGTACTAGGTCAGTGTGGTGGTGGTCTACTACCTTTTTTTATGTGGAAAACCCTTTATGGACCCCTCAATTGGTTGAAAAGGGCAGGTTAGAGGGTTATGTCCGACTCGCACGGACTGAAAACCACACGGTGTTCCTATGAACCTTGGGCCGGAAGTACGGGATCTATAGGCGAATTCAACGCGCGTGGTCAACTAACTTTTATTTCTATTAACATAAGCAATATCTGTCATGGATACCCTTTGGAAGAAGAGGATTATGTTGAGCTTTTACCGAACTATAACCTCACGTCGGCCATCAACACAATAGGAGGAGCACCGGTAACTCGAAACGATTGATAACTCGATATCACTCCCTGTGCTATGCATACGGCTCGATTCCGGGGAAACTATGTGGTAGCGTAGAAGATACGTGAAAACTTTACTGCTCTCCATAAATCGAGGTGATCAAAGTAAGATTGAAGTATATTTTTTTTTTTTAAATAAAAAAAAAAAAAAAAATTAAGAAAATTGGTGATATCGCATCGGTGTCTACTAAAACTGCAAAGTTTAGAGCACTGGGTCGGGATACGTAATGTATTTCGATAGATGTCGCCACACGCCTTAGGCGTGTAAAAGAGATTTGAAATTTCGATTGATGCCGATGGGATACGGTGGCTCAGCGGTTAGAGCGTCGACACGGTATGTCGAAGATCGTGGGTTCGAATCCCATCCGTATCAGTTGTTTTTTCAAATTTTCTTATTAAATAATTATATGAAGTATATTTGTTTTTTATTAACACGAACCCTGACCTCTGATCCAGTGACTCAGTCAATTGTTTTGTTAATTGTTATCCAAATGGGACTGCAACGTGTCAAAGAAGACATGATCAGCACGTTTGCATACTTCAATATAATATAGCTTATTGTTTCCAAATATAAAAAAGTAGGGCAGAGATTACATCTACAATATTCAGGTTATCTGTTGAAGGATGAAAAACAATGGAGTATCTACCGCTTATCTTGTCAGTTTTAAGGACCAGACAGAAATTAGGCAGTAGTCTGATGGTCAAGGCAATAATAATAATTTTGTCAGGTAATCTTGCTTAATTAGATGACATGTGTGGTGACATGTGTGACAATAGTTGCACATTTCCGCACGATTTGAGTTGGAAGCTGGTCATTACGATGAATTGGTCTGACATTCGGAATTTAATAAAAAGGATTTCACAAAATTTATCCTCCTGTTCCATATAGTATCGCATCAATTCCACCCCCCAGTGTAGAGTTTCAAACTTCATAAATTATGATAAAAAATAAAAATCTTACTTTATTCAAAATCGCCGTAGCCAACAGATCTTCGTAAGTAGAAGACTCGATGGTCGGAGTGTGAGGCTCAGCAGCATATCTGGCTAGTGCTGGCAGTGCTGCTGCTTCTTCCACGACCCTGGCGACCAAGCGTTTGAGCTGCACATGTGCACCGGTCGCGCTGTGGGCGGACGGCGAGGGGGACACGTTGCGCGGAGGCGGGAGGTCTGTGAAAGGTGGAAACCGGTGGTTATTTTAAACTCTTGTCTTGAACTACCGGTGAAATTGATATTACCAAAATATTAATAAACCAGTCTGTAACTCCCAATCCCACTACAGGGCAAAAGGCTCTTCTCATACAGAAAAGGATCGAACATTAATCACAACGCTAGTTCACTGCGTTTTGGCGATTTCAGACTGTTAAGTCCAGGTTTCCTTACGACGTTTTCTTGACTGTTGAATGACACAGTCAATGGTGTCTTAGATTAACTAAGAAAGTACGTAATATGACATTGAAAAAGTCACTTTGGTACATGCACGGTTCGAACCCACACCCAACACACACACGTGCTACGAAATGGATCCGTAACCATAACCGAAATTGGAGAAAACATACGATTCGTCGATTCGTCTTTAACGAATCATTATTTAACACGAATCGTCAATGATGGATGACTATAATAATATATTAATATGTATCCATCGTTAGTTTATACCTATCAAAATCAATTTTTAGGGTAAGCGATAGGAAACCAGAATTTGATTTCCGAGTCAATGTTAATTTTTGATTTCAAAAGCGATTTTGTTGTCTCGAAGCCTAAACCTTTTTGATTTGATTTATTGTAAATACCTTTACATAATTTGATTTGATTATCAAAATCGATTTGATTGATTATTTATTACTTTCAAATGAATTTTTGCTGAACATTAATTGCTTATCAAAATTACAAAAACAATCCTATTATCCTCATTGAAAAGTGTAATCACTCAGATAGGTTGCACTTGCCCAGACATAATTAAACGATATTCAAAATTTACCCTCACCACTGATAAACAACATCGCAAATTAGCGAAGTTCGGCACTAAACAAAATCAAAATTATTACATACTCACGTCTTCAGAATTAAAAAAAAACTATAAACGCGGAACTAGACTCCGAATACGCAAAAATAATAACTATTTTAAAATCGTAATTACTTACTTCAAGTAGCATAACAGGTTTGGCGATGGTGTCTGCGCATTCATTACCTATAGTTTTTTTTACTAAAAACTACTTTTTTAACTTAAATATCTGTGAGAACCTCAATGTTAACCGTAATGATGCCATTACAGACTTAATAACTTTGAAAACAATGTGATTTTTAAGACGAATCTTAATGAGTTTCCTGCAAAATGAAATATTCTAGTGGCGTTATAAAGGTAGGTACTTAAAAAGCTGCAATAATTTTATTTTTATTTTATTTTTTATTTATAGACTCACGCCTGTATTCCCCAGAGGGGGTAGGCAGAGGTGTGCAGTACACCCATGTTTCGCCGGCTATTTTATAAGTCCCATGTAATAGGGGGCGAGCCTATTGCCATTAACCGGGCACAATTCCAGACTCCGTGCTGCTACTGAGAATTTCCTAATGGAAAAACCCAATAACACTTTTGCCCGACCCAGGGATCGAACCCAGGACCTCCTGCTCAGCAGTCGCGCTTGCTACCACTAGACCAACGAGGCAGTCAATATCAATACAATAGTCAAGCTGCAATAATATACTGCTAAAATTGTTTTAATGGGACTGACCTGAACTTATTTGCCGTATGTGTAATGATTTACGTTCTACTACACTCTTCATAACTACTATCTCTTCACAAACTAAACTAATGACAAGTGGCAGCTGTTAGGTGTAAACTGTAAACCTCAAGGGTCAATTTACAATTTTTTCACTTTCGTGGCCGATCGGACTAGATGCAAATCAGCCAAGATTAACAACATCCCATAAAATTATTTGCACCAAAAAGTAACAATGATATTGTATTGAAGATAAATTCAGCCATACCGAGGCTTTTCAATATCAGATATCTACATGATGAAGCCTATCACAGTAATCCAGGAGATTTAGTATGGACTACAGATGTCAATTATGCATCTTTATCTTTAAAGATAAAGTGCTCTTTATTATATTCATATTGCATTATTCACATGCATGTCGCATGTTAGTTATTTCGTAAACTGGGTATTTGCGCATACGAAATGTGAGGAAAACGCTTGCACCTTCGGAGTCAAATCTATCAAGGTAGATAATATCACAGTACTTATAATAATCATACAGTAAGGTAACTGTGTACAAACGCTCAAAACGGCCACACTCACTCAAATATGCGAAATATTGTGTAGCGACGAGACTCCTAAGCGAACGTCGCGGTACCTGCGGTATCAACTACGTGTCGTTTTCTGTGATGCTTCATGTTTGTGTGAGTGTGCCGTTTTCGAGCGTTTGTACGTAGTTACTTTACTGTATGATTTTATTATACTGTGGTAATATGGTAATGTGCTTTACGCATAAACAGTTCGCATCTACTTTCCTTATAAATATCTACTTTAATATCCTTAGGTCACACACTTAGACTTCCAGGACACTACAATTTTTGTTAATTTATTGCTTTATTCTGTTAATCTCTAGTAACATATATGTGATTATTATCGTGCAGTCTGTAGGATAATTTTACGCAGAAGGCATACGGGCCTTTACGGGTCTCAATATAATAACGCGTTAAGAGGTTGATGGGGTTGCCTCGTTTCTGTTGTGCATCAGAGATGTTTGCAGAACCCCGCGTAATTTATGTATATTCAAAAAATTACAACCTTAGCTAGCGTTCCTGCCAACCTAACTCCTTTGCCAACTGTACATATATTTGATTCATTTTGATTACAATTTGGGGAGCTTCAAATCAAGACGGGCTGTGTCCTTTTCCGTATACCACAACACCGCTTACCATTAGGTAGATTTATGGTATGATACATGCCGTATTTTTTTTTTTATTTCCCTGTTTTTTAGATTTCGAAATTATCTATTTTTATTCGCGCGTTTACCTCCAGCCAGTGTCCAGCTTGAGATATGTTGTATTGTGTAGATAGTTTCAGCAGACAACTTTAGGGTTGTTTATTGGCCGATCGGACTTCGTATTAGTATCCCTTCTACACAAAATTAACCAATGTTTTTCGTAGAATTTATCGTATTCATACAACTGATACAGGTGCGTCGTCATGATTCACAAAAACAAATATAAGTACAATATGCCAAACCTATAATTAGCGTATCAAGTTAAATATTCAATGTGTTTTTAATTTTCTGTTATTTACTCAGGTTTAATTACTACGACTTGTAGTAAATTAAATGCGTGGAACATCTTTGTATTACCTTTTAATATTTGGATATTTAGGCCTTTGACATGGCGCTACTTATAAGACTACTACGAGAATACCTCTTCTATATCTTAAGTACTTCTTTTTTCGAAAGCACTGATCGCCTAGTGGTATGACAATTGGACTGCCAAGTCAAAGGTCATAGATTCGAAACCCAAGCACGCATCTCTGACTTTTTAGATTCATGTACTTATTTATTTAGTGTATTATACTAAGTATTTATTGATGTAAAAAAATTCGTACTTATAAAGCTTGCTCAGTAGATTTCTTCAGGTGAACTTCGTGTAGAGTACAAAGAAGATTAAAAAATATTTATTTTACCAATAAAGTGTACCTCTATCTACGTAAGGCCATATGAAATTAAATTGCCTTTTTTGCCTTAAACTTTTGCCTCCCGCAAAGGTTTTTGACGCCAGTGTTGAGTAAAATTGACTTCCTTTTGTGTATTATTTCTCGATGTTTGAAAGTTTAATTGCCTTTTTCAGGTGTTGCAAAAGGATTCTTAATCCCATTTCAGTTTTGAGTTGACCAATCGCGATGCCTATTGGTCTAGTTAAGCCAGACAATTGGAGCTTAGCCATATCTATGGGAGCTCAACGTTCTCAACCCGTCTGCCGCCGCAGTCAGACATTTCGGCACGCCCTTCTTCTTCTTTCGCCTGTCCTGGTCCCATATTACTTGAGCTCGACGCAAAATGTCTTCTTCTTCCATTCCTCTCTATCAGCTGTCATCCGAGCATTTACTCCTTTTTCATTAACATCAGTGCTTACACACTCCATCCATCTTTCTTTCCGGCACGCCCTTAAACCATTAAAAACTGCCGGAACCATTGTGAGAATAATAACTCCATTCATAGTGTGAACTATGTATCAATGTACGCGTATAACATCCGCTAAGTGCGTCTATTTGCACGTCGAAGTGACAACATGTCTTGTGTTAGCTCAAAACATGCATAACAATATGCAACCACAAAATAAACAAGCTTTGTCTTTGTTAGGTACTTTTTTAGCAGCTAGAACTCGATAAATCTTTCAACTAATTAGTAAAGACTGATGTCATTAGAATGTCATTAATTGGACATAATATATTCTGGAATGGACATAATGTACACTTTCTTTCTTTCGCCTGCCCTGGTCCCATCTTACTTGGGGTCGGCGCAAAATGTCTTCTTCTTCCATTCCTTTCTAACAGGTGTCATCTGAGCTTTGATTCCTTTTTCATTCATATCAGTGCTTATACATTCCATCTTCTTTTTTTTTGGTCTCCCTCTCACCTTCCATAATGTACACTATTGGAATATATCAAGTTATTCATATATAAGGTATTCAGTTCGGCTCAACTACTACATGCCAAATGGGCGCTCATAAAAGGATTGACCACTTTAGGTCAATTTATCCTTTGCAGATTTCTCTAAGACTTTGTAGATGAATAAGACTAACATTATCTAATCCACTTGATGCTGCATTTGGGACTGGTCAGCTCAAAACAATAATTGAAAACAATACCTAGTTATTATTAAGTTCCTAAATATAATGAGCTTTGTGCGTCATTGGTAGCGATGCCTCCTTAAGACAGCAGTGATTGATTGAAAGCACCGCTTCTATCATTCCAACAACACGTGACAACATTTATCACATTCCGTTCAACACCACTAACCAGAAACAAACCTTGACTTAATAATTATAAATACGATTTTCCATTGAACTTCTTAGCATTTACGTGCTGTACAAAGTCCCAGCTGTCTGTCTTCGAGATACGAGTTCATAAGTAGAGGTGAGCATTCGGCCTCGACATGAACTTAATAAGACAATAGCTGCAAAATGGAAGTTTAATGATAAAGCAACGTAATTAATGTTGGGGTCAGAGTGTCAGGCAGAGATAATCACGTTGGGTGTCTGATTGGTACGGTAAGGTATACCTACTCTCTGGTAGGTTCTCAATAGGGTTTTTTATGAGGGAAATGTCAGCAAGATTAGTGTCCTACCTAATTAGTTTTGTCTTTTATCGATCTTGTACCCGTATAAAAATGTAAATAACCATAAGCCTGTTTCGTTTTAATCCTTGGAAAGGCTAGACACGATACAATTCGCTAAAAGTGTCGATACTCGCGAGATTTGAAGACTTGTACAAATGTGTTTTATGTGTAGGGTTTCCCCACATCTATCGACATAGAATCAATAGAATAAGCCGTGATAGCCTAGTGGTATCACCGTTGGACTGTCAAGTCAAAAGTAGGTACTATATACCAAGGCAGGCACCTCAATTTTTTCGGAATAATGTGCGTTTAAGAATCACTTGCTAAAACTGTGAGGAAACCAGCACGCCTAGGCCTGAGAGATTTTTCAGCGGTGTGTGCGGCAAGTCATGTCAGAGGCCCACGGGCGGTTTAATCTCTGGCACCAGGTTGTTCAGCAACCATACGATAGAGAAGAAAAGAAGACATACCTAGAATCGATTTGGGCGCGTCGGCAAAGGTTTTTGACAACAACTTTTAGGAGTAAATACAACGTCTCTACGACTCTCAACCCTCGGCTCGGCGAGACTTAGATATATAATTATAAAACCTTTTTTCAAATAGCTTAAGCCGATTACGCGTAAATAATAATTTCGGGAGACCCTTAGTAACCTTTTGCGTCCTGAGCTAAGGCTGTATAAGGCTTTTGAACATGATACCACCGATACAATACTTTATTTTTAAAACACAAATTGATCTCGAGCTCGGAATAGCCTACAAAAGACCTTATATTTTTATGCCTCGTCATAAAATAATAGGCTCATCGGTTTTATAGCATCCTGTAATGTAATGTCAGGCAGCTGCATTACAAGGCAGCTTAAATGTCATCACCTCAGGGTGTGGGTTCAATTAAACAGGTTTATGTATTTTTTATTTTGTAAATTGTATTGAATTATTTTATATAATTCACTAGCGATCCGCCCCGGCTTCGCACGGTTACGCTAATATGCATGTATTATACATATAAACGTTCCTCTTGAATCACTCTATCTATTAAAAAAAAACCACATCAAAATCCGTTGCGTAGTTTTAAAGATCTAAGCATACTTAGGGACAGACAGACGCGGGAAGCGACTTTGTTTTATACTATGTAGTGATAAGTGACCCAAGTGTCCAAATACCTACACTTTCTACGATCTGATGGCTGATGACCGCCACTGAAACCGCGATCAAAGTGACACCTACTGGGTGCAAACTATTTAGGATAGAGTCTCGACGTGCCATCGAAACGAAAAGAAAGAATATAAATATTAAGTTATAAATTACTTAAGTTTTATTATTGTTATTTTAATTTTCTTTATCTACAAAGGTACTGTACCTACTATACTATACACATACATATTATACAACCTATTAAACAAAAATAATTATCTTTAATATTTATTAGTCAGCCTTCAACCCACAGACAGAGAGACCTTCAACCTTAGAATAAACAACTACTAATAATTATGACTGCAGGAACACATATAATTGAACAAATTAAAAAATACATAAATTTAAAAAAATCGTAGGTAGACGAGTATTGCTGGTTCCTGTACCTCGCATTTATTTACCAATATCAATCAATATGCAATATACCTGTTACCGGCAATATAATGTTATCAGGTATTCTATATAATACCTGCCTAGGTATTTTGTACAACGCCTAATTAAAACGTTCAGTCAAGGTATGAAATAAACTTTATTTTGTAAATAAAGTATGTATAGAATGTCGAACGTATAATAGGCAATCTCACAATTTAGATTGTCATCGACACGCTAAGAAGAATAGGCAATGTATAAAATGTTGCTTACTAGTTATAAGGAACTAGCTTTTGCCCGCGACTTCGTTCTCGTGGAATAGTGACTTCCGGCAGATTTTTGGTTTTACCCACATAGTCCCCGATCTCGCGGGATCTCTTCAAAAATGAAATGTGGAAGATATTCTAGGGAACTCTTCAAAAATCAACATAATGAGCACTAACTGACTACTGAATTGATGCCGACTCTTGACCAATAGATGGCGCTGTATGTCCGGAATAAATTTTATTTTTATTTTATTTTTTGTAATAAAAACTATCCTATGTCCTTTCTCAAGTTCCAAACTATGTCTGTACCAAATTTCATACAAATCGGTTCAGTAGTTTAGGCGTGAAGCAAAGACAGACAGACAGACAGACAGAAAGACAGACAGACAGAGTTACTTTCGCATTTATAATATTAGTTTGGAAGTTTGGATTTGGGGCACCCCGGCTAGATTAGGTTCGAAGTAATGGGGGTTAGTGCTTCAGCAATTGTTTTACAAAATCTGTGGTAGGCATTTTATACAATACCTAGACTATGTATACAATCTCTAGGCAATGTATATAATAGTTAAAGAAAGAAAGAATTTTATACATTGCCTAAAGGAACGCGGTATTGTATAGAATGAGGGAGCATTCTATAGAATGTCTGAGTGTCAATGTATGTTGCATTGCCATTAACACTACCTAGAGAATTAAGTTGTAAACAGTAGTTATAACCAACGTTTCTCGGTAGTTGTCCTTTGGTTCGATCAACTGCTGACCATTTTTGTATATTCCGAGGTTGTGGGTCATACGGCATTTTATTTAATTAATGATTGCATTCATTAATTCTGATTACCACACGTTTTTTATTTAAATCGCTGCTGTTTGCGATTCGAAACTTCTACAGAAATGACAATAGAACTTACAAAAGTAACACAAGAATACTTGTGAGCTATATCATAGGCATATTAGGCACGGTTATTGATTTCCTATTAGATTATATATGCAATGGAAGCAACAGACCCTATGGTCTAAATGCAATCTGTTGCTGCTGTTGTTGCTGTCGGGTAGTTCGCTGTGTCAGGCTGTCTGCTATTTAATATGTACTGTTTTGTGGTCTTTTGAACACGTTCACGATGACGTTGTTACTGACAGACAGGAACAGGCCGCGACATTAGAAGTTCGGTCACAGCGGCAACGGATAATTAATCTCAACGGACATTAGCCAACTAAGCAGGAGATGTTATGTTTATAGTGCACAAATGTGTGCGCAAACACAATTAGTGCACCGGGTGTAGTCCGATGGGAAGGCAATCCGACCGGTACGACCAAAACGAATGGAAAGAGATCAGGCGAAGAGCTAACGGCGGACGGAGCTAACGGAGCTAAGTGATGATTACGAAAAATCAGAGGTGCACGCCTTGGTTCGAACCTCACATATGACCATAGAACACGTATTATGAAAGTAACTACTTATATCTTAGAGGTAGGTATGTTTATTTGGTTTTTGCGGGCCTACATAATACTTTGCAACACGGTTCTTTGTCGAGAACTATGAAAAAAATTGCGATTCAGTAATTATCTTATAGAATTTCAAATGAGCATCGCATGCACCTGTGAACATGGTCGTAAAAAATTATAGGTTACCGGTTAATGTTTTTCGTCAACAGTATAACTTGGAATGAAGTAACTACATAATAGTGCTTAAGTGGAATCTAAATTCTAATGTTAATTTGCTGACCTCGCCTACTCAACGCGGTCTAAACGACTCGCGTCTACTTTTCTCAAGCGGACAGCTATGGAATACCTCCCCGGTGACGTGTTTTTCCAGAACTACAATAATTTTTAAATCTTCATATCGAGAGTGAATTGACGTTTTAAATATGGAGCGTGCTCTACAGAAATCCGTAAACAATCCGCTTGCTTACGCGGGTTCGTGCTCAAACGCATGTCTTTTCCTGCGTTGAGTCGTCAGAGACATAGTTTAAAAATAGTGTTTTGTTGTTTCAAAATTCAAAAAGGTATTTAAAAGGGTCAAAGAAAACGGATCAATATTGAGTCCAAATTCATAATTTTAATTTATTGCACATATTCTAAAGAATCTGCATTTGTCAGATGGCTTTCAGATGGTCAGCGCAAGCCATTGGCATAGATTGTTACAAAAGTGCGGCAAGCTTTGATTTCAAAATTAAGTGGTGTCAACCGAGACCTGTATGAGAACAACTAGTTTCTTATCTTGTTGGAAATAGAGATCAAAGAGCTGTTAAAAAATGTATTATAAATTATTAAAAAGTATTTATATGAGGTCTATCAGACCTTTCGAGAACTCTCTGACCTTAAGACGACATACATACGTATCTACATTTATAGACAAGCTTATTGACTTATAAATAACATGTAAAATTGTCTGAGATCATACAAGTGGGTATGTGAGTATATACAGAAATCAAGGCCTTTGAATCAACAACAATGTTCCTAAAGAAACTTCCTTTGTACTTCCCAACTTAAGTATCTATCATACTATACTATACAAATATAACCTATCATTGCATGCTTCCGTGAGTGATGGGGTTTGTAAGGTTCCGTACTCAAATGGTGCCAACGGGACCCTATAAACCTTTGCTATCAGTCCGTCTGACCCAGGGCTGTCTTTTGAACTGTTATTAATAGACACTTTAAATTTTCACAGAATATGTACGCCTCCTATAACAGCAAATTTTAAAAAAGTTATAAAAATAAATGACAAGTTGTTTATTGGCGTAACTTTTTGCCTTGGCAATACCATTTGGCTATTACTGCTTAGGTATAACCCTTTGTGTGAGAGTCCGGATAGGTATTTTGTGACTTTAATTTTACCGGGAATAAACCAGATATCTCACTACAGCCTATAAAATATAAACTATATCTATGCAAAAATCACGTCAATCCATTGCTCCGTTACTGCGTGAATAAAGGACAAACCATAAACCAACACACATACTTTTACATTTATAATAAAAGTAAATATTAGTACCTATGAAGACTGAAGTATGATTGAAGTCGTTAAACTATGGAGGTTATAGGCCATAAATTCTTATAGTACTATGGATGTCAATACCGTTGCCAATATTGGATTAGACTTCAAACGTGACGTGATGATACCTTTTTTTTTAAAAAAATTCACAAAGTTCAAAAATATTATCTATTTGTCAGTATCAGTATCTGTCAGGGTAGGCAGTGCCTTTTTGCCCATATGAACAACAACATACCTGATACAACAACAACCTGGTGTCAGAGTTTAAACCACCCGTAGGCCACCGACAAGGCTTTACACACCGTTGAAAAATCTCTCAGGTGTGCTCTGGTTTCCTCACGATGTTTTTCCACACCGTTTTAGCAAGTGATACTAAATTTCTGATATGCACATGAACCCGAAAAGTCAGAGGTCAGAGAAGTCAGGGGCTCTACTCCGAAAATCGAACAACGATGTTTCGGATCGGAACGTAATAATGAAGACTATCAAACACAATCCTTACCACCAAATTACCACTGTTTAATTGTACTAAGTGCTTTACTCTGCCGTTTCGTTACAAATCCATAAAAAAAAAAACAATTTATTAGAAGGTAATTTGACGAACAAACATGCGATCCGACAATCGAAGCTTCGTTGTTAAAATTTCGGAGTAGGCCCCCTGAGGCCTGGGTTTGGGACCTTACGACCTTTGACTTGGCAGTCCAACGGTCTGTCATCCTGCAATCGCTTTACTAATAAATCAACATAATAAAAAAACTTACCTAAAATCTCCTCAAGCCAGTAGCAGGATATGTACAAGAATATGGCAACACCGAGCCAGAAGCCGACGAGCAGCACTACCAGATACTCCCACATGATATAGTATGTCGCATCACTAGCACTCGTTATAAAACACACAGTTGCACATCACTAGTTTTCTTTTTACAATGACATTTTAGATTTCCTGAGAATTTAAGTAGTTTGCGTATAAGTTTGCGAATTTGATTCTTGGGATGATTATTTTTATATTTTAGGCTTGCAATGTTATATGGAGGGTAACCATTTGTAATATAACATTTTGAGAGTCTACGTGTTTTGGAAGGCACGATAAACCGTGGTAGTCCCCGCTGGTAGTTGGGTTAATTTTTAATAATAATTAAAACCAATTACTGTTTTCAATCCTTTCAAAAGTAGGTAAATACCTACAATTCTTCGTTATTGTATTCTAAAGATTTCAATAATTTCTAGAAATTGTAAATTTTCTAAAATTAAATATCTAGGCATTATTAAAAGCCATAAAATTAAAATGAATTAAGCACTTTCTATCCAATTATACCATTATTAACTAACAATGAATTTTATTGCCAGTAAAAAACTGTGTTCTAATCAGTACCTAATAATGTAAAACTTGTAAAAACTATCAAATTTTAAATTATCGACTTCATTCTATTAAATATCTACGAGTAACTTTCGATGCAATAAAAAATTGCATCATGATTTCAAATAAAAATAAAAAAATATGAAAAAAATAACTTTTAAAAATCATGTGTTTCTTACGTTATGAAATTATTATAAATCATTAAGTTTCAGATTATTAATAAAATATTATTTAAATGTTTAATGTTACGATGTATTTCCACACGTTTATCGAATTTCATAGCCTTGATATTTACAATAATTAATTTTTAAACATACGATTGTTTAACTGTCGAAAAGAAAAAAAAAACGAATTACGCAAACGTAAGTAAGTTACTTTTTATGATGGTTTCAGCACGAAAGGGTACGCTCGACCGGGGTAGTGCTACCCTCTCACAGAATATCAGCATGAAATACCAGTATTCGTACTGTTGCGTTTCGTACAATCCCCTGCAAAGGCCGGAATCGCATCTGCAATGCTTCTGGTGTTGTCAATGGGCGACGGTGATCACTTACTATCAGGTTACCAGCCTGTTTGTTTGCCGTTTAAAAAAAAAACAAAAATCACTAACAGTTTCGGATAACTCCAAGCAGCCAAATTTTCAAATCTATAAACTTTGCGGTTGGCCCCATTCTATATTCGAATATTAAAAAAAAAAACAATTGTAGACCTCAGTCACGAGTACGGCCACACTCAAGCGCTCTTGGAGAGAAAATAAATATTTTTGAACTAATATTTTATTAATTTCCATTATAATTAGGTCATTTCAAATAGGTACTACGAAATACCCTACTCAAGGTACAATAGCCGACATCGAAAATAGCTTTTTTAATTATGTCATCGACTTCCATAATTCATCATAACGTTACATGAGCACTTACAGTTACGAAACCACCATGTTATTGTTTTGAAAGAAAACAAAATGCATTTCAATAGAACCACATTCGCATGTTGGTAAACAATTAAAATATTCGATGAATTGCATTTAAGATGGGTTTGTCGAAGAATGAAAATATTGGGCAATATTGGGCCATCGCGTTCTAAATCGATTTTTATAATCGAATCAACGCTACCTTTAGGTTATTGGTATTAAAAAAAGATGTTATTTTTACCAAATTACTCGTAGAGATTAATTTTGACGAATATTTTATCTGTGAAAATTAGAACTTGCGCTACAAATGTTAATTTTAGTTTGTTATACTGATCTCGTACTCAATAAAGCTTACGAAATCTGTCCGTCTACCCATCCGCATCCACCATCCCATAGCCACCGCACCACCGCACCACCATCCGCATAGCATAGCTATTACTAACACCATCCGTCTGAGAAACAGTGGCATCTTATACCGTAGAAATGTTGACAGAAAACCCAAGGAAGCACAAGAAGATATATTTTATGTTCATCAAAGAGTGGAAATAAACCAAACACTATAATAAATTGTATAAAAAGAATTTTCCTCAAAGCATCTTACAAAGATCCTTGTCTTCTTATAAAAAAAAAACAACGACCTTTTGCGTTGCGGTTACGGCCTAGCCACACACTGTTGTGTTTTCACCACAGACTAAATAAGTTGTTTTTTTACGCTTAGGTTCCATACTTTCTGCCTTACTGACAGTGTCAATGCTCTGAGCTTTAATCCAGAGCTTTGCTGCTTATAAAGCAAGTACAACAATTTGTACAAAAAAAGTAATAGCTAAAAATATTATAAGGTATGCAAGAGCCGTAGGAGGTACTGAATTTAGATACCACCTTGTTATCCGGTGCTTAGACACATCCCCATCCTTATTAATACCCCTGATAGCCCCTGGGGCTGGCGTGTAAGGGACCAGCTTTACTTACAAGTTACTTTCAGGATTACCGCAAGACCACGCTCTTAAAAATGACTCCGTTTAAGTTTGAAACTGGTCCGGCAATCCCGAAATCAACTCGAAATAATAGTTTTTATTTAATAAATAAATATGATTCACGAAACAATAATAAAAAGGAAAATGGGTATTTCTATGGTTGTCGTAACGTCATAATTAGAATAAGTATTCGGCTTAAAGGAAAAAAAATGCTTTGCCAGATTCTTCCAAGTTTGGTAGCAACTTTTGACTTGAAATCGAATGTTGCCGGTAACATTATTTATTCATGAATAAGGTAAATCGGAAAGCATGCACGAGGATGTATTTCCCAACGCTTCTGCCTTGATGATACTACGTGCAGGGATAAAAGTTGATAAAAGTGATTGAATTATTGGTTTGGATGGCTACATTATAAATGGAATCTAACGTCCAAATTTTATATTTCCAAATTCAGTGATTTAGGCTGCCATGCCGTGTGGTTTCCGGCCTAAGAATAGAACCACCACTACTCGTCCCACGGGTGTCATAAGAAGCGACAAAGGAAAAGATCCGGAGGATAGGCAGCAGCATCCTTCTGTGTAACAGCAATCATCTGTTACTACGATCGCCAACGCGCTTGCCCAGCGTGATTGCGCTCCAATGAGCGCACAAAAATGGCGCGCATTGGGAGAGGCCTATGTTCAGCAGTGAACTATAAACAAGCTGGTGATGTTGATGATGATGATTTAGTCTGTAGTTTATAGACGAAATTCATTCCCCAACACACCCTGACGATCTTCACACGAACTGCTTAAAGCCCGTAATAATCAAATAAAATTAGTTCACTGTTCATTACCATTCAATACATGTCCTACATAACAGTTTTACGGAGAATTATCTATGTCATTGCACAGCGAAGGTCGTATAGAAGCCAATAGGTGATAGATAACATACTCGTAATATGTGTAACGGTGAACAGTTTGGATAAACTGTCACGTATGTGGAGCTAGCCTTGGTTCACAAAGAAGGAAAGTTTGGTTTGGAAATTTATTGGTAGCGTTTGTTCAACGAATTTGGGATTGCTGTTTAAGAAAAAATAAAAGGTTGTTTACACTTTAAAAGCAGTTTTGGCAACCAATACTTATAGGTAATACACCCACGAAATGTCAATGGAAAAGTACAATTAAGAAAAATTGTCACTAGTTCCATCGTAAATTAATTCCATGGAACTGATGTGACTATTTATTTCTCAGTCGTTCCATGGAGCTTGTTAATAAAAGAAGTAAGACAAAACTTTTTGGTCATTAATTCTCACTACTTCCAAGTTCCGACCTTAATTAATTCCATGGAACTAGTATGACAATTTTTTTCTCAGTAATTCCACTTGTTTGATGCAACAACGAACATAAATATTTTTATCTACAAGTTAGCAAGCTTGTAGTTCATAAGGAAATACTCATATTGCTCATAAGTACAAAACATAAACAAAACAAGTCGTGAGCACTCTCTCATTGGTTCCTCTTCCTCGTGGTCCGTCCACTTTCATCTGACACATTCATGCATAATACCTTCATATTCCCTTGTATAGCGAATAGCACCTAGCATTGCTGAATGAGGCGGTATAAGTAAAGAGAGCGCAGCGAATAAATGTATACTAATAAAAACGTGTGGTTAACCGAAGAAAAAAACGAAGGAGGTTATCAATTTGACGTGTAACATACACGTCAAATTGATAACCTCCTCCGATTTTTATTAAATGATTAGCAAGAACAAGTTACTACTGGGCTTTGCGGATGGTTGCCCACATTCGGTGTAACTTATCTAGTGGATGGTTCTAGACGATACCGCCTAACGTCCGTCTAAACAAATTCGTTTTTATAAAAAATAAACTTATATGTACCCACTGTAAGTGTAAGTTAAGATACGTCACTTTTCCCATATCAATCCACAAGCCATAGTGAAATCAACGTAAATGCTACTACCTTCTCATACGAAAAGAATGAATTGGATTGGTAGTTCCAGAAATTGACCTCTTATATACAAACAAACAAATTTTTATCTCCGTGGAATATTAGGAATTTATTGATATGGTTTATTACAATTGCTAGTTTAACATGCGAGAAACTCATCTCAATATAACTATTGCAGAATCTAATGGCAAGTTATCAATATCGTAACACAAGCGAAGGACTTTTAAAAGTAGTAAAACTAATCAATTATGATTATTACGACATCACCGACATGAAGCTATACATACAATAATTATACTTACTGATCGAAAGTTTGTCAAACAAAATGTTGGCTAATGCGCATAATGTCCAAAAAACTCGCAGAAAAACTAAACATATTTAATCTGCTAGAGTTTAAGTCTGCAAATGGACATTTAATTTAAATTTTAATTCTGCAAGCAACAGTTTAAGCTATAATTAAACTGAGATTAATGTTTAACAATTCGGCTCCAAGCGGCGAGGGGTGCTGGTCGGGTGCTGGATTGATAAAAAAGCTACAACCTTTATGCTAAGGGCCAATATTTCACAATCGTACTATCTCATTACTTGGACCACACTCAATGGCTCGTCAATACGCTTAAAAAGGAAAACTATTTCCGTTCGCCACATCCAGCCAGGGCAGGGTTATTCGTACCTTTTCACTTTCTATACAAACAGTACTCAGCGTACGTAGCCTGTGGTGTAAAATGGACTTATATGGTTATTGAATGTGAGGTGGTGTGGTCACTAGTTTGACGCTAATGGACTTACTAAAGGGTGTGGTTTAGTATTACCTAATCTTGGTGTGGGTAATATTTTTACCTTTTATATTCATTTTAATTAATATTTTAAATACCTACAAAGAAACTGTATTTAATTTTGTTTGTGAGGTTTTAGCTATTTTAAAAAGAACTTAAACGAGCAAAACTACGTTTGGACTCTAGTTGAATGAACATATTTGTTATTCTATGGTAAAGCAAAAATTAATATCTCAGCCGTAATATAAAGTAATTTATTTATTATATTCTTTATTGCACACCAGCTCACCAAGCATATAAAAGTTACTACTTTACTTACTTTCTATTATAACCAATGAAGCCGTTTTGGAGTAATAATGGTAAAAGAAGATACAAACATATCTGCTACACGCTTATACCAAATCAATCAATCAAATCTATTTCACAGTGTTTTTAATTTCATAGTCATTTAACCCAAATCTATTTCACAGTGGGTACAAAATAGACACAAATACAAACAAACATTAGTACGTAAGTAACATTTTTCGCGTAGTTTTTCCTAATTAGTAAACGTGTCCCACTTAACCAACTCACTGGTCTATGGTGTAATATTTTTCTACCTACAACCTAGAATCTAGATAAACATAATGTAATCTAAGGGTCTACTATAATTATGGCGTAATGCAGTTGTGGACTGCGGTTCGCATGTGGTCAATTGTCAAATATGTGGACTATTAACTGATATTAACTAATTAGTTGACTATTAACTAGTTTAGTTTTCTGTGAATGTTGTATATAGACGACTAATTCTAAGATTTTATCGATAATTATACTTTAATCGAAATTTTATTACCTATGAATGATTCAAAATATTAAATGAATTTGAATGTGGTAAAACTTTGTCTTGAACGTAAAATGTATGAAAGATTATATGAGTTTTTGTGATTGACATTAGCAAGTTCGATCCCAAGGCGCGCACCTCTGACTTTTCGTAAGTTATTTGCGTATTAAAAATTAATTATCAGTTTTTAAAACGGTGAGGGAAAACATCGTAATGAAACCAGCACACCTGTGAGATTTTTCAATAGTGTGTAAAGCCATGTCAGGGGCCTACGGGCGGTTTAAACTCTGCCACCAGGTTGTTCATCAACCGTACGATAAGAAGAAGAAGAAGTATATTTAAAAAATGTCGGCAACAAAAACTTTAAATTTACTTGAAATATTGTTTCTTAAGTATTGTGTAAATCACTTGTAGGTCGAAATAAATACGCACACCTCTCTAAACACCGTTCTGTAACCACACTTCACTTACAAAACGAGATTCGCCATCACTTCACTACATCAACCATGATTGAGTGGACAAGATAGTTTGAAAGTACTATTGATTTCCTAACAACTCGTAATATAATGAGCATTGCATCATAAACCAGTAACGAACGGATTTACCTTTGACCTAAGATTACTTAAAATTACTACACACTTAATATCGCATCGCTGCCATTTTGTAATTTGAAAGAAACCCTTGCGTTACTGTTTGCTTAACGTGTGTTGCTAGAAAATGGTATTGCGATGTCAGTAAGTGAGGAATAAATAATGAAATAATTAACTTACTTTTATTATATTTACTGCGGACTGAAGGACAACTTCTTTTTTTTTTATGGAATACGGAAAGTTACTATGTAGGTACTTAGTTTTGACTCTACTATTACTCAAATTGACTCGGATCTTTAAAATATTCGCCCAAAAAATATTTTGAATTTTATTAGCATTGCAGTGCATACAAGACTTTTAAGTAATATTATGCAAACATGTGATCTTTGTGATCTTCTTCTTCATCGTATGGGGTGTCAGAGTTTAAATCGCCGCGCCACCGGTAGACGTGACACGGCTTTACACATCGTTGAAAAAATGCTGGTGTCCTGGTTTCGTCACGATGTTTTCCTTCACCGTTTAAGCAAGTGATTATCAATTTGTAAAACGCACATGAATCTGCAAAGTCAGAGGTGCTTTCCTCTACAGTTTCGAACTTACAAACTTTGATTTGACAGTCCAACTGTCATACCGCTAGGCTATCATTCAATCAATGTGATTAAAAATATAAACCTTTTTAAGTTGTAAATCGATATGCAAAAAACTTTTTGATAAATAACCTACTTACTACAATCTCACGAATACTGCAACATTAGTTGCCAAATATAGATCAGGTTTACTTATTATGCCTAACCGTTACTGTCTGATCACGCATACTTAAAAGGCACCATTAATTTTTGCTAACTAACAACGATTTCTCTAAAACTCTACAAAGATAAGTCCTACTTAAACATTAATCTATTCAGACATTAAAAATCTCTTACCACACAGATTGTCTGGTCTAGCAATGTAATGACTCAGACATTCTTCAATCTTAATCACGCCAATAAGCATGTTGAGCATAACCGCTCATCCGAACACATATCTATCAATGAATACGTAATTGCCAATATACAAGTTGCAATTGTATCGCGTGACCACACTGCACCAGTCCACTTTACAAGTTGTAATACTTTTCGTGTCAGGTTGTGATGTAACGAAGCCGGTAATACCTTCCGTTCACTGGGTCAGGAGGCTTCTAATTCAATTTATTAAGTGTTATAATGAGGATTAGAAATTAATATTCATATCGGCTTTGATGTTTTACTAATAATATTGATTATTAACTTCCTATAGAAATAAAGGTGAATGCATTTTCCAGATCGTTAAGTCAGTAGTCATTGATATGGCTTTTTAACAGACTGCGAAAAAAGGTTGGTTATTATTTTAGCAGTCTATGATTTGGAAAAAAAATTAAAGTCTTTGTAATATACCAGGGGGCTATTAAATCCATTGAATTAAAAAAAGGCTCTAAATTTAATTTGTGCTCAAAGCTAAGAGGCTTTTTTTCAGCTTTTGTTTTTGAGTAATAACTTTATAGGTACACTTTACTTTGTATACACTATATTAATTTATGTTGTAAGAAATTTGTAAGAATTCACTCTACTGTAATAATCGGATTATATGATAATAAGGTAACTACAAAGTAATGTAACATGTACGTCTTGGCGTAAAGAAAGCAACAATTTTACGGAAAAAATAGTTTGAGAAGGATTTTTTGAAATTTTGAAAAGTTTTTTGTGGTAGCTAGCTAATCTCTTCGGAACTCATGGAATTATCTATAAATGTTAATACATTCAACAAAACATTAGTAAAATCAAGGAGGTAAGTCGGTTTCCAATCAATGCCAGTGATTATCACGAATCGTATCCACGAACAGTGATCACGAACTACATATTGATGATCTCATGTGAAAAATAAAAACTGATGCTGTATACATAACTTTAATCTGTGTTATTAACATGGCGTGATTTATAAAAAAATGAGATTTGCAGACTGACCACACCTTTGAGCGAGCTACTCTGTTAGGATGACGTGTGTGTGGTCAAAATGGCGGATTGGAAAAATATAATTTTACTATTGTAAATACTTCCTATAAAAACATTTTTTTATTGATCATTTTCGATTTTATGAGTTTTGGAGCCAGTACCAAACCAACTTAGAAACTCGCTAACTCCAAAACCATAATAATTGTTTCCGAGTTTCCAACTTACAAGTCTGATTATTATTAATTTGTTTAAGTTTAATTTAATTTCGATTGGCAAAATAGAGTCAGTATGCGTACGTAAGTACTTGAGTTATTTATAAACACGAATGTCACTTCGGAAATATACAGCCGTTTTAATTGCTTAAGTAATTAATGATATTAAGTTTGACCTGATTGGATTATTCCAGTGATCTTAATGGGTCCTATGTGTGTTAATCGCACTTTATTACGCAGTAGACAGATTTTTTTATCAGTAACATATTTGTGGTTATTATTTGGGCCACTATATTTTTTATTGGCATTGTAAAAAAGTTTACAATTTAAAATACTGTTTTACGAAAACTCTATACCTAAAGCTAAGTTTGCTATTATTAAGAATTAATTCAGTTTTAAAGACGCGGGGCTTTGTTGCACTCTTAATAAATTATTTTAGTAAACACAAAATAAAATAAATAAACTTTCTTTTAAACTGTCAAACTTGGGCGGCCGCAAACAATTGGTTTTTAATCAACGAAAAAAGGAAGGGGTGGTTCACAATTTGACATATTAATTAATTACCTTCATAATTATAATAATATAGGTATATTTAAATAAAAAATCCACTGTTAGAAAGGTAAGTTTTCGATAAAGAGTAGTCAACATTGCTTACATTTAATATCTTTCAACAATTAACAGGATATAACTAGTAATGTTTTCACAAAAAGGTATTTAATTAAGTAGGTAAATTGTTTACCCATAACTTTTCAAACGGCCTTTAATGCCTTTAATGTGTTTCGTAATTCTAAGCACAAATAACTCCATCTTACATCACAATCAATCACACGTCTCTCTTTACGAGAGCATAAAACGAAACAAAAAGAGATTCGCAAATAACAATGTGTGTTAGAAACTGAAGATCTAGTGCTCCTAGATTATACTCGACGTGGGAACAAACAACAATTATTATGAGCGAAAATATACACCGTATGAGCTTTCCCAAACATACTTGGATGGTATTGTGATACACGAAGAGCGTAGCGAAGCAATCTTTAGCTTCGCTACTGTTCTAAATATGCTATTAAATGTGATGAAACCTCTTTTTTCACTGGTTAAAAAGGCTGACTTACTTAAGTTCCGAACGGCCAGGGAATCGACAGATTTAAATTCTATCTACAAATTCTTTTTGATTGATTGCTCAAAGGGTCTATATTTCTTTGCAATGTAGCGACTGAGCGTTTATGTAACATTTAACGCACGTATCCGAAAAAAGTTACAGTTACGCGTAGTGTGGTGTGAGCTTGTCATCAGTGTAAACAAGCCTAACTATTACGAGATGTGACAACCGTCACACAACGTTCCACATTGTAACATATTTTAATATGCGAATACAACTTCCTGTTCGTTCCAAACGGACCCAGCTGTTCGCTGTTACTTTCGATTATCATAATTATGTGATTTCTTTTGATTTTGAATGGCGTTGGCGGCATTACGTCTGCTGATGTAAGTTTAGGATTGTTAATGAAGGCTTATCAACTCTGGTTGAATGACTTTTCGCTTTGTGACGTCATGTGAAATTATTTACTTTTAACGGGTTTTTAACCTTTCAACTATCAACGGCTCGTCGGAGATATCTAACAATGGATTTTCTTTTGTGTCTCATTTCACGATGTTTAATTAATTAACGACACTTTTATATTACAGAATTTTATACTTAGTATTGATTGTAGATACATATAATTACAACTTTTACAAAACAAAGCTGAAACTCGGAGAGTCTTATAAAGTTTAAATTCCGTATGGAATATTTTTGTGTTTTACATTTTTTGCATTATTACGATGCTGCGGTGTTGTATGGCCGACATTTCAGCTGAAGACTAGCGAGGTTGATGCGGGAGAGGATTGCCGGTATCATTGTGCAACGCTCTCCCAACGTTTCCGGTCTCGGCGTGGTAGCTGCCACTGGCTTACGGACACGGTGGAGCCGCAGGGCTAGAGGAGAGATGGTTTTACAATACGTCACTCTTCCTATGCTCTGCAGCCGAAGTATGGCCGGCGATGGGGCCACTCATCTGTTCCTCGCAGAGAGACACGCCTCAGATATGGGGTTGTGGTGTGCCGTGTGTCCTGGCGTGCCATGCCGGAAGGTTCGGCAATGGACGTCCATGGCGGGTTGCTAGAGATCCTAGTTCCCGTCACTTTGCGAAAGAGAAGTAACACAGGGGTTTTTAATCGGTATACCGGCCGCCTACCATCTCTAGGCCGGAAAGCCTATATAAGCGTCTCTCATCCCCAGAAAGGGATGTGCACATTTCTCCTTTTATTAAAAAAAAAGAAAAGTTTCTCCTATTAACGGTGTCGCGCTATAACGGTGTACACCAAATAAAAAAATTACGTTTCTACAATGAAAAAAGTCGTTTTAAATTTCTTTCGTACATTTTATGGCTCTAAAGAATTCAATGTCGCTTGCACAGCAAAAATAAAAGCAATTTATTTTTATAATATTTGGGCATTATGTCTACAATGTCCGGTTAAGACTGGCCATTTGATAAACAAAAAAAGTAAGCTATATAAACCTAAATATTTTTTTATAGCGTCTGGTCATTATTTATATTGACCGATGGTTGTTGGGTAATATATTATGATAATTTGTTAGCAAACTGATGACTGTTTGTGAATAGACACGGAACAGATGAATTTAATGAATTAATTATATTTCTTTTATGTTTTTGCAAGAATTTTATAATTTGTTGCAACTTGCAACCAATGTCATCTAAAACAAGGACGTAGGTAGGAACTCATTTTAATTTTTCTAATACAAAATATAATGTCAATAAAAAAAAAAGATGAGATTTTAATAACATGTTATAAATTACTATGTTTTTATGTAAGTACTTAACGTCTGTATTTTTTATGCATTTTAAAGTTTACGGGTTAGTTGCTACCTATATAATTGACGAGGTTTAGTATTTTAGCTCTTTGATCAATAAAAAAAAATTGGGTTTTTCCATTTAGAAATTTTCAGTAGCAGCAGGGAGCCTGGAATAGTGCCCGATTAATGACAATAGGTTCTCCCCCTTACATAAGACTTATAAAATTATAACATAGCCGGTGAAACGTGCCCTCTGCCTACCCCCTCTGGGGAATAAAGGCCAGTTTTAATGATTGGGCATGGCTGCCACTCCTGCTTTCCATGCCATATGCCAAATTATGAAGTAGTTGCACACGGCTGCACATCAAGCTATACATTTCTAGTATAATCTGAAATCTTGTTGTATCTGCATACACCTTTGCCTATACCTCTTCTAGGGAATACAGGCGTGAGTCTATGTTATGTTATAACGAAAAAATATATAATACTCAGTAATGTTATGATGCACAATAATGCATTATAACAACTCTCCAGTAACCAAAATGTTAACGAACAACAATTTAAGCAGAAGAACACGTACCGATTCTTACTTATTAAGTAATTAAATTATTTTAACTTTGACGTAAGGATACTAACCGGTCCTGTTGCTCAAAGTACAAGGTAAACTATATTTTTAAACACTTCTTATAAGTTAAGGTGACGCATATTGCCTTTTGCCATACGATGTGATGTGACCAACATGTTAAAATGACCTAACTGATCGAATCACAAGTTATTTAAACATTTGATTCAACAAAAATCATTTAAAATCTTAAATGTCAAGATCTGATTTAATAATAAGAAACTTAAGTTAGGTTACTTGAAAGTTGAAACCCACTTGAGATAATATTTTAAATAATGTATAAACATTACATTTTACATTTTAATAAAACATTTATGCATGCGATGTTGACACTAAAGATTTAAATTTTTGTTGTAAGAAAAATCTGTAAAACGAGCAGAATAAACTCTACTATCTACTACCTACTCTACTATGTAATTGTATATACCACATACTCTACTACTACTACTACTAGATCTACCTACTCTACTTCTTCTTCTTCTTATCGTATGGTTGATGAACAACCTGGTGTCAGAGTTTAAACTGCCCGTAGGCCTCTGATATGGCTTTACACACCATTGAAAAATATCTCAGGTGTGCTGCTTTCATCACGATGTTTTCCGTCACCGTTTTAGCAACTGATAATTAATTTATAACCTACTCTACTATCTACTGGTTATTTAAAGCCATTTTATTCATTAAAGTATAGGTTTATTTGTAATTTATTACAATTTTAAATAAGTTTTCAATAAATTCCTAATAAATAAAAATAAACTTGCAAAAAGGAGAAGGTTCTCAATTCGAGGCGTATTTTGTTTTTAAAGTCTTAAATTTTTTATTATGGTTGTATTAAACTTTTACAGTCATTATTTTTAGAGGTTCGTGTTTCCAATACTTAAATAAAATGTTAATTATTTAAAAAATTAGGAGCATAAATCGCTAAATAAAAGCATCACCTTAAATGAGGATATCTTTTTATTTTAAAACTTAATGGCATCGCGTTCACCTCTGGCCGCAAAAGCCACAGTTGAAAAACATTCGAGTTGATTTATTTTTCTTTTTTTACAAAATTATTTCAAAAAAAGAACCCGTAAGAAACTTTGTTTTTGATAATAAGATGCTAATTGCTTTTTTTTGTGGCACAAATTATTCAGAGCTTTGCGCGGAGAGCAATTTTTTAAACTTTTTGTGAGTGATCATTTGCATAATATACAATAACAGGGGCTTTATCTAAACATTTATTATGTACTTAATTACCTATCTCACATAAAGAATTTTAGTCTTATTAAAATAAAATCATTATCTACTTGAATTATTCAAAGAATCTTTAAAAAACACCAGTAGCAAAAATAAGAAAGAAAACCTTTTTTAATTAAATTACTGTAAACTTTTTTAAAATTATTAAGTAGATAGCTTCATTGGAATGCCTCGTAGGTCTAGTGGTAGCAAGCGCAACTGCTGAGCACGAGGTTCTGAGTTGATCCCCGGGTCAGGCAAAGTGTTATTGGTTTTTTTCATTTAGAAATTCTCAATAGCAGCACGGAGTCTGGAATTGTGCCTGTTTAATGGCAATAGGCTCGCCCTAATAGGTCCTACGTGGTACTTATCACATAGCCAGCGAAACGTGGACGTACTGCATACACCTCTGCCTGCCAGAGGGGTCTGGGGAGTTGAAAATGATCGAGAAGGGCTGCCCCTCCTGCGCCCCTATGCCTTATGCCAAATTATAAAGTAGGTACACACGGTTACACATCAAGCTATAACTTCCAGTTTAAGCTGACATCTTGTTGTACGAAGAGCCTATACAATGCGAGGTCAGTTCATAATGGTTTTGTATACCTTGATGTGTACCAGTATGTACCTAAGTACGTACACTTTTTATCGTTCAAGGTGAACCTCAAAGTGACATCAGTAAAACAAACAATTTGACTAAAGTGTAGATAAAACGATAAAGCAAACTTGTAGTTAACTACTTATGTGATAAATTACCTAAACATAAAATATGACATTTACCGCTTTTTTATATGCAGAAATAGCCTACAGGTCAGTTAGACTGTCAAGTCAAACTTTCTAGGTTTGGATCCAGTCATGTCTGCCTTTTCGAATTATGTGCTTATTAGAAATGGTCAAATGGCTTAATATCAATTGCTAATCTATTGATTTAAAACAACAATTGTCCTATCTTAACGTCTATTCTACTCTACCCTACACTACTCTACCCTACTCTACCGCTACCCTACCTTAGGGTAGACTGACCGATCATAATAATATTCTCCTGACCGTATTTCGGTCACAGCGGCCAATCTCAACGGAGACTAGCCAATTACGCAGGAGATGCACAAGTGTGTGCGCAAACACAGGTGCACTCTCTATTCCCTCACTCTCATTGTCCGATGGGACGGCCTTCCCGACATATACCGATCATAATGTGAAGTTTGTTGTATGTGTTTGAGTAAGGCTATATTTATAATTGGACCAGGTAGGTACCTATCGGGTAGAATCACGCAGCGATCGGGTTATTACTACTACGCATGGGTTAAAATACCACGCAGGCGAAGCCGCGTGAGGGTTTAGTTAGGTATATTTTCCAGTTCCGCGTAGTCATTAACCCATTTCCTCGACCTTAACCTTCCCTTCTGTCACTCTCTCTGGAGAGAGTCACATAAAAGTAAAGGAAACCTTTCAACACGCACCGCGGAGCAATGACCTCGCTGACAAACCGACCTTCACCTAGAAATTAGAACCAATACTTACTGTACCTTGTTTGTTATAAATAAGTATAAATGAAAAACTAAAAAACACCTGATACAGTTTTTTTTAGCTAAGACCACTGCTCTCGCTCAAGTCTCTTTTCCAAAAAAAAAACACGAAGTTAAAATCGTTATACCCGTTTAGGAAGATGCCACAGTTATACAAATTAAACTTAAAACACCCCTCTTTTTCCGACGGGGGTTATTAAGCCACAAATGCATAATCAAATTCGAACATCTTTTCAAATATGTATTTTTTCTTTTGCCTTACTCGGTGGTTTAGTCACTAGCCCAATGAGGCAGTCAAAAGAAAAAAGCGTCAGTCGGGCAAAGTCTTATTAATTTAGGTTTTTCAGTTAGGAATTTCGCAGTAGCAATACATGGGACTTTTACCCAACTATAACAACCGAAATCATAAACAAAACGCAATGGATATGAAATATTTTGTGCTAATTACATAATTAATTGTTACAATTTACGATGCCTCCATCGTACATTGCATCAAAAACGTAATGTTTAATTGATTGTATAAGGAAGTCATAAGTCATAACAAAACCTTTCTCGTTTGTAGGCTGAATCTGAAAATGCTTTTAGGATTACTATAAAAAAAAAATAAGACGTTTTTTTCTTAAAAAAAGCAAGTGATTGCTTACAGTAAAAGGCGGAATTAGATCATTTTCGTGTTTCGTGATTATTACTTGAGAACGTAATCGCGAGGAATTCAGACAAATGTCTTGATGCGAATGTATTCTTGAGAACAGTTTATGTGTGACTTTGCCCGCGTGAAGGTCGAACTGGGAAAAAAGTATCATATCGATGTGTTCATCCAAGATTTTGTGTATCTCTGTGCCATATTTCATCCAAATCAGTTCAATGGTTTAAGCGTTATTGAATAACAATATCGCGAACAGAAGCTAGTTACTCATATTTATCATTACACACAACTGCGCTGTTTTTTTTTTATCAAATTACGGCCTTTCGAACGATCTTTTACATTCCGGCGGCACAAACGTTTTTTTATCGTGTCTTATTTCGTGACCTTTTAAGAATTTTCTAGAAAAAGAAAAAAAGCAAATTTCTTTCCAGCTTGATATAAATATCTAATTGTAAAAAAACTTTGTAGTTATAATTTATAAACGCTTGGTGCTAGTTACCATATTACTTCTCAGATGCTAAAGCACCTGGACCGGAACAAAATATGGAATCGGCGATTTAAAAAGTGCGGGTAATGAACCTGCGCCTGCGCGCATATCTAATTAATGCTTTATCGACCGCCTATCGAATCAAATGTTATAAATCTGGAAGAACTATTTTTAAAAACATCCTAAATTTCTATTTAATCGTTGTCAAATATCCTAAAAAAAATAGATTGAAATGGAATTTTGTAAAAAAAATATTATACTTAGTGCCAAAACACAGACACAGATATTAGTCTCTGGATCTGAATAGAATAAACTATCCAGAGACGAGAATCGGTCCAGCCGATTTGAAGTGATGCGCGGACCAATATTTGTGGTGGCAATATTTTTTTTATAGATTTTTCTCTAATTTTATTTTAATACAATAGTTTTAACAATATTTCTAAAATGGTTCTTAAGGCTTTTTAAGTATTTTTTATTTTACGTTAAAAAATAGTTTAGCTGAAGTATATTCAGTTAATTAAAGCCTGTATTTAGGTGTTTCAGCGCCATTCCTTCTCGCAAAAACAAATAGCAATTACACTGATTATGATTATAATAAAAACACGTGCATAATGTATATTAAATTCACCGTTGTCCGTGACATTACCACGTTCTCCGTTATACCAATCTATTTCAATTTCATCAATCAAATGCAATTTATGAATAACTAACTAGGTAGCTACTGGCGTCTTTTTACGAAATAAAAAAAAAGCATAATAAACTTAGTTCGTATTAGCTCCGCACGCGTTATTGGGTAAACAAAAAAAAATAAAAAAAAGTTGTGAGTAACAAATGAGGTTTATTTCAGAATGCTCTAATTTTGACATCTTTAGTTGTCAATAATGCACAGACTACCTATTGTTTTCCATTGTATAATTAATCTATGGTTTTCGCCAAAACCTTTTTAGAGTTTACCTAAAGGGTGTCATCGAGACCCAGTTATTATTTATCCGTCTATCCTACCTTTAATGGGCTCTACATTTTGAACTGTAATAGCCTTACTGATTTTTTATTATGGTGGATATCTTAATGAATAATAAAAAATAAAAGGGGTCTCTATATTTATTATGATTAAAATCAAAAAAATCAATCATAAACTCCTCAGCCTTTTTCCGAATTCTTCAATATCAATTTACAGACACAATTAAATTCCATGTTTTCCCTGGCCGAATGGGTGTTATGCGAGTCAGGTTAAGACTTAAAAGGATTTAAGATTCGCTTTCGTCATAGAGGAAATAAGCAATAATCACAATTATATCCTGTAATTATCGATAAATCTAAAATAGTTATAAACAATCAGCTAGTTAATCGATAAGGAGTAAATGATGGCTGTTTTCCTCTATTCTCCTTACACGGGGATTAACTGGCAGCTAGATTTACACCTTATCCATAGTTCAGAATATAAGAAAATGTAAATCATAATATACACGATTTATTTCATCAATTTCTGTATTAACTAGTACCGTCTTTATGATACCACACTGTCACGTAAGCTATGAATAACTAACTCTAAATAATAATAATCTTCTATTAAAAATTCTTTGCATTCCGGCGGCATATAACAATGGATTATTGTGTCTCACTTCTGGATATCGCGCTGTATTTTGCTAAAGAGTATTGCTATATAATATACTCAAAATATTATACATATATCAGTAGCCTTTATAGAACCTTGTTCTTAGTATGTTTTCCGGCTTCTATAGGTCATGTTGTTGATTAAGTTTTTTTCGATTCGATTCGATTTTTCGATTTGATTCGATTTTATTATTCTATTTTAGTATTTTTTTTTTCAGAAAAATGTTAAACAAAAACGTCCAAATAATATGTTTTTCTGTATTTTTTTAAACGGTTTTAGTTAGCTTGACCTGTTTATTATTGGGTTCAAATTTAGCAAACGATATTTCACCCCTTTCCTGTTGACAGATTGATCTGATAATTATTTGGTTCACTGCTTTAGTTTTGATGACAAAACCGTTTGACGTAAAAATAAAATTTTACTTATATTATTTGATTTGGTTATTAGTTACTCATTATTATTTATAACTACTGTGACTAACAGTGAAGGAAAACGTAAGGAAAAAAAATCGCTAACATGCAGTGAGCTAGCGTGCTTGATCCTTGTCTGAATGAGAAGGAGCCTTTGCCTTTGCCTGCAGTGGAACTGTTTATGCTGGTTTATTATACATATTACCCATACTATTATTACATAGGTATTTATTCTTTAAAGGTCAAGAGATAACACACAATGGAAAATCTATTGCTACGCGTCACCGGTATGTAAAAGATATTCCACGAGTTAAAGAAAAAAAAAATTTGTTAAAAGAAAATAGGAAAAGTTACAACAAAAAAAAAACAATCACACAATCATGTGTAATCATTAGTGACAATTGAAAATCAAAATATTCTTAAGAATAAGCGAAAATATGTCTATTGAAGTAGCAATCAGAGCGTTAACAAGATTACGGATGAGTACCCGATAGATATCAGACGTATAAGTTATCTGTGCCACACACAGATAATAATTGAACTTTATTTAATTGTTTTGTTTAAAAATATCATTAACTTTAAATAAAGTGATGATGAAATATCTGGGTAATTTTTTATTTCGTTTACCGCGGACGGTTTAAAGTGTCAAAGTTTAATCAATATTTTTTTAAAGATTAAGAATATTTATTTTATAAAACATGAGTAAGAAAGTACAAAGCAATACTTAGTTTATAATGTTAATGGTAAAAGAAAATGGAGGTAGCTACAATCTACATCCAAAGGCGGATAAATATTATCATTAAAGACTGATTTGATTTGATTTCAAGATTTTTTTTGGAAAGCACTTCTTAATTTCTACTAGTTAAAATAATATTATTTTAGGTGTTATAATTAAATAAAACAGTTCTGTGTAGATATTCGCTAGTAAGATCTAAACTGGTTTCCTATGTATACATAAAAGAAAACTTATAATACTTATTAGTGATGGACCACATTCGATAAAGACGAAATTGACAAATAGGTGCCATATAATACTTTGTTTAGTGTGTTCTATTATTTACCATGACAAATATTTTTAAAGTTTTTTTCCAAAAAGAAAAATAAGTAATCTAAATAATCAAGTTAAAGTAATTCTTATTTTAAAATAATTATATTACCGTTTAAATATTTATTTGCATAAGTAAGCGATGCAATTGATTAGGAACACTTCGCGCTGTTTTGAAAAATTGTAGCAAAACGAAATATTTTTAGTGTTTTGTTTATAACTTTATGACGAATTTACTATATTTTTACCCGACTACAAAAAAAGGAGGGTTATGATTTTAGCAGTCTATGTATGTACCTATGTTTATGTTTTTTTTTTTGGATACAAAGTAAAAGAAAATAATTGTACCCTGTTTCCTGCGGGTGACAGACACGAGTGTCGGGGAGAAATATTTTGACAGCTAGATGAAGTTTTTGTATTGTTTTATTAAATTTTTGCTATTTTCAACAAAATTAGTTGTATACTTATAATTTGGTAAAAAAATTTAGTTTTCAATTAATTATAGATTCTTAAAAGAAGTCTCGTAAAGTTGCCTGTAATAACTTAATTACTATCAGTGTCAGTCATTCATAGTTATATTTTATACATAGACAATTTTCAGTACCTAAATAATACATTTAAATATAATTTGAAAGTTGACTACAATGTAAAATAAACTGTTATTGTTATATTTCTACAGGTTGTCATTTTCTTGACGCTAGAGTATTAATTTTACTGTAAATTTTCTCTAAGATAAATTCAATTGTTTCTTGGAGTCTATGTCACTATATTATAACGTAAAAACATGATATATTGTTATTTGTGATTCTCTTTAAAATTATTACTTAATAACTCAATATCTGTTAATATATAACTCTGATCAATATCTAACGTTTTTGATTACTGTGACTACTTACTGGAAATCTCTATCTAATGTATGTAGTACCTTGATGACAAGATAAAACTGATTATTTAACTGTGTAGTGTTAATAACGTGCTATCATAATACAACAATATCAGTAAACAAACAACGTTATTTATTACTTTATCATTTAACAAAGTAGACACATTTTTTTGTAATGTGTAAAATCTTAACGTTTTACAAACTTAGAAATCACAATACTATTAATTTCAAACATAATAGTGAACAACACTATATAATCAATGTCTTACATAAATATTTTTAAAAGAAATTTTAACGTCATTTCTCCTACAATACGTGAACGAAAACCGATGACTTGACGATTCCATTAACACTTATTGATCACGACAACAATCATACTTCAATAACCACTGGATTATGACGTGCCGTCAATACACGCAAAAGAAATAAAGCCTTATCATCACCTGTTCAAATACGCAGACTCATACCAATCAATTTCGATAATTCACTGAAATACACTAACAAACACTTCACATCACTAACAATTTTCGCGGTAAAAGTTTGACAGCTAATTTTTTAATGCAGACTACAAAACGCGGTGAAAAGAGGTTTGTATTCGGAAAACAGAATTCACGTTCGCGCGAAAAATTCGGAGCGCGCAGCAGACGGATGCGGGCGTCGCGTGCAAAGACGAGTAACTTAATGCGTGCGCGCTAACTTGTAACTATAGAAACCTGCGCGGTGACACCACAGAGTTAACCTGTAGATTAAGACTTCATTACTTGTAACATAATCACGGCAATTAAGCGTGTTTTGGTTTACAACCTAATTCATGTACGTAACCTTAAACAATTCGATTAGGCACCTCATTAAACCTGACTACTAACTTATTCTGAAATATTATCTACATTTTGTAAGTGAAATTACAAAATTATATTCTACTTAAATAAACTGAGGACTTTATAAATTATTCTTTCATTACTAAATACTTACTATTTCTTCAATAATAATATTATGTACCTAATTATTACAAAAGCTTAAAACAATTATGCCAGACATGTGTAATTATGTTAGTTATAGAATAAAATAATTTTTATAGTCAAGTATTCTAAGTTTCTGACGTCATTATCTAACAATAGACAATGTCTACGTAAATGACAATCAAAAGAGGATGCTTCAAATATTTCTGCTATAATTAATAGATAAAAGCATGCTTTTAATTTATCAGTAATTTTCTTCAATGACACATTACTCAGTTATAATTATTGTACTAAAGGTTCCTATTGTTTGTAGAAGCCTTAATTTTTGTTGACGAACACACTTTAATTACTACAGATAGTAATTAAAAATACATTAATCGCTCACCGCAGACGAAAGGTAAATTTAACAAAACCCTTTTTCATTGCCATAGTTAAATCTAAAACAAACTAACCACTGTAGCTTCGTCATACTAAACTGCCTAATTAAATTTTTTAGATAAGATCTAAAGAGATTTAGGTTAAAACCTCCACGAAAGATCTAGTATCCAGTATATCTCTTGTCAAAGATACATCCGACTTTAATTCTCTTCAAGATATTCCTTGATATGAGATCAATAATCGAGACTGCTTTTTATGGATCTTTTTATTGATTTTTGTTAGTGACTTTTCGTTTTTATTAATACGTAATTACCTTCACAGCCTTAGACATAGGCCTTTTCTAATACGTATCAATTATTTTATGCGCTCATTAGGTGTTTGGTGGAAGGTGTTGATCGCAGTAGCATATGGCTGCTATTTCACAGTAGGATGCTGCTGCCCATCCTCCAGATTTTTCCCTTTGTCGTTTCTTACGACAACCGCGGGATGAGATAAGTGGTGGTTCTATAGACCGGAAATCACACGGCAATCACCCCTTAATGGTCGGCAACTCATCTGCAATGCTTCTGTTGCCTGGGGCAACATGGCGGATCACTTACCATCAAGTGACTTGCCTATTCGTTTGCGCCCTTTTTTTTAAAAAAAAAACAATGTAAGATTTTATTAAAAGCTTGTTTTTTACAAGTTTCCTCTATAAAGCCTATTTCTTAGTTCTGTGGGTTTACCCATGCATCATGGTTTTTCGTCATAAGTTGGCAGCATGCCATGCGGGTTGTTTACGATACCATAGGTATGCCTCTGATAACTCTTTGACAACTGCTTCAGTCCCATTGATGTGTATTTCAAGTATTCAAGTGAAGCGATGAATCCCTGATTAAGTCATGACTCTGACTAATTATTTACTTAGGTATTATTACAATAGGATAACCTTATCTAACCTTAGAATATCGTATCCCTTTGGGTTGCGGGGGTCAGATAGGCAGTCGCTCCGTAGAAAACTGATATTCAGCTGCATCTGGTTAGATTAGAAGCCGACCCCAACAAAGTTTGGGAATAATAAGACAAGGAAGAGGATGATATTACAATAGGATGAATGCTATAGGATGAGGCGTTCAAGGAGTAAGAATCGGGCACGGCAGGGCTAAAATGTGCCTTTATACAAAATGCCATAGCGCTATAGCGCTCACAAAAAAGGGTCATCAGCTTGGCGCCGAGTAGAGCGCTCGCACTACGAAGAAAATTATAGTGTAAGTAATAAATTAATTTATTGAATTGAGAAAAACTAGGCAGTGGTGCTGATTCTCTTGTACGTCTCGCTAAACTAATTTTAATCTAACTATATCTTTTTCTTATAAATACCATCGCAAAAAGGACAGCAAATTTACTATCAGATTAGTCTACACCATCTATAGCATTACTTAAATTAGTTGTTTCGTTGATATTACGCAAATGGACTAATTTGACAGCTCTAAAAATCTTCTACCCTTTTCTAATGGTCTTTGTTAGAAGGAGAGATAGTGAGTCTAAATTAGTTAATAGCGTGTTTAAGAACCATGGAGCTTCTTGCCAGATTCTTCTCCATGAAGGGTAGGCTGCCCTTAGAACTGGCAACTAGAGTCACTCTTACAACAAACAATATTAGAATTATGACTATTCATAAGTGCCTAATGGTCTACATGAATAAAAATATTTTTGATTTTTTTTGAAGAGAAATACATACATACACCATTGTACAGACGAGGGTAATATGAAATAAATTTTGTTTTCAATTTCCTATGCGAGTAGGTAATGTAATTTATTCGCCGTGACCTTGTGTAGCAGTCAAAGATCGCGCTCTAGTGGCTCTCATACGCCATCACACGTGACTACTGTTGAAGAAATTATACTTTATTATACCTATTTACATAGTTACTTTAATGTGTACATAGCTACTTTTTTGTTTCATTACATCACGCATGTATACAAACTGAAGGTAAGCAGAGATTTCTAATATGAATATTTTGTTCGCTTTGTTGTAGAGTCTATGTCTCACGGGTGTAGTGATAGCCTAAGTGACCGCTTCACTGGCAAATCAAGGGTCTCCTAATTGGAGCTCAAAGCACTTCATTTTTCTTAAGTTGTGCGCGTGTTATCACCAGGTCCTTGCCTAGGAGAGTCGTTGTCTCTTGCGCGCTCTCTGGTCATATCGAATTGTTGTACCATCGGACTATGAGAGTGCATCTGTGTTTAAGCACACACTTGTGCAATATAATATTTCGTTCGTAGTTTAAGCTGCTTGTTTGGTATAGAAATTCGGTCTAGAGGACAATAATATTTACTGAAGTGCCGTTCAGCCTACAACAAAACACATAGGTATTTGTAAATACATAGGTTTACATTATATACGCACAGTCGTTATCTTAGAAGCTAACACGTTATTGCAACACGAGACTTGACCAATGCACTTAGTCCGTAGATGATCGATTTGTTTGTGGCGAAATGGCTATTCAAAGGTAAAATTATAAATACCTACCTAGAGGAATATTTTGAAATAAAAAAGCGTAAAGTTCCTAGTGGAACTAAGATTGAGAAACATAACATAACATATACTTACGTCTGTATTCCCCAGAGGGGATAGGTAGAGGTGTATCCCCAGAGGAGATAGGTAGAGGTGTATGCACCCACGTTTCGCCGGCTAAGTTATAAGTTCCATGTAAAAGGGGGCGAGGGATCACCGCCGCCTATAAGCACCCGCAACGCCAGAAGCATTTTAGATGAAGTACTGTTATTTCACGCCCATATTTTGGAAGGATCCATGTTACTATTTGGTTCTCGGTAGAGCCGGCCTTTTCATGGGCTGTAACCGGCTGAAACCAGCATGGCTCTTCCTCCCTGATAAATATAAAACCACAGGCCTTCTATTTCTTATCGTGTAGTTAATAAACAATCTAGTGACATCATGAATCTGATATCCGTGAATCTAATGGGCTCCAGATGAAAATTTGCGTCTAGTATTCGTACTCGACATGAAGCTGATCTGGACTCTGGACACCCGTTTAGTCCAGCCGTGACACATTCTCCAAATTAACAATTATTGTTTTATTTTTTTGTTAATATATTTCTTTTTTATTTGACCTAATTTCATGATTTTCTGTTTGCGTCTGTGCCGAGTCCAAATAAACGTTTCTTTCCTTCTTAGTATCAGAATTTCCTTTTAATCCCTTCGATGTCGTCCGTCATCGTTAATGTGCATATAAGTAATTAATTACCACTTGGATAATTAATTACTAATATGCACACGGTGCCAGTCGAACCTCCGACCTTTGACTTGCCAGTCGAACAGCCATCACTGCGCAATAGATACTAAAACATGTATCGAACACAGACCTTTCTCTCCTGATTTAAAACGAAATAACGAACTACAGACGCATGCGTCACGCAATTTAATGTTATTGTTAGACGAATAGGATTTAATCCTATAGTCTCAATCTTGAATATAACTTTCAACTATCATTACAACATTAAACAATAGAAATCAGTCCACATAACGTGAAAATGAGCGTAACAGTAAAGTAAGTGCTAATCATAATTTTTCTTCTACATTGGAAAGCGAACGTAACTTTTAAGATAACAATCGATTACTCATAGACTCGATACCACGTGTATCCAGTCCAGTATCCGACGATTCAGTTTCGGTCTTGACTGCAACTGCAATACATCCGAAACGCAATGAAAACAAAACTTTATTACACGCGCATGAAATGTCACAAATCGAATTACTCAGTCGATATTTTCTTTGTACACAACAAATGTTTATTTTCCTTCTTTTGTTTTGCTGTTCAATAGTCTAAATTTTACATTAAAAATCATGGTCACCGTTTGTGCTATGGCAAAGAAGAATAAGTTTTTATAAAAACAACGTTTTTAACCAAGCTGGAATTGTAATTGAAATATCAAAACTAAATGTATATGCAAAAATTTGTATCTCTGCTCTTGACCACTGAAGAGTTCCTTTAACTAGAGTTAATACTGGATGTCGATTTAGGTCATGCTTACCATAAAAAATAATTGTCATCGGAACTGAATTAACATGCAAACATTCAACTCCATATGATAAGAGGAAGTGGTTCTAATTCAGCTTGCAAGATTCCACCCAGACAAACATACGAGTATGTACTCGTTATAGTATGTTACATTGCAAGTTAATTAAAAGCTTGTAAAAAGAAGGCTCTTCAGCAGTTCTTTTTCTTATTCGCTTTAGTTCTCAGCCAGGAAAACATAATTATATTCTAAATGAATCTTCAAATCCGATACAGTTATAGGAATGGTTATTGTTTCTCTAAGATTTTGGCCTATGTCGTGGATGCAGTTACAGATTCAGACTCAGATTGGGGAGTCTGTCCGCCCAATAAGCGACCCCAGAGATGATGGCGGCACGGTGATCAAGTGCTGCCGTTTACGGTGGGAGTGTGCCTGACTAGCGTTGCGCAGGGAAGGTTCCGGAGCTCGTCTCTTAATAGGACCTGGGACCTCTCTCCATGCGCTGATGGTGATATCACCGGGGTGGTTTTAGTGAGAATCCCACACTACCCTGTCTCTTCCCCGGAGGCAGCGTGCCTTTTGAAGGTTTCCCCCCGTAAAAAAGGACTTATAAGCTGTAATGTCATACTGTAATGTTTCATCAAAATCCGTTCTTTCGTTTTTACGTGGAAGAGTAACAAACATTCATCCATCCATCCTCACAAACTTTCACATTTATAATATTAAGTGGGATGTACAAACACCCAGACCGAAACATATACCTATCTATTGATCACATCATATTATTTAGTCTATGTGGAGAATGTGGGAATCGATTCAGACCAGCAGAAGGCTCCCAAACAAAAATGTTCTAACCCCTTTCGGTTTCGGTTACTGATATGGAAACCGAAACTAAGTTTCAATTGTAACACCTAGTTTCGGTCAGACTCCGCCATCAATTTCTGAAACGAATCAATCAAAAACATCGCGATCAACAGTGGTTCAAATTTCTACGGTTACATAAACCATGTTATTTGTGAAAGAAATTGTATTGCATACTTAAATTTTCTGTGACTTGTTGTTACGTAACATGTGATTGTTATGGTGAATAAGTACTAGGATAGAGACTAGCACTGATAGCCTAGTGGTATAACCGTCGACTGACAAGTCAGAAATCACGAGTTTGATCCCAAGGCGCGCACCTCTGACTTTTCGTAAGTTATATGCGTATTATAAATTAGTTATCAGTTGCTAAAACGGTGAGGGAAAACATCGTGATGAAACCAGGACACCTGAGAGATTTTTCAATGGTGTGTAAAGCTATGTCAGAGGCCTACGGGCGGCTTAAACTCTGACACCAGGTTGTTCATCAACCATACGATAAGAAGAAGAAGAAGTACTAGAATCAAGAATTCTTTTTTTTTAAGAACAATGCAACTGTTATCTGCTTTAAAGTAATTTTCTTATCAGCCTATCATTTTCATTCCAAAGTTTTTAGGGTTAAATTACCCTTCTAATCTTCTTCTTTTTCAAATGGTTGATGAACAACCTGGTGTCAGAGTTTAAACCACCTGTAGGCTTCTGACATGGTTATACACACCGTTGAAAAATCTCTCAGGTGTGTATAGCTGGTTTCCTTGCGATGTTTTCAAAGAAGAAACATTTCTTATACGTACATAAATCCGAAAAATCAGAGGTAAGTGTTTGAGTTTTGAACCCACGATCTTTGACTTGGCAGTCCATTTTCTAATGTTTTGTATTGAAGGGTACCTATCAGGGATACATTTGTTTTTGTTATAATTAAGTTTATTGATCCATTCTTTAAGGATAATTTCACACTTTATTTTTGATGGAAATGTGTGGAATTAGCTGGCTATACAGGGTTATTTGTAAAACACCAGCATCCTTAAAAGGGGTAATTGAACTTATCATTATGAACAACTTTTACTAAGGGACCAACCGTGAAATCGCAAAAAAAAAATCAGCTGTTCCATACATTTTGTTGAGTCATGTAAACATAAATGTATGGAATTGCTGATTTTCGTTTAAGAGACCAACCGTGAAATCGCAAAAAAAAATCAGCTGTTCCATACATTTTGTTGAGTCATGTAAACATAAATGTATGGAATTGCTGATTTTTTTTGCGATTTCAGGGTTGGTCTAATAGTAAAAGTTGTTCATAATTATTATGAATTTAAATACCCCTTTAAAGGATGCTGGTGTTTTACAAATAACCTTGTATTCTCTGTTTAATAAACAAGACAATTGTAAGCAATAGGTGATCTATTGGTACCAGTAAACCCAATACATCATACAGAGTGAATATAATTTATTTATTTATTTATCATCATATATAATGGTCTAATATAATGTATAATGGTCATGTATATAGGTATAATGGTCAACCAATCGATCTTAAACACCATTAGCGTACATCGGTTATCTCATATGTATGTATGTATGTAAATCGGCCATGTCACGTGATTGTTTGATTAAGATGGCATGGCGTGATGTAATCTCTTTGTTAAGTTATGTAACAAAATAACAATAAACATGAATAATAATATGCTTGTTTATTATGGTTTTAATTTTTTACAACATCTTGGTTCACTGGGGTAGGGGGAGGTAAGAATCCCACACTCCCCGGTCTCTTCCCCCTGGTTGCCTTTTGAAGGTTTCCCCCCGTAAATAAAAAAATGTATGAAAAATTCGTTGGTTATGATTGCTTGGAAGTTTTTTTTTTTATTAAAGCAGGTAAAGTATTATCAGAGATGTCGAGAAATGAGATAAAATTAGAAAATCCATTGTTAATGCTGCCGCACTGTATTTCAAATAACCTTTAACATCTCAAACAGAAATTATTGGTGGTTTAAAAAAAATAATTTATACTTAAATCATAAAATATCTGCGCGACACCTCTCTCTCCCCTCTATCGGTGTCCCCTTTCCTCTATATATTATACCAAATCTCTCAAATATTCTCCGCAGTCCATAGTGATTGATAGAAAGTTCCACAAACTATTAGTAGTCTGTTAATATCGGTGTAGATATGCCAATACGTTACGAGTTATGCAAGAGATTTGCTTAAAATATCAAAACCGGGTAGCCTCAAAAATCGTATAGGTACATAACCGGCAGTATGTGACATGGACGCCACTTACACCGTGATGTATCACCAAAAATAGTACGATTTTTATCCTGTCCACCTGGTGATAACTAAGTAGTTAATTTATAAGTAACATTAAAATACAAGTAATAGTAAAACTAAAAACTTAAACTAAAAAACAAACCTTAATCTAAATGACCGCTTCCAGTGAGCAATGTTCCCAAAACGCTGGCAGCATTTGTTGAATGGCAATACTAAGCTTTTGAGCTAGTCCAACGTTTTGAAACTAAACTAATTTTTAAAATTGATAACTTGACCATGACTTAGAAAATTCTGTGTTGCATCTTTTATGAGGTATACTAGCTTTTGCCCGCGACATCGTTCGCGTGGAATATTGACTTCCGGCAGATTTCAACCCAACTAATAAACCTTTTAATCGACAAATACAACGGAACCAATTTTGAAAACAACCACCAGACAACCCAACAAATAAACTTTTTAATTTACTAATACAATTTAATTTAATTACGCCAATTTTAAATTTACGAAACGATCAATCCACAATTCCACGACAGTACCGGAGCGCTCGGCCGATACCCAACCAAATGCGTGTAACGAAACCATACTGAATTGATGCCGACTCTTGACCAATAGATGGCGCTGTATGTCCGGAATTTTTTTTATTTTTTATTTTATTTTTTGTAATAAAAACTATCCTATGTCCTTTCTCAAGTATCCAAACTATGTCTGTACCAAATTTCACACAAATCGGTTCAGTAGTTTAGGCGTGAAGCAAAGACAGACAGACAGAAAGACAGACAGACAGAGTTACTTTCGTGTTTATAATATTAGTTTGGATTATTCAAATTCAAGTTAGGTAAGGTTAGGTTAGGTCACTAAAGCCTTTTTTGTAATTTTATTAATTCTCAATTATTAAATAAATAAAAATTAATACGTATCTTTTTTATCAACGAACGGTCAAGGTAAGGTGAAAGACGAACTAAATATTATGTCTAGACAAAGATATTATTTTCCTAGTTGTTTATGGTAGTTATACTCGTTTGAAGTAGGTTTTGTTATTGATGAGAATGAGATTTTATTTACTTATTTTGTTTTAGTGGACTAAGTAGAATATGCCAAGGAGGTTGACGCATTATTTAATATTTCTAACAACTCCAAACAAATAATCTTTTGTAGGTTCATTTATAGGTTTTTTAGTGCGTAGTTAAAGCGTACGAATCAAGATGTTTGAAAAATTAAATTTATTTAACTAACGATAAAACGTTCATGAAATATCCAAGACGGTAGAATGTAGAAGAATTTCGACAGCACTAACAGATTCAAACCCTGCTCGTGGTCGATTTTCTCATTGTATATTGTTTTGTTTTTTTTAAACTTCGAATCGTTAGAATCCCAGAAAGAGGTAGCGAGATGATTTCGATGCCCATCACGAGGGCTGGTCCGAGGTAGCGCGGGAAAAAAATACTTGGGTAAAAAGAAAGGCCTTTACTCAGCATTGGGACGTTACGCATCGGTGTCATAGATAACCGTAAGTGTACCGCGAGTGATTATTATCGGGCAACCTTACACACTTGGGCAAGGACGGTGTAATGTTACCAATACTTGGTAAGTGACAGGTGACGAGTATTACTTCACTTGAGTAATATAAAGTAAAGTTGCGTTATTCAAGTAAGAGTATTTCAAGGTTTTGTATTTCATTGTTTTATTAAGGGTTAATGACTGCAGCAGTGCACTTTCGTATAGGTATACGCATTAAAAAGTTGCCCTACGTAAGGTAACTGATTGGATTCAATTTGGGCCAGTTTTTGTATAACTTATAAAAAATTGAGTAAATTAATCAGCCTACACAATATCTACAACCTGTTCTTTTAAAGACCTGCCAAATTTTAGGAGGTAATGACGTCTATGAAACTGAACAACTTTAGAAAAGGAACATAAATCGAAATCTGAATCACGTGACTTACTTTTCATACAAAAGTGAGTCACGTGACCAGTCACTGTATGAAAAGTCAGTTTTCGATTTTCAGATTTCGACCCCTGTTCCTTGGGGAAAGTTGTTCAGGTTTAATAGACCTTATTACGACCTAAAATTTGGCAAGTCTGAGTTTATATAATATACACAATATATTTAGGATTCAATCATCATTAGATTTTTTTATAATTAGATTCAAATATTAATAGGATTCGGACATAAATACGTGTCTATTAATATCAATGTATTTTGAAATATAAAGGTTAATTCAAATCGTTACAACCCAATTGCTAAATTGTTTAATACTTATTTCGACTAACTGTTTTCGTTGTTTCGGTTTGGGCCACGAGACTAGCGAGAAGCGGTTGTAGAGCTAATTCTCAAACCACACTTACGGGCATATTATTACTTTTTGCTCGCGACTTTATCCGCATTATTTCGGGAAGAGCAGTGTCTTTTTCTAAGACTGTGCAAACTGTGTGCCAAATTTTGGTTTATAAATGCTCTAATTTCGGAATTGGACATTGAGTCTTGAAAGGAAAATTTAAAATGACTTACCTGAAAAGGACTTATCTTAGGACTTATGTAAATCATGCTTTTTGTAACTGGGCAATCCAAATGCATTTGGCAATGCATCAATATTTGAAAAAAAAATAGTTGCGTTAAAATCTAATTTAAAGCAAATGCAAGCAATGTCTTAAATATTAAGAATTAAGTACGTACATAAAAAATAATAAATTAATACTTAATACTTTATAAAGTGTTAGATATTAATCAATCAATACAGCTAATATTGCAATAGCTACCATTTGATTAAAATGTCATTCAAAGTGATGAATTTCATGTGATTGACAACACATACTTTCGCGGAATATCGCTGTATCTGGAACATAATATAAGTAGGTATTTAACTTTCTATCCTACTTTTCCTATGATATTAGTAGAAAACTTCTGATACCAGTTTTTTTTTTCAAAGTAGAATTTTCTTCTGTATGTGTGCAGTAAAAATACACTATGGTACCCAATAAAATAGGAAAAAATAAAGTTTAGGAGGATTATTTTACTGCTTTTTTATAAATTGCTGTAATGTGCAAACTTTCAGCGTTGGGAAAGCCAAAGCATAATTGGAACATATTAAGGCTAAATATTGAAAACAAAGTTATCCCAATTTTTGATCATAATATTGAAAAACAAAATGCGTGTTGCTTTGCTTTTAGTATGAATCGAACCTTAGGATCACGCTTGTTTCATGGCTCCAAACTAATGAATATTTTGTCTATCAAACACTACGTTAAGATGTATTTTATGTATAACGAAATGTTAATTGCTGTAATCTGGTACTTATTGATGATGTTCATACATTAAATCTGCATATAGGCCATAGAAATAGTGAAATAAGTAGATCAAACTGTTTTAGCATATAGGCCACTTATATAGGGGTGCTGGACGGTCCTGGAACTCGATAATTTAGGTCCGAGTTTGCCAGAGAACCAGTTTTGAGTTGATCAGTTACGATACACAGTGGGCTAGATAAGTCAGACTTCGTGGAGCTTATACGTCATTTAAGGAACTCCAGAGCGTCAACTTGGGTCGTTATAATATATCTCGCGTAGTTGGCTAATCTCTCAGACATTTAGGTAGAGCGTTTTTGTACGTACTATTGAGTAGGTACCACAACTTTAACAAAATCACACAATTACTCAGTTTACTTTCGTCAATATATACATTTGTTTTGTCATTGATAAATCAAACCAATTGACCGGTATAACAATATCAAATGAATTCTCGTATAATTGTGTTCCCGCAAGACAATCTTGACAATTCGTTTCTCTTTATTCTCATGGGATAAATTATACTTAATTGTATGGAATCTAGCTATTTTCTAATTGCCGATTGCTGCTGTTTTTCTTTTACCTTGAGACTCTACGAAAGTAGAAACTGGACACAAAGAAACAAGTTGAAATTCTATCAATTCTATGGAAATTATAATAATAACAATTTTTTATTTTGATTTTGGAGACGATTTTGTCTCCAGCCCAATGTCTTCTCCTCTATTTAGAGGTGAAGCCATTTTGCGACGATACTAAGCTGATGTAGATTACGACCCAATTGACGGAACGCGGTAAGGTTCCGGACCGTCGCGTCGTCATTTTTATAGGGACCTTGACAAAACAATAAATTTATATATTCTTTTTTAATTTTTGGCAGGAAAGTAGTATTTGAAATTTTAAAACTTGATTGAAAGTCATCATCTACCAAGCAGACCCCCTATCAAACTAATTGGAGATCCCTGATCTAACTGTCACAAAAACATCTATTACTTACTATTATTATTAATGGATACAATAACAACATGATTATGACTTAAGTACAGTCATTATGTATTAAGTTAAGTACCAAGATTATCCATCATGTGGTGACCTTAAGAAAATGAGTGTTATTGAAACTCGTTAGTTAATGACTCGGACATTGTCGTAAACAAGTCTAATAGGCTTAACGGTGAAACCTATCTGGGAGACGGATCTCGACAATACTCGCCTAATTTCCGCCCTCCTACTTTAAAGGCTGTGCTCTACTGTAGTGCCTTGCATGCCAATGAAATTATAAATAATATAATAGTATGTTTCTTTTTGTATACAAACATAAAAATGAACATAATATTATTGCATTAAAAAATAATATTCAGTTTTGATGACACATTCAACGCCAACAGGCTATGATTGCTAGTCAAAATCAAAATCAAAATATTTTTATTCATGTAGAATTGTAGACTTATGCATAGTCTTACTTATGAATAGTCACTTATGAATGAATATATATAATATGAATAGGCACTTATGAATAGTCATTTGTCATAAAATAATTAGTTTATAACGCAACTTAGTAACACTCATCATCATCATTGCGAATAGCATTCATCCTGCGTGGATCAGATCTCTATATCAAAATTTTTCAGCCAGCGTACGGCGGCAGGTGTGAATTTGTGGACTTCCGACATTCCACCGGGAAAACAGCGAAGTGGGCATTCGTTTACCACATGGGAAAGGGTCTGGCAAGGTGCTCCGCAATCGCACTGTGGTGACTCCCTTAATCCCCATTTATGGAGGTGGTGATTTTGATTGTGTGTGATTTATTTTTTAGTAACACTAACAAACATGCAGTACAGCATTAGACATCTAATCATCTAATCTCTCAGCAACACATTGTACTCTGATTCCCATTATTGACAATGTTCTTGCGAATATACTGTGAAAGTAGGTAATAGATAATTGATTGTAATCCATTCAATATGATCCGCATGCTTCGATACATCTTTGTTAGCTATGAGTAGTATTTTTTGTATAGCCTTTTCTCAGATTATCTGAATTTCATCATCTTGGTGTGAAAATGTTTTAGATAGTGTTGGTTACTTTACTTCCTCGATTGTTGTTTAATTAAAATTGTTGGTGGAAAGTGAAAGGGGATTATTAAAATTGTCAATTTGTAGGTACTAGGAGTAG